>JAZKLR010000055.1:1429154-2858308 GCA_037103525.1 Ganaspis brasiliensis | reverse complement strand
CGAACCCGTATACAAAAATTATTGTATCTTTTTCCTTATTTATCAACTGTTCTGAATTTCTAATAATTATTTTTCATCATTACAAGTTAAAAGTATAATTTTTATTCCCGTTATAATTATTTTTTACCATTAGTTCTTTAGATTATTAATATTTTTTATTATCAATTCTTATCATCATTATCATTTTTTACAATTTCCTATAAACCTTAATTTTCCCCAGAATTTGTTCCTTCAAACAACTACTTTTTTTAATACATTAATTGGTTTAAAATAAAACTCAAGAAAAGCGGTATTAAGCATTTAATATACGTCAATTTTAAGTATAGAAATAAAATAAGCTTATCTTGAAAAAGAATTACAAGAAAAATAAATTATTAATAGATCTAAGAACATTAGAAAGTCTATTAAAAAGTATTAAAAATCTCAACAGAAAAGTGCTATTTAAAAATAGCATAATGTTTTTGAACATTATAAATTATGGGACAAAACTTAAATATTAAATTTAAACAAAATAGTTGAAAAATTATAGGAATAACTGTTTGAAATAATTGCAAATTGAACAACTGGATTGCAAATCGAAAAAAATAATTAAAATTGAAAAAAAATAGTAAAAAATCGAGGAAATAAATTGACAATTTAAGAATTAAATTAAAATTTGAAAAAAATATTTCAGAACAGGAACAAAAATTACAAAAAGACGAAAATATTCAACAATTGAAAACAAAATAAAAAAAATGTCTAGATTAATATACAACCGAACAAAATAATTTAAATAATCAAAGAATAATTATAAAATTTTTGAGATAATAATTGAACATTGAAAAAATTGCAGAAAATAATTGAAAATAATTAATAATTGAAAGAAATAGTTGAAAAGCGACGAGAATAATTAAAAAATTCATAAAAAATTAAAAATAACGAAAATAACTGTCAATTGAAAACAAAATTCAAAAAATGACTAGAATAATAGACAACTGAAAAAAATAATTGAAAAAATTAAACAAGAAATATTAAATTTAAAGAAAATAATTGCAAATTGAAAAATTAAGAAAATTGAAGGAATAATTGATGGAAATAATTGCACATTTAACAACTGGATTAAAAATCAAAAAAATAATTAAAAATTAAAGAATTGAAATTAAATTTGTGGAATATACTTAAAAATTGAAGAATGGAATTAACAATTAACTTTAAAATTAAAGAATTTTAATGATAATAATAGAAAATAGGCGATAATATTAATAATAATAACAACAATTGAATTGAAATTTAAAACGATTTTGATGAGTGAAAAAAGTAATTGAAAAAATCCGAGAATTGTTGAATATTAAAGAATTAATTGAAAATCGATAAAAATAATTGAAAATTAAAGAAAATATTTGAGAATTGAAGAAAGTAATTAAAAATTGAAGAAATTAATTGGAAATTTCAAGAAAATAATCGATAATTAAAATAAAAATTACAATATAACGAAATTAATAAAATATTGACAAAAATAATGAACAATTAAAAAAATAATTAACAATTGAAAAAAAATTGAAGAAAGGTGAGAATAATCGGGATTAGAAATTTTTTTTTTTTTCATTAATGAATAATCATAAAATTGGAAGAGAATAATAAATTGTAAATTAAATATTATTAAAAAATATAAATAAAATTGTAGAAAATAAATGAAAATTGAAGAACTGTATTGAAATTTCAATAAAATAATTGAGAATTGAGAAAAAGTTTACAAAATGATTAAAATAATTAAATATGAAAGACAATAATTTAGAAATGAGGAAAATAATTATAATTGAAAGAAAAATCTTTAATCTGTTGAGAATAATCGACAGCAGAGCAAAATATCTAAAGAAATTAAAGAATAATTATAAAATTTAAAATAAAATTACAATATGACGAAAATAATTAACTAATAAAAAAATAATTACCAATTGAAAAAAACCGAAGAATGATGAGAATAATCGGGATTAGAATTTTTTTTTAATTTAATGAATAATCATAAAATTGAAGGAGAATAATAAATTGTCAATTAAAAACTGATGAAAATTATGGATAAAATTGTAGAAAATAAATTAAAATTGAAGAATTGTATTGAAATTTCAATAAAATAATTGATAATTGAAAGAAAATTTACAAAATGACTAAAATAATTAAATATTAAAGAAAATAATTTAGAAATGAGGAAAATAATTTACAATCGAAAGAAAAAATTTAAATCTGTCGAGACTTAATATTCTAGATAAATATAACTTTTATTCTATGCAAATTAAAATTGCTGCCGACTTCAAGAAATAAACAAATAAGTGAAAGTAAATAAAAAAATGTTTTAAAAGAGCACGAATTTTCCAATTTTATATTTAGAAAAGAAAAAATAATAAGAAAAATAAATAAAAAATTTAGTTCCAAATTTCTGTTGAGGATTATTTCTATTCTTCAAAAGTTTTAACAATTCAAGTTTTAATTTTTCCAAATTTGAAATATTTCCAAACTTAAAACAGTTTCAACGAAATGTTGACTCAAATTTATTTAAACTTCAATTAATTCAAATTTTTATTTGTTAAAGTCTTTAAAAATTATATTTAATTTCTTTTAAATTCCTTTAAATTTTAAATAATAACAATTTTAATTAATTCAAATTTGAACTGTTATAAACTTTACATATTTTCAAAATCTAATAATGCATATTTAAATTATTTTTAACATTAATCATTATATAAAAACTTCCAATTATACAAAAAAATTTCATTGTAAATTAAAGCTTTAATCAGTCAAAATTTTGAAAATAATAATTTAGACTATAATTTGAAAAAATGAAAATTGGATATAGTGGAATTTGAAATTAAATAAAATTTATATTTACAAAAAAAAAAAAAAAATTAAAAAATTGTGAAAAGTTTAAATGTTTAGTTATTAATAATCAGAATAATAAAAACGCAAGGATTGATTAAAATCTAGAAAATTTAATGCCTTATAACCAATAAAAATTTAGATGAATTCAAATTTCAATAAATTAAAACTTAAATATATATTGATTCTTAATTACTAATTTAGATTTTCATTAAAAATAATTATTTCAAAATTTTAATGATCTACCCTGACAAAAGTATCGGATTTAATTTCATTCTGTTTGAATAAGTTTTAATCAATATTTTTTCGAGGCAATCCGAAATTTGTTTCCGAGCCAATCAGTTTTAATCCGAATCTAAAAATGGATGTAACATGATGAAAAATTCTTTCCGAATCATTCCGAATTAATCCGTTTCATTCCGAAGCTAAATTGTAATCCGTATAAATCTTGTTATTTCATTCCGAATCAATCCGTTTCAATTCTAATCGGGTTTATTCGGGTTTGAAACAGATTGGTTCGGATTGAAATAAAAGGATTCAAACAGATTAAAATTTAGCTTCGCATTGAAACACATTAGTTCGGAATGATTCGGAATAACGTTTCGTCAAGATACATCCATTTTTAGATTCGGATAAAAACTGATTGGCTCGGAAAAAATTTCGGAATGCCTCGGAAAAATACTGATTGAAGTTCAATCCGATACTATCGTCAGGGTAAATATCAATTAATTTAATCACAAGAACATTTCAAGTTAATTTACATTGATAGAATTAAATTTTAATTTACTAAAAATTGTGTATGGAAATTTCAGTTCAATATTTTAGGGTAAACTGTATTTTAATTAATTTATTTTCTGTCAATGCAGTTAAATTAACTCTTATGAAAGTAGACTCTAATTTTAATTTAAAGATACGCATTTTTTCAAACGTAACTGATTTAAAAAAAAAAAAAATATCTAAGTGACAAACTTCAGGTGCGGACACACAAGAATAAATGAATCTTGCGGATTATTATTATAGATTATAGTTTTTTAAATCTGTAATAAAATTTAAACTATTCTATTGTTCTGTTTGAATAAAAAACATTTCACCCACTAATCTTTTAAATTCGTTATTTTCTTTATGTAAAATCTTAATATTATTAAAACCAAATTCATGGGTAAAACAATCATTAATTTTACTCTCGACTTTATGTTGTAAGATAACATTATGATACTTCTGATTCAAATTAAGCCCGTTAACTTTTTTTTTTACCAATTTTATGGCCCGTTAACTTGTAAATAAATAAATAAATCTTATGAAACTATTTAGAAATAAAAAAACTTTTTCCTAAACGACATTTTTTTTAAAAACTAAACGAGAAAATAATTAGTTTTCAATTCATAAATCCAAAAATTTGAATATTTACCATTTGTTTTGGGTGTTTTAATGTGATTTCACGATAGTTAATAATGTAAAAAAAAAATTATCGCAATTTGAAACGAAAAGAAAGCGGGCTACCCCTATACTACAATTGATGGGGCATGGTTTGTGACCCTGGAAAATATACCTGGTGAAATGCACCTGCTGAATTCAATTGTAAAGAGTCTAGTCTTTACCTACTTGTTTTTAACTCGGTTTCATGGAACAGTTACAGCAAGCAAACGGTGGACCTTTGTCACGCATCGGTTAAGAATGCACACTGCATTTACTATATATTCACGTATAATCGTTAACTGTAAAGTTAATGTTTCTCGCAGGAATATACCTTTAACGTTTCTGAAGAGTAAAAGCTGTAATTTTACTTTGTTGATGAACGATAATAAAAATTTCTCAAAAAATACCACTTATCCAACGGAAAAAAAAGTTTCAAATGAAGTAAAGACACATTTTAGACATTTTTCTTTTTGCTGAGAAGTAGAATTTCGACTGTTTTCCTCGATTCATTAAAATAATACAGAAAAAAGAAATCTTTTGTACAATTAGTGAAAAATACGTTATTATTAATTAAGAATATAATTTACCGCAACCCGTGTTGTTTAGAAATTTGCATTTTTTTAAAATATGACAATTCTATTCGAATCTTAAAAATTTAAGTTATTTTGGAAAAGATTACAATTAGGGAAAAAATAATTTAAGAAAATTAAGAATTCGCAAATTAAAAACATTCCAAAACTGAGAGATTTTAAGAATTTACTTTCTTCCTCTTATATGAAATAACGATCTAAATCCTCTTTATAAAAATTTCTAGACAATTAATTCATTTTTTGTGTTAAACGTTTCTCCTTAAAAAGTAAAATAATAATTAGTAGAATCTTTAATACAAAGATGTTAATTAGAAAGGAACATTCAGCAATTTAGATACTTAGAATAAGTCATGCTTCCGTCAAGGAGAAAGTGGAATTTCTAGTTTTCCACGATTTTTCTAAAATACTTGTAATACTTGTTGTGGTGACCCAATGAACTCGACACTTTATTCAACAAAATTTAATTTCTTTAATTAAAAAAAAAAATATAATAAAACAATTATTTGGTCAAGCTAATTATTAACTTGACCAAATATTAAGAATATTTTACATTCGTTTTATTATGATACATTTTTAAGGCATTTTTGTGTACCCCTCCTTCCACCCTCCTTAGAGTCTTTTTGCTCCCCAATGCAGTAATTAAAAAAATATTATTTTTACACATAGCTTAATTTTTTGATCTTAAGAAAAAGTTGAGTTTTTTAGGTAAGAAAAACATAATTTTCTAAAACTCAACTTGCTGGGGTTGAATTAGACTGTCTTCTTCATATCGCACAGCTTTTTATATAGCCTTTTGTAATCGATAACATTTCAGAAACAAGGTAAAAGTATTATCAATTTCCTTTTTTATCATAAACATCTTACACGTTACCATATACATATGGTATGAATTTGGGGTGTTTCTTTATTTTGTACAACCACTGCGTTGAGAAGAGTGATGAAAACGTTATTGATTCACATTGTTTGCTACCCGTATCCTTATATGTTATTACTCATGGTAAAAATTTAGAGGATCTGTATATGTGAGTCTGAAAATCGTCAATAACATGTATTTATACATTAATATTAATAAACGTTACATACGTAACAGTATTAAACAACATGGTGACATTTTCAAAATTGTAGTAGCAAGCAAAATAATTTCCGTCACCTGTGCTCAAAAACCTAAAACTTACAAAAAATGGTTGATTAGAGCGTTATCTCTTAAATATTAATTAAATTCTCAATTCAATTTTTTTCTTCAAATAAATATCTAAATATTAATTGATTTTTGTTTTATAGAAAATAAGTTGTTTTAAAATGCAGTTTCGAATTCTTTTAAATTAAAACAAGGAAAAAGTGACAAAAAATATAATAAACAACAAACTGGAATGTGTTTAAAACAGGGTTGCTACGTATTCAAAATTTCAATATTTAATGACTTCCAGGTTATCCAGACCATTTTTCATCAAATTCCATGACCAAATATAAAATAAGTAGCAATATTAACACGCGCCCAAGGGCGCGAAAAACTTTGCATTGTTTTTAGTCATTTAAAACTATACATTTTTGCAAATGCAATAAAATAATGAAAATTACGAGAATAATTACAAAATTAAAGAAAATATCTGAAAAATGACATAAATAATGAACAAATGAAAACAAAAATCAAAAAATGGCTAGACAAACAACATCCAAACACATCCAAACAAAAGAATTGAAAAAATCCAAGAATAATTATAAAATTTTAAGAAAATAACTGAAAAATGAAAAAATTGCAGGAAATAATTGAAAAATTTCAGAAAACAATTGAAAATCGAAGAAAATAATTAATAATTGTAAGAAATAATAGAAAACTGACGAGAATAATTGAAAAATTGAAGAAAATATCTGAAAGCTGACCAAAAAAATTGACAATTAAAAACAAAATTCGAAAAATAATTAGATTAATAAACAACTAAAAAAAATAATTGTAAAAACTAAACAAGAAGTATTAAATTTAAAGGAAATATTTGCATATTGAAAAATTAAGAAAATTATAGGAATAATTGTTGGAAATAATGGCACATTTAACAACTGGATTGAAAATAAAAAAAAATTATTAAAATTGAAAAAAAATAATTGAAAATTGAAGAAACCAATTAAAAATTGAAGAATGTAATTGAAATGTAAATAATATACTTAAAAATTGAAAAAAAGTAATTTAAAAAAGCCGAGAATTACTGAATACTGAGGAATTAATTGAAAATCGATAAAAATAATTGAAAGTTAAAGAAAATATTTGAGAATTGAAGAAAATAATTAAAATTTGAAGAATAAATTGGAAATTAAAGAAGTAAAAAGAAATTTTAAGAAAATAATTGATAATTAAAAGAAAAATAATTGTCAACAGAACAAAATATTAAAGAATAATTATAAACTTCAAGAATAAATGTAAATTGAAAAATTTGTAGAAAATACTTGAAAATTGCGGAAAAAATTAATAATTGAAAGAAATAATTGAAAAATGACGAGAATAATTGAAAAATTGAAGAAAATATCTGAAATATGACGAAAATAATAGACAATTGGAAACAAAATTCGAAAAATGGCTAGATTAATAGACAGAAAAACAAAAAAAAAACGAAAAAAAAATAATTATGAAATTTTAAGAGAATAATTGAAAAAATTGTTAGAAATAATTATAAATTGTGGAAAATAACTAATAATTAAAAGAAATAATTGAAAAATGAGAAGAATTATAATTGGAGAAAATATTAAAAATTGAAGAAATAAATTGAAGATTAAAGAATTAAATTAAATTTGTAAGAGAATAATTGATAATTAAAAGAAAAATGACTAAATTACTAAATTAATCAAAGATTAAGAAAAATACTTGAAAAAAGTAAAAAATATTCGAAAGCTGTCGAGAATAATCGGTAACAGAACAAAATAATTAAAACAAATTTAAAAGAAAATTAGGTACAAAATTGAAGAAGAATATTTAGTTGTCAATTAAAAACTGAAGAAAATTATAATAAACATTTTAGGAAATAAATGAAAATTTATGGAATTAATTGAAAATTGAAGAAAATAATTGAAGAATTATATTGAAAGTTCAAAAAAATAATTGACAATTGAAAAAAGACGAGGATTATTGAACATTGAATAAAATAATTGAAAATTGAAGAAAATAATTAAGAAATGAAGAAAATAATTAAAAATGTTGGAAATAAATTGAAAATTTAAGAATTAAATTGAAATATAAACAAAATAATTGAGATTTGAAAGGAAAATTACAAAATGATGAAAATGGTACGTTATGGTAATGTTAATTCAATTTACTTAAATAGCAGGAACATAGAAAAGATTAGTTAACTGTTTATTCGACTCTGTTCTTTTTTATGAGCATACTTAGAAATATTTAAAATAATAAAAATTATATATTTATAATCCCAAAAAAGGTGAAAAAAGATGTAAAAAGGTGACAAGTCATCAAAAAAGGTGAAAAAGGTAAATGTAATCATCAAATAAGGTGAAAAAGGTGACAAAATTGAAAAACGGTGTAAAGGTAACTGTCTGTGATGCCTGCAATATAAATTGAACTTTCATACTGAAGGGTAAAATGAAATTTCAATTGATATTGTTTTTGTCACCATATTGTTGAAAACAAAAAAACTTACCGATCGCAGATTCCCTCGTCGAAGTGATGGCAGCATCGTCAGTTCAGGCCAGTCCCTAGAAATCCCTCTCTTCTGCAAAAACTGGGATTTTTTTTCAGCATCGTCCTTCCTGTTGTTAGATTAAATCTGAAAAATTAAAAAATATGTAATGAAACTAAAACTAAACTCTACTTTTTCAAATTTTGTGAAATTCGTTAATATATAAATTAATAAATAATTTTCAAACTCCAGGGTGTCTAGTGTTTCACCAATTTAAAATTCTCGGTTTTAAAAAAATGTCCCCGGATAATTTTAAGTAAAAATAACATAGTTAAGAAGGAGGTTGGGCTGTTTTTAACGTCATTAACGTATGAAGTCAAAAATAAAAAAAAATATTTTAACCAGTTTTTTTTAACTTCCCTATACAATTTTTAGTATTTTCTATCGCACATTTGTTTTCTCACTTTTTAAATAATTTTCTACAATATAGCAGATGGATTTAAAAAATTTTTAATTAGAATAAAAAACTAAGTCTGAAAGGATCAAAAGTTTTTATTTTTAATTTTGATAATAAAGCATAATTCTAGATTTAAAACTAAGTTTTTGATAATAAAGCATGATTCTAGATTTAAAACTAAGTTATATAAAAAATTGGCACCCTTAAACATCTAACTGAAATTTCACATTTCTCTTTCCTTAAGGATGTTTAACCCATTTATATAACCTAAAACTAGAAAATATTATCTTTCACATAAAATAAAACTGTTATTAAAATTGATAGACTCAGTTGTACATTAAACACAAAAACAAAAAATAGGTTGAGACAACATTTGTTATTAAATAATAATTATTTAACATTCGGTATTTTTTCTTTAAAGATTGTTAACAATTGTAATTTTCATCGAAATTTGACAAATAATAGCTCACTTTGATCTTTAATAAAATATTATTAATAGAATCAAACAAATTGATTTATAAAGAATGTTTCAAAAAAATTAAAATGTTAAATAATTATTATTTGGTAACAAATTTTGTCTTGGGTGAAATCAATTTTAATAATATTTTAATTTTATGTGAAAAACCATTTCTAGTTCAATTTCATAAAAAATGAGTAAAATGCAAGATATTTCACTTCACAATTACTCGGCATTTGTTTTATATTAATTTATTTAAAAATCCTGATTATCTGACACTTTAACCATTTCTAAAATTAGAGAGAAATTAAAATTAACAGAATGTAACAAAAGTATTATTTAATATTTAAAACTATACCATAATCGAGGAAATGCTTTTAAAAAATTATCTAGCTAAAATTTGAATTTATAAAAACGTAAACTTTGAATAATTCAACACAAATCGATTAAAATTTTCAATGACATTAAGTTTCAAAGTACTGAATGTCCTTTGATTAAAATTAAAATAAGTTAATATTCAGATCATTTAAAATTTCTATAAATTGAATTTTGGATTAGGTAGAGAAATTAAAATTTACATAAGGGCGTATCTCAGAAACCTTTAATTTTTCATTAAAAAAAAAGTGTGAATTAATTAATTATTAATGATTTAAAAATAAAAACTTCTTTAACCTATAATAAAGGAAAAATCAACAAGTGGTTATTTATTTAGCTGAGAAACGATTGACAATTTCCCGCACATTTTAAAATTTGTATTTCTTTTTTTGACTAATTTATTTAAAATGATTGCTTTTTATTTTCGTTTCTCGTCAAATATTCTTCTTGTAACATTTACTTCTTCTATCTTTAGTTCTTATATACAAAACTATAATTCTTAATAGAAAACTAAAACTTTTTATTTTACACATTATTAACCTCAGATTTGTATATTGTGACATTTTGAGCATAATAGTTGATGTTAATAATTAGACAGCTAACTTCACTTGAAGAAAAACTTTATTTATTTTTTAATATCAAAGTAAAATTTTGTAATTTTAAATATACCTTATCAATAAATCATTTTTTCTTGAAGCACATCAAGACAAAATCAAATAATCATCTTACACACATAATTCAGAAGGTTTGGAATAATTTAAATTGATTTTCGCTGAGTACTTAAATTATTATGACCTTCATTAGTTTCGTTACAAGGTATTTCAGTTTTTTAAATTACAATTACTTTAAGGAGATATAAGGCACAGCTATTTATAATATCTTAAAATCTTTATAAAAACCTAAAGATTTAATTTCAACAAAGGTTTTTGATGTGCCACGAATCTCCTTCAAGTAAATAAATAAACACAATTTTTATAGTCAAAATGGTTAAAATAGAGGGACAATTTTTGAGTGTTTATAATTTCTAAGATAATTAAACATTTATATTTTCTTTTGTGTAAAATTAATCCTTATCTTATTAACTTTTAATCCATCTGACACAGAGTCATTAATTATTATTCTTTTTTATTTTTTATCGCATAAAACATTCAAAACTGGGGTTAGGGACAACTAGACTTACAAGAGTAAAGTCAATAATTTAAAAATTAATAGACCCTTATTTAAGCAACAAATTTATGTAATATCAATTGGAATAGGTAGCCCCTATTATTATTAACATTTTAAAACAAAAATCAATAAAAAATATATTAGAATCATCTAGATATATCCCAGGGACATAAAAGTTATAGGTTCCTGAGATATGCCCATAAATCAAAATCTTAAACATTAAAATTGGGATAAAATAAATTTGAATTTATAAAATTGCAAAGCGATTAAAATTATCATATAATATTAATCATTAAATGTTTTAAATAAATTTAACTAATATTGAATGAAACTTTGACTTATTAAATTGTGAGTAAACAAAAATTTTAAGTTTGCATCAATTATTGAATGTTTTATAAATTTATATTTGATGAATCGAGAATGATTCCACAATAATTAACTGCATACTTCGGTCCTTTTTACCTTAAAAGAAAATAAGTTAAATTAACATGTAACCTGCGGTAATGATAATAATTACATATAAATCTAAAATTATGAAAAAAACAACGTGAGAATTAATCAAATCTGTACTTTCACAAAATCATCAATTATTATTAAATTTTTGAATTGAATTTACTGTTTATTAGTTTTTTATTTAAGCGTGCATCACCTAAGTACTTTAATTATTCAATTAGCTTAAAACATTAGTTTAATAAACGTAAATTTAAGAAACAATAACGAAAATAACTCACATCGTTCACCATGTGACTGCAATTTTAACCTCAATCCTCTCAAGTCTCAAGCTGTTTTCAAATGATAACATTAAAAATAAAAGAACTATCACTTTTTGCAGTTTAAGGCAAATATTTTTGCAGACTGACTAAAGAAGAAAACTAGAACTGAAACTATTTATTGAAAGTTGAAATAGACAAGCAGAGACAAGTTCAACGGATTTTTTTTAGCCAACACCCGGTATATTTTTACTTGCAATTAAGCCAGGGAATAACATACATTTAAGGTTGGTATCAGTGTTTAAAGTTATGACATAACAACAAAGATGATAAAATTGCAAAAATGATAATATCACAGTAATTTTTAACAATTAGGAACAAAAGACAAATGAAAATGACTGCAAAATTTATTATGTAACTGCCATTTTTCCACAAACGGTTCAACCCTAACACCTTGACCAATAAGGTTGCGAGTTGTTCTTCAACAGCCAATCAGTAAATTTGCAACAGTGGCGTAACTGTTATGGGGCAAAGTAATTTAAAAAATCATAGAAATGTTTTAAAAATACAAAAATGATTAATATTTGAGAAAAATACTTAAGAATCCTACAAAAAAATTGAAAAAAATTGAATAATAAAAAATTTGAGAAAATAATTGAAAATTGAAAAAAATGATTGAAAATTTAGATAAATAATTAAAAATTGAAAAAAAATTAATATTTAAGAAAATAATGGAAAAAATTACAAAGGTAATATATTTTAAATAAAGAAAAGTTAAAGAAAATATGAGAAAAATACTTAAAACTTAAAAATTAGAGAAAATAATTTAAGAAAGCTAAAAATAATTGGAATTTACGATAATTAATAAAAAAAAAAAAAATTGAAATTATGAAAACAAATGAAAATAGTTAAAAAAGGAAGAAAATAATTGAAATTTTAGATAAATACTTAAATATCTTAGAAAATAAGTTTAAAAATTGTGAATAATAATTAACAATAAAAGAAAATAATTGCAAAATTATAATAAAATTAATTCGAAATTGAAAAAAATAATTGAATTAAACTGAAAATAATTTAGGATTGTGAAAAAGATTGAAATATGATGAAAATAAGTTAAATAATATGAAAAATTGATAACATTAAATAAAATTTGAGCGAAATAATTGAAAAAATTATAGAATATATGTTTAAAAAAAGAAAATAATTACAAAATTACTTTAAAAATTTTAATTAAAGAAAATGATTAAAAAATCGCAGAAATAATCGAAAATTTATGAAAATAATTGAAATTTTTGAAAATTGTGCCAAAATAATGAAAATAATTAGAAATTTAAGAAAATAATAGAAAAATTACAGAATTAATTTTTAAGCAAAAGAAAATAATTGAAAAATCATTTTAAATGTGGAAAGTTAATGACAATAATCTAAATTTGAGATAATAATTGAAAATTTAAGAAATAATGGTAAATTATAAAAGTTAATTTAAATTTGCTATGAATAATATAAAATTTAGGAATAAATAATTGAATTTATTTATACAATTTATAAAATTGATTTAATGTCAAGAGAAAAATAATTAAAATTGAAAAATTGATTGAATAAATTGAACAAAATAATTGAAACTTGAAGAAGGTAAATTTAAGATTTAGAAAAACAATTTAAAAATAATAAAAAATTGCAGAAAATAATTGAAAAATGATAAAAATAGTACAAAATTGATAGCAGGAAAAAATTAATAAAAATTGAAGAAATTTTTTAATCATTTTAAATTTAGTATATTTGTAACGTGGTTTAATTGAACTTTTAATTAAAGCAATGTTCATATTAACTGAAATTTGAAGAAATTAAAATTGCTTTAAATTGAAAGTTTTACAACATTTTAAAAAGGTGAAATATAATTTAAAATTTTGAAAAGAAAAAAAAATTAGTGATAAATGTGAGGTGTGGACAGAATGAATAAATGAATTAATTAAACTTGTAAATTATTGTATATAATTGGGGCCCCATTTTTCTTTTTGACCAAGGGCCCTAGTCCTCCTAGTTACACCCCTGCATCTACATCCAGTGAAAACTATTTTTATTTTTTAAATTATACATTACTTTCGCTATTATTTTTGTCAGTTTTATAATAATTAGTAAATTATCAATATTTATGAAACAATAAATCAGGAATTAGCACTAAATGTAATCGTAAATATATATATTTTGCAATTTTAATTTGAAAATTTTTCAATTTCTTAGGACGGGCACAATTGTATAACGAACGACCACTATACTGAACGCACAAGTGTAATGAACGGTTGTGTCCATTATAACGTACTTTTTTGCTCACGGTAATGTACTACGTATTTTACGTTGTCAGTTTCTTTTCCTTCTTTTATCTCTTTGATTTTAATTAACTTGTTGAATTTACAAAAAGATATTTAAGAAAGTATTTATATAAAAATTGTTATAAAAAAATTCAAATTTCTTATTAACCTATTTTGTGCCAACAGTTCAAAAAACCGGTTCAAATCTTCAGTGGAATAAAGTTTTACGTTATTTCGATTTGCAAAATTACAATTTATGTTTATTATCCTCACAAAACATATATTTACTCCATATTAATAATCTAAAATCCTTTGAAATAATTTTTAATCGTCATTATTTAGTCAACGTCAATAATTTTATTTGCAAACGTGGCAACACCGTAAAGTTGGTACGCCTTCCTTGCGAGAACTCGCAGTGTGGATAAACATCGACAAACTTCAGACAGTGTTTAGTGGTTTTTGGAGCAAGACCTTTTCAGATATCTGAATATTGACATTTTAGAAACTAATTTAAATTTCCACGTACACAGAAACCGCTGACATCTCGTTTTTAAACATTCCTAAATTCTTATACAAGTTTTGTGTTCTGTGAAGTTGCGCGTAGTGATTGTGCACTGTTGTGCACTGTGAAAAAAATTCATTTGTCAAAGGAAGGGATTTGGCCATCTTGAAAAGATATGTCGAGTGGGATTAAACGTCAACAGAATAGTATTTATCTCGCGACTCATGCATTATATATTTCTTAATTACAATTAAATCTGGTTTCCGTGTTTCTAGAAACGGTGATAATTTTGGGTGTGAATTAAACTAGTGCTTTTTTAAAAAAAAAATGAATCGTGGCGACGGTCTGGTTCAACGACGTAGAGTAGTGAACAGTTTCGATCAGGATGGCTCCAACGAGGCCGGAGGATATCCTGATAAGGTGTCAGGTCATGGTATGGATGCAGACAGTTCTTCACAAAATGACCTTAATTCAAACCCCACCATAGATGAGGATTCTGATAAGGAAACCAGATTGACACTCATGGAAGAAGTTCTATTGCTGGGACTCAAAGATAAGGAGGTTTGTAATCAATTTATATTTCCGGAACTTGCCAACTATTATGATTACCCGCTTTTAAGAATCTTTTAATTTCCCGTAATATTACATTCAAACTGTCATTATAAAATCATTTTCCTTTAATCGTTTTTATGACTTTTTTCCGTGGTATTCACCTAATCGGAAAAAAAATCACCTTTACATATTGTAAAATTGGCGATATAATTATTTTATTCGTAATTTATTACATAATTGAATATAATTCGATTTTAGGTCAAATTTTAATGTTCTTGAGTTTTATTAAGAGAATGTCATTTTATGAATTTTTATCAGTCCCTTTTGTTTCAGTTTAGAAATATTGCATTATTTTTATTTTCCTCGTGATTGTCATACTTTTATAAAATAATTTTCCTTAAGTTTTAATTTATCGCTGTCAGTGCAAATTAAAGATAAAAACTGTGTATGGCTGAAAAACATAGGCGACAAACACACAAAAGTTATATTTACATGTATATTTTATCGGGTTAAAAAATCTCCAATAATTATTTCGTGAGTGAAAAATGGAGAATTTTATTTTCGTTGGCAATTTTAACTTCTTTGAAAAAAAAAACTTATTGACAAAAGGCCAATAAAAATAATGAGATCAGATAAATTATTCGATTCTTAGAAGTTCTCACATGGCGTAAAACATTTCACAAAAAGTAGATTTCATTTGATAAGCCAATATTGTAGTTTGTAACAACTTTTTTATCAATAATACGTTTATTTATATTTACTTTGAGTATTCTAGTATTGAGTGAAGACACTACCTTTATTTTAATCCGATTATATTTTAATGATCCCTGGAAATAGTTTTTTTTTCTTACGTCATTTTGAACTTAAAAACATTTAGCATAATTAGCAAAAATAGAAAGTCTTTATTCTTTATCATTTTAGAATTTTTAATTTTGAAAAAATTCGAGAAATTACAAAAGATAAAAATCTAATTAGATTATTGATTTAAGGATTATTTTTTAAAAAGTGTTAATTCTCACAAATAATTCTACACATTTAAATTGTGTTTTTAAATTATTGTAATTTTTATCATTATTTCGTTCTAACAATTTAATCGTTTGGATTCTGTCATTAAACCTTGAGCTATTCACTTTCACTTTCAAGATCATAGCATCTTCACGCAACTCTTTTTGTTTATTTCTATACATAAATCTTATCTCAAATGATGTTTTAATCATTAATTCATTCACATGTGCATACCTTTGCGAAAAAAAAAACAATTGCTTTTAATTGCTTTTACATTTTAATCATTTTATACTCTGTTAATGTTTCGTGTCACACATGTAATTTTGGTGAAGTGATAACAATTTGTGGGCTTAATCAACGACTGACCTTCTGGCTTTTTTTTAATTTCCTCGTTTCCTATCATTACATTCTCCAAACCGATGACCACTGACCACTTTTTACTTCTGTAAGTTTTTTTTAAATCAACATCCTTATTATTATTACAACATTCCTATTACTTAACGTTTCATTATTACATCTTTATTGCTTAAACTTAAGAAAATTGGTAAATTATTTGATAAAATATTAATAAATTAATTTTTTTTAAGGGATACACGTCATTTTGGAATGACTGCATAAGTTCAGGACTTCGTGGCTGTATTTTAGCAGAACTTGGACTTCGTGGACGTGTAGAATTAGAAAAGGCTGGAATGAGAAAAAGAGGATTATTGTCCCGAAAACTAGTTCTTAAAAACAGTGATCCAACGGGAGACGTTTTACTGGATGAAGCTTTGAAACATGTAAAAGAAACTGATCCACCAGAAACTGTACAAAGTTGGATCGAATATCTCAGTGGTTAGTCTAATTTTAATTTATCTCCTTTGATTGAATTTAATTTTTATTATTAATTGTCTCTTGATGATTAACTTCTCTTTAACAGAATATGTACAATATTGTGTTTATTTTAAAATGAATTTTTTTAGGCGAAACCTGGAACCCTCTCAAGTTGAAGTATCAATTAAAAAATGTGAGGGAAAGGTTAGCAAAAAATTTGGTAGAAAAGGGAGTTCTCACTACTGAAAAACAAAACTTCCTCCTTTTCGATATGACAACTCATCCTCTCACAGATAATCTCGCCAAAACGAGACTCGTTAAAAAGGTAATTAAATTTGAAAAATTTTGTTCTTTATATAATACTTCTAAGAGTTGAATAATAAATTCTCTTAGTTTTAGAAATACAGTAAATAATTTGTTATTAATGATCAGGATTGCTACGGTTATAATAATTTTGGTAATAATTTTTTGGTAATAAAAGATTTATAATTTCCAAATTTTTTTAGACTTTTTTTTTTAATTCCATAACAAAAAAATATAATAATCCATTAATTTCTGAAACATATTTGGAAAAACTAGTAACAGGCCTCGAACTATGCCAAAATATTTAAAAAAGTATATAAAACGTAGTATTTAAAAACTAGTTTTTTAAATAATTTTTTACGTATAAAACACAAAATTTAAAATAAAAAGTATGAATTAATATTTGAAAATACAATATTTCATTAAATTATAAATCATTTATGTACTGTGTGGTAAAGGAAAATGTTAATCTTATCATTTTTGTGAATTGAAACGGAAAATAAGAGGAAAGTAAATAAAAAAAAAAAAATAGAGACAAGAAAGTAAAAGTAAAGAGAATTTCAGGAAACAATAAAAGTTTTCATAATATGATCTAGAAATAAAGAAACTCATTGAAAGCTATTAAATATTGTTAATAAAATTGTACAATTATTTTTACCTGTAAATAAAAAAAAAACAATAGACAATAAAAGTTTCATGAAATTAAAATTAAAAGTAGAAAATAAAAATACAACAAAATGGCAAAAATAAAAGAATAATTTAATACAAAAAACAAATATGTTGAAAAATATCTTCAGTTTTATCAACATTTTGCTTCCACGCCAGAAAAAAAAATTTCTTTCTCATGAGTCGACAATAAAGTTGCTTTAAAAATATATAAAATTATCAAATAATTTAAATGACATCTTGAAAAATTATGACAGATAAAATGAAATTTTTAACTTTTTGAGATAAAGCAATTTATTCGACATTTTGTTCTTATAAATCTGATTATAAATCTGTTTTCAGATTGAATGAACTTTTTTCCCCTTTCTTTCTTTTCTTTATTTTCATATTTAAAAAATATATTTCTGTAAATTTTTTAATGTATCTTGAGAGATTTTATTGCTTTTAGAAACTTTTTTTATTAATTTAGAATTGGAATTTTGTTTAGATTTTAAAAAGTATTTTGTTAATTTTAATCTTGTTTTAAAATTTTTTTTAAAGTTGTTACGTACTTTGTATTTTTTTAAAAATAATTTTTAAAACTTTTTATTTTATTTTATTTCAAAACATGGCTTTTTTAATTTTTCTCATTTTTATTTAAGGATGAGGAGAATAAAATATTTTCTTCTATTTTTATTTTTTTCAAAAACCTACGTACTCTTTTATAAAAATATAATTTTTCATGATTTTTTACAATTAATTTAGATTATATAATTTAGAAATTAGAACAAAATTAAAATATTTTTTGCTGAAGAGGGAAGTAAATACTTTCTTCAATTTTCGGATTTATTTTAAATTTTCTTATCTTTTTGTAAATTTATTCAATTAATTTTTATATTTTGTATATTAATTCATTGCATACTTACTTTTTGTTTTATAAAATCTTTAGATTTTCTCGATTTTTATGCAACTATTTAGAAGAAATAAAAATGTTTGGAGAAGAGAAGAGTAAAATATTTCTTTCATTTTTCTGATTTCTTTTAAATTCTCTCATCCTTTCGTAAATTTATTCAACTTGTTTTTACATTTCGTGTTGGATGTTTTAAAATATTATTTCGTATAAACAATAAATAAAAAAAAATGTTATTTGTCTTATATTTTAACCAAAATATTATTTAACAAAACCTAATAAATAAAATTGTAGAGAATGTTTCAATGAGCTATTATTTGTTAAAATTAAATGAAAATCACAGATTTTAACTAGGTTTAAAGAAAAAGCATAAAATGTTAAATGATTATTAATATTTAAACATCAAATTTTAGCTCAATCTAATTTTTTCTGAAAAATGCACAATTGGTTCTTTCAAAATTTGGTGAAATTGATTTCTATAATGTTTTTATTTGGGGTGAAAAACGACTTTCTAGTTTGAGGTTATGTAAATGGAAAGAACCTCCTTAATTATTCGACTTTTTTTATAAATTTTCAAAAATTTGATTTCCCTTTTTCCCTAATTTCTAAACTAATTATTTAATTTTTCTAATTTTTTAAAGATTTTTCTTTTTAATAAATTTTAAGTTTTTTTAAATTTATTTTCTTATTTTTTTCATAATTTAACAAAAAATATCAGTGAATATTTTAATTGTTTGACAAAATTTTGTAGTTTTTTATCATTTCCTCGTTCTTACACAGTTTTTAAAAGTTTTCCCTTTATTTTTAAACACACACAGACAAGATAACTAATTCTTTTCATATACAATTGAATTTTTTTACATATGATTTTAAATTAAAAAAACTTCACAATTCTCCGGATGTCTAACATTGCATATAAAAAATCGCAAAAATTAAAAAAAAACCACAAATTTGTAAATAAATCTTGAAAATTTCAATTTTAATATTTTATTTTTTATAAAATTTAAGAAATTGTGCTAATACAGATGATGAAAATACTTACGATCTACAAATTTCTGGTATGGAGATAACAAAAAGTAGTATTACATTTTTATATCTTTAAATCATTATAATTTTAATAAATTCCAAACGTCAATTAACTCACATTCCAATTTGTTAAATTTTTAAATTTCAATTAATTCAAATTTAAATGCATATTAATCAATCCATAATAACTAAATGATAATAATTATTTTCCATATTACCAATAATCCTTTTTTTAAATCTTACAAGATTTCTAAGAAATTATACTTTTTCGAAACTGTTTAATTTATATTTTATAATTTCTTATTTTTACAAAATTTTAGGTTTTTTTCTTCTTTTGCTTTTGAAATTTTATTTTTGTATTTGTCTTATTATTTTTGAATTTTCTTTAATTTTCTTCTTTTTATACAAATTATTTAATATTATTTTAGACAATTCTGTTATTATAAAATTCACTAAACATTTTAGTTTGTTGATTTTCTTAATTTCCATATTTTTGAAAATAAATACACTCATTTTTTTATAAATTTAATTTGTTTTCACATCTTGTCTATTTTTTGCAAACTTACTTATTTTTTCATAAAATTAAAAATTTTTTTTTATTTTTCTATTATTTATATTCTATTTATTTATTGTTGGACTTGTTTTAAGTATAATATTAAAAACATTTTTTTGGTTTCATTTTTCTAAACTTTTTTATTTTTAAAGCATTTTTAAATTTCTTTTCTAAAGTTTTTATTCATCTTTATGTACATTTTTTTATTTTTATATATCCAAATTTTTAGTAGATTCTTACCAAATTTGTTTATTTTTTGTACTTTTTACATTGTTTTACAGTTTGTTAAATTAACGAAAAACATTTCTCCAGTTTCTTCCTATTTATTTAACTTTCTTATTGTTTCACCATTTTTTAGTCTTTCTTTGCATTTCAATTAATTCTTCAATTTTTGTCTTAATTTTTCTGTTTCTTAGAACCATTATTCCTTCTTTTAAATTGTTTAGTTTTTATCTTGTAACTACGAATTTTTAAAAACATTTATTCAATGCTTTTATCTACATTTTTTAAATTTCTCAATTTTCTACTTTTTTGAAAACTTTTATTCTTTTATTTTATATTATGTAAATTTAATCTTGTACTCAACATTTTCATCTTAACATCGTTCTTCTATTACATAAAATTTTTTTTCTTTTAACATTTTTTAAAATTTTCCAAAATTGTATTCATTCTTTTTTTCTTTAATTTGTAAAATAATTCTCTAATTTTTCTAATTTTAAAAATTTATTGTCTTTAGTTATACAATTTAACGTTTTTTAATTATCTTTTTATTGATTTTTTTAATTTAAAAAAAATGTTCGTAAATAGTTTAATTTTTTTGAAAAGTGTTTCTACTCTTTTAAATATTTTTTTGTTACTGTTTTATTTCTGCGTTTTTTTTTAAATTTTTCTTTATTCCCTTAATAATGTTCATAACTTTTTTTATTTAAAAGAATTTTTTCATTTTTTTAATACATTGTTTTCTTATCTTTTTACATTTTTCTGTTGTTTCTTTCTTTTCTTTGTTTTGTAATTTATTATTTTTTCTTTGTTGTTCTCAATTTTGCAATCATATGAATTTAAAGTTATTTTTTTGAGATTTTCTCATTTTTTTGACATAATTTATTTGATCTTGACGAAATGTCTTATTTTCCATTATTTCTTCTTAAATTTTCTCAGTTTAAAAAATAAACTCCTTACAAATAAACATTTGGAAATTTTGTATACTTATTATCTTTGAAAAAAAGCCATTTTTGTTTTAATAAAAAAAAAAACCCGATTTAAATAAAAAAAATCATGATTTTTATTAGCCCTGAATTTTAGTAATTTTAAACGCAAAAAGGTTAAATATTCAAATTTTCACGATTCACTAAATGACTATTTTTAATTTCTATATTTTTTCATAATCGTAGCAAACCTTATTATATATCAGTAATAATTTAATACAATAAAATTTGTGTTAATATTTTAAAAATATTAACTTTTTTTAATTCTAAATGTTAATATTTTAAAAATAATAATTATTATAATAATTTGATAGATAAAAATGATTAAATTTATTTTCTAACAAAAAAATACGTTTTTATTTAGATTCAAGAAGCAGTTCTGAGTCGTTGGGTGAATGATGCTGCTCGAATGGACCGACGAATATTACCATTAATTGTTTTAGCACATGCAGCAGACGTACTTGAAAATGCTTTTGCTCCATTATCAGACGATGATTATGAATTGGCAATGCGACGAGTAAGATCGCTTCTTGATCTAGATTTCGAAGCTGAAGCCGTCAAGCCTAATGCAAAACCCGTTCTTTGGGCTGTTTTTGCTGCCTTCACCAAGTAACACGGAATTTTCACTTTAGGAATATGAAGAAGATTGAGCATTGTATACTAGGCTGAAATGGAAACTTGGAACGTCTGTCGATGATGTCGTTTACTACGATTATAAATAATCGAGTAATGTGTACTCCTGTAAAGAAATTTTAGATTAGACGTCCTTTATTTCCTAATTTAAGACATTGTACTGATAAGTCCCTGACGAATGAATGATTTGCCTAAAAAGCACTCTTGCCAGCAGTTACAATAGCTGTTGCAAATCCAAAAGCAGAAAAGACAAATTTTCTTATTTTATCAAAAATAGTTTGAGAAAAAATGAATAAACTCAAAAATGAATGGATTTTTGTTGCACAGCGTTAAATTAAAATAAATAAAAACGCTGATTGTTCGTAAGGCAAGAGAAATTTGATATTGAAAAGTGCACAAAATTTACAAAAGGCACATTGTTTTAAACACAAAAATTATTTTACCCTTTTGGGGGGTAAAATATCGATACGAGAAACTGGCAATCTTGCTTTTCAACATCAAGTGTGAATTTTCAGAGTGTGACTGTGCCATGATAAATTTCAATTTCGATCAATTTTATCAAGAATTTTTTAAAAAATCTTTTACCAAATAGACCACAATGTCATTCTGCTGGCTTTTCTAAATGGCAGTAAATTTAATTTCATTCACACAAGACATCGAATTAAATGAGAAAAAACATTTTGTATTCAACGAGAAATAGAGTGGACTTTTAATGTTTTAAATCCAATATGAGAATAAGTTATTTTGAAGTTTTTTTTTCTTTTCTTCTCTTTGTGAGAGGTCATTTTTAAGCTCAACGTTTTTTTTTGTTCATAGCCTGAAAAATGTATTAAGCATAACTTACGAAGATGCTCTTTTTGTAGTAAGTTTTTTCTCGCTTAAAATAGTGTAAATACTTTATTTATATGCAATTATATTCGTGTATTAAACACTTTTTATAAATCAACCTTGGACAATTGTAAAATATTATTGATTCTTAGAATTTATCTTATTAATTAAACATTGTTTTATTACATTTTTTTTGTGTTGTTCGCAAATAAAAACCACTTTGTCCACAATAAAAACAATAATCACGTAATTATTTTGAATTTTATTCAAGCCTTTTATTTTTCTCAACCATTAATTGCAACTTTATTTGTAATTAATTTTTTTTTAAGACTGTTGCTTTCTAGAACATGAGTGCCAAAATTTAATTCACAAGTGTTATGATAGATTTGCAGAAATATTTTTTTAAAGTTTACAAGTTTAAAATTAAAAGGGGACATTAGAAACTTTTAGCAGTATTTATAGATTAATTAAAGAGTAGGCAAGTTTTAATAAAATTTTAATTCTTGTTGAGAAGTAGTAAAATTTGATTTCTTGAAGACTGTGCATTTAATTTTTATTGATTAAGTGCAAAAGTCAGATAAATCAAGTTTTATTGTACTCTTTTACAACATTAAAACATTTTCTTTTAATGTATCTGTTGAACTTAAATATCTTGATGTATTTTTGTTGAAAATGAATTGAAATTTGGTGCAGGACATTAAATTCAAATGTAAATCTCATTTACGAAAATAAATTATAACTCTAAATGTACATCTTAATCGAGAGAGAAAAATCTTAATATTCTAATATTGTAAGTGTATATCTCATTCAAGCCAAGAAATTAAAAATTAACATGGCTTTGATTGAATGATGAAATTTGTGTAAAAAGTGAGAATTAGACTGGTCAGATTTGTTTATTTTAGTCTGAATGTTACTACGTTTAATGCAATAATTAACATTTTAGACTACTAAAATAAATGATAAAGTTTATCAAATTTAAAACGAGGTGAATACCTTTTTATAACTTACAATAAAATTAAGATTTCTTGTTCCTAACTCTGCATTTAAAACAACGTTGCCTAATAAAATTGTATTTCAATTTTATTATTTTATTTATTTATTAAAAGAACTGATAATACGAAATCAAAAATCATTTTCCACATTATTATTAGTCATTCAAGTCTTATTCTCATTTTCATCCACACTATTGAGATATTTTTAAAAAATAATTTTAGATATTTCTTTTTTTTTTTAAGTGAGTGTAAAAAATGAATTTTTTAATATAAGGGATAGTAAGCATTACACAATAAATAGATAGTAAATAACTTTCTGTACAGTATAAGATAAAAAAAAACAAATGTTTTCTCAAAGTCAAATCATGAAAATCGAGGTTAATTATAATAATAATTATTATACTCGAGGTCAATCAAGAACGAATATAATCCATTTAATTAAATTTAAATGTTATTTATCTTCATTTGATACAAATTAAATAGATAATTGTACAAACATTATTTAGGATAAGATAGTGTATTTACAAATAAGCGTTACTTATTAATTATAATAACATAATCATCATTATTATTAAGCTCTCGATAACAACCAAATCTAATAAAATGCTGTAAAAGTAAAGATTGACTTTTTTTTTTCAAACTACACTATCTATCAAATCCAATTCTTTTCCGATTCTTTACATTCTTCTCTATTTAATTTTTCTATTTCCACTTTAATTTTTTTCGATATTTTCATTCATAAAAAGTTTGGTCGTCTTGTAATTACAAGTATTATTTACAGATTGTTGAAATTTTCAAGTTAGTGTATTTACAATATACTTAAAGTATATATTTATGAGATTTTTTAATTTGTGCAATTTCAAATGAGAATTAGATTGTCTAATTTTTACAAAAATTGAGATTAATTTTAACAATTTCAATTGGTTCTGAGAGTTGATTGAATCACTCCGTATTTTCCTGTGATTAACCAATCGGCGTCCTGTTTCTCTAACTCCTCAGCTTGACCAGGACGCAATCCAACACAAATATCGCATTTCAAAGTGCGCAAACTTATTATATTTGTTGGTTTCAGCTCTTGCAAGGCTTCAGTAAAAGTTGTTGTATATTCCCAATTAATATCACCCAACAGTTTCCGGTAATTTAAATCTCCTTTGAAAATCACTAAACCAGCTTCGGAAAGTTTTGCGTAGAGGGAAGAGTCACGTTTTTTTATTTCAGAGAAAGTGAAGGGCTCGGTCCAGAATTTCTCCAACTAAAATTATTTGCCATTTATAATTATCAAATTAATTAAAACTATATAAAAAGCATAATTACCTCTACAGTCCAGACATCAGTCTTCAAATAATTATAACAAACTTGACCCAAAGATTTTAAGTCGTCATTCGACGAATTTTTCATGAATTCAATTGTCCAATGAAAATCATTTTGCGTCACGTCACTTACATACCAGGGATATCTTTTTACATAGAATCGTATTTTTGATACGAGTTTCTGGGATGTTATAAAAGCGGCAAAACTCAAATCTGTGAAAAGTTCATAGCCGGCATTATCTAAAACAATATCAACAATGCCAGAATTCTTTTTACTCAAGAGATTCCAAACAAGTGATGAATCATCTACAATAAGATCCGTTTGAAAGGTGTTGACAAGATCGAGTGGATTTCCCGTTTGGCTACTTTCTTCACCTCCAGTTAGACTTAAATCACATCTGCAAAAAATTTAATTACAGTCTAAATGGAAAATTTGAATTTTATAATTGTGGGAATCGATTTAAAATGGACGTTAGAATTTTCAGGGCTGCTAATGACTCACTTTTCTTACTTTTACTCACTTTTTTTAATATCGCTTACTATTACTTATGTTTTTAAAAAACTGTTTTCTCACTTTTTTAGTAAAATGTCTATTTCAGCTGTGGGGGTCTTCTGATATTGGGTGCGTGATTAAAAAATAATTTTCTTTATAAATCAATTAGTTTGTTCATATTGCAGTTTAAAAAAAAAGAAAATTAAAAAATTAAAAATATTTTTTGTTTTTAAGCATTTGTAATTTTTATCGTTTTTTAAATTATTTATTTAATAAATATTAATAAAAAACAGCTTTTTGCGTGCATTACGTAAAAATTTAAAATACTGTTGTATTCTTTACACTTTTTTTGAAAATAAACCGTTAAGAAAAAAATGGCTCGCGATTAAGGACAAAGATATTAAATTTTTTTTTCGGCGTCCAAAAAACATTTTAGTCCCAATTACATAAATCCGTTGTCAATAAAAACCATTGCAAACAAAAGAAAACTGAAACATAAAGTTTTTAAACTTTCATTCACCAACTATGCAAAAAACATTTTGCATGACGAAAAAAAAATTTAATATTTTTTTCTCTAATCACGAGCAATTTTTTTTCTTAACGGTTTTCTTTTTATCAAAAAAGTGTGAAGAATACAACAGTATTTTAAAATTGTACGTAATGCACACAGAAAGCTGTTTTTTATTAACATTTATTAATTAAGTAATTTAAAAAACGATAAAAATTAAAAATTCTTAAGAACGAAAAATATTTTTAAAAACAACGTTTCCAGCCAAATAAAATACTATTTTAACTTTTAAAATCGGTTAAGAAGATCTCGAGAAAAAAATGTTTTCATTTTGCACTATTAAAAATTTCAATCACTAATAACTTCGAAAAAAAAAAAAAAAAAAATCTTTTTTTATTATTTTCATGAATATTTAAATTTATTGCACATGTTTTCATTTATTCTTGTAATTTTTCTATTATGTTCTTTAATCTTTAAATTATTGGTGGAATATTCAAATATTCTACTCAAGTTTCAATTTACTTTTGTTATTTTTCAATTATTTTCTTGAAGTTTCAATTACTTTTGTGATTATTAAAGTATTTTTGTCATTTTCCAATTATTTTCTAAATTCTTCTATTATTTTTTACAATTTAAAATTATTTTCTACAAATTTCAATTATTTTCTTTAATTTTTTTATTGCCATGAATTTTTAAATTTCTTACACTAGTTTTTAATTATTTTCTTCAAATTGCAATAATCATCTTCATTCTTTGTATTATTGTCATGAATTCATGTATTAACTTTTTACACCCTTTTCAATTATTTCCAAAAACTTTCAATTATTTTCTTCAAATTTTATTGCTTTCTTCATATTTAAATTTATTTTGCCATTCTTGAATTATTCTCTTTAAATTTCAATTATTTTTTTCAAACTTCAATTAATTTCTTCAAATTTGAATTAATTTCCTCAAACTGCTAATATTTTTGTCCATTTTTCAACTATTGTCTAAAATTTTTTAATGTTTACACCAGTTTTCAATTATTTATGTCATTATTCAATTAGTTTCTTCAGATTTTAATTATTTCGT
Source organism: Ganaspis brasiliensis (assembly GCA_037103525.1). Classification (NCBI taxonomy): domain Eukaryota; kingdom Metazoa; phylum Arthropoda; class Insecta; order Hymenoptera; family Figitidae; genus Ganaspis; species Ganaspis brasiliensis. Next base: position 2,831,008 of record JAZKLR010000055.1, on the reverse strand, counting down.
CAATATCCAAATTATTGTACTGAAATTTTTAATTTTTTACGCCAGTCTCAAATAATTTTTTTTGTCATACTTTAATTATTTTGGAAACTTTTCAGTTATTTTCTTCAAATTTCAATTACTTTTGTCTTTTTTCAATTATTTTCTTCATATTTCTATTATTTTTGCCATTTTAGAAATGTTTTCGGCAAATTACAATTATTTAAAAACATTTTTTTTTATTGTCATTATTTTTTAAAACTTATACACCAGTTTTCCATTATTTTCTTCAAACCTAAATTAATTTTTTTTAACTTTCAATTATTTTCCTCAAACTTAATATCTTTTTTTCAATTTTTGAAGAAACTAATTGAATAATAATTTTCAAGTATTGTCTACAATTTTTTAATCATTTACATCAGTTATTAATTTTTATTTTCATTTCTCAATTATTTTTTTAAATTACAATTATTTTTGTCAACACATAAATTTTGGACATTTTGGAATTATGTTCTTAAATCTTTTTATTGTCATTAATTTTTAATTTATTAACTTCTACACCAGATTTCAATTATTTATGTCATTATTCAATCAGTTTCTTCACATTTGCATTATATTGTTAATTTTTCAATTAATGTATTAAATTTTTTATTTTTTACTCCATTTTTAAATTATATTTCTCATTTTTCATTAATTGTTTTCCAAATCTCAGTTATTTTTCACATTTTTTAATTAGATTCTTGAAACTTCTATTATTTTTTTCAATTTTTTAAATATTATCTAAAAAGTTTTATTTTTGAAACAACTTTCAATTATGATGTCATTATTCAATTAGTTTCTTTACATTTTCATTGTATCGTTAATTTTTCAATTAATGTATTACATTTTGTTATTTTTTACTCCATTTTTGTATTATATTTCTCATTTTTCATTAATTTTTCTTCTAAGTTCTGTTATTTTTGTCATTTTTCAATTCTTTTCTTGAAATTTTTATTATTTTTTTCAATTTTTCAAGTATTGTCTTCAAATTTTTAATTTACTACATCAGTTATCAATTATTTTTGTCATTTCTCAAGTATTTTTTTTAAATACAATTATTTTTGTCAACATTCAAATATTTTTGACATTTTTGAATTATTTTTTTCAAGTTTCAAGTATTTTCCTGAAACTTCTATTATTATTTTTTTAATTTTTCAACTATTGTCTAAAAAGTTTTATTTTTTCAACAGCTTTCAATTATTATGTCATTGTTCAATTAGTTTCTTAACATTTCAATCGTTTTGTCAATTTTTCAAGTATTGTCTTCAAATCTTAAATTTTTTACATCAGTTATCAATTATTTTTGTCATTTCTCAATTATTTTTTTCAAATAACAATTACTTTTAAGATTTTCAAATTCTTTTCTTTAAATGTCATTTTCTTCAATCTTTTTATTATTATCATGAATTTATTAACATTTACCTCAGATCTCAATTATTTAATTCATTATTCAACAGTTTATTTACATTTTCATTAATGTGTTAATCTATTTATTTTATACTCCATTTTTGAATTATATTTCTTATTTTTCATTACTTTTTTTCCAAATATCAGTTATTTTTGACATTTTTAAATTTTTTTTTACAAGTTTCAATTATTTTCTTGAAACTTCTATTTTTTTTTCAATTTTTCAACTATTGTCTAAAAAGTTTAATTTTTGCACCATTTTTCAATTATCTATATCATTATTCAATTTGTTTCTTTACATTTGAATTGTTTCGTCAATATCTCAATTATTGTACTCAAAATTTACATTTTTTACACTTGTCTGAAATTTTTTTTTCAAATTTTAATTATTTTCTTGCGTAATTTTACTTATTTTTGAAACTTTTCTATTATTTTGTTAAAATTTCTGCCTCCATTATTGATTTTTAATCAATTTTCAATTATAGTTATATAGTTTACAATTTTTCTTTTCAAATTTGAATTATTTTTGTCATTTTTCAATTATTTTTTTTATATTTCAATTATTTTTGCCATTGTCGAATTATTTTCTTTAAATCTGAAAGACTTTCCCTGCTGGCGGGTCCCAAATTAATATCAATAATATCAAACTCACTATATTTATTATTCACTTTTTTCACTTAAAAAGTCACTATTTACTCACTTTTTAAAATTAAGAAGTCACTTTTTCTACTATTTTCAATCTGCAAGTTCACTGGAAGCCCTGAATTTTTGTCCATTGTGTATTTATTTAATCCATTTTAGGTCGTTTTTCCTTTAGGTTAAATTTAAATTATTTTCTAAGAAGAATTTTTAATTCTGTTAATTAAATAAATAAGTTTACTTGTTTCCCCAAAGGTTGATTTTCAAAAGTTTAATAAACGCTTGTTTACTCTCTTCTATTGAAAGTTCCTCGTTTTTATTTATTAGGTCCATGACGAATTTGCTTACAACAGTTATACTGTTCATTGAGTTTTCAAAAGCAGCTTTTTTCTGTTTTTCGAACGGGTCGTAAGCTTTGAGCTTTTCTCTGAAATAACACAAAAAATATACATTTTTTACAGATTATGTTTCTATTATTTAATTTCTATTATTCTATTATTTAACAAAATATAATTATTTAGAGTAAATTAACTCACGTAAGGGCTAATTCTTGATAAATTCTTCGATACATGTAACATTCGCAATATAACCAAATTGTATTAAACCAAGTAGGTATTTTTCCCTCGATCTCTGTTCGATTTTCTAAAAATTTATTCCATATATCTGTATCTTCGTCAAATTTTCCCGTCAGAGGAGTTAATGGTTTTAACTCTTTATTCGTTACCATTTCATTTTTCATTTTACTAATGCAGCCGATTATATGTTTTATTTCTTCAGATGTTCCCTGTACAAAATATAATATGTTAATTAACATGGAAATGTTAATTAGCGTTTGAGTTGAAAATAATGTCAATTTTAAGTTAAGTATTAACTAAAGTTGAAGTTAAACGTATAAATTTCAATTGTCTGTTATATTTAAATGATTAAAATATTAATATAAACTGAAAAACTTACAGGTCCATATTTTTGAATTAACTCTTGTTTGTCACGACTCATCGTATCAATTATTTTCGTTAAAATCACTGGCAATCTGTCTTTTATTGTTGTAAATGCAAAACTCCTATTAAAGATTAAATTAAAAGAGTTTATTGACTAATTTATATTTTTATATTGCTAAAAATCATCCTGAAATTGAGTTTTCTTAATACTGAATTACCTTCTTTAATTTTAAAAAGATAATAAATGAAACAACAAATTAAAATAACACAAAAAAGAAAAAAGATAAATAAATAATTTAAATGAAAAAGAAAATTCTGTTACAATCTCATAAATAGATACTACTAAAATACTGAAAATACCAAAAATCTAAAAATATAAAGTTTCAATTTTTAGGTTATATCGATAGAGTTTATGACAGATAAGATTACCGTTCATATTTTCCAGACAAACATTCTCGAACAGGAGTCGCTGAATCTTCTAAACCATGTATTTCCATGGAATTCATTCTTTTAGTCATGATTTCAGGTGGAATTTCGACAATTTGAGTACTTACAATAACAATAACTTGACAAAACACAAAAAGAGACGTGCGCGTGCCGAGCAAAAGGGGAAATCTCCGAAACACATTGTGGAACATATTTGTTTATGGATTTAATCCCGTTGACGCAATGACACGTAATGAGAAAGAGATTTTTTAATTTACTCTTCATTTCTGTATTTTAATTGCGAAATTCGCAGTGATTATTAAAAGGTGATAAGATTTTTTGAAAAACAAATAACATGTAATCATAGAATCAGCGCACGCAGAAACGCTAAAGCGCATGCGCGGGTTTAAAATGCTATAATTTTTAAGCGATAGAAAAAAATTACAATTTTTAGTTTTTATGTAAAATTTAGAAAAAAGTTAAACTCTGTAGCTCAATTTCATAGATATTTTGAAATAACAACAAAATTTCTTAAATCAAATAATTGTTATAAACAATTAATTATTGTTTATCTATAATGTTTAAGTGTTATCTTACTCTTACATGTGTACAACAAATTGATTTAATTTCTATTAATTTATAAAGTTAAAAGGTGGAATAAATAAAATTAAATGATTTTGTTACTTTATTACTACATTTTTAAGTTATACATTAAAAATATATTAAATTTTAAATATGTATAATTATTTCTAAATGACTTTAAAGTTATTTATCAGACATTTAAAAAAAAAAAGACTATTTCACTTCGTAATGTCATTCGTCGGAATTTAAAGTTGAAAGTTTCGAGTTGGCAGCAACCGGAAGGTGGCGGGTAAAATCTCTAAAAAGGTACCTTGAAGATGATAACTTTATTCTTGTCTTGCTTTAACGAACAAGTTTTTGCCAAGACCGAGAGACAGCCAACTTGAACGATAATTTAGCGACAGATGCCGACTGTACTTAATAAAGTTGGAGAGAGAAGTTTGTAAAAGTTAATTTTGTTTTTGCCGGCCACATGTAGTTTAAACTCAAACCGCTAAGTAAAATTTCAAAATGTCAATAAAATAATGAACCAAAGTTTGTAATTATTATGTCCAAGAAAATTATTTTTTTTTTGCAAAGGAAATGCAGACAAATATTGTCGGAAGGCCTGATACCGATGTTGTTAATTACTAAATTCCTTCTGTTCAGAATGGCATAACTTCAAATCTACAGATTCCAATCATAATTCAAACGATCGCAAAATTCCTTAGCGCTATTGAAATTATTAAAACATTTCTATCATCGAATAACGATCAAGGTTTGCTCGCATTCCTTGGCTCGTGAAACTCACTGCGATTGATTATATCATCTCTGAGACAAGTTTTTTTATTTTTCGCGAAAATGTAATTTTTAAAACTGGATAATATAAGTAGATATTGGTAAATAAGATTTTTGTGTAAAAATATTTTTTAAGAATTGGAAAATTTCCTGAGATATTAATTAAGTAGGTTTAAGTTTAAAAAAAAAATGACAATTGAAAACAAAATTCGAAAAATGGCTACATAATTACACAATTGAAAGAATAGTTTAAAAAATTAAACAATAAATATTAAATTTAAACAAAGTACTTGAAAAATTATAGGAATAACTGTTGCAAATAATTGCAAATTGAACAACTAGATTGAAAATTGAAAAAAATAATTGAAATTGAAGAAAATAGTAAAAAGTTGAGGAAATAGATTGAAAATTTAAGACTTAAATTAAAATTTGAAAAAAGAATTGATAATTAAAAAAAAAAATTATAAAATGACGAAAATAATTGACTATTGAAAACAAAATTAAAAAAAGGCTAGATTAAAACACAACCTAACAAAATAATTTAAAAACTTTAAGAATAATTATAAAATTTTAAGATGATAATTAAAAATTGAAAAAATTGTAGGAAATAATTGAAAATTGCGGAAAGTAATTAATAATTGATGAAAATATGTGAAAAATGACGTAAATAATTTTCAATTAAAAAGAAAATTCGAAAAATGACTAGATTAAATAATAAATAACTGAAACAAAGAGTTAAAACAATTAAATAAGGAATATTAAATTTAAAGAAAATAATTGCAAATTGGAAAATGAAAAATGAAGAAAATTATAGGAATAATTGTTGGAAATAATTGCACATTTAACAACTGGAAACTTAATGATAATCGAAAAAATACACTGAAAAAAATGTTTAGTCATATCAACAAAAATTTTGTTAGCTCAACTAAATTTTTAGTCATAGCAACAGAAATTTGATTGGCTCAACCAAATTTTTGTTAATATGACTAAACGTTTTTTCAGTGTAATAGAAAAAAGGCGATAATTTTTTAATATTAATGAAAACAATTGAAAATTGAAAAGTCGAATTTAAATATTAAGAAAATAACTATTAATAACTCAGAATCGAAAAGAATAAGTAGTTCTAGAATTGAATAAGTACGAGAATTATTGAATATTGAGGTATTCATTGAAAATTGATAAAAATAATTAAAATATAAAGTAAATATTTGAGAATTGCAGAAAATAATTAAAAATTGAAGAAATGTATTGAAAATTAAAAAATTAAATGGAAATTTTGAAGAAAATAATTGATAATTAAAAGAAAAATTACAATATGACGAAAATAATTAAATATTGACGGAAATAATTAACTACTAAAAAAAATAGTTAACAGTTGAAAATTGTTTATTTGAACAAAAAAATATTTAAATTTAACGAACAATCATAAAATTGAAGGAAAATAATAATTTGTCAATTGAAAACTGATGAAGATTATGAAAAAAATTATAGAGAATAAATATAAATAAAAAAAATAAAGAAATCAATTTGGAAATTAAAGAATTAAATGGAAACTATTAAAAAAAATAATTAACAATTGAGAGAAATAATTCAAAAATTTCATTTGAACAAAAAAATATTTAAAATTAATGAATAATCATAAAGTTGAAGGAGAATAATAAATTGTCAATTGAAAACTGATCAAAATTATGAAAAAAAATTGTAGAAAATAAATGAAAATTAAAAAAAAAACAATTTGAAATTGAAGAATTGTATTAAAATTTAAAGAAAATAATTGATAATTGAGGAAATGCGAAAAATTATTAAATTTTGAATAAAATAATTGAAAAACGAAGAATGCAATTGAACATTCAAGAAAATAATTAAGAATTGAAGAAAATTATTAAAAATTAATGAAATAAATTGAAGATTAAAGAATTAAATTGAAATGAAGGAATGAATGAATCTTGCGGATTATTATTATAGATTTTTATTTTATACAACTTTTCATACTTTTTAAAGAAACTTCATTTTTTTCATTTTTTCATGATCATTTCTTTTACCTATAAGATATTTAGGGATTAATTTAATTTTATAGACTTTACTTTGCCAATTTTATTTTTTGAATTTGTTTTCAATCGAATTTAATAAAACCAGAATTTTTACTTATTACTTAACAGAATTTTTAATTCGCCAAATCTATTTTTAATAGAATTTTTAGGTCATCGGATTCATTTTAAACACTCTAAATCTAAATTAGTTGAAAATAACTAATTATTTAGGAAAATCGTGGTTGAGTTTTTATTTCATCAATTAGTGAAAAATAACTAATTATTAGTAAAATATGATTAATTATTAGTAAAAAAATAACTGGAAAATAGTTCAAATTTGACTAATTAAATTAGTAAAAAGAATTTTATTAAAATATATTAATTATTTTGACATAACCTAAAAATGAATTTAGCCAATAATTTTGTTCTTTTTACTAAATATAGTAAAAATATAACTATTTCAATTAGTGACTGAGTTTTTGCTTAATTGTTTTTAACTAATTCAGATTCTCCTGAGTAAAGTTCGGATTTGTTTAAATTTAATTGAAAGTATACTTGAATTCGAAAAATTAAAATTTAGAAAAAATATTATTATAATCTAACGAAATTCTATAAAATGAACATTTTAATTACATGATAAATATTTTTAGATTCAACACTGCAATTTTTAATACAATTTTTTTTTAAATATATTTTTTATACCTTTTTTCTCTTTTCGTCATTTTTACAATCTTGCATAGTTTTAAGTCTCTATTTTTTTTAACTTTACGTTTGTACTTTAACACTTAAGTGATTTTCTTAATTTTAAAAATTTGTTTAAAGCATACAAATGTGAATTTATTATTTCATTATCTGGTTTTTAAAACGTTGTATATTTTTTTTTGATTTTCATTTATGGTTTTATAAAAGTAAAATTTAATTTCTTTTTTTAAACATATTTTCTTAAATTTTTTTCATCTTTTGGGAATGGTTTTTATTTGTTATTTAATTATTTGTTTTATTCTGGATTTTTCTTTTGTAGATTTTAACCAATTGTTCAAAAATTATTTTAAAAGTTTTTTAAATTTCTTGAGATTAAGTAAACTGTAGTTACAAAAAACAAAAAAACTGTAGTTACAAGTTTTCCTTACATTTATCGAATGTTTCAAAAATGATTTTCGTTCTTTTAACGGTTTTTCCACATATTTTTAGAACTTTTTCATTTTTTAAATAAAGTTTTGTAACTTTTTTATTTTGGAGAACAATTTTTATTTCTTTAGTTAGCTTTTTCAATTTTTTTCAATTTTTTTATAATTTATAATTCAACAGTTTCTTAAGGAGATTCTCTGCATTGACATAACCTCAAACTAGAAAGTGGTTTTTCATGCAAAATAAAAATATTATTGAAACTGTTTTTTTGAAATTTTTAAAGATCTCGTTGTGCATTTTGCAGAAAAAAGTGGATTGAGTAAAAATTTGTTTACAAATAAATCAGTTTTATTTGTTTGATTTTGTTAAATAATATTTTATCTAAAAATTAGCAAATATATAAAAATTTTTTTTAATATTTTTTTTAAACAAAATATAACAAATAAAATGGTAGAGAATATTTCGATAAGAGAAATGAGCTATTATTGATCAAAATTGGATGAAAATTACAGATTTTAACTTGATTTTAAGAAAAAACATAAAATGTTAATTAATTATTATTTAACAACAAAGTTCAATTCAATTTTTTCTGAAAAATGTACAAGTTTTGTAGAATTATTATTTAATAATATTTCTATTTTGCGTGAAAATCCAATTTCCAGTTTGAGGTTAAACGTATAGTTTTTTTTCAATAATTGAAGTTTCAATAATTACCCCGAGAAATATTTTTCAGCACACACCATCAGAAATAAATAAAAATATTTTTATAATTTAAAATTCCTTTTATGTTGCTTGAAAAAAAGGTTAAATTAAATATTTAATGAAATGTAGAATAAGGATACAAGTTAGAAATAAAAAATAAAAATAGAATAATAAGCAAAGTTGAACTCAATACGACAAAAGTTGAAATAAAAGTTAGACTCTAACTGCATTACTTTTATAAATTATCCTTAATTCAGAAAAATACGGAGCAATTTGACAATTATTTTGGTGAGAAAGTAAAGAAAACTTTCGTAATAAGTAATAGATTACTTTGTTGATCAAAGCCAGTTACTTTTGAGTAAGAAAAGATGCGTAATGCGTATCTTTCCTAATGTACTTTTACCGTCTGTTTTTATGTTATTGCACTTTCTTTATGGGAACTTAACTTCCATTGATCGAGGATGACCATTACAATTTGTAGAAAATTAGATTCTGCAGCCAGATGGTCAACAACAACCTTCAAAATGAAGTATGTTCTTTAGATCGGAGAACAAATGTCTCTCTTGTTTTCTTCGAAATAAAGTGTGTCTTGTAAAATTTTTTTTTCTCTTTCTTTACAAAACTCATTTATCAAAATTATTTCTTTTTATTAAAATTTGTCATTTGTTAACAATTTTTATTTGTTAAGATTATCCAAATGAAGAACTTAATAAAATTTCAATTTTTGATGAAACTATTTTTACATAATTTAGTCGTGTAGTTTGCTAGATTAATTTTTATTCCAGGAATAAATTTGACATTGTTTAAATTGAAAAGAATTATTTCGTTAGACAGTTATTTAAAAAGTTTCGAGTCATTATAATCACAGGTTGAAAATTCACCTCGCATAGGATTTCATGCCTAATTACTTGGAGGAAAGGGTTGTGAAAACTTTCTCGGGACTTGAATGAATAGCAGCTAATTATGATTAATTTCATATTGTCTGCAATTTCATCCAAATTTATCACTGTCCGAAGACCGCGAATGAAATTTTTCTCATCTTTAAGATTCATTTTTCCACTTTTCAAATTGCGTAAAAACCAGTCTTGTATTGAAAATGGATTGGTAAAAATGGACAATTGCGTCAAAAGTTAATAACAAAAAAAAAATTGAAAATATTGTTAATGAATAGTTATATAAAAATGTACCAAATATAATATAATTACATGATATAAATAACGTAGTCTTCTTGTAAATAATTTATTGGACTAGATAGTTTGTTCAATTTTAAAGATAATGGCCCTTATACATATTTTTAGGTTATAAACATTAAACGTGAAAACATGTGCTTCAATTTTCAATTGCGGGAAAGCTACCAACTTCATAATGCGGTTTTATTAAAATTCTCGGCGCCACGGTCGTAATGGCGCCAAATTTAAAAACTTATTTTTTATTTTATAATAAAATAAGTGATAAATCATGTTACGTTAAATAAATGCAAATTAAATTTATACTTGAAATGTCATGCGAAATTAGATTCATCTATGTTTGTAATATTTGTGCCTCTTTTTAGTAAATAAATTTTATAAAAATATTTTTAATGTTTTTATTTATAAATTAATAAAATGAATCTATTAAATAAAATGAATACTAGTTTAAAAAACTTGTATCAAATATAAGTTCAGATCTTTTTTATATAATACAATAAGCCTAATCTTGACTAATAGATTATTAAATTTCAAACAAATTTTAATTTAGAGATTTCTACACTGAAAAAAAAAAATTATTTGGATCAAATAAAAATTATTTGATCCAATTAAATTATTTACTTGTCTATTATCCAATAAACCTGTATTTGAACCAGATAACTATTTATTAGACCTAAGTATTTTATTTGATTGTATTAAGTAAAGACTAATTTGTATCAAATACAAATTACTTGAGTCAAATAAATGGAATAATTGGAGCTAGTACATAATGTTTTAAATCAATTATGAAAATTATTTTATTCAAATAATATTTTATTCGGCCTGAGTATTTTATTTTATCGCATTAAATAAACAGTAATTTGTGTCAAATAAATTAAATATTTGGAGCTAATAATTGATAATTTAAATCAATTATAAAAATTATTTCATTTATATTTTTAAAGCAAATAAATATTAGTTTGCATGAATAAAATGTAATCCCTCTTTTGTTGTTGAGTTTACTTTTATTTAATGTTATTATGAGTATGGTAATTTTCATTCATAACATTCTTATTATTTATTATTTATTTAAATACTGATTATTTTCCACTTATTTACTTATATTTAGTTAACACTTATTATAACCTAACATATAAACTATGAAATAAAATTTCGTACGGATGGTGGGATTGAGCCCGCGACGCACGCAATACGAGACTTTTACGCTACCCACTAAGCCACGCTGACTTGACTTCAAAATTACAAAAACACCTATTTAGCCTTACACATTAGTTACAATAAATTATTTACTTGTTCCAAAAACTTTTTATTTGTTTTTTTAAAAAAAAATATTAGCATTAAATAATTTGATTTACTATGACTCATAACATAATTTAATTGTGTTAAATAATTTTTATTAACGTTAAAAACTCAAATATTTGAGTAAAATAAATAAATGAACAGTTTTAAATAACTCACAAATTTCGTTACAATAAATTATTTATTTGACTGAAATACTTTTTATTTGTTTTTATAAAATAATATATTAGCATTAAATAATATATTATTTATATTAAATAATTTGGTTTACATTAATCCATAAAATAAATTAATTGTGTCAAGTAATTTTTTTTTGTCTCAAAAACACAATTACTTGAGTGAAATAATTAAATGAATAGTTTTAAATAACTCACAATTTTCGTTTCAATAAATTATTTATTTGACTGAAATACTTTTTATTTGTTTTTATAAAATTAATATATTAGCATTAAATAATACATTATTTATATTAAATAATTCGGTTTATTTTAATCCATAAAATAAATTAATTGTTTCAAATAGTTTTTATTTGTGTCCAAAAACCCAAATACTTGAGTGAAATAAATAAATGAATAGTTTCAAATAATTTAGCATTTGTCTAAAAAATATTCGTTTATTGCATTAAATTAATTATTTACTTGATCCAAAGAAGATTTATTTGGTTTAAATAAACGTGATTCAAGTAATTCAAGTTATTTGAACCAAATACATATTTTTTAGATCCAACTAGAAAATATTTGAACGAAGTAAATATTTATCAAATAATTTGAATTAATTGACTCAAATAATATTTTTTTTCAGTGTAGTGTATAATATATCGTGTTGTATCATATGATCTATTTTATATACTTATATCATATTATCATATTTTTTAAAGACTTTCTCGATTCAATACATAAAAGTTTTTCAAGAATTGTAAGGCCATATACATATACATTTCTTTAAGTCAGTATTTTTAGATCGTGCAACATCCAATGAGTTTTCAGTATTCTTAAAGTAACTTCGTAGAGCGCTTCTTCGAAACTCTTACGTTTATCCTTTTTTTTTGCGACTATCCTCTGATGGACTTTCCAAGACCCAGAGATTTTCCGTGATCCTTCCAGAAAGCTTCTAATTTCGCTTCTAATTCGAGCAAATTAAAGTCTATTTTGATTTAGAACTTCCTGTGAAACAGGATTAAAAAGTTTAACTTTTATTTTTAGAACATAATATAAATTAAATTCAATATTAATTTTTTATTATTTAAACTGTGATTGCAACAATTGACTAAAGTAACAAAAAGTTTGCTACATTAACTAACTAGATTTTTCAGTTTTAAATTCTAATAACAATTTCATATTTTTTTTTCCCCCCGAGGGATTACGAGAAACACATTTTAATTTGTGTAACGACATTCGATCACTTTATATCAGTTATAACATAAGCTAGGAAAAGGAAATATCATCGGGTAAAATGGCTGGTATAGGCTCACACAAGTGTCAGAGAATATGGAAAATAATAGGGTAATTATTATGCTGCGGCACGTTAAGTTGAGGATCAAAACAGAGTTCCTTCGATAAGACACGGTCGGTGCAGACGTACTTAACAAACTTAAGACTGTTTAACGTCAGTTGCTTGAAATCTATGATCTTTGATTCCCTGAAAATTTTGAAATTCAAAAAACTTGTTATCTTCTATATTTACGAATAAGTATATAGTTAATAATAATTAATCCATTAACGCCTGAAATAAAAAAAATTGTATCCTTATTCTGGAATAGTACTATACAACTAGGAAAATTTTTTGTAAAAAAAATACATTTTTCTTTACATTTTTGGGGTTGCTCTACAAGATTCCGAGTTACGTGGTTCTTAATGTATGAAGTTACGTGATTCTTGAGGTAGAAGGGAGTTACGTGGTTTAAAAGGTAGAAGAAAGTTACGAGGTTTTAGAGATAGGAGGGAGTTACGTGGTTCTAGAGATAGAACCACGTTTCGTTCTTAAAACCGAAATCATGGATTTTCAATTTTTTTCTTTTGACGCAGTTTCTTATTAATAAATAAATTGTTCGCGTTAATCTGAAAGTGATGTTTTTTTAACGTTTTCAAGATATTTACGTTTTCTTTATTTACTTTCACATTATTAATCAGTAACTGCGTTAAAAGAAAAAAATAGAAAATCCCTGACTTCGGTTTTGAGAAATGTCATTTTTTAGGCTTAAATTTAATTTTTTTATTTATTTTTGCTTTAAATACATTAGTTTTTACTAAAGTTCTAAGAAATTTTTGAAAAACTGGAAAAATGGTATGTGGAGCATTTTTTCCAATTTTTAAATACAAACGTAAAAAAGAGTGTCAAAAATACTCTATTTCTTAAGGGCATGTGATGGATTATGACGTCACTGGTATAGGCAAAATTTGTCCGCAACTTTTCTCTTAAAATATTGAATATTTTTTTATGAAACTTGGTAAAATTACTTAAAATGTCATTAGGAAGGTCTCTTAGACCCGAGTTTATTTAAATTTTGTCTCAAAATTGATTTTTAAAAAAGTTTGCAATTTTTCGAACATTTCCAAAAATTAATTTTGGGCCAAAATTTAAACAAACTCAGGTCTTAGAGACCTTCCTAATGACATTTTAAGAAATTCTACCAAGTTTCATGAAAAAATATTCAATATTTTAAGAGAAAAGTTACGGACAAATTTTGCCTATACCAGTGACGTCATAATCCATCACATGCCCTTAATATGTTAAATTTGAAAAATTCATAACTTCTGTAATTTTAATTCAATTAAAAAAATTAAAAAAACATGTGTTTTTAATAATTAATAATAATAATAATTTTTAATAATTTTTCAAAATTCAAAATAGAGGATCCAATATGGCAGACGAAAATGCTAAATTTTTGTTAAAATTTATGAAACTTATTACATAAGAGGTTTTTGGAGTCGTTGATTTCGAAACCGTTAATAATTTTTCAAAATTCAAAATTTTTGATCTAAAATGGAGGACAAAAATAAAAAAATTTTCTAAAATTTATTAAAAACTATATATAGGGGGTTTTGGGGTCGCTGATTATGAATCCAATCATAATATTTTAAAATTCAAAATGGCGGATCCAATGTGTCAGGAGATGAAAAAAAAACCCGATTAATAATTTTTACAAATATTAATTTAAGCTTCTTTTTTATTTATTTTTCCAAAAATATCAATCCGAAAATAAGTGACTTCAAAAACTTTCGAAAAAAAATTTTTAGAAAGATTTAAGCACTTTTTTGCATTTCTGTCTGCCACATTAGATCAGCCATTTTGATTTTAAAAAATTATGATTGGATTCGTAATCTGCAACCAGAAAAACCCCGATATATCAAGTTTCATCAATTTTGGCAACAATTTTGCATTTTCGTCCACCTTATTGGATCCGCCATTTTGAATTTTGAAAAATTAAGAACGGATTCGGAATCACCGATCTCGAAAATCTCTATGTACTAAGTTTCATAAATTCCAGCAAAACAAATAGTCTAAGTCGACTCATTTTCATCTAAAATGCGTAAATTTTCATTTTTAAGCAAATTTCCATAAGTATATCTGTGTGTGTGTGTGTATAGCGTTTTTTGTCGCCAGGGTATCTCGAGAACACTTCAACGGATTTTAATAAAATTTGGATTACTTATTAAGCTCATAAGTATCTAAATTCTGACATAGGGATTTTTGAAAATACCCAATCAAATTTTTTTGAGCTCCTTTTTTTATAAAAAAAAATCTTTTTTTGCCAAAATTGTTTTCCATGCTAAAAATACAACTTTGGAAATACAAAAATCATATTCCTTATCTTAAAACGAATCGATTGACCTATATAACTTTATATAACCTATATTACCTACATAACTTCAAAAACTCGTAAAAAAAATTAATTTTTTTTTTTTTTTTGGATTTAAAATTCTTTTTTTTAAAATAATTTCTCCAATTAAAATTTATATTATTAATTTATAGCTTTTTCTATGAGAAAACAAATTATTTTGATTACTTGAAAGCGAAATGTCCATGAAATGGACATAATTTTTACCTAGTTTTACTTTTTTTTAACAATATCCGCCATTTTGACGTCGCCATCTTGAATTTTATGTATTAACTAATGCATATTTTTAATCTTCCAACAGTTTGTGCCATTTTATGTAATTTTATTACACATTAAAAAAATGTGTTAGATGAGAAATATTGATTAAAAAAAAAAGTTGACGATTTTTCGGTACTTTTTTGCAAAAAAGCCGCCATATTGGTTTTGCATATAGATAGAAATGATTTCTGAGTTTGGAATATTATATAGAGCGACCTCAAAAACGTAAAGAAACGCTATTTTCATATTAAAAAAAAAACTTCCTATTGGTAGTACTATTCCAAAGTAAGGCTACGATTTTTGTGATTTTAAGCGTTAATGGTTTAAGTTACAATCAAACAGTTATTAATTTTCTTTTCTTTTGGCCTAAACGGCATTGAAGTAAAACAAATTTGTTTGACGCGTTTCGAAATAAAATTTTATTTCCTCATCAGAACTATAAAACATAATACACATAATATTTATAATATTTTTTAAAACATAATCGCAGATGGTAAAGATAGAGAAATTTTAAAGAACCTGAACATACCTTCGATGTCATGTAATTAATTATTAAAGTTGATTTCTTAAAAGTTTATTTCTAAATATAAAAGTTGATTTTTTAAAATGAAAGTTTTTTTTAATATAAACCATCTGAAAATAAAATGAAAGGTAAAAAAACTGAATGTGGATGTATTTTTATATTAAATTTATATAATTTTAACGTACCTTTGATTTTGAAATTGTAACCTAACTTTTTTAAGAAAAATAAAATTTTCTAAACTAGTGAACATTTCCATATCTTTTTTAGTTTTCAATTTAAATTTAAAAACCAAAAATAATTTTTTAACCTTTTTTTAAAAAAACTTTTTAAAAACCACATAGTTCTTTAATTTTAAATTAAGATATATAATTTTGTCACATTGTGACATGGTAGATATTAAGGTTACAATATAGTGTTTATAGCGCAAACTCAGATTAGCGAGTTATAGCGCATACTCAGATTAAGAAATTAAAGCGCAAACTCAGATTAAGAAATGAAAGCGCAAACTCAGATTGACGAGCTATAGCGCATACTCAAATTAAGAAATCAAAGCGCAAACTCAGAATTATGAAACTAAAAAATTAAAGCGCAAACTCAAAATAATTTTTTCAGAATTTAATTAAATTTAAATATATTGAACTTAAATTTTGTACATCTGTTTTCAGATTTATCGACCTTTCACTTTTTACAATATAGATCATTTCTAGTATTTCTCTTTTTTTGAGATTATTTTCTGATTGTAGTATTCTTACTGCATTTGATGAAAAATTAAACCTATGATGGGAATTTAATGCATGTTGACAAAGTGCTGTAATATTTTCTTTTTTGTCTTGTTGAGCTCTATGTTGAGAAACTCGTTTCTTTAAATATTGTTTAGTCTGACCAACATATTCTGCAGTGCAATTTCCACAAGGTATTTTATAAACAACATTACTTTTATCAAACATAACAATTTTGTCTTTTGGTAATACAAAGAGAAAACTATTAAATTTATTTAATGTTCTAAAAACTATAGTAATGTTGTGTTTTTTAAAAAGTCTAATAATTTCGGAAGTAAATTCTTGAATATATGGAAAGCTTATTATTTTAGTAAAATCTAAATCGTCTGACTTTTCCTTAGGCTTTTCGTAACTTTCTATTCTTTTATTGATATATTTATTCAAAAAATTAGCTGGATATCCATTCCTTAGTAAGGTATTGAACACTAAATTAATATTTGAATTATGATATTTTGGTTCTGAAAGCTTGATGGCTCTATCTATCAATGTATAAATTATACTAATTTTTATATTTATGTGATGATGTGATTTAAAATTTAAATAGTTTCCAGACCAAGTTTCTTTTTGACACCAATTTGTTTCAACTATACTGTTAGAAAAATCTAAAGTTAAATCTAAGAAATTAATTTTTTTGTTAATGGAATTTTCAATAGTAAATTTTAATGTATTTCCTTTAGTGTTAAAACGTTTAAGTAAATTTAAAATTTTTTTAATTGGAGCAATTCTAACAATGTTATAAACAGTTATTAATTTTAACAGAAGTTACCTCATAAAAAAACATTTTTTTTTGTTTTAACGATAAAAAAGATGTTCTATAAAAATGAAATATCTCTTTTTAGTGTGATTTTTTCAATAAAAATCGGGTGTATAAAATCCTTGAATTGAAATTTAAATGGTTTAACAATCTAAAATTTATTTTTAATTAAGCTACCTACTTGTTTTCTCAATGATTACGATTGCAATTAAACATATGAATAAACACCGAAAGAGTTAATTTTTTTCGTTTTTTCTTTTCATTTCAGCTTTCAGTTGGTGTATGATACAGTTGTTAGCCGCGTCTCTAAAGAACCACTTCCGCGGATTACACCTCAACTTCCTAGAGGGTAACTTTGCTGAACTGCATGCACTTACCCAGTAAGTCCTTGTGTAACGGAAGTAGTAAGTACCTCACAACTTCTTTAACGTCGTAAATTTCTCAAGTTCGCATTACCTCCTCGAAAGTATAGAGGTAAACAATTTTCTGGATTAAATACATTTCTTGAAAACTTTAAACATCGGAATTTAATTTTTTAGAATGCAATCAGTCGTATCCGACTGTTTTAGTGAAGGTTGTAATTTATGTAGGTAATTTCTGTTAGAAATTCTATAAACTTAGAGAGTAATGGAATTGGATGTAAAAGTAATAATGAGAAATAATATTGCAAATAATAATAACAAATAATAAATTGTACTATCTATATCTAAATTAGTGAAAAATTTGTCTATTTTAAAGAAGTGAAAAGTTTTATCGATTTTTAGATACTTTTCACTAATATTTTTGTGAAAAAGTAAAATCTAGAGATTCAATTACAGTGTTGCAATTTTATTTAAAAATTAGTAATTTTTTTTTTATTTCATAATTTTGTGACCTTATACTATTTTATTTTAAATTATTTTTCTACTTCGATTTATCATTCATATTATCTTTTTCCTTTGATTAAAGATTTTAAAGAATTTGTTCTTTTGCCTCTCATTTTATTTTATTTCTTTTATTATTAGAGTTTTTTATATTTTCTCAGTTTTTGTCCAAATTATTTTAATTCATTTTATTTCTTTTTATTTTATAACATTTAGTAAAATATTCTCTTTTTTGTTTGATTTTCTTATACGAATTTGCATGATTTCGGAAAATTGATTAAATTAATAAATTATTAAGGAGTATTCACTCAACGATCCCACAAGAAGTTATTTCAATTCGATATTTTCATATATTTTAACTAAAAAAATTACTTAAAAATTAAAAGATTTTCGGTGAAGAAAGAGCAATTTTATTTTTAACATTTTGATCAATTCACAGTTGTATTTAAATAAAAATTACAATTTTCTGTTTATTGGAAACGATTGTCAAATTTTAGGATATGTATTGTTATCTAAATAGTTTTCAATAATCAAAAAATTGTATTTTTTATTTAAATACAATTTTGAATTGATCAAAATGTTTAAAATTTAGATAGATTTTTGTATTATTTCTGAACTTTTTTGCAGATTTTTTACTTTTTTTTTCACCTTTTCTTTGATACATTTTACCCAAAGTTTATTTGCATTCAACTAACAAAGTTTTAAATGTTTTCTGAAAGTTTAACATGTTTTGATAATTTGTCTTGTTTTTAAAAACATTTTTTTTATTTTTTAAATAATTTTTCATTATTCAAAATTAAATGTTCTCATACAAAAATAATTCTAAATTTAACAGCGTTCAAAAGTAAATAATTTTTAAACCGTAAATTAGGAGCAACCAGATTTGCGTAAATCTAAAAAATTGTTTTTATCGCCATTTAGGAATATTAGAAATCGTATCGTGTTAACTGAATTTCACCGGATTCGTAAACATTAAAAATTCATCAGTTTTATAACTTTAAAGCTTAGAAATTGGTTAGCTTTAGAAATCAAACATTTAAGCAAATTTTAAAAACATTGACAACCAAAATTTGAAGCTTTGAGAATGAAACGTCAACAAATTCATTTCAAATTTTCAAGTCCTATAATATCAAAATTAAAATCACAAAATTCGGAAACATAATGTAGGAAACTCATAACTTCAAAACTTTAAAAAAAATCGAAAATGAAGAAATTATATTTATATAAAAGATATTTAAGTTCCGAGAACATTGCAAATATATTATAAGAATGTTAAATGAAATAGCAATATTGAAATTTTGAACTAAGGGTTGTAACGGTTAGTGTTTTATCGAGCAAAGAATCTGTTTGAAGATATCGCATAATCTGATTGGTGTTCTTTCGTAATACGGGTGTATATATATATAGGATTATGAAAGGTTAAGCAATTCAAGTTTAAAGTTCGAAGTTACGGGAATGGAGGTATTTGTATACTTACAGCAGAGATTCCGACTAGAAGGAGCCATATGTAATTTCGAAGATTTAGATTCCGGGAAATTGCAACTTAAGATCCTGGGCTTGCAGCCGATTGCTTTCGGCCCAAGAAGTACATATATACATATGTAATATAATAAAGAGCATTTTAAAAACGGTATAAAATCTTATCTTTTCGTGCACAAACATTGCAAATACCAATAACCGTATAATTTGCGTTTAAAACCGCTATTGTAAACATTATAATACACTTCTTGCCAGCAGTTTTTAAACTTTTATGATTTTGAAAACGGTGCCTCGAATCAGATAAATTTAATACTGAATTTTTTCAATTTTAGTAGAATTAACTTTTCAAAGCAAATGGAAATAAATAGCATACAGTTTTTCATTATATTTTATTTTTATAATTTATTACTTTTTGAGATTTTAGTTTTACAAAAAGAATTTCTCGTTAAAAAAAATTTCCCGTCAATGTCAGTTTGAAGAAAATATAAAATTCCATCAGTTGTGAAAAACAAATGTTAACGGAAAATCGTGCATGAAAGACATATTCTCGTTAAAATGGAAACGAGGATATTTTTTTCTCTTATTTTTGGTGAATTTTCGTGTGACACGCAAATTGTTTTGCCTTCGGCAGTCGGGGGAAATCAATGGAGAAAGCTGTGCGGGAGACTGCGGATTTTGGTCCATTTATGAATTTCGACCAGCCACGATAGGTAATGGTTCGTGCGAAGTTACACGGTCAGAAATTACAAATCGAATTCCAGTACATTTCCGGTCCTGCGACCCTTTCTAATTCTTCCTCCTTTCAGTTGACAAATTTCCAATCTTATGTATCTTCTGATTGGAATTTTATGCAAATATTGACTACATAGTTATATATTTTTCTGTGAGTCTGAGGAATCGTCTTTGCTCGTATATTTATTTAAGTAAATAAATAAAAAAAAGCATGAATGATTAAATAAATACTTCCTCTTTGAAGAAGTATTCATATGAAATAATAAATTGATATGGATCGTACACGAGTTACTTACAGAAGTTTTAATGATTTTTACCCTTCGTGATGCACCCAGTAGCATAAGATTGCATTGTCTCTGATACCTGCTAATTCCCCCCTCGAGGTGTTCAATTGGGAGTTTATAAAGTGCTGGCGTCGGTTGCTGATGCCGGGGGCCTGGGTGGCGGACGCGCTATCGTCGTCAGTGACACGCTTGGAGGTGTCGCAAGCGGTGGTTATAGGATAACAGGCGTCCTCCTAGTGATTTAATGCCTTGTCCAAATATCGGAGCTCTGTGTGGATCGACCGTTTTTCACCAAGGCTCGTGGGATTCTTATGGATGATAACGATTTAAACTTAGACGATGTTAGGCGCCCAGCGGGCAGTGGGATGGCACCGCCGGCAACAAGTGCCAGAGGACTGAGTTCAATAGGGTCTAATCCATCGCTTTTGACAGTGGATGGTCACAGTAGGTCGCATTGTGGTAGTGCGGCGCGAGGAAGAGAGGGTTATCTTTCTAGAAATGTAGACGGAACTGAACTTGATGCTCGCAAGGCTGACGGTCCAGAAGAACGTCGCGGCTGACATCCAGAGTGGGTTGAAGAAATTTAAGTTCTGGTTACCGGCACGAATAGCAAAGCACGCGGAAGCCGATAAGGCAGACACAAATTTTTATAAAGATCTGCAAGATACGGAGGACGGACGGCAGTATAGGCGGAAAGTTAGGGAACGCTTCCAGGCCAAGCCGGCGAGAAACCTGGTCATGGAATGCGAGAGACAAAAGCGGAGTGCAGAGGAACGTTCTTCTCT
This sequence comes from Ganaspis brasiliensis, assembly GCA_037103525.1. Taxonomy (NCBI): domain Eukaryota; kingdom Metazoa; phylum Arthropoda; class Insecta; order Hymenoptera; family Figitidae; genus Ganaspis; species Ganaspis brasiliensis. The sequence continues at coordinate 2,809,583 of JAZKLR010000055.1, read as the reverse complement.
GCAACAGGAGCCCAAGAAAAGAAAGCAGGTGGGGACCTTGACGGAGAGAGTAAAGGTCCCAAAGATCGAGAAGCCGAATCAGGCTAAGGAAGTGGTGCAGAGAATTGCCGTCGAATCTGGCAAAGCTAGAAATCCGACAGTCTTAGTCCGAGTTTGTCAAGAACAGACATATGCTTCTGTCCTAGGCAAGCTCAGGAAAGAAGTAGATCCTGGCTTTTGCCAGACGACATGACAGTAGTCGGTGCTAGGTCGACAAAAGAGGGGAACATCCTTTTGGAACTGGGAGGAGGTTCAGACGAGAAAGCTTTTTCAGCCAAGATTTTAGAGGCCGTGGAAGAATTGGGAACCGTTAGGGCTACGGAGGGCCAGAGGGTGACTCTGGAAATCCGAGATCTTGACGGTTTGACGGAAAATGAGGTGGTCGTAGCAGGACTCGGGGACGTTTTGCAGACCACTCAGGAGAACAGGCAGGTTGTGGTCTTAGGGACAAACACAAGGGGAGTTAAGTTGGCCACCGAAGTCATAGACCGCGATAAAGCAGCAAGGCTAGAGAAAGTAGCCCAATAAGGAAGCATTTGATGGTCACCAGATGTCATAGGTGCCTGGATTATGGCCATAAGAAGATTGAGTGCAAGGGAGTGGACAGATCCACCACATGTTTTAAGTGCGAAGAGTCTGGCCACACTCTTACACAGTGCACGAACGAGGCGTTTTGTTTCCTGTGTGGGTTACAGAATAGCGCACCAGACAGTACTTCTCATATAGCAGGCTCCAGAAAATGCGCCTGTTTCAGGAAATTCCTGGAACAGGTAAAAATGGAAGAAGCGCTTATTATAGAAGAGGAGCGACGTGAGTCGCGGGCATGGAGCACAGGCAGAAAAGAAATCTGTATAGAATCCTTCACCTCGCATCACTTTGAAGTCCGCTGTTGATCAGTGGGGGTACATACCTCCATCGATTTGTCGTCTGATCGAGATCTGATGCTGGGCTGAGGGATCTATGGTCATAGGCGGAGTTAATACTTGGCAATGTGCGACGCCTAGTCAAACGTTTGTCTGAGTGTTAAATACTCCTATAAAGCGAGGAAGGTTTAGTGGGTGTTATTCAGAGCCAACTTACGGGGTAATATTTATATTCACAAGTAATCTCTTCTCTGGTCCGTAGTTTCACACACGTGGAGCACCCTCTTTAAATGATGCTTGCATCATTCATTGTAAAGTGTTCCTTATGGGTGCGTAAATGCATTTGCCAAACCTCGTAGAAAAAAATACCTGCTAATTCCGGTAGAGTAAGATTTTATTGTTCCCCCTTCTGCTGATTTTATTATTGCATATTTCATTGTCCCTCTCGCTTCTAACTGAAATAACGTAAGATTTCGTTGTCCTTTTTTTCTAGAGGAAGATTTCATTGTCACCCTTTCCTGCTACTTTAAACAGCATAAGATTTTATTGTTCCCACTCCCTGCTGATTTTATTATTGCTTATTTCATTGTCCCCTCTCGCTTTTAAGTAAAATTAATAGAGTAAGATTTCATTGCCTTCTTTCCTACTAGAGGAAGGTTTCAATGTTATCCTTTCCTGCTGAGTTAGACAGCATAAAATTTTATTGTTCTCCCTCCCTACTGATTTTATTATTGCATATTTCATTGTCCCTCTCGCTTCTAACTAAAATAACGTAAGACTTCGTTGTCCTTTTTTCCTAGAACAAGATTCCATTGCCACCCTTTCCTGCTGATTTAGGTAGCATAAGATTTTATTGTTCACACTGCCTGCCTATTTTATTATTGCTTATTTCATTGTCTCCTCTCGCTTCTAAGCAAAATATCGTATCATTTCGTTGTCCTCTTTCTTCCTAGGGTAAGAATTGATTGTTACCCTTTTCTGATATTTTAAACAACATAGATTTAGATTGTTCTCTCTTCCTAATGATTCCGGTAGAATAAGATTTTATTGTCCCCTCTCCCTTGTAAGTAAAGTAGCGTAAGATTTCATTATCTACCATATTCACAAATTAGGATATAGTAAGATTTTATTGCTCCCCAATACTGCTATTTTATTTTATTATTCATTTTATCCATCTTATTTGGGTTTTTACATTTTTAGACCACACATATCCCTATTGTCCCATATTTCCCCATCACCCTCCTCCAAATAGTTTCGTATAAACTAAGTAAAGTAGATTAAGATTTCATTATTCTCCCTTCTACGTAAGTCAGGTGGCGTAAGGTTTTATTATTCCCCCTTCTTTTTAAAAAAGGTAGCTTAAGATTTCATTATCCCCTCCCTCACTCCTAAATAAGGAGCGTGTCACTGCCTTAACTCGTTTCTAAGTAAGGTAGGTTGCATTTTATTGTATCCCTTCCCTTCTAAATAAACAGGAATTTAATTTTATTCCTTTTTCTTCCTTTTAAGCAAAGTAGCCTAAGATCTCAATGTCTCCCCTTCATTCGAAGGAATGTTGCTTAAAATTCTGTTACCCCCCTAGGGGCCATTCATAAATTAATTAAGACTTTTAGGGGGGAGGAGGTGTCCAGCAAATCTTACAACCAATAGAAAAAATGGCGCTAGTGTATGTAAAAAATCTTATATAGGGAAGGGGAAGGGGTTTAAAACACCGAAAAAATGTCTTACGTAATTTATGGACAGCCCCCTATCTTCTGAGTGAGGTAGCGTACAATTTTATAATCCTCTCCCTCCTGAGTAAAGTAGCGGAAAATTTCATGTGCCCCTTTTTCCTGAGTAAGGTAGTGTAATATTTCATATTCCCCTCTTTCCTTAATAAGAAAACGTAATATTTCATGTACCCCCTCTCTCTTAAGTAAGGTAGCGTAAAATTTTATATTCTCCCTCGCTCCTGAGTAAGATAGCGTAAAATTCAATGTTGCCGACTCTGCTGAGTAAGGTAGAGTAATATTTTATATCTTTCCTCTCTCCTGAGTAAGGTAGCGTAAAATCTTAAATTTCCCTCTTTCCTGAGTAAGAAAACGTAATATTTCATATTCCCCTTCTCTCCTGCGTAAGGTAGCGTAAAATTTCTTGTTCCGCCTCTCTTCTGAGTAAGATAACACAGTATTTCATATTTTACCTCTCTCTTGAGTAAGATATTGTAATATTTCATATTCCCCCACTCTGCTGAGTAAGATATTGTAATATTTCATATTTCCCCACTCGGGAGAGTAAGGTACTGTAATATTTTATATCCACCCTCTCCCCTAAATAAAGTAGCATAAAATTTTATATTCCTCTCTTTCCTAAGTACCAAACCGTAATATTTCACATTCCCCCTCTCTTCTGAGTAAGATAACATAGTAAATCATATATTACATCTCTCCTGAGTAAGATATTGTAATATTTCAGAATCCCCCACTCTACTGAGTAAGATATGGTAATATTTTATATCCGCCCTCTTCCCTGGGTAAGGTAGCGTAAAATTTTATATTCCCTTCTTTCCTAAGTAAGAGTACGTAATATTCCATATTCCCCCTCTCTTCTGAATAAGGTAGTGTAATATTTCATATTTCCCCACTCTGCTGAGTAAGGTAGTGTAATATTTCATATCCACCCTCTCCCCTGAGTAAGGTAGGGCAAATTTTATATTCCCCCTATTTTCTGAATAAGGCAATGTACCATTTTTTATTCCCTCTCTCTCTCCTAAGTAAGAAAGCATTATATTTCACACTCTCACTCTCTTCTGATTAAGGTAATGTTAAATTTCATATTCCCGCTCTCTTCTGATTAAGGTAGTGTTAAATTTCATATTCCCCCTCTCTTCTGAATGAGGCAGTGTCATATTTCATACTTCCCCTCTCTTCTGAGTAAGATAGCGTAGTATTTCATATTTCCCCTCTCTCCTGAATAAGGTAGTGTAATATATCATACTTCCCCTCTTTTCTGAGTAAGATAGCGTAGTATTTCATATTCTCCCTCTCTTCTGATTAAGGTAGTGTTAAATTTCATATTCCCCCTCTCTCCTGAATAAGGTAGTGTAATTTTATAATTCCTCTTTCTTCTCAGTATGATAGCGTAGTATTTTAGATTCCCCTTCCTCCTAAGTAAGGTAGAGTAAAATTTTATGTTCCCCCTCTCTCCTAAGTAAGAAAGCATTATATTTCACACTCTCACTCTCTTCTGATTAAGGTAATGTTAAATTTCATATTCCCGCTCTCTTCTGATTAAGGTAGTGTTAAATTTCATATTCCCCCTCTCTTCTGAATGTGGCAGTGTCATATTTCATACTTCCCCTCTCTTCTGAGTAAGATAGCGTAGTATTTCATATTTCCCCTCTCTCCTGAATAAGGTAGTGTAAAATATCATACTTCCCCTCTTTTCTGAGTAAGATAGCGTAGTATTTCATATTCTCCCTCTCTTCTGATTAAGGTAGTGTTAAATTTCATATTCCCCCTCTCTCCTGAATAAGGTAGTGTAATTTTATAATTTCTCTTTCTTCTGAGTATGATAGCGTAGTATTTTAGATTCCCCTTCCTCCTAAGTAAGGTAGAGTGAAATTTTATGTTCCCCCTCTCTCCTGATTAAGGTAGTGTAATATTTAATATTCCCCCTCTTTCCTGAGTATTGTACCGTAAAATTTCATATTCCCTTTCCCTCCTGTGCAATTTTGCTTAATATTTCATTATCCCCTCTCCACCGAAAATTTAATTGTTATATACAACCCTAAAATAAATGGGTAAAAATTTGAACGAAGGACGAAAACATGAAATAGAAACGTATGGCCTAACGCACATTGAATCGAAATCGCTAATCCTTAATCGTATAGACATATATCGGCAGACATATATCCCTGTTCTGCTTCCTCTCATTCTTACGATTAAGGATTAGCGATTACGATTCATTGTGCGTTAGGCTTATTCTTTCCAAAAATCGGATCTCGTTAAGCAAATGTCGTGAATTATTTGTGATGCAAAATCTTGTTTATAGAAGAGGAATTTTTTTCTTAGTAAGAGAAGGAATTATGTTTTTTTCGTTACTCTTAAAAGTTTGCCGTAGAATTTTAATTATTTCGTGAGTTAGTGCTAGTGGATTCAGGAGCAGAATTAAATTATTTACTCAATGAAATAAAAGAAAGTCTACTGAAATGAAGTTTCAGATCGAAACAAGGGAGCTGAAGAGGTTAATAGTTGAGGCAAAGACCACGTTATCGAAGTACCTTGGGGATTCCGATGAAGGAAAGAAGAGCTGAGACTAACTTCTCTCTTTAAACTAAATTTTTTTAGCTCCTAGCTTTCTGAACATTTTCTTCTTTCCTTTTTTTATTTCTGGCGACAAGTATATACTTTTCTATTCATTCTGCAAGTTTCAAATCAATTGAAATAAAATTAACTTCTTTTTTTATGATCCAAATTTATTATTAATTGAAACATTATTATTCTACAGAGCTTGAAAGTATTAGTAGCAGATTCCTAATTTAAATTCCCTTAATTTGCATCTAATTCGAATCTTCATAATGAATATTAATAATAAACTCCAATATTTCAGTTTCAGAAGTATGCCAAGTCAACAATTAAATATTAATATTTATTGACTTAAGGAGGATCTATTGTAAATAGAATTGACATTACCATTTTAATCAAAGTTCTACTGGTAGATGATGGTTTTATAAACCACTTTTCCATGCTTGTAAAATTAAATTTTTTATTTCTAAAATTTCTATTCATAATAATTGTAAAAGATCAATTAATTTGTAAAGTTTTATTGAGAAACTTTTGTTTAAAATTGGAGTAGAATTGAATTGGTCGCAAAATATAGATTAAAATAAAGAAATATAAGTCTACTTTGCAGTTAAATTTAATTCATAATGCTCCTTCATCTTTGTCCTCTTGTAACTTGTCCCATCAAGGGTTTAACGACTCCTTCGTTGAAAATTTTGTCGTAGAAAGACTCCAATTTCTCTCCCTGGAAAACTCATTTATTATTCACAAATTTGAAAATCTTGCTAAAAATGATTCTTATTTATTGATAAAATTTTCATCACCATTTAAATTTTTAATTCAGTTCAAAGTTTGACAAACTCGAAATATAAATGAAAGAAAATTATAAATTTTCAAGTTATCCATTTTTACCCCAATATCGAATTCAGAAGTTGTACAAAAAATTTCGAATAAATAATTAATAAACGAGAAACGAAATAACTCTTTTTGGTTGAATGTTAAATTAAAATCGAAAAACAATACGTGACAATTTCATTAAAGATTGAAATGTTTGATATGAAATGGATAATATAAATTAGATTTTAAAATCTTGGTCAATTCCATTTTTACTTATTAGTTAATTCATAATTAAATTTTAACGAATCATAAAATTAAACTTTTATAACAAAAGAAAACCCGCATAATGAAAGAATTTAAAAACTGTATGAAAAAAGAGATTTTATTAAACCGAAAATAAATATATATTTAATAAAATGAAATATTGAAGAAAGGATTGATATGGAGCTACAAATAATAATTTCACCAAATGTGGTTTTCTCAATTTTTATTACATATTCTTAGGTCCTTTCTTCTCTCATTCCTGTTAACAACAACATTCAACTCAACATCGCAAAAGCATAATGGTGTTATAATAATATTAATAATAATAATATCGTGTTTAACATACAATATAGCGATATCATTATTCAATAACTTAATCTTAGTACATTATTTATATATGTATACATATATACCTTCGCATTAATTCGTTCCTTACTGTTAACGACTAGACGGCCAAGTACGTTAATTCGTTTTTCTTAAACTAGATTCAAAATATTTTCACTGAGGTTTACCCTTTCCGTCACTTCATGTCTTTAATACAATCGTAATAATATTCGCAGCAAGATTCCCCATCTCACTGCCTTTTGTGTATTTTAAAGCTAAACCTAGTCTATAATTTATATTCGCATGTATTTACAAAATCTGCTTTAAATATTATATTAAATAATTTAAGCCTTTCTTTTTTTTTTCCAATATATTTCTGGTGTTTCTCTTCATTTTATGTAAATTCGTATAAATCAGGTTCTCACGCTTTTCGATGAAATTTTTAACTGAAATTAAATTTTAAAGTTTGAGCTTTTCGCTGATCTCAACGATTGAAAGAATAGAGAAATTAATAGAAAAAATAATATATAGTAAAAGAGGGAAAATAAATAAGTCTTATAAAATTGGATAAATCTTCAAAAAAAGATTTATCAAAACTTACTGGAATGATTTCGATACTTTAAAAAATATATGATATAATTTTAGTTTACAATCAGACGATTAAATTAAAAAAAATTGTTGATTCAAAATGATTTGATTCTTAATATTGGCAATTTTATTAATAAATCAGCAAAAGAGATTAAACCGGTTTTATCTCGCATAAAATTGAAAATTAAAGAACGAAATAAACGTGCTTTATTTCATCCAGGCATAAAGTCGTGTAATTTGACAATTTGTGGTTGGGTATTATTGCGTTATCAACTTTTATAACTTTTATCGCGTTTTTATTACGTCGTATTTTCAACGAGCTAATTACAAGGTACTTCTAAATACATAACAATACTCCACGAGTCGTTGGTTTTATTTTCAATTTAGAAGTTATTAGACACTTGTTGTAAATTATCAGAATTCTAACAGTTTTTTGAAGGCAAAGTTGATTCATGAAATTAAAAAATTGTTTAAATTTAACCAGTTTTTACAATTTTACTCTCCAAACTTGAATAAGTGAAAATTCACTTATTTAGATGTAAAAAGTCTTCTAATCTTTCAATAAGTGCATCTATACTTAAAAATAAGTGTCCTTGAGTGAAAGAAATTGAAAATTAGTGAAAATAAGTGAATATTCACTTATTCAAATTTAGAAAGTATCTTTTCAAAAAATTATACTATTTACGAACATTGTTTTAAATTGAAAAAATAAATAAGAAGATAATTTAAAAAACGTTAAATTATATTACTGAAGAGAAAACATTTTTAAGATTAGAAAAATTAGAGATGTATTTTGCAAAATAAGTAAAAAAAGAATAGACAATTTTTAAAAATTTTGAGGAAATAAAATTCTATGAAATAGAAGAACAAAAAATAAAATAAAAAAATGTTTAATTGAAAATATTTAGTACAAGATTAAATTTTCATAAAATAAAATTAAAGAATAAGTCTTTAAAAAAGTCGAAATTAAAAAAATGGAAATTAAAGAATCGAATAAATGTTTTTTTTAAAAATTCGTAATTATATAAGTTAAAAACTAAACAATTGGAAAGAAAAAAAAATGTTTCTATGAAATGGAAAAATGATGACAAAGATTAAAGAATTATTTAAAATGCAAAGAACTAAAAAAGTTGCGAAACAATAAGAAAATTAAATAAATAGGATGAAAATGGAAAAATGTTTTTTTTTTTTCTTAATCTAACAAACTGTATAAAAAATTGTAAAAAGTACAAAAATTAAAAAAATTCGGTATGAATCTACTATAAAATTAGAATTAATAAAAATAAAATAAAAAAAAGTACCTATATAAAGATAAATAAAAAGTGCACAAAAGAAATTTAAAATTCCTTTATAAATAAAAAAGTTTAGGAAAATTGAACCAAAAATATTTTTTATAATATTTTACCTACATCAAGTCTATCAATAAATTTAGAAAAATAAAGAAAATCTAAAAAAATTTTGAAGGAATAAGTAAATTTGCAAAAAATGCATAAGATGTGAAAACAAATTGAATAAATTTACAAAAAATGAGGGTATTTATTTTTAAAAATATGGAAATAATTAAGAAACTCAGCGAAATAAAAAGTTTAGTGAATTTTAGAAAATAGCAAAATTGTGTATAATAATATTAAATAATTAGTATAAAGAGAATAGAATTAAAGAAAATCCTGAAATAAAAAACAAATGAAAACATATCAAAAGTAAAGTAAAAAAAAACTTAACATTTTGTAAAAAAAAAAGTTATTGCAAGATAAAAATTAAACAGTTTTAAAAAAGTAAAATCTCTTAGAAATACTGTATGAATTAAAAAAATCATTACTGTGAATATTAAAATTAATTAATTTTATTTAATAATTATGCATTTACATTTGAATTAATTTAAAAGTTTGAACAAATTGGAATATGAATCGATTGACGTTTGGAATTTATTTAAATGACTAGCAAAATAAAACGCGCACGAGCGCGCGATAAGTTTTTCATGCATTTCAGAAATTATAAAATACAATAATAAATATAAGAAATCGATAAATAATATTTATCTAATAAGAAGAAATAAATATTTTAACTATAATATTTAAAAATAAATTAATATAAATAAAATAAATATGTATTTAGGACAAAGTTTATAATATTTTAGAATTAAAAAGAATTGCAAAAAATAATTGAAATTAAACAAAATAATGGAAAATTTTGCAAATTAATTTTAAAAAAAATTTAATCAATTAAAAAAAAGAACGAGAAAAAATTGAAAATTGAATAAAATAATTGAAAAGTCAGATAAATAGTTAAAATTTATTGAAATTATAAAACAAATGTAAAGAATTGAAACATGAAGGAAATAAATTTTAGAAAATAATTGAAAAATGCTTTTAAAATTTTAAAACTTGACGAAAATAATTATAATATGATACAAACAATAATAAATTGGAAAAAAATAAATGACATTTAAGTGTGATAATTGAAAAAATTACAGAAATTTTTTTAAATAAAGAAAAAATAATTGAAATTTGAGAAAAATACATGAAGATCTTAAAAATCAATTAAAAAAAGGAGATAACTAAAAATTGGAAAAAAGAATTGAAGAAAGCTAAAAGTAAATGAAATTTACGCGAATTAATAGAAAAATTTTTGGAAATTATGAAAACAAATGAATAAATAAAATGAAATAATTAAAAACTAAAGAAAATAATAGAAATTTGAGAAAAATACTTAAAAATTTTACAAATTAATTTTATGAAATGAGAAAAACTAAAAATTGGAGAAAAGTCTGGAAGACAGCTGAAAATTATTGAAATTTACGATAATTAATAAAAACGTTCTGGAAATTCTGATAATAAATGAAAATAATTAAAAATTGAAGAAAATATTTGAATTTTCAGAAAAATTCGTAAAAATCTTAGAAAATAATTTTAGAAAATGAGAATAATAATTAACAATCGAGGAAAATAATTGAAAAATGAAAAAATTAATTAAAAATTGAAAAAAAATAATTGAAATATGCTGAAAATAACTTAAGATTGAGAAAGAAAATTGAATTGTGTTGAAAATAATTTAAACATGAAAAATTGAAAACAGTAAATAAAATTTAAGAGAAATAATTGAAAAACGCATAGAATATATGTTTAAAAGAAAATAATAATTACAAAATTACTTAAAAAATGTTAATTAAAGAGAATAATTAAAAAATCGCGGAAATGACGAAAATTGATGGAAATAATTGCAATTTCGGATAAATAATTGAAGTTTTTATAAAGTAATGCCAAAACAATGAATATAATGATAAATTGATGAGAATCAAGAAAAATTACAGAATTTATTTTTAATCAAAAGAAAATAATTAAAAAATCGTTATATAATGAAAAATTGATGACAATAATCTAAATTTGAGATAATAATTGAAAATTTAGGAAATTAATTGGATGTGTATTTATTTTAAACTTCTTTAAAAACAAAAATAAATTTTTAAATCATTTTTCGAAACTTTTTTTTTTACACAAATAACAATTAAAAACCAGCACAACACAACACTAACTACCTTATTTTTTCAATTCAAATTTCAAAATAATTCTCGATAAAGAGAGTCAAAATCAATAAAATAACAGGGACTAACTTCACTTCAGATTTTAAAACGTGGACAGAAAAAGATGAATAAATATTAATACTAACTAACTGCACTTCAGACTTTAAAACGTGGATAGAAAAAGATGAATAAATATAAATACTAACTAACTTCAGGAGTTCACGGAGATTATTATTATTTAATAATAATGACTTAAATATATAAAAATTTAATATTATTTTTTGCTTTTTTTACTTATTTAAATTAAGAGAGTACAAGTAGCGATACGTTCTCGTTAATTTTTATTCACGATTTGATTATGTTTTGTTAATGAAATGAATAAATTTATTTATAAAAATAAATAATATCAATAAATTGACTCAGTGAAATCGATAATATCTTTTCAATAATATCAATAAATATTTATCAAAGAAATTTTTTTTTCCAAAATATTTTATAATATTTTTATATTCATTAATATTACAACTGTATACTTGGAATAAATCGAAAAATAATTTAATCGTGTTTTTATAGTTGATTTGCGATATTATCAAATAAACACTAAATCTCGATAATTTTGCAATCTAAGTGGAAAATCTCGACAGCAAATCTGTCTAAACCCTAAATCCAAATTGTTGCCCCTTTAATCCATTGTGAATCCTTAAACTCTTGTATTGTCTCGAGCCTCAAACCTGTTGCATTGAAGAACTCGTATGTTGAATAATACATGTTAAAAGATTTCTTCTTAGATTTTAGGCTGAGAATTAAAAAAGATACTTTGTATTTAATAAAAAACAAATAGTTGAAATTTATAAAGTATCTTTTAATTCTACAACAATATTGATTCTTTTCACAATTTTAACTCGAATTAGATTTTCAAATTATTTTAAGTAAAGTATTTTGTCAATTCTATTAAAAAGCAATATAAAATTTGCAAGTAAATTTTATAAAAACAATATTTTACAAGGTGAAAAAAATTTAATTTCATATTTTCATTTAATTGATTTTGAAGCTTAATGTTAAAATGTCAAGAGCAAAACTTCTCGTTTTTTTAACTCCTGTTTGATTACTTCCAAGTTGGTTGAGAAGTTAAAGCCCTATAAAATTACAAACTTTCTAGAGTTTAATGGTTCCAAAGTGAAAAGTACCGAATCTTTAACGCTTTTAATTTCGAAAAATTAAATCATGAGAGGTAAAAAAAACCAGAGTTCAATTTAAATTCTTCAAGTGAATTTGTAATAGAATAAAAAATAGAAATAACTAAAAAGCAAAAAGTTATGTTGAGTTATTTTTACCTGTTCCAGTTCAAAACGAAATTGAATTGAAATAATCCAAAATTAAGTTTTCATATTTTTGAAATCGGATTAAAATAAAACCGAGTTATTTTAATCCAAAATATCTTCGAGAATGGACTCATGAAGTCTTTAAATAAATTTGTTATTTGATTATGTCACATTTCACTTTGCATATATTTTAAGACCACTTCATAAATATAAACATTATTTTTAAAAGAAGGAAATATTTTGAAAAAAAAAATTAATTGCACAATATAATAAATTGAGTAGGAGGAAAGAAATTCTTGCTAAAGTGTTGAATTTTAATAAAATTATTTTTTCAATATCCCTGTAAAAACACGGTCTCGAAGTGTGAAAATAATTTGAATCTTTCCATTATCTTTAAAACTTGATCAAAAAGCCCCATTCCGCGATCACGTCATTGCGAATCGAAGACGTTTGCAAATTATAATATTCGACTTTTTAATATTCGACCCAGTGTTCTCTCATCCCTGCTTGCTTGAACGTCGTTTCGAACGAATCTGACATTTTAATCTGAAGTATCCAGATGGGATCTGCAATTCTGCAGGCAGAAGAATCAGAAAGAGGGAAAGATAAAAAAAGAAAGAAAAAATAAAAGATTAAAGGGTGGGAAAAGTGAGTAACAAGAAAGACACTAAACAGAGGATGAATTGCTATTTTGAAAAAAGAAAAAGAAAAAATTCAGATTCAAAAAAGGTTATCATTTTACTTATTATAGAATAATTTTAATTAGCTGATAATTTGTTCAAATTACACGACTTTTGTTTAGTTTTAAATTGAACTAAATTTCCTTTTTTATCTTGGTGAAAAATATGATAAATACAAAAGAAAGAGATCAGCCTATTCCTCGAGGGTAAGCTGATTTGAATTTGAAAATAAACCTGTTTTTTATGATTTACATTAAACTGTATTAAAGATAAAAAATTGTACTATTTATAAAGAAGAGAGATTTTCTCGATAAATTCCAATTTTTTTTTTTTTTTGATTGACGTTTACAAAATTAATTGAAAAAAAAGTGGAAAAAAAAGTTATTAAGAAAAATAAATGATCAAACATTTAATTTTAATGTACTCAAGTGGCACACTTTGCGGATTAAAAATTCTCCTTGAATAAATTATTAACGTTTCTCTACTCAAGTATAAAACACCAGACAGGGTAAAAAGACAAGGGATTTTCAAATATCCAAGATAAAAAAATACGCGCGCAAACATTTTTCAAAAAATAATCTTTCGTTAACTAATATTTCTTCTCACAACTTGAAATCCTTTAAGGATTTTCTGCTTACTTTCGTTTCTTTTTTATTTTTTTGAAAATCTAATTTTCTTTTTGCTGAAAAAGAAGGAGTCAACTTTGTTTCATGCTTGTATATAAAGTCAAGAGAGAATGTTTTCCAATTTAACCGATAAAAGTATTTTTCGTAATGGAACACAACACAAATTAATATTATAAGATTCTAAGAAAACTATAATCAATCGAAATAAAATCGAATATTAAGAATTGTATTTAGAAAATTTTCATTCAAAATAATGTTAAATAAATCATTTGGATCAATCCAAAACGATGTTTAAATGATAATAATATAATTTAAATAATTCGACATTTATTTTCAAATAAAATTAAAATCCCATTTATTTTAATTCTATTAAAAAACAATAAACCTTATTCGTCTCTTTTAACTATATACAATTACGAATCAATGATATAAATAATTAAATAACAGTGAAGTTGGGAGAAAACGATAATTACTTGATACAGTTGATGAGCTTTATTTCTACGTGACCTAGTTGTTTTTGCCGCAGACCGACACAAAAAGCTCTGATTAATTAAGATCATTGCCTACATACAAACTCTCGCCAACAAATGTTCATATTCATACAGTTCCACTTTTAACAGTGACACAAGTTGTGAAATATATTACATTAAAGGCTACAGTCGTTGCACTTTGCAAATATTCACCCTTTGTTTCTCATTAGTCGCATTTTCTTACATTCATTCAATTATCTATATAAATTAATTTCACTCTCAATTTTATTCTTTTCAAAGTGTCCACAATTGGTATCACGAAATCCATTGTTGGCACGGCTTTTAAGTGAAAACTTAACATCACTAACTCTATCTCCTGTCAGTCTTTGTCTTGTTTTCAATTTTCATTCTTCTTGACTTAAACTTTACTTTTTAGTTTAAATTACAATTCATTACTTTTAAAATTGCACCATTTGAAATAAAACACTTTTCTACTGGATCAGCCAGAGGACGAGAAGTGTCAATGAAACCAAACTTCCGGTCGTTGTCAATTTCTCCGAATCAGCTGAAACATAAAAGAAATTTTTTATTTTATTATTTAATTGAGAAAAACTCAAATATTGTAATTTTAGAAAATATGAAATATTTGAAATTTGTACGAAACGGTTTAAAAGCAGTACGAAACTGTTTAGAACTGGTTTAAAACTTTTTGGAACTAGTTAACACTTATTGGAATTAGTTCGAAACTCTTTAAAAGTAGTTCAGAACTATTTAGAACTAATTCTGAACTTTTATAAAACTAGTTCGTAACCGCTTGGAATTAGTTCTAAACTTTTTTAAAACTAGTTATTAACTGTTTGTAACTAATTGAAAACTGTTTAAAACTAGTTCTAAAATGTTTGGGAACTAATTCTGAATGATTTTAAACTAGTTCAAAACTGTTGGTATTTTGTTCAAAATTGTTTAAAAATTACTTAAAAATGTATTCGTAATTGTTTGAAACTTGTTAAAAACTAATCAGAAACTTTTTAAAACTAGTTCTGAAATGTTTGAAATTGGTATAAAATTGTTTAAAAATTAAAAGTAGTTTATAAATGTTTCAAAATAGTTCATAATTATTTGTAACTCGATAAAAACTTTTTAATACTTGTTCTGAACTGTTTGTAACTGGTTAAAAACTAATCGGAAATTGTTTCAAACTAGTTTTAAAATTTTCGAAAGTAATTCTGAATGATTTGAAACCAGTTAGAAACAGTTTTTTTTTAACTAGCATAAAATTGTTTTAATCTGGTTCGAAACTGTTTAAAATTATTTTATAACTGTTTGAAACTAGTTTATACTTATTTGTAACAGGTCCAACATTGTTCAAAACTAGTTCTGAACTTTTTGAAACTATTTAGTAATTGTTTGAAATTTGTTCGAAACTAATCGGAAACGATTCTGAACTAGTTCTAGAATATTTGAAACTAATTCTGAATTGCTTAAAACTAGTTCAAAACTTTTTAGAACTGGTATAAACTTGTTACAAACTTAAAAGTAGTTTATAACTGTTTGAAACTAGTTCACAATTATTTGTAACGCGTTCAAAACTTTGTAATACTGGTTCCGTACTTTTTGAAACTAATTCGTTTTTGTTTGAAACTTGTGAGAAATTTTCTGGCAATATTTCTAAACTGTAACAAGTTTGAAACTAATCGGAAACTGTTTAAAACTAGTTCTAAAATGTTCGAAACTAATTCGAAAAGGTTTTAAACTAGTTCAAAACTGTTGGTGTTTTGTTCAAAACAGTTTAAAACTACTTCAAAACTTTATGGAACTGGTATAAAATTGTTTCAAAACAGAAAGTAGTTTATACCTGTTTGAAACTAGTTCACAATTATAAGGAACTCGTTCAAAACATTTTAATACTGGTTCTGAACTTTTTGAAACTAATTCGTAACTGTTTGAAACTTGTTAACTGGTTTGGAACTAATCGGAAACTGTTTAAAACTAGTTTTAAAATTTTCGAAATTAATTCTAAATGATTGGAAACTAGTTAGAAACTGTTGATATTTTGTTTAAAACTGTTGAAAACTACTTCAAAACTTTTTGGAACTGGCATAAACTTGTTAAAAACTGGTTCGAAACTGTTTAGAATTATTTTATAACTGTTTGAAACTAGTTTATACTTATTTGTAACTGGTTTAACACTGTTCAAAACTAGTTCTGAACTTTTTGGAAAAAATTCGTAATTTTTTGAAACTCGTTCAAAAGTAATCGGAAACTGTTTTTTAAACTAGTTTTTAAATGTTGGAAACTAATTCTGAATGGTTTTAAACTACTTCAAAACTCTTTATATTATGTTCAAAATAGTTTAAAACTACTTCAAAACTTTTTAGAACTGGTATAAAAATATTTAAAACTTAAAAGTAGTTTATAACTGTTTCCAACTAGTTAATAATTATTTGTAACTCGATCAAAACATTTTTAATACTGGTTCTGAAGTTTTTGAAACTAATTCGTAATTGTTTGAAACTTGTTGGAAACTTTTTTGGCACTGGTTCAAAACTGTTTGTAACTGGTTTGAAACTAATCGGAAACTGTTTAAAACTAGTTGTAAAATGTTCGAAACTAATTCTGAATCGTTTTAAACCAGTTTGAAACTGTTTGTATTTTATTCAAAATTGTTTAAAAATTACTTAAAAATGTATTGGTACTGGTTTATAATTGTTTAAAACTAGTTTGAAACTGTTTAGAATTAGTTAATAATTGTTTGAAAATAGATTATAATTATTTGTAACTGGTTCAAAACTGTTCAAATCTAGTCAGGAATATTTTGAAACTAATTCGTAATTGTTCGAAACTTGTTCAAAACTAATCGGAAACTGTTTCAAACTAGTTCATAATTATTCATAACTATTCATAATAATTCATAACTCAATGAAAACTTTTTAATACTGGTTATGAACTGTTTGTAACTGGTTAAAAACTACTTGGAAACTGTTTAAAACTAGTTCCAAAATGTTTGAAATTAATTCTGAATGGTTTGAAACCAGTTAGAAACAGTTGATATTTTGTTTAAAACTGTTGAAAAACTATTTCAAAACTTTTTAGAACTAGCATAAAACTGTTTAAAACTGGTTCGAAACTATTTAAAACTAGTATATATACTTATTTGTAACTGGTACAATACTATTCAAAACTAATCGGAAACTGTTTAAAACTTGTTCTAAAATGTCCGAAACTAATTCTGAATGGTTTTAAACCAGTTCGAAACTGTTGGTGTTTTTTTCAAAACTGTTTAAAATTACTTCAAAACTTTTTAGAACTGGTTCTAAACTATTTGTAACTGGTTTAAAAGCGTTTTAAAACTAGTTCCTAAAATTTTTCAAGATAGTTTGAATCTGTTTCAAGCTAATTCAAAACTGTGTGAAACTAGTTCTTAAATGATTGAAATTAGTTCAATACTGGATAAAACTAGTTCTAGAATGTTTGGAACTAGTTCGAAACTGTTTAGAATAGCCCCATAATCAAAAATGCATATTTGTTGTAAATGACGGACAGACAGGCGGACACGAATGTCTCATTATAAAGATTTCGACTCTTGTTTCCGAAACTCTGAATAATACAAAAAATACAAATAAAAAAAGACAAATAAAATACAAATAAATATATTTATAAACATAACAGTGCCAGTTTTTCTCATCTGTTATAAAAAAGAGTTTATTGACTCTTGTAAAAATAGGATGTATAAAACAACAAAGTTTTTTTTGCGGTCCCAAATGGCTTTTCGAGCTTTTAATACTGTTTTTTATTTAACGTTTTCATACTTTATCAATCTATCTGGGTCGTTAAAAAGTGGCAGTTATTTGAAAAAAATATAGCTATCAATTAATGATTGAAAAACTATTAATTGAAAAGCTTTTATAAAAATTCATTCCACAATAATTAGAGATATGTATATACTTCTTTTTTTAATCCAATTACTTTAGATCTCACTCATTAAATTTCTTTTCATATTTTTAATCTTCTTTTTATTCACCTCGTTTCTAATTTTTCTTTTTTCATTCGGTTACAAATTTCTATATCATTCTCAAAAAAAAAAAAAAAAACGACGTATTAAAATTTATCGTACGGATGCTTATATGGAAAATGTAACTAAAGTGAAATTTACTTAAAAGCAGGAAACCTGATAAAGTATTTTAGTGATCACTTTTCAATGCGATGTTCTTCATTAAAACTCGTTAGAAATCCTGATTACTCAGACAAATTTTTACCCTTGCTGAAAGCACGAATAGATCCGTTAAGCTGATAATTTTTTTAATTGCTAAGTTCGTTTAAAAGTTTGGATGAAGAATCCTTTTCAAGTGTATAAAACCCCTAAAGAAGTTCAATGACTAAAATAAAAATCGACGATTGCAAGCAAGTTGCGCAGTTGATACCGCTAAAGCAGCATGGTGCCTGAATTTACGACTTTTGATTTCGCTCTTGGTAGCAACGTAATACACAAATCCAATTCCAGAAATTTGTTCCATACAATTTAAAACAAAAAAACAAAAAAAAACTTGACCAAAATTTTGTCAACCGCATTTATTTTCATTTACATTTTATTAAAAGAATTTTTTCAGAATTTCTTTTTTCATTCGGTTCAACTTTAAAGCTTGGAATATTGCAATTTAGAATGAAATTTTTATGATGGACAGATTTAATGGATTTTAAAGCAAGCGGACCTCTTTGCTGAGGGATGTGGGTGGATTTTAAAGAAAGAAAGCGAGCAAGTTTATTAAAGTAAAAAGTTAAGAAAGTTTACAGATTTTAAATATTTTTTATGGTAAAAAATAGAGGTGAATATTTCACAAATACCAAGTGACGTAATTCTTATTGGACGGAAATTCATTTGGCCTAATTCTTTATTAGTTAAATCTTATTTGACCTAATTGTCATTTAGCCTAAATCGTATTTGGCCTAAATCGTATTTGACCTAATTCTTATTTAGCCTTGATCTTATTTAGCCTGAATCTGATTTAGCCTAATTCTTATGTGGCCTAATTCTTGTTCAACTTAAATCTCATTTAGTCTAATTCTTATTTGACCTAATTGTTATTTGGTCCAAATCTTTTTTGGCCTAAATAATTAAATTTATTTAATTATTTAAATAAATCTAAATTAAATCTAAATCTCATTTAGTCTAATTTTTGTTTGACCTTATTGTCATTTAGCCTAAATCGTATTTGGCCTAAATCTTATTTGACCTAATTCTTATTTGGTCTAATTTTTGTTCAGCCTAAATCTCATTTAGTCTAATTCTTATTTGACCTAAATCTTATTTTGCTTAATTCTTTCTTAGCCTATATTTTATTTGACCTAATTCTTATTTAGCCTAAATTTTATTAGCCTAAATCGTATTTGGCCTGATTCTTATTTGGCATTATTATTTAATCTAAATATTATTTGACCTAATTCTTATTTAGCCTAATTCTTATTAGCCTTGACCTTGTTTACCCTTAATCCGATTTAGCCTAATTCTCATTAAATCCTATTCTTATTTGGCTTTCATCTTATTTGGTCTAATTCTTATTTAGCCTAAATCTTATTTGACCTAATTCTTATTTAGCCTAATTCTTATTAGCCTTGACCTTGTTTAGCCTAAATCCGATTTAGCCTAATTCTCATTAAATCCTATTCTTATTTGGCTTTCATCTTATTTGATCTAATTCTTATTTAGCCTAAATCTTATTTGACCTAATTCTTATTTAGCCTAAATCTTATTTGGCCTAATTATTATTTAGCCTTGATCTTATTTAGCCTAAATTCGATTTAGCCTAATTCTTCTTAAATCTAATTCTTAATTGACCTAATTCTTGTTCAGCCTAAATCTCATTTAATCTAATTCTCATGTTACCTGAATCTTATGTGGCCTAGTTCTTTTTATCCCAAATCTTACTTGACCTAATTTTTATTTAGCCTTAATCGTATTTGACCTAATTCTCTTTTAGCCTAATTTTACTTTTGTCAAAACAAATTTTCAATAGAAAAATTATTGAAAATAAGATGAAATTAAATAAGAATTAGGTTTAATAAGAATTAGGCTAAATAAGAATTCGTCCAAATAAGAATTATGTTAAATAAGATTTAGGCCAAAGAAGATTTAGGACAACTGAATTTCGGTCAAATAAGAATTATATTACTTGGGATTTGGGGAATATGCATGCATCTCTAAAAAAAAAAAAACGTAGAAAAACGGGAAAAAAGATTATGAGGAAAAAAAATGAAATATTATAACTCTTTTCAAGTTTGTTTTGAGGTGAATTCGAAGAGAAGGTTCGAACCTAACAATGAAAAGGTTGGTGTAAAGCGAACTAACGTCACACAGAGCGAACTTTGCGAATGAGATATCTTGGAATTCTCATTCAGGAGTCCAAGGGAAAGTCAGTTATTCTTCCGGTTGGCCTCCTCTTCCTTCGGCTATTACTCGCTTCGAGAGAAATGTATTCTCCGCGTTCTTCCTGCCTTCACTCATCTCTAATTACGAATCAGAAACAAGCCAGTCTTCCGCTATTCTTCAGTGCCCTTCGTTTCAGCTTGGCTTGCCGCACTTCCACACCATCCCATACCCATCTGCCCCCAACCTCTTCATCCCTTAGGAGTTCTTCGCTTCGCTACATTTATCTGCTCTATACCCACTGACTCTTCTCTTCAGTTTTTTTAAATATCCCTCCCCCCAGCTCTCTATTTATTTTCGTCTTTTACTCAATCTTTTCTCCTTTTCTCTGTATTTTTCCCTCACTTTTTAATTCTTATTTTTACAGTTCTTTCTCTAAAATAAATTCTATTCATCTTTTTCTATGATACTCTTACTCGCCTTCCTTCCCGTGTGGAAAAGCCAAGTGGGGCCAAACTGGCGCCCACTTAGAAACTGGGAAATACTGGGAACTTTTCTACACGGGTTTCTTTATTCTTTCTAGGTTTTTTTCTTCTTTCTTGTTCTTTTTATCTCTTCTTTCTGTTTTTTCTATCTGTCTGTTAATTTGTCTCTTCAGTGGCGTAACTGTTAAGGGGCAAAGTGGGACAATGCCCCGGAGCCTAGAGATGGGACTGGACTAGAGTCTGACCGACATTCTGCGTCAGGTGACGGTCACCATGTTGACAAACGGACAGACTGGACAGATTCATATTTTTATTATTTATTTGTGTTAAATGAAATAAAAAGGTTTTTTATAGTTGTCATTATTGTTATCATTATTATTATTGTTTATATTGTCTGTTATAAACACAATTACATGTGAAATAAGTCAAATATGTATTTTTATGTGGAACATAACCTTAAATATGTTTTACTATGTTTCCTATGTTTGTATATTTTTGTTAGAAGTTTTATTCATTTATCATAAAATATTTCAATAGAATATTGACTATAATAATTAACTATTAAATTGCGGAAAATAATTTATTAATTGTGGAAAATAGTTAAAAAAATGACGTCAACAGTTGAAAAATTATTGAAGAAAATATGTGAAAAATGACGAAAATAATTATCAATTGAAAACAAAA
The DNA here is from genome assembly GCA_037103525.1 of Ganaspis brasiliensis. Classification (NCBI taxonomy): domain Eukaryota; kingdom Metazoa; phylum Arthropoda; class Insecta; order Hymenoptera; family Figitidae; genus Ganaspis; species Ganaspis brasiliensis. The sequence goes on along the minus strand of JAZKLR010000055.1, from coordinate 2,788,258 downwards.
TTCGAAGAATGACTATATTAATTGACAACTGAAAAAAATAAATATAAAAAATTAAACAAGAAATATCAAAAAATTAAAAAACGAAAGAAATAATTAAAATTGAAAAAAGAATTGAAAATTAAAGGAAACATTTAAAAATTGAAGAGTGGAATTACAATTTAAAGAATATACTTAAAAATTGAAAAAAAGGAATTGAAAAAAGCGGAGAATTAATCATTATAAAAGAAAACAATTGAAAACTAAAGAATGGAAATAAAAATTGAAGAATGGAATTCAAAAATTAAGAAAAAAATTAAACAATTGTATTTAAAATTAAAGAAACTAAATGATAATCTAAAAAATAATAGAAAAAAGGCGATAATTTTCTAATATTAAACAGAATAACTGAAAATTGAAAATTGAAAAGTGGAATTTAATTTTGAAGAAGATATCTGAGAATTGAAGAGAAGAGTTCTAGAATTTTATTAAATAATTGAATTGAAACTTTAAAACAGTTTTTATGAGTGGAAAAATAATTGAAAAAATCCGTGAATTATTGAGTATTGAGCAATTAATTGAAAATCGATAAAAATAATTGAAAATTAAAGACAATATTTAAGAATTGAAGAATATTATTATGAAAATTGAAGAAATAAATTGGAAAGTAAGTAATTCAATAGAAATTTCCAGAAAATAATTGATAATCAAAAAAATTACAATATGACGAAAATAATGAAATATTAAAAATAAATAATTAACAATTGGAAAAAAATTTTAAAAATGGTGAGAATAATCGGCATTTAAACAAAATTTTTTTTAAATTAATGAATAATCGTAAAATTTAAGGTGAATAATAAATTGTCAATTGAAAACTGATAAAAATGATAGAAAAGATTATAAAAAATAAATGAATATAATTGAAATCAAGTAGAAACTGAAGAATTGTATTGAAATTTCAAAAAAATAATTGATAATTGAGAAAATGCTAGAATTATTGAATATTGAATAAAATAATTAAAAGCTAAGAATGCAATTGAAAATTAAAGAAAATAATTAAAAAGTAAAGAATGAAATTGAAATTTTAAGGAAATACTTGATTATTGAAACAAAAATTACAAAATGACTAAAACATTTAAATACTAAAGAAAATAATTGAGAAATGAGGAAAATAATTGACAGTTGAAAAAAAAATTCGAAATCTGTCGAGAATGATCGACAACAGAATAAAATAATTAAACAAAATTGAAGAAGAATTATAAAATTTAAAGAGAATAATTGTATCTTGAAAACTGTTGAAAATAATAGAAAAAATTATAGATTTATTTATTAATGAAATTAAAATTTTTTGTACTGATATTTATAAATTTAAATTTTAATTAATTTAAATGCATTTTTTAAAAAGTATCTGCTTTAAAACAAAAAATATCTATGTACCAAACTTCTGATGTGGACAGAATGAAAGAATGAATAAAAGAATAAAGAATCTTGTAGATTATTATTATAGATATGATTTCTAATTTTACTTATTTAATTATTAATTCTCCATAATTTCAATTTCAATTTCAATTTTTATTGGAACAAATTTTAGTTAACATTTTAATAGTTAAAATTTTAATCATAAAATTTGGTCTGATTGAAAATTCGATGCAAATTTTTTTTTTTTTATAATTTAAAGTTTTTATATATTGGTTGAAATTTAAAATACCTAATATTTCTGTATTGTTAAAATTTTAAAATATTTAAAGTTTCTAATATATTAAACATGAATTGACTATTTGAGCCATTAAAAGTTTTAAATATTAATTAAAGTTTACTATTATTAGTATTATTATTATTAAAATTTGAATAATTATATTGAATTATATTGAATACTGATTAAAGTTTGAAAAAATTTAAATTCGTATTAATAAAATCAAGTTTCTGATTTTTAATTTGTAAATATAAAAAACTAATATAATTTTTGTTTTTACCACTAGGAATCAAAATAAACATGAGTTATGAATCTTAAGGAGGTTCTATCTTAAAAAGAATTTACATCATTTTAATCAAATTTGGTTCACTGGTAGATAATGGTGTTATAATATGATGCAGTTAAATTTTTTTTTACCTTAAGATACTTCGGAAAATACATGTAAATATATAAATATATATGACAAACTACTCAATTCCCATAAGAATCAATGTAAAATGTTAAAAACTTTTTTTTGTATAACTTTTTTCACAAGTGCCTTCAGGTCTCAAAAATTTAGCTGCATCATTATAAAAGCATTATCTACTAGTAGACCAAATTTGTTTAAAATGGTAATGTTAATTATTCTATTTACGATAGAACCTCCTTAAAACTTCGGTTATATTGCAATGTTGATTAATTGAAATTTGACATAATTTAAATTTGAATCGATAGAAGTTGGGAATTTTTTAATTTGGAAAAATTAAAATTAATATTGATAGAAATTTTGGAGAATAGTTTGTTATTAATTGAATTTCGTATTGTTTGAAGAAATTTTAAGAATAAGGAAATCATATGAGTAGAAGTTTGGAATAAATGAAATTCGCATAGAAGTTAAAATATATTTTGTTCAAAAAACTATTTTAAAAAATATTCTAACTTTTGTAACGTACTAAAATAAATTTTTATTTTCAACTGAGAAACAAAACCTGATTTATTCTCTCAAATTGCTTTGTATTTATTAATTTGTAACAAAATATAAATAAAAATCAATTCACAAAATTTAATCTGATAGCAATGAATTTAATCTAAATAAGTTCATATTAGTTTATTTTTCGTATTTAAACTATTCTAGTTAATGAAAAAGGTAATTCTCGCTCAATTTAACGCGCGTATATTTTGCTATTGTTGAAATAATTGAAAAATATTTAATTGGTTTGAAAAATTAATATAAAGTAACTGAATAAGGACAACTTTTTTAATTTTGGTATTTGAAAATCCTAGTTTTAAATATGCTACACATGCTAAAAATTAATTAAAGCTCTTACAATCTCGTAAAAAAAATTTTAAACAAAATCTCTAACACAAATTTTAAAAACATTTTAGTACTTCATAAAATTATAAAATAAATTTTAAATCTCGGTAATTGAAAAACTTAATTTTAAATATGTTTACAGATTTTAAAGAAACTAATTGAAAACTGTTAAAATATCCTAGAAAAAAATTTCAACAAAAATTTCTTTTCCGCAAAAATTAAAAGTTTTATTTATTTTTCATTTTTTAAACAGTTTCCAACTTTCCTAAAACATTATAATAAACAAGTGTGCAATATTACTTATAAATCTACCAAATTTTATGAAAAATTATCTTTCAAATGAAACCAATAAGATTATAAAAAATTCTACATTATTTCGTGTTACTTATTTTAAATTTAAAGAGATAATATTGCAATTTACACTATTTTTACAATATATGATTTTCAACTTGATATCGGGTGATATTTTTATTCAGAAATTATAGTTTTGAAACATTTATATACATTGCGTAATTAATTTATTGCATTTTAAAACTAATTAACATAATATTAAAATATGTGTATTTGCCTATTTTTATGTTACACATGATTTCTTTTTTAATCTGTATATGTACATTTAATAACTTAAAAGTGTTTGTAAAATGTATTTCTTGCACAAAATAGTGTTCTACATTATTTGCTACATAAAAACAATACATTGTAGTTTTTAAAGTTCCTGCAACTTTTCCCAAGGTTTTAGGTTATGTGACACATAATTTTAGTTAATTCATACTTCCTCACAATTTTCAAGGAAGCTTTTTTCAGAAATTCTTAATTTTTTACATTTTGTTATGAAATATACCTATCAAAATATTAAAAACAATATAGGTCCCATCTCTACCGGAGCCCTTGAGCTCAGGGGGCAATTGGTCAACCCTGATAGACCATTATTATTAAAAATAAATTTATATAAATAAATCAAATACATCAAATTTTGCAAATTAAATGATAAAAAATAATGAAATCAATTAAAAATTGAAAAAAGTAATTAAAAAAATCTAACAAATGTTTTAAAAATAAAGAAAATAATTTAAATTTGAAAATTATTTTAAAATTTTAAAAATAAAATGAAAAACATTGAATAATGAAAAATTAGAGAAAATATTTGAAAATTTAGATAAATAATAAAAAATTGAAAAAAAAATCATTAAAATTTGAGAAAATAATTGAAAAAATTACATAATTTATTTTAAATGAAGGAAAGTTAAAGAAAATTTCAGAAAAATACTTAAAACATTCAAAAGTTCATTGAAGAAAAAAGGAAATAATTAAAAATTAGAAAAAAAAGTAAATAAACATAATTTAAAATTGAGGAGAAAAAATTTTAAATAAAAAGAAATAATTAAAAACTTTTTGGAAATTATGAAAAAGAACGAAATTCATCGAAAATTGAAGAAAATAATATAAAAAATAATATCAATAATAATGTTGAAAAATAATTGAAAAAATGATTTTAAAATTTGAAATTTGAAGTTAATAATTAAAATGTGACCAAAACAATGATAAGTTGTAAAAAATAAAAAAAAATTGAGTAAAATAATTGAAAAAAATTACAGAAATTTTTTTACTTCAAAAAAATAATTAAAGTCGAAAAAATACATGAAGAATTTAGAAATCAATAGAAAGAAATGAGAATAACTAAAAATTGGAGAAAAGAATTGTAGGAAGCTAAAAATAATTAAAATTCACGATAATTAATAAAAAAAATTGGTACTATGAAAACAAATGAAAATAATTAAAAATTGAAGAAATTAAATGAAATATGATGCAAACAATCATAAGTTGTAAAAAATAAATGACATTTGAGTGAAATAAATTAAAAAATTACAGATTTTTTTTAATAAAAAGAATAATTAAAATTTGAAAAAAAATACATGAAGATTTTAGCAATCAATTGAAAAAAATGATAGTAACTAAAAATCGAAGAAAAAAATTGAATAACTATAAAATTAATTTAAAATAGGAAAAAATAATTTAAAAATGCTGAAAAATAATTTAAATATGATATATTAAAAACAAAAGATAAAATTTGAGAGAAATAACTGAAAAAAACATACAATAATTATGTGTTTAAAAAAAGAAAATAAACACAAGTTTACTTAAAAATGTTTATTTAAATGGAATAATTAAAAAATCGCAGAAATAATCCAAAACTGTTTAAAATAGTTTAAATCAATTCATTATCAATTACTCATGTTATTATTCAATTATTTATCTTAAATTTTTATTATTTTTTTTATTTTGCATGTATACCTTTAAATTTAAATTTTTTTGTGATTTCTAAAATATTTTTGTCAAATTTCAATTATTTTTGTCATTTCTCGACTATATTTTCCTATTTTCAATTATGTTTGTCATTTTCAAATTGTTTCTTAAAATTTTCAATTAGTCTAGTAATTTCTCAATTGTTGCCAATATTTTGTATTTTTGACATTGTTTTATTACTTTCTCCAAATTTTATACTTATATCTTTAAATTATTGTCATGAATTTTTTAGTTTCTTACTTCAATTTTTATTTATTTTTGTCATTTCTCAATTTATTTTCAAATTTTTATTATTTTTATCATTTTTTAAGTCTTTTATTCAAATTTTTTACTAAATTTTTAATTACTTTTGTCGTCCTTCAATTATTTGTCTCAAATTTTTATTATTTTTCACATATTACCTTCAATTAAATTTTTTGTGATTTCTCAACTTTTTTCTTCAAATTTCTGTTATTTTGTTATTTCTCAACTATTTTTTCCTATTTTAAACTATTTTTTAAATTTTTCAATTAATTTAGTCATTTCTCAATTAATATCAATATTTTCGACATTTTTTTATTACTTTCTCCAAATTTGACTTATTTTCTTATATCTTTAAATTATTGTCATGGATTCTTCAATTTCTTATTTTAATTTACATTTGATTTGTTAATTTTTAAATTATTCTTGTCATTTGTCAATTGCTTTTTATTTTTAAATTTAATTATTTTTGCAATTTTTTAAATATTTCCTTCCATTTTTTTTTTTTTTCATATCTCCCTCAAAATCCTATTTTGCTTTCTTTTTCCACTGATCTATCACTTTTTTCATATTTCTTGTTCTATTCTTTCTACTTTTTTCCTTCTTTATATCATTTTCTAGTCCTTTATTCATTTCTTTTTTTTGTCTCTTATCAAAAGATTTGTAATTTTAAATTATTAAATAACTGAATTTACTGACTTAATTGGGTCGTTTAATAATAATGCAATGTATTAAAATCAATTGTTTATTAAATATATAAGACTTAAAAATTTTTTGATTTTAGAAGGGGTACAAAAAATCACATTTGTCTTCGGAGTACAATATAACAATTGTCACGAAAAAATTTGTGTCAAAATGATACGGACCCTTCTATTTCTTTTATTTGTCTCGACTTTTTATTTTATTTTTCTTATCACTTCAGTTTCTTCTTTCTATCTTTTCTTCGTGTTTCTCTTTTGGTCTTTTCCAATTTTTCTTCATTTTTTTCATACCTCCAGATCAACTTCCTATTCTTTTTTTCTGTTAATATTTTCAATCTCTTCCATTTCTTCTTTATGTTTCTTATGTGCATCTTCTTATTCTGTATCTTTTTATATTTCTTATTTTTATCTTTTTTTCTATCTATCGCTATCTTCTATCCATTTCTTCTATTTCTTCTTTTTATATCTTTTTTACTTCCTAAATTCTCTACTTTCTCTTCCTTATTTCTATTTTTTCGTTCTATCTTTTCATACTTCTTCTATCCATCTACTCTTTTTGTCTTTTTTGTTCTTTTTTCACACTCTATTGTCTATTTTTTCTTTAGAACTTTTATATATCTTTACTGTCAATTCATCTTTCTATTTCGTCTTTTTATTCATATAGCTTCTTTCAATTTCTTCTACCTATTTTATATAAGTCTTTATTTCATTTCTTCTTTTTATCTCTGCTTTTTTTATATTCAGACTATAATTTATATATGTTTTATTACCTTTTTTTCTATTTCTTCCGACTGTCTCTTTATTCTATTTCTTCTTTATATATCTTCGTTTCATTTCTTCTTTCTATATTTTATAATATCTTACTTTTATATCTTTTTTCAGTCTCTTTTCTCTACTTCTTTTTATTTCTGCATTTAGTCTCTTCTTACTATCTCTTCTTTTACGTATCATCTTTTTATCTGTGTATGTAGTCTCTTATTATTGTCTCTTCTTTTACATATCTTCTTTTTATCTCTGTATAATATAGTCTTATCATTCTATCCCTTCTATTTATTCTTTTTATATTTTATAAATCTTTTTTTTTATCTCTTCTTTTAGTCCCTTTTTCTTCTCTTCAATTCTCTCTTCTTTTCGTATTTTGTATGATATTTTCTATTTACATATATCTTCAGTTTATTTTTTCTACCTCTTCTTGTTATCTTCTCCATTTTTCATCTGTCTCTTCATACTGTATTTTCTTTATTTTCTGCTTTCTATCTTTTTATATATCTTCCTTATATTTCTTCTTTCTATATCTACGTTTAGTTTCCTCTTCCTGTTTGTTCTTTTTATCTTTCTTTCTATATTTTTTGTCTTTTTTCTACTATTTTTGTACTTCTTTTTTCTGTCTCTTATTTTATTTATTTTTGCATTTAGCCTCTTCTTTCTATTTCTATTCAATATCTCGTTTTTCTATTTTTTCCTCAAGTCTCTTCTTTCTAATTCTTCTTTTAATATTTTACATATCTCCCTGTCACTCTTTCTTTCATTCTTCATTATTTCTATCTTTTGTTGTTACTTTTCTTTCTAGTTCTTCTGTCTATATTTTTATATATTTCCCTTTTATCTATTTTTTCTTTTTTCTGTTTCTTCTTTTTAGCTCTGTTTTTAGTTTCTTCTTTCTGTCTTTTGTTTTACATTTTTTATCTCTTCTTTATATATTTTTATCTATTTCTTATTTTTATATTTCTTCTTCTATTTTTATCTCTTCATTATATCTCTTTCATATATCTTCTGTTAATCAATTTGTTCTTTGTCTTCCTTTAGTTTGTTTTTTCTAAGCATGCCTTTTTTTCTTCTTTCTATACTTTTAAATCTCTTTCTTTCATTCCTATTTTCTGTCTCTTTTTTCTATATCTTCTTTTTTTTCAGCCTATGCTTTCTAGATTTTTTTGTTATCTCGTCGTTTTCATTTCTTTCATCTGTCTTTTCATTCCATCCCCTGTTTATATTTCTTCCTTTCATCACCCTTTTCTATTTATTCTTTGTATATTTTTACACATCTTCCATTTATCTGTTTTTTCTGACTTCATTCTAACTTTTCTTTACATCTCTTTTTTTTAATTTCTTCCTTTTATCTTTGCATTTAGTCTTCTTTCTAACTCTTCTTCCTGTTTCTTCTACATATCTCTTCATTATATCTCACTTTCGTATCTCTTTTAACCATCTCCTATTTCTTCTTTCTGTGTTTCATATATCTTCCTTTTATCTATTCTTTCAATCACTTTTTTCTATCTTTTCTTTCATATATTCAATCTCTTCTTTCTATCTGTCCTTTATATTTCTCCTTCTTATCTTTTTTAGTCCCTAATGTTTATCTTTTCTGTTTATTTCTTCTGTCCATATTTCTTCATTTTTCCTCTTCTATAAATTTTTTATTTTCGTTTTTTTATCTCTTTTGTATCTTTTATATCCATCTCTTCTTTGTGTTTGTCCTTTTTATTTCTCCTTTGTATATTTTTTATTATTTATCTTTTCTCTCTACCCTATCCATGTCTTTCACCACCTCTTTTCCTCTTATCTTCTTCTTCTTCTTCTTCTTCTTTTTCCATCATTTCTCCATAGCTCTCACTTTTTTAAACTTTCTCCCTCTTTTCCCTCACTCCTATCCTCCTTTTCCTTTCTCTTTCTTTCTCATTATAATTTTCGTCGCAATCTATATCTATTCTTATTTCTCTCTTGCAGTTAAGACCTTCCTTTTCTCACTATAAAACACATTTCCTTTCCACTCGCCGTCTGCTGGCTCTTTTTCCACAAAATTTCGTTCCAGTATCTTCTTTTTTTCTTCTTTTACCCTCCTCCTTTCTTCCATCCACTTTCCATCGAATAGGCAGATGATTTATGAACGTATGCTCAGAAAAATACGGCAGGATCGCACTTTTTGAGCATAGAAATGATTTTAATTGGGATCGCACGCTTCGCGAAAAGTCGACTTCAACGGGATAAAAAGTTGGTCGCACTCAATAGGAAAAAAAAAAGGAAAGAAAAAAAAATATCGTGTGACGCGCGTATTAAAAGCGGTTTAATTAAGCTTCCGGAGTCAAGCCTTTCAAACTTTTCAGTACGAACGTAGTAGATTTTACAAGTTCTTGGGAAATTTCTTTAAGTGATTTTTAAGTAGACTTCAAGTATGTTCATTCTTCTTTAATAGAAGGATTATGTTGAACAAAAAGTAATTGATAACACAGCTTCATAAATCACAAAAAAAAAGTGAGACTAGAACAATTTTTTTTTTAAAATTAATATGAAAATCTTGTTTAACAGTCTAATACTGTTTAAAGGTTTAAAGGTTCATAAAATTAAATTACGAGGATTTTGCAATTATAATCGATTTCAGTCTCAAGAACTATATATAAAAACAAGCAAAATATGTAAATCTGTCTGATTTGAGATTTCTTTATCGTGATCAGAATTGACGGTATGGCGGATTGATCAAATATACAATGTGATTCGGGTAAAAGAAAAATCGCGTCGCCACCAACGAAATCGAATATTCTTGTGCTGTAACAGCTGTAGGTTACACAAGACATCGAAATGCAGAGCCAAGTGGTAGCAGGGGATGCTACTAGCTTTTTTTTTTTTTTTATTCTTTTTTCTTCTTCGAGGAATTACCCAAGTACCTCGGGTATCTGGTGCACCGCCATAGAATACGGATTTGCACACTTTGCCATTACGCAAATTCCTTTTAAAAAGGAATTGCCAGTTGGGTACGCTAAAGCACTGGGAAAAATATGAACGACGAACGAAATATCCAATATTGCCCCTGAGGGCTTCGCGGAATTTCTAAAGGGCGGAGAGACCGATCACGACGGATGTGGAGTTCTCATTCATTTCAAAAGCTCTATACTGATGCGAAGAAGGAGCACATTATACCTAATTTAGCTCCAAGTTGCAGAGCTGTTTTTTTTTTTTTTTTTTACTTTTTCCCGCCCAAGAGAAAGTTCTTCTTACTCTAACTGATTCTATTAGATGCGAAATCCATACTTTGAGCACGTGACGATGAATAAGATTCAGACTTTTATTCCGTGTTGAAAATGTTTTACTAATTGTTTTATATATTTCTTATTATTTTTTTTATTATTTGCTACTTATTTATTTTTTAGTATTTTATTTACTTTTTGAGATTTATTTTTCCTTGTACTTTTACTAAATACTCCCAACTAAATTATTTACTTTGTAATTATTTATTCTTGAATTTTGAATTGGTATCCAATAATTCAGCTCGATAACTGTGGAGAATAATTTATGGCATTTAAATTACTTTCTGTTACACTTCTTGGTTTAGTCATGCATACTATGTTCGTGATTACGATTGATTTAATCTTCATTGAATTGTTGAAATTTGCAATTCAGATTTTTTCATAACAATGTGTATCTTATATTAGACATTATAATTTTCACTTTCATTTAAATAGGATTGATTTCAGTCTTGGTGTGCTTTATTTCAGTTAAAAAGGAACTAGAGATTTTGTATGGGTGATTCTTCACTGAGTGGTTACTTTTACTTCTTTTTCTTAATAACTCTAAAGATAATTTAAAAATATATTTAGTACTTTGTACAGGGTGTTTACTAAAACGGAAAAAACAGGGAAATAAATTTTCGAAAATTCCAATTTTCAGTAGAAAAAAATGCCAAAATTCAAACTAAAGCTCAGACCAAATTTTGTATCGCTCTGAATTAAAGCAACAGATGCGTTTCCTTTGCGAGATATTAAAAAAAAAATAGTAAACCCTTAAAATATGAGAAACATAAATTGTTTACACAAATATAAATTATTTAAACAATTAAGAAGTCTTGAAAATTGCAGAGTGCAAAGTTCGTGATATTTCTTTAAAGAAAAAAAAACAATGAAATGCTTCTAGGAGAATTTTAAAAAAAATTGTTTAAACAAATAAACAAAATATTTAATGTCTGTCAATTGTTTCAATTGTTTCTAATTTCTGTCAATTGTTACTGAAGATTCAAAAGATATTAAAACAATTATTATATTAAATTAAAATTGAAAAAAATAAAAAAATAAATTTTTTAAACAAATTAAATTTTTGTAAACAATTAAATGTATTTCGCGAATTATAAATAAACAACTTATTTATAGTTCTTCAATGAAATTTGCAAAAAATCACATGATTCTAGCCAAATTTAATGGAAAGTTGATTTTAAACAAGTTTAATTGTTTAAACAATCAATTTAATTAAATCAATTAAATTTTTGTTCTTTTCGCTATTTAAAAAGTTGTCAACTTTTAAAATATTTAATTAAAACTGGAAATATGAAAAAAATTGTTTAAGCAAATTAAAAATGTTTGAACATTTAAAAATTAAGTTAATAATGCAGCGAGACTTGTATTTTGTTGAGTAAAAAAATTTATAAAAAAAGTGAAGTATAAGTATTATTATTAGTATAAATATTATTTATTTGTTAAATTCATTTTTTGGTTATGTCAAAATAACTAATATTTTAAAAAAATACTATTTACTAATTCAATTAGTCAAGTTTTAACTATTTGTTAGTTATTTTTTTACTAATAATTAAACATATTTTACTAATAGTTAGTTATTTTTCACTAATTGCTGAAAAAAAAACTCAGCTACGATTTTCCAAATTAATTATAGTTATTTTCAACTAATTCAGATTTAGCGAGTTTAAAATGAATCCGGTGACATAAAAATTCTGTTAAATATAAATTTGGCGTATTAAAAATTCTGTTAACTATTAAATAAAAAGTCGATTTTAATTAATTCGATTGAAAACAAATTTAAAAAAATAAGATTGTCAAAATGGCGAAATTCTACTGAAAGTCTATAAAATTAAATTAATTTAACATTTAAATTTATAAATATCAGTTCAAATAATTTTAATTTCATTAATAAATAAATTTATAATTTTTTCTATAATTTTTTCTATAATTTTCAACAGTTTTCAATATACAAATATTCTCTTCAAATCTTATAATTATTCTTTAATTTTTGAAATTATTTTGTTCTTTTATCGATTATTCTTGACACTTTTTGAATTTTTCTTCAATTGGCAATTATTTTCGTTATTATTTAATTATTTTAGTCATTTTGTAATTTTTTTTTCAATTATCAACTATTTTAATTATCAACTAAAAAATAAATTTTAATTATTTTTAAAAAATTCAAAATATTTTCGAAAATATTCAAATTCAAAATTTTGAGTACTATTTTTTTTGTTTTATCATAACTTCTGTAATTTTGAAGCAATTGAGATCATTTTTTTTTTAATTACTCGTATTTAAATACTCTTTCAAGAAAAATTATAATAATTAAGAAATTGTTTATAATTAAATTTTTATTAAAAAAATTAAATTATTTATTTAAACAAAATCTAAAGTATATCATCGATCTTTTTCAAAAAATTCATAAACATAGCCTATAATGTGCTTAAAAATTTAAGCCAAAGAAAAAGATGGTATGTATTATAGTTTTTGAGAAAAAAATTATTAAGTTATGCTAGCGCGGCGCAGACCGGTGTCACCGCTACTCAACGCGTAGTTCCGTAGTAACCGAAATGTATGTATATTATTACATAATATAAATACAGTTAATCGTCATGTTTATTTTTTTATTTTACAAATTGTGCTGTGCACAGAATTTGAAAAAATTTTTGTTTCAATTTTATTCTCAAGGGGTACGAAGGAATGAAATTTTTGTGTACCTTTAATGGTCATAGCTTGATTAAATCTTTCACTTAACAATTGTTTTTCAGCTTCATATTCTGCGTAATTACAAAATTCTACATTAATTTTCTCTAAACTGGATTTTGCCCACTCGTATAAGTCAAGAGGAGTAACAATTTGATTGTTTAATGGTCGTTGTAAACTTGCTTCTTTCAACTATTTTCAAACTATTTTTATCATTCTTTAAGGGGAGAGATAGGTGAAATTTTAACTCAACAAAATTTTTGATGCTCAGAGGTGTCATTTTTTTTCTTACATCAATTAAGATGTAGAATTATGGTATTACATAAAAATTAAAAAACAATATTTTTTTGGTCATTTTCGAAATTTTATTTTTCAAAATCCATACGATGGATTGTAGAAAATCATTTAAAAATCCCACAAAAAAATTGTCGATGGAAAAAATGAAAATTGTGAAAGAGGTTTAATTTTTAAAATTTAAGTTTTTCTTAGAATAAATTTCTCAAACTCCGCAAATTATTTGTTTCTCTATTTTTGACATTACCCCATAATTTTAGGTCTAAAATTGCATAAGAAAAAAAATTAACACCCCTGAACATCGCGAATTTTGATAATTTTACCAGTCCATTATTTTTCTTTCTTCAGTTTTAAATTATTTTAATTATTCACTTATTTTCACTTATTTTTACCAGTTTTTAATTATATTAATTATTTTTCAATTGATTTAACAAATTTTCAATTATTATTCTTAAATTTTAATAATTTTCCCAATTTTTAGTTATTTTTATTATTTTTCTATAAATTACCAATTTTTTAATTACTTTTTTTTACTTTAATTATTTTCTCCGATTTTTTTAATTCTAAAGTTTGATGTCCATGTACTATGAAAAGATCAGTGTGACTTTCTGAAGCTTATAATTTAAATATAATACACTAACTATATTTACATTATGTAAAAATATACATACATTTCGGTTACTACGGAACTACGCGTTGAGTAGCGGTGACACCGGTCCGCGCCGCGCTAGCATAACTTAATAATTTTTTTCTCAAAAACTATAATACATACCATCTTTTTCTTTGGCTTAGATTTTTAAGCACATTATAGGCTATGTTTATGAATTTTTTGAAAAAGAACGATGATATACTTTAGATTTTGTTTAAATAAATAATTTAATTTTTTTAATAAAAATTTAATTATAAACAATTTCTTAATTATTATAATTTTTCTTGAAAGAGTATTTAAATACGAGTAATTTAAAAAAAAATGATCTCAATTGCTTCAAAATTACAGAAGTTATGATAACACAAAAAAAATAGTACATAAAATTTCTAATTTGAATATTTTCGAAAATATTTTGAATTTTTTAAAAATAATTAAAATTTATTTTTTTTACTCCTAAAGGAACCCAAAATATCAATTTCGTAAATATTACTCAATATGACTGAAATTGGTGTGATCACTTGGTATGGACTCGACCTGTTATAACTTTGCCAGCGCTATAATCATCACTTTCTCTATAATTTTCCTGTAATCTACACGTAAATCTACATACGTGTACCAAATTTCAGCATCCTAAGTCAAATAGTTTGGAAGATAAGAGGGGTGGGGGGGAATCGGTCATTTTTTTAGCAAAAATGCACTAAAAGTGTACAATGCCACCTCCATATCTGCCAAAATATTGTACTTAGAGTTCTGAAATTTGTTATACATATGTAGTTTGCCATATAGATTACAGAAAAACTGTAGAGAACTTTGTTGCAGATCGTTATCATAGTGTTTTTAAGCAAAAACCAACGATTTAAAAAAAATGCTAAAAAATGACCGTATCCCCCCTCCCATAACTTTTAAACAATTTGACTTAGAGACTTCCAATTTGGTACATAGATGTATTTTCACGTGTAGATTACAGAAAAATGGTAGAGAACATGATTGTAGAAGTTGATCATAGCGTTGTTAAGGAAATAAAATGATTTTTGAGTATTTTTTATCGATATTTGCTAAAATCTCTGGATTTTTCGTTGACAGCGCAATCACCATCACTTTCTCTATAATTTTTATGTAATTTACACCTGAAAATACATTCCTGTAAAAAATTTCAACTCTCTAAGTAAAATATTTTGGAAGATAGATGGTCCATTTTGTATAAAAAATGCATTATATATTATATTTTATATATTATATTATATATAATATGTATAATATATTTATATATTTAATAGTATCAAATATATTAAAAATTATTTTGTTTTGTGTACGGAACCGTCGATTTTAGTGCGAGTGTTACTCGAACTTGCCCGATTTTTAATTATTTTCTTCAATTCTTAAATATTTTCTATAATTTTCAATTATTTTTGTCGATTTTTGATTAATTCCTCAATATTAAATAATTCTTCAAATTTTTCAATTATTTTTTCCACTCTTAATTACATTCTTCAATTTATATTTCCATTTTTCAGTTTTCAATTGTTTTATTCTATATTCATTTATTCTCGGCTATTTTCAATTACTTTTTTTCAATTTTTAAGTATTTTCCATAAATTGTAATTTATTTTTCAATGATTTTTTTTCAATTTTTAATCGAGTTATTAAATGTGCAATTATTTCCAATTATTATTCTTATAATTTTCTAAATTTTTCAATTTGCATTTATTTTCTTTAAATTTAAGGGGGTTGACCCGTGTGACAGATTCGAAAAATCGAATTTTTTTATTTTTCATATATCGCACCTATAACATATGCAGAATATGTGGGTAAACCGATTTTTATATATTCGTCGTTGTTATAAAGTTTTTACAGTAAAAAGGCATGATGTTCGAGCGCGTGGTCGAGCTTTCAACTAGCATTGAAGGTTTGCCGTTTTGGTTTTTTATCCGCCAATTTTATTATTCCATACACATGTATATAAGTAAAAAATAAGTACATTTAGAAAAAGTTTGGTTCCCTAAAATAAATTTTTGAATATAACAGTTGTTTTAGTAATAATTCCGAACTCACTGCCTTATTCGTACTTGAACTGTCAAACGCGTTTTTCTCGAAACCACTTTTTTTCAACTGGTCGCCATGATATCTCCAAAACAACTTGACCGATCATCTTGAAATTTATAGGGTATGTTCAGCACATGTGGGGCTACAAGCTGAACTAGGATAATTAAAAAAGGTCACGTCATTTTTTTTTATAAAAGAAAACAGGCCCAAAATAAAGTTTTTTTTAGAAATAAAAATTCAAAGTCGCGTAAAAATTTTATTTTCCAATATTTTTAAATAATCCTAGTTCAGCTCATAGCTACAGTGACACAGATTAAAATGATTTTTTATTTTTTGATTTTGGATCATTCAGACGGTCGGAATCGTGGCGACCAATGCTGTACTGTTTTTTACATGAATTACTTCCCCGCGCTGTATCGCGTAAAGTTTTCATTATTTTGACTTCAAAAAATTTCTGAATTTACTTCAATAGTTACTAAATCTATGGTAGAAAATCCAAAGTTGTAAGTTTTAATCGCCCTTCAGAAAAAAATCCCAAAAAACAGTTTAAAAACGGCTGTCACACGGGTCAACCCCCTTAATGTTTGTTGTTTAATTTTTTTAATTGTTTTTTTCAGTTGTCTGTTAATCTAGTCATTTTTCGAATTTTTTTTCAATTGGCAATTATTTTTCTTATTTTTCACATATTTTCTTCATTTTTTAACTATTTCCTTTAATTATTAATTATTTTTCGCAATTTTCAATTATTTTCTACAATTTTTTCAATTTTTAATTTTTATCTTAAAATTTTATAATTATTCTTTGATTTTTAAAATTATTATGTTTGGTTGTGTATTAATCTAGCTATTTTCGTCATTTTGTTTTTAATTGTCAATTAATTTCGTAATTTCGTAATTTTTTTTTTAATTATGAAAATATTTTTTGATATTTTAATATAGTTCATAAATTTTCAATTTATTTTCTCAATTTTGTATTTTTTTCTTCAATTTCAATTGTTTTTTTTTTTTATTTTTAATCCAGTTGTTCAATTTGCAATTATTTCCAACAGTTATTCCTATAATTTTTTGACTATTTTGTTTAAATTTAATATTTATTGTTTAACTTTTAAAACTATTTTTTTCATTTGTGTAATTCTGTAGCCGCTTTTCGAATTTTATTTTTAACTGTCAATTAATTTGTCATTTTTCAGATATATTCTTCAATTTCGTAATTTTTTTTATTTGAATTTGCAAAAATTTGTAGCTTTAAAAAATAATATAAAAAAATTCAAATTTTGTAGCTACTTGTACGTTTATTTATGGCTTAATTAAAATAAATTTAATTTTTATTTAATTTTGTCAAGAGAATATAAACCAGGAAAAACCGGAATATAACCGGGAATTTTGTTGGCCGAAATTAGTAGACATCCTGAAAGAAATGTGATGAAGAATAATGTCATTAGCATAGGCAAAATTTTTCCGAAAACTTTCTCTTAAAATAATAATAAACTCTCTAAATCTGAATTAGTAGTTTTCTACTAATGAATTAGCGAAAAGTAAGCTACTATTAAATAAGTAAGAAGTTTACTATTTTTTAGTAGAAAACTACTAATTAAATCAGTAAAAAAATCTACTTATTTTAAAAGTAAAGTTTCATTATTTCAATTAGTAGCTTTCTACTAAAAAATTAGTAAAATTTTTGGCACACTTTTCGCTAATTCATAGTAGAAAACTACTAATTCAGATTTAGAGAGAATATTTTTGTACCCAACTTTGTCGAACTACTTAAATTAAAATTAGGAAGGACTTTCTGACCTACACAGAACAAACTATCTGCGATTTTTGCTGCATGTGATTTTCAGGTGAATGAAATTCTTAAGGTTAACTCTAGATCATTGTTAAATGTCTCTTTATTTTGATGTTAAATTTACACATATGGTTGACTTTCTGCTGCAATGAAATTTTCACCCAAATCATATATTAAATTAACAAAATTTTTTTTCAGTGTAAGTTTGTTTAAACTTTGCCATAAACTAATTTTTTTAAATTTTATCCAAATCAGCTAATTTTTTAAAAAAATAACTTCAAGGCAAAATTTATACAAACTTGAGTCAGAGAGATCTTAATATATTAATTAATTTCACCAAGTTTTGTATTAAAATATTTAGTGTTTTAAGAGAAAGTCTACCCTAAATAAAAGTGATAATTGAAACATTACCGGTTTCAGGGTCCCATTTGTTTTTTCGTTTACTCTCCAGATCGTTTGACTTTTGTTCTGATTTTCCAATCTCGTTCAAGTTCGACTGTGTCTTGCTTGCTGAAACAGAAAAGAAAAATATTTATAAATAACGTTTAGAAAACAATTTCTTTAGATGAAAATTTCATTTTTTTAATTTTTTATTATTATATGAATATTTCGTTGACTTTGGTTCAGCTCTTGTTTATTGAATAATTTTCATTCTCGGCTCGTATTTTCTTCCTAAATTAGGAATTAACACCGTTATATTTAGGAGAGCGTGACGAAACAAAGAGGCGTGTGACGAATGGTCGACAAGTGAAGATGTTTACGCCTCTGTTGCGTTTAAAGCTGAGAGTAAATATATATATATATATATATATATATATATATAGTATAGTGCGGTAGAGCAACAAACTTGAAGTAAATACAATTCTATTATCCCCTGTAAGTAGAGTGAATCGCGCTTTAGTCAGACTGCTTCTTTGACCTCCGTCTGAGTTCGTCTCGAGGCAAAATGAACACGATAAACGTACACAGCCTTCATAATTCGTATGTCAATGCCGATTAAGCTACATGAGCTCGAGAAAATTCACAAAGCTTTTCCGGCGGGAGAACGTTGCGACAAACAAGCTAAATCGCTTTTCGCAAAGTTCCGGTTTGGTCACACTGTTCCCTGGACCAGCTAAAATTGTCCATGTACAAAACACAACTCTGGGGATTTAGGGAGAAAAATTGCATTTATAGTAGATATCGTCAAGAAATTTTCATCTGGGTTAAACAGTGGCGTAACTATTAAGGGGCAAAAGGGGGGAAGTGCCCCGGGGCTCTTGAGCTCAGGGGGCCCTCAAATCAACCCTAATAAACGACAAAATTTTAAAAAATTTTAATTAAACAAAACTTCAAAAAATAATTGAAATTAAACAAAATAATTGCAAATTTTACAAATTAATTGAAAAAAAAACATGAAATCAATTAAAAATTGGGGAAAGTAATTTAAAAAATTTTAGAAATGTTTTAAGAATAAAGAAAATAATTTAAATTTGACAAAATTACTTGAAAATCTTGAAAAAAATTAGGGAAAATAATCGAAAATTGAAAAAAAATACAATTGAAAATTGAGATAAACTTTAAAAAAATAATTAAAATTTCAGAAAATCATTAAAAAAATTACATAATATATTTTCAATAAACAAACGTTAAAGAAAATTTTAGAGAAATACATAAAACTTTCAGAAGTTCATTGAAAAAAAAAGAAAATAATTAAAAATTAGAGAAAATAAATGAAACAAAATAATCTTAATTTAAAATTGAAGAGAATTATTTTTAATTGAACAGAAATAATTAAAAAAAAATTGGAAATTACGAAAAAGAACGAAAATAATTGAAAATTGAAGAAAATAATATGAAAAATCATATAAATAATTGAAAATTGAATGAAATAATTGAAATCTCAGATAAATAGTTAAAAATTTTGGGAAATAATAAAAGAAATAAAAAAAATGTAAATTAAAGGAAATAATTGAAATATGATACAAACAATGATAAATTAAAAAAAATAAATCACATATGAGTGAAATAATTGAAAAAATTGCATAATTTTTATTTAAATAAAAAGAAAATAATTAAAATTTGAGAAAAATACATGAAGATCTTAGAAATCAATTGAAAAAATGAGAATAACTAAAAATTGGAGAAAAGAATTGAAGAAAGCTAAAAATATATTGAATTTAAGATAATTAACAATAAAATTTTGAAATTATGATAACAAATGAAATTAATTAAAAATTGAAGAAAATAATTGAAATTTTAGAAAAATACTTAAAAATTTCAGAAAATGAGAATAATAATTAATAACACAGCCACACAAAAAAAATAAACTTCTTTGTCCGAGACCCTACACTAGTGTATTCTTACGTTATTTTTTCCGCTGAATCCGAATCTGAAGTCAGAATTGCTAGATTGGCTAAATTTTTTGAGATTATCTCAAAAAACCAAATCGTAAAAAAATTTCAAAAACACCCAAAAAACCAAAAAAAAATTTTGTTTAGCCGTGACACTACACTAATGTATTTTTATGTATTTTTCTCTGACGAATGTAAATCAGAGGTTAGAATTTGCAGATTAGCTAAAATTTTGAAAATTATCTCAAAAAAGATAAAAAAACATCGCCAATCAAAACCCAAAAAATTTTTTTTTTTGTCCGAGACACTATGATAGTGTTTTCCTACGTATTTTTTTCCGCTGACTCCGAATCCGAAGTCAGAATAACCAATTTGGCTAAAATTTTTGAGATATTTTCAAAAAACTACTCAAAAACACGACAAAATCGAGTTTTTTGAGATTATCTCGAAAATTTTAGCCAAATTGGTTATTCTGACTTCGGATTCGGAGTCAGCGGAAAAAAATACGTAGGAAAACACTATCATAGTGTCTCGGACAATAAAGTTGTTTTTTTTTGTGTGGCTGTGTAATCGAGGGAACTAATTAAAAAATGATAAAATTAATTCAAAATTGAAAAAAAAAAAAATTGAAATGTGCTGAAAATAATTTAAGTTTGAGAGAAATAATTGAAAAAATTATAGAATATAATTATGTTTAAAAAAAGAAAATAATTACAAAATTACTTAAAAATTTTAATTAAAGAGAATAATTAAAAACTGAGAATTTATGAAAATCATAATTGAAATTGCAGATAAATAATTGAAATTTTTGAATATTATGCCAAAAGAATGAAAATAATTAAAAATCGAAAAAAATAGTATAAAATTACAGACTTTGTTTTTAAGCAAAAGAAAATAATTGAAAAATCGTTTAAAAAATTGAAAATTAAAGACAATACTGTAAAAAAAGGTGTCTTACAAGTGTTTTATTTTAAGACATAAAACATTTAGAAAGCGTCTTACAGTTATTTTTAAGACACTTTCTCAATGGTTTAAAATTAAGACACCCTAAAATGTCTTAAAAGTGAGGACAAAATAAGACACTTGTTTTTAGAGTGAATAGTCTTAATTTGAAATAATAGCTGAAAATTTAGAAAATTAATTGAAAAATAATTAAAACATTAAAAGATTGAGAAAGTAATTGCAAAATAATAAAAAGAAATGAAAATTGAACAAAATAATTGAAAATTGAGATATATATTCGAAAGTTCAGTAAATTAAATCAGAAATTATGAAAATGATTATAAATTAAAAATCATAATTGCAAAATGACGAAAATAATGGCGCTGGTAAATTAAAAAAATTAATTTAAATTTGCGATGAATAATATAAAATTAAGGAATAAATAATTAAATTGATTTAATGTTAAGGCAAAAATAATTAAAATTGAAAAAGTGATTGAAAAAAGTAAACAAAATAATTGAAATTGGAAGCAGGTAAATTTAAGATTTAGGGAAACAATTTAAAAACAATTACAATAATTAAAAATTGTAGAAAATAGTTAAAAAATGATAAAAATAGTAGAAAAATGTATTTTAAGTAATTAAAATCATAATAGAAAAGAATTATTAAAAATGGAAGAAATTTTAAAATCATTTTAAAGTGATTTATTAAATTTATTTATTAAATAAAATTTTAGTTGTTTTAACAATTTTAATTTGTTTAATCAATTTTATTCATTTTTTTTTGTTTTAATTAAATATCTTAAAAGCTTATAACTTTTTGAATAGTAAAGAGAAAAACAATTAAACTAATATAATTGAATTTGTTTAATTTAATTGATTGTTTAAAAGTTTAAACAATAAAAATTGTTTAAAAACTACTTTTTATTAAATTCACCTAGAATCATGTGGTTTTTTGCAATTTTCATAGAAGAACTATAAATAAATTATTTATACACAATTCGCAATCTATATTCAATTGTTTAAAAAATTTTAATTTGTTTAAGCCTATTTTTTCATACTTTCTATTTTAATTAAATATTTAAAAAGCTTATAACTTTTTCAATAGCGAAGGGATAAACAAATAAATTAATATAATTTATTTAATTTAATTGATTGTTTAAACAATAAAAATTGTGTAAAATCAATTTTTTATTAATTTCACCTAGAATCATGTGGTTTTTTGCAATTTTCATTGAAGAATTATGAAGAAGTTATTTATTTATATTTCACAATATACATTTAGTCAAAAATGCGTCATAATAAACCAAGCTTTATTAAAATACATATGCAGGTATATGTTTATTAATAAAAAATAAACGAAACTGGTAGATTCTGGGTAAGTATAAGGTAAAAGAGATTTAAAAAGCTTCCTCTATGAGTTATAAAAAAAAATTAGTTAAACCCTTAAAATATGCGAAAAATAAATTGTTTATGCAAATATAAATTATTTAAACAATTTAAAAGTCTTGAAAATTGCAGACGGAAAAATTCGTGATATTTCTTTAATGAAGATAACAAGAAACAAAATCCTTCTAGGAGAAAAAAAAATTTTTTTTGAACAATTTAAATTGTTTAATCAAATAAACAAAATATTTTATGCAAAAATTTTCTGTCAATTGTTACTAAAGATTCTACAGCTATTTAAAAAATTATTTAAATTAAAAAATATAAGAAAATTAAATTGTCTTAACAATTGAATGTATATTGTGAATTAGAAACAAATAAATTCTTTATAGTTCTTTCATGAAAATTGGAAAAAACCACATGATTCTAGGTGAATTTAATAAAAAGTTGTTTTTAAAATTAGGGGGGTCATCTTAATATTCTTAATGCACTTTTTGAAAAAAATTGCACTATGGGTTAAATCAAACATTTAAAAATTAATATGCGCTTATTTAAGCAACAAATTTATGTAATTAATTAATTGGGAGAGATAGCTCATATTATAATTAACATTTAAAAAATGATTTAAAAAAATCATTAAAAAATACATCAGAATCATCTATATATATGCCAGGGATATAAAAGTTTAAGGTTTCTGAGGTAAGCCCTTACGAGTTTTATTTTTTTATTTTAGAAAAATTTTTATTATTGATTCTGGTTTTTGTTTTATTTACCTTTGTAGAGTAATTTACATTAGTTCACTTTGTGATCGATATTTAATGATTATTTAACCTCAAAAGTTGCACTTTAGTATAATTAACGAGATTCTATTCTATTTCCATAACAATTTCTGTTCTATATTAGACTAACGTAATATGCAATGAAGACGTATCCATTCAAGTTTCAATAGACTTTCAGACAGAAACTTAATCATAAAGGAGTTTTGTTAACGTGGATTCAGATTTCGATTCAATAAACAATATTGCAGAGAGTATTTCTTGTGAATAGGATTCTCTGCTACAGATCAAAATGCGTTCTGTGGAACTTTATAATTAATAAAACTTGATACTTTAGACAATTTTGACATTAGAATTACATGTGTATTTGATGATGAATTCTTTAATAAGAAAATTTTTAAGTGAAAAAATAAGTATTTTGCTTTCTCATAGAGAAAGTATTTTGTTTTATTTTAAAGGGTGTATTATGAAGATTACATAACTTTGCGATCTTGAGATAATAGACTAAACTTTGAATACTTGGTAAATAAAGTACAGATTATTATCCGAGGTAAGGTAAATGTCCCAATTAGTGCACTACTAAGAATTGTAGTAAAATAAATAAATAAAAAATTAGTTTTTAATTTTTCTATAAAAATAATTTTTTGCATTGAAATGAAGCCAATCCTTTTCTGAATTGAAAATGATTTTGATTCAGGTTTTATTATCAAAATATAATAAATTAACTTCACTGAGAAAATAAGCCTCTAGCCAAGCAGCTTTATTTCTAGGTTAGGGTTCCTCGGGACAAAACAAACAAAACACCGGCGATGACAATCAAACTTCTAGGATACCGGAGCATATGCTCTGCTAAAATCAGTTAAGTGCTTTGCAGGTGCTATATCAACAACCTCTCTCTGCTAAATTTAATCAAAAATTGGTTGTATTTAGTTAACTTATTTTCTCAGTGTTTTAATGAAATAATGTTATTGTACCAATTTGTGAACATACATAAAAAATGCATGGCGATTGTCATATTTTTCTTGATCTGTCAAAACCAACGACACTGTCAAAGTTTAAATTTAATATTTCGTTTTCTAAGTGAACAAGAATCATAAAACATAAATCAAGACAAAGTATATAAAAGGTAAAATTAAAAACATTTGTTTTTTATATTATTTTTATATTGTGTGATATTTATTTTAAACATTTAAACTCAGTTGTGCACAAATTGGTACGTGTCCACAAATAGGGACATTTACCTTAGATAAAATACATAATATTATCCTAAGTAATAAAGTAAACATTATTAACCAAGGGAAATAAAGTACATATTATTATTCAAAAAGCATAAATTATACGTTTTTATCCTAAGAAAATAAGCTTATACATTATTATCCTAGGTAAATAAAGTCCACATTATTGTCATTTAATAATGAATAATAATAATAATTAATAAGTAGAATTCTTATATGCACTTTATTTTCCTAGAATTCCCTAAGGGAATAGATACATTATTATTTTTCTAAGTAAATAATAAAATAAAATCCATATCATTGTAAAAAAAAAATTATATATTATTATCCTAGGAGAATTAATTATACACTAGCGAAATATAACGCGCGCAAGCGCGCGATTAGTTTTCCATATGTTTTAGAAATTAAACTATAATAATAAATAAAACAAATCGATGAATAATATTTATCTAATAAGAAGGGCTGACAGTGGACTTGCAAATTGAAAATAGTGAAAAAAAAAGACTTTTTAATTTAAAAAAGAGAGTAAATAATGATTTTTTACGTGAAAAAAGTGAGTAAATAGTGAGCTTTTAAATAAAAAAGTAATTAAATAGTAACTTTTTAAATAAAAAAAAGTGAATAAGCAATATAAATTTTGATATTACTGATATAAAATTGGGGGCCACCAGCAGGAAAAGGCATTCAAATTTGAAAAAAAAAACAATTCGAAAAAAAATTTGCAAAAATAATTCAATTTGAAAAAAAAATTTGTAAATGACAAAACTAATTGAAAAATTGATTTAAAATAAAAAAATGATGACAAAAATTGAAACAAAGTAATTGGAATTTGAAGTAAATAACTGAAAAGTTTAAAAAATAATTGAAGTTACAAAAAGATAATTAAAGAATGATAAAAATAATTAAAACTTGAAACAAAAGTTTGAGACTGGTGTAAAAAATTAAAATTTTTTCACACAATAATTGAGATATTGAAGAAATAAATAAAATGTAAAGAAACTAATTGAATAATGACATAAATAATTATAAAAGCTGGTTTAAATTTTCACTTTTTAGACAATAGTTGAAGATTTGAAAAAAATAATAGAATTTTCAAGAAAATAATTGAAATTTGAAAAAAATAATTAAAAAATATCAAAAAATGTATGCGTGTAGAAAATGGTTAAATAATGACAGAAATAACTGAAATTTAGAAAAAAAATAATGAAAAATATATTCAAAAATGAAGTAAAAAAAGAAAAAATTTAATACATTTTTTGAAAAATTGTTTATAATAATTAAAAAATTAATTACATAATTAGAATGTGAAGAATCTACTTGAATAATGACATAAATATTTGAAAACTGATTTTCAAAAGTTAATAAATTCATGACAGGAAACCCGATTTTTGGCCAAAAGTCGATTTTGAAATACGGAATCAAGGGAAAGTACATTGTCATCAGTGATAATAAAACTAACTTTTACCAAAGTGATTTGATAATAAATTCATTCTGCTCCATTTGGCAGCAGTAATGTTTCAGAAAATATCACAGTTTCAGAACACACTTCTTTTTTTTATTACAATTATTAAAAAGAAAAATGTGTACATTTATAAAAGTTACTGACTTTCTTTGTTACGAACAATATAAACAAAAAAAAATTTCTGATTAACATGTACAATTAAATTTTTTATTGATGTTACATTCAGGTTTAGATCAAAAAATTAATTTTTTTATACTTAGTACAGGCTTTCGAATGTGAATACCAAAAGATACCACGCTCTTTTTAATAATATAAAGTATGAAATTCTTCTATAGAGAATTTACTTCAAAATAAATATGCACGTTTTTGCAAATTTTGATATCCAAATTTTTTGATTTAATATCCAAAAGATTTGGAAAAGCTAAAATTTTTCGAGAATACAGGTTATAAAAAAAATGGTTCCGACAAAAGCTTATCCTTACAACGTATGATGTTGACATTTTAAATCCATCTTAAATTTCTAAATTTTAACATTATATTCGAAATTAGGGACTTCAAACACCTTCGAGTAATAAATATCAAACAAATCTATAATGTTTAAAATTTTAGGTCCTCCATATTTTATTCACAATTTTGAATTTTCGAAATCTGACATCCGATTCATAATTAACTATCTAAAAAACCCGTGTGACGAGTTTCAAGTAAAAAAGGCTGTTTTTTATATTTTCGTCCGTTTTATTGGATTCGCCATATTGAATTCTGTAAATCTGACGTCAAATTCGTAATTAGCGACCCCGAAAACCCCCAAGTAAGAAGTTTCAAGCAAATATATAGACTTTTTATATTTTATCCATTTAATGAATTTATCACTCGGTGAATAAATATAAAAAAGAATTTATCAATCTTTCCGCGTCAGTAGATTTTGGTTAAAAAATAGTAATAATACACTGTTAAAAAAAGGAGTTAAAATTTAACTCCCTACGGGACTCTATAAAAGTCGCACGCCTTGAAGAGTTGAAGTAAAGAGAGTTAATGCTTAATCCTTCAGTCCCCACTCTTCTTAAATATGGAGCGTATGTGACTCAATCACCTTAGGGAGTCGATTTTTAACTCGAAAATCTCAACTCCCAACTCCAGCAACCGTTAACTCCCCAAATTTTTAACAGTGTAACACAAGGAGTTTTAACGTTTCGACGGCACCGCCGTCCTCTTCAGAACTTAAATAGTAAAAAATACGGAACACACATTACGTATATTATGTCAAATTGACATTTGTCAGAATTTTTGTCGACAATTTAAAATGATAAAATATTAAAACTTCATAATATACATTTTATAACGACGATTTTAAGCAGACTTACTATTTAAGTTCTGAAGAGGACGGCGGTGCCGTCGAAACGTTAAAACTCCTTGTGTTATTATTACTATTTTTTAACCAAAATCTACTGACTCGGAAAGATTGATAAATTCTTTTTTATATTTTTATATTTTAACTCCGCCATCTTGGATCCGCCATTTTGAATTTTCAAAATCCGACGCCAGATTTGTAATCAATCCAACGTCGGATTATAAAAGTTCAAAATGGCGGACTCAAAATCTAAAATGTATATACAGTGCCGCTCAAAAGGATTTGCCCACCCTACGGCATGCAAGGGCTTTACAAAAAGTTTTGTATCTTCATTAATAATAAAGATAAATCCTTCATCAAATATTTATTTTAAAGTTTAAGTATTTGACTTGAAATGACACCTAAAAAAAATTAAAAAAAAAAATTTTTTATTGTTTAATTGCTTAAATTAAAAAAAAAAATTTTTCACTTTTTTTAAAAAATTTCAAATTGATACCATTTTTGAAGAAATCATCACATTTTAATTCTACAAATATCATTTCAAAGCATTTTTTGTCACCTTTAAAACAATTTTTTAGAAATTGCTCTACGATAATTTTAAAGGAAGATATGATCATTTGTTTATAAAAATAGCCTGTTTTTTCAATTGTTGGTAATTTGAAAACAACTGACTTTTGGAAAAAATTGTTAAGGAAAAAAATGTGCTTTTTTTTTTTCCATTTTTCATACTGTATATATATTTTAAGACGGACAACATATATGTATACATGCCAATACATATCGATAAAAAAATTTTTTTTTTTTAATGTTCAAATATTTTTTCCTAATTCTATACACAAAAAGGCACATTTTTTTCCTTAACAATTTTTTTCAAAAGTCAGTTGTTCTCAAGTTACCAACAATTGAAAAAAGAGGCTATTTTTATAAACAAATGATCACATCTTCCTTTAAAATTATCGTAGAGCAATTTCTAAAAAATCGTTTTAAAGGTGACAAAAAATGCTTTCAAATAACATTTGTAGAATTAAAATGTGATGATTTCTTCAAAAATGGTATCAATTTGAAATTTTTTAAAAAAAGTGAAACATTTTTTTTTTAATTTAAGGAATTAAACAATAAAAAAATATTTTTTTTTAATTTTGTTTAGGTGTCATTTCAAGTCAAATAGTTAAACTTTAAAATAAATATTTGATGAAGGATTTATCTTTATTATTAATGAAGATTAAAAGCTTTTTGTAAAGCCCTTGCATGCCGTAGGGTGGGCAAATACTTTTGAGCGGCACTGTATATTTGCTTGAAACTTCTTACTCGGGGATTTTGGGGTCGCTGATTACAAATCCGATGTCAGATTTTGAAAATTTTAAATGGTAGATCCAAGATGGCGGACTTAAAATCTAAAAACTCAATAAATATTTAATTATATTTCACTAGATTCTGATAGAGTAAATAAAGTGTACTTTACAATCCAAGGGAGATAAAGTCAACATTGTAGACCTAGATTAATAATGTACACTTTACTTTTAAGATTCCAAAAGAAATGAACTACACAGTTCATTTTGGATATTCAATTTTAATAACATATATATGTAAACATGATTTTATTCCTCTCAGATGTAAATGCGCGCGCAAACATATTGATTTATTTACTAACAGAAATCTCCAATGTTTACATTTATAATTTATCAAAATTAAATATCAAAAAATTAACTGTGTAGTTAATTTCTTTCGGAATCTTGAAAAGAAAACAGGTAAGTTCGTTTTAGCATTTGGATCATTGAATTTTGTCTTGCTGCTTAAAAGTTATATAACTTTTTTAATATTAAAATTATAAAAATTGCCCTAAAACAGAACTAATCCTTATATTTTTCTGAATTATCCAATTGAACAAAAAATGAATTTTCGTTCAATTAGTAATTATAATTCATAATGACCAATTGAAATTTCTCTCGTAACTCAGGTTGTCGAGCGATCACGTAACACGGAATGATCGTTGAATTGGGATAGTCGCGTGCCAGTGAATGGCTAATATGATACGTATCCCTTGCACATACTCATGAAGGCTTCAGAAACTTGTAGGTCGATGGCTATACTGGAGAACTGGAGTTTGACCGTGCAGGAATAGGTCATACCGTATTGTCTAGGTGTTCTCTCTTCGGACAAGGGAGAGCTATGCGTGCGCATATACACATGTAGAGAAGCATCTACATGTGAATATGTGATACTACTGGACGGTACAGGGGACGTTGGCAGCAATGCCGGCTCGTCGTGCCACAGAACATTGTCACTGCTAATGTTTACCCAAGATTTGCATATGTCTGTCTGCGCCCTATCAATTCCTGGTATACAGCTTCCACCCTTCATTGCATACCTACCCAAACGCACACGGGAATGCACAAATTTCACGGCACTGAGAACCTCCACGATCACCAATTACCTTACCAAAATAGCCTAGCCAATTGTCCCCAAGACATTCACCTGAATCGGTCACTCGTTCAATAGATCTCTTTAGAACAATTAAGCAGAAGCGATAATGATGAAAAAATTATTCTTACAATTGTTCAGTTAAATTACAATATTATATTAATTGTAGTTAAACAATTTTTACAGTAATTTATTATACTTTTTTATATCAATTTCCCTATTTTAAAAAGAACGGACGTTGTGGTTAACTTCAGACGTGTAACTTCATTTCCGAGTCTCCCAATGGTCAGTAGATATCAAACCTCACTATCGACAGTTTTCAGTTTCGATTTTTTGTTTTGCAGACGAATGAAAATCTTTTAAATATATATTATTGTCTCATGCTATTGTCTCATATCTTTATCTCACCTTTGTTATATAATTATATTAATAACGCTTCTTTTACACTGTAATGACTTTTTATTAACATTATAATCACTTTATTATTTATTAAACATTCACAATTAATTTATTTATTAAGCAGTTATCAATCACATGTTTAATGAATCCACAATCGCATTTTTTGGACACTTTTAGCATTTCATAACACTAACTTTATTGAAAATAAGAAGGAAATAAAAAATTTAAAAACTTTCTAAATATTGTTACTTTAGTCAACACATTTTGCACACTTTCATTTGAATCACTGTCACTTTTCACATTTAATTTTTACTGTATATTTACTATTAGAGTTACCTTATTATTTATTATTTATCACTTACAGTTCATTTCTTTAATAAACACTTTTTGTTCACCGTATTAAGAACTATTCAACACAAACTCTTAATAAATAATAAGCATATTAATACAATACACTTTCACATTAAACACATTTTTATTATATACACTTAATAAAAAATACACAATAAGTAGCATTATTCACTTTTTACATTATACACACTCAAGTTCTATTCATTGATAACTTTCACTAGCATGCACTTCTATACCACGCACTAATGTATTTATCTCTCTTTTCGTTGAAGCTCGAAAAATTTTTCTCTTTCCCAAAACCAATCATAATACTCATTATGCAAGGGTTGGCTTGAAAAACGATTGGCTTATTTAGTCTATTGTTTGTATTTAGAAAGACAAATTTAAATTTGAAGAATATTTGAATAATGAGGTAAAATTCCTGAATTTAATTTAATTTCTCTCTTTTCATTAAAACTCGAAAATTTTTTCTCTTTTCCTGAAGCCATTGACCCTCATTATACAAGGGTTTGATCG
Source organism: Ganaspis brasiliensis (assembly GCA_037103525.1). NCBI lineage: Eukaryota > Metazoa > Arthropoda > Insecta > Hymenoptera > Figitidae > Ganaspis > Ganaspis brasiliensis. The sequence continues at coordinate 2,757,407 of JAZKLR010000055.1, read as the reverse complement.
AAGGATAATGACACCCTGCAGGTAGTCTATTGTTTGTTTTAAGAAATAAAATTTAAATTTCAAGGTAATTTGTATAATGATCTGAGAGTTTCCTTTTTCGTAAACTTTTAACAAATACCTTTTCTCTCCAACCAAGGAACCAGGTATAAAAATATCCTTTTTCGTTAACTGTTAACGCTTTTCCGTTAACTTTTAACACTTACCTTCAGTACTCGTTTCTTATATAAGATTGTAACTTCAAGTTTATTTTATAAAATTTCTTATAATGTTAGCAATCTAAAATCCTATTCTAAAAAGAATGGACGTTGTGGTTAACTTCAGACGTGTAACTCCATTTCCGAGTCTCCCATTGGTCAGTAGATATCAAACCTCACTATCGACAGTTTTCAGTTTCGATTTTTTGTTTTGCAGTCGAATGAAAATCTTTTAATTATATATTGTAACTTCAAGTTTATTTTATAAAATTTCTTATAATGTTAGCAATCTAAAATAACAAACAATTTTATTAAAATAATAATTAATACATAGAAATTAGCTTCGACCTTGATTTCCCTTTCGACCAACTATTAAATTGTAATAATTAAGGAGTGATAGTTTACGAAGGGACAGTGATTTTAGTGAAGTTGTTAAGGTTATGGTGTTTTGAGTAAAATAATGTTTTGTTTACATTGGCATTCGTTTCTGCCAAGTGAATAATGATAATAATACAGTCGGGACTTTCATGGATGCGGACACTATGGTTGCAGTGAGTCGGAAGAGAGGATAGACGAAGAGTTATGGGAAGAAAGAGGGGAGGAAACTTGTGACTCAAAATTCTCGCCTGTCGCATTGTCTCTAACCCAATGTTTACGGTTTTCATGGATGCATACCACTCCCAAAAATTGCAACCATAAGAGTCCCGACTGTATTAACAATCTTTTATTTATTTTTATTTTATTTGTAACTTATTTATCTGTTTTTTAGTTCTATTATTTTAATGTTATTTTTTTTAAAGTATTATAATTATTTATGTCATTTAAGGTTTTGATATTTCTTTTTATTGGAATGCACGTGGTGATTGTCATGGGATTTCTTTTCGGCCAAGTGAAAATGGTGAAACTGATAAGTAATAATAATTTTTAGTTCTTTATTTTGTTTCATTGTATATTTATAATTCATTAACCTTTTAAGATTCTGTAAAATAAAAATATTATACTTTCATGTTTAAGGTTATGTTTTTTGTTATTATTTTCCGGTTAGGTAGAACAGTAGGATAAAATGACAAAATTTGGTTCAAATTGATTTTTAGACCGCAATTTTGAACCAAATTAAAAAATTCTTCTTTCCTCTAACGCAGAACTAAATTCTAAAGAGATATTTGAGAGTCGATTTTTTAATTATTGTTTTATAAATTTTTAATTTTAATGCAAAAAGTATACAAAAATGATTTTTTACCATTTTTGATTTCTTTTGCACAAAAATTTTTTTGCATACTTAATAATGTATGCATTTGATGTTTGGGGGTGTGTCAATAGTAAAAAAGAAGTTTTTGCGCTTAAAAATTGTTTTAAACAATTTATATAAATAATTACACTTTATGAATTTTTTTTAACAGTTCACATTATAAACATTCATTAAGAAGAAAATAACAAGCGCTTCGCGGCGCGCGGGTCGATCTCGTATAACTAGAATCGACGTCCCCCTAAAATGTTTACTTTCTAAATCTGAATCAGATAAATCCCACTGATTGTCAGCGTATAATCACTGATTGAAATAGCCTGAAGGGATTCGATTAGTTGACGAAAATATTTTAATTTGAAATTTATAAATATGACAAGTCTCTTCATTACCTGGGCGCTAAGAAGTTTTGGGGACGTGGGGACTGACGAGGGGAGGTGGTAAATTTTAGATTTAATAGAATTTCTTCCGTACCTATCGTCCTCACAATCGTTTCCTGGCAATGAATCCGAAATCGTCATGACTTTGTGTGTCGCCGGCAACACAAAGGTTCCTATTTTATTTAAATAATTTATTTCGTTTGTGTTTTAGATAGTGTATTTGTGCAATTTGTGTTAATTATTTATTTTATCCTTTTTTTATCAATGTGTCGATTTTTTAATATTTGACGATTTTGGAATAAAAGAGGACGATGGGGGAGGAGGAGCAAGAAATAATAAAGGGGTGCACGACAAAAAAGAGAAGGTGCAATATTTTCACAAATTTCTGCTCGTCAGTTGCCACGCACTCCATAACGTGCCCCAGTCTTCATAGAAAAATTAAAATATTGCAGGAAACGATAAGTTTTTATGTTTATTTGATGGTTTTATTTTGTCTGATTATTGTTGCTTATTTTATTTATTCAATATTTATTTATTAATGTCAACTTCATGTCCTATGTCTACCTGTTTATAATTATATATTTATTATTTTTTACTTTTTCAATAACCGATAAGTGGAAATGTGTTATCCGGTTATTTTATATTGATTTTATTTGTTGACTTCGAATTTTTATTTGTTTACTTAATTTTGACAAAATATAATTTTTATTTATTTGACTATAAATTACGACTTTTATTTTATTTTAGTTTACTATTTTTGTGTTTTAAATTTATATATTTGGTATGTTTTATGATTTTATTAATATTCTTTTTCAATAATAATTTAAATTTAAATGTGTGATTTTAAAAATAGTCTTAAAAGTTTTTAATCGTTACAAGCTATAAGTACTGTGACGAGGTAAAAGGTTACCTCCCACAATATTTTTAAATAAATTTAAAAATATAATAATATATTAATTGTTCAATTAAATTATTACACACCAGTCTGGAATCAATTCCAGGCTATTGTTCAGTCTTAATGTAAACTTGGCGCTTTGTGCCTGTTACTATTTTGAGTTTACATTATTTAATTTTATTAAATATTTAAGATTTTGTTATATTAAGACTCACTTCTATTTTGATTTTGTATTTAATTAATTGAATTGATTAGATAATATTATTATTTAAACTTTCTGTTATTACCTGCCAACTTGTGAGATCGGACAATTATTTGTTTTGTGCGATAAACATTAAATGTTCGCACTTTTATTTTACACGCACGAACACTGCTTGAGTCCGATTTGGAGTTTTCCTCATAATTAATCGTCGTCGGACGATTGCCGCTCAATTTTGAAATTTGATTCGTGAGAGCGTCACCGCGGCGCATGTATCGCCGCAGATTGACTTGACGAAAAGGCGTTCTCGCTGTCGTAATATTCTGAACTGGTGTGTTCCACCTGTAGGTCGTATTGTTTATTAAAAGTCCTAGAAACTTTATAAAAATGTAACAAAATAAGTGCCAGAGCTCTATTCGTGGCCATTGTGCCCTATCAGGTGATCTCCATTATTAACTTTTTTATTTTTATTTGATGGATTCGGTTCTCTGAGTATTTTGTTAAAAATAGAGTCTATATAGTGTAAAATTTAACATTTAGTTTGTGCTGCTCCTTACTCCCTACTCTCCGGATAAACTGGTTGGTCGTGTTTTAGAATTAAAATAATAATTAGACTCATGATTAGTGATTTCGTCTTTTGTTTTATTATTGTTTTTGTTTAGTTATTTATCATTAAAATAATTTGGCGCGGTATATTTATTTTTATATTGTTAATTTATTTTGTTATTTTTATTGTTTCACTTGTTTTGTTAAATAGTAAAAATTTAATTAATTAAACAAAATAAACATTAAACATAATCTGAAAGAATGCGTCACGGTACATTACTGGCCAGAATTGTGGGACCACTCATTTTGAGTCTAATGAAGAACATCTCAAAACGTAAAAAGTATAAAAGCTTAAAATTTTTTCTTCCTGTTTTCTGAAAGGTGATTAACATTCGAGTAAAATGTGACTAAGAAGAATTGATTTGGTTAATATTTCATTTAGAAAATCTGGAAAAAGTGTGATTTGGAAATGTTCATAAAAATTAAAAAATTAAAATTACTTCTGAAATAATAAACATTTTTTAATGTTCTTAGGCTCATTTTAAAGGTATCTCTCTACAGAATTGATATTATTTATAAACATTACAGAGTAATTTGATTCTTGAAAAATGCAAGCTGTCAAAGTTGAACAAAAAAAGTTAGAAAAATTTGATATTTTTTTCACAAAAAATTAATTTATAAAATTCAAACAAATATAATATACAAAATTGTTTTTAAAACTCTAGGGATTATCAAATATTATATATTTTACAAAAATTTTTCTAGTATAAAAAAATGTTTTCAAATTTTTCTAGATTAATAATAATAACAATAATAATAACAATAATTGACCAGTTATTTATATTGGTTTTTTCATTTTTTTTTAAATTTTAGATCTAATATATATTTTAATATTACATATTAATTATAATCAATCAGGCTGGGATTTGACAGAAATTTTTTTCGGCATTGGTTCTAAAATGCATTTCCGTATTTTGCGGACACCCTATTGTTCAATGTATATTATAAATATATAGTTTAATGTTTTTAAATTTAAAGTTTTAAATAGAAAAGTTCTAATAAATCTTCAAATAGGTAAGTTGAAGCAAAATTTAAAGTCCCTTTTTCTTCCTATGCCTATTTTTGAAAAAAATTGGACCTATTCACTTTTTTTAATAACAATAGGTATTGTGAATCCTGGATTAAAATTTTTTATATGCAAGGTTGGAACAAGAATATCTCTTATAGAATCTTACGTTTTTATTTTTATTTCATTTTTCAATAATACACGGGCTTACAATAATTGCCTTTTCGTACTGTTCGTACTAAAAAATATTAACGTATATAAAAATGAATAAGCTAGGCTGCGGTATAGCTATAATTAAAGACTATGATTTTTAACTTTATTTTGGATGCTAGGAGCGAGTTTCTAAATAAATCTAATTTTTTGTAAATTGCGTTTGACTGCTTGCGTATCCTATTAAATACAAAGTTTTCACCATTATCTGTTTTTTTTGGGATTCTAAGACAAAAAAGAACGCTTTGCGTTAATATTATATTGTATTAAAAGTGAAAATATAATTTTATTACACAATTTTATTAAAAAAATTATATTGAATGTTTGATTATATCAGCATTTTGTGTCACGCAACTTCAATTAACATTCTATTCCACAAACAATTGAATAAGAATCATATAGCACTCATTTTTGAATTAGCATCTTATTCCACTAGATTTTTAATAAATATCAACACCGTCGACTTCGAGATGATTTAATTAGTTAATATAACCACATAGGTAATTTAATTAATGTACCAAGGGGTAATAATGCAATAAATCAATAAATTAATTACAACGAAACTACGATTTAACTATAGAGTTAATATGTAAACTGGGTAAATTAACTTGTTTTACGAACGGGCTTGAAAGCGGAATATAATTAAAAAGTTATGAACAACTTATGTTCTGAAGGATGCAAGTAGTTTCTATTGGGAATGTAGACAGTTAATGCAAATTAGTCAGTAACTGGAAGGGTAAGGACTATCCTCTTAAGCACAGAAGAGACCTTCATGACAAAGACATTCTCACATGATCACATACGTAGACGTTGAGATATTCCCAACCTTGTGGTTTAGACTGAATATAGCACACATTGTAGGGTTATATATCTGTATATAAGTGAGAGGGGTGCAGAGGGTTAACATTAATGCCACCCCACAGACCGCAGATGTTGCGCCAATTACAAACCTCAACCCTCACCACTCACTGTACCTCGACCTCAGAAACATAAGCCATTCCACCGACTTACCGCCACCTTGTCGGAGCTTTCTCTTCTGTTACACTTCCCCTTCAATGAGATGACAAAGAAAAGCTTCGCGAAAACCTCAAAGAACACTGGTAAAGAATTTCACAAAGCAATCGTTTTTCTCTCTTCGTTTACTCATTTTGGTCTGCACTTTAACTTTGAAAACTTTCCCGTTTCTGTTTGCATGGAGAAATTTGTGATTTTCGGTTAAATTTCTTTCTTTAATTATTTTTCTAATTGAAGTATCATGTAATAAAAGATTCAAAGAATACATATTTTTTTGAAGGTTGAAGGAGTGCATAGTCATGTGACATATTATTTTCTGGTTATTTAATTTATTTCTAAGAATATTTGAAGACTGTGTACTTCTTAATCGTTCTAAATAGATTTCTTCCTACGATTAAAATATATAATTCCATCAATCAATGGGATAAGTCTTAACAGAGTTTTTTCTAAATGCGATCTTGGCATTCTATTTGATGTAAAGCTGTCCTTCAACGAACATATTTCTAGAATTGTTTCATCGGCCTCGAGGGCTTTGGGCTATTTAATTAGATCGACAAAACTTTTTAAGCAACAGGACACCTTAATATTGCTTTATAATGCATTGGTTCGTTCTAAATTAGAATACGCTTCAGTAATATGGAATCCACATTTTGTGAAGTATATAAGTGAAATTGAAAAAATTCAAAAAAGATTTCTAAAGTACCTGGCCTTCAAGTCCGATGGAAGTTACCCGCCGCGGGGGTCAGATTATGGAATTCTTTGTACGCGTTTTAAGTTTCATACTCTAGAGCAGCGTCGAATTTTTTCTGCTGTCATGTTTTTATTTAAAATCATATCTTTGCAAACTCAATCGCCGGAACTGCTATTTCAAATCGCTTTTAAAATTCCTCGACTTGAGGCTCGTTATTTTGAACCCTTCTACTTAGATTATCCTAAAACTATAAGCGGTTCGACAGCGCCTATTTTCTTTGCGTCATATCATGTCAACCAAATGTTCTCAGAGTTAAGTATCGATCTAGACTTGTTTTATTCTTCGAATACAAATTTTGTAAAACAATTGAATACTTATATCGATAACTTGTGATCTGTATTGTAAACATTGTTACATATTATAATTTTGATAACTTTTGTAACCCATTTATGGTCCCTATGGACCGCGGGATATTGTGTTGAAATAAATAAAATAAATAAATAAATAATTGAGTAAGAGGGGAGAATCTAAGATTTGGGGGCATCGACGCTTTTCTTAGCAGGGCAAAATTCTAATTAGTTAGTCAATTATGAGCTGTTGAATACGTATAATAATATAATTTACACCACACTCTAAGAACGGTTTATGTATTTTGGAGTGTAGTGTTTGTTTTTTGGTTTTTTGATTATTTATATCAATATCAATGGGATCACAACCATCGAGTTGTTGAATTCAAGTATCTGGGGATGATCGTTTGATGATGGAAAGTTTTGAGGCTGAGGTGCGAATTTTAAATGATCCCCTAAAATTCCACTACGGACAAAAAGCATAAAAAAGAAACTTCCATAAGGATCATCATCCACGCATTTTCTCCAAATTTTGGATAAGTGAAATTTATTGACATAATTTAGTTTTTTGAAATCTTTTATTGTCGCTCATAATTGGTCTAATTGATCTGACTTATTATGTGTATATATCTATTTATTGCACTTTTGTGATTGTTGTAGTATTTATTTTATTCGTACTGTTCTTTTGACGGTCATTATAATTGTGATGATGTTCTTCACTTGAATAATAAGCGTTCTCATATTTCATTAAAAAGACATATTTTCAGGCCTGAATCTTGCGTATCGGATTTTTATAATTATTTATTTATCGGATTTTTATGTGACTGAATTTTGTTAGTAGAAATTGGATGTTATCAAAAGATTATGGACGGAAATTTCATAGTTTAATTACTTATTATTTTTGATTGAATGTCCTTATTTAAAGTATTCTTGTTTTCAATTGTTATAAACATACATGTAACTTTTTAAAATTTATTTCAATGTTAATTTAAATGTAAATAATTAAATTAAATTTATGTACAAATATAAGAAATTTGTTACAAGGTAGGAAGCGATGCTAATTTAATGAAGGTGGTTTTGAATTTAGAATCCTTGAAAATAGAAAACTCAAATCTTTGTTACAGATCTTTGTTTGTTGCGGCATCAAATGTGCCTTTTGCAGTGGCCTAAGGCCAAAAGGAAACCAAACCAAAGACTTTATTAAATCTGTATTAAATCTGTTTGGCTACAATGAAAAATACCACAATGTCATCAGCAGACATAGAAAAATAAATACTAATACTCCTCATGAAATTCTTTGGGAAAGATTTGAAATATTACATAATGAACCTAATGAATATAAAAGACTTTTTGCCGAAGTGGTCCATATTAAAAAAGCAGATGATAACTGTATAAATGTAAAAAATGATCTGGAAAATTTTAATACATCATACAATGCAATTCTTGAATTTTTAAAATAAATATTATTTCAATATCCCAATTAAAATCTTATAACTTTCAAAATATTATTAAAATTTGTATCGTACATTTAAAACCTTCATATTTACAAATACTAATGATTGGTCTCTAAATTTGATAGGGAAAATTATCATTAACAAATTTATCAGTTTTAAACTTGACAAGTGAACTGAACAGTTCATATTTTTCAGTTACTAAGAATTTTAATCATGTAGCAACTATTAATTTTAATTTTTTGACATTCTTGATCTTTTTCAAGTAAAAATTAAGTTATGTGTCAGGATGCCACAATAAATTATGGATTATATTAACATTAGGTAAGAGTTCTCTTCCATTAACTTATTTTATCAAAAAAATCTGCAATATAATATTAAAGTTTACAAGATGAAAAACAATATAAAAATCACAAATATAAATATCTTACCTCCAAGAGGAGATTTCTACATAAAAGATAGATTACATAATTATAAAAAGTTGATAAATACAAAGTTACAAAATGTTAAAAAACTCATGATATGTTAAGGTTATAAAAGCAAATAAAATCGATATTAAATTCGAATCCATATAAAGATCGAAGTGATAATAACCAAAGTAAAATCATATTCAAATTTAATTCAAAAATCAAAATCAAAATTTACTATTTTTAAATTAAACATCAAAATTTACTACTAAGAAACTAATACGAAAATAATAATAATAAAAATGTTACTACTTTCAAATTAATATTTACCTCTTTTTAAATTAAACATCAAAATTAAAATTTACTAGTTTGAATCAAATACGAATAAGCTTGACTTAATCCATTTATATCTGTATTAAAATTAAAAATTTTAATTATTAAGATTATCTGTATTAAATTTAATATTTTTTGTATACAAATCATTTTTTAATTTCTTTTTTTATATTCATTATTTTCATAATTAAGAATTTTAATCTTAGCAAAATAAAATTCGTGTGCAAATTTACTGTAATGATAAGAAAGACGAGTATTCAAAAGCTTATTGTCAGAATTACGCTTATTGAAATAATTGAAAGTAAAGAAAATAATAATTGAAAATTGCCGAAAATAATTAATAATTCAAGGAAGCAGTTGAAAAATGACGAAAATAATTGAAAAAATAAGAAAATATGTGAAAAATGACATAAATACCTCATTGTCAATTGAAAACAAAATTCGAAAAATGACTAGATTAGACAACTGAAAATAATAATAATAATTGAAAAAATTAAATAAGAAATATCAAATTTAAAGAAAATAATTGCAAATTGCAACATAAGGAAAATTGAAGGAATAATAGCAAATTTAACAACTGGATTGAAAAACGAAAAAAAAATTAAAATTGAAAAATATAATTGAAAATTGAAGAAAGCAATTAGAAATTGAAGAATGGAATTGAAATTGAAGAATCGAATTGAAATTTAAAGAATATACTTAAAAAAATAGAAAAAAAGTAATTGAAATTACAGAAAATAATAATAAATTGAAAATTTAAAAATTAAATTGAAAATTTAAGAATTAAATTACAATTTAGAAAAATAATTGATAATTGAAAAAAATAATAAAAAAGGCGATAATTTTTTAATGTTAAAGAAAATAATTGAAAATTGATAAGTAGAATTTAAATATGAAGAAAATAATTGTGAATTGAAGAGAATAGTTCTAGAATTGAATTAGAATTTTAAAACAATTTTTATGAGTGAAAAAATAATTGAAGAAATCAGTGATTTATTGAATATTGAAGAATTAATTGAAAATCGATAGAAATAATTGAAAGTAAAAGAAAATATTTGAGATTTGAAGAAAATAATTAAAGATTGAAAAATTAAATAGGAAATTAAAGAATTAAATGGAAATTTCAAGGTTGTAATTGATAATTTATTAAAACAAAAATTACAATATAATGAATATAGTTAAATATTGACAAAAATAATTAACTTTTAAAAAAAGTAATTAACAATTGCAAAAAAAAAATCCGAAAAATGGTGAAAATAATCGGTATTTGAACAAAAAATTTTAAAAATTAATAAATAATCGTAAAATTGAAGGAAAATAATAAATTGTCAATTGAAAACCAAAGAAAGAAAATAAAATTGAAGAATGGATTTAAAATTTTTTAAAAATGTTTCAATAATTGTATTTAAAATTCAAGAAACTTAATGATAATCGAAAAAAATTATAGAAAAAAAACAATAATTTTTTAATATTAAAGAAAATAATTGAAAATTAAAAAAAATATTTAAGAATTGAAGAAAATATATAAAAATTGAAGAAATAAATTAGAAATTAAATAATGAAATGGAAATTTAAAAAATTGATTGATAATTAAAAAATAAAATTACAATATGAGAAAAATAATTAACTATTTAAAAAAATAATTAACGATTTAGAAAAAATCGAAAATTGATAAGAATAATCGGTATTCCAACAAAAATTTTTTTAAACTAGGTGTGAATTCTGTCCATTTCATGGACACTTCGCTTCTAAGGAAGCAATAAATTTATTATAATATAAAAAATAATAATTTAATTGTAAATTAATTATTATTTATTTTTATGCAAATAAGTAATAATAATAAAATAATAATAAATCAATATATATATATTTTTTCTATCATCCAAAACTTTATTCATTTATTTATTATAAATAAATAAAGTCAATTATTAGTCAATTATTTTTAGTCAATTCATTTTGAGACAAGGAATATGATTCTTTTAATTCATTTGTTTGAATTTTTAGCAAGACATTTTTTTTTGGCAAAACACGAGATTTTTCAATAAAAAAAAATTAAAAATTATGAATTAATGCGTGAGTTTTTAGTCAAATATAAAAGTTATATAGGTCACTCGATTTGTTTTGAGACAAGGAATATGATTTTGTAATTCGTTTGGTTGGATTTTTAGCATGAAAAAAATTTTTTTTTTAAAAATTTCCAAAAACGAGATTTTTTGATGAAAAAAACTGAAAAATCATGAATTATTACTTGATTTTTTGGTCTATTATATACTTTATATAGGTCAATCGATTCGTTTTGAAACAAGGAATATGATTTTTCCATTCATTTGTCTGAATTTTTAGCATGAAAAAATTTTTTGCCAAAAAACGATATTTTCGATGAAAAAAGGTGCTCAAAAAAATTTGATTGGGTATTTTCAAAAATCCCTGTGTCCAAATTTAGATATTTGTGAGCTTCATATGTCATCCAAATTTTATTAAAATCCGTTAAAGCGTTCTCGAGATATCCTGGCGACAAAAAATTTACCACATACACACACACATACACACACACACACACACACACACACACACCCACACACACATCCGGACATTTTCTCAGGAATGAACATTTGAACTTTTCAGATGAAACTGAGTCGATTTACACTATTTTTGGAAAATGGAAAATCTTAACGATCACAACGCTTCCTCTATGAGGAAGCAAAATTAATGAATAATCATAAAATTGAATGAGAATAATAAATTGTCAATTGAAAACTGATGAAAATTATGGAAACAATTATAAAAAATAAATGAAACTTGATGCATTGTATTGAAACTTTAAGAAAATAATTGATAATTAAGAAAATGCAAGAATTATTAAATATTGGATATAATAATTAAAAATTAAGGAAAATAATTGAGAATTGGTGAAATATATTAAAAATTGAAAAAACTAAATTGAAGATTAAAGAATTAAATTTGAATTTTTAGAAAATAGTTGATAATTAAACGAAAAATTACAAAATGACTGAAATATTTAAATATTAAAGGAAATACTTAAGAAATAAGGAAATTATAATTATAATCGATAATAATAAAAACCTTTATGAAATGTTCATATAAAGCTTAATATATAATATCAAATGAGTATCTTAAATAAGATATTGTGTAAGATTATTTTAAATTCTTAAATTTATTTATTAAAATTAATATTTTATATTTATATTGTCTTTAATTTAATCATTAATTTTATAAAATATAAATTAATCTATAAATTTTAATAATAAAATGAAAAAATCTCTTTTTTAAAATCTTTAAATTTTAAAAAAGTTTAATAATAAAATTATTAACAATCTTAGAAGAAAGTTTGAATTAAATTCATTTTCTTAAAAACTAGATATAATTAATTAATTTAGAATAACATTTAATTACTAAAATTAACTTTAAAATAAACTTAACATTTTATTTATAATTTAATTTTAGCCTAATTACGTCAAGAATTTTTTTTTTAAATTCAAGGTGATTTCAAGATAATACCCTGATTATTTATCACAGTACAAAATTTAAATTTAACCAATTTTACAATTTTATGGAACAATTTTATGAAAATATTTATTGAATATTTACTTACTATTCGATCATTTATAGACTTTTTCATTTCAATTACATTTTTATCTTCTCTAAATATGAATTAGTACAAAATAATTAATTAAAGTAGAAAACTACAAATTCAGTAGTCAAACTTGACTAATTAATAATAAAAATTAGCTAAAATATTTATAGTAAAAGGAAATCTACTAATTTATTTACTCTAAATCTGAATAAGTGAAAACTCGTCCACCTATAAAAAAAAAGTGCATATATGCAAAGTTTTTACCATTCCCTCATCAATTTTAATTATAACACGAATTTTCATTACGATTTTAGCAGAATGAATGTTTAAATGAATCAATTCAAAAGTATTTAAAAATTGATAAATCTTGCTGTTTAATAATTAAACCCATAAAATCAATTTATTATAAATTTTAAAAGTTGAAAAGTTCAATTTAAATTTGTAATTTAAATAAAAAGCGATAAATTTCTCAGTATTCACAAAAAAAAGTCTCATCAGATTTATATAACCTGTGTAAAATATTTAATATGACTAGAGTAAAAATGAATTACCAATGTTCCTAAATAAGAAATTGAAGACATAAAAAGTAGACGTTTTCTCGGGTTGAAAGTAAAGCTCTATAAAGATGAGATTACGGAATTTAGTAAGGAGACCGCAATTGATTACAAAAAAGACGAGTCACTTAAATCTGCTTTCATCTGACTATTACCCGCCTACAAAGGAGGAAAGTAGAGCGAGAGAGAGAGACGGGAAAGGAAGCCATAGAGAAACGAGAAAGAGAGAGTACGAGAGTGTGGAAATACGGGGAAGCTGATATTATTCTTGGGTCTTCCTTGCTGGAGCATTATTAGTTCTGGCGTGTTAGCATACATGAAATATTGATGTTACAACCCCCTCCTGAACAAAGTTCCGGTCCTAGTCTTCGTTATGAACAAGCTTGTACTCTTCTCTTCTCTCTCACCCTCCAACCATTTCTCACTCTTTCTCTCTTTTTTTCTCTTTTTCTTTTTATTCATCTTGCATACCTTTCATCTCTCTCACTTTCTCTTTTTTCCACCTATTGCTTTTAAATCACTCTTAAAATTGTAACCAAATTCCTGTCAATTCCAAATGTAACTTAATTTTAAATTAAATCTAAAATATACGTTTTTACGGATAATTTTGGTTTAAAAAAGCTGACTTGCAAATTCGATCTTTATTTTTAACCATTGAAAAAGTGTACAAAATTTGAAATCGATACGTAAATTTTTATTAAAGTTATATCTGAGTACAAATCTCTGCCCACGGACAGACAGATAGACAGACACTTTCGTTATCAAGAGGTGATAATTTATGAAAAATTGTACATTACTACTTTGTCATTTTTAGGAAGAGAATGTAGAAATTAAATTCTGTTACAGGGTTTTCTGCGACCTTAAAAATCTTGAACTTTTTTTCACGTTGTAAACACTTTGAATTATGCAAATCCTTAAATTGCAATAGGCATGATAAATTATTACTTACTTAACTTTTTTCACCTAACCTATATACGGGGTAAGTTTCTAATAAAGAAAATGCTGTCGTTTATTCAACAACGTTTCATTAAAATTCAGAATTCAATTTAAAAAAATTGTTAAATAATTAAATATTCAGTTACATTTTGAACATGGTTTTAAGGGTCTCTTATAAGTTAAGAAAAAGCCATGTTTTTCTGAAGTTATAAAACTTAAAGTGGATTGGAAACTTACCCCGCGGTTGAGATAAATTTCTAATGAAGAATAATGAAGAATACAGTGTCGTAACTGTTAACCTTGTGTTATCAACAATTATAAATATGATATTTAAAAATAAATTTATATAAACAAATAAGTAAAATAAATAATTATTCAGGACAAAATTTATAAAATTTTAGAACTAAACAAAATTGCAAAAAATAATTGAAATTAAACAAAATTATTCAAAATTTTGCAAATTGATTGAAAAAAAAATGAAATTAATAAAAAATTGGAGAAAAGTAATTTAAAAAACCATAGAGAAGTTTTAAAATAAATTGAAAAAATTGAATAATGAAAAATTAGAGAATATATTTTAAATAAAGGAAAGTTAAAGAAAATTTCAAAAAAAATACTTAAAACTTTCAGAAGCTCCTTGAAAAAAAAAGAAAATAATTAAAACTTAGAGAAAATAAATGAAAAAAAAAATAAACGTAATTTAAAATCGAAGAGAACAATTTTGATTAAAAAATATATAATTAAAAACTTTTTAAGAAATTATGAAAAAAAAAACGAAAGTAATTGAAAATTGAAGAGAATAATATAAAAAATATTATAAATAATTGGAAATTAAATGAAATAATTGAAATAACTGATAAATAGTTTCAAAATTTGGAACTTATGAAAATGAAAATGAAAAGAAATGAAAATTAAAAGACATAAATTTTGGAAAATAATTGAAAAATTGTTTTGAAATTTGAAACTTAAGGGAATAATTGAAATATAATGAAAACAATGATAATTTGTAAAAAATAAATGTCATTTGAGAGAAATAATTGAAAAAATTACGGAAATTTGTTTAAATAAAAAAACGTAATTGAAATTTGAGAAAAATACATGAAAATCTTAAAAATCAATTGCAAAAAATGAGAATAATGAAAAATTAGATAAAAGAATTAAGGAAAACTAAAAATAATTGAAATTTACGATAATTTAAAATTTTTAAGATAAAAAAAATTTGGAAATTAAGAAAACAAATAAACATATTTAAAAATTGAAGAAAATAATTGAATTTTTAGGAAAATACTTATAAATCTTAGAAAATAATTTTAGAAAATGAGAATAATAGTTAATAATCCAGAAAAATAATTAAGAAATGAAAAAATTAATTTAAAAATGAAAAAAATTAATTGAAATATGCTGAAAGTAATTTAAGTTTGAGAAACCAAATTAAAATATGATAAAAAGTAAAAGAAAATAATTACAAAATTTCTTTAAAATTTTTAAAAAATCGCAGAAATAATCGAAACTTGATGAAAATAATTGAAATTTTAGAAAAATACTTAAAAATATTAGAAAATAATAAATTTTAGAAAATGATAATAATGATTAACAATCGAGAAAAATAATTCAAATTTGAAAAAAATAATTGAAATATGCTGACAATAATTTAAGATTAAGAAAAAAATTGAAATATGATGAAAGTAATTTAAATATGAAAAATTGATAACAGTAAATGAAATTTGAGAGAAATAATTGGAAAAATCATAAAAAATATATTAAAAGAAAAAAAAATAATTACAAAATTACTTAAAATTTTTTAATTAAAGAAATTGAAGAAAATAAT
This sequence comes from Ganaspis brasiliensis, assembly GCA_037103525.1. Taxonomy (NCBI): domain Eukaryota; kingdom Metazoa; phylum Arthropoda; class Insecta; order Hymenoptera; family Figitidae; genus Ganaspis; species Ganaspis brasiliensis. Next base: position 2,741,518 of record JAZKLR010000055.1, on the reverse strand, counting down.
AGAAAAATTGCAGAAAATTTATTTTTAAGCAAAAGAAAATAATTGAAATATCGTTTAAAATATGAAAAATTGATGAGAATAATCTAAATTTGTTAAAGTAACTGCAAATGTAGGAAATTAATTGAAAAATAATGAAAATAATAAAAGTTGATGAAAATCACTGCAAAATAATAAAATGAAATGAAAATTGAACAAAATAATTATTTGAAATATTTCAAAGTTCAGGAAATTAATTCAGAAATTATAAAAATGATTTAACATTGAAGGTTGTTTTTACTGCAAGAAATCTTTTCTGTAGATATTTTAGAGTAAATTAAAAAAAGGGCTGAACATTTTTTTTAGGTTATGTTGCACCTTGTGTAAACTTCTAATATACTTATTTTTAGTTTTTTGACACGAAAGTATGCAAAAAATGTAGAAAAACAATGCACTAGACTCATTTTACTTACTGTGAAACAATTTTTTGAAAAACAATTAATTTTAAATAAATTGGAAATTTACCCTCTAAATTTAAAAAAAACGCCAATTTTAAATTAATTTATTCAATCTTAATATAAATATTCTTTAGTTAATAATTATTTTCATTATTTTTCAATAAGTTTCCTACATTTAAATTACTTTCTTAAAGGTCAATTGTATCCTTTAATTTTTTCAATTAATTTGTTTAATTTTACTTATTTTTAGTAATTTTTATTAGTGTCGTCATTTTTCTATTTTTTTCAATTTCATTTCTTTAGTTTTTAATTATTCATGCAAATTTAAATTATCTATTTCAATATTTTCAATTATAATTAACTCCATTTTTTCAATTTTAAAATTGAATTTTTTTTGGTTGAATTATTTTATTAAATTTAATTTTTCTTTCTTGAAATGGCAATTGTAATCTTTAAATTTTCAATAATGTTCTTCGATTTTCAATTATTATTTTTTATTAAATAATATATTTCCTTGAAATTCAATTATTCTCTTCCTTTTTCAATTATGCTCTTCAATTTCATTTTTCTCTCAGTTTTTAATTATTTTCAATAATTTTAATTTTTAATAATATTGTTTAATCTTACAATTATTTTCCTCTTTTTCAATTATTGTTTTACATATTCAAATTTTTGTTTCATTTTCTTATTTATAAATTTTTAATTATTTTTCTTCAATAATTGTATTCTTCGATTTCTAATTCATTTGTCAGATTTCAATTATATTCTTAATTTTTTAAATTTCTTTCTTCAATTTTCAATTCTATTCTTTTATTTTTTACAATTGGTTTTAATATTAAATCGATTTCTTCACCATTGTCTTTCATTTTCATTTTCTTTTTTTTTTAATTAGGTATATTTTCCTTCAATTAATTTCTTCAATCTTAAATTTTATTCTTCAAATTCTAATTATACTTAAAAATTTTGTCTTTTCTTTCTTCAATTTTTATTTATATATTTTAGTTTTTCATTTTTTTTCTTTAAATTCAATTATTTTCTTCAAAGTTTTTAATTATTTTTTCTCCAGCTGTAAATTATATTCAGCTATTGTTACAATTATTAAAAAGTGAAACTATATACAATGTTTTTTCGACCTTGAATTTTTGTTTAACGTCGCTGGACACCCTGCACTAATTTAAAATCAGTTAAATTTTTCTTAAAAGTAAAAATTTCTAATAATTTAAATTAGTGACCAATTTCCTTTAATTAAAAAAGTGTTTAGTGTACATTTGTAAAATTTAATTTTTTTTTAACGAATAACATATTTAACTGTTTTTAAAAAATTAAATTAACTAGTTCATGTAAAGATTTTCAATTTTTAATGGTAATTAATTCAAAATTGATTAAATTAATTAAAAAAAAAATTAAAACTCATTATAATCCTTGTAAATTATGAACCATCAATTATAATTAAAAATTTAAATTACGAATTAATTATAAATAATAACCTTTCTTTGCAAATATTTCATAAACTTGTCAATTCGTTATTCTAATTATTAACAATTCAGTTTGAATCGTGTGATACATTGCAGAATATTAATGAAGCAAGTTTTTAATTATGCAAAATTCTGTGTTCAATGATGCTTAAGCACATGATCCATGCAATTATTTTGAGAAATAATACTGTGTTAACTACATTAATTCAATGTGTCCAAATGAAGCCAATCGTTTTATTAAAAATTCATAATGAAATATGCAAAGTAATACAAATAAGATGTTACAATTACTTTGCACAATTTTACCTGACAAAATTTATATTTTCAGATAATTTCTGACATGTTCAATATTCATTTAAAATATAAAATAAAAAATAATAAATATTAAATTTACCAGCTGAAAATAATTTCAAATTAAAATATTAATTTAATTTAAAAATGCAAAATAATTTCAAAAATATTATATCGTAATATTGTATAAAATAGGAAAATAATTTTCAACTTACCTTTCTTCTTGTCGTTATGAATTGTCAACGAGCTAGGATTTCCATAAACAGAATTATTCATTTCTGTAAGAACCTCCCATTCTGAAAAAGAAAAAAAAATACATTTTAATACAAAATTTAATTTTTTTTTTAAACTTAATTGTTGAATTAAAAATGTATTTGGGTGTTGATTAGAATAAATTGTAGTTTAAACGATTCAACAATAAGTACCTAGTATAAATAATTTTGAAAATTGAAATTAGAATGTAAAGGGTTTTTATTAAAAAAGTTTAAAAAGTATGTTAAGAGAATTTTTGAGATTATCTTTGATTTTCAATCTCGAAGCTTATAAAATTCACAAAAGTTCTCATCCTGAAAAATTGCGTGTCAGAAAAATCTACTTTATTCTTCAAAACCTTGTCCATACTGATAAAGAATAAAGATAACAGGAAATCTAAATTGAATTTTTAGATCTATTTTGCCCATTAATCAACAGAGCTGTCGATTTTTAGATTTTGTAAAATACTAAAAAAAAAACTTAACTTCAATTTATTGCAATTTCTGTCAAATGAATCCTTAAATGACATTAGTTTCAAATTATGTCAACTTTAATTTATCAAAATTTTAATCAATTTAAGAATTAATTGATTCAAAATAAACTTTATCTCAATCTTAGTTTACAAATATATTAATTAATCTACATTTTAAATAATCCGAATTCTAATTTATCTGATAAATTGATTTAAATTTCCAATTGTATAATTTTCGATCATTTCCAATTTTAAGAAGTCGAAACATTGTATATTTAATTCACTCAGATTTTTAATTCATTTTGACTTTATTCAATTTCTAATTCTAATTTTTATTAGTCGAAATCTTGATTAATTAACTTTTGAAATTTTAATTAGTAAAAAGTCAACTAATTAAAAATGTCAAATAGTTATGTTTTTACTAACCATTTAGTAAAACATTAATTATTAATCATTTTCAGTAAAATATAACTAATTAATTATAAATTTAATACATTCAATTTTTTAATTAGTCATGTTAAATATGTGAAGGACATGTGAGGAAAGATTGAGATACATCGACGTCTTCATTATCACATATGTATAGTAAATTATTGGCACATGCGCGGCTTTCAAATGACGATAGTGAAAGCTGATAGGGTTTAACAGTGATAATGAGGCTCAAATTGTCTCATGCCGGTCAATCATTAATGAAGCTGGTCATCGATTTATCAATAAATCAAAAGACGAATATTTCATTTCACTTTTTTGTATACTTGAACCAGACACTTTTTTACAAGAACACACCCACTTTCAAGTTTTATTTTAAAAAGCTACTAAAATAAAAATGTCTATCGATTTTCAAGATATATTCAAAATAAACTACATTTACATAAAATATTCTTCTTTTCTCTATTTTCAAACGTTATTTTTCATTATAATTATTTAAATAATAATTAATAATAATTTAATTAAATAATAATGATTAATATTTTAAAAAATATTTTATTATGAATAAATAAATAAAGCATATCAGAGCTGCAACTGATTTAAATCAATTTAATTTCAATCATAATTTAAAACAAAAAAAAAAAAAACTTCACAATTCTCCGGATGTCTAATGCTGCATTTAAAAATCGTAAATCATAAAAAAAAAGTTGGGGATAAATCTGGAAATTTTTAATTTTAATATTTAATTATTTATAAAATTTTAAAAAATGTGCTAATTAATTTTTTCCGAATACAAAGTCAGAATAATTATATATCAAATTATATATCAAAATAATTTATATTTTTTTTATAAATATAAAAAAAATATTTTTTATATTTTTAATTTAAAATACTTTTTTAATTCTTACAATATTTCTCACAGATTTCATTTTTTCGAAACTGATTAAGGGTATGTGATGGATTATGACGTCACTGGTGTAGGCAAAATTGTCCGTAACTTTTCTCTTAAAATATTGAATATTTTTTTATGAAACTTGGTAGAATTACTTAAAATGTCATTAGGAAGGTCTCTCAGACCCGAGTTTGTTTAAATTTTGTCTCAAAATTGATTTTTAAAAAAGTTTCCAATTTTTCGAAAATTTCCAAAAATTAAGTTTGGGCCAAAATTTAAACAAATTCGGGTCTGGGAGACCTTCATAATGACATTTTAAGAAATTCTACCAAGTTTTATGAAAAAATAGTCAATATTTTAAAAGAAAAGTTGCGGACAAATTTTGCCTATACCAATGACGTCATAATCCATCAAATGCCCTTAATTGTTATCTTATAATTTCTTATTTTTACAAAATTTTAAGATTTTCTCTTTTACTTTTAATATTTTTTTTTTGTATTTGTGTCTTTTTGTTTTAGGATTTTTTTTAATTTTCTTCTTTTTATGCAAAATTATTTAATATTATTTCAGACAATTTTGTTATTATAACACTTACTAAATTTTTTATTTCGTTGATTTTGTTAATTACTTTCATATTTTTAAAATTATATATACTTACTTTCATTTTTTTGTAAGTTTATTTAATTTGTTATCACATCTTGTTTTTTTTTTTGCAAATTTACTTATTTTTTCATAACATTTTTAGATTTTATTTAAATTTTCAAATTTCTTGTTAGACATATTTTAAGTGTAAAATAATAAAAATATTTTTGGGTTAATTTCCCTAAACTTTTTTATTTTTAAGGGATTTTTAAATTTCATTTGTTGACTTTTTATTTATCTTTTTATAAACATTTTTTTTTATTTTATATTTATTAATTCTAATTTTCTAGTAAATTCTTGTCAAACTTTTTTAATTTCTGTACATTTTACATTTTTTTTACAGTTCTTTAGATTTAGAAAGAAAACCATCTCTTCATTTTCTTTCTATTTATTTAATTTTCTTCTTGTTTCACAATTTTTTTAATCCTTGCATTTTAATTGACTTTTTAATTTTTGTATTCTTCTTTCTATTTCTTAGAAACCTTTTTATTCTTTCTCTTCTTTCTTTCTTTAAAATTGTTAAGTTTTTATCTTGTAACTACAAATTTTTAAAAACATTTATTCAACACTTTTATGTTTTATCTACATTTTTTTAAACTTTTTAACTGTCTACTGTTTTAAAGATTTTTATTCTTTTATTTTATATTATGTAAATTTAATCTTCTGATAATATTCTCCTTTATATATATATATATATAATTTTACTATAATTTTAATAGTTCTTCAATTTTCTAGAATTTTTTCTTTTAAATTTTTTGTAAATTTTATTTATTCTTTTCTTTTCAATTTGTAAAATAATTCTCCAATTTTTCTAATTTTAAAATTTTGTTCTAATCAATAGTATATTTTAACGTTTCTGCTTCCTTACACTAGGAAGCTTTCTATTCGTTCAAATTTACAAATTTATTAAAAATAACCATTACAAAAAATTTGCTTTTTCCAAAAAAAAAATTTTAACCTATAAATTTAACTTACTGTATAAAAAAATCATATTTCTTGTTTCAAAACAAATCGATTGACCTATATTTGTATTTTGTCAAAATTTTCAAGAATAAATAGCAATTTTCAATTTTTTAAAATATTGAAACTTTTAGTTTCTTAAAACTTAACTTACTGCTTTCTTTCTCGTGAGAAAGCAATTTGTTTTTGCTGACGTGGAAGCAAAAGGTTCATAAAATGAACATAATCTTAGGCTTGTTTGGATTATTTTCTTATTAATTTTTTTAATTTAAAAAAAATGTCCATATAAATACTTTAATTTTTTTTAATAAAAGTTTCTACTTATTTATATATTTGTAAAATCACTGTTTCATTCTTGTGTTGTTTTCTTAAAATTTTTCTTTATTTCTTTAATAATGTTCATGATTTATTTATTTAAAAGAATTTTCTCATTTTTTAAATAGATTATTTTCTTATCTTTTTACATTTTTATGCTGTTTTTGTTATAATTTCTTATTTTTTTGTCGCTTTTAAGAAATTTTTTTAATTTTGCAATCATTTTAATTTGAAGAACTTTTTCTGAAAATTTCTCATTTATTCGATATAATCTGTCTGATTTTGATTAAATGCTTTTTTATTCTTCATTATTTCTTATTAAATGTTCTCAGTTTAAAAAATAAACTACTCACAAATAAACATTTAAAAATTGTACATATATAGATTTAAATATTAAAAAAAAATCAATTTTTGGTTTAAATAAAAAAAATCGATTTAAATAAAATAAAATCATGATTTTTACCAGACCCGTTGTATAGGAAATAAATAATTCTCAGTTTCTAGTATAAGAAAAATAAAAAGCGCCAATGTCATGAGTCATAATTAATTCAAAGGATTTATCAACTTTTTCAGAAATCCGTGACCTTACCTTTTTTGGAGAGGTCAGTAGTGGGCGGACTTGGACTAGTACTTGGAGGAGGAGAATCTGCAACAAAAGAAGTAAGTTTTTATTTTTAATTAAACTTTCTTTTGTGTGTGTGTATGTGTGTGTGTAGGACAAAAGTTACAGAGTAAAGTATAGAATCGTTACGAATTGCGCCACCTGCTTCTAACTTTAACCTGAAAGGTATTAGTGGCCGGTCTGACTTTCCGGCTATTTGACCAACCTAACAGCAGATCATATTTTACTCAATATATATATAACCAGAAATTTTGCCCGTGAGTCCGCGAATTATACTGGAATAATTAGTCCTAATTTCGACATTTGCTTCCATTCATCAACTCTAACCGGCTTATTACATGAACTTCATTACTCAACCCATACCAAATTTCTCAATTTCAATGATTTTCACATGTTGCCCAACGAATCAAGTTCCTTTGCGCTCTTTAATTGACGGTCAATACTCATTACGTAATTAATATATTTAATCGAATTGAAAATTTCCCTAATTTGAAAATAGAAATACATAAGTTTGTTTAATTTATCAGACACATGTTTGCATAAGATAGTTTCTAATTTGGAGACTATTTTCTACGAAATTTACTGTTAATATAGTCTTTAATTAATTAACTCATTTAATTAAATCGTTTTTTATGAATTATTTATATATTAAAAGTTTTTTTCCTCAAATTGTATAATTTATGTATTTGTATTACAGCTTAAGGTTATTTTCTTATTAATTATTTATTATTATTTTTTTTTATTATTACTATCATGTATTCGAAAATCATTTTGGACTTTTTATCCTAATCGGAAATAAACTTATAAAACAAAACTAGATAATAAAAAAGTTACTTTTCTTGTCCGATCAGTAGAACAAAACTGTTTTGGTCAGACGTAGTGCAAGTACGTAATATAATCGTCAAGTATCTTTTTAACACTGAAAAAACGATATTTTTTTAAATTATTCTTGGCGCTTATTTAAGAAAAAAATATTCTTAAAATTTTAGAAAAATATTCCGATTTAAAATTCAAAGAATATAAAGAATAATTTAAGGATTCTATATTCTTAAAACTTTTGAGGATAAGAATAATTATTTATAAGAATACGTTATTTTTTTATATTTTAATTAGTGATTTCTACTTTAATAGATAGCAACAGTACATTTAAAATCAGTGGCGTAACTGGGAGGGCAAGAGTCCTGGGTCAAAAAAAAAATGGGGCCCCAATTATATAAAATAATTTACAAGTTTAATTAATTCATTCATTCACCCATTCATTCTGTCCACATTTGAAATTTCAAATTCAAATTCAAATTTCAGTTAATGTGAACTTGCATTGATTAAAAGTTCAATAAATCCACGTTTTAAATGTACTAAATGTGAAGGAAATTAAAAATTTCTTTGATTTTTAATAATTCTTTTCTATTATGATTTCAATTACTTAAACTACAATTTTGTATTATATTTTTATAATTTTTCAATTATTTTTTGCAAGTTCTAATTATTTTTAAATTCTTTCTCTAATTCTTAAATTTACCTTCTTTAAATTTCTTCAAATTTTGTTTAGTTTTTCCAATCACTTTTTAATTATTAATTATTTCCCCCTTGACATTAAATCAATTTAATTATTTATTCCTAATTTTCATATTCTTCATCGCAAATTAATTTTTTTTAATTTACCATTATTTTTGTCATTTCACAATTATTATTTACAATTTTTAATCATTTTCATAATTTCTAAATCAATTTCCAGAACTTTCAAATATATATATTTTAAATTTCAATTATTTTGTTTAATTTTCAATTCTTTTTGTTATTTTGCAATTATTTTCTCCGTCTTTTAATATTTACATTATTTTTTATGCTTGTTTTTTAATGCTGCTATATTATTTATTATGCTTAAAAATAAATTCTGCAATTTTTCTATTATTTTCTTCAATTTCTAATTATTTTCATTATTTTGGACTAAATTTCAAAAATTGCAACTATTTATCTGAAATTTCAACTATTTTAAACAGTTTTCGATTACTTCTGCGATTTTTTAATTATTTCATTTAAATAAACACTTTTAAGTAAATTTGTAATTATTTTCTTTTTTTAAACACATATTGTATGTTTCTTTTCAGTTATTTCCCTCAAAGTTTATTTTCTGTTTTTAATATAGGTATCGTATTTAAATTATTTTCATCATATTTCAATTATTTTTCACAATCTTAAATTATTTTTAGCATTTTTAAATTATTTTTTCCTATTTTTAATTAATTTTAAAATTATTCAATTATTTTATCGATTGTTAATTATTATTCAGATTTTCTGAAATTATTTTTCAAGATTTTTAAGTATTTTTCTAAAATTTCAATTATTTTCATCAATTTTTAATTATTTTGCGATTTTTTAATTATTCTCTTTAATTAAACATTTTTACACAATTTTGTAATTGTCTTCTTCTAAAAACGTATATTCTATGATTTTTTAAATTTTTTTAATCAAATTTTAACTGTTTTCAATTTTTTATATTTAAATTATTTTCAGTATACTTCATATATTTTGTTAATTTTAAATCAATTTTATCGTTTTTTAGTTATTTTCGTCGATTTTAATTATTTTTCTCATTTTCTAAAATTATTTTCTTCAATTTTCAATTAAGTTCTTTCATTTGTTTTCATAATTTCCAAATTTCTTTGATTAATTATCGTGAATTTCAATTATTTTTATCTTTCTTTAATTTTTTTCTCCAATTTTTAGTTACTATTATTTTTTTCAATCGATTGCTAAAATCTTTAAATATTTTTTTTCAAATTTCAATTATTCTTTTTGTTTAAAATTGAAAAACTAATGTAATTTATTTAATCAATTTAATGTATTAATTATTTTCTTTTTATATGTAGGTATTTAAGGAGTTTTCCCTGTTAATATGTTATATAAATAAATAAATAAATAAATATTTGGATTATTTTCAATATGTTACAATTATTTTTCACAATCTTAAATTATTTTTATCATGTTTAAATTATTTTTTTCAATTTTCAATTAATTTTATAGTTATTCAATTATTTTCTTCGATTGTCAATTACAATTCAAATTTTTTCAAATTATTTTCTAAGATTTTTAAGTATTTTTTTAAAACTTTAATTATTTTCATCAATTTTCAATTTTTATGGCGATTTTTTTAATAATTCTCTTTAATTCAAAATTTTTAAGTAATTTTGTAATTATCTTCTTTTTGAAACATATATTCTATAGTGTTTTGAATTACTTCCCTCAAATTTTATTTACTGTTTTCAATTTTTCATTTTTAAATTATTTTTATCATATTTCCACTTTTTTCCCAATCTTAAATTATGTTCAGCTTATTTTAATTTTTTTTTTAATTTTGAATAAATTTTATCATTTTATAATTATTTTTCTCATTTTCTAAGATGTTTAAGTATTTTTCTAAAATTTCAATAATTTTCTTCAATTTTCAATTAGGTACTTTCATTTGTTTTCATAATTTCAAATTTTTTTTTATTAATTATTGTAAATTTTAATTATTTTTATCTTTCTTCAATTCTTTACTTCAATTTTTAGTTACTATCATTTTTTTCAATTGATTGCTACAATCTTTATGTATTTTTTTTCAAATTTCAATTATTCTTTTATTAAAAAAATTCTCTATTTTTTTTTAGTTATTTCACACAAATGTAATTTATTTTTTACAACTTATGATTGTTTGCTTCATATTTCATTTAATTTTTTCAATTTTTAATTATTTTTATTTGTTTTAATAATATCAATTTTTTTTATTAATTATCGTAAATTTAAATTAGTTTTAGCTTTTTTTCAATTCTTTTCTCCAATTTTTAGTTATTCTCATTTCTTTCAATTAATTTCTAATTTCTTCATGTATTTTTTTAAACTTAAATTATTTTTTTGATGTAAAAAAAATTCTGTAATTTTTTCAATTATTTTACTCAAATACCTATCATTTATTTTCTACAACTTATCATTGTTCTGATCACATTTTAATTATTCACTTCAAGTTTCAAATTTTAAAATCATTTTTTCAATTATTTTTCAACATTTATTTCTTTAAATTTAAAATTTTTTCATTTGTTTCATAATTTCCAAAAAGTTTTTAATTATTTCTTTTTATTTAAAAATTGTTCTCCTCACTTTGAAATTATGTTTATATTTTTTTACTTACTTTCTCTAATTTTTAATAATTTTCTCTTTTCTTCAATAAACTTTTGAAAGTTTTAAGTATTTTTCTGAAATTTTCTTGACCTTTCCTTCATTTAAAATAAACTATGTAATTTTTTCAATTATTTTCCCAAATTTTAACGATTTTTTTTCATTTTCAATTATTTAGGTATCTAAATTTTCAAATATTTTCTCTAATTTTTCATTATTTAATTTTTTTCAATTTATTTTTAAGATGTTAAATTATTTTTCAAATTTAAATTATTTTCATTATTTTTAAAACATTTTTTTGATTTTTTAAATTACTTTTTTTAATTTTTAATTGATGTCATTATTTTTTTCAATAAATTTGCAAAATTTTATTTAATTGATTTATTTAAATATATATTTATTTTTAATAATAAAGGTCTATTAGGGTTGACCAAGCCCCTGAGCTCAAGACTTGGATTTTCAGATTTTCGATTTTCATACTTCGGTTTCAGACAGCAGTAATTTGTACATTTAGCCTATCAAATTTCAGAAGACAAGATATCTAAAATGTCAAAAATTACTACCATTAAGACAATTTTTAGATTAAATAGAATACCTTCTCTTTAATTAACCAAAATTTAAAATTTCATCTTTTCAATAATAAAACCTCGACTATTTTCTTATATTCTTTGGGTAAAATATAAAAGACACTAAATTACAGATAAATAGTTAAGTATTCTGAGAATCGCGATGGTGTAAATTGACTACATTTGTGAATCGATTGGATATGCTAGTCTCCGATAATCGGGCCACTCAACGGGATTATTACGGGAAGATTATCCGATTTCAAGAGTAGTGTGGTGTGACTTTGCTGCCATAGATATAAATAAAAACGGATAGAAAATTCATTTATCACTTTTGTAGTTGCCGAAGGAAGAGAGAGACATTAGAGGCAAAAGTGTCGATTTGAAGGGAAGAAAAGAAGAAATCAAGAAAGAGAGAGAGAGAGAGAGAAGACAAAGAAAGAGTAGAAATTCGTAGTTGCCATTTTATTTCTGACTGAGTGGCAGCTCTAGAGAAAGAGGCAGAGAGTAAAGTGAGTTAGTCAGTGACTTTTGACTTTTGATTTATCGCACCAACTTTTATTTCTCCCTGAGAGATATTAAAACCCGTTGTCCCGAACATTTAACTTTGTGCGCCTGATTGATGATTGGCTCCTACTCCAGGAGTTACTCTGGCCTTAAGAAATTAATCGCATAAATATACCTGCGCCTAACTCACAATTACAAATTATATCCGGGGCAGAGGATTTATTTCCGCACTCATTTTTCGGAATTGTGTATTTTTTTTTTTTTTAATTTTACTGTTACTAAAATCACGAATAATAATAATAATAGTAGTAATAATAAACACGAATAATTTATCATAATAATCCATAAGATTCATTAATTCTTTTTAAATTGTAAATGTAAAAGATTAAAATAATTAGGTATTTAAAAACAATTAAATATAAATCTTAAAAATTTGAATATATATAAAATGTTGAATTACTTAAAGTTCAAATAAATTTAAGTCAACATTTCGTTGAAAGTATATCAAGTTAGGAAAAGTTAAAATTTGAATTAATAGAACTGTTGAAGAATAAAATTTAAATTAAGTAAAGTTTGTAATAATCGAAATTTCTATTGTTTAAATAAAAAATTATGAATAAGAAATTTTTCGTAATAGAATTTTGGTATAATTAAAGTTCGTATAAATTATAGAAATTTGAATATATTTTGTCCAAAAACATTTTGTCATTATTTTAAAATAAATTTCTAAAATTTGCAATTATTTACCACAGATTTAAATTATTTCTTTCAATTTATCATAGTTTTTATCATTCTGCAATTATTTTTGTTTAAATACTTAATTAAATTATAATTATTATAACATATAATTATTATAATTGAATTATAATTAATTGAACTTAATTAAATACTTAATCAATTTTTTTAGCACCTTTTTTCATAGCAGAAAAATTTTTTTTACAAAATTTCTTTCCATGCTAGAAATACAGCTTAATGAATACAAAAATCATATTCCTTGTCTCAAGATGAATCGATTGACCTATATAAAGTATATAATTGATCAAAAATTCGTAAAATAATTCATGGTTTTTCATTATTTTTGCATTTAAAATTATCTTTTTATTTATAACTTCTCGAATTTTTATTTTATAATCATACGTCCTGTGGATAAAATATTCTAGATTAAAAAACGAACTTATTAGCTTACATTAAGTACATATTTTTCAGGAAATTTATAGAATTAACGACTATTTTTTATTTTTAAGGAAATATAAATTTTATTTATTTATTTTTTTGCATTATTATAATTTATTTATTTTCATAAACGGGCTCGTAATAGCCCTTTCGTACAATGTACTTCAAAGATAATATAATATCTATACATAATATAATATATGGAAGCGAAATTTTCATGTATGATCATAATTTTCACTTTGTTTAATTATTGTTTTCTATAGCCATTTTCTAAATATTATTCTAAAAATAATGTTATATTGATTCTATTTTTATGAATTTTTTTTCTTGAAATTTTAACTACATTTTTTAATTATTTGAATGTTGTTCTTCGATTTTCTTAATCATTTTCTTTTATTTCAATTAGTTTCTTTCACTCTAAAACTTTAAATACATTTTGTTATTTTTTAAATTATTTCTTCCAAATTTTAATTATTTTCTTTCCTTATTAATTAGTTTTATCATTTGCAATTATTTTTTCCAATTTTTAATTATATTCATTACTCTTCTAGTGATTTTCTAAATTTTCATTTATTTATCAGAAATTTTAATTATTTTCTTCAATTTACCATAGTTTTTATCACTTTTCAATCTCTCTAAATCTGAATTAGTGGTTTTCTACTAATGAATTAGCGAAAAGTGAGCTACTATTAAAATAGTAAGAATTTTACTAATTTTTAGTAGAAAACTACTAATTCTTAGTATAGTAGAAAACTACTAATTCTTAGTATAGTAGAAAACTACTAATTCAGATTTAGAGAGATCAATCTCCCAAAATTATAATTATTTTCATTATTTTTCAATTACTTTTCTAAATTGTTAATCATTTATCTCTGATTTCAACTTAATTTTTCATTTTTACATTTTTAAAATCATTTTTTAATTAATTTTCCCAATTATTATCAATTAGTATCTTTAATTTTCAATCATTTTTTATAAGTTTCAAGTATTCTCAATTTCTTTAAATAATTTGAAAGATTTTCAATAATTTTCATTATTTTTAAATTAGATTCAAAAATTTTCAATTATTTTCAACATTTTTAAATTATTTTTTCCAATTTATAATTATTCCCTTTTTTAAAATTTGTTTCTAAATTTTACACGTAAGTATTTTTATCACATTTCAATTACTTTCGTCAATTAAAAATAATTTTTATTATTTTTTACAAATTTTCTCCAATTTTAATATTTAATTCTAATATTGATTCAATTTTCAACTATTTTTATCATTTTGCAATATTTTCTCCAATTTTCCATTATTTTCATTCTTTTAAAATGAATTTCCAAAATTTTTAATGATTTAGGTATCTCAGATTTCAATTATTTCTTTCAAATTAAGCATAGTTTTTATCATTTTGCAATTTTTTTTATTCATAGTATATTTGTTTTGTTATTTTTTGAATTATTTTTCTCAAATTTCAATTAATTTGTTCAATTTTTGATTATTTTTAACATCTTTTAATTAGTTTCTCCAATTTTTAATTATTCTCATTTCTTTAATTAATTTCTAAGCTTTTCAAATATTTTTCTCAAATTTCAGTTATTTTCATTAATTTGAAAAATATTTCTATGATTTTTTAGTTGTTTTCCTCAATGTTTATTTATTTTAATTATTTTTCAATTAAGAAATTAAATTATCATTTATTTTTTTATTTTTCAATTATTTCCTTAAATCTTTTTTTCATTTTGAAATGTTATAAATTTTGTCCTATGTAAATAAAACTTGATTTATTTATAAGTATTATATTTAAAATATTTATAATTTTATTGTTGGTCAAACAAGCTTTAAAATATTTTAAAATAGTAGATATAAATAAAATCAAGTTTAATATTTTTAATTTGTAAATTTGTCATATTTGAAAATAATTAGGTATTCAAAGAAAATTAAATATAAATCTGAAGGAAGTTTTCTCCATTGACATAACCTTAAACTAGAAAGTTGTTTTTCACCCCAAATAAAAATATTATTGAAATCAATTTCACCAAATTTTGAAGGACCTAGTTGTACATTTTTTAGAAAAAATTAGATTGAGCTAAAATTTGCCTTCAAATAATGATTATTTCACATTTTATACGGTTTTTTTTTAAATCTAGTTAAAATCTATCATTTTCATCCAACATTAACAAATGATAGCTTATTTTTCTCTTTGAAACATTTTCTACAATTTTGTTTGTTGGGTATTGTTAAAGATTATTTTTTTTAAAAGTTATTAGACAATTAGTATTTACTTTTTACGTATTGTTTAAACAAAATAATATTTAGCAAAATCTAACAAATAAAATTGTAGAAAAAGTTTCAACGAGAAAAATAAGCAATCATTTGTTAAAATTGGATGGAAATTACATATTTTAACTAGATTTAATGAAAAAGCATTTAAAATGTGACAAATTTTCTGACAAATGTACAATTGGATCTTTCAAAATTTGACGAAATTGATTTTAAAAATATTTTTATTTAAGGTGAAAAACGACTTTCTAGTTTGAGGTTACGTAAATGTAGAGAACCTCTTTAAGACTTTGCTCTCTAAATCCCAATAAGTCAAAAGTGGAAGACTTTTAGCATCTAAATAAGTAAATATTCACTTATTCAAATTTAGAGAGTGAATATATAAAAATTTGAATTAGCTTAGAGTTAAAATAAATTTGAGTCAATATTTCATTGGAAGTATTATAAGTTATTAAGTTTGGAAAACTTAAAATTAAGATTAATAGAACTTTTGAAGAGTAAACATTTAAATTAAGTAAAGTTTGTAATAATCGAAATTTGTATTGTTTAAATAAGAAATCATGAATAAGAAATGTTCCGCAATAGAATTTTGGAATAATTAAAGTTTGTATAAATTATTAAAGTTTAAATTTTCACATCGCTATTTCGTGAGCTTATTTTTTCTTTTTTAAATATAAAATTCATGCTTCTTTAAAACGCTTTTTATTTACTTTTAATGATTTTTCTAATTAGGTTTTAGGTTTTTTAGGATTTAGATTTTTTAGGTTTTTAGGTTTTAGGTTGTAAAATGACCAAAAACAATGCTAGTTAAAAATAGAATACAAGATTATTCGAAAATTAAATTGGAATTTCTTTTTTTTTTTAATCGTGCATTTTTCCAGCTCGCGTAGAAGGAAGAGATGAGTGTAATTGGCTTCAAGAAATTGATAAAATCAATTGAATATCTGAATTGATTAAGGCGAATTGATTTAATGAAGTCTTGAATTGGTGATTTGAGTGCTTTGAAAAATTTCGCGTTTTTACAGCGACATTCGATAATTGAGAGAATAAAAGGAAAACGAAGTGGAGAACCTCTAATCCATCGGAAGAGACTTCTATGCTGTGAAACCGAGCGACTGATTGGAGAGGAGATGCTAAATCGACCAATCTGTAGTACAGATTTGAATTTCCAATCGAATGTTCTAGATAACGGATCCTTTGTTACAAGCTCTTGCTCCTTTAATGAATTAACTGTTTAGATATTCCAGATTAACTGAAAACACATTTTTTAACGTGTCAGTGAGCAGCGGTCAATAAACAAAAATACACTGCCTGAATTTTAGAACCGTCACAATTGACAGTTTCTCGGTTATAAAATACAAATCTGTTTTTTTTTTTTTTAAACATCAATATTTCAAAAGAATACGAATTTATTTCAAGCCTGAGGGAATCGAAATTCGATTGTCAAATGCAATTTTTCCAAATATTTTTTTTTTCTTTTTTCAAATTATTTTTACAATCTATTTTGTGTCTTGTCGATGAATTGAATGAGAATAATGGAAAATTTTTAATTATTTTCGGTAAAAATGGCAGTAACATCCGGTATTGCAAAGGATTCATTTTCAAATTGTTTTTTCTTTTAATTTAATGGAGTTTGTAATTATTAGCTTCGGATATTTCAATAAACAAATTATATTTGTTATTCTCTCGGACCTTTAATTGATTTATCAGTTATTACTAGTATTAGTCTAAGGTTAATTTCAATTTTCTGAGAGGAAATTCTCCTGAGCCATTTTGTTTGACGAATAGATTAAGATCCTTTGGTTATGAAATTGGATTTAGCAGGTTATTGGACAAACAAATTCCATCATCTGCACAGATCTGATTACTTTGCGCTAACGATTTAATCCGAAACCATCCGTGGAATTCATATATTGTGAATGATAACGGCAATATATTCCCATTTCGTACAAATGTGTTATCTTCAGTTTTCTCTGAAATTACTGGAAGAACTATCTTTTAAGAATGTTTCCAGTACAAGAAGTTTTTAAAAAAGTTTTAATATAAGTGATTATGAATTTCATTATCTAGAATTTGGTAAAAATTAACATCGAGTTGAAGTGAATTAAAACTTTAATTAATTTTTTCAAGATTAACACATTTTTAATTATTGTTTCCACATTAGATCCGAATTTCGATTTGAAGAAGTAACTTCAAATTCGGAATCAGAGAACTCCTATCTAATAATTTTACTGAATTCCAGATTCCACATTTCGGATTCAATATTCCAGATTCCAAATTTCGGATTACACACTCGAGATTCCAAATTCTAGATTCATATTACAGATTCTGAATTTAATTAATTAATTAATACACTGCCTGGATTTCAGAAAAATTAATTAATTCATTTAATTCATTTCAGATTCTAAATTGTATGTTCTTAATTCTATTTAGATTCTATAGATTCTACATTTCATATTCCAGTTTTTACATCCCAGATTCCGGATTCCATATTCCAGATTCAATATTCCAGATTCAAAGATCAAAGAATAATTATGAAATTTTAAGATAATAATTGAAAATTGGAAAATTTGTAGGAAATAATTGAAAATTGCGGAAAATAATTAATAATTGAAGGAAATAGTTGAAAAATGATGAAAATAATTGAAACAATGGAGAAAATATGTGAAAAATGATGAAAATAATTGTCAATTGAACACAAAATTCGAAAAATGACTAGATTAAATATAGACAATGGAAAAAATAATTGAAAGAATTAAACAAGAAATATTAAATTGAAAGAAAAACATTGCAAATTGAAAAATTAAGGAAATTATAGGAATAATTGCAAATTGAACAACTGGATTGAAAATCGAAAAAAAAATTAATATTAAAGAAGATAATTGAAAATTGAAAAAAGCAATTAGAAATTGAAGAATGAAATGAAATTGAAATTCAAAGAATATACTTAAAAATAGAAAAAAAGTAATTGAAATAACAGAAAATAATAATAAATTGAGGGAATAAATTGAAAATTTGAGAAAAAAATTAAAAATTTTTAAATTAAATTGAAAAATGACGAAAACAATTGACAATTGAAAACAAAATTTAAAAAATGTCTAGATTAATACTCAGCCGAACAAAATAATTTAAATAATCAAATAATAATTATAGGAATAAGTGTTGGAAATAATTGCACATTTAACAACTGTATTGAAAAACGACAAAAATAATTAAATTTGAAAAAAAAACAATTGAAAATTGAAGAAAGCAATTAAAAATTTTAAAATTAAATTGAATTTTAAAAAATATACTTGAAAATTGAAAAGAAGTAATTGAAATTGTAGAAAATATTAAAAAATTGAGGAAATAAATTGAAAATTTAAAAAGTAAATTCCAATTTAAAAAAATAATTGATAATTGAAAAAAAATTACAAAATAACGAAAATAAGTGATAATTCAAAACAAATTTAAAAAATGGCTAGATTAATACACAACCGAACAAAATAATTTAAATAATCAAATAATAATTATAAAATTCTAAGATAATAATGGAAAATCGAAAAAATTGTAGGAAATAATTGAAAATTGCGGAAAATAATTACTAATTAAAGGAAATAGTTAAAAAATGACGAGAATAATTGAAAAAATGGAGAAAAAATGTGAAAAATGACTTGATTAATATATTAATTAATATGATAAATAATAATAATAATAATAATAATCATTAATGATTAACAGACAATGGAAAAAAATAATTAAAAAAATTGAACAAGAAATATTAAATTTAAAGATAAAAATTACAAATTGAAAAATTAAGAAAATTATAGAAATAATTGTTGGAAATAATTTCACAATTAACAACTATATTTAAAATCGAAAAAAATAATTAAAATTGAAAAAAAACAATTGAAAATTGAAGAAAGCAATTAAAAATTTAAAAATGGAATTTAATTTTAAAGAATATACTTGAAAATTGAAAAAAAGTAATTGAAATTGTAGAAAATATTAAAAAATTAAGGAAATAAATTGAAAATTTGAAAAGTAAATTCCAATTTGAAAAAATAATTGATAATTGAAAAACAAAATTACAAAATGACAAAAATAATTAATAATTGAAAACAAAATTCAAAAAATGGCTAGGTTAATGCACAACCGAACAAAATAATTTAAATAATCAAATAATAATTATAAAATTCTAAGATAATAATGGAAAATCGAAAAAATTGTATTAATTAATTTAAAATTGCGGAAAATAATTAATAATTGAACTCTCTAAATTTGAATTAGTTAAAAATAACTAATAATTAGTAAAATCGTGCCTGAGTTTTTATTTTAGCAATTAGTTAAAAATAACTAATTATTAGTAAAAAAATGACTAATTGTTAGTAAAAACATAACTAAAAAATAGTTAAAATTTGACTATTTGAATTAGTAAACAGAATTTTACTAAAATATTAGTTATTTTAACATAACCTAAAAATGAATTTGACTAATAATTAGTTATTTTTTACTAAATGATTAGTAGAAATATAACTATTTGAATAAGTGACTGAGTTTTTGCTTTCAAATTAGTTATTTTTAACTAATTCAGATTTAGAGAGAAAGAAATAGTTAAAATATGATGAGAATAATTGAAACAATGGAGAAAAAATGTGAAAAATGACTAGATTAATAATTAATATATCAATTAATATGATTAATTATTATTAATAATAATTAATGGTTAATAGACAATGGAAAAAAAATTGAAAAAATTGAACAAGAAATATAAAATTTAAAGATAATTTTATTATATTATTATTCAAATTATTTTTAAATTAATTTTAATCTATTAAATTTAAAGAAAAAATTGCAAATTAAAAAATTCAGAAAATTATAGGAATAATTGATGGAAATAATTGCACAATTAACAACTATATTTAAAATCGACAAAAATAATTAAAATTAAAAAAACAATTGAAAATTGAAGAAAGCAATTAAAAATTTAAAAATGGAATTTAAATTTAAATAATATACTTTAAAATTGAAAAAAAAGTAATTGAAATTGTATAAAAATATTAAAAAATTGAGTAAATAAATTGAAAATTTCAAAAGTAAATTCCAATTTGTAAAAATAATGGATAATTGAAAAACAAAATTACAAAATGATAAAAATAATTAATAATTAAAAACAAAATTCAAAAAATAGCTAGGTTAATACACAACTGAACAAAATAATTTCGATAATCAAATAATAATTATAAAATTTTATGATAATAATGGAAAATCAAAAAAAAATAGTAAATAATTGAAAAATGATGAAAATAATTAATAATTGAAGGAAATAGTTGAAAAATGACGAGAATAATTGTTAATTGAACCCAATATACAAAAAATTACTAACGCAATAAATGACTGAAAAAAATTAATTGAAAAAAATAATTAACAATATTTAAATTTGAAGAAAATAACTGAGCATATTATTCATTATTGAATATTGAGAAATTAATTGCAATTCGATAAAAATAATTAAATATGAAAAGAAAATATTTGAGGATTGTAGAGAATAATTCAAAATTGAAGACATAAATTGAAAATTAAAGAATTGAATGTAAATTTTAAGAAAATAATTAACAACTGAAAGAAAAATTACATATGACGAAAATAACTATATGAATATTATCGACAAAAACTAACTATTAAAAAAATAATATTGAAAAAAATTCAAAAAAAGGTGAGAATAATCGGCATTTGAACAAAATTTTTTTTTTAAAATTAATGACTAATAATTTCAATAAATGAAAATTGAAGAAATCAATTGGAAATTGAAGAATTGTATTGGAATTTCATGAAAAAACTGTGTTACAAAAAATGAAAACAAAAAATTATTTTCAATCAGACCTGGCCTAAGTTGTTTGTCATCAAAAACTAAAAAAATAGTATGTATTAAATTCCCCACCCCCAAAATTTAATTTTAGAGATAAAAAACAGTTTTTCTACAATTTTTGTATAAAATATACTGTTGCTTCCTCATTTTTTGTGTGATTTCAATTTTTTTTTATTTTAAAGCTGAGAAACGAAGCTTTTTATAGCTAATAGAGATTTTATGTTTTAAATAAAATTTATCGTAGAAAAAGAGTAAAAAAGTTAGAAAATTGGAAATTTTTTTGAATTTTTTCAACTGTGGCAATGATTTACGGCCCAATTTTATTTATAATGGTTTTCTCTGTAGTAAATTATTTAAAGTGTATTTAATTCTGCGTCGAATGAGCTATTATTTAATTAAATTGGTAAAAAAGTGTGTGAGTTATTGCATTTCTTATCTTAAAAATCAGAATATTTTATAATAGTAAAAAACAGTACTTTTTTTTTGCTTTCTTTAATAGTTGCAAGTGGTACTTATCATCTTCTTATAAATTTTTTATATTTATTTTAGTAAATTTTAATAAAATTTTAAAAATTTAGAATGTCACCAAAATTTTTGAAAATTGATTTTGTCGAAAAATACAGTGATTATAAATACAAAAAAGCAACAACTCAGCCACTTTGTTACCAATATAATTAAATAATAGCTCATTCGACGCAGAATTAAGTACACTTTAAGTCCGATTTAAAGCAATATTTCACTGTCACACAGTGAAACCATTGATAATTGAGAAACTGCGAGAATTATTGAATAAGAATAAAATAATTGAAAAACGAAGAATGCAATTAAAAATTCAAGAAAATAATTGAGAATTGAAAAAAAAAAATTCAAAAAATAAATTGATGATTTAAGAATTAAATTGAAATTTTAAGAAAATAGTTGATAATTGAAAAAAAAATTACAAAATGAGTAAAATAATTAAATATTAAAGAAAATAATTGAGAAATGAGAACAATAATCGACAATCGAAAGAAAAATTCGAAAACTCGCGAGGATAATCGACAACAAAAGAAAATAATTTTAAAAAATTAAAAAATAATTATAAAATTTAAAGACAATAGGTGTATTTTAAAAACTGTAGAAAATTATAGATTTATTTAATAATGAAATTAAAATTATTCGAACTGATATTTATAAATTTAAATTTGAATCAATTTTAATACATTTTTAAAAAGTATCTGGATTTAAAACAAAAAAATATGTATGTGCTAAACTTTATTAATATAGATTTGTAATATAGAAAAAAAATTGATTTTCGATCAAATTTCTTAGAACCACGAATAATTAAAAGATTGATCGACTTACTTGTAAGGAAGGTCAATCAAAATTATTCGTAGCCAAATTTTGGAAATCCCCACTCTTCCTCGTCCGGAGCCCTCGGTTTGTACCTCACTTCGTTTTTTGTCATTTCAGATCTAATTTAATTCGAAAAGAAGAAAAATTGGGAGGGAGGGATGTAATTATTTTTTGAAGACAAGCTCGAATATTTAATTATTCTTCGCTTGTCTTCCTTCAATAATTTCACGTTCTAGACGTTCAAAGAAGCTCCTTAATATGATCTGAATATTAATGTGAGGACAAATGTTTACCATTTCTTTATATAATTTTCATTTACTTTGATTTCTATATGGTTTTGTAAAATTTTTATTAAGTTTAGGTTTTATAACCCATGATAATAAGGGATAATGCTTTTATTATGCATCAAAACATGGTAATAGTTTCAAATTTTTTCTTATTTTAAAGAAATGATTTTACTAAATCATAAAAATTATTTTCAGTATTCTTAGCCTAGGAATAATGCATCATTATCTGCAGTGTATTTTGGAATCTAACATTTATCAAAATTATGTTAGAAAATATAATGGTTTGGTCACAGCTGAAGGTTACATTTGTAAGATGTGTTGATGGTGCGATTGCTTTGATTATTTTTATTAAAGCATTATTGGGAAATTTCAGGAAAATCGTACTACTGGTTCAGAAGATATAAACATGTTTATATTTTATAGCGCCGCGCTCGACTCGACTCCACGCACGACGGACAAAATGAACAGGTAAACTTTGAACAGTGCGGCGATTTAAAAAATATAAACATGTTAATATCGTTTGAACCAGTAGTACGATTTTTCTGAAATTTTTCAAAAAACTTCTTTTTATCTTAATAAACACGTTTTGCATTATAACAAAATTTTTCCATAACATTCGCTCGTTAAACGAACTTCTCAAAGTTTGACATACACAATTTTGTCAATATCTCGGAAAAAAATAAATAATTTTTTTGTTTATAAAAATAAAAACTTTTTGTTTCTACTTTTACTTTTAGAATATTATAATCTACAATTTTCTTTTGGTTTTATTAAAAAGTTCTCAATATTGGGTAAATTATTATGAATTGAAGTAAAATAATGTTAAAATTTTTCACTTTTCGAAATCGCAACTTTTTTGATTTATTAAGAATACTAAAAACGCTACAACTTTTTTTAGAGGAAAAAAAGATCGGCTATTTGATCCTACACAATGATTGATAATTTAGATTATAATTAAAAATAATCGATAAATCGGGTTTAAGGACAATACTCTTCAGGCAGAATTCGCGCGTAACACCTTATGGAATCCGGCCCCTCAATTTGTAGACTATAAAACCTATAATAGACCTATAGAGAGGTCATGCCTCATATTTTGTTTGTTTGATTTATTCTTTCCTTTTTACACTTACACTTTGCACTTGCACTGTTTCACTTTTAATTTATTTATTTTTCACAATATATACAAAAAAAAAGTTTTAGTTTATCTGCTTTAAAGCACGTGTCACTTTTAGAGAACCATTCGCGTCGGGTACAAATAACGTAGTGAGGTACAAACCGACGGCTCCAGACGAGGAAAAGTGGGAATTTCCAAATTGTCTACCTGAAATGCTATAAACGTGTACCGTCGGGTGTAAATTTGCGATACCACAACGTGGAATTATTGAGGGAAGAATAATTCCTGGTCAAGTGGCCATTTTGTAAATAGAAAAAAAAAATAATTGAGAGCTTGCAAATAAAAAAGTGTAATACTATTGACGAAATGGAGTGATAGTCCGAAAGAGATAAACGTGATTTGAATTGGGTTAACCTTGACAGGAGCGGATACATTGAGTTCCGGTTAGGATACAAAGGCGAAAGGCCGCTATCCATGGACAGAATTGGTGCAACTTCTGAGGAAAAATTGAACTTGGCCAGGCTAGCACAAAGAGAGAGAGAAAGAGAGAAAAAGAGTAAAATTAGTATGCTGGGTCTGTCACACTCTTTCCATCGTCCTTCAACCCCTCCTCTCATGGACCACCCAAGCTAGACCGTTAATTTTCCATCTCGTGACTCCAATCAATCTTGCACAACGTCAGCGGTTCTCTCTCAAGCTAGAACCCCCAACCTTACACTCTTTCCTTGTCCTTCTCATACAATACATTACACTTATGACGATGGTAAAGTGTCATTTAAAGCCTGTCTTTATCCCAACTTTTTATAGACTCCAATCAATTAAGTTGCATTCAGTTTCAAAGGATTTTCAAAATCCTTTAGCATGATTAATTATAACTTATTAATATCTCAAAAATTTAATTTTTGATTTTATTGAATGGTAATTTCAGAGGAAAATTTGAATATAACAATACCATATTACAATAAATAACATATCCTATTCTAAAAAGAACAGACGTTGTGGTTAACTTCAGACATGTAACTCCATTTCCGAGTCTCCCATTGGTCAGTAGATATCAAACCTCACTATCGATAGTTTTCAGTTTCGATTTCTTGTTTTGGAGACGAATTAAAATCTTTTAATTAAATATTGTGACTTCAAGTTTATATTATAAAATTTCTTATAATGTGAGCAATCTAAAATAACAAAAAATTTTACTAAAATAGTTAATACATAGAAATTAGCTTTGACCTTGACTTCCCTATACGAGAACCCTTTCGACCAACTTCAGAGGTGTAACGCGTTTTATCGGGGCTTCTGATTGGCTAGCAGATTTTCGATATTTTATGTCAACAATAACATCACAGTTTAGACGTTTATTTGTACTATTTTTCAATTTATTTAAAATCTTCGTTTATTGAATAATTGCATTTTATGAAATAATAATAAATTGAAAATAAATTAAATTGTAATAATTAAGGAGTGATAGTTTAAAAAGTGACAGTGATTTTAGTGAAGTTGTTAAGGTTATAGTGTTTTAAGTGAAATAATGTTTTGTTTACATTGGCATTCGTTTCTGACAGGTGAGTAATGATAATAATTTTAATAATCTTTTATTTATTTTTATTTTATTTGGAACTTATTTACCTGTTTTTTAGTTCTATTATTTAAATGTAATTTTTTTTCTACAAGTATCATAATTATTTATGTCATTTAAGGTTTTGATATTTCTTGCATTTTATTGGAATGCACGTCGTGATTGTCATCGGATTTGTTTTCAATCAAGTGGGAGTGGTGAAACTGGTAAAATAAAAATTTTCCAGTTTTATTGTTACTCAAAACTTTTGCGTTTTCCTCGAAACTGTGTTTTCAAAGTCGGTTGTCAAAAGTTCTCGAAAACTACTCAACCGATCTTGATGAAATTTTACACAGGTCTTCGAGATACAATTCACGAGGACTTGGAAGAAGGTTTTTGTTTTTGTTCAATCGCAACTATTTAAAAAAAAATGTTGAGCAAATTTTATTTTTGTAAAAAGGTCTGCCAAAAATCAAATTTTCACTTTTTTTTTCTTTTCCTTCGTCCAAGTTCTAGTTTATGGTCTTTACGAATTTTTTTTCACTTTAGATAATCCTGTCATGAGTTCTACTGTCAACGCGGACGCACCTTCTTTCCGAGGGGTCACCGGAAATGACGTCACAATGACAGAGTTATGAATATTATCCTTTGAAAATTTCAGAAATCCTTATTCAAATTTATATCTTTAAGACAGTAAAAAGTTTGAAAAAAAAAAATTTTATTTTTTATATAAAAAAAAATTGTTGAAAACAGACCTTTTTTCCTCCGAATAAACCCATGTTACCACCTTAAATTAATCATATAAACGCTAAAATTCATAACTAATTTCTTTGCATAACAGAATAAAGAAAACAAAAACATTTTTTTCTCCACGAATGATGGAAGAGTGTAGAATAAAAAATTCAAAAACTTATTATTTACTCATATCTCGTGTGAGGGCTGGAAAAGTGCCAAAAGTATCGCAGCTCCCCTCGCGTGAACCGAATAAAGATTATTCTTTTCAACCAGAGAGAGTTTTAATCTAAGGGTCTGTTAAAACCGAACGCATTCGTACCCTACGATAAAAAGAAAAAGAATTCTCTTTTTAGATTTCTTTAAAACTTTATTTTCCACAATATGACGGATATTTTCTTAATATTACTGCTATTTATTTTCATCTGGAAGCTATAAAAATTTCCATTAACATATTATATATATATATTTAATAACAATATATTTATAACAATATTTTAATCAGTATTTTTTTACAATTATTTATTTTTAATTATATGCAATTATAAAAAAATCTTTACAATAATTAGGTACATAAACAATTTCCCATTGTTACATCAATACATTTTTATCATAGTTGTTGAAACTAATTTTTCCTGAGTTCATGTCCCCCAGTTAAGTAAAACAATTTTTTTTAAACTAAACTATAAAACCGGTAAGATTTTCAAAAAATTATTATAATACGATTCAGAATTTATTTAAACATCTTTTAAATTATGACAATTTTATGTAATTCTAAAAGGTTTTACAGGATTTCAAATAAGTGCCTCACAGTTCTGAACTAGTTCCAAACAGTTTCGAATCAGTTTAGAATCTATTGAAACTAGCTTAGAACCTATTGGAACCAGTTAAGAACTGTTTAAAAACTAGTTCAAGACTGTTTAAAACTAGTTAAAAACTGTTTAAAACTAGACCTAAGCTTCATCAAACTTGTTCTAAACTGTTCAAAGCAGTTTTAAGCTATTAGGAAAAATTTTAGTTATGTTTGAAACTAGTTGAAACAGATTAAAACTAGTTCAAAACAGGTCAAAACTAGTTTAAATCGATTTCAAATTAGTTCTAAATTAATTGCAGTTTCGTTTAATACAAGTTAAAAAGCGGGTTTAAAACTAGATAAAAACGGATTGAAACTAGTTAAAAACAGATTAATGCTGGTAATAAACGATTTTGAACTAGTTTAGAACGGATTAAAACTATTTACAAACTGCTTTAGATTTCTTTTAAACTGTTTAATTGCAGTTCTGTTTGAAACTAGTTAAAAATCGGTTTAAAATTAGGTCGGAAGCGGTTAAAAATAGTTTAAAACGAATTAATACTGGTTAAAAACGGTTTTAGATTAGTTTTAAACTGTTTAATTGCAGTTCTATTTGAAACTAGCTGAAAACGCATTAAAACTACTTTAAATCGGTTTTAAATCAGTTCTTGACTGTTTATTTTCAGTTCTGTTTGGAACTAGTTAAAACCCGGTTTAAAAGTAGTTAAAGGCGGATCTAAACTAGTTAAAACGGATCATTTTTAGTTAAAAGCGTTTTTAATATAGTTCTAAACTGTTTAAAACTATTTCACAACTGTTGAACAGTATTAATAACACCCAAATCAAATAATCCTAAAACAGCTGTGAATGTAGATTCCTGCTTTATTAACAATAGGTAATGTTATATTACCGACTGCTGGTAAAACAGGTATCGTTATTCTTGGCTGTTGGCTAGGTAGTAATCCGCATTATCAACTCCTGTTAGGTCAAAAACCTGTGTTATTTTTTACTGTCAATTCAAGAATTTGTATATTCGACAGCCATAACTGATTGTTGTTAAAGTACCAGACGTAGTTATTCTCCTTAATCTTTTATTTAAGGGCATGTGATGGAGTATGACGTCACTAGTATAGGCAAAATTTGTCCGTAACTTTTCTCTGATAATATTCAATATTTTATCACGAAACTTGGTAGAATTACTTAAAATATCATTATAAAGGTCTCTCTGACCCGAGTTTGTTTAAATTTTTGCCCAAAAATAATTTTGGAAAATTTTCGAAATATCTCAAATTTTTTAAAAATTAATTTTGACCCAAAATTCAAGCAAATTCGGGTCAGTGAGACCTTCCTACTGATATTTTAAGTAATTCTACCAAGTTTCGTAATAAAATATTGAATATCATCAGAGAAAAGTTACGGACAAATTTTGCCTATACTAGTGACGTCATACTCCATCACATGCCCTTAATGAAGTAAAACTTAATTTTAAATATAACAAAATGTCTATGCACCAATTCGGCGTAATTTCGTTAAATATCGGATAGTTTATTTTTGAAATTAATTAAAATTGTCAAATCTTGATCATTTTACGATAAATCAGGATTAATGTTTGACAAAAGTGAGATTGACGGAATAATTACGTGATATTGCAGTTGCATGTCAATCTACTTTTTTTTTTTTGGTTGATATTGTCCCAACGTCGAAGGTATGGGATTATTGGATCTATTGAAAGTCTCCATACAGCTGCCTGATAAAATTAAATTTTCCAAAAACAATTAATTTATCTCCTATTCTTTCAAGCTTTACCTTCCAAAAGGATTTATTTTAATTTATTTACTATAATTGTTATTTATTTTACATTAACTGAATAACAGCTTTTTTTTAGTTTGAATAAACTGCAGTAAAAAAAAAGCAGTAAATAAAGTCGTATGACGATATACTGTTCATAAAATTTTTGGTCAATCCTCTTATTTTTTATTTTTTTATTATCACTTTTGTTTCAATAATCCGGGACAAGCAGTATTTAATGAATTCTCATCAATTTTTCCCTGTTTTTAGTGAAAGAGTTATGAGTGTTTTTGTGGCAAAAGTTGAAAACGAATTTTGAATTCATACGCTTTTGTCGGAAATGGATTTTGGTTCTGTGTTGCAACCCCAACAAATATCATGCAATGTTCGCGATAACCTACAGCGTTTCAAAAGGATAGAAATGTTTCCATGATGCTGCTACACGTAACATATGCAGAGAATGCGCAATAATAGTCGACATGTGAATGGCACTTAATACACACGTTGTAAAATTTAGTACATATTCAGTGGAGGTATAGTATCACTGTCAGCAAGTATATCTCTCTATTTAGAATTAAAAATTATTCACTTTAACAATTGAATAATGAATCTTTGAAGTTTTTTTCTTTTTTTTTTTTTTACTGAAGTGTGATTTTAACGACATTATCGAAACTATTATAATAATGTAATCAAAATTGCCTTTCTTTTTATTTTTCAAAGTATAACGTTATCTTTTTTTTTAATACTTTTAAGAAAAATTCGATTTGAACGAAAACAATGGCTTTATCTAAACGAGTTATTTCTCAAAATCTGATTTTTTGTGATTTTCTTTTCTGCCTATGCTTTCTAGTTCAATAAATTTCACTACTACTATTATTTTGTTCTCTGGGTAGTATATCTTTTATGCACATACATAAAGCATTTCTTTCCGCATTCAGCCAAGAATCAGGATTTATATGAAATTTCTGGTGCAATTTGGCGAGAAATGGTATAAACGTTAATCGAATTAGTGTAGTTTATTTAATCGAGTTCAAGAAACAATAAATGATTTTTTTCAAAAATGGCGTTTTTTGATACTTGAAGATATGCAATTGTTTTTTTTTGTCTAGCGATTCAGAAAGAAGTAAAAAATACATTAATTTGTATTAACAATTTTCTATTTCTTAAAATTTTCGCTTTTTTCGAAACTGTTTCATTTTTTTCTTATAACCTCTTATTTTCTCGAAAACATGTATTCAGTATTTTTTATTTTTTAATGATTACTTCACTTCTCTCGTTTTTAAAAGATTTTCTTTCTATATAGCTTTTAATTTTGCTTTTTTCTAGTTGAAGTATTTTTGTATTGCTTTTTAAAAGAATTTTCTGTAGTTATTTCATTTTTAAGCAAATTATTCATAATTATTTCGAGCTATATCAAATATTTCGAAGTTTCCCTTTGTTTTTTCCTTTTCTTTATGAAAGGTTTTTTTAATTACATATTTTTTCGCACATTTGAATGAAACTTCTATAAGACACATTTTCTTTGAATAGAATTTCTAGATGGTTTATTTTCAAATTAGAAACAATAAGGTTACAGTTCGACCCTTTGATCTAACTTTTCAGGAACGAAGACATTTTCATACAAAAAAAAAAAAAAAAAGGACAGACTCCTTTGGAAAAAAATTGGTTTTACGAAAACAAATAAAGGAGTATCAGGTGGTACACAGCAGATGCACATTGGAGAAAGAAATCACAGTTTTTTAAATCGAAACCTGTTACCAAAACCAGAACCTCCCGTTCCCACCCACTATCTCCATATTTTCATCTCTTTTATCGCATTCCCAATCTCACATTCTTCTCAACTGACATTTTGCAAAGTCTCATCGAATCTCGTTCTCCCGAATCAAGAAAGCAACATGCATTTCAAGGACCACGAACTTTTTTTTTCATCTGGTAACTTCATTTCTTGTATACTGGTATACATAATACACCCTATATTCTGTACATATGTATATAGGGGAGACCACGCTACATCAGATAATATCAAAAAGTAGATAATTTGAATTTTCTAAAATAGTGTTTCAAAATTTTAATTCAGCTTATTATAATATGATTTTATGAATGAAATAATGTAACATAACATATTAAGGAATTAGTTATTTATTTATGAGTTACTTGAAAAAAATAGTAAACGTCTAATAATAGAAAATTAAATTGTTTCAAAAAATCTAAATTGTTTAAACAACCAAATGATCTTGAAAATTGCAGACGGAAAAATTGAAGATATTTTTTTAATGAAGAAAGTCGAAAGCAAACTTATTCTGAGAAAATTTAATAGAAATTTTTTTTAAACATTTGAATATACCAGGGACTGACACGAAAACCGAATTCTGTTTCTGTTTTGAATTGTTGTGACGAAACAAAAATGTACAATCAATATTGTTTTGTATTGAGCCTGAAACGAAAAGGCTCTGAATTACGTTTTCGTCTCATGCCCGAAACGAAAATCAACTCCGAATTTCGTTTCAGTCTCATGCCCGAAACGAAAAGACTCTGAATTTCGTTTTCGTCTCCTGCAAGAAAAGAATTGTGTTTAAAATTGTTTTTGTGAAATTTAGAGCCTTTTTTATGAGAAACGAAAACGGAATTCGGAGCAGATTTTCGTTTCGGGCATGAAACGAAAACAAAATTCGAAGTCTTTTCGTTTCGGGCATGAGACGAAAACGTAATTCAGAGCCTTTTCGTTTCAGGTTCAACACAAAACAAAATTAAATTTATATTTTGTTTCAGTTTTTCAAAACCGAAACGAAACAAAAATAAAATATATTTTGTTTCGGTTTTCGTGTCAGTCCCTGGAATATACACTGTGAATTATGAATAAATAACTTCCTTATGATTCTTCCATGCAATTGACAAAAAACCACATAATTTTAGCTTAATTCCAGGGTGTCTACTAACCGGGAAAACCGGGAAATAACCGGGAATTAAAATTGACCGGGAAAACCGGGGATTAACCGGTAATTTTCCGTCAAACCGGTAATTTTTTTCTGGAATAATAAATTCTTTTCAATTTTCAATTATTTTCTTCAATTTCCAATTATTTTCTACAATTCTCAATTATTTTCTTCCAGTTGGAATTATTTTAATTAATTTAAAATTATTTCTTCATTTCTCAATTATTTTCTTCGATTTTCTGCTATTTTCTTCAATTGCCAACTATTTTCTTCAATTTTCAATTATTTTCATCAATTTCTAATTAATTCAATTCTGAAATATTTTCTACGATTTTCAATTATTTTAACCAATTGTTAATTATTTTCTTAATCTATAAATTATTTTTTTTGAATTGCCAATTATTTGATTCAATTTTCAGTTATTTTCTTAAAAATTGGGGGCGGTATTTATTGGCCACAATTAAACTGCATACAGGTAAACTGTATACACTAAACTGACCACCGTAAAACTGTATACGAACTAATATTAGAAATTTTAAATTATTAAACTGCATACAGTTAAAGTGTATACCATTAAACTGCATACGGGGGAACTGTATACAAGAGATTTTTAATTTAAAATTCATAATTTTAATTTAAAAACTGCCTACGATTAAAATGCATACCGTTAAACTGTATACAGAAAAACTGTATACAAGCATTTTTTAAATTAAATTAATAAAATATTATTACGAAAAACTGAATACGATTACAATGTATACTTTAAAACTGTATACGAGAGAACTGTATACGGTTAAAATGAATGTCGTTAAACTTCAAACGGGAGAACTGTAAACAAGATATTTTATAATATGACATTTTAATTTAAAAACTGCGTATGATAATAATATATACGGCAAATAAGAATGAAAATCATTAAGCTATTAACCTATTATTCCAAATCGCCCAAAATATGCTAAAAATCAAATTTTTGTATTATGTGGATCTAGGTTTAATATATAATTAAATAACACTACACATTATCAAGGTTATTATTTCATAGTAGACTAATAAAAATTAAGTTAATTTTATATAAACACATTGCTTATTCTGTGTAAGTATAAAATAATAAGTTAAAATAATGCAAAAGTAGAAAATTTCAATTTCGTTAAAAATGAACAATAGACATAATTCTATCAATTTCTGGAAAAATGTATGCTCAATATAGACCAATTTAAAATAAAAATTTAAAGAAGTTATAGAAGGAAAAAAATTAAATGTCAAAAATTCATATTTCTTTCGGTTTCTCAATTTCTTTTATTTTTCAATTTCTTCTCAATTTTCTTCAATATTTAACAATTCTTAGCTTTTTTAAATTATGTTTTTCTCTCAATTTTTATTTAAATTGAGAATTTTTAAATTATTTTCATAAATTCGCAATTATTTCCGTCGATTTCTAAATTTTTCTGCTGTTTCCAAATATTGTATTTAATTTTTAAGTACTTTCTTCCATTTTTAGGGTTCCGTACACCTTCGGTGTTCGGCGGAACCCTTATAGCGAGACTCGTGCGCCCGTAGCCAAAAACCATTCCCCCCCCTTAACTTCTAAACTTTTTGACCTAGAGGGCTGAAATTTAGTACACTTATGTATTTTCACGTGTAGGTTGCACGAAAAATATAGAGAACATAATTCAAGGTGATGTTCATAGCGTTGTCAAGGAAATAACAACTTTTTTAAGCAAAAATGCATTAAAATGGACCATTCCCCCCCCCTTAACTTCTAAACTATTTGACCTAGGGGTCTGAAATTTGGTACACATATGTATTTTCATGTGTAGATTACACGAAAAATATAGAGAACATGATCTGGATTGATGGCCATAGCGTTGTCAAGGAAAAACTGCAAATTTTGGAAAAAAAAGTTTTTTTTCTCTAACTTTGCCATTATTTGAGCTAGAGGGCTAAAATTTGGTACACTCGTGTATTTTTGCATGCAGATTATGGAAAAATTATGTTTTGAAATAAAATTGAATATTATGAGGTCACAAAAAAAAATTCAAAAAATCACCAAAAAGAGGTTTAGACCCCTATGCTAGAGCTCACCCTAATTGTTCTACAGTACCCCTCAAACCAATAAAATTTTTATTTGTATACTCAGAATGTAAAAAAACGATATAAAACGCAATTGAAAATTGTTATCACTTTAATTGAAAAATTATGAAAAAACAAAAAAAAAAATTTTTAATCTTATACAAGGCTTGATCAAGGCTGTCACAGGACCTATAATCAAGACTGTTATAAGCCCTGAAACCCTATAAAAATTTCAGGGCCTCCCCTTAAAAAAAAATTCTTGATTTTTATGTTATTTATATGAAATACAAACCTGTACCCTTAAACAAAAGTTTCATGTACTTGAAGGTAAAAGTATTTTCATAATTTGTACGTTCTAATTCATTTTCATAATTTGTACATAAAAATATACAAATGTATCAAATTTTAGCCCTCTAGCTCAAATAGTTTCAAAGTTATGAGGAAAAAATTTTTTTTTTCGAAAATTTGCAGTTTTTATTTTTTTGACAACGTTTTGACTGTCAATCCAGATAATGTTTCCTATAATCTTCCTGTAATCTACACGTAAAAATACATATGTGTACCAAATTAGAGCTCTCTGTTTGTTAATAAGGTATATCTTTGTTTCGTAAATGTACGGAACCCTAGATTTTGGTACGGGTGTAACTCGTACTTGCCTGATTTTTTAATTATTTTCTTCAATTTTCAATTATTTTCTTTAATTTTTAATTATTTTGTTCAATTTTCAATTGTTTGTTTCAATACTCAGTAATCTCGACTTTTTTCAATTATTTTTTTTTTTAATTATCAGTTATTTATTTCATGTTTCAAGACCTCCTTCAATTTTCAATAATTTTCTTCTATTTTCAATTTAATTGTTCAATTGTTCAATTATTTTTTTCAATTCTTAATTAATTTCTTTAAATAACAATTCTATTCTTCAATTTTTAATGTGTTTTCTTCAATATGAAATAGTTCATGTCATTTTCCATTTTTTTTTTAATTATAAATTATTTTCTTCTTTTTTCAATCCAATTGTTCAGTAATTTTCTTTAATTCTCAATTATTGTATTCGAATTTCAATTTTATTTCTCAATTTTCAATTGTTTTTTTTTAATATTTAATAATTCTGTGTCTTTCTGATTTCAATTTGCTTATTTAATTTTCAATTTATTTCTTTAATTTTGAATTATTAACTGAAATTTTAAATTATTTTTTTGGATTTTTTATCTTGTTGACCAATTTTCAATTATATTCTTTGAATTTAATAACCAATTTAATTAAATTTAATAATAATTAAATAATTATAATTATATATTATATTATAAATTATATATTATATTATTATATTATAAATAAGTTATAATAATTATAATTAATAATTAAATTTAATTTTTTCAATTATTGTTCAATTGTAGATTAATATTGACTTTTTTTTTAATTTTGTTTCTAATTGTCAAATATCTTTGTTAGGTATGAAACAGGACGCAATATACCTCGCTCACTAATAAATAATATCATTTAGCTAAAGTGAAAAAAAAATGATAAACGGAGGTCAACGTCGTCGACGTTGAAATAGGTTCGTACACCCCCTCGTGGTGTCACCTTGTCGTGTTGAGGGGGCTTAGGACCGGCCAGGCGCTAGTCCTTTGGTCGCCACCACTGGACGAGCTGTTCGGCTCTTCCAAGAACTCATCGAGCCCCGATGTCTGGCGAGTTTGGGCACAGGGGAATGAACGGGACCCCGTTAATTCGGGTAGCCGCCGTTTTTCGAACCTGTGCACTAGCTAACCTGTGCGGATGATGTTAATTCGGATTCCAAATGGGGGCTAACCATCCTCGTCAGCTGTGGATGACATGGGTTCTGGAAAGAATAGAACACTCCCGCCTCCTTGGTTTTTCTAAGTTGGTGTGGAGTAGTCTCGATCTAGGGTTGGCGCCCGATGGACCGGTTGTCTGTTCGATCTGACCAACGACACCTAACCCAATCTAAGGTTCCACACTGTGCCGAGGGATGGATGGCACCAGGGTTACAAAATCCGGCGTGAAGCTGCCGGGGATGGTGCGAACGTCGCCCAATCTACGTGCTCTTCAATTTGGCGTCTGTAAAGCGCAGGCGTCGGTTGCTGATGCCGGGGGCCCGGGCGGCGGACGCACTGTCGTCGCCAGTGACACGTTTGGTGGTGTCGCGAGCGGTGCTAGGATACCGGGCGCCCTCCTAGTGTACAAATGCCTTACCCACACATCGTAGCTCTGTGTGGGTGGATCGTTTTTTCTCCCAGGCTCGTACATGAAAGGTTTCACATTTAAATTGAACGACGAAGAAAGGCGCCCAGATGAAGTTGGTGATAACTCGAAGGCATCGAGTAAATCTGGCAGAAGCGATGATGGCGCAGGCCCATCAACTTTAAGAGTGGAGGATCTGTCAAGGTCGAGGAGAAATAGTGCCGCGAGTGTCAGCAGCTGTGGTAGTGTTTTCAGCCACGCTACGGCAGAGGACTTCGCATTTTGCGAAGGTTTGCGCAGCAAGTGCTTAAAACTACGCGAGGAAGAAGAGAGCATCCTCCAGGAGATGGAGACTGAACTCTCAAAGATGATGGAGAAGCTGAAGGTTCAGCGAAATGTGTCTGAGACGATCCAAACTGGCTTGAAGAAATTCAGCCAGTGGATTCCAGCAATGAAAAAAAAGCACGAAGAAGCAAAACTGGCCGATGACAGGCTACATTAAAACGTTGTCGGCACGTAAGACTCCGCAGTAGAGAGAAGGAAGTTAAGAGAACGCTTCCAAGCTAGGTCTATGAGAAACCTAGTTCTGGAATGCGAAAGAAAGAAAAGAAAAGTTGAGGACCGCTCTCCTCCTAAACCGACTATAAAAAAAAAGGAAGCATGGTGAGGCAGCGAAGGTGAAGGCCTCAAAGAATAAAAATGGAAGGGAGGGACCGAAGGACCCTATCCCCAAAATTGCTGTAGAGCCGCACAGGCCTAAAGGGTCGTCAGTCCTTGTTCGGGTTTGTCAGGGAGAGACTTTTGCGTCTGTCCTCGGCAGACTCAAAAAGGAAGTGGACCCTGGCTCATGCCAGACCAGTGTAGTGAGCGCTAGGCCCACCAAGGAAGGAAACCTCCCCTTAAAACTAGGAGGAGGTTCTGACCTAAAGAAATTTACTGCCAAGGTCTCCGAGGCAGTAAGTGGAATGGGCACCGTCAGGCGACCGGAGGACCAGAGGGTGACCCTGGAAATCCGTGACCTTGACGGCTTGACCGAAAAGGAGGAAGTGGTTTCTGCTCTCGAGGTAGTTCTTAATACTCCTCGAGAGAGAAGACAAGTAGCGGTCCTCGAACCAAATAGGAGAGGCGACAAAATCGCCATCTTGGTCACAGACCGGGAGGAAGCGGAACGCTTAGAAAAACTCGGCAGAATAAAATTGGGCTTCTTAAGTTGCCCAATTAGAAGAAGGCTTATGGTCACAAGGTGCCACAGGTGCCTTGGTTACGGCCATAAGAAAGCAGACTGCAAGGGAGTGGACAGATCCTCCGCTTGCTTTAAGTGTGGAGCTGCCGGACACTCTCTTGCAGCATGTAGTAAGGAAGCGTTCTGCTTCCTCTGTGCGGCTGAGACTGGAAATGAGGCGGAAACGGCTCATGTTGCAGGCTCAGGAAAGTGCGCCTGTTTTAGAAGAGTCCTGGAGCAGGCGAAAAGAGAAGAGGCCCTTAAGCGAAGTCGCCAAAGGGCCACATAGGTTGCAGAAAAACGCAGATAGAGGAAGTTCTCTTCCTCTTGATTCGTTTTTTGAGCGGACTGACGGTCCATCGGGTCCCTTGGTTCAACTTGCGTGCACCGTCAATAATAGTAGGTTCCGTTTGGAGGGATAAAGTCGCTTTGGCGACAGAGAAGGGGATATAAGACCACTCCTGATGGCGATACGCGCGGAAAGTGCTAGCCGGGAGTGGTACTAAGGTCCCCAAATAAGGGTGTGTTTTTAGCGGGTCGGCAGAACATCGCCACCCCCGCATAACCCTGTAGTACGGGCTACAGGGTACCTGGTAGCAGGTTTTCACATCCTACGCAAAAAAAAAATCTTAATTATTATTTTTTGTAAAGTTTAATATTTAATTCTTCATATCTCAATTATTTTCTTTGAATTGCAATTATTTTCTTCAATTATCAAATATTATCTTAAATTTTTTTAGCCATTTATAGGTCTATTTGTGCTTAAAATATATTTTAAGTTAATATGAGAAAAAACTGGGAAAAATAGGAACAAAAACCGGGAAATGACCGGGAATTTTGTGGGACGAAATTAGTAGAAACCATGATTTTAATTATCTTTATTATTTTTTAAGTCTTTTCTTTAAATTTCTATCAATTTTATGATTTTTCAATTATTTAATTGTTTTCTTTAATCTTCAATTTTTTCTCCAATTTTTTAATTGTGTATTGACATCAAATTTTTGTTTTGTTTTTCCAGTTTTCAATTATTTTTGTCATTTTCCAAGTCCTTTCTTCAAATTTTTAATTTTTAACCTATTTTTTAATTAGTTTTGTCATCTTTCATTTTGTTTCTTCAAATTTCAAGTATTTTTATCATTTTTCAATTATTTTCTTCAAATTTCTATTATCTTTGACATTTGATTTATTTTATCCACGATTTTGAATTGTGGACTGATTAGTTCATAAAATAAATTATATTATATTTTTCTAATTAGAAAAGACGTGTATTGACTTTTTATACCCAATCTGCTTAATATTTCTTATTAACCGATAATAATTTGTCTTAATCTATACCAGGTAACCTTATTCTCTCTTGCTTTCAGAACTACAAACTGTGAACTCTCCTTGTGTTTCGCACGCTATTGTTGTCTTTATGTTTTACAGGTAACCTTATTCTCTCTTGCTTTTAGAGCCGCAAACTGTGAACTCTCCTTGCGTTTCGCATACTATTGTTAACTTTGTCTATCCAAGGTAAATTTTACACCTTATTCTCTCTTGCTGTTCATCACCCTATTGTTGTCTTTGTCTATTTTATATTCTTTATCTCTCCTTACGTTTCTCACTCTATTCTTGTCTTTATCTATCCCAGGTAAATTCTACAACTCATTTCCTCTTACTTTCTGAAAAGCACAGCAGTATACCTATATCTATAACTAACTGATTTCTTATATAGGAATGCAACATTAACCCCTCGTCATTTTCCATCGCCCTTAATACCTCTTAGCGCCCAGATAATGAAGAGAATTGTCATATTTCTAAAATTCAAATTAAATTATTTTTCGTCGACAAATCGAATGCCTTCATGTGTACGCAAATAAAGAATAAAATAGCTACACAAGACATATAGAATAAGATATTGCTATATTCATACAGTATCTGAATATGTATTGCGAGGCAAATTTGCACGTTCAGACAGTCCCGGCGTATCTCCAGGAGGCAGCAGTATACTCAGCATCCTCTGGCACGCATCAGAGTCTCTTTTTCCAGAGTCTTGGGAGGTCCTCTCACTTCTTCTTCCTCTTCTTGCACGAGTGGTAGTCGCTTGTATAATTCATGGGACCACCCGGTGTTCGTGGTCGGTGAATTCTCCCAACTGTCTCATCCCTTGAAACCTTCACCCTCTCCCCGTTTCGTTCCAGCCTCTCGAATTCATCCAACGAGTAACCCCCGCAGCATCTCAATGCTGACCAACCACGAGATTAGCCCCAGGAAATTGCCAAACTTCTTCGTTCCGGCAGAAAAGTCGATTCGAAAAGTCATTCCTCAAGAAGGCCGTGGCTAGATACTTTCTTTTTTCTAGACGACACGACAGTGCACACCGAGATGTCTCTTAAATTAATGCTCCATACGTCGTGTCTGGTTCCGTTGACCCTTTCCACATCTTTTCTTGATCTTGTTCCAATATCCGAGATATCGTATGTACCTGTCGTAACGCTCAACACTGTCGGTTAAAAATTTCTTGGCATTGATGCTTAGTTTCCTCCAACTTTGCCACGATATTGCTTTACTTTGATTCCTTGACCACGTTCACTTGGCAAACATGGACTAATTTGACATCTGCGACTTGAGGAACCAGATGAGAGCTGACGATTCTATTCGAGAAAAATCATACTATTTGCAGGGCAAGTGAACCTCCAATTGTGACCAAGTTCATGTGACTTGAATACAAATTTACCGTTATCTTGGCATTTTTACGTGGGAATATTCTGCGATAAGGCGAATTGTAAAATAGGAAAATATAGGGATCTACTTTTTGTTATATAATATATATATATATTCCGTACATTAAGATTATAAAATATACCGGAAAGTGAAATATTTAAACTTAATTTCAAACTTACTTTACATGACATTTGATTATTTTGGGAATTTAAAATTATAATAATTTTAATTAAGTTGACGGTAATTTAAAAAGAGGTTTGACCTTGAAATTTATGAAAGAAATACCTTTCGACAAACTTTAGACGCGTAAGACCCTTTTTTGCTCTCTCATTGGTCAACAATATCTTCGATATTTAACGATAGTTTTTTGTTGTTATTTTGGTGGTATTTTGCTAAAAATAATATTTTAGGTTAGTTGTTCTCTTTTTATTTATTGTAATTTTGTAATATTTAATTGAAATCTTAATGTACTTTAGGAGAAAAGTGTTTTATAAAAAAATCAGTGAAGTGTTTAGTGATTAATAGTGTTTTAATTTTATAAGAAAAGTGGTGTGTTTATTTAGTAGGCTTCACGACTCAATCTTCTGCAGATTTACATCAGTGGCGTAACTGTTAAGGGGCAAAGTGGGACAATGCCCAGGGGCCCTTGGTCAACTCTAATAGACCTTTATTACTAAAAATAAATTTATATAAATAAATCCAAATTTTGTAAATAATTTGAAAAAAGTAATGAAATCAATTAAGAATTGGAAAAAGTAATTTAAAAAATCAAAAAAATGTTTTAAAAATGAAAAAAATAATTTAAATTTGAAAAATATTTGAAAATCTTAAAAATAAATTGAAAAAAATTGAATAAGGGGCCATCCATAAACCACGTGGACAGTTTTGGGGGGGCGGGGGGGTCCATCAAAAGTCCACGATTGTCCACGAGGGGGGGAGGGGGAGTTGGAGCAAATGTCCACGTGGACATGCATTTAAGCATGTACATAAAGATTTCTAGCATGTCAAATTCTTGACTTATGTTTGATCAAAAATGATCAAAACTAGGGCTTTCTGAGTTTCTGAGCCCTGTTTTTCAGAATCTTGACCTCATGGACCAGTTTTGGTCATGGTCAGATTCGTGTTTAGTAATAAAAAATCTACAAGAAAAACTTAGTCCGATGCTTAAATAAAAAAAAGTCATTTTTGTCGACCAGGGTAATTTATAATGTTAACAATTTAGGAATTCATGTTATTTTCCGTAATCAGTACTTAATAAATTATAAGATGTTCAATAGAGTGGTCCAAAAATTTTTTTGGATTTTTTTATGCTCTTACCCCTAGGATTTTTTATCGAAAAAAATACCCCTATGATATTTTGTTAAAATTATATAGTAATGAGAGATAGCTCAAAGCTGATGAAGTTTCCCACGTATTTTTGATAAAATAAAGCTATAAACTTTTAATACAGCTTTAACTTTATAAGGTTTACAACCTTTTATGTTTGAAATAATTAAAAATAAACTATAACATTAAAATTTATTTATAAAAATGTTTAAACAATTTATTTTTGTTATTTATCAGCTCAAAAAAAATTAGAAGAGCATTTTTTAATGAAGTTTTCAACTTTTTATATTTTACATAACTCAAAATATATAGCAACTTTAAAATTTATTTACAACAATTGTTGAAGAAAATTATTAAAGCATTGTTAATTATCATCTTTTGATAAAATAAAGATAGTAACTTGCAATTTTTTCTTATGTACTATGAATTTGTAAGATAAAGTTATAATTTTAGTCATTGTTTAAGTTATTAAATAATTTTAACTTGATAATATTTTCAGACTGAAGCTAATAGAGAGGTTTAGTTTTTTTTCTAAATTTATCAACTTTAGATATAATAAAGCATTAAAATTGTAGTTTTACTAGAAAATAAATTTTAAAAGAAGATTATCTTCAATTTGTACTTCTAGTTCTCACAATAACAGTGTCCTTTCATTAATTTTAATTCAAAATTTAAAAACATTATTAATAAACTTTAATAGATAACTTACTGGACATTTGAAATGTCTAGAGCTATTATTTTATCCTTCATATTCATAATAAATAATTTATTCTGTTTCTGTAATAGTTGCAATACCGTCCCAAGCATAAAAGTTGTAATATTGAGAAAAAATGGCAAGTCTCTAGCTTCATTGTATCATAAGACGATAAATAACAACAATAAATTGTTTAAACAATTGTTAAAAATAAAATCTGGTATTACTGTTTACTTTCAGATACTTGAAACATAAAAAGTTGCAATGTTGAGAAAAAATTGCAAGTCGTTATATTTATTTTATCAAAAGTTCATAAATAACAACAATAATTTCTTTAAACAATTGTTAAGAATAAATTTTCAAATTATTGTTAATTGTTAGTTACTTCAAACGAAAAAAATTGCAAATTTCAGAAAAAATTGTAAGTCTCTATAGCTTTATTTTATCGAAAGTTGATAAATAACAACAATAATTTGTTTAAACAATAATTGTTATAAATAAAAATTTTAATTATTCATTACTTTTAATTACATATCACACATAAAAGTTGCAAAAATTAAAAAAATTGCAAGTGTTAAGCTTTATTTTATCAAAAGTTAGTAAATAACAACAATAAGTTTAAACAAATTAACAATTACGTGAATTAAATAGTAAAAGCTTATAAGTTATTTTTGTAAAATATTGCAAAAAACTCCCAATAAAATAGTAAAAGTTATTTTTTAACGTTTTTTCCATAATTTTACAATTTTAGGGAAGGTTTTACGACCCTGTACAAAATATTAAACCACAAAAAATTTTTAATAAATTTTTGGATGTTATTTTTTGAACGTTTCTAAGAAGATGCAGAGTTGTCCGATTAAAAAATATTGATTTTCGTGAATTCTATACTAAATCTACGAATAAGTATTTTTTCCTGATGCAAAATTCATTTATAAAACTTCATCGGCTTTTAGCTACTATGTCTAAAAT
The DNA here is from genome assembly GCA_037103525.1 of Ganaspis brasiliensis. Classification (NCBI taxonomy): domain Eukaryota; kingdom Metazoa; phylum Arthropoda; class Insecta; order Hymenoptera; family Figitidae; genus Ganaspis; species Ganaspis brasiliensis. The sequence goes on along the minus strand of JAZKLR010000055.1, from coordinate 2,698,496 downwards.
TTAGAGTCTAAATATTATTTAACTTAAAAAAATAGAGGTATTTTTTTCGATAAATAAGAAAAATCCTAGTGGGTGAGAGCATGAAAAATTAAAAAATTTGTTTACAATGCGTTTTTGGACCACCTCAATGGCCAAAGTTATTTTTTAAGATCTATAAAGATTGTTTAAAAATGTATTTGCTAGTAGTGAAAATTGTCTTTAAAAAGAGGATAGTGATTTTCTTATTGTTACAAACCACTTCTTAGGTTTACGATATCTTATAGTATATTTATGCGTATATTTTAATTTTCCTTTTAAGAATAATGTAAATTGTGTTTATTTATTATTTTTTCATAAACTTCTTTATTCCAGCAGTTTTTTTTGAAAAATATTCAGAATTAAGCTTTATAATTATATTAACTTATTGGTTTATAATATACAAAGAATTTTTTTGCAATGTCCACGTGGACAATTTTGTAAGGGGGGGGGGGGGTTTGTAAAATGTCCACGATTGTCCACGAGGGGGGGCGGGAGGGTCAAAAATCAGCAAAAAAATGTCCACGTGGTTTATGGATGGCCCCTAATGAAAAATTAGAGAAAATATTTGAAAGTTTAGATAAATAATAAAAAATGGAAAAAAATCATTAAAATTTGAAAAAATAATTTAAAAAATTACATAATTTATTTTAAATGAAGGGAAGTTGAAGAAAATTTCAGAAAAATACTTCAAACTTTCAAAAGTTTATTAAAGAAAAAAAAAATAATTAAAAATTAGAGAAAAAAAGTAAAAAAATATAAACATAATTTAAAATTGAGAAGAACAATTTTTAAATAAAAAGAAATAGTTAAAAAATTATAGGAAATTATGAAAAAGAACGAAATTAATCGAAAATTGAAGAAAATAATTTAAAAAATAATATAAATAATTAAAAATTGAATAAAATAATGGAAATGTCAGATAAATAGCTTAAAAATTTTGAAATTATGAAACAAATGAAAAAATTTTAAATTTAAAAAAATAAATGTTGAAAACTAATTGAAAAAAATGATTTTAATATTTGAAACTTGTAGTAAATAATTAAAATGTGATCCAAACAATGATAAGTTGTAGAAAATAAATAACATTTGAGTGGAATAACTGAAAAAATTACAGAATTTTTTTTACATCAAAAAAATAATTAAAGTTTGGAAAAATACATGAAGAATTTAGAAATCAATTAAAAGAAATGAAAATAACTCAAAATTGGAAAAAAGAATTGAAGAAAGCTAAAAATAATTAAAATTCACGATAATTAATAAATAAAAATTAATATTATGAAAACAAATAAAAATAATTAAAAATTAAATAATTTAAATGAAATATGATGCAAACAATCATAAGTTGTAAAAAATAAATTACATTTGAGTGAAATAAAAGAATAATTGAAATTTGAATAAAAATACATAAAGATTTTAGCAATCAATTGAAAAAAAAGATAATAACTAAAAATTGGAGAAAATAATTGAAGAAAGCTAAAAATAATTAAAATTCACGATGATTAATAAAAAAAATTGATATTATGAAAACAAATGAAAGTACCTAATTGAAAATTAAAAAAAATTATTGAAGTTTTAGAAAAATACTTAAACATCTTAGAAAATGAGAAAAATAATTAAAATAGAGGAAAATAATTAAAAAGTGATAAAATTAAATCAAAATTAAAAAAAATAATTGTAATAAGTTGGAAATAATTTAAGATTGAGAAAAAAAATTGAAATATATGTTAAAAATAATTTAAATATGAACAATGGAAGACAGTAAATAAAATTTTAGGGAAGTAATTGAAAAAACTATAGGATATAAATGTTTCAAAAAGAAGATACTTACAAAATTACTTAAAAAATTTTAATTAAAGAGAATTATTAAAAAAATTGTAAATTGATGAAAATAATTGAAGTTTTAGAAAAATACTTAAAAGTCTTCGAAAATAATTTGAGAAAATATCAATAATAACTGACACTCGAAGAAAATAATTGATTAACTATGAAATTAATAAAAAATTGAAAAAAATAATTGAAATGAGCTAAAAATAATTTAAGATTGTGAAAAATAATTGTAACATGATGAAAATAATTTAAATATTTATTTATTTATTTAACATATTAACAGGAAAAACCCCTTTAAGGAGGTTCTATGGTATGACGGTACTAGTCAAAACAGAGACCATTATTTTGAGGTTAGGTTTAAATTTAATTTTACGAATATATAATTAAACAATTGTATTTATTAACTTTATTTACTTTTTAAATATGACTATTTTTCATGTGTGATCAAAATTATCATTTTAAAATGTCAGAACATCTGAACTGTATCGTGTAAAACGTGAAATATTTGTACAAATTAATTTATTGCAACTCTCACAGGTACATAATCTACCAGCATGTGAAACTTCTTTTTAAAACTTCTAACAAAAACTCCACCACAATGAGATATTTGCGAAAATGTCAGAACCGTAACGGTCAGAATCGAAACGACTGATTTTTAAATCGTATTAAAGGTTATTAATTTGATAAATTGCCAACTTCATTTAACTTCAAATGTTTTGATGTTTTGAAATAACAAAGAAAGTGTTTTAATTAAATTCAATTAATTAAAATGAGAGGAGATACAATTTTGAAAAAAACCGAACAAATGAGAGAGAAGAGACGGAAAGAAAAAGAAAAAAAAGTATAAAAAAGCGAATTATTCGAGAAATTGGCGTCAACAAAAAAAGCCGTAAAGGTTATTTTTAAAAATTACTCGTGTTTAAATTTTTAAATGATAAAACCTATTTTAAAATTATACTATGTTTATTAATAAAATCTTTTTAAATTCTAAATTAAAAAAATTAATATTTTCTATTCTTTCTACTAGTAACGATCTATCCGACTCAAATACACGTTGTGATAACATGTGTTCAGAACTAACAAATGTGGAGATATTAGAAGAAAAATTCTTAGATGTAAAATTTAAAAACTGACAAAACATAAATAATAAATTTTAATGTGTAAAAGAAAATTTTAAAACAGCAAAACATAAAAAAATTAATTTTTTAAATTCAAAACAATCGACAAATGCTGTCATTCTAACCTGTATAACATCGATATTTTAAAAATGAAAAAAATGTATTAAATCTTTAAAATAGTAAATGTTCAATTCAAAAATTTCATTCCAGATATTCATCTTAACTTATATGCACATTTTTATTAATGTGTTTTTAAATATTTTTTTTCTATATTTTTCGAAAAATAATTAAAATCGACGAAAATAATTTAAAAACGATAAAATTAATTCAAAATTAACAAAATAATTGAAAACAGTAAATAAAATTTAAAAATGTTTATTTAAATGGAATAATTAAAAAATCGCAGAAATAATCGAAAACTGATTAAAATAGTTGATATTTCAGATAAATAATTGCAAATTATTAATTTGAAATTTATTAAAAAATAATGAAAATAATTATAAATTGAAGAAAATAATAGAAAAATTGCAGAATTTATTTTTAAGCATAATAAATAATATAGCAGCATTAAAAAGCAAGCATAAAAAATAATGAATATATTAAAAATTGGAGAAAATAATTGCAAAATAACAAAATGAAAGTTAAACAAAATAATTGAAAATTGAAATATATATATTTGAAAGTTCTTGAAGTTAATTCAGAAATTATGAAAATGATTAAAAATTGAAAATAATAATTGCGAAATGACAAAAATAATGGTAAATTAAAGAAAAATTTAAATTTGGGATGAATAATGTAAAAATTAGGAATAAATAATTAATCTGATTTAATGAAATCATAAATAATTAATATTAAAAAAGTGATAAAAAAAACGAAACAAAATTTGACGAAATTTGAAGAAGGTAAATTTAAGAATTACGGAAAGAATTCAAAAATAATTAGAAGTTGCAAAATATAATTGAAAAATAATAAAAATAGTACAAAATTGTAGTTTAAGTAATTGAAATCATAATAGAAAAGAATTATTAAACATCGAAGAAATTTTTTAATTACTTCAAATTTAGTACATTGTAAACGTGGATTAATTGAGCGTTTAATCAATGTAAGCTCACATTAACTAAAATTTGATGAAATTAAAATTGCTGTAAATTTTAAATTTAAGAACATTTTAAAAAGGTGAAACACGATTTAAAATTTTAAATTTAAAAAGAAAAGAATATCTAGTAACAAATTTTAAATATGGACAGAATGAATGGATAAATTAATTAATTAATTAAATATACTGGTAAATTATTATATATAATTGGGGCCCCGTTTTCCATTTTGTCCCAGAGCCCTTGCCCTCCCAGTTACGCCACTGATTTACATGGGTGATTAATAATAACAATGTTTTTCATTGCTTTCTTTTTATTTAATTAATTTAATTATATTTAACTATTAATATTATATAAAAATAAGTTAGTAATTTTGCAGTTTCAATGGAAAAGTTTAAGATTAGAGTATTTTGTGTTGTTATTTAGGTTCAGTTTCATGACGATCCTCCTTATAGTTAATGACAGGTGAGTAATAATATTAATAATAATTATTATCATGACCTTCTTTTTTTTAATTGTAAATTGAAAATGTTCAGATAATTTATTTATTATTTTTATTTTTGTCATATCAAGTTAATAGTTTTGCACTTTTAATGGAAAAATAAAAGTATTGTTTTCATTTTTTAGAAAAATACATATGGAAATTATTTGGCGACAGTCAAGAAAGAATAATGTTTTTCATTAATTTATTATTATTGTAATGCAAATCTAAAAGTTATAGAGAATTATTACTATTTATATAAAACTAGATTAGTAGTTTCGAACTTTCAGTTCTCATACCTCTTAATCTGATTTTGAGGTTCTAAATCACCTTATGTATTGAAACAAACAAATCCACATTTTTGAATTATACAAGTCTTGCTGTTAGTGTTTATAAAGTATCCACATTTTATTTTACATTAAAAAACAAAAATTCAAAAATATTTATGAAACAGTTCTGAAATTTAAAGAAATTGCAGAAACTGATGGAATAAAAACGCAATGAGAATACATTTATAGAAAACTATTTTAAAGTTATCGAAAAATGGAGAAAGTTTTTTTTTACCAATCCAAAAACTGAAAAATGAAAAGCAAAGAGGGAATTTTTTTAAAACTAACATAATGACATAAAAAAAATTATGAAAAAATATAGAGAACAATGCTAAATAAAAATAAAAATAATTTAAGAAATAGAAAAATAGAAAAATTAAATATGTATCTATGTAAAAAGGAATTTATATAGTAAACAATATTTTGCTTTTAATTCGGGAAAAATAGAAATACAAGCCCTAAAAAATTCATAAAACGAAATTCAAAATTTAAAAGTTTTTCCAACTTAAAAGGTAGTCTTACATTCATAACTAAAAACCCAACAAGATTATACTGCAGTACTTAATGTCATTTATTATTAATATTATTTTTGTTTTTCTTCAAAACCAACAGAGCGAAAAAGCTCCTTCATGAAACTTTAATAAAACTGATGACGCAATAAAGGAAGAAATCTATTAATACAATCTCGACAGTATTTAACCATTTTTCAAAATTCAGCTGTAATTTAAAATTGTTTAAATTTTAAAAATGCTTTCCCAGCGAGATAAAAATGTTGGATATAGGGAAAAAGCTACTTTGCGAAAAGTCAAACGAAATTCAAAGTAAAGAGCAGTGTACTTAACGCCTTAATAAATAATTTATCATAGACGTATTGCAGTTTCGTTCTTTTATTACACATTGAATAAAGGAAACTTTTCGAATAGACCTTAGAGATTTTTCTCTAGTTAAAGTTTTGAGGAGTTTCTTAAAGCGGAGTGACTATTAAAATTTTTACACTTAAAAATCTACACGAAGAGCACGAGTTAAAGCTATAAAAGTAGTTGCACGTCAACGAAGCACTCATTATATCTCGCAAGCTGTGAAAGTCTGATCAATTTATAATTAAAGCAACCGACTTTTAAGAAAAGTTCGATGGGACGTCGCGTAGTCGACGACAGGTCGTCCCACGAAAGGAGCATACTGCCACTGGATTATATTGAAAAATTCACTATATCACTAATCCAAGTTTTCTGAGATCTTTACATTCACCCCAAGAACAAGTTTTGTAACCTCCTTGGAATAAACTCTATCAAACTTCACGGTACGTACTTGAACATGCCACCAAAGTTCAGTAATAACTTTTCACCAATCTCAAATCTGTCAACTTGGTAAATATTATCAATTTTTGTATATTTTTTATTATTATCATTAAAGTCCCGACTGACTTTGAATCTTTAAATAACACAAGTTTAGAAAATTAGAAAATTTTTCTGATCTGTGGAATTTGCCTGTCATGTATAATTTTCCACTGAATTCAAATATGAAGTCAGATATGAGGAAAGTAGAACAGTTTTTGATTTAATTTAATATTGATAAATAATTTCGGTAGTTTTTGTAAAAGCTTAATTTTATCTGTATTAAATGTTGAATTTTAATATTATTTAATTAACTTTACTTTTATTCAGTAATGGAATATTCTAATTTTTTTACCTGCTAACTTGTGAAACCAGAGTTGTTGCAATTGTTTTGATAACAACTATTGTATAAATATCTTTATTTTTATTTTACACACGAACACGACTCATTTTGTTTGAGAAGTAGAGGCTTCTCCATTTTTATTTCACCGAGAAGCTGCCCTGAGGATCGTCGTTTTCAGCTTACAAGAGTGCTAGGATCAGATGACGATGTTGACGTTCGTTGTTTACCACCTGTCAATACAGTGTAGCAGACAGCCGAGATACAGGGATGGGCGGACGAGGCCATCACCTCGCCGTGCGACAGAGTTCGGTCGCTCGAAGTTGCTACGTAACCGAGATAAATTCTGGCGTAATTTTGGACTTGAGACGATTGTGTCTGTGGCTTGTTGCGCCAGAGGTGATTGTGTGTAGACTTTAAACTAACTTATTGACGACGTGTTCTCGCGGTCGTGAGTCTGAACTGGTATTTCCGACCTTTCGGTCGTGTTTTATTTCTTAAGTGTTAAAAACTTCGTAAAAATGTAATCAATATTACTGACGGGGCTCTATTCGGGGTCATTGTGCCCTACTAGGTGAGCTCATTAATTAATGACTTCTTCTTTTATTGAAGTCGAATCTCCGAAAAATAAACTTTAAAATCAGAGTCAGTGTTCAGTTCTAAATAGTTTGAAACAAGTTTTGTACAGTTTTAAACTAGTTTTAAAGAGTTTAACGTTGTTTTGAACAGTTCTAAACTACTTTAAACTAGTTATAAATAGTTTTAAAGAATTTCTCAGCCAGTTGTAAACATTTTTAGGTCCTTTTAACATATTTAAATACTTTTTAAGCAGTTTATAATAGTCCTAAATAATTAGAAACAGTTTTAAACAAGTTTGAAAAAGTTTGAAGTAAGTTATCAACAGTTTTAAAAGGGTTTTAAACAATGCTGTTGTTCTGAACAAATTTGACAGTATTTGACTTGTTATAAACAATTTTAAAACAGTTTTAAATAATTTTAGATAAGTTTTTTATAGTTGTAAACTTGCTTTAAACAGTTAAGGTTGTTCTAAACAGTTTCGAACTTTTTGGAACTTGTTGCAAACAGTTTTAAACCAGTTGTTAATTGCAATAATTTTAAAGACTGTCAAAATAATTAGATACAGGTTGAAACTAGTTATGGACAGATTTAAAACAGTACTAACTAGTTTTAAGTTGCCCTAATCCGTTATAAAAAACTTTAACTGGTCTGAAACAGCTTTAAACCAGTAATTAGCAATTTGAAACTTGGTTTTGACTTTATTGAGTTCCGAACATTTTTAAATAGTTCTAAATAGTTTTAAACAATTTTGAACTTGGTTTCAAAACTTTTAAATACATTCTCAGCAATTTTAACCTAGTTCTAAACAATGTAATATTTTTTTTAAAAAAGTATTTTTTTTAATGATGTTATCATAGTCTTTTGGTGACTTTTTTGAAAGACAGATTCCCTTCCGAAATGTTTATTATGTAACAAAGTAGGTTCGATCGAAGGAAGTCAAATAAATAACAAAAAAACAATGTTATTTTTTTAAACAGTTAGAACAACGTTTCGATGACATGGTTTATCATCATCATCAGGCTCGAAATTAAAATAACATTATTACATATTGTAATTTGTCGAACAGTTAAAATATAATCCGAATGCTACAAGCATTTTGTCAAGACTGATATTAATGATATTGATCGTAATTAATTAACTAAATTAATTAATTGAAGACGCTGTATTTTTGCTTCTCGTCTTTTAAGTTTCTATTTGACCCTTTCATGACATATTTTTCTTCAAAAGTAAAGTAAATAAATTAAAAAAAAGCACTGACGTCTAAAACTGAAGTGATATGTGAATGTTTCGAGGCCAAAGAAAGTAATTTTGCTAAGAATTTGGATTGTAAGTAGAATGTCTGGCTTATGTGAAGAAAGCTCAATTGGAAAGAGAAGAGACCAATCTCATTAGTTAAGGCGAAGCAAAAGATTTATTCTCGTAAAGTTCAGATTAAGAGGTACCGGATCTTCGTACTTTCAGATGCAAAGAAATATAAAGGGCGTTTTCGCGTGATTTACTACGAGCTTTCGCGGAGAAGACATAACTCTTGATTTTCAACTGTACTGTTTGAATACTTGTGTAACAAGATTTGTGAAGAAAAAAGAAATCTTGCCTTTTCCCACGAACTCGGATAATTTTTCCTAATTAAAAAAGTTTTATTGTTCGTAATTAATCGTTTTTATTGCGAAAGTTCCAATAAGTGAAGATTTATTAAATGCAAGGTTTATATTGTGAAGTTTCTAAAGCTTAGACATTTAAAGCACCAAATAATTGTTAAATAGAGTTTGAAATATGTTTTTAAATTGACCTCAAGAATTTAATAACTTGCATAATTGTGTAATATGATAAAAGCTTCATCAAGATGCTTATTTAATAAGCTTTGTGATGAAGTATAAAGTTCTCCTTTACGAGTTTAGTATATTCAGCGATTTTATTATTAAATTGTTAAAATTTTCTAAATATTATTAGTATTAATATAATACTGATAATACTAAATAATATTTTATCATTAATTAAAGTTTTCTAACAAGAAAAACAAATAATCGTATTCTGTATTAAAAATTTATTATATTTTCTGCAAAAAATTCTATAACAATAAGTTAATTTTTAAAAAATTTGAAACTTGCGATTTAGTCTTTAAAATTTAGACAAACAATACATTTCATATAGGTCAATCGATTTGTTTTAAAGCTAGGAGTATGCTTTTTTATATAATATTAAGTTGAATTTATAGGTAAACTAGGTTGTCACCTAGTTTATTTTGACGATATTATTTCCCAGACGTTAAACAAAATATTTGGAATATTTAATTTCTATGAGAGGGAGGCTTATGTATTAAATTAGTAAACTGGATTATTTAACTACAGAAGAAAAGTGGAGATTATAGGGGAGCAGACCAGAAAATAAAAAGTAGATTAAAGCGAAATAACTCAAATGCTGAAAAGAACTCAAGAACAAATGAAATACTACCAAAAAAAAGTGACGAAAACAATCATTATTCTAGTTTATAATAGTTGCAAAAATATCGAAAAATATAATTAAGAAAAGAAGAGATAAAAACAAGAGTTTAAAAACAGAAAATACATATTAAAATGGGGTGAGAGAGAGATAGAAAGAAAGACAGTTAGCAGGAGACTAAAAAGAAAAAAGAAAAAGAAGATAGGGTGAGTTTGATATGGATGAGCAGGATACAGAAAACTGGTAGAATAAAGCCAGATATCAAGAAACAGGGAGCCTTTAGCCCTTAGGCGGCCCTTAATAATAAATTCATATCTCTACGACCACCCTTTCCCTCTCCATTTACTTTCTCCCTACCACTCAGTGTTTGCTTCTGCTACCAAGATGGTCCCTTCTCAGTTGGACTACAAATACCTTTTTTATGCCGCTTAATAAAACTCGCCTGACATATCTCGACTGCTACCACTTAATTTTCGAAAGCGGCCTGCTTCGCTACTCGCTTTCTCTTACGTTTATTTTTTTTTTTTTACAGAGAAAGACAGCTTACTTTTCCCTCCCTTTCACTAAGCCAGAAACTCTTATTCCTAAGAAATGAATATTCTGTCTCAGTGTTTCTTGAATTTTATTCCCTACTGCCCCTAAAATACCCCCATTGCAATCCATATTAAATATTAAATTCGAGTCACGTGATCCCTAGAAAAATTGATGTAAATAAAGTTGATTTTTGATTATCTGAGATCCCCTTATCAGTAAATAAAATAGTTCAGGAATGGAATTTTGACAGAGACGATTTATGTAAGGGCGAGTGAAGGGAAGAATTTTTGATAAAGAGACTAAAAATAACATTTCAGTGATTTTGCCTTTTAATTAGAGCAAAATAATTAATTTTGCTTCATTGATGAAATGAGGGCTTTGAGAATTAACTTGATAATTAGAGAATCCTTGCAATTTAATACTACTTATGGATTAATTAGTAGTTGTCGTAGTAAATAAATTCTATAACGTAAAGTACCACATTAATTTATCGAGATTCAGATTTTTATTGTCGTATTAATTCTTTAATTTCGATCTTTTAAAAAACGTATTTTTTATATATTAAAAACATATTAATTTAAATGTATTTATTTATTTATAAAATTTAAAATTTATGTTTAAGATAATACAGCTGAATTATTATAAAAAAATAAATACTAATAATAGTATACTATTGTGTTGACAAGGAAAAAAAATTTAACATTAAAAAATATGAGATGTTCGTTTATAGTTGTTTGGCAAACTTTGAGTCATATGACGAAGAAAGAAGAACTCATTTCTAAACAACCTTTGATCTTCTTTACTTATAAACTGATCTTTCGTTACACAATATTGAATTCACCTTCGAACTTTTCTATTATTATACATACATATATTTTATTTACAGAAGTTCCATTAAAACAAAAAAAAATATTGAATCTTTTAGTAAAAAAAACCCGAATGAAGTGAAAAAAATATTCTGGCATATTTCATAATTCGATCTACTTGAAAGAAAATTCTACTAAATTAAAATGCAATTAAATTTAAATTCTTTCAAATAAATAGTTTATTTGAACAAAAATTCTGTAAAATCATAATTCTATTAAATATTAAAAATTCGCTTATCTGAAACTTATGTTAAGTGAAATTCCGGATTTATTGAATTGAAAACAGATTCGAAGGATAAAATAAAAAAAATGTCGCCACACTGATAATTACTTATTTACTAGTTTTGAAGGCGGAAAAATATTTTAAACTATTCTACCGTGGAATAAAGTCAAAACCACCCTTAACAACAACCTCAAAACACAAAATTTTTAAGACAGTTTTTGCTGATTTTACAGATTTTTCTTTTCCTTTAAACTGTGCAAAAAAAAAAATTTTAATTCGAATAAAAACATGAATTTTTGTTGAAAAAAACCACTCCACAAATTACAAAGTTTTGTTTTGATAAAATTAATAATGAATGCTAATAATTGACAAATCTAAATTCTTTGACTTAACGCGTGAACGTCGGATCAACCACTGATAATTAAGTTTCCCCAATTAGCCTTTATTCAAAGGGTCTGACTTATTTCATCAAAGGATCCAAAATGAGGCACTGGTAATACAATTTTTTTAATGATTTATTTATTAACAAAATTAATACAAAAATTAACACAGCAACTATAACTTGAAATATTTTGAGAAGAAACTCGACTTCTTTATTCTAAAGTTCGTACTATAATGAGTCAAAGCGAATAGATCTTCTACCTGAGACCCTCTTTTCCTTATCGAAGGTGACAAGGACTCAGATATAAAATCTTTACAATAGCATAGACAATAAAGTAATGATCCCTGACATTTCGAGAAACTTCTGGTGAAAAGGAAAAAATAAGAAAATTTTTCGAAATTACAATTTTGTAATAAACATTTAAAAAACCGTGGTTTCGCGGTAGTAAACCTAATAGAATGTGAATTTCCACTATTTCTAGAATTCGTGCTAATCACTGTAATCTAGGTTTTAGTCTTGCTAGGAAGAATCTTTCCGATTCTTCAGAATGTGCTTATTGCGGGTTTAAATCTAAAGACATTAATCACGTGATTTGGGCTTGTCCGCGTCATTCGAATTCCCGCTCCTCCTTTGAGCGTAAACTTATTGGTTGTCATTTCTTTCCACCTTTTTCTGTAGAATCCATCTTTTCTCAACATTTTAAGAAATGTTTCCGTTCTTGAAACTTTAATCTTCATCTTTAATGTCCTTATTTTTCATTTACATTTTTTTCATACGCACAAACTTCTTTGTAGTAACACCTTGGCACTTTGTGCAAGTATTAGCACTCTAAAAATCGAGCCTAATATCAAGCTGAACACATCCATCATCGTCTTGGCAACTAGGTCAACTTTTACTGTTTCTTGACCTATGCTATATATAAATAAGAAAATTTGCAAGACGATCCATGACTCATATTTACTTTCTAGATTTAAGAATCGTCAATCAATTGTCTCTTTCGTCGTAATTTTAATTTAGATAGTTAATTCTTAACTTTGCACAGCAACTCTACTCCAATATAAATATAATTAAAAAACATCCCTTAAAGCCAATCCCTATCTAAATATTCAAATCCAAGTTAATATTTAATTAAATGCGTTCAGATTCCTAATATATAATTTTGAAAAACGATTCTAATTTGTCATCAGAGAGAAGAAAAACAATTGATGAAAGTCTGAGATTGAAATATTAGTTATTATGAAACGGTAGTTTAAGCATGAGAATCGATAATGAGTAATTCGCGAGACAGGCGTTAATATCGCAAGACAAAAGCATCTCGTCGGTTTCATTTACGTCGACTAGATAACGGAAGGAGGAATAGTGAGAGGGAAGGTTCGCCCTTTTTGCAGCCAGCCTTTTATGCTAAACGCTCGCTTCATTTGAATGGCGCTAATGCGAAAAACCGATGCATGCTAATGGAGAGGCCACGATTCTACCTACTCACACGCAAGTACGTGTGAGTACTCATTGCATACTAACCAACCCTTCATGTCATATGCATGCGTTACGACCGTGAAATCATCCAACTCTCTCGTATTCCTTTCCTCATTCAACTAGTTGACCCAACTCTATATAGTTGCTTTCAAACTCATCAAAATCCACAATATGAAACAAACATTCCATAGTATCAAACGCGTAAACTTGATTCAGTTCCCAAATAATATTACCCCGACCAATTATTATCATTTTTGGCTTGAATTTAATTCAATCATATTTAGAATTTGACTTATTGATTTGTAATTGAACCTCTTTTGAATCCTTTTTTCTACTTCATATTTTTCATTCTACTCTTACGTCCGTAACTTATTGTTATCAATGGGACAGTAGATATAAAAAAAATATATATAGACAAGACTTTCTTTACAAAACGTTTTTATTCCACAATGCGACGAAATACAGAACTGAACTAATATTCCCTTGTAAGTAGAATCACTTCGAACCATTATAAGACAATTAGCACCCTTCTCCGCCTTTCGCTCCATAAAATTCAAAATTTGTACCGTCATCGGCATACCTGAAATTCCCCAATATAATTGCTTTCTAAGAAACAATAAACTTTTATTATTTCATTTCAAAGGACTAAACCTTTTACCATTTAAGGCTTTAGATTTTACTGAAAGATGTATCCTAATACAAATTCCAAACCTTAATAATCTTATGGATATATTCAATGTATATAAATATACATTTATTAATTTTTGATGTATCGAAAGGATTACAAAAATAGTCGGCCGAGAGGCACGGCCATTACAAAAGACGCGCACAAAACAGTGACTCGATTTACTACAAATTTTGATCGGAGAACCGACTCCAACAAAGATAAATCCAATTAATTATAAAAGGAGCTTATCTGCTATGGGTCTACGCCCCCGGATTGCTCCTCTACCAAATATACTTATATATTTAATTAAAAAATTATTTAACAATTGTCCAATGACATAAAGTAGTAACAATGCACACCAGAACTGGAATGATGACAGGCTGAACGCGTCGTCGTCAAGCCACAATTGTCTACACACAATTACCCCCTAGCGCAACAAGCCTTGGACCCAATCGTTCCAAGTACAAAGTTACGCCGAGATCCGTCGCCGTTACGTAGCAAGCGCGAGCGACCGAACTCTGTCGCACGGCAAAGTGGTGGCCCGCCCATCTCTGCATCTCCGTCGTCTGCAAGTTAGTTTCGACAGGTGATAAACAACGACCGTCAGCATCGTTTTCTGATCCTGGCCCTCTTGTCAGGACGAGACTCAGATCAGTACCTAGTGTCAGGACGATCCCACAACGAAGGACTCGAAATCCAGGAAACGACGATCCTCAGGGTAACTTCTCAGAGAAATAAAAGTAGAGAATTCTCCACTTTTCCAAATAGAGGCGAGTCAGGTTCGTGCAAAAATAAGAACAGATATTTGTAAATAATAGTTGTTGTTGTCAACAATAGCAACAGTTCCGGATTGGCAAGTTGGCAGGTAACAGTTTTAACACATTGTTTGGTCAATAAGCCAATCATTTTTATAAATTATAACTTAAACAAAATCTGCCTTTTTCTCGTAAATTTAAGTATGAAATTGTTAACTAAAATCCCGAAAACCACGTAATCGTTCCAGCCCATAAGGCGTTAACTATTCAAGACTTAGGTAATTTTGCAGGACCTGATTTTACCGTTGAAACATAAAATGTGAACTTCAGATGTTTTTTCAAAATTTAGACTCTTTCGGCTACCTTCGGTATAATTCAGAATTGAAACCCATTTTCGGGTTCCGAGCCTGCCGCACCTTTTCCTTAAGAAATTCAGGCACTTGCGTCTTGACCATTGACCAGTATATTTCTAACACTGGTTTCAATGCGCACTAGAAAAAACCTTTACTAAATTAGTTAACAGTAAAATGTAAAATTTAAGGTTAATCAGTTATGAATAAATAATATTGTTTATTTAGCGTACATAACTGAAGTGTTTCATTTATGGACCTTTACTCTTTTCCTACTTGTGTCTCACATTCAATATTTTTTTTTCAAGTGCAATACAAAAACTATTTATCAAACGTGAAGAAATATTAAAATAAATTGGTTATAATTTTATGCAATTGGTAATCATTTAACAAATCCTCACGTTCTGAGAAAACTTTAAATTCAGGCTTAGTGCGTAGAGAGTACATAGGGTGAAGGAACCAATTACCGAGTCGGTACCAATTGTCGAGTCTCACTGACTACTTTTGCTTATAAACAGTAAATCACACTATAAATATAAAATATAATTGTATTACATTATCAATGAATAATTTGTGTAAACATACAAAAATATTTCTTTACATGATTAAAGACCATTTTTCTAGAATTAAATGTTTCAATATGCAGTATCAACATTATCATCTGACAGTCGCCATTTGCTGTTTTCATTCACAATACGACTATCATAATTTAAATTCCAAAAGTCATATATTCTATATATTTTAAAAGTAGTTTATAAGTATATCATTATACACAGAAAAGAACAAAGTTTTTGAAAATTAAAACGTTGGTTTGATAAAAGTATTTAATAGTTTAAATAAAATGATTAGTCGGAAAATGGTTCTTTATTTTGACCGAAATCCAATTGTCGAGTTACGTTTCCTTAACAACACTTTCTATTGTTTTTATGGGGTTAAAAATCCCTTGTGTTTACAAACGTTAGAAAAGAAACCGGTAAGATACTTTAATTTCAAAAGAATATAAAGTTTTTTTTATAATGCATGTGTTTATTTATGTTTTTAATCAAAAGCTTAGATAAATAATCTTTTTTTAATTCCTAAATTTTAAGTAATAGCATTTTTTTTAAAGTGAAAACGACAATTGGGTCCAAAAATCGAGCTATTGGTATCGCAACCTCGACAAATAGTATTTATATGCAATAAATCTTCATATTAATTTTTTCTTTATGTATTTATTTTTTTACTAGAAAATCATATCAGAATTTCAAACTTTGATTATATTTTATTCAAATAAACCGTTGCTATGCATGTAAGTAGTTTTATTTATGAGTTATTAGATAAATTCTAATACAGTGTCACTATTTCATCGACAATTGGTTCCATCACCCTAGATATTGTTAAACGTTTTTATATTTTTAGGTTATTAAGACTCAAATCTTATTAGTAATTTTGTGGGAGATTTATCAATATATTAATAATTTTTTTTGTTTATTAACAAATATTTGACAAAAAACAGCACTTTTTTTAGGTTTAATTCGTTAATGACGAAATTAAAGAAATAAATATATGGGGCGAAATTTCTGAACTGTCGAGGTCAAAAAATAAAATTTATTTAGTTTAGCTTAAACTTTGCTAGAGTGTTATATTTAAATTTCATGAAATAGTTTTTGAGTTACACATTTTAAAATTTTTAAATTTTTTTAAAATGTTATAGTTTGTTAAATTTATTGGCTCACTCGAGTTCAACCGTGTCAATAAAATTCCATTAATTTTCTAAAATGTAAAAACTTCCATGAAAATCTGTAGTTCACAACAAAACAAAAAAACACTTTTAAGGTAGTTCTCCGGCTTCAGGGCCGCACAAATACTATAAAAAATAGATAAAAACAAATAAATAAAAAACAAATAAATTAAATCTAAAAACGTAATTTAAAGCAATATGTTAGTCTTGTGACACTTCACATATTTAGCACATAGAATTGATCTATTATTCAATATTTGTCACTAATTAGTGACTAAAATTACGATGTTAACGTTGATATTTCAGTTATACAATGAAATGATTTTCTCGATGTACAGCTATCGTCAGATATGCTTTAACAATTGGAACTAGATTTTTATACGTAAATTAGGTAAAATTTACATTTTACCCTTATAGTAATAAGAGTAAAATAAAAACAAAAAATAAAATCTATTATAGTTTATAAAGTATAAATATAATTTCATTACATGTATGTATATTAATTTTTCAAAACATATAAAACAAAAAGATAAATAAAGCGAAATATAAAGTATAAAAATTGTTAATAAAAATAAGAATGAAAAATAGTTCTTGAATTTTACCAAAAATTAGGAAATGAGTTAGGAAATTAGGAATGAGGAAAACAATAAAACAATGACTTAAAAAAGATTAAAAAAATTTGTTAATTAACGTTTGTTTAAACAATGAAAAATATAAAAATTAACTCAATTGAATGTAACTCGTCATCTCGTTAATCATGAGAAAAATGTAGGAATAGTGTTATTAATTTCTTTATGACGATAGGATAAAAATAAATTGTTTATAAAATTGTTAATAACATCACTAATTATTCATTGTAGTTAAAGTTTTTTTATTTTTAACATTAATTTAAGTTTTAGAATATATGCAAAGAGAACGAAGCCTGTAAGACTAAAAATATTGAAGCTACGTATTTGTTAACTAATGAACGTTAAAACAAAGCTAATGTTGAGAATAAATTAAATTATGCTTTATTTAATAATCTGCATTAATAAATAATAACATTGCACATTGTGCTCAAAACTTGAGTAATTTCGTGATAATGAACTGGACAACTAAAATTGTTTATAAATTTTTTTTATAAATTAACAAAATAATTAATTTTTAATTTATAATCGCGCGCAATCGCAAAGACAGAAGAAAATCTAAATATTTAATACACGTCAATTTGAGTTCCACAGACAATTAGTTATAAATTTCATTGAAATGTGTTGCACTTTAGAGAAAAAGTTCCAAGAAGCAAAATTTTCATACAAGAAAGTTTAAGCTTTAGAAAAAGCATTCAAGTAATTCTAAACTTTATTATAGTTTGTAGCAAATTTAATTAAAATTTGTTGAAGTTTAAAATAACTTATTTGAAATTTTCCTTCTGTGATATAATTTTCTTTAATATTGTAAAATTTACTAAGCAGTGTCTTTTATAAAATGAAATTTTTGTTTAATATAATTTCGGCTCTACAGAGATTATCTTGAGTAAAAATAAAAATCTAGATTTATCAATTATTATGGTATACAAATTTATTTAAATATCTAAATTCACAGATTTACTGTTTTTTTTTAATCAATAAAACATTTCGCATGTAGAAAATTTTTTCGTTTGACGATGGTATTTGTCCTCAAAAATGTATAAGAATTTTAATATCGAAACACTATTTTCATTATTAATTATATTCACCAGAGCAAATATATTTTGAGAATTTCCAAAAATATTATTCAGCTGATATAGAGGACATTTTCTTAAATTAGAATTTTCGTATTGGTTAATTTTAATTTTCTCGATGTACTGAAAATACCATAAGAAAAGTATAATCATCTCTTAATTTGAAGGTAACATTTTACATTTGCTAATCTGTTTTAAGATTTCATTAGGCAAAAAGTTGTCAGCTTAAATTTGCATTTTAGCTGCATACACATATATAAAATTAACTTTGAATTTAAATCTGGATTTATTGATAATTTGATTTGTAATTCTCTTTTAATTCAACTACAAGCTTGTTAACGATTTTAATTTAAATTTATTGAAAATTTAATTTTACATTCATTAAACATTTAACTTTATACGAATTAAAAATCGTCTTTTGGTATAATTTAAAATTTAATTCCAAATTTATTACAGATATAATATGAAATTTATTGCGAATGAATTGAAAATTTAATGTACAATTTATTAAAACATAAATTAAATGTTTTAACGTTGAAATAATTTATCGAGAAAAGTAGTAGCAGTAGTTACAATGCTAAAAATAGTAAAATACGCATAACAATAAAAATAAAGTAGCTGTAAAAGTTACTCACCATAAACGCGAATTGATCCGTCTGTTTCACCTCGAGGATTTTTTGCAACACAATTGTAGCTTCCATAATCTGACGTCTGAAAAAAGAAGAACTGAATTTCAAAATTCAGAAATCAAAATGAATACCAAACAATTGAAAGGGTTAAAAAGTTGCCACAGGTGAAAATTGTAACTGTTGTGGTTCGATGAATCAATACCTTTAGTTTTTCATTGTTTGCCATAGGGTTATTAAAAACTCGAAATCCTTGTCCTATATGAAACAAGTATGTTCATGCTGTGATTCCCTTTCAGATAAATTCATAAATGTCAACTGGTTTACTCTCGTGACATGAAAAAGCTGTTTATTTAGCTTTCATAAATATCCAACTACCTACATTGTCACTTTTGTAAATTTTATCTACTCTCTTATTTTTCAATCAGCCGACAAAGTCGTAAAACAGTGCAAAGAAATAATTCAAATTCATCGTTTTGGCATTTCACTTTATCGTAAAATGCTCTCTGAATTTAAATTAGTAAAAAATTATTAATTGGATAGTAAAACTGTGAAAAAGTTTTCACTATTCCAATTAGTAAAAGATGAATAATTACACAGCCTCAAAAAAAAAAAAAAAAAAAATGCCTAAACACTACATTAGTATATTTCTACGTATTTTTCTTCGCTAAATCCGAATCCGAAGTTACAATTGCTAGATTGATTCTACTTTTTGAGATAATTTCAAAAAAATTTAAAAACACAAATCGTAACCAAAAAAAATTGTTTTCTATTATTCCGGGACACTACGCAAGTTTGTTTCTACGTATTTTAAATCTCTTAATCCGAATCCGAAGTAAGAATAACTAAATTGGCTAAAGTCTTTGAGATAATCTAAAAAAAACTGCTCAAAAACACGAAAAAACACCAAAAATAGTTTTTTCCCCGGGACACTACTCTAGTATATTTCTACGTATTTTTCTCTGATGAATCAGAATCCAAAGTCAAAATGATCAGATTAGCTAACATTTTTTAGATAATCTCAGAAACACGAAAAAAAACCTCAAAAATAATTTATCCGGGACATTCGTATTTTTTCCTACTTATTTTTCTTTACTGAATCCGAATACGAAGTCAGAATAACCAAATTGGATAAAATATTTTAAATAATCTCAAAAAAATTCTAAAAACATAAATTAAAACCAAAAGAATTTTTCCTTTTTTTCCGGGACGCTTTTCGGGAAGGTTTGTTAATTATAAATCGCTGAATCTGAATCCGAAGTCAGAATAACCAAATTGGATAAAATATTTGAAATAATCTCAAAAACATTCTAAAAACATAAATTAAAACCAAAAGAATTTTTTTCCGGGACACTTTTCGGGAATGTTTATTTATGCGTATTTTAAATTTCTGAATCAAAAACCTGAAGTCAGAATAACCAGATTGGATAAAATAGTTGAAATAATCTCAAAAAAATTCTAAAAGCATAAATCAAAATCAAAATATTTTTTCTTTTTTTCCGGGACACTTTTCGGGAAGGTTTGTTTCTAGGTATTTTAAATCGCTGAATCTGAATCCGAAGTCAGAATAAGTAGATTGGCTAAAAGCTTTGAGATAATCTCCAAAAACTGCTCAAAAACACGAAAAAAACCTCAAAAAATTATTTTTTTTCCGGGACACTACTCGAGTATATTTCTACGAATCTTTCTCTGCTGAATTCAAATCCAAAGTCAGAATAATCAGATTAGCTAAAAGTTTTGAGATAATCTCAAAAAGCTGCTCAAAAACAGGAAAAAAACCTCAAAAAAAAATTTTCTTGGACACGTCGTGTTCTTCGAATTTTCTTCTACGTATCTTCTTTCTACTTATTTTTCTCCGCTTAATCCGAATCCGAAGTCAGAATAATATTGCCTAAAATTCTCGAGATAATCTTAAAAAATTTCTGAAAAACTCGAAAAAAGCGCTTTTTTGAGATTATCTAAAAAAGGTTAGCTAATCTGATTATTTTGTCTTTGGATTTGGATTCAGCAAAAAAAAATACGTAGAAATATACTAGGATAGTGCCCCGGAAGGAAAACAAACTTTTGGGTTTTTTTTAGTGTTTTTGAGCAGTTTTTTGAGATTATCTAAAAAATTTTAGCCAATCTAGTTATTCTGACTTTAGATTCGGATTTAGTGATTTAAAATACAAAGAAACAAACTTGCGTAGTGTCCCGGAGAAAAAGAAAAAAAATTTTTGGTTTTGTGTTTTTAGAATTTTTTTGAGATTATTTCAAAAAGTTTATCCTATTTGGTTATTCTGAATTCGGCTTCGGATTCAGTGGAGAAAAATAAATAGGAAAAAATACGTAAGAGAAAATACAAAGGACACAACGTGTCCCGGAAAAATTATTTTTTGATTTTTTTTCCTGTTTGTGAACAGTTTTTTTGAGAATAGAATGACAACATTAAAATTTGAATTACCAAATTTCAACTAAAAATCTTTTTAAGTTGAATCGTCTAATTAAAATGAAATAAAATTTTCTAAAATACAATAAATTTTTTTTTGTTAATAATAAAATTGTTTGATTTTATAAGGATCATCTCAGTAATTAATCTTTTATTGTCATAAATATATATTTATAAATTTTAAGTGTAAATGCATTGATAGGGTTAGTTTTAAATTATTTTAATTTAAATTTTCAATGAAATTTTTCGATTTTGGGAGGAGGGGTAAACCCCCCCCCCCCCCTGGATACGCCCCTGTATGCAGCAGCAATTTAGATTTATTTCTAGATTTTGGCAATTCAGAATTATTTTAGCGTTTTTGTAAATACGATGTTAATTAAATTTTAAAAACTTACAAAAAGAATTTATCTTGGACTAATTAGATTATTTATTATTTAAGAATTTAGAAAATAAAAAAGTTTTCTGCTGATTGTTATGGCAGATTACACGGAAAAAAAAGAAATGCTACAACTACATTCAGGAACTTATTAAAAATTACATTTCTCATGTCCTGTTATAATAACAGAACTTTTCTGTTTGAATTAAAATTTTTCTTATGCTGTCCTCACTATGAAGTTGTTCTGTTAAAACAAAATAACGTTATCCGTAGTGACAAACTGTCATTTAATTTTCCAAACTTTTTGCTTTCTCGTGAAGGAAACTCACAAAAATTTTTTAAATTATTTAAATAGACATTTCCTTATTTCATCTAGAAATGTGTTATATTAGTTCCTAATCACATATACCACATATGTGTGTATCTATGTGAGTGTGTGAGAATGTACTATTTTATGAACATGAAACTCGAGAAAGGTTTAAAGGACTTGAATAAAGTTTGGTATGGTTATTTTTACTTCTAACAGTTGAAATCAGACACAAGAATTTTTAAAGATAACCATTATCAAAACTTTTATTAAATTTTGATTTTTTAATAATTTTGCTCTTTTCGAGCAAATTTCAATTTAACTTATAAATTTAATTTAATATACCCATAAGAAATTTGTATTCCGTGATTCAAAATCGATTAACCTATATAAAACATATAATTATTTGTTTAAAATTTGAAAACTTAGTCGCAATTAAAAAATCAAAATTACAATTTTTTATTAACATCTTAGAAAAAATTTTAATTCAATTTATGTAATATATTTAAGAAATGCTATTTCTTTACGTTAAGAAATATCTATTTATCTATTTTAAGTTTATATTTTGTCAAAATTTTATAAAATACAAAATTTTTAAAACATTTTTTTTTCTTACACAATTTAAAAACCTTTATTAAATTTAAATTCTCATTTTCTAAAACAAATCACTCAAAGCGCTTTCTTAATTTATTTTAGAATTTTACGTAATGTATATTTAAAAACTAAAATTTAAACTATTATTTTCCTACAAAGAAAGCAAAATGTTTATGAAATAAACATAATTTCCAATTTATATTATTTATTTTAATTCATAAGAGTGATAATAAAATTGGATAGTTATAACATGAAATTTCGGTAAATTCAACAGAAGTATTAATATGCTGTTTTTACTAGAATCTGTTTGTTAACTACAACTTCAGACAATATTGTAACTGGCACTTAATGACAGTTAACAAAACATCTCGGGTAATTATAACATTAGAGTTCAGCTGTCACAACTTTTTTTTATTCTCAGTGTAGATAATTATTGAAATTTCACTACTTTTCTATTGATCTCTGCAAATGTGGAAATTTATATTAATGAAGAGTATTTTCAGCATTAAAGCCATAAATGAGCATTTATCGAAAAGTCACTAATTGATGGAAACAAAATTTATTCGCTGAAAAGGAAAACAGTAATTGGTAATAATTAATAACGTCAAACCTAAGTGCCGAAAATATAAAACGTGCTTTAAAATCTAATGGCAAAAATATATTAATATTATTAATTAAATAGAATTGCATTTCCTTTTTAAAAATTCTTTAATTTATTTCTCATAGTTTCATTTTTTTAATTTATTCAGTATCTTGTTTTATTTTACATTGTTTCGTAATTTCGTAATTTTTCTCTTTATTTTAAAATTTTTCTCTCTTGCATTTTTTCTCTTTTTCTTGTTCTAAAGTTTTCTTTAATTTTCTTGCATTATGTATTTCAATTATTTTCTTAATTTTACCATATTTTTCTACAGATTAAGTTAATTAACTTATTTAAAGAGTAATTTTGTGTGCAAAAAATGCGTAGAATAATATTTTTGAATTCTTAAACAGCAATTTGTGTATATTTTGTATATGACCCGTTTATATTTAAATAAAAATTATTTTTTTAGTTTTCAAATTATTTATATCATTTTACAATTATTTTCCCCAATTTTTAGTTATTTTCACTTTACTTCAATTAATATTCTCAAATTTCAATTTGTTTTTTCAATTTTTAATTATTTATCTCAACTTTTAATTGTTTTCTTCAATTCTTAATTATTATGCAAGTATTTCATTTTGCAAGTATTTTCACCAATTTTACAACATTTTTATTATTTTTCGATTGACTTTCCAAATTTTCAATTACCTATTTATCCTAATTTTGAATTATCATTTTTTTATTTTACATTTATTTCTGTCATTTTTATCATTATTTCCTCTACTTTTAATTAATTGAATTATTTTTTAATAAATTTTTAAAATTTTCAATTATTTATTTTTATTTATTTATTCATTAGTAAAATTACGGACTCAAAACCATTTATTATCTCAATTCTAAATTATTTTTTATTATTTTTTAAATCCTCAGAAAAATATAAGGAATATTTCTATTTTAGGGCAATTTTTATAATTTTAATATTAAAAAAGTTATTAGATAAAAATTATATAACTTTTAAACAGCGTCAAAAACTTCAATGACCCAAATACTAAAATGAACTTACCTGTGTTCTTTTCAAGATTCCAAAAGAAATGAACTTTACAGTTACTTCCTTGATATTTAATTTTAATAAATTATAAATGTAAACATTGGAAATTTCTGTTAGTAAACAAATCAATATGGTTGCGCGCGCATTTCCATTTTATAGGAATGAAGTTATAGTTATATGAAGTCGCAGTGATGCCAACACCGTCACCAAACGCATCTGCGCACATCTATAAAAAATTATATCATTTGTCGAAATGCGCAGATGCATTTGTTTTCAGTCGTTGGCACCACTGCGACTTCAAATACCCATGACTTCATTCCTCTAAAACGGAAATGCGCGCGCAACCATACTGATTTGTTTACTAACAGAAATCTCCAATGTTTACATTTATAATTTATTAAAATTAAATATCATGGAAGTAACTGTAAAGTTCATTTCTTTTGGAATCTTGAAAAAAAACACAGATAAATTCGTTTTAGCATTTGGGTCATTGAGTTTTATCTTGCTGCTTAAAAGTTATACAATTTTTATTTAATAACTCATTTAATTCATTAAAATTAAATATCAAGGAAGTAACTGTAAAGTTCATTTCTTTTGGAATCTTGAAAAAAACACAGGTAAGTTCGTTTTAGCATTTGGGTTATTGAGTTTGATCCTGCTGCTTAAAAGTTATACATTTTTTATTTAATTCATTAAAATTAAATATCAAGGAAGTAACTGTAAAATTCATTTCTTTTGGAATCTTGAAAAAAACACAGATAAGTTCGTTTTAGCATTTGGGTCATTGAGTTTCATCTTGCTGCTTAAAAGTTATACAATTTTTATTTAATAACTCATTTAATTCATTAAAATTAAATATCAAGGAAGTAACTGTAAAGTTCATTTCTTTTGGAATCTTAAAAAAAAACACAGATAAATTCGTTTTAGCATTTGGGTCATTGAGTTTTATCTTGCTGCTTAAAAGTTATACAATTTTTATTTAATTCATTAAAATTAAATATCAAGGAAGTAACTGTAAAATTCATTTCTTTTGGAATCTTGAAAAAAACACAGATAAGTTCGTTTTAGCATTTGGGTCATTGAGTTTTATCTTGCTGCTTAAAAGTTATACAATTTTTATTTAATAACTCATTTAATTCATTAAAATTAAATATCAAGGAAGTAACTGTAAAGTTCATTTCTTTTGGAATCTTGAAAAAAACACAGATAAGTTCGTTTTAGCATTTGGGTCATTGAGTTTTATCTTGCTGCTTAAAAGTTATACAATTTTTATTTAATAACTCATTTAATTCATTAAAATTAAATATCAAGGAAGTAACTGTAAAGTTCATTTCTTTTGGAATCTTGAAAAAAAACACAGATAAATTCGTTTTAGCATTTGGGTCATTGAGTTTTATCTTGCTGCTTAAAAGTTATACAATTTTTATTTAATAACTCATTTAATTCATTAAAATTAAATATCAAGGAAGTAACTGTAAAGTTCATTTCTTTTGGAATCTTGAAAAAAACACAGATAAGTTCGTTTTAGCATTTGGGTCATTGAGTTTGATCTTGCTGCTTAAAAGTTATACAATTTTTATTTAATTCATTAAAATTAAATATCAAGGAAGTAACTGTAAAGTTCATTTCTTTTGGAATCTTGAAAAAAACACAGATAAGTTCGTTTTAGCATTTGGGTCATTGAGTTTGATCTTGCTGCTTAAAACTTATATAGTTTTTATTTAATAACTTTTTTAATATTAAAATGATAATAAATTGCCCTGAAGTAGAAATATTCCTTATATTTTTCTGAGTATTTAAAAAAAAGAAAACTTTGATACGACTAATAGAACGGAAGATATTGCTATTTTACTTTTTTTCGAAATTTCAATTCTCGTAAACTAACTAATATTTTGACCTAAATATTTATGTAAAACATTAGTCATATTAAATATAATAAAATTTAAAAGTTTCATTACCCGTCGTTAACCTGCCTGAAAATAACGTAAATTTCATTTGTAAAATTGGAATCGCACAGTAATTAAATGTATATAAATAATAAGAAACTCACCTGAACATCGAAAATAGTTAAGGTCATATTCGTCTTATAGGAGGGTTTTTCAGGAGTGGACGTTACTTTGTACTTCTTACTTTCGTGAATCATGAGCCCGTCTTCACGAGTCCAGTAATTTAAGGAAGTTGGATGTGCCTCGGTGTGACATTCCAATGTAACAGAATATCCTAAGGGCACGCCAACCAATTGGTGCGGTATGGACAGCATAGGCGGGACTGTAACATAGAAATGATTGATTGGCTCATAAATGCTCCAATTACCAGCAATACAGAATAGTTCTACGATCGATATCCTTTTGCTTGTATCAATAAATTTTACCGCTAACCCACTAATGTCAGTTTATACGTTTCATGGCTTTCCAGAACGCTCTATTCCATCGACTCCTTTTTCTTTTCATTTTAAAAAGCATTCTCTCAATGAAATTTGTCCAACAAAAAATATTCAAAAATATATTTTTCCTTGTATTTTTTTTTTTTTTTAATATAATAATTTATTTATTTATTTAGTGTACAGTGTACGGGTAAAAAAAACCTATTAAAATTAATAATAAAATATTGACATAAAATATAATCAAAATATAAACAAAATATAACGAGCGAGAAAATCAAAAATATAAAAATTAACACGATATAACGCCGCATCATTTTTATTAGAACCTGTATGAAATTAATTGTTAATGTTAATGTTGGATGTAAATAAAATAGAATTACGGAGTATTTGAATAAACAAATTGATTCTGTCGTCAAAGAAGTCAAGAATGTCGCTATGATAATTCGCTTCGATGCAGAGTCTATTAAATATCGAATTTTTTCCGAAGTTAGTTTTATGAAAAACAATAAAGAATGGAATTTATATTGTAACCTTAAAAAATAAGATAAATATATTTATGTTACAAATAATAATAATAAATAAACTCATTCAAATTAAATTAAATTAAATCAAAAGATTAGATAGAAGCGCCAAATTGTAACCTTAAAAATTAAATATAAATTTAGATTTATTTAGGTTTGGAAAACTAAGGAATCAAAATTTAATGCAAAAATTAATTTAAAGTCATAAACCCGATGATGGAAAATAATTAATTTAAAACGCAGGGCGCTAGATCTTTCTTGGATTAATCTACAAACAAAATAAAAAATAAGAGTCAAGGGACGAAGTTAATAGACAAATTGAAAACCAAAAACGATTAGAAGCTCAATTTAGGTTAAGGACACAAAGATAATACAAGAAAAAAGAAAAAAAGCTCAAAGACCAAAAGAAGTAATCCAGAAAATCAAATTTTAAATTTAGAAAATTAAGTTTACTTAAATTATTGAAATGAACCAAAATTCAAAATAGTCATTTGCAAAAATAACTTTTATCTCGACTAGCTTAGCTCCGAATCTGGATAAAGGCAGAAGAGGTGATTCGGCGTTATTTGAAAAGATTAATTTATTTTAAACTAAATTATCAAATAAGACACTATATTAAAGAAAACAATTTATTTGAAATGGATTCTAAAATTAAAAAGTACAAATTTTTTAGGTTAGTTTTCAAGAATCAATTAAATTGTCTATCTTGGGGATATAAAGAAAGTTTAGTTTTTAGGTTATGACATGACAATCAAATTTATAAATAAGTAAATCTAAATAAACTAGATTTTATTAAATTGTTAAATTAAAGTATAAATAGATTGAGAATAGGAATCTAAATGAGTCACAAATAAATTTGATAATTTAATTAAAAAATTTACATAATTTCAATGTGAGTTCCAAAATGAATCTAAAATTGAATTCAATTTAAATTTAAAATTAAATTAAATTAAAAATTTAAAATAAAAAAATATTTTTAATTTAAAAATTAAAAATAAATTAAAAATTAAATTTTAAATTTAAAATTAAATTGTTAAATTAAAGTATAAATAGATTGAGAATAGGAATCTAAATGAGTCACAAATAAATTTGATAATTTAATTAAAAAATTTACATAATTTCAATGTGAGTTCCAAAATGAATCTAAAATTTAGCAAAGATTAGATTGAAATATAATTTTGTGATTAGACAAAACGAAGAAGAATGAGTTTCGGAATAGCAGGAGGGAAATGAAAAATTTGTTATTTTGAACAATTTGAAATAAATTAAATTAATAAAACTAAACACAATAAATAAATCAAATCGAAAAATGAAATTGGTTAAATCAAATTCCACTCTTTAAGGAGAAATAAATAAATTTTACTGATCAAAGAAATCTAAAATTAACACAAATGTCGTAAGTAAAGTAAATCAGCTGCAGAATCCTTTTTAGAAGAAAATTTTTTAAGCAATTTATTCTTTTAATTAGGAAAGTTCGAAAACTATTTAATTTCCAAAATCCAAGTCTAATCTTTCTGGTAGGAAGCAAAAGATAAGATGGCGTCATTTGTTAATTTCACGGTTACCAACGCAACGATAAAAAAATGATTTGGACAAAACACAATAGGGACTCTAAATGCTTCTTTCCCATTGGCTGACATCATAACGTGCGAAATTCAAATCTTCTGAACGTAAATATCTTCATAAAATAAATATTGAAATCTTCTAAATTAATTCGAAACAATAACATTAACGAAATCTTTATATAAGAAAATAAAGTTGATAATTGAAAATTGAAAATTAGTAATTGAAATTAAATATTTTGGAATAAATTAAATTGTGAGATGTTAAATTATTTAAACAAATTTTACAACGTCATAATATATATGATATAATCTTCAAGTTTCATTTATTCATTTATTCATTCATTGAAGAAGTTTGTCACTAGATTTAAATTTTTTGTTTTCAATAAATTTGTTATTTTTGAAATTAATATATGATATGATTATATACTTTATTATTACCTAATAACTGAAAAAAATCTACTTAAATTTTGTTATTAAACTTGTATTTATTAAAAGTAATTCTTAACTCAGCCTAAATTACTTCGAAACATTTTTGTTAACATTTTTGATATATTTTGAGTACTTACGTACTAAAAGGTCTTTTTATAAACTGTATATTGCCCGTTTATGTTTGAATAAATAAATAAAAAATAAATTTATTTTCTTGAAATGTCAATTATATTTTTTAATGTTTTCAACATTGATATCCTTATATTTTAAATTATTTTCTTCTATTTTCCAAATATTCTTTAATTTATAAAATTATTTTCCTAAATTTTCAATTTAAATTATTCAATATTCAATTCTTCAATCTTTTAACTAATATTCTCATTTTCCAATTATTTTTTTCCAATTACAATTATCTTTTTCAATTTTTACAAATAATTTGATCAATATTTACTTACTTTCAGTGGTTTATAATTGGTGTCGTAATTTTTTAATTTGTTTTAAATTAATTTCTTCAATATGTACACTCAAAAAAATTTGACCAAATTAATTGATATTTGACCAAATTAATTGATCTAAATTATTACACAGATCCATCTTTGCGAGCTTGAATTGGCCACACCAAGGCCACAAAAAGAAGAAGAAGAAGAAGAAGAAGAAGAAGACACTCAAAAAAATATATTAACTCACAGCCATCTATTTTTTTTATTTGAATCAAATAAATTTATGTTTGAATTAAATAAATTTGTATTTGTGTCAAATAAAATTTGATTTGATTCAAATAACTTTTTTATTTGAAGCAAATAAAGCCAGTTGGTCCTGAGTTAATACATTTTTTCTCTAACTGTATTTTTCAAAAGTCAATTGTACTTATTAATTTTCTCAAAGATTTTCTTCAATTTGTAATTATATTCTTAAATTTTTTAATTAAATTGATCAATACTTAAATATTAATAATACTTTTCAATTAAGTTTTTTTTTCTTAATTTTTAAATTATTTTTTCTTTCTTTGATTAATTTCTTCAATTTGTAATTTTTTTCTTTTAATAATAAAAATCTTGTTTAATTTATATTTTCTTAGATTAATTTGAGATTTTTTATTCAACATTATTGTCAAAATTTGTAATTTTTTTCTTTTAATAATAAAAATCTTGTTTAATTTATTTTTTCTTAGATTAATTTGAGATTTTTTATTCAACATTATTGTCAAAATTTGTAATTTTTTTCTTTTAATAATAAAAATCTTGTTTAATTTTTTTTTCTTAAATTAATTTAAGATTTTTTATTCAATATTATTGTCGAATTTTATTTTTATTTTATTATTTTCTCCAAATTTAAATTATATAATTTCTGCTATAAACGTTGAACATTTTCTTGAAATGTTAATTGTAGTTTTCAATTTTTTTACAACGATTTTCTTCGTTTTTCAATTATTTTTTCTACATATTTCAAATTTATTTTTAATTTTTAATTAATTTCTACAATTGTTGAAATTATTTTTTGCAAATATCATTTATTTATTTTTAGCTATTTTCTTTTAATTTCAATATATATTTTAGCTTCTACTACATTTTCAACTATTATTTTAGTCTTAAATTATTTGCGCTGTTGCTCGATTATTGTTTTCAATTTAAAATTATGTTCTTTGAATTTAAATTAAATTTTCATTTTCACTTCTTTTTTAAATTGTTATTTAAACTCTTTTTTTTGTTTGCAATTATTATCTTTAAAATTTCGAATCATTTTCTTTAGCTAAAAATTATTTTTAGCTATTGTTTCAATTATTATCCTTTTTGATCCTTTTTCCCTAAATTGTAAAACACTTTTATAAAATTTGTAATGAATTTTCTTTCCGTATAGTTTATATAATAATAAAATATAATAATGATCTTATATAATAATAGAGGATGTATACAATAAAAACGAAAAATTCAACTAAAAGTTTATTTAACGTTTCAAAAATTGAATATTTTAAGGTGGTACAAGTCAGAAAACACTTTTTTTTCAGAAAGTCTGCTATTACATCCAATAATAATTGTCCTAGTTTTAGGAAAAGTCCCGCTGTTCCTCTATTTGCCAAAAGTTTCCTGTTGGAAGTTAGGTAGTTTTATCTGCTAAGTTAGATCCCATGCGCAAAATCCAAGTATATCGCACGAGACTTAATAAAAAAGTAATCCCATTACGATGAACGTCTCTACTAACCCCCAACCCTTTTATCCTCACTCGTCGTTCCCTATATAATATCCTTGCGGCGGAGGCACTTCAATTTAACTTAAACCTTGTGAACATTACTCCCATTATGCCAATCTGAAATCTTTAATATGTATTCATACCTCTACCTTTGTCAAAAAGACAAAACGTTGCTTCAAATTTAAATGTCATTAAAAGCTTGGGGCGATACCAGCTCAGATTGCTTTTGTTTCAATTGAATTTTCTACACTAAGGCGAAATAAATTTTATATATCGGAACATTTATTGATTAATTTATTGTTACTTTATTCTTTCTATTAATTACTTTTGTTTTATTATTTTTTTTTATTATTTTCAGTTACTCTTGAACTTTTTATTATTTCGATAGAAATGTCAAAATATAACAGATATTATAGTCGCGTAGTATTTGCGAAAGAATATTTCCTTTTTTTTTCTCTGACGAATGAAACCCTTCAAATTTGGCTCATTTCCAAATCCCAACCACTGAAACAATTTTGACTCAAATTAACTTTATTCCTTATCTCTGATTTTTCACCTAAAATAAACATTTATCGACATTGAAATCTGAATTGGTGGAATTTAATATAAATCAGAAAATAAAACTGGTTTTTTAATTTTATGAAATTGTATTTAGGGGAGGGTTGACGTCAATATGGTACATTTTTCAATGAAGAATTTCAATTTTTGAAAAAAAAAAGAAAAAAAATTGAAAAAAGTGTTTTATTGATTACAATCCTTCTGTAATTATTACGAAAGAGTGGATTTAAAAAAAGGATTCTTTTTTGTTTAAATCAAAAATTGATTTTTTTAAATATATAAAATCAATATATAAAATTTTCAAGTGCTTGTTTGTAAGTAGTTTATTTTTTAAACCGAGAACATTGAATAAGAAATAATAAAGAATAGAAGATTTAATCAAAATCAAACAAATTATGTTGAATAAATGAGAAAATTTCAAAAAAATATTGACATGACTGCAAAATTAGAAGAATTAGGTAAAAGCAACAAAACAATAGTAAGGAAAAAAAGTAAGGAATATGATTTTTTAAATAAATTAAGTTAAATTTATAGATTCTTAATTAGGCGCCAAGAATAATTCTTAAAGTATGAATACCGTTTTTTTTACTGTAAATGTTTTCAAAAAATCGTAATTACAAAATAAAAACTTAATAATTTCAAAAAAGGGAAAATGTTTCTAAGAAATAAAAAAATGGTGTAAAAAATTAGAGAATTAATTATAATGCTAGGAATAAGGACTAAAAGAATTGTAAAACAACATGGATAAAGTAGGATGAAAACAACAATAAATTTAGAAAAATAAAGAAATTTCTAAAAATTTTATGAAAGAATAAGTAAGTTTGCAAAAAATAGACAAAATGTGAAAACAAATTGAATAAATTAACAAACAAACAAATGAGCGTGTTTATTTATGGAAATAATTAAGAAAATAAAAGAAATAAAAAGTTTAGCGAATGTTATAATAACAAAATTGGGTAAAATAATATTAAATAATTTGTATAGAAAGAAGAAAATTATAAAGAAAATTCTAAAATAAAAAGACAAATTTGATTAAATTAAAATAGGAGTTAATTGAAGTTTGGCATTTTAAACTTTAATGATTTAAAGATATAAAAATTTAATACTTTTTTTATCTTCATATTAAACATTTGTAGATCGTAGGCATTTTAATCATCTGTATTAGACTATTCGCACAATTTTTTAAATTTTATTAAGAATAAAATATTAAAATTAAAATTTTCCAGATTTATCAGAGATATACGAATCAGGATTTTTAAACCACGAATCCAGTTTGAGGTCTCTTTAAATAGTTCAAATTCGAACCGTTCGCACTTCAATTTATCTACAAATTTTTGTTTTTTTATGATTTGCGATTTTTTACATGCAGTATTAGACATCCGTAGAATTGTAAAGTATTTTTTTATTTAAATCATGATTTTATTCCAAATACCCCAATTATTTAAATTAATTCTAGCTCTGATTTTTAAATTATTCAAGGTCAGAAATAAATGACATTTAATGTCCACTTTTTAATAATTGTATAACAATATCTAAATGTTCTTTTAAAAGATAAAAAAAAAATTGAAGAAAAAGAGTTTTCAAATGCCGGATATAAATGCAAATTAAACAATGAAGAAAATTTCAGGAATACAATACTAAGCAATCTGCAAAAATATTCTCTTTATTTTCTGTTATGCTTCGCTTACAAAAATGTTTTTTCTTTTAATGTGAAACGTTATTATATCAGTACTAGGATTTATTTGATTTGTTTTCATTTCTTCGTTCCATTTTAAATAAATGTAAAAGAAGGCAAGTGACAGGAAAGCACGTAGATGTAAATGACTCTAAATAAGCTCTCCTTCCCAAGTCCCAGTATCATGAAACAGATCCCTCTTTCTTCCCTCAGGAATTCCTGTATAGATCCTCCCGGTCCATCCCTGTGGAACGCACTACTCTATTCTCTGTCTTTGCTGGATTCAACTGTAGAAAACTATTTAACATCGATTTTCTTAAAATCGATTTTTCTATGCAAGAGAGAGAAAGAGAAAGAAAAAAAAACAGTGTTTATATGTATAAAAAAACCAGACTAATATTCACCGAGAAATTGTTGTCCAGAAAAAGTCAAATGGACTACGAATTTTCCCTAGATACTGCAAAGATCAAAAGAATCACAAAGTACGCCAAGTCCGTGACTTGGATTTCTGCACTTCTGTATATATGTGTATACGTCCATATGAAAAGGGTCCAGGTTGTCGATTTTATTTATCGAGATATTCGCATTTTTCTAAAGAAGATTCAGATTTTCGACATTTTTTTTATTGCTGAAAAACAAACTGGTCGAGTCCATACCAAGTGATCACACCAATTTCAGTCATATTGAGTAATATTTACGAAATTGATATTTTGGGTTCCTTTAGGAGTAAAAAAAATAAATTTTAATTATTTTTAAAAAATTCAAAATATTTTCGAAAATATTCAAATTCAAAATTTTGAGTACTATTTTTTTTTGTTTTATCATAACTTCTGTAATTTTCAAGCAATTGAGATCATTTTTTTTTAAATTACTCGTATTTAAATACTCTTTCAAGAAAAATTATAATAATTAAGAAATTGTTTATAATTAAATTTTTATTAAAAAAATTAAATTATTTATTTAAACAAAATCTAAAGTATATCATCGATCTTTTTCAAAAAATTCATAAACATAGCCTATAATGTGCTTAAAAATTTAAGCCAAAGAAAAAGATGGTATGTATTATAGTTTTTGAGAAAAAAATTATTAAGTTATGCTAGCGCGGCGCAGACCGGTGTCACCGCTACTCAACGCGTAGTTCCGTAGTAACCGAAATGTATGTATATTATTACATAATATAAATACAGTTAATCGTCATGTTTATTTTTTTATTTTACAAATTGTGCTGTGCACAGAATTTGAAAAAATTTTTGTTTCAATTTTATTGTCAAGGGGTACGAAGGAATGAAATTTTTGTGTACCTTTAATGGTCATAGCTTGATTAAATCTTTCACTTAACAATTGTTTTTCAGCTTCATATTCTGCGTAATTACAAAATTCTACATTAATTTTCTCTAAACTGGATTTTGCCCACTCGTATAAGTCAAGAGGAGTAACAATTTGATTGTTTAATGGTCGTTGTAAACTTGCTTCTTTCAACTATTTTCAAACTATTTTTATCATTCTTTAAGGGGAGAGATAGGTGAAATTTTAACTCAACAAAATTTTTGATGCTCAGAGGTGTCATTTTTTTTCTTACATCAATTAAGATGTAGAATTATGGTATTACATAAAAATTAAAAAACAATATTTTTTTGGTCATTTTCGAAATTTTATTTTTCAAAATCCATACGATGGATTGTAGAAAATCATTTAAAAATCCCACAAAAAAATTGTCGATGGAAAAAATGAAAA
Source organism: Ganaspis brasiliensis (assembly GCA_037103525.1). Classification (NCBI taxonomy): domain Eukaryota; kingdom Metazoa; phylum Arthropoda; class Insecta; order Hymenoptera; family Figitidae; genus Ganaspis; species Ganaspis brasiliensis. Next base: position 2,663,254 of record JAZKLR010000055.1, on the reverse strand, counting down.
TTGTGAAAGAGGTTTAATTTTTAAAATTTAAGTTTTTCTTAGAATAAATTTCTCAAACTCCGCAAATTATTTGTTTCTCTATTTTTGACATTACCCCATAATTTTAGGTCTAAAATTGCATAAGAAAAAAAATTAACACCCCTGAACATCGCGAATTTTGATAATTTTACCAGTCCATTATTTTTCTTTCTTCAGTTTTAAATTATTTTAATTATTCACTTATTTTCACTTATTTTTACCAGTTTTTAATTATATTAATTATTTTTCAATTGATTTAAGAAATTTTCAATTATTATTCTTAAATTTTAATAATTTTCCCAATTTTTAGTTATTTTTATTATTTTTCTATAAATTACCAATTTTTTAATTACTTTTTTTTACTTTAATTATTTTCTCCGATTTTTTTAATTCTAAAGTTTGATGTCCATGTACTATGAAAAGATCAGTGTGACTTTCTGAAGCTTATAATTTAAATATAATACACTAACTATATTTACATTATGTAAAAATATACATACATTTCGGTTACTACGGAACTACGCGTTGAGTAGCGGTGACACCGGTCCGCGCCGCGCTAGCATAACTTAATAATTTTTTTCTCAAAAACTATAATACATACCATCTTTTTCTTTGGCTTAAATTTTTAAGCACATTATAGGCTATGTTTATGAATTTTTTGAAAAAGAACGATGATATACTTTAGATTTTGTTTAAATAAATAATTTAATTTTTTTAATAAAAATTTAATTATAAACAATTTCTTAATTATTATAATTTTTCTTGAAAGAGTATTTAAATACGAGTAATTTAAAAAAAAATGATCTCAATTGCTTCAAAATTACAGAAGTTATGATAACACAAAAAAAATAGTACATAAAATTTCGAATTTGAATATTTTCGAAAATATTTTGAATTTTTTAAAAATAATTAAAATTTATTTTTTTTACTCCTAAAGGAACCCAAAATATCAATTTCGTAAATATTACTCAATATGACTGAAATTGGTGTGATCACTTGGTATGGACTCGACCAACTACGTAATGTCCTTCGTCGAATCATGCATTTACAATAACTTTATAGTAATTAAAAACACAAAGAAATCTTATTTTTAATTTTAAAAAAGCATGGGCGCTAATGGAAATCTTGAACTTTAAACTCGTTTTTCTCAAAACTAGGATTTTGATACTTTTAACTTTGAATGCTTATAACTTTGTGAATTTTTCATCTAAAGGGGTCCAAGACCTCTCGAAATGTTCGAAATTTAATAAAGAATATGGTCATATAGATAAGTCCAATAGTGCCAAAGTGGGCCCTTTTCATATGGACGTACACATATACGTGTGAGCAAGTAAATGGCTAAGAAAACTACCACCGCTGCCAGTGAGGCGCCACCTGTTCAAAACAAAAATGGCCGCTGACAGAGAGTTTATTATCAAAGACAGTCGAATTTAGTTTGACAATAAAAGTTTGTTTAGGAAGTGTTGTGACGATTAAAAGTATGTTAGCTTCAAGCTTAAACAATTTATTCACTAAAGCTACTCCGTCATCTAAAAATATAATAGAGGGTCAAAATGTTGTCAATTCTGGTATGAGGAAATCGAGAATTCTATTGTATATTCACAAAATAAATAATTCTCACTATTTTAAAATTATAATTCACTTTCACAAACACTTTAAAATTTTGTTTTTAAAATAAATATCAAATTTTTATGTACTAAATACGCCAATTTTCTCTCTGGTCGGCGGCCATATTGGATAGTTCCTAAAGTAACCGATAGAGGCGTTTTGTAAATTTAAACTACCCAGTGGCGTAACTGGGAGGACAAGGGCCCTGGGGCAAAAAGGAAAATGGGGCCCCAATTATATATAATAATTTACAAGTTTATTTAATTAATTCATTCATCCATTCTTTCTGTCCACATTTGAAATTTGTCACTAGATATTTTTGTCTTTTTAAATTAAACATTTTAAATCATGTTTCACCTTTTCAAAATGTTCATAAATTTAAAATTTACAGCAATTTTAATTTCTTCAAATTTCAGTTAATGTGAACTTGCATTGATTAAAAGTTCAATTAACCCATGTTTTAAATATACTAAATTTGAAGTAATTTAAAATTTCCTTCGATTTTTAATAATTTTTTTCTATTATGATTTCAATTACTTAAACTACAATTTTGTACTATTTTTATCATTTTTCAATTATTTTTTGCAACTTCTAATTATTTTTAAATTGTTACTCTAATTCTCAAATTTACCTTCTTCAAATTTCTTTAAATTTTGTTTAGTTTTTTAAATCACTTTTTTAATATTAAGGGCATGTGATGGAGTATGACGTCACTGGTATAGGCAAAATTTGTCCGTTACTTTTCTCTGAAAATATTCAATATTTTATCATGAAACTTGGTAGAATTACTTAAAATATCATTAAAAAGGTCTCTCTGACCCAAATTTGTTTAAATTTTGGGCCAAAATTAATTTTTAAAAATTTTAAGATTTTTTGGAATTTTTCAGAAATTAATTTTGGGCATAAATTTAAACAAACTTGGGTCAGAGAGACCTTCCTTATGATATTTCAAGAAATTCTACCAAGTTTCGTAATAAAATATTCAATATTTCCGAGAAAAGTTACGGACAATTTTTGCCTGTACCAGTGACGTCATAATCCATCACATGCCCTTAATTATTTCTCCCTTGACATTAAATAAGTTTAATTATTTATTCCTAATTTTTATATTATTCATCGCAAATTAAAATTTGTTTTTATTTACCATTATTTTTGTCATTTTGCAATTATTATTTTCAGTTTTTAATCATTTTCTTAATTTCTGAATTAATTTTCAGAACTTTCAAATATCTATATATATTTCAATTTTCAATTATTTTGTTTAATTTTAATTTCATTTTGTTATTTTGCAATTATTTTCTCCATCTTCTAATATTTTCATTATTTTTTTGCTTGCTTTTTAATTCTGATATATTATTTATTATGCTTAAAAATAAATACTGCAATTTTTCTATTATTTTCTTCAATTTCTAATTATTTTAATTATTTTGGACTAAATTTAAAAAATTGCAATTATTTATCTGACATTTCTACTATTTTAAACAGTTTTCGATTATTTCTGCGATTTTTTAATTATTCCATTTAAATAAACATTTTTAAGTAAATTTGTATTTATATTCTTTTTTGAAACGCATATTGTATGTTTTTTTCAGTTATTTCTCTCAAATCAATCATATTTACATTAATTTCAACATGTTTCAATTATTTTTCACAATCTTAAATTATTTTAAACATTTTTAAATTACTTTTTCCTATTTTCAATTAATTTTATATCCATTCAATTATTTTCTTCGATTGTTAATTATTATTCAGATTTTCTCAAATTATTTTCTACGATTTTTTAATATTTTTCTAAAATTCCAATTATTTTCAGCAATTTTTAATTATTCTCTTTAATTAAAAATTTTTACATAATTTTGTAATTATCTTCTTTTTGAAACGTAAATTCCATGATTTTATTAATTATTTCTCTGAAATTTTATTTACTTTTTTCAATTTTTCATATTTTAATTATTTTCAGTATACTTCAATTATTTTGTTAATTTTGAATTAATTTTATCGTTTTTTAGTTATTTTCGTCAATTTTACTTATTTTTCTCATTTTCTAAAATTATTTTCCAAGATGTTTAGGTATTTTTCAAAAATTTCAATTATTTTCTGCAATTTTCAATTAGGTTCTTTCATTTGATTTCATAATTTCCAAATTTCTTTCATTAATTATTATGAATTTGTATTAGTTTTAGCTTTCTTCAATTTTTTTCTCCAATTTTTAGTTAATATAATTTTTTTTAAATCGATTGCTAAAATCTTTATATATTTTTTTTCAAATTTCAATTATTCTTTTTGGTTAAAATTGAAAAACTAATTTAATTTATTTAATCAATTTAATGTATTAATTATTTTCTTTGTATACGTATTAAAGGAGGTTTCCCTGTTAATATGTTATTAATAAATATTTAAATTATTTTCATCACTTTACAATTATTTTTCACAATCTTAAATTATTTTTAGCATATTTAAATTATTTTTTTCACTTTTCAATTAGTTTTATAGTTAAATTAGTTATTCAATTATTTTCTTCGATTATCAATTATTATTCAGATTTTCTCAAATTATTTTCCAAGATTTTTAAGTATTTTTCTAAAACTTCAATTGTTTTCATCATTTTTCAATTTTTTTGAGCGATTTTTTTAATAATTCTCTCTAATTAATATTTTTGACCTAATTTTGTAATTATCTTCTTCTTGAAACATATATTCTACAGTTTTTTCAATTACTTCTCTCTAATTTTATTTACTGTTTTCAATTTTTCATATTTTAATTATTTTTATCATATTTCAATTTTTTTTCAATCTTAAATTATTTCCAGCTTATTGCAATTATTTTTTTCAATTTTTAATTAGTTTTATCATTTTATTCAATTATTTTCTTCGATTTGAATTATTTTTCTCATTTTCTAAGATGTTTAAGTATTTTTTTTTAAAATTTCAATAATTTTCTTCAATTTTTAATTATGTACTTTCATTTGTGTTCATAATTGACAAATTTTGTTTTATTAATTATCGTGAATTTCAATTATTTTTAGCTTTCTTCAATTTTTTTCTCCAATTTTTAGTTACTATCATTGTTTTCAATTGATTTTAAATTCTTCATGTATTTTTCCAAACTTTAATTATTTTTTTTATGTAAAAGAATTCTGTAATTTTTTCCAATTATTTCACTCAAATGTGATTTATTTTCTACAACTTATCATTGTTTGGATCACATTTTAATTATTTACTTTAAGTTGCAAATTTTAAAATCATTTTTTCAATTATTTTTCAACATTTATATCTGTAAATTTAAAATTTTTTCATTTGTTTCATAGTTTCAAAAATTTTAAACTATTTACCTGACATTTCCATTATTTTATTCAATTTTTAATTATTTATATTACTTTTTTATTATTTTCTTCAATTTTCGATTAATTTCGTTCTTTTTCATAATTTCCAAAAAGTTTTTAATTATTTTTTCTTTTTTAAAAATTGTTCTCCTGAAATTTTAATTATGTTTTTTTACTTATTTTCTCTAATTTTTAATTATTTTCTTTTTTCTTCAATGAGCTTTTGAAAGCTTTTAGTATTTTTCTAAAATTTTCTTTAACTTTCCTTCATTGAAAAAAAAAATTATATAATTTTTTCAATTTATTTCTCAAATTTTAATAATTTTTTTCAAATTTTTATTATTTATCTAAATTTTCAAATATTTTCTCTAATTTTTCATTATTTAATTTTTTTCAATTTATTTTTAGGATTTTAAAACATTTTGCAAATTTAAATTATTTTCTTTATTTTCAAAACATTTTTTTGATTTTTGAATTACTTTTTCCAATTTTTAATTGATTTTATTATTTTTTTTCAATTAATTTGCAAAATTCGATTTATTTGATTTATTTATATAAATTTATTTTTAATAATAAAGGTCTATTAGGGTTGACCAAAAGGGTCCCCTGAGTTCATAGGCCCCGGGGCATTGCCCCACTTTGCCCCTCAACAGTTACGCCACTGAAACTCCCAATTGAAAAAATGAAAGAAAACTTTTAGATCGAGAACGAGTCACGGGAAGGTGTATTTTTTTGAAATTAAAAAAGCAACATTTTCACCGCAAATTGAATACTTTTTATGCACTTTACTTTGGAAGAATTTTCACTCATTAATGCATTTTTTCTTCTCCTTATTTTTTGACTCTTTATAACGACTCAATCTGAAAGTCCAGCTATTTATTTAATTGGTAACTAATGAGAAGAGAATTCGATACGAAAACGTGAATTCTTTTTAGATTTTAAAAGAACGTTTTGCCCTCTACTTTCTTGGACTTTTTTATTCGTCTCCTTGACGGCAAAGGACGAAGGAAGAGTACTTGGAATCGAGCAGAGGGGATTCGACACCTTCTTAAAATGCAAAACATTCCTGCATCTGAGGATGAGAGAGAGGCGGGAAAAAGGGGGAAAATAAAGGTGAAAAGGAAGCTCGAGACGAAGGATCGGGACGGGGTGACACTCCGATCCTTATTGCGACGACAAGCATTGACTTGGAACTCGAGCCCGTCGCAGGCTATTCACCGTTGAAATAGAAGAAAATCTAACTCAAACACGTTAAGGTTCCCCTAAAAATGTAAATTCGAGTTTTTTTCCCTTTTCTTTTCTATCAAGTGTCGTATCATTATTTTCTCAATTCAGTTTTCAATTAGGTTCGATTGTCGAGAGTGAAATTTGACCATAGATGAAGTATATGGTTTTTTTGGTTGAATTTTCTATTTTTGAAGAAGTAGTTTTCTATTAATAACATTTATATAAAGTTTAATAAAATAAAATAAAAAAATTAAGTTTTTATACCTGCAAAAACTAATGTCTTTTTAATGTCTTACTAAATCTTCCAAAAGCGCGCTACGCGCTCCAAATCTTTACAAAAATTATTAAATCAACTCAATAAACGGTAAGAAAAAGACGATTATTAACTACAAAAAAGAAAAGAAATTTAAAATAATCTTACCAAAATAAGGTTAGGGAATAAAAATTCCCTTCTAGGTAAAAGCAAAGTCAAAAAATAAAAGGAGAATATCCATAGCCGTCAACTGTTTCCCATAAATAATAAATAGATGCTAAATTACTGCAAAAATCGAACTACCTAACTAGGTAAAAATTATGTCCATTTCATGGAAATTTCGCTTCCGAGTAAGCAAAAAAATTTGCTTCCTCATAGATGAAGCAATAATTTAATAATATAAAAGTTAATTAAAGAAGTTATTAAAAAAAAAAATTTTTAATGCAAAAAACATTAATTATTTTACGAATTTTTGATCAAATATAAAAGTCATATAGCTCAATCGATTCGTTTTGAGATATGGAATATTATTTTTGTACTCATTAAATTGTATTTTTATCATGGAAAAATTTTTTGGCAAAAAACAATTTTTTTCTATTAAAAATGGTGCTTAAAAATTTGGTAGAGAATTTCAAAAATCCCTGTGTCCAAATTTAGATATTCATGAGCTTCATAAGGCATCCAAATTTTATTGAAATTCATTCAAGTGTTCTCGAGATATTCTGGCAACAAAAAGGTAACATAACCTATAAATCAGAGGCGGCGACTTGTGTATGATGCGTTCGCAAATTCCATAGAGCAAAAAAGTCGCCCTGTGGAATTCCATATGGTAAAATTACAGACAAAAAATAAATTTCATAATAAGAATGTGGATAAATGAATTTACAATACGAAGAAAAATATTAAAATTTAAAAAACAAAAATCATATTTTGCAAAAATAATTGAAAAATAACGAAAGAAATGGAAAATTAATTAATTATTAATCAAACTAAATTGATATTGAAGGAAATAATTAAAAATGATAAAGTTTTATTTGAAAAAATTAAAGAAAATAATTGAAACTTGCAGAAATTGAAATTAAAAATTAGGGGAGAAATTAAAAAAATAATGAAATAATTAGAAACTAAAGAAAATTTTTGAAAAATAATAGAAATAGATCAAAATTATAGCAAATCATTGAAATTTGAAAAAAATTAAAGAAAAATATTGAAACTTGCAGAAATTGAAATTAAAAATTAGGGAAGAAATTAAAAAATTATGAAATAATTAAAAACTGAAGACATTTTTTGAAAAATAATAGAAATAGATGAAAATTATAGCAAATCATTGAAATTTGAAAAAAATTAAAGAAAAATATTGAATCTTGCAGAAATTGAAATTAAAAATTAGGGAAGAAATTAAAAAATTATGAAATAATTAAAAACTGAAGGAATTTTTTGAAAAATGATAGAAATAGATTAAAATTATAGCAAATAATTGAAATCATAATAGAAAAGAATTGTTAAAAATTGAAGAAATTTTTAAATATTTTAAAAATTATTATTTCCAATGCGTGGAATTATTAAACTTTTAATCGATGAAATTTTAAATTAATTGAAATTCGAAGAATTATAATTTATAATTGTAATTGTAGTCTTGTTATCCCAAATATATTCTGTAATTCTTTCAATTATTTTTTACAAATTTTTATTATTTTCTTCAATTAACAATTATTTTTATCAATAATTTTCTTATTAAATTTATTTTTAAACTGATTTTTAATTACTTTTTGTATTTTTCAATTATCTTTTGATTAATTTTCTAATTTGTTTATTATTTATCTTAAATTCTAGTTATTTTTTCAATTTACAATTATTTTCATCATTCTGCAATTATTTTCTTAAAATTACAAATGTACGTTAAAATTTTTTCAATCATTTTTAACAAACTAATTTTTTTTCTTCAATTTTTGATTATTTTTTATTACTTTGCAAATAATTTCTCGAATTTTTTATTACTTTTATTATTCTTCAATTAATTTCCTAGATTTTAAAATATTTTTCTCAAATTTTAATAATTTTCTTCAATTTTTAATTAATCTCAAACTTTATTCCTCAATTAAATTAATAAATTTTCAATTTTTTATCTTATTTTTCAATTATTTTTTTTTCAAGTTTCATTTTCTTTTATCTTTTTGCAATTATTTTCTCCACCTTTGAATTAGATATATTGGTTATTTTTCAATTAATTTCATAAATTATTTAATTATTCAATTTATTATCTCAAATCTAAGTTAATGTATCCTTTTATCAATGTTTTAGTCATTCTACAATTATTTTTCTCAAATATCAAATACTTTCGTCAATTTTTAATTACATATTTTTTTTTAATTTGCAATGATTTTCACAAATTTCATATTATTTGCAATAAATTTTCGATTATTTCTATAATGTTGTAATTATTTTCCTGAATTTAAAATTCTTGATATCATTTTGCAACAAGGTACTTTCTTTTACTTTACAAATATTCTGTATTTTTTAAAATTATTTTTTCTAAAATTGCAATTAATATCTACAAATTTCAACTATTTTTATCATTTTTCAACAATTTTTCTTCAATGATTCTTATTATTTTTCTCATAAATTTTAATTTTAAAATTCCGCATATTTCAATTATTTTCTTCAATTTTTTCAAATAAAACTTTTTCTGTAATTTTCTTAATTTGTTTCTTAAATTTCCATTATTTACTTTAATTTCCAATTATTTTTGTCCTTTTTCAAGTAGTCTTGTTTATTTTAAATATATTATGTAATTTTTACAATTATTTTTTTTACCAATTTTTATTAAATTCTTCAATTTTTAATTAGTTTTTGCCATTTTCAATTATTTTTTAATAAATTTTTTTAATTTTTTTATTATTTATCTCAAATTTGAGTTATTTTGTCAATTCATTTGGAATCAATTTCTTCAATTTGTAATTATTTTTTATATTCTTTAATTAAATTCCTAAATTTTCAATTATTCATCTCATTTTTCAATTATTTTTTAATTTAATTTAATTTTATTTTTTGCAATTATTTTGTCCACCTTTTAATTAGATATATTAATTATTTTTCAATAAATTTCTAAATTTTCATTCATTATCTCTAATTTTCATTATATTCTTCATTTTTCAATTATTTCTATCATTTTTCAATTACTTTTTGTCATTTTTAATTATATTCTAAATAATTTTCTAAATTTTCTTATTATTTTTCTGAAATTTCAATTTTCAAATAGTTTTGTCAATTTTTAATTTTTTTTTTAATTTGCAATGATTTTCACAAATTTTCTATTATTTTGATTTTTTGTTTATTAATTCCGAAAATTTACTCGAAATCAAATAAATTGTCAACTTTTGAGTTCGTGCTTTTTTAGGTATTCTTAATTAATAGTTTTCTACTATTAATTAGCATTTTTTTTAGATAAAATCGATGTCTAATTTTTTACTATGAATTAGTAATTATCTACTAAAATTTATAGCTGAAAATATATAACTGAAAATTTAAACAACTTACCTCAGTTTTATTAAAATTATAAAAATCGTATAAATTCGTTATAATTTTAATTAGTCTCATTTAAACAAAACAAAAAATTCTGTAATAAATTCAACATTACATATAATTTTAATATTGTTTAATCCTTTATTCTCATTTTATTTTATGATTCACTGAACTGAACAGTTATCGTAAAATCAAGAATATTCTTCCGACTGATTTGCAAAAGCTCTCGAAAGTACAGTTCAGGTTTAAAATACCAATTTTATCATATTTAATAAATGAAGCTGAAATTAGCCGCTGGTTTTTGTAATTTTTAAATATTAAAATTTTTTTAATACACTTTTCCAATCTAAATGAGAAATAATTAACACAAAATAAAACTTAGACAAATGTAAAGTTGGTAAAAAACCGTCAGTAAGTTAACAAATAAAATTAATAAAATGAAAATAAAGCAAAGAAATGTTTAAAATTGCTTTAAAGTTATTGTTTAAAACCAAAGTTGAAAATCGATCAAGAATTGGAGGATGTGAGTTGTTTGAAATTAGTCAATTCAACTTTATTCCCACTATAAACAATCATAATCATTTCAAGTTAAATTTTACAAGAAGATTACATTTTTCAAAAATTTAACTACATAGTTAATTTTTCTCCCAAACTTTTATGTACTTGAACAATTTTGTGCACGAATGTACAATGAAAAGCATTTTATTAAATTTAGAGTGATTGATCACGCGAGAGTGTTATTTCGAAAGAAATCACCACCTGAGACTCTTCAATTTTCGAGTTTAAATATTCCCAAGGCACACGTGAAACTACAAACGACGGGAACCCAAATTGCGGAGAATAATGTGGGTTGTGAGCTAATTCAGGTGGAAGTTAAACAATGTTGCCGGTACATGCTCTGTACACTTGCACTACTGGCATGGTCTGCACAGTTAAGGTTAGAGTGGTCTTAAATTCATTGTAAACCTACATGACTAAGTAGTACTTGTGACTACTATTCCCCTCTGAATCAAGTCAAATTTCAAATGCCTTTATTTAATTTTCCATTCCATTATCTATACAAATTTTATTAAAAAATCTGTTACTCATTAAAAACAATATTTTAGATGTAAATTTTAAGAATTTAATCTTCTCCATCTCATCAGGTACTAATGACTCATTGTATATTAAACTATTATTTTTATAAAGGATTATATTAACCTCATTTTCAAAATGAGCAGAATCTGTTTAAACTTTGAGCATTAAATAATAATAATTACAGAAATATACCTGAAAAGTTTCAGAGACATTCAGATCCTGGGTTAAAAAATATTAATATTAACTAGATTAAACAACGCGCGCTGGCGTGCGATTAGGTTTTACGCTTTATGTTATTTACAATTTTAAATATTTTCAATATAGTATTTAAAAATAAATAAAATAAGTTTTATTTACATACGACAAAATTTATACCCTTATGGGTGGGCCTAGCACATTAAACAAATAGACAGTATACGACAAAATGTATAAACTTTTAGAATTAAAAAAAATAATTGCAAATTTTGTAAATTAATTAAAAAAAAAAATAACGAAAGCAATTAAAAATCGGAAGAGTAATTTTAAAAAACATAGAATTGTTTTAAAATTAAAGAAAATCATTTACAATTGAGAAGAATACTCGAAAACCTTATAAATAAATTGAAAGAAATTAGAATAATGAAAAATTGGCGAAAATAATTAGAAATTGAAAAAAATTATTGGAAATTGAGATAAATAATTTAAAATGTTTGGAATTAATTCAGATACAATGAGAAAATAATATAAATAATTAAAAAATGAAGAAAATCATTAAAATTTGAGAAAGCAACTGAAAAAATTACTAAATATATTTTAAATGAAGGAAAGTTGAAGAAAATTTCCAAAAAATACTTGGAACTTTTAGAAAAAAACTTAAACAAAAATAATTACCTACAATTAAAAATTAGAGAAAATAGATTAAAGAAGATAAACATAGTTTAAAATGTAGGAGAACAGTTTATAATTTAAGATAAAGAATTAAAAACTTTTTGGAAATTATGAAAAAGAATGAAAGCAGTTGAGAATTGAAAAAAATAATTTAAAAAATAATACAAATAATTGAAAATTAAATGAAATAATTGAAATATCAGACAAATAGTTTATATTTTTGAAAATTGTTTAAGTACTTATTTATTTATTTATTTATTTTTATATAAAATAAAATTATTATTATTATAAAAAAGAATGAAAATAATTGAAAATTAAAGATAATACAAGAAATTTAAAAAAAATACTTGAAAATTTTAGAAAATAATTTTAAAAAATGACAATAATTAAAAATTGGGGAAAATTGATGAAAAATGGCTTTAAAATTTGAAGTTTGAAGAAAATAATTAAAATATGATACAAATACAATAATAAGTATAAAAAAATGCAATTTGAAAGAAATAATTGAAAACTGTACCAAATTTTTTTTTAATAAAAAAACTAATTGTAATTTAAGAAAAATACTGAAATTCCTTAAAATTAATTTAAAAGAATTAAAATAATTAAAAATTTAATAAAATAACTGAAGTTTGAGAACATGTTTAAAGAAATTACATAATTTATTTTAAATAAAGCAACCTAAAGAAAATGTCGGAAAAATACTTGAAACTTTTAAAAGTTAAATGAAAAAAAAAGAAAATAATTAAAAATTAGAGAAAATAAATTAAAGAAGATAAATATAACTTAAAATAGAAAAGAAAAAAATTTTAATTAAGAGAAATAATTAAAACTTTCTAGAAATTATGAAAAAGAACAATAAATTTTAAAAATTGAAGAAAATAATCCAAACCTAATTTAAATAATTGAAAATTAAAAATTGAATGAAACAATTGAAATGTCCGAAAAATAGTTAAAATTTTATCTTATAAGAAAGAATGAAAATAATTGAAAATTGAAGAAAATAATTAAAATTTTAGATAAATACTTTAAAATTTTAGAAAATAATTTTAAATAATAAGAATTATTAAATTATGAAAAACATAATGATATGTTAAAAAAATAAATGTAATTTGAATGAAATAATTGAAAATATGACCGAATTTTGTTTACACAAAAAAAAAAAAAAAATTAAATTTTAAGAAAAATACTGAAAATTTTCAACATTAATTGAAAAAAATTAAAATTAATGAAAAGTGAAGAAAATAATTTAATTTTGAGAAGGTTATTCTAAACAAAGTAAAGTTAAACATAATTTCTAAAAAATTCTTGAAACTTTTAAAAGTTTATTGAAAAGAAGCATATGGTTAAAAATTAAAGAAAATAAATTTAAGAAGGTAAACATAATTTAAAATTGAATAAAAGAAGTTTTAATTGAAGAGAAATAATTAAAAACTTTTTGGAAATTATGAAAAAGAAGGAAAAAAATTGGAAATTGAAGAAAATAATAAAAAAAATATAAATAATTGAAAATTGAATGAAATAATTGAAATGTATGACAAATAGTTTAAGTTTTTAGAAATTATAAAAAAAAATTAAAATAATTGAAAACTGAAAGAAATACTGGAAGTTTAAAAATGATGCTTAAAAATCTTAGAAAATTTTTTAAAAAATAAGAATAATTAAGTTATGATATAAACACAATGATATGTCGTAAATAAATAAGGGCAAATGGAAAAATAATTAAAAAAGTTACAGAATCTTAAAAAAAAATAATAATAATAATTGAAATTTGAGAAAAATTACTAAAATTCTTAGAAAATAATTATACAAAATGAGAATAAGAATTGAAAATTGAGGAAATAATTGAAAAATAAATAATTTAATTTAAAAAAAATTGAAATGATATGAAAATAATTAAAAATTAAAAGAAATTGGTAAAATGTGATGAAAATAATTTAAATATTTTTATTTACACTATAGACAGGCTTACTACAGGAAAATGTTTTTTTGTACAAAAAGTACTCTTTGAATTTAAATAATGTCACAAATTAACCAATGCAATGCACTTAAGCTAAGTAAGCTAATTGAAAAAAAAAATAATTAAAATATGATGAAAATAGTTTAAATTTGAGAAATTGAAAACAACAAAATAAATTTCAGAGAAATAATTGAAATAATGATAGAATGTACGTTAAAAAAAAGTAAATAATTACAAAATTAAATTTTAAATAAATAAAAAAATAAATAAAATAAAAAAGTTACTTAAAAATTGTTAATTGTAAAAAATGATTAAAAAAATCATAGAAATAATTGATAAAAATAATTGAAATTTCAGGTATATAATTGAAATTGTTGAAAATTGTAACAAAAAAATGAATATAATTAGAAATTGGAGAAAGTAATAGAAAAAATTACAGATTTTATTTTTAAGCAAAAGAAGATAATGGAAAAAACAATCAAAATCTGAAAATTGAAGACAATAATTTATTTATTTATCTCTCACTTAAACGAAGAAACCCCTTTAATACATTTAAGAAAGGAAAAATAATAATAAATAATCTAAATTTGAGATATTAACTGAAAATTTAAGAAATTAATTGAAAAATAATTAAAATAATTAAAAGGTGGAGAAGAAAATTGCAAAATGATAAAAAGAAATAAAAATTGAAAAAAATAATTAATAAATAATTGAGAGATATATTTGAAAGCTTAGTATATGAATAAATAATAATAATAATAATTAATTTAATTTGAATTTATCACTCGGCAGTATTCAATATTGTTGATGGGGTCATCGCTATATTCATCTACAATAATAATAATATTAATTTTTTTAGAAATAAAGAAAATAATTAAAAATTGAAGATAATACTTGAAAAATGACAAAAATAATATTTAAAAGTAAAAAAATTAATTTAAACTTGCGATAAATATTATAAAATTTAGGAGTGAATAATGAAAGGTTATTTTAAGGTTAAGGTGATTTTAAGATTTAGGGGAAAAATTGATTAATAATGTTTTTTTGATATAGGTCAAGCATCCTTAATAATTCATCATTTCTCTAATTAACCGTACAAATCTTTTCTCCTGTTTCTTTAACAGATTACTCGAGTATTGCAAAATTGTGTAGAATTTCTTTGAGACAAGAAAAGAACGGTGAAAATTGGAAGAAAGTAAAACAAAAAAAAAAAGAGTTGGGTTATGAAGTTTCATTTTATAAATCCTCATGTCGAATGGTCAGATTAGCGGTTCCCGACTGATTTTAAACGTTCATAAACTGCGTCGTTTTTCGCCAAGGTCTACGTGATCTCTGTCGACACTTCCTGGAAAGTGCGGAAGAGTATATTCAGCCGCTTTATAAATCTCGCCGAGTTTCCAAGCACGGGATTAAAATTCCATGAGAATTCCGGTCGGGGCAGGAAATGTTGAAAGTTTCAACTAACCCAACGACAAGTATGAGGCTATATCAAAGTACTGGCCATAGGTATACGAATAAAGCTCACAACCCTCAGATTAGATCCTGAACGTTTCATTTTACGATTTCAAATTTTTATTCTTTGTTTTCGAATTTTCAAACTTATCCCACTAAAACTCTTGGCAAGAACTTTTTAACTTTATTGCACATGATTTTTCAACTTTTAAACAAAATGTAACCAATCATGGTTCTTTTTTTTAGATTATTAAATTCTGCATATCATGCAGAAAAAGAAATTATTTTTACCAAAGAAATATTTGAAAGGATTTGTTGTTAAACATCAGTCAACTAATCAAAGTAAATAAAAACTCGTGTAGTAAAATAATTTGAGGTTATAAATTATATTATATGAAAATGAAAATAAAGAGATGAAGTGTTTAACTAAAACAAGATTGCTTTGACTCAATATTTAAAAGTATTTAATTAATTCTCGAAAATCGGACTCTCTCCGTGCTGATACAAAACTCAAAACCACAAAGGGGGATTCCGTTGAGATCCGACGTCGCAATGCCGAAGTTGAGACAAATGAAAACCCCAAAATAATTCAACTCACCGATCTGAAGAAAACCATCGAAAACTTAATGGAACCGCAGACCTTAGTATCAGGAGCTTCTGGGGCTCTCCCACAAATCAAAATTAATTTCCCCACTTTTCTAAAGAAAACACTATGTAATAATTTTAATGTTTACTACACTTCTAAATTTCACTCTCTATAACAGTCCTCTAATATCCCAAGTTATTCAACACTAGTTAAAAACTCCCTTTTTAAATCGAGTAATTTTGGCAGCGACAAAAAGAATAGTGAGACGAGCACAAAATTTTAACAATTCAGGTATCACACGTGAATGAATTATCGAGCACATGGCTAACCCAAATCGACCGGTAGATCCTCTTTTCCGCGATCCTTCCCTTTCCACGCCTTCTTCTTCTTTGCTGTGTCTCATTTTCTCGGCCGCTAGGAAACCACACACCCTCTTGGTTGCACCTAACTGAAGGCGTAATCTAAAATAAAAATTCGGATCCTTCCGCTGACCTTCGTTACAATTCGTCAACTTGATCTGCGCAAATCGCAATTTATGAATTTAACGAAAAACGACGAGAGATACGGATCGATCAGAATATCAATACTCGGCACTCAGGCTCGTATCTCATGATTTAACCACGGGAACTCTCAATAAATTACTCCAAAATTAAATAAATTAAACATCTCTAGGGAAAGACAAAATAAAATTTAAATGTTGACGATTTACATAGTCACAAAATAAATATGTATTTAATTATCAGATAATATAAACTTACTTTTAAAAGCTTATTTTATTTGTATGAATCATTTTTAAGAATCAACATTTCAATTTTAAAAGAGAAATTAAAAGAGAAAGGAGAAATGAAGTTAGAAGAGATCATTTAATCGATTAAACGATTTTAATTCAATATTTAATTAGCGGAAAATAAAAAATTTATAATAGGAAAAGATATTGTTTATATGACAGAATAGACGGGAAATTGGATTTAAATTAATATCAATTGGGACAGGTATATCAAGATATAACTCTCGAATGACAAATAGCCTGTGTTTCTTAAGGTCTCAAATAAACTACTTCAACTTGAGAACATGATCTGAGTACATTTAGAGAACCGACAATAACGGAATTAATTACAAATGGAAAGGATTGCTTTGTGCGACACCACAACCTTCAAGAGGTATCCTCTACTATAAAGGCCACGTTTGTATTCCTTGCCAGACGCTTTGCCAAAAGGAGACATGCTGTGTGCTTACATTTTGGTAGCCAGAGAACCGTTGAAACTGACACACCAAATTAAACTGAATGGCCATCTGAGATTACTATTCAGAATCTAAGGAATTTCTCCCCCTTTAAATGTCAAAATCAACTAAAATCGCTATTATTTCGTCCGGATGATCTTGTCTATTGTATTCTGTTATTTAAACTTGACTACCAATTCAAAAGATTATACAAATCTTTTTCTTTTTGTTGATACTTTTTACGACAAAATTATTATCGACAAAAATATTATCAAGGACAGGGGCGGCGACTTGTGTATGGTACATCTGCGAATTTCATAGAAAAAAATGGCCCTGTGGAATTCTATAGGGGAGAGTGTCCATCAATGTACCGGGTTTTTTTCAAGGTCATAGTATTTATTCAATTTCACTTATTTCAAGCACTTCTTTGCATCAATATAAAACTACAACACTTCTCTAGGTAATCCACACATATTATACCCGATTTATTTTGATTAAATAATAAAATTTAGGATTTTTCTAAACTAACACGCTATTTCCATTTTCAACAACCTGGGTACACAATGAACCACCTCTATAAAATCACTAAAAATGTTCAACAATAATAATATTGCAATTTTCACTTTGTGAAAAAACTTATTTTCTATCAAATACTATAAAAAATTATTACTTAACTCTTTTTAATTGATAATGTATAACATAAATATACCTTAAATTTAAGTTAACTAGCTAAAATGGCATTTTAGTTTTGCTATGTTGAGAAGAGTACTGATAACAATCGCTGTCATATGCTGTACGCATGCCTAGTGTTATAATCAGGCATACCACTCTGGAAATCGAAAATACACTGAAATTCCAGGTGGTTCATTGTTCCCTGGTACATTGAATCAACATGACATTTGCAACAAAAATGGTTTTTTATAACTTAATGCAATATTTCAAAATCTTTATCTCATTAGAATATTGTAGTTCAGGCCCGATACAAAATAAATCGTAATTTCATTTATTTTTAAATTACCTTATTTCAATTAAAAAACGTGTTTGTATTTTAGGTAAATTTTTCTTTAGAGCATCAAAAACAGTTTTTTTCAGTTTTCTCTATAAAGAATAAATCCACATGTCTCAAATTTATGGACGTAGTGTGTTTATGCAAACTTCATTTATATTTAAAATTAGGAGAATTTTTATTTAATTGTTTCTGAGAAAATTGAAATGGTTCATTGAAAAACTTGGTACATTGATGGCCACTCTCCCCTATGTCAAAATTGCAGACAAAAAATAAATTTCTTAATAAGAATGTGGATAAATGAATTTACAATTCGAAGAAAAAGATTGAAATTTAAAAAGCCAAAATCATATTTTGCAAAAATAATTAAAAAATGCAGGAAGAAATTGAAAATTAATTAATAAATAATAAAAATAATTGGATATTGAAGGAAATAATTAAAAATGATAAAGTTTTTTTTTGAAAAATAGAGGAAAATAATTGAAACTTGCAGAAATTGAATTTTATAATTATGGGAAAAATTAAAAAAATAATTAAAATAATTAGTAATTAAAGAAAACTTTTGAAAAATGATAAAAATAGATGAAGATTGTAGCACATAATTGGAATCATAATAGAAAAAAATTGGTGAAAAATGAAGAAATTTTTAAATAATTTTAAACTTATTATTCTCAAAGCGTGGATTAGTTAAAATTTTAATCAACGAAATTTCAAGTTAATTGAAATTCGAAGAATTATAATATATATATTTGTAATTGTAGTCTTGTTATCCCAAATATATTATGTAATTCTTTAAATTATTTTTTACAAAATTTTATTATTTTCTTTAATTAAGAATTATTTCTATCAATTATTTTTTTCTGAAATTTATTTTTCAATTAATTTTTAATTACTTTTTGTCTTTTTCAATTATTTTTTTATTATTTTCTAATTTTTTTATTATTTATCTCAAATTCTAGTTATTGCTTCCTCATAGGAAGTTTTACCCTCAAATTATCAATTGCGATTTTTTGAAATATCTCGACATATTTTGACCATAGGATCTTGAAAATGAAGTTTTTAAAAAATTTCCGTGTTTGTGTGTGTGTGTGTGTGTATGTCTACATTACATTTTGTGCAATATCCCAAAAACTATAATACATAGAACTATCTTTTTTTATGAAATTATAGATCCCTCATGGGGTCAAATTATCATATATGTTTGAACCAATCGATCAATTCTAACTATTTTTTTTCGCATTTAAAATTTTTGAAAAAATCGTTCTTTTGTAAAATTGTATATTTTTTTTAATAAAGTTAAAATGTAATTATTTTATTCGTTTTATTTCTTAAAAACGCATCGATTGAACTATTAGCGAACACTCTAGTACAATTTAATCCAAAGTTATTAGCATTTTAAAAATCGAAAATTTTGAAAATCTTGTTTCTTAATAATTTTATTTTTATGCTTTATTACAAGCTTCAATATATTTTCATTATGTAGGTGATTAAAAAACACGTCGAATGAATTATTTAAAAATATTCTACTGTAATCCTGTTCCGAGTTATTAAGGTTTCAAAAATTGAAAACTTTTATAAAAATTTATTTTTTATATTCCGTTGTTATTTTGTTTGGATTTTATTTTATTTTATATTTTTTATGTTTTATTGCTTTTTATATAAATTTTATGAAGAATAATTTTTGCTCGTTTTGTAGACAATTAAAAAAATACATGAATTGGATTATTTAATATTTTTTTGTGAGCTATTAATTAAAATTTAGGGATGTTTGTAGTAAACTCTATGAAGAAGCAATATTTTTAAAACAATTATTACAAATATATTTTGTAATTTTTTCAATAATTTCAAATAAATTAAAATTATTTTCTTAATTTTTAATTACTTTTATTATTTTGGAAATATTTTCTCAGATTTTTTATTACTTTCATTATTCTTCAATTAATCTGCTAGATTTTAAAATATTTTTCTCAAATTTTAATAATTTTCTTCAATTTTCAATTATCATTGCTATCATTTTGCAATCAATTTCTTCAATTTTTAATTAATCTCAATACTTATCTCAGATCTAAGTTAATGTATCCACTTTTCAAGGTTTTAATTATTTTTCAATTATTTTTCTCTAATTTCAATAAAGTTCGTCAATTTTTAATTTCTTTCTTTTTTAATTTGAAATAATTTTTACAAATTTTATATTATTTTGATTTCTTGTTTATTAATTATGAAAATTTACTTGAAATCAAATAAATTGTCAACTTTTGCGTTACAATAATTACGCTAATTATGAAACTCTTTAATTTAATATTGTTTTCTTTCTATTCTCCCCCACCCCCTTTATTTTGAGACGACAGAAATTTAAAAATGCAAAAATATATATGTCGGTCTGTCTGTCTGTCTGTATACAAAACTTTAACTGCGCATCACTCCTAAAGGACTCGATAGTATTATATTTTTTTCGGGTGAAGAAAGTCCATATCTGTAAATATCGTTGATATCTCTTAAACCTTTTATTTACGAAAAAATCACCAACAAAAATATTATCTATATTATAATTAGATTATATTTTGTAAAATCTGTCTTAATAAAATCCGATTTCTGGCTCAGAACTTGAGAATTTCTATAAGCTTTTATTTTGAGACGTCAGAAATCTGAAAAGGCAAAAAAAGTCTCTCTGTCTGTCTGTCTGTATGCAAAACTTTGTTCGCGTATCATGCGATAACGGTTTGACCAAATCAAGTGAAACTTGGTAGTTTGTTAGATGTCTATTCCACTTAAAATAAAAATTTAACAGAAACCAAAAATATTAAATTTAATTTGAGATTCATAGAATACTTTTTGGGGTAAAAAAATTCAAAATTTAGTAAATTTTATAGGTTGTAGTTAAATTTTTTTTTGCTAATTAGGATTTTGTTGCAAAAATTAATATAATTGCTACTCCAAAAAATCAAATTTTCATATGAAAGGTCTTAACATTTTAAGAATTAAAAATTTTATTAGACTTTTTTTAAACCAAATGTAGGGGTGATTTTTGTGTCAATTTGTTCATCAGAATTGTAATATTACTAATAGCAATTTTAAACTGGATTAAAAAAATTGAAAAAAGTATGAAATGTTTGCGTGCATACTACAAGGACATTAAAGACTCAAAATAATTGGAGAAAGATAATTTCCCTGATAAAGTGTTTATTTTTAATTAATAACCATTTTCGTACAAAAATCTTTATATCTCCGTTGAAATAATACATTTCCTAAATTATTCCCTGTTAATTTATTTTAAAAAACAATTTCTATAAGACAGTGTATAAAATACCTTCTTTATACTTGGTGTAGATGCATAACAATAAAATCTATCGAGTATAAAATACAATTCAAGCTAAACAGCACGTAAATAATCATAAAAATCTTTTCTATTATTTCTTCTTTTCTCTTGCGTTCTGAACAACTAAAATGCATTTCTTGAGGCAGAAATAACTCAAGTGCGGAATATGAATCTAAAGGAGTTCTTCTTTTAAGAATACAAGCTATATCGTTACCTGTTTTACTTTAAGGTTCACATCAAATATTTCTTTCGGTTAAGTCGATCATTCCAAACAAAACGATATCCATTATTCCTTTCTTTATTTTCCACCAATTAATTTCAATTCTGCTTGTATGAACTAAAGTTACTTAAATAACTTAAAACTAAAGGTCTTGAAATTCGTTAATTTGCACTATTGGGATTTTGAGAAATAAAAATGTGGAACAATTGGAGTTTTATGATTTAAGGGGTTATATACACTTAGCATTTTCAAAAAATCAATTTTTTTTATTTGCTTATTTAAATGTACATATATTTAGGTAAACACCCTGAAAATTTCATGTCGATCCGGCCAATATTCTCGAAGTTACGCACACATTTGTAAACGCGCGTCAGAGCATTTGGCTGGATGAAAAGTACTTATTAAAACTTTAAACGCGTTTATCTCAGAATCTTGTTTTTTCGAAACTACCTTTGCGGTGGACACGATTACTAAAATACTATTAATCCGATCAACACCAAATTTATACCACTTATTTATTGTGTTAATAGCTTGTCGCTGAACGAAGGATTTTCAATTTTTTTGAAAACTTTTTTTTTTAGAACAAAAAATCGAAAATTTTATACACTGAAAAAGTGCATTTTTTGTTTCAACAGTCGCCATTTTTTTTTAAATCAAAATTTTTGCAAATCCTTTGTTCATCGACAAGATAATATGATATACTAACGGAATCTTTTTGGATTTTTGATTTCAGATAAACCGTTCTCGAGATATCATGTCCACCGCAAGTCACCTAAAAAAAAGGCGTTCCTGGAATTCGTCAATAACTTTTTTATTTTTTAATATTTTTTTATGAAAAAATTTTTACAGATACTCGAAAGCATGTACTATTCGACGTTGACAAGAGCTTTTCAATAAATATTTTTTATTATGTCAAAAAAAAAAAAAATCGAGAAAATTTCATTTTTTTGCGCGGTCTAAGTGTATATAACCCCTTAAAAGCTTTCTTTACGTTTTTGGGATGAATCAATTATTTTTCGAGATAGGCTAATTACGGATTTAGTATATTATATATATACGCATAAATATATGACAACGTGAATGCAGTGTTAGAGATAATGAAGCTTGATGCGAGAATACCCGAGAGCATGATTGTTGAAAATAAGTTTGTAGTTCGAACAGCGTGAAACTAGTCTAACGAGACACCCTAGTAAGATCATCTCATTCACCTGAAGCTTCTGACAATGAGTGGCAGCAGGTGATGATAAATTTAGCGCAACAACGAGACCGCGATCCAAGTAATTAAGAAGCTTTTATAAAGACAAGTGAGAGTCTCTGAGGAGCTACTTGGGGTCATAAAACCAGAGTAAAAAAGACCAATAAGAATCTTCGCTAAGTCTCCTAAAAGGCTAAGAGACATTTTCATCTAAGGAGAAGTAGAAGTTAAGAGAAAAGACAATTTTGCACCGTGACTCAAAGCTAAAGGTTAACAAATATTCCCTCATAGTATAGAAATAAATACTTTTTTCATTTTATGAGATCAAATATATAAATGAAATACAAAACTGTATTGAAATCGTATTTCATGGTTAAGAAATCATTTCAAAATATTTAATAAAAAAAATTAAAATGTTTAAAGTAATAGTGAATAGAAAGTAATAGCAGAAGGAGAAAGATTTTAAATAATAATCCATAATGTTTGTTATATTATTTAACAGGTATTATAACTGAGATTATTTATATTAACAAAATAAATTTTTGATTTAATTTAAATTCGAGCAGAAATAGAATAGAATTTACTAAAGTAATAATA
Organism: Ganaspis brasiliensis; assembly: GCA_037103525.1. NCBI lineage: Eukaryota > Metazoa > Arthropoda > Insecta > Hymenoptera > Figitidae > Ganaspis > Ganaspis brasiliensis. The sequence goes on along the minus strand of JAZKLR010000055.1, from coordinate 2,639,810 downwards.
GAATGTCAATTTTAATTCAGTATGAATTATTATTCATACTGAATTTAAATTGACATTCTTGAAATAGACAGGTGGTTTATTTTCCTTTTAAATTTCGGAATTTATATAGGTTTAAATGCCCAAATCTTGAACTACTTTCTATCTCTCTCAAAATTCTTACGATAATATTAAACACATGAATTATTTTCTTATGTAATACTAAATATTTTGATCCCCGGTAAGGTCAAGAGATATACTAATAAATAATATTCGGTTATTTAGTTTCGAGTTTATACATTTTATCAAAATTAATTGAAACTGAATAGAAAAAATTGGGTAAATACTTGGTAAAAATTTTAACCATGTTTGTTTGTAATTGAATATGTGAAATTGATTTTACAGTTATATCTGTATAACTTTGTAATTTGCCTCAAAGGTACCCATGGGTCATGAAGGACAGGACGGGATCAAAGAGTGAATATTCCTTCTGGTATTCAAATCAAATAAATATGTTTCTTTTACAGTTAGACACGTCTGCACGCTCTACTATTTTAATTTGGTGGTTTTAAATCCAGCAGATAATTGTTTTATATGGAGATGAAAGAGATTGTAAATGTTGAAGGTTTAGTAGCGCAAAATGAAATTTTAGTATTCCGGCAGAAAAAAGTTAATGATAAAAAATGGTTACTGGAGAAAGAGGCTGAAGAATAAAAAGAAACAGAAAAGTAAGTGAAAAAGAAACAGAAAAGAAAGTACAAAAGGAACAGGAAAGTAAGAAAAAAAAATTTACACAGTAGATGAAAACGTGAGGAGAAATCAAGAATAATGAGAATGAATAAAAAATGAGTGAAAAAAGGGATATAAAAAAAAAATAAAAAATGTATCTTGATAAATTAAATTTATCGTTAATTGTTAAATGTGAGAATATTAATTTGGTAATTACAATGTTAGTAAATATCAAATTTCAATTTAAAACATCAGAAATTTCCAATTATAATTTTCAATTCCCCCCTTATATTTACAATCAGAATTCCCAATCTCAATTCAAAATCAAAATTTCTAGTTGACATTTTACAATAAGAATTTTCAATCAGAAATTTACAAAACAATTTTCAATTCTAATTTTCAATGAAAAATTTCAGTTGCAATTTATCATTAAAATTTTCAATTGCGATCTCGTGTGGAAATTCTTAATCGCAATCTCCAATCCCCTATATTCTAATTTCTAATTGCGATTTTCAATTGCAATTTAATTCAAAATTTAATTAAAATCGCATTTTAAATCTTTTGGAAATTACATTGAAATAATTATCCGTTATTTATAGAAGGTATTACAATATTTTGATATAATGTTCACTAAGACTATAAGAATATACGAGAGAAAAACTAAAATTCAACATTATCGCAAATTCTAGAATTTTGCCACACTTGAGGCGGATCGATCTAGAAGCAAGACTTATGTGTGAACAAGTCCTAGAAAATTCTTCTGCTCAAGGAAAAATTTGGTATTCAGGGGGTGTTTCGGTGTAATGGCATGTCTTTCTAGAGACTAGTATATAACTGTTTATATGTAAACGTGTGAGTCGTACTTGATGTGTAAACGCATTAAATTCAAATGATTCAGACGTTGGACAGAATTCAAACATTGAAACTCTATTTAAATCAGAATCACCAACTTGCTGGAATTTCATTTCATTTACTTTTTTCTTATTTTCACCAAATAAAAATTCCACTCCTTGACAATATTTTTGTCTCGTTTTAGTAACAACTGTTATTGTTACAAATTACATTGTTCTATATTAAAAGAAAAAAAATATTTTTGTTGAGTTTTTAAATTGAAAATAACTGATTTACGAGATTTAGAAAAAGGATAAATATTATCAATTTGACATTCGAATCACTCTCTCGCTAGATTGAGAGAGTCATATCCGTTTGGGTTTATACATGGAACCCTAGTTCTCGAAATATATATTATTGGTCCATCCTGTGAATGATCGCTTTGATTTGATCGCTTCCTCTTTTCCAAATGGCTATTCATAGCAGCTGCTATCAGTTCAATATTTTCCGTTGGCCAAATAAACTCAATTCACAGAAGCGTTTACACTCCTGTGAATAAATTATTAACTGCATTTAAATACTGTTTGAAATATCCGTCATACTACAAACTGTATTTAATTTACGAGACAATTCGCAGTTTATGTATTGTTTTATGCAATTTCTTTTTTTTATGGTTTTATAATTAGTGATAGTTTTATAATGTGGATTAATAATAATTAGTTGTTTAACACCATTAAAACTATCTTTGGCGTCAAATCTCCCGCTTCATTGTCTTAACCGCAGTAAAAGACAGGCGTCATCCATCCAAGCTTCTAACCCTACTCGATACTGCTTAAGATCTCCATTTTGATATCTAAACTAAACCGACAATACGAATCAATTGATCTATACCCAATTAATTTATTCGATTAATTATAATTTGTTTTTTGTAATTTGAGTAATAACCCTGAAGCATTTATCGTTCTTTCTCTTCTAAATTCCTAAACCGGGGAATCGGTTATCTCTACTTAAAGAGAAGATAAAAAGGTCATACAGAGAGAAAAGGATATAAGTCCAAAGAATAGACATTTAAATCCATATAAATCTTAAATTAGATAAGAAATTAGCCACCTGTTTTCTTTTGTATTCTGACTTCTCAAATTTTATTTTAAATTTAATATATCTATTTATTAATTTCTTTTATTGTTCAAATAAATTGATTTTATTAGGAATCTCAGATTTCATTTTATGAATAAATTATAATTTTATATCAAGCTTTATCATCGATTCCTAAACCCATCTAAACAACTAACATTAAAAATTAAACAAATAAAATAATAATTTTTTTTTTAATCATTAAATTTAAATTTTATTTTTATAAATTCTAGATATTAACAAAATCAAGAAATCAGAATTTATTTATTATTTCTTTTAACTCGAGATTAGCAAATTTAAATGTCTTTAATATCAGAAACTATTTTTATCTGAACTTATTTTGCAAAATCAAAACAAAGTCTAACCAACAAAATCAATTTAAATCAATCTTTCAATTTTTAAATCTAAAACAAAATTTATTCATTAATTAATTTTTACTTATCAAAATTCAAAATTTCATTATTTCTCAATATTTCAAATTATCCTACCTGAAATCCCTACTTTTTGGGTATAGCTATGCCCTAAGCTTTTTATTTATATTTTTATATAGTATATTAGGTATATTTAATAAATATAAGGAATCCACATTGCCAAAAGACAGTGAGATCCAATAAATTTTACGTTGAATGTTTGAATAGTAATTTCCTTTTGAATAGTAATTCTTCAATAGAAAAATATTTCAAGAGAAATATTTTTCTGCAGCCCCACACCTCTTGATAGGTATCGGACGAAGAGACCTTCCTTGAAAAATTATCTATTTATATAGTTTTGACCTCGGATATGCCCAAAAGTAAAATCTCTCTCGCGTCTTAGATATTTTGACGCAATTTATTAATTATTTATTGCTAAATTTTTGCAAATCTTATTACTACCTAGTTATTTTTTTGGTTTTTTTATTTTTTATTTTATTAAAAACAACTTATTTTCTAATTTATTGTTAATTTTCTAATAATTTAGGCAAAATTCTTATTATTCGCTGTTAAATTAATTTAAATTAACCTTATTGTTTCGTCAATGGATCTAAAATGAGGTACTAGTAAGACACTGCACTTAAATGATTTATTTATTAACAAAATCAATACAAAAATCAACACAGAAACTACAAGTTGAAATATTTTGTGAATAAACTCGACTTATTTGTTCCAAAGTTCGAACTAAACTGAAAAAAAAAAATGAATAGATCTTCGACCTGAGACCCTCTTTTCCTTATCGAAGAAAGTGGCGAGGGCTAAAGTATAAAATCTTTACAATGGCAGGGACAATAAAGTAATTAGCCTTGACATTTCGAGAGACTTATTGTGCAAAGGAAAATATAAGAGAATTATTTGAAATTACTATTTTGCAATAAACATTTGCAAGACGATCCACTTATTATCCTTTCTGTTTATAAAATTCACTAAAATATCATATTTTCATTATCATAAATTTACTATTTATTTTATTTAAATATTTATTTCAACCCCTATTCTATTATTTTCCATTTCTTTCTCTTTTGTTAAATTACTAATAGTTTGCCCTCATTTAGAAGTTTATTCAATCCATTCCAATTGTTTGATTCATTAGAATTTATCAAATTAAATACAACTCGGCATTCTGAAATAATTTATAAATGTCGAGTTGTTCACAAGTAAGGATTTATTTTCTTCTTGTGAATTTTCTAGCAGAATTTACGTATTCATGGCGTGGAACTTGAAAAATGAAATTCCTAATTTGAAACATTGGTATTCGTTGAGCGGGACAGCGCAAGTTTTTAATAAAAATTGGAAAACGATGCAGGTACGAATTGTTGTGATCTTTTAGGATTGGGAGACACTGTAGTTCTTACTATTGCTCCCCTGGCGCGTTCGAAATCCTCGTTACGAGAAACGGTTTTTATCCAAGAACAACCCTGAATGCCAGAGAACTCGGTCTAATTCGTGCACTCTACAACGCATCCAAAAACGAAGTCTCTCCTCTTCTGCTAACTTCGTTTTCGAATCTTTCCTTCTCTCTCTCTCTCTCTCTCTCTCTCTTTCTCTTTTACTTTCTCTCCTTTCTCTTCTTATTCGAAACCTCCAGTCGAGTCTGAACCACTACCAACCCTCCATAATCAAATCCCACCCTAACCACTCCTCTACACCCTCTTCACACGAAAGGAATGTTAATGCGACAATGCCTCTGTTCTGACTCACCTCCAGCACCTTTACCCTCAACCACCCAAAACCCTTTACTATCTGTCTTTTCTATCTTTCCTGCCTTCATATCTGTCTGTCGTTAGAATTCTTTTTCTACTGATTTGTCCTATTCCCGAATTTTCACCTGTTTTTTTATAACACTTTTATTTCAATTGTGAGTTGCCTATAAAGAAAAAAGATAGTCTTTGCGAAACAAAAAAAAAGAGTAAAACTGGTATTCTTTTTTACCACCTAATGAGGGTTTCACGCAAAAAAAAGAAACAATTTCAGAAAAAGGTTGTGGTTGGCTTTAACCTTGCATGCCGAGAGGCAATACACGAAATATATAGAAAAACGTGTCTCGTTTAGTCTTATGAATCTCGCCTTGTTCTTGCTTTAAAAAATGCAAAAAAATTACATTTTAAACGATTAATGAAACATTGCTGAAAAAAATAAAGTGCTTTCTGAATTAGTTAAAAATAATCTACAATCGTAGTCATTTTAATATTATTAAAAGTTTGTTGTTAAAAAATTATTAAATAAATATGCTCGGACATTTTTTTGAATTACTCAAGAAATACTCAATATTTTTTAAATGTCAAAGTATTTTTTTAAAGCTGAGACTACAGTGTTTAATTCTATGTAAGTTTCAAATTTTTCTTTCAATTTTTCTAGAAAATGCCGGGCCTCCAACAAATGAAACAAAAATGGAAAAATTTTTAAAATATTTTCAAAAACATATCTAGTGATTCAATTTCTCCAGTAGATTTAAAATTTTTGAATTATATATTATTAAACACAGAAGTCTTCAGACTTTCAAACAATCTAAGTTTCAAGTCTCTATCTGTTTTCTAATTCTCATTAGCATCTTCTAAAGTCAGTAGACTTTTTTTCTCTTTCCGATCGTAGCAACAATTGCCGACGGTAGTGAATTTTTAATTTCTTAAAATCTACTTAAATTTGAATACAGGTACAAATTCCAATCTAAATTTAAATTTATTTGAATTTTTAATCAATTGGAATTTCAATTTTATCAAATTTTAATCTTTTTAAGTTTTCTTCGATTCGAATTACCATTGATCACAATTACAATTCTATTCAAATTTTCATAGATTAAAATTTTAAGTTATCCAAGCTTCATTCAATTCTAGTTTTATTGGTCAAATCTGTAATAAACAAAATTTTTATCCATTTTAAATTTTACTCATTCAAATTTTTAACTACCTATTTTAATTCTCACTAATTTTAATTAAACCCAAATTTAATCAACTAAAATCTCAATCTATGTAACGAATAGTTGTATAAAATTATCGAAACTTTAAGCGACCTAAGTTTTAATCAATCAAAAGTTTAATTCGCCAAATTTTAATGTTGCTCAAAATTTAATGAATACACAAATTTCAATCTATTATAATGTCAATACATTTTAATTTTCACTTTTAAACTATTTAAATTTTTTAAATTTTAATGAATTCAAATTGTAATCCATTTAGATTTTATTTAATTCAAATATCAATCAAACCAAACTATGAATCAAACTTAACTTTATACTAAATTACTTTATACTAAATACTAATTTATTAAAATTTTTATCTATTCAGTCCTTCATTCATTCAATTGAGCTGCTTTTTAAATTTCAGTTAATCTTACTGTCAATTAACTCTAATTTTTATTGATCGTAACATTTATTAATTAAATTTTGTATCGATTCTAAATTAACAATTTATTCTAACTTTAATTAAATTCCAATTCAATCCATTAAAACTTGACATCTTTTGTTTTATCCTAGCATGCAATCAAGGAATTAGTTTTGGAATAAATGGATCACTTTTTATTTTAACAATGATTAAACATTTATTGGAAATAGTAGTTGAAATTAATTTTACAGTGTGGTTTTTTTAAAAGCGGGAGCCGATATTGCTAGATCGGTGATCCTGGCTAGACTGGCGAAAATATTGAATACAAAGAAAAATCCGAAATTTTAGATCTAACAACATTGCATTTTTGACCTGAGACTTGACAACGTAGCATTTTTAAATGTGGGGGGCAAAATCATAAAATTGATGGAAAGAGTGGTAGGTAGCAAGACCTAGGTACAAATTTCTAAAGGGCAATTAGGCCTTATCCTCTCTATCGCTGACCTTCGCAATACAGTCAGATTTCAAACTTGAAAAGTTTTCAAGTTTTCGTAGTTTACGAAGTAATAAATTCTTCAAGAATTTCAAAATCTAAACATATTAATTTAACTACCTCAAATATTTAAACATTTTAACTCAAAATTACAATTAATATTTTACACAAATGACTATTTCAGAAAATTACAAATGTTAAATCGTCACACAAAATATAATAAAGAAGAACAAACTTTAAATGTAAATAATTATTATTATATTTTAAATTTAACTCATTTGTTTACTAGCGACGCAACATCTTTAATTTAATCACTTTCGAACTTTGATTTATTCAGATTTAGAGAGTTATTTTTATAATTGAATTAACCTCTTAATAAATTAATCATTTACTATTAGTTAGAATACAAACTTGAATAAATCTCGTGAAAAATTATATCTAATAAAGCGTAAGAAACTGTTTTAATCATAGTCATTTCTCATTTTGATACAAATTTTGAATTCTGATGGGATCATCCCTTAACCATCTTTATCTTGTGAAGAAGGAGTTTCCCAGTGGAATTTGCTAGATCTCTAATCTGCGCAAGATGTTGCCCTACTCTCTCTTTCTTTCTCTCTCTCTCTCTCTCTCTCTCTCTCTCTCTCTCTCTCTCTTTCTCTCTCTCTCTCTCTTGTGAGACTAATGGCGAAAGTAAGGATGGGTGAAACGAAAGGGAAGTAATTACTAAACGTTAAAATAATCATCCGAACCTTCTGGGCCTAACGTTACTTCAAGAAGTTTAGTTATTTTATTCATTTCTTACTTTGATTACTTTCTCTTACTTACTACTTACTTTCTTACTTTTATTTTTTTGAAAAATTACTGCTCGGTTATACCAAACTCGTAAAATCCATTGGAAACGATAAAAGAGTTGAAAACTCTTTGAAGAAATTTGAAATTATATAGCATTACGAGGAGATTTGTAATAACGAGGTCGGAAATCAATTCAGAAGTAAAATTCTGCAAAACGGAAATTGCCACCGGAATTTCATTAATTTTCTGCAATCAAGATTTATTGTAATTTATTATACTATTTTACAATCGAAACACACTGAATTGGAGGTGCAATTCGTCATTATCTTTTTTGTTAATGATAAATTCACTCTATTAATCCAACAATTCATCTGTGACATGAAAGGATTGTGGCATTATCGATTATTGGAGAAGCACATACACTTTAAACCCTCTTAGTGGCTATTTTAAAAGCCCTTTGATTTTTCTACCTCATTAATTATCCTCATCAAGAAAAATATGAAATTATTATCCGATTATTATACTCCTTCTAAAGGGTGCAAAATTCGAAAGAATTTTTTCTTTTTTTCAGTCTCACAATTCTCAACAATTAATCAATTATTAAATTTTAGCAATTTTTAATTCTTCTAATTTGCGAAAAATTTTAATTCTTACAAGCGAATTAATACTGTTGATCCGCTTTCCTTTCATCTTTGGCATCCTTCGCATATAAATGATAGAAGAACCCGATGATCTATGAAATTGAAAAGCATTCACCGAGTAATCGGTTTCCGTTATAAAACCGCAAAGTCCGTCAAATCACTTGGTGTAAATCCGTCACGTTCAGGATATTATTAAGAGAGACATATTTTCCCTATTTTTCAAAGAATTTATCTTCTCCAGATTTATTACAGCTGTGTCGTAAATTTAATATTTATTGTATTGAGCTTTCAATAAAAATTTCAGTTCATCTCTCGCTTGCATGTTTGACTTGGTAAATTTTGCCAGAAGATTAAAATGACATTTCATGGTTAACAAACCATTTCAAAAGATTGTATTAAAAAATAAAAGAAGGAAAATGTTAAATTTAAAAAAATATTAGAACTTGTTGGGATCGAGTTCTGGACGCTTGAGTTTGCCGTCCGGTGGTTTGGGCGTCCTGATATAGACATAGGATGTTGAAGATAGGATGGAAATCTAAAACGAAGAATTTATAAGAAGATTTTCAAAATTAAATCTGAATAATTAATTTTAATAATAGAATAGCATAAAGTTTGGTAAAGATTTTGGATAGTAGTTATTAGGTAACTGCGATTTATCAATTATTTGATAATGTAAAAATTGATTGATTTCTTGTTGGAGTACATAGTACAACCACCAATTGATTGGTTAATGATATTTGATTTTTATATTTGGTTTACAACACTTTTGTCAATGCTTGGTAAGTCGTGGTTATTATTTCCTGATGCAAGTAGCGTTTAATATATTTATTATTCCTTCCTTTTGTTATTATATGATACTGTTTGATTAGTTTCTGGACCTCTTAGAGAGGGTATCGTTTGTGGATTAGCCTTCTTGAGATCCTGGATGATCTCAGGATGGTCAAGTTTCATAGTTTTTTATTCTATTTCTTTTGTTTTGAATTGGACTGTCATCGATTTGTATGAATTATGAGATCCTATCTAAAGAAGAATCTAAGCCCAGAATGTCTCCGAATCATTTTCCGATGGGTTCATTGAGACAATTTCATGAAATCTGTTGTATCGGGATTAACAAAATAAATTTATCGTAATTCAACGCTTTTGTATTCATTCGTCTTTAACCTGTACCTACATATAATCAATTTAATTTTAACAAATAGAATTTCAAGACATAGATAATTACGAACATGTGGCATATTTTAATTCTAAATTCGGTATTTATATGGTTTTAAATGCCCATTTTTCTGTCAAAAATTTACCATTTGCAACTCATTTTGAAAAGATTCATGATATAAATCATTTTCCAAACATTATAATTTATAGCTTGTGCTTATAACTTCTTTCTGACAAACTTTTCTCAACTTGACCGCATTCTGGAATTTTTTTTAAATATCCTATGGAAGAAGGGAAAAAAGAAAAATGGTAAAAAAGGATATAACCGAGACGGCAATATCAAAATAAGTAAAGGTAAGGCACAGGTACTGGGGAAGAATTGTGCTTATCTATATACGTAAGGCGTTGAATTATTTCCCCTTGGTTCGTTCGTAGATTATTCTGTCAGTCAACGGGAAATTAGCAAAAAGTTCTTCTGCAACCCTGGGCTATGTAACATTGGCCAAGCAACATTCTTGAGTACCCAAAGAGAAAAATTCTATGACTTGTTTGTCACGCGTCACATTTCTCAATGTAGTGGAAAAAAGCGAATTTTCCGCTTTGCATAAAATAAATGTGCATAAAATTTTACTGCACAAAATTCTACTGTTATTTATAACTTTCTGTTAAAAATCCGGTAGAACGAAACTTTGAAATTTTATTATTTAAATGTATTTCGTAACTATCTAAAACTACCTTTTTATAACTTCAAATTCAGGTTATTATTAAATTATAAAGAGACTAATAAGGCAGGCACACAAAAAAAAGTTGACTGCATTTTTAGGCAGACATACATGTTTTATTGTATTTCATTTTTATTTTATCTTATTGCTAAAAACGAGTCTTAAGTTCAGAAAGCCTTGCTATATAATTTGCGTGTTGTTAATAAAAATACATTAATTCCTAAATTTATGTTACGAGACAACCGTCAATCTTAATTTTTGTTTTCGAGAAGAATTTGTGATACGAAACAAAAGTTTATCCTAACTTACTAATAATAATAATAATAATAATAATAATTTTAGAAATATAGTTATTGTTCTGATTTGTTGTGCCATAATTACAGACGAATTTATAATTATTGTGATGTGCTGGTAATTAATCTAGTCGCATATTTCAACATTCAACATTGGTAATTATTTGATCACAGTTAATTATCACTTGTTATAATTAAACTGCATTTATATAAATTCACATAGATGTTACATTGGGAAATAGATTAATTTACACGCTTGAAATTAAATTGATACTTTAACTTAGTTAAAATAGGAAAAATATTGATGACACGATAAACGCTGTTTTTTACTAATTATTTTAAAACACAAAATATTATTAAAATACAAGTTTTTAAATAAATAAAAAACTAATTAGCAAGTAAAAATTGCAATAGACACAAATTTTAGTTACGAGAAATTCCAACGAAAATAAGTTTCTATTGATGAAAATTAAAATTGACCGGCTAATTCTGTGGCCGAAAGGCATATATAACTAACATTCTATCGAATTTGAGATAACATCAGATTTGTGTTTATTTAGTAATGCTTTTTAAATTTTCATAGCTATTAAATAATTTTAATGTTTATATTCTTAGAAAATATTTAAGGGAAGGGACCGGTGAAATTTTATCCCATCAAAATTTTTGATGCTCCGAGGTGTCAATTTTTTTTCTTACATAATTTTAGATGTAGAATTATGGTATTACATAAAAATTAAAAAACAATATTTTTTGACCATTTTCAAATTTTTATTTTTTCAAAAAATAGAAATTTTGCAAAATCCATACGCTTGATTGTAAAGATTCATTAAAATCGCGTGAAAAAAAATTGGCGTTAAAAAATAATGAAAATTGTAGACGGAGTTCAATATTTAAGATGAGAGACCAAAAAAATTTAAGCCTATGCTCAGGGGTGCCAATTTTTTTTCTTACTTTATTTTGGATCTAGAATATAGATATACAATCAAAAGGTGTAAAAAAAATTTTTTCTAGCATTTTTGACCATTTTAGTATTTTACGATTTTTTATTTTTTTGAAAAATTAAAATATTTTAAAATCCATACGAGAGATTGTAGAAATTATTTAAATCTGATTTGGTATTTAAAAAAGAAGCGATGCAGCTGTATTGAAGTTAAAAAAAAATGAATTTGTTTCTAAAAAATTGTTTTTTTTTTAAATTAAAAAACATCTTTTTTTAAAACATTGTTTAAAAGTTAAAGGAAAATCTAACTTCTTATGCATTGGCAAAAATTTTCTAAATTCAATAGGTTTAGAGTTATATGTAATTAAAAATAGGTCGACTTTTAAAAATTTAGAATTTTGAAAATTCATAACTCGCAAATTTGGTCACTTATAAAAAAATTAAAAAATACGTATCCTTTTTTTACAAGGAGAAATAAAAAATAGTTTTAATCGATTTTAAATTGTGGACTGTAAATTTGATATGAAATCGCCTTACTATATCATATAATAACTGATATAATAATAATAATAATATATTAATTATTGTTAAACTAAAATTATGATTACACGCCCGTCTGGAATCATTTCTAGGCTACTGTTTAGACAAAATAATATTGTGCCTTTATTATTTTGGGTTTACATTCTTAAATTCTAAAGATTATTTAAATTCAAAAATTACTTTGATTTATATTTGTTTTTATTTAGTTGAATTTAAGATTTTGTTAAATAAAAGTTATTTCAGCGCCACTATCTGATTTACTTTCTTCGGTCGATCGCAACTCGATCTGTCCATCCGTAGGTAATGTTACGGCGCGTACTTTGAAATGTGGTTTGTGAGAGTGGCACCGCGGCGCAAGTGTCGCCGCAATGAAAACTCTTGACGAAGCGTTCTCGCTCTCGTCATTCTGCACTGGTGTGTTCAACCCTTTGGTCATATTTTTCTTAAAATTATAAAACTTTATAAAAAAGTAATTAAATAAGACTGACAGGGCGCCATTCGTGGCCATTGGACCCTCCTTGTCGATCTTCTATATCAACTCTTGATTATTTTATTCATGGAGTCGGATCTCCGACTATTTTTGTAAATTTCTTCTCAGTGTTCAGTACGCGTAACCTCTGTTTAATGTCAGTGCCATGCTTTCGGCTATTTAACTTTTTTGTAATTTTTCTTGCATTGATATTTGTCAACAAGTTTGTTATTTGTAGTGAAAATTAAAAATCGTGGTTTATTGCTGCTCCTTATCTTCCACTCTCCGGAAATAACTGTGTTAATCGTGGCTTAATAATTTTGATTCGATTTAGTAAATTGTTTAGATTGATTAGTTTAATAGTTTTTTTTGTTTTAGTAATTTTGTTTAGTTATTTATCAATATAATAACTTAATGCTAGTATTTTATTTATTTGTTTGTTTTAAGTAACCATTAATCTAAATTTAAAATTTTGAATATTAAACATAAAACAATAAAAATGCATCATACTGTTAATATATTTTCTTTAAACATCTTCGAGGAAGAAATAATATACTTATTATACCTACGCATCGCACTTGTACCCTTCAAAAATCATCTGTTATCAGAGCTGCTTGACTATGGAATAAAATACCCAATTCGATTCGCAATGCCCCTTCACAAGCGCGGTTTTAAATCTCATTTTTTATTCTTCTTTTCAATCTTAAATCTCTTTCATTTGAGATTTCTTATTGGTAATTAAACTGCTAACTTATTTATTGTATTTTATTGTTAGTTTTATACGAGAGTGATTAAAATTTTAGTTCCATTGTATAATTGACGCTTATTTACTGTATTTTTTGTTTTCTTGAAGGGTTATACCCAGCCCTAGGAACTTGTAAGTTATATAAATAAATAAATAAAATAAACATTAATTTTTCTCCGTGAAAGTAATATTCTAATTGGCGTTTTTGTAAATTTGAAATACTAATTTAACAGTCGAGTTTATCACCCAGCACTATTCGTGCACTTGGTGAGGGTAAAAAAGACCATTGCCTTGGGCTTGTACAACACGCTTTTCCGGATGTCGTGTCGTAGCAAGCGATTCATTCTTGGCCGTTTCTCCCAAGGGGCACCTGAATAGTAACCCTTCGTAGACTACGTGCCCAGATTACGCGACGTTTTCGCTTAGGAAAACCGGCATCGGTTAACTTTTTGAAACCTGTGGCCTCATGTCACTTGTGTTTATGTCAAGAGTACTGAAATTTGATAAGGGACTGGGAGCTCATTTTTTGCATTCTTTGACGTTCTTTCACAGAATTTCAAGGAATTGCCCTTGCTTCGTATATAACTCACTTACTCCAATCTTTCATATCAAAAATTATCGTTTTATAAAGTAATGTCATTTCAAAACTGACCTCCGAGGCATTTTCTACTTTTCAGTTTAAAATCACAAACTGTTATTAAAGTTGAGTCTCAAAAGACACATGCAACCTTTTTCCCTTAACCATGCTGAAAGAAATGTCAATTTATTTTGAGCGAATGAAGTTTAATTATGAATGCGCTACTTCATAAAGTCAGCGAATCAAGTGGATGAATATACAGATTCTGCTAAAATTATACTCCGCTGTGTCTGACTAATGCAATATGTTACTACTGAAATCTTTTAACGTGAATTTCAGCTTGGAGGAAAAAAGTAATTTATACTTTTAAGAAAATGTTAAAGGAAAGCTTTAAATAATTGTAGATTTTTTTTAAATTAGTTTTGTTTACAATTCAAATAATTTGAATTTTAATCCAAGTTTGTGTTCTTTAAAATCTTATTCAATTCACGTTTTATTGGATCTAAGTTTTAATCCATTCTAATTTCAATGCAGACAAATTTCTATGGATAATTAATTTTATGACTTATTTTTTTCAACAAAATTTAATTTCAAATTGATACTAATTTGATATGAATTAAATTTCTGTAGATTAAAATTTTTATTGAATAAAAATACAGTAAAATTAAATTATCAATTTATCGAAACATTCCAAATAATACTGAAGTTCCAGATAAACCATAATTTCTATAAATTAAAAACGGGTTTTATTTTATTTAATTTATTTTTTGATACCAATTGTACTAGAAAAAATAAATCGATATTCAATTTTAAAATAGCATTTTGAAATAATTTTTGTACTAGTATTGTAACAGAAATACTGTTTCTCTGATAATATTTTTAAAACTAGAACACGGTATTATAAATTATTAAATGCTGTGACAAGAAAATCAGCATTTTACGTAAATTACTAATGCCTATAATCAATATTCTTTTTTAATTTTAGTAAATTTTTTAACCAATTTTGATTAGTATGTGTTATATTGTTCAACCTATAAATATATTGTGCTTCTACTAAACTCAAAGATTTTTAAGTTTAAATTATTCAATAATTGAACTTACTGGATTAATTGAGTCTATTAACATTAATCTAATGTATTGCCGTAAACGTCCGTAAATGAATGACGAATTAGATTGTACGCTACCTATTGTTTTTTTATTTAAAATATTAGTACGTATTTTTAATTTTTTTGTATAAAACCTGAATGATAATCATTGTCCCAAGGATTTTTTATACCTTTTTTTATATTATCATTTTGGAAAGAATCACGTGAAAGTAAAATTGCCCTGTTATATAGATTATAAACAATATTCTTTTCATAACACATGCATGGAAAACGTAACTTTTTACTCGTAAAAATAGTTTAGAAAATGAAACAATTCCAAACTGTGTGGAAACTCTCTTGGTTCCACAAATCAGAAAGTAGAGTTACTTTTTTGAAACTTTCCACATTTAAAAAAAAATTGATATTGTAACGTTCCGTACAGACTGGGTGAAATTTACCAGAACGTAAATTTTCAACAATACCAGCTTGAAAAGCAAGCGTCGACTGGCTCTGCCAAAGGAGCTACTTTCTGTTTATAGCTACCGAAAATTCCAACACTACAGTTACAACCCGAAAGACCGCACTTTCAAAAATGAACATGCAAAACCCGTAACCAAACCCAATGCTGTTAACACGTGACTCAACTAAATTTTTTCCAATTTTTATTCACATTTTTTTTTAAAGTTAAAAATTATATTGTATTCGTTGTTTTATAATGTTATTTTACTTATTTTGACTGTGTTTTCAATGTGACTAATAATTTTTTAACTAGGTAACTTCTAATTCGTTTTGTACAGACTACTTCATTGAGAAGATAACTTGAATTATATCAATTACCTAATAGTGGAAAAGAAATAAATTACCGCGAAAGCCCAAGGGTCTGCTGGTAATTATCGTGTTTAGACACTGTCTGAAAGCAACAACAAGGGTTATACATGATTATTGTAGGTGGACGGCGGTTCCAATGTAATGGTTCAGAATTACAATACACTTCTCGGTAATACGTCATGCAGTGCGTCTATTTCAGTAGGTGAATTTTGGTTACGTTTGTGTAAACAGAGCGAGAGAAAGCGCAAGAGTGATGATGAAAAGGGAAACTGAAGAGGAGTGGATATAACAGCAGAGAAATAAATACAGTTATACCAGAAGGAAGAGAGGACAATATATATGGTTGAGAGAATAACACTAAAGTGTAGAACACGCATCATACTGGAGAGAAGGAACGCTCAGAATGTCCCCCGAGTCTCGTCAGTGTGCACAATGATTTGTGAGACACGTGTCTCTACTCATTTTATTTACACTTTTATTTGTCCTTTTCTCACTTTCTCACCCTGATGCTTCATTCTCTGTGGTCCAGGGCTGTGCGAAGATTTAACTCTCACATGCTGTTGAGAAAAGATAGTGCCATGAATACGATGAGACCGTATTTAAGGATCACAAGGTGAGCTAGACGGAGCAGAAAACGCCAGTAAGAAATGATAGAAAATGCAAGTTTCTATGGGTTTTATAGGGTGGTTTGCCTGATAAAATAGAAGATATCGTTTGTTCTTTGCAAGAAAAGTTTCACGTTTATACTTCTTCAAAGGTCTAGTTTCCATCGAATTTCCTCGAAATCTATCGAAACCCGATTCTCATTCCACATCCTCAAAAGATTATTCACTTTAAAACACGCTGTCACATTGTGGATTATTGACTTTTACCTTCATTCCAAATGCAATATATTCAGGGCGGACGAATACGATTCATTTTATAAATAATTGTACTAAAAAACGTATTTGTTCAATCATTTCTAACTTACAAAAAAACAATAACATAAATAAACAATAATGTCTTACAGTTTCTGGATAGGTGGCCGGAGTATTACTAATCTTTTCTTCTTTTTTCCAGCTCCTGATGAAGGTACTGGGTGAGTGCCGTGTTTAAAATTATAAGTAGGATTTCTCACATGATTTAAATGGGTTGTTTATAATCTGTCATAAAATCTCTAAT
Source organism: Ganaspis brasiliensis (assembly GCA_037103525.1). Lineage (NCBI taxonomy): Eukaryota > Metazoa > Arthropoda > Insecta > Hymenoptera > Figitidae > Ganaspis > Ganaspis brasiliensis. The sequence continues at coordinate 2,622,912 of JAZKLR010000055.1, read as the reverse complement.
TGAGTTTAAGGTTCCTATTGATGTGAGTTTTCCCCTGTTCTGTGGCCATGCTTGCCCTTTTTCTCTATAAGATGGAGCTTGGATCGTTGCTGGGAGTTCTCCCACCCTTTTGGTCAGTCAGCGAGGGCCTGATGTGATGGCATCAATTCAGTTCCGTTACGACTTTCATATAGTCCACATCGGGCGCGTCTACTCGTGTATTTTCAGACGGTTTCTCTACCGGTTCTCTTAATTTGTGCCTGTGCCGAGTATACAATTGTGACGTATTCTGGTAATTGAAATCAATAAATTATAATTTGATTAAACTACAAGTGCTATGAGTTTTTTTTGCGACACCATCAACTATCATTTTTAACATGCCGAAACGTCGATTTTTTATATTTTTTAACTAATTCTGTTTCTTTTCAGCCAAGGGAGTTTAAAGGTAATGGGCTTGTCGATTGACTAGGTTCCTACTTACCTTTCATTTCCCTTTCCAGTTTTGATACAGGGTTTTTCTAAATTTTCGTCTAAATTTTACCTTACGTACCTAGTCTCTATTCAAGTTTCTCTTTTTTTCTAAATAACTACAATAGATTAACTGTTCCAACTATCAATAGTAATTTGAGTCTTAACCTTGTGATAAAAGGTGAAGACAAAAACAAAAGATCTGATATTACTCGTTCTGTTTATAAGATTGATTGTGAAGATTGCTCTGCTTCTTATGTAGGGGGAAACAAAGCGATATGTAGGTATCCGTATAAAAGAACACAAAAATTGTGAAATAAATGTTATTACCGCCCATAGAAACCTATTAAACCATGATTTTGATTGGAAATTTTTTTTTACTTGACAGAGAACCGAATTCTAGAAAACGCCTGATATCTGAAATGATTCATACCAATCTTCAAAAAAATTCCATCTATTAATAAGAAAGATGACACACAAAATCTTAATAATTGTTACACTTATTTTCTCAACGAGAGAAAATATCTTTAATTTATACTGTTTTAATTACACCTTGACTTTTCCTTTTTTGCTGTTTACTTGATAGTCAAAGACCTCTTCATCGTTTCAAATGTATATTCGAATTTATATTTGAGATATGAAAATTTGTATTTGCTCAGTGTCTGGTCGTTACTGCTAACTGTTTAACGTGTTTTATTTTTAAAGACTCAATTATGTATAATTAACTTCTGTTTACTTAACGGTACATATGTGCTTTTTTTCTTTAAATAATTAATTCTATTAATGTTAACTTATGTTTAATATAAAAATGTATTATTATAAAAGGATTTTGTCATTACCTTCACCTTGATTATTATTATTGAAATCATTTTAAGGATCGTTTTAAAAACTTTTTTTTCTTTTAAAGAAAAAAATTTTTTTGAAGGATAAAAAAATTGGAAAAAAGTACCTTTAAGTTGAAATGTTATACCTTTAAAAGTGCAATATCATTATAGCTTAGCTAAAGAACTCATTCAGGAATCTCTAAAGAGAGTCTTTGCTTTTTGCTCGATTTTCAGCGCATCTCGAGTGTAAAAACATGAATATGTTCACCTCATTATGCGCAGCGGCAAATGAAGGCCCCGTACCAAGCTTGCAAATGTACAGTAGCGGAAGATTTGTTGCTCGATTCGAAATTGTCACTTTCCGACAACACTTACTCACCGACATTTTTTTTCCTTGTACGCCCCTTCTTGTTTGTAAAATTCAAAGGTAAAAATAATCCTTATTCGTATATTTACGTCGAGTATTGCGTACACAAAGAGGCATGAATCCACTCTTTGGCTTGGTGCCAATCGTTTCTTCGAAGCTAAGTTGCTGGAATTCACCAGCAATAATTGCCTCGCGTGTCGATACAGATATAGCCAAAGTCCCACTGCATAATTATTGCGTAAAATTATCGCAGCCAACTGCAGCTGCACATTCTCATACTGATCCTCCAAATTGCCAGTCAACTTGCACTTATCTTTCCAAATAGGTGCAGGGTAGAACAGATTTTTTATGAATGAATCGTTTGTTTTTATGAATTTTTATTTTTTGTTTATTGAATTACACAAATAAATAGGTAGAAAATAAATAAATGTGGGCATAAACAAATGAATGAATTAGAAAACAAATAAAAAATTAACAAGAGAAGCAACGAAACAAAAAAATAAAGATGTAAGTAGATAAACAAACAAATTATGAAAAAAAGGCAAACGAATACAAAATTAAGAAACAATTAAAGAAATAATCAGATATGTGAGCAAACAAATAAACAAACAAATGGGCGCGTGAACAGTTTAACAAAGAAGTAAATAAATAAAATGCAGGCAAACAAATAAACAAAGCAATAAAAAAAGAAGTAAACAAACAAAATCACAAAAATAAAAACATAAACACCCAAATAAACAAACAAAAAAGCGAACAAATGAACTAGAAATTAGCAAATAAAGAGACAAATAAACAAAGAGAAATAAATAAAAGAAAAGAGCGCAGAGTCAAACCAAGAAGCAAATAATAAAATATGCAAATAAAGAACAAAATAATAAAGGAAGAAATAAATAAGTAAACAAAAAACAAAGAATTAAATAAGTAAATAAAAATTAAATCAATAAAACAAATAAACAAACAAACAAAGAAGCAAACAGATGAACAAATGAAGAAGCAAACAAAGAAGTAAAGAAACAAATTAACAAAAGAAAAGCAAATAAACTAGCAAATAATGAAACAAGTAAACAAGCGAAGAGTCAAAAAAATAAATAAACAAAGAAGAAAATAAAAGAACAAGTAGAGAAAAAGAATCCAATGAATAAACAATAAATAAGGAAATGAACAAGCAAATAAATAAACAAATAAACAAAGAGAGAAGTAATCAAACAAACAAATGTAAAAACGTGAGCCAATAAAAAGATAAATAGATGAATAAATAAACAAAACATAAGCAAATTAATAAACAATCAATAAAACAAAAAAACAAAGAAATAAACAAAGAAACAATCACACAAATAAAGAAACAAATAAGTAAACAGACAAGGAAATAACAAAGTAAACAAAGAAATAACAAAGCGAACAAGGTAAACAAACAAGAAAGTAATCAAACAAATAAACAATATGTAAGCAAATAAACAAATATGCAAATAAACGAACAAGTAAACAAAAAGAGGTAAACACACAAACAAAATATATGTAAATAAAAACTAACAAGTAACCAAGAAAATAAACAAAGAAACAAACTAGTAAACAAAAAAGTAAACAAATAAATAAACAACAAAAAATAAACAAACAAACAATGAAACAAGTAAAGAAACAAAGAAATAGACAAATTAACAAACAGGTAAAAAATGAGTCAAATAAATAATAAATAAAGAATAAATAAGCAAATGAATAGACAAATAAATAACCTAGTAAACAAACAATAAAGCAATTAAGGGAATAAACAATATCTAAGCAAATAAACAAACAAATAATAGAATAAATAAACAAAACCTAAGAAAAAAAGCAAACAAATACGAAAATAAGGAAGTAAACAAAGAAATATACAAAAACAAACAAGAAAAAAAGTTAACAGAAACTATAGCATACAAAAAAAATGCACGAACATAATACAAATATGCAAATAAACGAACAAGTAAACAAAAAGAGGTAAACACACAAACAAAATATATGTAAATAAAAAACTAATAATTAAACAAGAAAATAAACAAAGAAACAAACTAGTAAAGAAAAAAGTAAACAAATAAATAAACAACAAAAAATAATCAAGCAATGAAACAAGTGAACAAGTAAAGAAACAAAGAAATAGACAAATTAACAGACAAATAAGTAATCTAGTAAACAAACAATAAAGCATTCAAATAAAGAAACAAAAAAACGGAAAAATAAAAGAATAAATAAACAAAACATAAGAAAATGAACAAACAAATAAGGAAATAAGGAAGTAAACAAGGAAATAAGTAAAAAAAAAACAGAAGCATATAAAAAATGTACAAACATGCAATAATACAAACATACAAATAAACTAAGAAGTAAACAAAAAGATATAAATAAACAAACAAAATTTAAATAAAAAAAATAATAAAAAAAAAAAATAAAACAAACAACGAAACGAACTAATAAACAAAGAAGTATACAAACAAATAAACAACAAAAAATAAACAAACAAATAGAAAAATAAACGAACAAGTAAAAAAAATAAGTCCAATAAATAATAAATAAACAAGAAATAAGCAAATTAACAGACAAATAAGTAAACTAGTAAACAAACAGTGAAAAATAAAAAAACAAATAGAAAAATAAACGAACAAGTAAAGAAAATAAGTCAAATAAATAATAACAAAAAATAAACAAACAAACAGAAAAAAACGAACAAGTAAAGAAAATGAGTCAAATAAATAATAAATAAACAATAAATAAGGAAATGAACAAGCAAATAAGTAAAATATAGTAAACAAACAATAAAACAAACAAATGAACAACATGTGAGCAAATAAACAAACAAAGAATAGAATAAATAAACATAACGTAAGAAAATAAACAAACAAATAAATAAAAGTTTAATTATAAATAATAAAGAAATTTTTTGTTTTGAAATTCACTTAGAATATTAAATTTTCACTGAATGCGAGTTTTTGTTTTTTTTTTATCGGGGAATTATGCTTTACAAAGTCAAGTTAAAAAAGATAGTAAATATTGAGAGATTGTAGATAGGTGTAGAAAAGCGGCTAATTCGCGGTACGCGGACTCATAAAAATTCAACGCCCCTAGAAACTCGTACGCATCGTCAAGCGAAAAGCTCTAAAAAATGGGAAATAGAAGCACTTTTACTACAATCTAAAAAACGAGAATAAAATGCTTCTCGCCAAAACTGACGTGTCCCACTGACAATCCAGGAGAGGAAAATTTCATTTGACATTTGCATGTAAAACAAAAATTTTTTTTTTGATTTACGCGACTTCTAAATAAATGTAAAACTAGCAACAATAAACTCGCACTGTAGCGTTCTTGATTATTCATAGCTATTAACTATGTAATATTAGAATTAATTTAAATTGTGAATTTTAATTGTGAATATTAAATTTAGGTTGATTTGAATGTTTTTAACTTTTTAAATTTGTTCACCTATTTTGTTAATGTTTCGTCTATTTTGAAATTTTTTTAAGTTATTATGCAGTTAGAAAGAATAATTATAATTTTTTATCTTTTTTGAATTGTTATGTAATTCTAGGCTTCAATTTATCGAAAAACAATATGTTTTTGTAGTTTTAAAGGAATAAGTTTGAACAACCCAAATTGAAATCTATTCTAATTTTACGCCACGTTTTAAATAAAGGTTCTTTTTTTAAACCATTTTATAAGCCGTCGATGTAAATAAACTTACAATTTAAGTCAATTGAAATTGCGAAAAATTTATTTTAGGACTGATTACAATTGTGGTTACTTAAAGTATAAATTGATTAAGATTTCGATGCCTAAAATTTTACGCCACATTTAAATAAAGATTCTTCTTTTAAACCTTTCTTCAAGCCGGCGATGTAAACAAACTCATATTTTGAGTCGATTAAAATTGTAATAAATTTATTTTAAGATTGATTAAAATTTTAGTTACTTAAAGTTAAAGTTGATTAAGATTTCAAAGCCTAAAATTTTCTAATGGACTAAAATTTGGATGAATTTATATTTAAATTGGATTAAAATTAAAAAAATATGAAGGTTCAACTAAGTGGCAACAATTGTATATTAATAATTTTATATATTTAAAAATTTAAAATTTCCATAAATTCTTATCAACTTTTGTTTACACTAAAAAGATGGTATTCTTCTTTTAATAATGATCTTCGTCTGCAAGCATTTTAAGAATATAATATCTTTAAAATAAAAAGCGTATTCTCAAATCAAATCTTTATTCCAAGGAAAATAAGAAACTACTTTTAATCTAAGAAATGTGTTTCTGATTATGAATATTTTCTTAAAATTTTAAGAATACTTTATTCTTAAATATGCTCCAAGAATAATTCCCAAAATTCCACAAAAAACATTTCTTTGTAGGAAAATATTTTCTTATTTCTTTCAGTTACAAAAAAAATATTCCAATTCATAAAAAAACGAATTTTCCCAATTTTTTTTTAATATAACAAACGAAAAAGTGAAATGAGAATTATTTTTTGATTCTAAAGCTTGACTTGAAAAAATCTTAATACATTGTGCAAACTCACATGGCGAGAGCTTGAACTTGTATCTTATTTTTCGCTTTATGCCTTGCAGTGAGGCCTATAAATATGCTCTTATGTTGAACATAGTGTGCCTGGTGAGCCTATATTTTACCATAAAAGCAGACATTCGTTTATGAAAGTTTCATGACGACTAGCGTCACCGTGAAAAGTCAGATTGCGCGTTACCCGCAGGTTCAAAAACAATAAATTTCACTCAAATAAGGTACGTCGCCCCTTTTTCGAGAAGTTCTCGATTTTTACTTCGAGAGAGAATTTACTGCACCGAGAAACAAAATTTACTGAATTTCCCTGCTGGTTACATTACTTTTAGATAGCGAGCTGTATTTTAAGATACTGCTTTGCTTTTTACTTTTTATTATTTGGCTTAAATTTCGATTTGAACACTTTAAATTGTCAAGACTTGTTTCAAAGAGCAAACAACGTGTTAAAATTTAAATACTAAAAATAGTAAAATTTTAAAAATCTTTTTTTAAATAATAAATTAAAATAATAAATTCCTTAATAAAAATATGGATAAATGAATTTACAATTATATATTATAATTTAAAAGTTTCTTTCATTCATTCATTAATTTTGTCCACACCTGAACTTTCTTACTAGATGTGTTTTTCTTTTAAATTTTAAACCATTTACCACTTACGTAAAATTTTGTCAAGTTTATAACTTATAACAAGTTTAATTTCTTTAAATTTCAATTAATTTGAAATTTCATTAATTAAAATTTTAATTAATCCATTCTTTGAGATAGTAAATTTTTTTTTATTTAAACATTTCTTAAATTTTTAACAATTCTTTTTTATTATAATTATAATTTTAATTATTCGCTACATTTGGACTATTTTTATCATTTTTTAACAATTTTCTTCAATTTTTAATTATTTTAATTATTTTTTCATTTTTCACCTAATTTTTAAATTTAATTTCTGCAAGTTTCAATTAATTTCTTTAATTTTTTATAATAAAACTTTTTAAGTTTTATTTATTTCCTTCAATATTAAGTTATTTTCTTTATTTATTAATTAATTTTCACTTTCTTTTGTCATTTTTAAAATATGTTTACAAAATATGATTTTTGTTATTCAAATTGTAAATTTTTTCTTCGAATTACAAGTAATTTCTTCAAAATCGAATTATTAATATTAATTTTTAATGTCAATAAATTATGTAAGGATATAATTCATCAAATTTGTTAATATAATTATCAATTTCACTATATTTTTATCGTTTTTCATAATTATTTCTTTAATATTTTTCAATATTAAATAAACTGTTTCATACTTTATCAATTTTCATTAAAAAAAAACTAAATTATTGAATTTTTATTTATTGTTTTTAAATTTTGTATCTTTCAAGTATTAATATGATATTCTTCAATTTTCAATAACTTTCTGTTATATCAAATAAATTCCGTAATTTTCTCTATTTTTTCCTTAAATTTCTATAATTATCTTTAATTTACAGTTATTTTTTTCATTCTGCAATTATGTTCTTTTATTACAAATGTATTTTGTAATTTTTTTAATTATTTTTCACTAATTAAATTATTTTTAATTACTTTGCAAATATTTTCTGGAATTTTTTATTATTTTTATTACCCTTCAATTAATTTCCTAGACTTTAAAACATTTTTCTCATATTGGAATTCTTTTTTTCTTTTTTTATTATCTTGTATCTTTTCGCAATTATTTTCTCAACCTTTTAATTAGAAATATTAATCATTTTTCAATAAATTTCTAAATTTCCATTCATTATTTTAAATCTAAGTTATTGTAACCAGTTTTCAATGTTTTAATCATTCTTCAATTATTTTTCTCAAATTTCAATTACGTTCGTCAATTTTTAATTATTTTCTTTAGTTTGCAAATTTTCACAAATTTTATATTATTCTGATTAATTCAAAAAATTTCAATTATTTATCTCAAATTTTCACTATTTTCTTCAATTTTCAATTATTTCTATTATTTTTCGATTACTTTTTGTTATTTTTAATTATTTTTTAATTAATTTTCTTATTATTTAACTCAAACTCCAGTTATGTTTGCAATTTACAATTTTTTTATCATTCTGCAATTATATTATTTTATTACATATGTATGTTGTAATTTTTTCAATTATTTTTCACAAATTAATATTCTTTTCTTCAATTTTGAATTATTTTTATTAAATATCTTCTCGAATTTTTTATTATTTTCGCTATTCTTCCATTTATTCCCGAGATTTTGAAAAAAAAATTCTGAAGTTTTAATAATTTTTTTTAATTTTTATTATTATTCCTCAAATAAATTCCTAAATTTTCATTTATTATCTCAAATCTAAGTTATTAAATCCAGTTTACAATGTTTTAATCATTCATGAATCATTTTTCTCAAATTTCAATTACGTTTGTCAGTTTTTAATAATTTTTTTTTTAATTTTTAAATGATTTTCACAAACTTTATATTATTTTGATTATTTGTTGATTAATTCCGAAAATTTTTATTATTTATCTCAAATATTCACCATTTTCTTCAATTTTCGACTATTTTTATCATTCTGCAATTATTTTCCTTTATTACAAATGAATGTTGTAATTTTTACAATTATTTTTCATAAATAAAAATTCTTTTATTGAGTTTTTATTTTATTTTATTACTTTGCAAATATTTTCTTGAATTTTTTATTATTTTAATTATTGTTTAATTAATTTCTTAGATTTTAAGATATTTTTCTGAAATTTTAATAATTTTCTTTAATTTTTAATGGCTCTTGTTATCACTTTGCAATAAATATCTTCAAATTTTATTTATATTTACTATGCCTCAATTAAATTCCTAAATTTTTAATTAATTTTCTCATTTTTTAATCATTTTTTTCAATTTTCATTTTCTTTTATAATTTTGCAATTATTTTCTCCACCTTTTAATTAGACTTATTAATTATTTATCAATTAATTTTCTAAATTTGTATTCATTATCTCATACCTAAGTTATTATATCCACTTTTCAATGTTTTAATCATTCTTCAATTATTTTATTCAAATTTCAATTACGTTCGTCAATATTGTATTTATTTTTTTTTAATTTGCAATGATTTTCACAAATTTAATATTGTTTTAATTATTTGTTGATTAATTCCGAAAATTTCAATTATTTATTTGTTTATCTCAAATTTTCACTATTTTCTTCAAATTTTAATTATTTCTATAAATTTTTAATTACTTTTTTGTTATTTTTTATTATATTTTAATTAATTTTCTAATTTCCTTATTATTTGTCTCAAATTTCAGTTATTTTTTCAATTTACAATTATTTTTATCATTCTGTAATTATTTTCTTTCATTACAAATATATGTTGAAATTTTTTTTATTACTTTTCACAAATAAAAATTATTTTTTTAAATTTTTAGATATTTTTATTACTTTGCAAATATTTTCTCGAATTTTTTATTATTTTCATTATTCTTCAATTAATTTCCTAGATTTTAAAATATTTTTTTCAAATTTTAATAATTTTTTTTCAATTGCTATTGTTATCATTTTGCAAATATATTTTCTCGAATTTTGTATTCTTTTAATTATCTTTCAATTATATTCCTAGATTTTAAAATAATTTTCTCAAATTTTAATTTTTTTTTCTTTTTTCATTATGTTTTTGCAATATTTACCCCGACCTTTTAATTAGATATATTAATTGTTTTTTAATAAATTCTTAAATTTTCATTCATTATCTTAAATCTAAGTTATTGTATCCACTTTTTAATGTTTTAATCATTCAATGATTTTTTTCGAATTTTAATTACTTTCGTCAATTTTTAATTTTTCTTTTTTTGTAATTTGAAATGAATTTCACAAATTGTATATTATTTTGTTTATTTCTTGATTAATTTCAAAAATTTTAATTATTTATCCCAAATTTACGTTATTTTCAATTAATTTCGATTATTTCTATAATGTTTTAATTATTTTCCTCAATTTAAAATTCTTGAAATCAGTTTGTAAGTAAGTACTTTTTTTTACTTCACATATATTCTGCATTTTTTTCAATTTTTTTTCTATAATTGCAATAATTGTCTTCAATTTCATATTATTTTTATCGCTTTTCAATTATTTCACCCAATTTTAATTATTCTCATTTTTATCAAAAAGTGTTTAAAATAAGCATATTTTTATAATTAAATAATGTATTTTAATGCAACATTCTGATTAACTCTCTGACGTGTATTTTGGTATCCAGAGAAACATTTAGCGCTTCTGTTAAGCTTAATTGTACGAACACAAAATTTGCCTGGAATGGAAACTGTGCACACTTTGAGAAAGGTTTCATTTTGTCAAAATGACTGCAACAGATTGTAAAAATACCAAAGTTTAATAAGAAATAAATTATTCCAAAGTATATAATAATCAGCACAATATTATTTTAAAAACACGTTAATTGCATTTATAACAATATTTCTCCATTAGAAAATTAAAAGTCACACTGCACCAGCGCCAGCGGCAACACTCAGAAATCAACTAATTAACATTTAGAAATGCTTTTAAAGTAAATTATTCTAAAATGCAATTTAATTATTCATTCTCCATTTCTTTCTTTGATATTACAAGATATTCTCAGGCGTCAGTTTCCTTACGTTTATTCTGAACTAGTGCACCTTTTTCAAAAAAGAAAATAATATGAAAAAGGAAAGAAAATATATATATATATATATGAGACATGTTAATGAGTTTTTGCCGAGGTTGAGGAAGAGGAAACCGAGTGCCAAACGATCGACGAGAGACGAGAATTAGAGGGTGCAGGTGACATTGAGAAGAAGGGAAAAAGGGATGTTCGAAAAGATCGATTTCTAGTTTTAAATTTAAATAAACGCAGGCTCGTGTACCAACGATAAGACTCCCCTTTTGTTCCCCCTTTTATATGGAATATAATTTACCCTATCTTGACTTTGATCGTGATTTCTTTTTTTATATAATACACACATAAATATTATTTGGTATGCATGAGATGGTTAATACTATAGAGATAACAACTTTAGTCTCAATTTTTTTGTGCCCGTGTAATGAAACTTTTAATGAAATAGAAAAATCTCAATTTTTGCAATCTCAGCTTTTTAAATAAGGAATTATTTTTTTTATATGTAAACTTTTTGTAATTTTAAGGTCAAACATTCATGAAAATTTAGAAAAAAGGGAATATGATTCTAAAATAAATAAAGTAAAATTGTTAAAAAAAAATGTTTTCATTGTTTAAGATTCTAAGGTTCATTTAAATTTAAATCATGTTTCATCTTTTCAAAATGTTCTTAAATTTTAAAATTTACAGCAATTTTAATTTCTTCAAATTTCAGTTAATGTGAACTTGCATTGATTAAAAGTTCCCACGTTTTAAATGTACTAAATTTGAAGTAATTTAAAAATTTCTTCGATTTTCAATAATTCCACTAAAATTAGAAATTATTATATTTAATTTAGCTCCTAGTTTTGTTCTAGGATTGGATTAAATTAAATACTTTTGTTTTGTATGAAAGGGCATTGCCTGTTAAATTGAAATAAATTGAAAAAAATTTGAAATAAATAATTCTTTTCAATTATGATTTTAATTACTTAAACAACAATTTTGTACTATTTTTATAATTTTTCAATTATTTTTTGCAACTTCTAATTATTTTTAAATTCTTCCTCTAATTCTTAAATTTACCTTCTTTAAATTTCTTCCAATTTTGTTTAGTTTTGTTAATTACTTTTTTAATATTAATTATTTCTCCCTTGATATTAAATCAATTTAATTATTTATTCCTAATTTTTATATTATTCATCTCAAATTAAATTTTTTTTTAATTTACCATTATTTTTGTCATATTGCAATTATTATTTTCAATTTTTAATCATTTTCATAATTTCTGAATAAATTTCCAGAAGTTTCAAATATATATTTCAATTTTTAATTATTTTGTTTAATTTTTATTTCTTCTTGTTATTTTGCAATTATTTTCTCCATCTTTAAATATTTTCATTATTTTTTATGCTTGCTTTTTAATGCTGCTATATTATTTATTATGCTTAAAAATAAATTCTGCAATTTTTCTATTGTTTTCTTCAATTTCTGGTCATTTTAATTATTTTGGACAAAATTTCAAAAATTGCAATTATTTATCTGAAATTTCAACTATATTTTAAACAGTTTTCGATTATTTTTGCGATTTTTAATTATTTCATTTAAATAAACATTTTTAAGTAAATTTGTAATTATTTTCTTTTTTTAAACACATGTAGTATGTTTTTTTTCAGTTATTTCTCTCAAATTTTATTTTATGTTTTCAATATATCATATTTCAATTATTTTCATCATATTTCAATTATTTTTCACAATCTTAAATTATTTTTAGCATTTTTAAATTATTTTTTCCTATTTTCAATTAATTTTATAGTTATTCAATTATTTTCTCCGATTATTAATTATTATTCAGATTTTCTCAAATTATTTTCTAAGATTTTTAATTTTTTTTCTAAAATTTCAATTACTTTCATCAATTTTTAATTATTTTTGCGATTTTTTAATTATTCTCTTTAATTAAAAATTTTTACATAATTTTGTAATTATCTTCTTTTTGAAACGTATATTCAATGATTTTTTCAATTATTTCCCTCAAATTTTATTTTCTGTTTTCAATATACCATATTTAAATTATATTCATCATGTTACAACTATTTTTTACAATCTTAAATCATTTTTAGCATATTTAAATTATTTTTTCAATTTTTAATTAATTTTATAGTTATTCAATTATTTTCTTCGATTGCCAATTATTATTCAGATTTTGTCAAATTATTTTCTAAGATTTTTAAGTATTTTTCAAAAATTTCAATTACTTTCATCAATTTTTAATTATTTTTGCGATTTTTTTAATAATTCTCTTTAATTAACATTTTTGAAGTAATTTTGTAATTATCTTCTTTTTGAAACATATATTCTATAGTTTTTTCAATTACTTCCCTCAAATTTTATTTGTTGTTTTCAATTTTTCATATTTAAATTATTTTTATTATATTTCAATTTTTCTCTCAATCTTAAATTATTTCCAGCTTATTTCAAGTATTTTTTTCAATTTTGAATTAATTTTATCATTTTTTAATTATTTTCCTCGATTTTAATTATTTTCCGCGATTTTAATTATTTTTCTCATTTTCTAAGATTTTTAAGTATTTTTCTAAAATTTCAATTATTTTCATTAATTTTCAATTTCTTTTGACGATTTTTTTTAATAATTCTCTTTAATTAAAATTTTTGAAGTATTTTTGTAATTATCTTCTTTTTGAAACGTATATTCTATGTTTTCTTCAATTATTTCCCACAAATTTTATTTACTGTTTTCAATTTTTTATATTTTAATTATTTTCAGTATACTTCAATTATTTTGTTAATTTTGAATTAATTTTATTGTTTTTTAATTATTTTCGTCGATTTTAATTATTTTTCTCATTTTCTAAAATTATTTTCTAAGATAATTATGTATTTTTCTAAACTTTCAATTATTTTCTTCAATTTTCTTCAATTTATTTCATTTGTTTTCATGATTTCCAAATTTCTTTTATTAATTATCGGGAATTTCAATTATTTTTAGCTTTCTTTAATTCTCTTCTCCAATTTTTAGTTACTATAATTTTTTTCAATTGATTGCTAAAATCTTCATGTATTTTTTTTCAAACTTCAATTATTCTTTTATTAAAAAAAATTCTGCAATTTTTTAATTCATTTCACTCAAATGTAATTTATTTTTTACAACTTATGATTGTTTGCATCATATTTCATTTAATTTCTTCAATTTTAATTATTTTAATTTGTTTTCATAATATCAATTTTTTTGATTAATTATTGAATTTTAATTATTTATAGCTTTCTTCAATTCTTTTTTCCAATTTTTAGTTATTCTCATTTCTTCCAATTGATTTCTAAATTCTTCATGTATTTTTTCAAATTTTAATTATTTTTTTGATGTAAAAAAAATTCTGTAACTTTTTCAATTATTTCACTCAAATGTTATTTATTTTCTACAACTTATCATTGTTCGGATCACATTTGAATTATTTACTTCAAGTTTCAAATCTTAAAAATCATTTTTTCAATTATTTTTCAACATTTATTTTTTTAAATTTAAAATGTTTTCATTTATTTCATAATATCAAAAAATTTAAACTATTTATCTGACATTTCCATTATTTTATTTCATTTTTTAATTATTTATATTATTTTTTATATTATTTTCTTCAATTTTCGATTAATTTCTTTCTTTTTCATAATTTCCAAAAAGTTTTTAATTATTTCTTTTTTTTTTTAAAATTGTTCTCCTTAATTTCATATTATGTTTTTATTTTTTTACTTATTGTCTCTAATTTTTAATTATTTTCTTTTTTCTTCAATGAACTTTTGAAAGTTTCAAGTATTTTTCTGAAATTTTCTTTAACTTTCCTTCATTTAAAATAAATTATGTAATTTTTTCAATTATTTTCTCAAATTTTAATAATTTTTTTCATTTTTTTATTATTTATCTAAATTTTCAAATATTTTCTCTAATTTTTCATTATTCAATTTTTTTCAATTTATTTTTAAGATTTTAAAATATTTTTCAAATTTAAATTATTTTCTTTATTTTTAAAACATTTTTTGGAATTTTTAAATTACTTTTTCTAATTTTTAATTGATTTCAGTATTTTTTTAAATTAATTTCCAAAATTTGATTTATTTATATAAATGGGGATCATTATATGTAAAGCTCAGCTAAGAGGGCACCACAATCGCAAGATTGTTTGGCGCATTATTTTAAATATGAAAAATAATTATATTTGTAAATTCTTTTTACTATATAAAAAAGAAAAAGTACTTATTGATCAAATTAATTAGTTAAAAGGCTATTAATATATTAATATATTATAACCTCAAAATTGCAACATTTTTAAACAAATAATTATATTAGAAAGGATCGATTATTTTGAAAAATGTACACTGCAAAAACTGCTGTCTTCTAAGTATCTTATTTTAAGACACAAGACATTAAGAAAGCGTCTTACGGTTATTTCATGCTATTTCATTGGTTAATAATTTTGGAAGATGCTTTCTCATTGGTTTAAAATTAAGACACTTTAAAACGTCTTAAAAGTGAGGATAAAAATGTCTTAAAATAAGACACTTGTTTTTACAGTGTATGATATTTCATCATTTGTTACGAATTAATATATTTATTGTACTTTCTATATTTCTAAAATTTTCATTTTGCAATAAATGTAATTTTAAATTTTGCGCCGTAAAATCTTGCGTTGATACTGCTCTCTAGTGACCGAGTTTAGTTGCGAGGATCCCCATTTATTTTTAATAATAAAAGTCTATTAGGGTTTAGCAGTAACCCCTTAACAGTTACGCCACTGATATTTATCTATAACCTATGAGTTTATGACATCCTGACATGTCAGCTGTTTGTTATCAATAACGTAACTAGTACAATTAAAATTAGTGCACTTCCGAAGGGGCCCCCATGCATTTTTTGTCCTAGGTTCTCGGGCTCACTTGATACGCACTGCCACTCGGAAGCACTCGGATGTTTTCGGCTCGCTTCGTTCTATAGACTTGGATTTGACACACGCCGTGTGAAAAATTGTCACAATTCTGTGTCACATAATTTGTTTCAGTTTTTCACACGCATCGTATTAATTTTCAGTGTTCTAATTTTAAATATCGACAAGAATACACCAAATTTCGATTTAAATATATTCCAGTAGTTGGATTTTTCTTTGTTTTCTCTAAATTCGAACGATTCTATACCAAACTTTGACAGATTGTTATCATCTAGTGGAACGAAAAGTCTCTAAGTGTAGGTTGCAGTTGATTCGTGAAAAACGATGTTGTTCAAATTTGTGAGAATTCTAATAAGATTATAATTGAAAATATTTTTGAATGAAGAAGAAGCGTCGATCGGTAATATCCGCACCGTGATGGCAGACGTCCAAGCAGAAGTTCAATTTCCTTTTGGATTGAACAATTAAATTACAATCGGTGAACACAACTGGCACAGAGAAATGTTACAACGAGCATCGAGGTACGTTAACCAAGAATGCATATTGAAGTTGAATTTGCCAGCTAACACTAAAAGTCTTCATATAAAAGCGAATCCAGAAAAGTTGGCACTCGTATTCTTTATTCTTGTGTCAAGCAATTAATTTCCTTTGAACTAGATTTGGAGGTAAATAATTGCCACCTTGTGCTTGTAATAAATTTTCTATTTTGTTACCTCTCAGATTTCTTTCACAAACCGAATATATATGTATATAATATTCGCTAAATAAAACTATTTTTATTTAATGGACACTGAATACTGCTTTTTAAAACGATTTTACAAATGTTTAAACAAATTGAATTTATTTGTTTTATTTTTTATTACTATTTATTTTTGCCGCTTATTGAAGAGAAAGAGCGGGAATTTTGCAAAACAGAGACAGAGAGAGAGAGAGAGAGAGAAATTCAGAGATATGGGGAAAAAATATTTTATCGATGCAAAAAATGAAGAACTGAAAGATTTACGAACAAAAATGAATGGGAAACGGGTATATAAATAAAAAAGTGTGTATAATAAGTGTAAATAGAACGACAGTACACATTAAAAGTACAAATCAAAAATATGACGAAAAATAGAGATCGAAACGATGAATAATAAAGTGTAAATAACATTGTTTAGATAATGTAAATAGGGAAGTACTTATTAAAAATTATTAATGAAAAGTAAAAATTAAAATGTTACAATTAAAAGTGTTAATGAGAAGTACAAAAAAATAATATTAATTAGCGTAATTATTGTAACGCAACAGTTGACAATTTATTTGATTTCGAGTAAATTTTCTGAATTAATAAACAAATTATCAAAATAGTTTAAAATTTGTGAAAATCATTACAAATTTAAAAAAAGAAATTGACGAAATAGATTGAAATTTAAGAAAAATATTTAAAAATCCAGGAAATTAATTAAAGAATAATGAAAATAATAAAAAATTCCAGAAAATACTTGCAAATTAAAAAAAAATTCCAGAAAATAATTTTAATTGATGAAAAATAATTTTAAAAATTACAACATACATTTGTAAAAAAAGAAACTAATTGCAGAATAATAAAAATAATTGCAAATTGAAAAAATAACTAAAATTTCAGATAAATAATAAGAAAATTAGAAAATTATTTAGAATATAATAAAAAATTACAAAAAGTAATTAAAAAATTATAGAAATAATTGAAAATTGAAGAAAATAGTGAAAATTTGAGGTAAATAAATAAATTGAAATTTTCGGAATTAATCAACAAATATACAACATAACATTAAATTTGTGAAAATCATTGCAAATTAACAAAAATAATTAAATATTGACGAACGTAATTGAAACTTGAGAAAAATAATTGAAGAACGATTAAAACATTGAAAAGTGGATATAATAATTTAGATATGAGATAATGAATGAAAATTTAGAAAATTAATTGAATTAATAAGTATAATAATTAATAATTTATAAGTCTAATTAAAAGTGAAGAAATAATTGCAATTTGTAGATATTAATTGCAATTTTAGAAAAAATAATTTTAAAAAATACAGAATAATTGTGAAGTAAAAGAAAGTATCTTATTACAAAATGATTTCAAGAATTTTAAATTCAGGAAAATAATTACAACATTATAGAAATAATCGAAAATTTATTGAAGAAAATAATGGAAATTGGAGATAAATAATTGAATTTTTTGGATTTAATCAACAAATACTTAAAATAATATAAAATTTGTGAAATTCATTGCAAATTAAATAAAAATAATAATTAAAAATCGACGAAAGTT
The DNA here is from genome assembly GCA_037103525.1 of Ganaspis brasiliensis. NCBI lineage: Eukaryota > Metazoa > Arthropoda > Insecta > Hymenoptera > Figitidae > Ganaspis > Ganaspis brasiliensis. The sequence continues at coordinate 2,604,880 of JAZKLR010000055.1, read as the reverse complement.
TTTGAAAATTGAGAAAAATAATTGAAGAATGATTAAAACATTGAAAAATAGATATATTAACTTAGATTTGAGATAATAAATACAAATTTAAGAAATTATTTGAAAAAGAATTAATATAGTTATCTAATTAAAAGGTGGAGAAAATAATTGCAAAAAGATAAAAGAAAATGAAAATTGAAAAATGAGATAAATAATAATTATTGTAAATTTAAGAATTTAATTGAGGAATGAAGTTTGAGATTAATTGATAATTAAAGAAATAGATTGCAAAATTATAACAATAATAATTGAAAGTTGATAAAAATTATTAAAATTAGAGAAAAAAAATTTTAAATCTTTTAAATCTAGGAAAGCAATTGAAGAATAATAATTCTAATATAAAATTCGATATAATTACAATTATACATTTGTAATTAAAAAAAAAATAATAATTGCAGAATGATAAAAATAATTGTAAATTGAAAAAATAACTTAAAAATATGAGAGAAATAATAAGAATATTAGAAAATTAATTAAAAATTAATTAAAAATTGACAAAAAGTAATTGAAAAATGGTAGAAATAATTGAAAATTGCAGAAATTAATGAAAATTTGAGATGAATAATTGAATTTTTCGGAATTAATCAACAATAATTAAAATAATATAAAATTTGTGAAAATCATTGCAAATTAAAAAAATAATAATTAAAAACTGACGAAAGTATTTGAAATTTAAGAAAAATAATTTTACAATGTTAAAAACATTGAAAAGTGAAGAGATTAACTTAGATTTGAGATACTAAATAAAAATTTAAGAAATTATTTGAAAAATACTTACTATTTCTAATTAAAAGGAGGAAAAAATAATTCCAAAACGATAAAAGAAAATGAAAATTGAAACAAATAATTGAAAAATGAGATAAATAATTGAAAATTTAGGAATTTAGTTGAGGAATGAAGTTTGAGACTTATTACAAATTAAAGAAATTGATTGCACAATTATAACAATAATAATTGAAAAATTGATGAAAATTATTAAATTTGAAAAAATGTAGATCAGTTGGAGCAAGAATGTGTTTGGTTTTTGAAATTAAAAAATCAAAAAACTCAAAATACTTTTTTAACAAAAAATTTTTTTTATTTTTTTTTGTTGTCACAAATTTCCCAATTATTTTTTTAGATTCTTAAAGATATTTTAAATTTAGAATTGTATTTAAAAAAATTAAATGATATTTTTATATTTTATATAAAACATTTCTGAATTTAAAATATCTTAAAAAATCTAAAATAATATTTAGGAAATTTATGTGCCACATAGAATATAATTCGAAAAAAATATTCGGTTTGACCAAAATTAATATTTTGTCTCTATTCTAAAACCTGTTTTTGATTCCATAAATTATAGAAATATCATATAATTTTTTTTAAATACAGTATTAAAAATTAAATATCTTAAAAAATAACAATTAAAATTTGGGAAATTTATATGACACATAGAATAGAAATTAGAAAAGATATTCAGTCATACAAAAATTGATATTTGTCCTCTAGTATACAACCTGATTTTGTTCCCATAAATTATAAAAATAAAATATATATTTGTTTTAAATACAATTCTGAATTCCGATTTTCTTAAAGATTCTAAAATACTATTTAATAAATTTATTAGCCATAGAATCGGTAAAAAATATTCGATTCTACAAAAATTGACATTTGCTCTCCAGTCTAAAACCTGATTTTCTTCTCATAAATAATAAAAATATGAGCTATTTTTTTTTAAATTCAATTCTGAATTTGGATTTCCTTAAAGATTCTAAAATAATATTTGGGAAATTTATTTGCCATTGAATGTGTAAAAAATATTCGATTCTACAAAAATTGACATTTGGTCTCTGGTCTAAAACCTGATTTTGTTCTCATAAATTATAAAAATATCAGCAATTTTTTTTAAATATTGTTCTAAATTTGGATTTTCTTAAAGATTATAAAATAATATTTGTGAAATTTTTTTTCCATAGAATGTGTAAAAAATATTCGATTCTACAAAAATTGATATTTGCTCTCTGGTCTAAAAACTGATTTTCTTCTCATAAATAATAAAAATATCAGCTATTTTTTTTAAATATTGTTCTAAATTTGGATTTTCTTAAAGATTATAAAATAATATTTAGGAAATTTCTTTTCCATAGAATGTGTAAAAAATATTCGATTCTACAAAAATTGAAATTTGGTCTCAGGTCTAAAACCCGATTTCGTTCTCATAAATTATAAAAATATCATCAATTTTTTTTTATTGTTCTGAATTTGGATTTTCTTAAAGATTCTAAAATAATATTTGGGAAATTTATTTGCCATAGAATGTTTAAAAAATATTCGATTCTACAAAAATTGACATTTGGTATCTGGTCTAAAACCTGATTTTGTTCTCATAAATTATAAAAATATCATCTATTTTTTTTTAAATACAATTCTGAATTTGGATTTTCTTAAAGATTCTAAAATAATATTTGGAAAATTTATTTGCCATAGAATGTTTAAAAAATATTCAATTCTACAAAAATTTTTATTTGGTCTGTAGTCTAAAACCTGATTGTGTTCCCATAAATGATAAAAATATCTTCTTATTTTTTTAAACACAGGTTTGAATACAAATATCTTAAAGAATTTAAAACAATATTTCAGAAATTTATATGCCTTATAGAATAGAATTTGGAAAGAGAAGTCGGTTTTACAAAAATTTATATTTTGTCTTTATTCTAAAACCTGATTTTGTTTCCATAATTTATAAGAATATCATTAAATAGAGTTTTGAATTTAGAAAATTAGAATATCTTAAATAATATTTGAAAAATATTTAGCAACTTTATGTGCCATGTTGAATAGAATTTCAAGTAAATATTGTGCTTTACAAAAATGGATATGTTGCCTCTAGTCTTAAAACCGTTTTTGTTTCCATAAATTATAAATATATTTTTGTTAATTTCTTCTTAAATTTTGTTTTTATTTGAACATATGTTCAAGAATTTAAAAAATTTGAAAAATATATTCTCTTTTACAAAAAATTGGTATGTCATATGGTCATATGTTATGTTTGCGTTATTGTCAATTCTGTTGAGCATAACCATTAAAACGTTTGTGGCTTTGTTGTTTAGCTCTGTAATATCATTTGTGCTCTTGACAATTTTAAATATTAACTTGAGTGTATGACTTTTGAGTAAAAATGTGTATTGATAGTTTAGAATTTGTGTTTTTATGGATGTGATTGTAGGTTATGTGTAATCGCGAGTGGCACTCGCACGAATCAGTGTTGATGTCTCATGTGTCATAACTACTTCGCACCATAACACTGGCGTTGCAATTTAAAAGTGTAACTTACAAAAAATCAACACTTTTAAGGATGCATTGCATTTTCTTCGCACTTTTTGGTGTAAAGTGCGTTTCTTTTTTTTAACAGTGTATTCAACTACTTTGCCAAACTATATACTTTAAAATAAAACAGATATATTCAAAGTTACCTAATTAAATACACATAATTATTTTTATCAATTTCATTCTACACTGTTAAAAATTTCTGTATTGTGCTTCACATACATGTATATGAAATTCAATTTAAAATAGAATTATATTAAATCTAATATAAATTATCCTAAATTTAATATACTGTAGGGGAGAGTGGGGCAAACGTGCTACCTATATATATTTTGCTTCATAAAAATGTAACTAAACATGATACTTAAGTAAACTTTTATTATTATAAAACTCTAATTATCACTCAACATTTCTCCACAATCATTAAATATTTTAGTAAAGTCTTGATTGAATAAAAATATGATTTGTAAAGAAGTACAAATTATCACCATTACCCCAGGTACCGGGGTAATGGTAATAAGGCTTTTTTTTCTAAAAGTGCAAATATTTCGGAGAATATTTTTTTATATTACAATTCCTTGTTATCTAAAGCAGTGAAAAAATATCTTCAGAACATATTTTGTGGTGTATTCACGGTAATTTTTATAAAAAATAGTGATATGTGTGATTTAACCTTGTATTTGTAAAAAACAGCTGAAAACAGTTGAAAACTGCATGGCGTTTGAATATTTTCATTACGTTATTATCTTTACCCCAAACGTCAAGTCTTTTTAATATTTTAAATTTAATAGATTTCAACATTGAATCTAAGCTCAAATCTATGAATATATGATAGGTGGATGTTTAATTTAATGAAACATCAAACTTTTATGACGTAAACATTTTTAAATTTCTTTTAAACTTAATATAATGAAGATTTAATTTACCATTTTTTTTTTACTAAAACAGTTTATTACTCAAATTTTTTAATTTACATTGAAAATAAACATTTTTTCTTCATAATATCGTCTCGTCAATGAAATTAAAGATTCGTATATAGAAGAAAGTTTTAATAATTCATAAATAATGAAGATATTGTGATTATTATCTTTGCCCCGTTTAGCACCTTTGCCCCAGTCTCCCCTATATTAAATTTGTTATTGATGTATCTGAGAATTCATAACGTTGAATGAATTTTAATATACATGTATATTAAATTTAATATAATTGTATGTTAAATTGAATTTCATATACATGTATGTGAAGCACAATACAGAAATTTTTAACAGTGTATTCTACATTCTTTCTCTTATCTACTAATTTTCCAGGCTCGAACCTACATTTTTTCCCAAGTCATTAAATGTAATTTTCTGAAAAATACTCGTAATATAATCTTATTCTGTATAATATTCAACTGTTATCGGAGTAGGAAAGAGCCGGTATGCAAATTTGAAAGCTATTTAAGAACGCGATGTTGTTTGGTACTATCTAATTTTTTCATATACGCTGCATATGTTTCGGTTAAATGAGTTAGACAAAAAAAAAAAAAAACAGAAGAGTCATTAATGGAAGGACCATTTCGACAAGAAATGATGATAGTTATTGTTTACATAAATGCTCTGATCACTTAGCATTCGCCACGTTATCACTGTAGAAAGAGAGGGCATAAAAAGAAAAAATTGCGAAAATTTCTGGCAAAGATTAGCCAAAAGTCGTCAAGCTCTCGGGTCCGGTAATTTCGTTTCAAGTTTGCAGGTGCAGGTGGCTTAATTTTTGCCGTAACACGTCTGTCGGTGCGCACGGCAGGCACTAACAGATACGGCACGGATTTTTCTCCGTTGCTGATTTTAATAACAGATTGCTACTGGAGTCAGTAGAGCAAGGTGGATGGGTGGGACGTGACTACGGCAGCACCAATTTACTTCTACAATTGCACATTCCCTATGTTTCCTATACCTTTCTCACCAATACACAATGTTCCTTTCCAAATCTGCTGATCAATTTCAGAAACAGATCGGGAATTGTGTAATTTTAAGAATACAATAGTCAAAAAATTGCGCTATTTATCCTCAAGCATGTCAAGTCGTTTAATATGTTTCAATCGATTCGTTTTGAGATAAGGAATATGGTTTTTGTATTCCTTAAGTTGTATTTTTGGCGTGGAAACAAATTTTGTGAAAAAAAAAACAATTTCTTTTTTTTTTTTTTTTAAAAAAAGGTGCTGAACAAAAATTGATCGGGTATTTTCAAAAATCCATGTGTCTAAATTTAGATATTTATGAGCTTAACAAGTTATCTAAATTTTATTAAAATCTGTTGAAGCGCTCTCGAGATACCCTGTCGCCAAAAAAAAGAGATATACACACACACAGCACGCACACACACACACACACATGTGGACATTTGCTTAAAAATGAAAATAAGTCGATTTAGGCTATTTTTGGAAAATCAAAAATCTTAACGATCACAAAGCTTTCTCCATGAGAAAGATAAAAATTCTTTTAATTGAAGAAAATAATAAGATGATAATTGAAAATTAAAAAAATTGTATGAAATAATTGAAAATTTCGGAAAATAATTAATAATTAAAGGAAATAGTTGAAAAATTACGAAAATAATTGAAAAAATTGAAGGAAATATGCGCAAAATGACAAACATAATTATCAATTGAAAACAAAATTTGAAAATTTACTAATAACTAAAGGAAATAGTTGAAAAATTACGAAAATAATTCAAAAAATTGAACGAAAAAAATTGTATGAAATAATTGAAAATTTCGGAAAATAATTAATAACTAGCGTAACAACCCTCGCTCGCTAACGCTCGCTCGTTTTTTATTTCTTTTATATATTTCTTTACTTTATGTATTCTTGAACATATATATAAATCTATAAATTTATAAATTTTAATAATCTATATTCTAATTCATATTAAGTCGATGCGGCCAATTTTTAAAAGAATATGATAATTGAATAACTTAAAAAGTAGTAAATTGTAATATGTATTATGTAATAATAATATATATTTTTAAATTGTTTTATAATTAATTATTAATTTTTTTTAGAAATATAAAATTAATTTTTAAAATTTTATTTGCTTTATTTTAAAAATAATATCTAGTATTCTCAAAAAGATTGTTTTAAAAAATATTGCCAGTAATAATGATAATAATACTAAATATTAATTAATAACAAATTATAACTTCCTAACATTAAAAAAAAGGCGTTTGAAAAAAGTATAAATACATAAAATCGATTGCATCTATAAACAACTAACTAAAAAATATCTTGATAAAAAAATTATAATTTAAAAAGCAATATAATAGAAAGGTTCTAAAAAATATATTTCGAATACAACAAGAAACAAAGAAGTAATAATAATAAAAGATGAAAACATATGTGCAGTAGCTTTTTAACAGACTTATACATGCGCAAAAGCTCCAAAAGGCAGTTACGCATGCGCAGTACTTTCCTATGAACGATACTTGTTACAGTAACAAAGAAAAATTAATGTCAAAAAATGTAATTGTCAAAGCAAATAGAGAAACAAGTTAACAAAAAAGTTAAAAACATTGCGTAAAGTATATAGTAATGCGCAATAGGTTCCTATGCCAGTAAAGCATGCGCAGTAGTTTTCTATGAACAAAAAACATGCGCAGTTGTAAAAATGTGAAGTATAAATGACATTTTAACTATTCTAAGGTAAAAAAATGTAGAAAAATGTGTAAACAAAAAAGTTCCATGTAATGCGTAAAACCTATAATTTATAAGAGTAAATTGCACAAAACGCAGCTGTGGTGCACTACTGCGCAAGTGCAACAATATGTTGTGCATAAAAAAATGTTCAGTTTAACATGTTTGACACGAATAATGCCAGTGCGCATTGTTACAAACTCTAATAACATGATAAATTGAACATTTTTGTAAGTAACCTATTGGAAAAAGTAGGTGAACTTTGAAGTCTGTACGACGATGAACGAAGTTTTCTCGGTATCATATTAATATAATAGAAGATTACAACGTACAATTTTATGAATATTGGGAGAACTTTCAAACTCTTTATTCTCAATAAATAAGTAAATTTTCACAAAACTTTTTTAAACACTAATTATATGGAAGATTTTCTGACAGTATGTTAAATATTTATTACCCCCCCCCCCCGGTACCCCTAGAAAATGGTTTTTAAAAGTATGAAAAATTGAAAACTTTCAGATCAAAATTTGTTACATTTTATAAATATTTTAAAGAAAAAAAGAATAAAATTAATAAAATTAAATACACTTTTAATGTTTTTATTATTTTTTATATTCAATAATATAAATTTTTCTATTAAATTTCTTGAATTCCAATATTTAGATTGAATTTTGAATATTCTTTTCTATTATGGGTTATTAATTACAATAATAATGAAAAAAAAAACAATTTTAACCAATTTTTTAAATAAAGGTACCTTTGCGCATGTGCAGTTATCATGTTACCGTGTTACGCGTGCGCAATAATAAAACGGATTTTTACTGCGCACTTATTAAAAAAAGTATGCTATATGTACTGAAAATGTACTTATCTGATAAAGTCCCGCACTGCGCATGCGTAATTTTTGAATTTAATTAGAGCCAATGTGTGACTATCACTGTGCATGATTGCGCATGTGTAACAGCAATACAAAACAACTGCGCATGTGAAATGTTTGTTAAGTAGTGCGCACGTTTGCACAGCTGTGGTGCACTACTGCGCATGTGCAACAATATGTTGTGCATAAAAAAATGTTCAGTTTAACATGTTTGACACGAATAGTGCCAGTGCGCATTGTTACAAACTATAATAACATGGTAAAATGAACATTTTTGTAAGTAACCTATTGGAAAAAGTAGGTGAACTTTGAAGTCTGTTCGACGATGAACGAAGTTTTCTCGGTATCGTATTAATATAATAGAAGATTACCACGTACAATTTTATGAATATTGGGAGAACTTTCAAACTCTTTATTCTCAATAAATAAGTAAATTTTCACAAAACTTTTTTAAACACTAATTATATGGAAGATTTTCTGACAGTATGTTAAATATTTATTACCCCCCCCTCCCCCCGGTACCCCTAGAAAATGGTTTTTAAAAGTATGAAAAATTGAAAACTTTCAGATCAAAATTTGTTACATTTTATAAATATTTTAAAGAAAAAAAAAATAAAATTAATAAAATTAAATACACTTTTAATGTTTTTATTATTTTTTATATTCAATAATATAAATTTTTCTATTAAATTTCTTGAATTCCAATGTTTATATTGAATTTTGAATATTCTTTTCTATTATGGGTCATTAATTACAATAATAATGAAAAAAAAAACAATTTTAACCAATTTTTTAAATAAAGGTACCTTTGCGCATGTGCAGTTATCATGTTACCGTGTTACGCATGCGCAATAATAAAACGTATTTTTACTGCGCACTTATTAAAAAAAGTATGCTATATGTACTGAAAATGTACTTTTCTGGTAAAGTACCGCACTGCGCATGCGTAATTTTTGAATTTAATTAGAGCTCATGTGTGACTATCACTGTGCATGATTGCGCATGTGTAACAGCAATACAAAACAACTGCGCATGTAAAATGTTTGTTAAGTAGTGCGCACGTTTACACAGCTGTGGTGCACTACTGCGCATGTGCAACAATATGTTGTGCATAAAAAAATGTTCAGTTTAACATGTTTGACACGAATAGTGCCAGTGCGCATTGTTACAAACTATAATAACATGGTAAAATGAACATTTTTGTAAGTAACCTATTGGAAAAAGTAGGTGAACTTTGAAGTCTGTTCGACGATGAACGAAGTTTTCTCGGTATCGTATTAATATAATAGAAGATTACCACGTACAATTTTATGAATATTGGGAGAACTTTCAAACTCATTATTCTCAATAAATAAGTAAATTTTTACAAAACTTTTTTAAACACTAATTATATGGAAGATTTTCTGACAGTATGTTAAATATTTATTACCCCCCCTCCCCCCGGTACCCCTAGAAAATGGTTTTTAAAAGTATGAAAAATTGAAAACTTTCAGATCAAAATTTGTTACATTTTATAAATATTTTAAAGAAAAAAAGAATAAAATTAAATACACTTTTAATGTTTTTATTATTTTTTATATTCAATAATATAAATTTTTCTATTAAATTTCTTGAATTCCAATATTTAGATTGAATTTTGAATATTCTTTTCTATTATGGGTCATTAATTACAATAATAATGAAAAAAAAACAATTTTAACCAATTTTTTAAATAAAGGTACCTTTGCGCATGTGCAGTTATCATGTTACTGTGTTACGCGTGCGCAATAATAAAACGGATTTTTACTGCGCACTTATTAAAAAAAGTATGCTATATGTACTGAAAATGTACTTATCTAGTAAAGTACCGCACTGCGCATGCGTAATTTTTGAATTTAATTAGAGCTCATGTGTGACTATCACTGTGCATGATTGCGCATGTGTAACAGCAATACAAAACAACTGCGCATGTGAAATGTTTGTTAAGTATTGCGCACGTTTACACAGCTGTGGTGCACTACTGCGCATGTGCAACAATATGTTGTGCATAAAAAAATGTTCAGTTTAACATGTTTGACACGAATAGTGCCAGTGCGCATTGTTACAAACTATAATAACATGGTAAAATGAACATTTTTGTAAGTAACCTATTGGAAAAAGTAGGTGAACTTTGAAGTCTGTTCCACTATGAACGAAGTTTTCTCGGTATCGTATTAATATAATAGAAGATTACCACGTACAATTTTATGAATATTGGGAGAACTTTCAAACTCTTTATTCTCAATAAATAAGTAAATTTTTACAAAACTTTTTTAAACACTAATTATATGGAAGATTTTCTGACAGTATGTTAAATATTTATTACCCCCCCACCCCCCGGTACCCCTAGAAAATGGTTTTTAAAAGTATAAAAAATTGAAAACTTTTAGATCAAAATTTGTTACACTTTATAAATATTTTAAAGAGAAAAAGAATAAAATTAATAAAATTAAATACACTTTTAATGTTTTTATTATTTTTTATATTATTAATATAAATTTTTCTATTAAATTTCTTGAATTCCACTATTTAGATTGAATTTTGAATATTCTTTTCTATTGTGGGTCATTAATTACAATAATAATGAAAAAAAAAACAATTTTAACCAATTTTTTAAAGAAAGGTACCTTTGCACATGTGCAGTTATCATGTTACCGTGTTACGCATGCGCAATAATAAAACGGATTTTTACTGCGCACTAATTAAAAAAAGTATGCTATATGTACTGAAATTGTACTTATCTGGTAAAGTACCGCACTGCGCATGCGTAATTTTTGAATTTAATTAGAGCTCATGTGTGACTATCACTGTGCATGATTGCGCATGTGTTACAGCAATACAAAACAACTGCGCATGTGAAATGTTTGTTAAGTAGTGCGCACGTTTACACAGCTGTGGTGCACTACTGCGCATGTGCAACAATATGTTGTGCATAAAAAAATGTTCAGTTTAACATGTTTGACACGAATAGTGCCAGTGCGCATTGTTACAAACTATAATAACATGGTAAAATGAACATTTTTGTAAGTAACCTATTGGAAAAAGTAGGTGAACTTTGAAGTCTGTTCGACGATGAACGAAGTTTTCTCGGTATCGTATTAATATAATAGAAGATTACCACGTACAATTTTATGAATATTGGGAGAACTTTCAAACTCTTTATTCTCAATAAATAAGTAAATTTTCACAAAACTTTTTTAAACACTAATTATATGGAAGATTTTCTGACAGTATGTTAAATATTTATTACCCCCCCCTCCCCCCGGTACCCCTAGAAAATGGTTTTTAAAAGTATGAAAAATTGAAAACTTTCAGATCAAAATTTGTTACACTTTATAAATATTTTAAAGAGAAAAAGAATAAAATTAATAAAATTAAATACACTTTTAATGTTTTTATTATTTTTTATATTATTAATATAAATTTTTCTATTAAATTTCTTGAATTCCAATATTTAGATTGAATTTTGAATATTCTTTTCTATTGTGGGTCATTAATTACAATAATAATGAAAAAAAAAACAATTTTAAACAATTTTTTAAAGAAAGGTACCTTCGCACATGTGCAGTTATCATGTTACCGTGTTACGCATGCGCAATAATAAAACGGATTTTTACTGCGCACTAATTAAAAAAAGTATGCTATATGTACTGAAATTGTACTTATCTGGTAAAGTACCGCACTGCGCATGCGTAATTTTTGAATTTAATTAGAGCTCATGTGTGACTATCACTGTGCATGATTGCGCATGTGTTACAGCAATACAAAACAACTGCGCATGTGAAATGTTTGTTAAGTAGTGCGCACGTTTACACAGCTGTGGTGCACTACTGTGCATGTGCAACAATATGTTGTGCATAAAAAAATGTTCAGTTTAACATGTTTGACACGAATAGTGCCAGTGCGCATTGTTACAAACTATAATAACATGGTAAAATGAACATTTTTGTAAGTAACCTATTGGAAAAAGTAGGTGAACTTTGAAGTCTGTTCGACGATGAACGAAGTTTTCTCGGTATCGTATTAATATAATAGAAGATTACCACGTACAATTTTATGAATATTGGGAGAAATTTCAAACTCTTTATTCTCAATAAATAAGTAAATTTTCACAAAACTTTTTTAAACACTAATTATATGGAAGATTTTCTGACAGTATGTTAAATATTTATTACCCCCCCCCTCCCCCCGGTACCCCTAGAAAATGGTTTTTAAAAGTATGAAAAATTGAAAACTTTCAGATCAAAATTTGTAACACTTTATAAATATTTTAAAGAGAAAAAGAATAAAATTAATAAAATTAAATACACTTTTAATGTTTTTATTATTTTTTATATTATTAATATAAATTTTTCTATTAAATTTCTTGAATTCCAATATTTAGATTGAATTTTGAATATTCTTTTCTATTGTGGGTCATTAATTACAATAATAATGAAAAAAAAAACAATTTTAACCAATTTTTTAAAGAAAGGTACCTTTGCACATGTGCAGTTATCATGTTACCGTGTTACGCATGCGCAATAATAAAACGGATTTTTACTGCGCACTAATTAAAAAAAGTATGCTATATGTACTGAAATTGTACTTATCTGGTAAAGTACCGCACTGCGCATGCGTAATTTTTGAATTTAATTAGAGCTCATGTGTGACTATCACTGTGCATGATTGCGCATGTGTTACAGCAATACAAAACAACTGCGCATGTGAAATGTTTGTTAAGTAGTGCGCACGTTTACACAGCTGTGGTGCACTACTGTGCATGTGCAACAATATGTTGTGCATAAAAAAATGTTCAGTTTAACATGTTTGACACGAATAGTTCCAGTGCGCATTGTTACAAACTATAATAACATGGTAAAATGAACATTTTTGTAAGTAATCTATTGGAAAAAGTAGGTGAACTTTGAAGTCTGTACGACGATGAACGAAGTTTTTTCAGTATCGTATTAATATAATAGAAGATTACCACGTACAATTTTATGAATATTGGGAGAACTTTCAAACTCTTTATTCTCAATAAATAAGTAAATTTTTACAAAACTTTTTTAAACACTAATTATTTGGAAGATTTTCTGACAGTATGTTAAATATTTATTACCCCCCCCCCCCCGGTACCCCTAGAAAATGGTTTTTAAAAGTATGAAAAATTGAAAACTTTCAGATCAAAATTTGTTACATTTTATAAATATTTTAAAGAAAAAAAGAATAAAATTAAATACACTTTTAATGTTTTTATTATTTTTTATATTCAATAATATAAATTTTTCTATTAAATTTCTTGAATTCCAATATTTAGATTGAATTTTAAATATTCTTTTCTATTATGGGTCATTAATTACAATAATAATTAAAAAAAAAAAGCAATTTTAACCAATTTTTTAAATAAAGGTACCTTTGCGCATGTGCAGTTATCATGTTACCGTGTTACGCATGCGCAATAATAAAACGGATTTTTACTGCGCACTTATTAAAAAAAGTATGCTATATGTACTGAAAATGTACTTATCTGGTAAAGTACCGCACTGCGCATGCGTAATTTTTGAATTTAATTAGAGCTCATGTGTGACTATCACTGTGCATGATTGCGCATGTGTAACAGCAATACAAAACAACTGCGCATGTGAAATGTTTGTTAAGTAGTGTGCACGTTTACACAGCTGTGGTGCACTACTGCGCATGTGCAACAATATGTTGTGCATAAAAAAATGTTCAGTTTAACATGTTTGACACGAATAGTGCCAGTGCGCATTGTTACAAACTATAATAACATGGTAAAATGAACATTTTTGTAAGTAACCTATTGGAAAAAGTAGGTGAACTTTGAAGTCTGTTCGACGATGAACGAAGTTTTCTCGGTATCGTATTAATATAATAGAAGATTACCACGTACAATTTTATGAATATTGGGAAAAACTTTCAAACTCATTATTCTCAATAAATAAGTAAATTTTTACAAAACTTTTTTAAACACTAATTATATGGAAGATTTTCTGACAGTATGTTAAATATTTATTACCCCCCCTCCCCCCGGTACCCCTAGAAAATGGTTTTTAAAAGTATGAAAAATTGAAAACTTTCAGATCAAAATTTGTTACATTTTATAAATATTTTAAAGAAAAAAAGAATAAAATTAAATACACTTTTAATGTTTTTATTATTTTTTATATTCAATAATATAAATTTTTCTATTAAATTTCTTGAATTCCAATATTTAGATTGAATTTTAAATATTCTTTTCTATTATGGGTCATTAATTACAATAATAATTAAAAAAAAAAAGCAATTTTAACCAATTTTTTAAATAAAGGTACCTTTGCGCATGTGCAGTTATCATGTTACTGTGTTACGCGTGCGCAATAATAAAACGGATTTTTACTGCGCACTTATTAAAAAAAGTATGCTATATGTACTGAAAATGTACTTATCTAGTAAAGTACCGCACTGCGCATGCGTAAGTTTTGAATTTAATTAGAGCTCATGTGTGACTATCACTGTGCATGATTGCGCATGTGTAACAGCAATACAAAACAACTGCGCATGTGAAATGTTTGTTAAGTATTGCGCACGTTTACACAGCTGTGGTGCACTACTGCGCATGTGCAACAATATGTTGTGCATAAAAAAATGTTCAGTTTAACATGTTTGACACGAATAGTGCCAGTGCGCATTGTTACAAACTATAATAACATGGTAAAATGAACATTTTTGTAAGTAACCTATTGGAAAAAGTAGGTGAACTTTGAAGTCTGTTCGACGATGAACGAAGTTTTCTCGGTATCGTATTAATATAATAGAAGATTACCACGTACAATTTTATGAATATTGGGAGAACTTTCAAACTCTTTATTCTCAATAAATAAGTAAATTTTCACAAAACTTTTTTAAACACTAATTATATGGAAGATTTTCTGACAGTATGTTAAATATTTATTACCCCCCCCTCCCCCCGGTACCCCTAGAAAATGGTTTTTAAAAGTATGAAAAATTGAAAACTTTCAGATCAAAATTTGTTACACTTTATAAATATTTTAAAGAGAAAAAGAATAAAATTAATAAAATTAAATACACTTTTAATGTTTTTATTATTTTTTATATTATTAATATAAATTTTTCTATTAAATTTCTTGAATTCCAATATTTAGATTGAATTTTGAATATTCTTTTCTATTGTGGGTCATTAATTACAATAATAATGAAAAAAAAAACAATTTTAACCAATTTTTTAAAGAAAGGTACCTTTGCACATGTGCAGTTATCATGTTACCGTGTTACGCATGCGCAATAATAAAACGGATTTTTACTGCGCACTAATTAAAAAAAGTATGCTATATGTACTGAAATTGTACTTATCTGGTAAAGTACCGCACTGCGCATGCGTAATTTTTGAATTTAATTAGAGCTCATGTGTGACTATCACTGTGCATGATTGCGCATGTGTTACAGCAATACAAAACAACTGCGCATGTGAAATGTTTGTTAAGTAGTGCGCACGTTTACACAGCTGTGGTGCACTACTGTGCATGTGCAACAATATGTTGTGCATAAAAAAATGTTCAGTTTAACATGTTTGACACGAATAGTTCCAGTGCGCATTGTTACAAACTATAATAACATGGTAAAATGAACATTTTTGTAAGTAATCTATTGGAAAAAGTAGGTGAACTTTGAAGTCTGTACGACGATGAACGAAGTTTTTTCAGTATCGTATTAATATAATAGAAGATTACCACGTACAATTTTGTGAATATTGGGAGAACTTTCAAACTCTTTATTCTCAATAAATAAGTAAATTTTTACAAAACTTTTTTAAACACTAATTATAGGGAAGATTTTCTGACAGTATGTTAAATAGTTATTACCCCCCCTCCCCCCGGTACCCCTAGAAAATGGTTTTTAAAAGTATGAAAAATTGAAAACTTTCAGATCAAAATTTGTTACATTTTATAAATATTTTAAAGAAAAAAAGAATAAAATTAAATACACTTTTAATGTTTTTATTATTTTTTATATTCAATAATATAAATTTTTCTATTAAATTTCTTGAATTCCAATATTTAGATTGAATTTTGAATATTCTTGTCTATTATGGGTCATTAATTACAATAATAATGAAAAAAAAAAACAATTTTAACCAATTTTTTAAATAAAGGTACCTTTGCGCATGTGCAGTTATCATGTTACCGTGTTACGCATGCGCAATAATAAAACGGATTTTTACTGCGCACTTATTAAAAAAAGTATGCTATATGTACTGAAAATGTACTTATCTGGTAAAGTACCGCACTGCGCATGCGTAATTTTTGAATTTAATTAGAGCTCATGTGTGACTATCACTGTGCATGATTGCGCATGTGTAACAGCAATACAAAACAACTGCGCATGTGAAATGTTTGTTAAGAAGTGCGCACGTTTACACAGCTGTGGTGCACTACTGCGCATGTGCAACAATATGTTGTGCATAAAAAAATGTTCAGTTTAACATTTTTGACACGAATAGTGCCAGTGCGCATTGTTACAAACTATAATAACATGGTAAAATGAACATTTTTGTAAGTAACCTATTGGAAAAAGTAGGTGAACTTTGAAGTCTGTACGACGATGAACGAAGTTTTCTCGGTATCGTATTAATATAATAAAAGATTAAAGGAAATAGTTGAAAAATTACGAAAATAATTGAAAAAGTTGAAGGACAAAAATTGTATGAAATAATTGAAAATTTCGGAAAATAATTTATAATAATTAAGGGAAATAGTTGAAAAATTACGAAAATAATTAATAATTAAAGGATATAGTTGAAAAATTACGAAAATAATTGAAAAAATTGAAGGAAATATGCACAAAATGACGAACATAATTATCAATTGAAAACAAAATTCGAAAAATTACTAATAACTAAAGGAAGTAGTTGAAAAATTACGAAAATAATTGAAAAAATTGAAGGAAAAAAATTGTATGAAATAATTGAAAATTTCGGAAAATAATTAATAATTAAAGGAAATAGTTGAAAAATTACGAAAATAATTGAAAAAGTTGAAGGACAAAAATTGTATGAAATAATTGAAAATTTCGGAAAATAATTAATAATAATTAAAGGAAATAGTTGAAAAATTACGAAAATAATTGAAAAAATTGAAGGAAATATGCGCAAAATGACAAACATAATTATCAATTGAAAACAAAATTCGAAAAATTACTAATAATTAAAGGAAATAGTTAAAAAATTACGAAAATAATTCAAAAAATTGAACGAAAAAAATTGTACGAAATAATTGAAAATTTCGGAAAATAATTAATAATTAAAGGAAATAGTTGAAAAATTACGAAAATAATTGAAAAAGTTGAAGGACAAAAATTGTATGAAATAATTGAAAATTTCGGAAAATAATTAATAATAATTAAAGGAAATAGTCGAAAAATTACGAAAATAATTGAAAAAATTGAAGGAAATATGCGCAAAATGACGAACATAATTATTAATTGAAAACAAAATTCAAAAAATTACTAACAATTAAAGGGAATAGTTAAAAAATTACGAAAATAATTGAAAAAATTAAAGGAAACAAATGGTATAAAATAATTGAAAATTTCGGAAAATAATTAATAATTAAAGGAAATAGTTGAAAAATTAGGAAAATAATTGAAAAAATTGAAGGAAAAAAATTGTATGAAATAATTGAAAATTTCGGAATATAATTAATAATTAAAGGAAATTGTTGAAAAATTACGAAAATAATTGAAAAAATTGAAGGACATAAATTGTATGAAATAATTGAAAATTTCGGAAAATAATTAATAATTAGAGAAAATAGTTAAAAAATTACGAAAATAATTGAAAAAATTGAAGGAAATATGCGCAAAATGACAAACATAATTATTAATTGAAAACAAAATTCAAAAAATTACTAACAATTAAAGGGAATAGTTGAAAAATTACGAAAATAATTGAAAAAATTGAAGGAAAAAAATGGTATAAAACAATTGAAAATTTCGGAAAATAATTAATAATTAAAGGAAATAGTTGAAAAATTACGAAAATAATTGAAAAAATTGAAGGAAAAAAATTGTATGAAATAATTGAAAATTTCGGAAAATAATTAATAATTAGAGGAAATAGTTAAAAAATTACGAAAATAATTGAAAAAATTGAAGGAAATATGCGCAAAATGACAAACATAATTATTAATTGAAAACAAAATTCAAAAAATTACTAACAATTAAAGGGAATAGTTGAAAAATTACGAAAATAATTGAAAAAATTGAAGGAAAAAAATGGTATAAAATAATTGAAAATTTCGGAAAATAATTAATAATTACAGGAAATAGTTAAAAAATTACGAAAATAATTGAAAAAATTGAAGGAAATATGCGCAAAATGACGAACATAATTATTAATTGAAAACAAAATTCGAAAAATTACTAACAATTAAAGGGAATAGTTGAAAAATTACGAAAATAATTGAAAAAATTGAAGGAAAAAAATGGTATAAAATAATTGAAAATTTCGGAAAATAATTAATAATTAAAGAAAATAGTTGAAAAATTACAAAAATAATTGAAAAAATTGAAGGAAAAAAATTGTATGAAATAATTGAAAATTTCGGAATATAATTAATAATTAAAGGAAATTGTTGAAAAATTATGAAAATAATTGAAAAAATTGAAGGACAAAAATTGTATGAAATAATTGAAAATTTCGGAAAATAAGTAATAATTACAGGTAATAGTTAAAAAATTACGAAAATAATTGAAAAAATTGAAAACAAAATTAAAAAAATGGCAAGATTAATACACGAATGACCAAAATAATTTATAAAATCAACGAATAATTATAGAATTTTAAGATTATAATTGAAAATTGAAAAAATTGTAGGAAATAATTGAAAAATGCGGAAAATAATTAATAATTGAAGGAAATAGTTGAAAATGACAAGAATAATATAAAAATTGAAGAAGCAATTAAAATTAAACAATGGAATTGAACTATAAAGAATATACTTGAAAATTGAAATAAAGTAATTAAAAAAAACCGACAATTAATGAATATAGTAGAAAACAATTAAAATTAAAGAATGAAAATATAAATTGAAGAATGGAATTAAAAATTAAAGAATGGAATTAAAAATTAAAGAAAATAATTGAAAAATTGTATTTAAAATTAAAGAAACCTATTGATAATCGAGAAAATTAATAGAATAAAGGCGATAATTTTATAATATTAAAAAATATTTGAAAGTAAAAAGTGGAATTTAAATTTCAAGAAAAATACCTGAGAATTGAAGAGAATAATTCTAGAATTGAATAATTGAATTGAAAATTTAAACCACTTTTTATGATAGAAAATAATAATAATAATTATTATTATTATTAATAGACAACTGAAAAAAATAATTGAAAAAATTAGACAAGAAATATTAAATTTATAGAAAATAATTGACAATTGAAAATTTAAAATAATGATTATAGGAATAATTGTTGAAAATAATTGCACATTTAACAACTGGATTGAAAATTGACAAAAATAGTTAAAATAAAAAAAAAGAAAATTTAAATTAAAGGAAGTAATTAAAATTGAAGAGTGGAATTGAAAAATAAAGAATATACTTCAAAATTGAAAAAAATAATTGAAAAAAACCAAGAATTAATTAATATAGAAGAATAAAATTTTTAATTTAAGAAAGGAATTAAAAATTGACGACTGGAATTGAAAATTGAAAAAAATAATCGAACAATTGTATTTAAAATTAAAGAAACTTAATGATAAATAATCGAAAAAAATAAATGAAAAAAGACGATAGTTTTATAATATTAAAGAAAATAATTGAAGATTAAAAAGTGGAATTTAAATTTGAAGAAAATAACTAAGAATTGAATAGAATAGTTCTAGAGTGGAATAATTGAATTAAAATTTTAAAAGTATTTTTATGAGTGGAAAAAATAATTGAAAAAATCCGGGAATTATTGAATATTGAAAATTAATTGATTATCGAGAAAATTAAATGAAAATTAATGAAAATATTTAAGAATTGAAGAAAGTAATTAAACACTGAAAAAATAAATTGGAAATAAAAATTAAAAGAAAATTTTAAGAAAATAATTGATTATTAAATAAAAAATTACAATTGGACGAAAATAATAAACAATTGAAAAAAAAAATTAAAAAAAAATTCAAATTTGAAGAATGGAATTAAAAATTGAAGAAAATAATTTAACAATTGTATTTAAAATTAAATAAACTTAATGATAATCGAAAAAAATTTTAATTTGAAGAAATTTACTGAGAATTGAAAAGAAAAGTTCTAGAATTGAATAATTGATTTTTTTTTTGATTTTTTGAAAAAAAAATTTAAAAAAAATTAAATTGAAATTTTAAATCAATTTTCATAGGGGGAAAATAATTGAAAAATCCGAGAATTATTGATAAAAATAATTGAAAATTGCGGGAAACAATTAAAGGAAATAGTTAAAAAATATCGAGAATAATTGAAAAATTGAAGAAGATATGCAAAAAATGATGAAAATAATTCTCAATCGAAAACAAAATTCTAAAATTGACTAGAATTATAGAAAATTGAAAAAAATTATTAAAAATATTTAACAAGAAATATTAAATTTAAAGAGAAGA
This sequence comes from Ganaspis brasiliensis, assembly GCA_037103525.1. Lineage (NCBI taxonomy): Eukaryota > Metazoa > Arthropoda > Insecta > Hymenoptera > Figitidae > Ganaspis > Ganaspis brasiliensis. The sequence continues at coordinate 2,584,341 of JAZKLR010000055.1, read as the reverse complement.
ATTGCAAATTGAAAAATTAATAAAATTATAGAAATAATTGTTATTTTCAAATAAAAAAATTATTATAAATTAATTTAACAATTAAGAAGGAAGTTACACATGAAAATGTCATTGCTCTACTCTGTATTAATTTTTTTCTTCATTTATTTTTTTTTTATAACTAACCAACAAAATGTTAATTAAGCGCAAAAAAGTTTTGTTGGGTCCACTAAATTTTTTTGTTAAAGTTACAAAAAAGTTAACAAAACAATTTTATTGCTCTTAGCCGTAAAAATAGTTATTATTAATAATTGCATTATTAAATTGTTTACACGTCAATTTTCGATTTCGGAAGTTTTCGGTTGCGATCGGAAACTTAAACTCTCTCTCGCACAAAACGGAAAATCCGTACAGCTATTGGCTACAAACGACAGACGGACGGATAGACAGACACAAAGATCTCGTCCAAAAAATCTAAATTGGATGGAAAATTAAAAACGTTTTAAACTGTCGAGTTTTATAGAGCAAAAATTGAAAAAATGCAGGAAGCAAATCAATCAGAATAATGGATTATACGTTTAATTATAGAGATCAATATCCAAATTGCCACTTAGAAGCCAATAATCTCTTCAGCAGTAAATTAATTAGCTATTATGATAATTATTTCATGCAACCCCAATGTATTTGCGTGCAGACCTCACTGACAGTTTTCCGCACTAATTAATCGCTAATAACATTAGCAAACGCGGCAATTGAACTTTTCGTCACGTGTAGAATGGTCGAGTTAAAAAGTCAATTTTTAAAACCCAAATCTTTTAGATTTTTAATTAACGATTCTTTTTATTTTTAATTGAAATTCACATTTGAAAATTTGCATGTTTTAATTTACATTGAAAGAGTAGAAATTTCCCTCTAAAGAGAAATTTAAGTATTGTAAGAATTTATCCTTAACGGTCGCGGGACTTTATAATAAGAGTCATGAACTTGCACTTTTTAAGGGCACAAAATTATATTGTCATCGTAATAAAGGGGTAAAGTAAATGGCTGCAATTTGAAGTTTAATTAATCTTCACCATAGACGTGTCTTAAAACGAGAAATTACTCACGTTTTGCAATTAACGAGTACGAATTCTTTCTGTCTGATGTTTTATTTTTTATTTTCGAAAGTTTTAAATTGAAATTTTTTCAAACACAGGTTAAACAATACGTGTAAAGAATTACTTTTTAATTGTTTCAAAAATATATTGAATTGTTTTTTAAAATTTTTTTGTTTTAGTAAAAAAGAGTCTAAGTTCATTTGTCGGAAAATCCTAACAAAAAAAGCGAGTACATAAGAAATATATTTCTTATTCCAACCCGGAGAAAAAAATCGACCTATACTTTTCAATTTGGTTATTGTTCAACGCCTATCAAGCGTTGAGAAAAATAATTTTAAAAAATTAAACAATAAACATTGAATTTAAACAAAAAATTAAAAGAAATTGCAGGAATAACTGTTGAAAATAATTGAAAATTAAATAACTGGATTGAAAATCGAAAAAATCATTGAAATTGAAAATTTAAGAATTAAATTAAAATTTGAAAAAATAATCGAGAACTGAAAAAAATTACAAAATGACGAAATTAATTGACAATTGAAAACAAAATGATGAAAAAAGCTGGATTAATACATAACCGACAAAATAATTGAAAAAATTAAAAAATAATTATAAAATTTTAAGAGAATATTTGAAAATTGAAAAGGTTGTAGAAAATTATTAAAAATTGAGGAAAATAATTAATAATTGAAAGAAATAATTGAAAATTGAAGCAAATAATTAAAAAATTAAAGAATAGAATTGAAATTTCAAGAATATAATTGAAAATTTACAATAGTAATTTTAAAAAGCCAAGAATTATTGAATATAAAATAAAATATTTGAAAACTGAAAAAAGGGATTAAAATTTTTAAAAAATGAGAATTCAAGAAAATAATTTAACAATTGAATTTAAATTTTAAGAAATTTATTGATAATCGAAAAAAAAAATTGAAAAAAGGCAATAATTTTTTAATATTATAGAAGGGAGTAGATGATTGAAAAATGAAATTGAAATATGAAGAAAATAATTGAGAATTGAAGAAAATAGTTATAGAATTGAACAATTCAATTGGAATTTTAAAGAATTTTTAGGATTGAAAAAACCGAGAATTATTAAATATTTTAAAATTAATTAAAAATAAAAATAAAATAATTGAAAATTCGGGAAGTTAACTAAAAAATGAAGAAATAAATTGAAAATTAAAGTATTACATGGAGATTTTTAGCATATAATTGATATAATTTAGAATATAATTCATATAATATTAATTGATTACAATTTATTTTTAGAATATAATTGAAGAAAAAATTGCAATTTTAAAATTATAATTGAATATTGAAAAAATTGTAGAAAATAGTTAAAAAATGAAAAGAATAATTGGAAAAATTAAAGAAGAAATATTAAATTTAGAAAAGATTATTGCAAATTGAAAAATTCAGAAAATTATAGGAATAATCGTTGGAAATAATTACACATTAAATAACTGGATTAAAAATTGCTAAAAATAATTAAAGTTAAAGAAAATGATTAAAAAATGAAGAAAATAATTGAAAATTGAAGCAAATAATTAAAACATTAAAGAATAGAATTGAAATTTCAAGAATATAATTGAAAATTTAAAAAAGTAATTTTAAAAAGCCAAGAATTATTGAATATAGAATAAAATATTTGAAAACTGAAAAAGGGATTAAAATTTAAAAAAAATAAGAATTCAAGAAAATAATTGAACAATTGAATTTAAATTTTAAGAAACTTATTGATAATCGAAAAAAAAATGGAAAAAGGCAATAATTTTTTAATATTATAGAAGGGAATTGAAAAATATAATTGAAATATGAAGAAAATAATTGTATGATTGAACGAACTTACCTGTAGTGAAGTTCAATCGAAATTGTACGAGCTGCCTCGTCCTCAAGATCAAAATTTTGTAGTAGCGAAGTTACTGACCGTTCCACACAGATTTTAAATAATTCCAATTTTTCGCGCCTCAGAGGTAGCGCCCTCCCTACGCCATGTTGATTTCTCATTTATTTTAAAGATTATACATAATTGCGATCATTTGAAATTTAAATAATTTCAGTAGGGTTTGGCAAGAAAGAATTAAGGGAGGGTTTGATCTCTTCGGACGAGGCAGCTCGTACAATTTCGATTGAACTTCACTACAGGTAAGTTCGTTCAATCATACAATTGTACTTCGCTGCCTCGTCCTCAAGATCAAAATTTTGTAGATGTTTAAAGCACCAGTGATCGCGATTAAAGTAATGTTTTTATTTTGCAAAAAGATAAAAACGAACGTTTTCCAGTGTTACAATTAAAAAAGAAAGAATGAATATGTTATATTATCAAAGTAAATATATAAAGCTTCTTATTCAAATATGGCCTGAGCGAAAGTATTTTCTGAAACTAGAGGCATATTGTAAAAATTAGCAAATACAGAGGATTGCTCAGTCCACCCTGCTGCTTGGTGTATAGTGTCCACATTTACCCCTCGCCTGTGTGCTGCCGAAGTGGAAGCATGCCTTGTGCTATGGGCTCCAAACGTGTCAACGTCTATACCGCTCTCACGAAGAATGTCCTTTATCCATCGGCTGATGGTCTGTGTCGTCGCAGTATGATAAGGTTTTTTGTGTGTGATAAAAAGTTTATCTTTTGTATTATCTTGCCTGAGTTCCGCTGTTCGGGCTATGTATGTTTGCAACGCAGAAGCTGTACACAATTCTGGTTGTGCATTGAAACCTGGAATATTCAACATAGGTTGTCGTCTATTCCTACCCGAGGTTTTAATTCTCTCTGAAATCTTAATTTGAATGACTCCATTTTCTGTCCTGCTTATGTTCTCCAGAGATATCTTCGATAATGTCTGCACTCGCTGCGCTGTAATTAAGGCAAGAAGCATTGCCAACTTTTTAGTAAGTTTTTCAAGAGAGACGTCTTCATTTGGATAAATTGTGGCCAAGTATTTAAGAACGATATCTGGATCCCAGGTGTTTCTATATTTAGGTGCTGATGGCTTCAGTGCTGCTATCCCTTTAAAAAATCTAGTAATAAGAGGTTCTTTAGCCAATTTATTATCCATTAATAGTGAAATTGCCGCTCTGTACACGTTTAGCGTACTATAAGATTTCACTGTTTTGGCTAATTCTGTGAAGAATTGTAGAACTACTTCAATGGAGCTTGAATACAATTGATGATTATGATCCCGACAAAATTCCCACCATAACTGTATTCCGCGATTATATTGTTTGAGAGTACTGTCAGCAAGTGAAGCTATCAACACATTCGATGTTTCTTCTGAAACTCCTCTTATCCGGTACGCTTCCCTGATAATGAAGCTGCCACCAGGGAAAGACTCGACGATAGCGGATGACGAATTCCCCTGTAAGGACAAACCAATAAATTTTTATGTTGAAAATACATAGGCTCACTGGCTAAAAGGGACTTGAAAATCGGGAATCAGGGTTGTGATGGCCAGAAAGGTACGACGACCACACCTTCTGCTTTATCATTTTTTATTTTCTTTAGCATCTTTAAAACCATACAGAAAGGAGGAAAGGCATAAAAATAGAAACTGTCCCAGGGTACAGTGAATGCATCAATGGCTGTAGCTTCTGGGTCTTTATGCCATGCGATAAACTTTTGACATTTTTTGTTATTTCTGGATGCAAACAAGTCTATGTCAAACTCCCCAAATTTGTTTTTAATTTCCTGAAAGGCTCCAGAGTCTAATTCCCACTCTGTTTCAAATGGTAAAATTCTGGATAGTTCATCAGCTTCTACATTTTGTTTTGATTGTAAATATGATGCGAAGATCCAGAGGTTCCGTTCCTCGCACCACTGCCAAATTTGCCTATTTAAATTTGTAAGGTTAGGATATTTTACACCTCCCATTCTGTTAATATATGCGATAGCTGTGGTATTATCTATTCTGAGCAATATTTCGCAGTTAATAGCTTTTTCTGCGAAACATTTTAACCCAAAAAAAGCAGCCTTGAGTTCTAACACGTTAATATGTTCATTTTTTTCGTTTTTATGCCACCAGCCGTTAACTTTTTCTTTCCCACAAAACGCACCCCAACCAGTTTTAGATGCATCCGAAAAAATTGTTCACTTGTAATTTTGCTCCCTTATTGGATTGTATGAATTTTCTACAACCGAAACCCACCAGTTAAGATCTTCCCGTATTTGATCTGATATTTTCATTTTTGAACTATAATTATTCCCGAAATTCTTAAGAGCTAGAAACTTCTGTCGCTCTAGCCTCTTAGTGTATACCCAGCCATATTGAACAGCTGGGCAAGCAGCTACTAATGTACCTATAAGGCGTGCTAGATCTTTTATCCTACATTCACTTTTGCTTACAAGATTTTTAATTTCTGTTGTAATAATTTGTTTTTTCTTGTCAGTTAAACAAACTTGAAAATTAAGACTATCTAGTATGAAACCCAAAAACTTACATTTATTTGCTGGTTGCAGACAGCATTTATCTTTATTTATGATGAAACCTAACAATTCAAAAAATTTACATACTCTTTGTACATCGATCTGACACTGACTTTCCCGACAAGATAAAATAATCATGTCATCTAGATAAACCGCTAATATGATGCCTTCTTCTCTCAGTTTTTGTACTGCTGGTTTTAATAATTTAGTAAATGTGTACGGAGCCGTACAGAGTCCAAACGGTAAACACTGAAATTCAAATAACTCTCCGTCAAAACTAAACCTTAAAAATTTTTTATATTTATTAGCGACAGGTACTAGAAAATAAGCATCAGCCAGATCAACGGATGCCATGAAGCATTCTCTGTTAATTAACCCCAACACTGTTTTAAGGTTTTCTAATTTAAAATGCGGAGGTTCAATAAATTCATTCAGGCATTTTAGGTTAAGTATGAACCTGTCATCCCCGTTAGCTTTAGGCCTTAAAAAATAAGGAGATAAGAATTGGCCTTTAACCGGAGAGCAGGCCATTACTGCCCCTTTTTGCCGTAAAGAATCTATGGCTACTTTAATTCTTTTGAATTCTTGAGGAGCCATAGTCTGATCTTTGGGGATTCTTATTTGTTGAGGTTTTTTAAAAAAGGGAATTTTATAGCCATCTACATACGACAGTACAAGTTTGTCATTTGTTATTTTTTGCCATTCGTTTGAAAAATACTTTAACCGACCTGCTGCTTTGCTTACCTCTACTTCTTGTACTGCTGGTACTGCTGATTCCTCTGGTAAGGTTGCTGACGTTGATGCCCTCCCCCCCGACTTGTCATTTGCGATCCCCGTCTGGGAGGGCCCCGGAAGTTGTGTCTGCCACCGATTTCATCACTTGATCCAACACAGGCGTTATTATGGCTTTTCTCGTTAGTGAAATTTTATGATGCAAATTAGCCAAGATTTTCCCCACTTCAGTTAGCACCTTAAAGATTTGTTTATAATCTATTTCATTTGAATTTGCGAGCAAAATAGTCATCACTTTACCAAGGGCACTTAACGCGTAACTCACTTGATTCTGAGTAGAAACTTGATACGCATCTTTTTTCTTAACTATGCCGTAATTAGTTAAAGCTGATTGTATTTCAGGATTAATTTTCGGCGCGGCCATCATTGGACAGTTCTCAGCTGGTGGATATATTTTGAACAGTTCATCTTGTTGTTCCTTAGGCAGTCCTAATTTCATGATATTGGTCCACAGCTGAGCAAGTGTTTCATGAATCGGACCGCTTGTTTCCGGTTTTTGAACGTCTACGTTACCTAAAAGTGTCAGAAAGGGATTTTCTTTATCGGCAGGTTTATCCAAACCAGTAGGTTTGGATACCGGCTGAGTATTTGCTGCAGGTGCCGACAATGTCGGAGTTTCCGCGCCATTTTTTTCTCCCTTTTCTGGGCGTTCCGACAATTGAATTTTCCTCATCTGATCTGGGACTCAAAATTGACAATTCTCTACTTATAGATCTTCGACGTGACGTGCTTCTCGAGCGACGCTCCCTGTCGTTATGATCTTGGCGTGGCACGTCTCCCGGATCGCGCTCACCACCGTTTTCTATCAGAGACTGAGAATCGCTGTGCGGCGTACCTCTCGAGTAACGCTCACTGCTTTGTGATAACGATCTTCGTGCTCTTTTATACCTCCTGTGACTTTCCTCACTTGAAGATCTACCTGAACAACTTTCTGAGGAAGAGGAACTCGTGCGACGCCGTTTCTCTAGTTTCTTTTCGAGTTTCCTAATTTCTCGACGAATCTTCTTCCTTTTTCTCTTCTCTTTTCTTTTGCTTCGTCTATCCTTTGACGAGGACATAGTTTTCTTTAATTTAGGCACAAAAAATTAAACAATTACACTGAAAAATAAACTTTTTTCTCTCGCTTTTGATCTGATACGGAACGCACAGAAACACGCAATGAGAAATCAACATGGCGTAGGGAGGGCGCTACCTCTGAGGCGCGAAAATTGGAATTATTTAAAATCTGTGTGGAACGGTCAGTAACTTCGCTACTACAAAATTTTGATCTTGAGGACGAGGCAGCGAAGTACAATTGAGAATTGAAGAAAATTGTTATAAAATTGAACAATTCAGTTGAAATTTTAAAGAATATTTCGGATTAAAAAAAAAACGGAAAATTATTAAATATTTTAAAATTAATAAATTATAAAAATAAAATAATTGAAAATTCGGGAAGTTAACTAAAAAATGAAGTAATAAATTGAAAATTAAAGTATTAAATGGAAATTTTAAGAATATAATTGATAATTACAAAACTTACAAAAGGACGAAAATAATGAAATATTAATGAAAATGGCTTCCGTTTCCGGTACCGATTAGTAGTTGACGCGTTTTGTGAAGGGGAAATAGTTTTTTGGAAAATCTGATAATATTAAGTGAAGGGAGGGTAGTGGAGTGATTGGTAAGTACAGTGTAAATGGATGTGAATTGAATGAAAAAAGTGTATGTGGAAGTAAGTGTGAAATGAATGGTAAAAAGACGTGAGAATGGAGGCAATATTGTGAGGTTAGGATAAAAGCGTGTTGAGTGAGAGTGAGAGAGCGAGAAAGTGACAAAGATAAAAGATAGCGCTTCTGAGTAGATAAGGTAGAGCTTGACAATGTCGAATAAAGAGGAAGGCAATGACGCAAGTGGTAAAGGCGGGAATGAGTCTAAGGCGCGAAAATTTGAAAAGGGATTGGATAAGAAAAGTTTTGAATGCAAGGATTGTCAAGTTTTACTAAGTCTAATCAAAAGAACAGTAAATGAGAATGATGAGCAGTTTAATGAAGCCTGGGATGAAATGGAGGAAATTAGGAAACTGGAGAAAAAGAGGTTAAAACAAATGGAGGGATTACGAATGGCAGTGAAAGCAATTTTAGAAAGGGTTGAACAGTGGGAGTCAAGTTGGGATAAGGAGGCGGATGATATGTGGAAGAGAATGGATGAGTTAGAGAAAGATATAATAGAGAGTGAAGAGAAGTGGAAGAGAGAACTCGTAGAAAGGGAGAGGGTAACATCAAATGAAGGAGTAGAAGAAAGGGTGGGGAGTAGAGAAAAAGCAGATGATGATATAAGAATCAAAATGGGGGAATTATCGATGAGAGTAGAAGTTATGGAGAAGGAGAAAAGAAAAAGAAATATTGTGATTAGAGGGATGAAGGTAGAGTGGAGAAAAGGCAAAGAGGAGGTAGAAAAACTGTTGTCAAGAATTGGAGCGAAAGTTAGGATTAAGAACGTTAAGGGAGTAAGAGGTGAGGATGTGGATAAACCGAAATTGTGGATTGTGGAGTTAGAAGATGAGAATGCTAGGATGGAAGTAATGAGATTAAAATGTAGGTTGAAAGGAAGTGTAGAGAGAATAGATATTAATAGAACCTGGAGAGAGAGAAGAATAAAATGGCTGCTGGAACAAAAAGCGTGGGTGGAAAGAAGAAACGGAAGGGTAGTGAAAGTGAATAGAGAAAGTGTTTGGGTGGATGGAGTGGAATGGATGGTGAAAGAGGATACAGTAGGGGTTATCAAAGTGGGATTGGAAATAGGTTAGAAGAGGAAGGGAGAAGGGAAAAAGAGCAAGAAAAAGGAATAAAGTGCGTTAGGGGTGAATGGAGATGTTGGCAGGAGCGGATGAGAAGTAGATGGAGAGAAATGAGTGAATGGTTATAATTAGAATGTGGAATATGACTGATTAAGGAAAGAGTGAAAATAAAGTTTTATAAAAGGGTAAGCGATGAGGTGGATAAACCCTGAAATGGTAAAAGGAACAGGAAACGGAAGCCCAGGCACTTGGCAGTTAGTTAAGTAAAATAGTATAGGAGCGACGAGTAAATATGTAAATAGTAGATATAAGTTAAACAGTTGTAATATAGATTAAGTGAGTTGTAAGCAAGTTAAGAAAGAATGTAAGACTCGAACCTGTAAAAAGGAGAGTAAATAAATATATAATATTAATGAAAATAATTAAGAACTGACGAAAATAATAAAATATTAAAAAACAAAATTTGTAAATTGTCGAAAATAATAGACAACAAAACAAAATAATTAAAAAAATTTAAGTATAATTTTAAAAGTTTAAGAAAATAATTGAAAAATTTAAGAAAATAATTGTAAATTGTGGAAAAATTAAGAAAAAAGTTATTCATTAAAAGAAGTAATTGAAAAATAAGGAAAATAATTGCGATATTGAAGAAAATATCTGAAAAATGACGAAAATAATTGCCAATTGAAAACAAAATTCGTAAAATGGCTAGATTAATACACAATTGGAAAAAATAATTTTAAAAGTTAAACAATAAATATTTAATTTAAACTAAATAATTGAAAAATTAGGAAAATTATAGGAATAATTGTTGGAAAAAATTGCAAATTGAACAACTAGATTGAAAATCGAAAAAAAGTAATTCAAATTGAAGAAGACAATTCAAAATTAAAGAAAATAATCGCAAATTGAATAATAGAATTAAAATTTAAAGAATATAATTAAAAATTGGAAAAAGTAACTGAAAAAAAGCCGAGAATTTTTAAATAGAGAAGAAAATAATTAAAAATGAAGAATGGAATTAAATTTTTAAAAAATTGAGAGTTAAGAAAACATCTGAACAATTCAATTAAGAATTAAAGAAACTTATTGAAAATTGAAAAAATAATTGAAAAATGTCGTGAATTTTTTAATATTGAGGAAACTAACTGAAAATTAAAAAATTGAATTAAATTTTGAAGAAAATTATTATTAAGAATTGAATAAAATAGTTGTAGAATTGTAGAATCGGATTAAAATTTTAAAACTATTTTTTACAATTTTAAAAACTTCAAAATTCCGAGAATTATTGAATATTGATGAATTAATTGAAAATCGATAAATATAATTGAGAACTGAAGAAAATAATTAAAAACTGAAGAAATAAATTGTAAATTAAAGAATTAAATTGAAGTTTTAAGATAATAATTGATAATTGGAGAAGAAATTACAAAGTGACGAAAATAATTAAATTTTAAGGAAAACAATTGACATTAAAAAAGAATTCGAAAAATGGCAAGAATAATCGACATTAAAACAAAATAAGTTTAAAAATTAAAGAATTATTAAAATTTTGAAGGATAATAATAATTGTCAAGCTTTTCGAAAGGTTAGAGAGAATAAGTTATAGAATTTACCTGGGATAGATAAAGACAAGAATAGAGTGAGAAACGCAAGGAGAGTTCACAGTGGTAAAAAAACATTGGTAAATTAGAAAATTTGAAAAATTTGTAAGTTGGTAATTTGAGACATTGGAGATTTGGTTATTGGGAAATTGGCGAATTAGGAAATTAGAGAAGTGGTTATTGTAAAATTGGAGAAATTGAAAATTGATAAACTGGAAGATTGGCAAATTAGAAAATTGTTTAAACTTGTAAATTAAGAAATTCGAAATTTGGTTATTGGTAAATTGTCAAAATAAAAAAATTTCTAAATTGAGAAATTGGAGATTTGGTTATTGCAAAATTGACAAATTAGAAAATTGGAAAAGTGGTTATTGGAAAATTGAAAAATTTTAAATTGGTAATTTGGAAAATTAACAAAATAGAAAAATTCGTAAACTGGTAAATAGAAAAAATGGAGATTTTTTTAGTAGAAAGGATTATTTTCAGAACCGTAGCAATTCTGGTCCGGCACATTAAATACAATTAACATAAAAGTCACTCCACTACTAATTAAATTTAAATTTTATACAGAAGAAAAGTCTAAATCAGTGTCAACTGTTCGTCACGAATACACATCGAGTGTGAACTCTCGTCAAACATTTAATCTTTCAATCCTAATTATAAAATTTTCCTGCTTCTTGATTTTACCAATGAGGCATTAATTAAAAGGCTATTTTAAATTTCTATCATTTCAAATTTAGATATATCAAATTTCTATATAACTTTTATTAAGAAATAATTTTCATTCCGACATTTTAATAATTTTGTAGATTCTATAATTTCACTGTTTATTATTCGCGCAAAATAACTTTTCTCCTGATCCGAAATGATGCTTTAGAAAAGTAATTTAATACTCGTAAAAGGTAGTATTCGAGGAAATTGTGATATTTAGGGGTTAAATTTAACATAAGAATAGCGCAATATAATAATAAAGTAAAATAAAACAGTAATGGCGTGTTGTGGTTGACTGAAGCTTAGCTTTATATGTCTCCTGAGGCTGAACCATACCCTTTTTCTTTCTCTTTCCACTTGTTGTTGCTGGAAGGTGGCGAAGGAAGAATAGGTGTATATTTTTGTGTGTTAGCAAGAGTAAGACGAGAAAGAAGAAAGAGCGAAAATACTCTTCAAAGCCTTGCTTTGTCACCCGTCGCCTTTCTCCATTATTAAATTGCTCGGTTCCCATCCCTAAACCAGCAACCACATGAAAACCACTTCTCGAAACACACACTTTTCGTATTTTACAAAGTATTATTCACTTACTGAAGAATAAAGTTAGGTTCATGTTTTCCTTCCCACTTTTAATTATTCTATTCGTTCTATTTTCATTCTTAAATTCCTCCACCATGCTTCTTTAAATTTTCTATAATCTTGGACAATTTATTTGAGTCTGAAGATAAAATTGAAACAAAAAAATTATTAGAGACTTTTAGGAATTTAAATTAGTGACCGGATTTGCATTAATTTGGATTAAGAATTAAGAGTTGTGCAAAAGAAAAAATCTTATAAAAATGAGAAAAATAAAGTATAAAAGTGATTAATTCAGTGTGATATTGTAAAATTTGATAATATTTTACAACTAGAAAAATTTTCTTATTTCCTATCATTCGAATTTTGGATAATAAAATACATTTTTTAGAATTCCATCTGATTAGTCTTATAATAATTTACGTGTAATATTTACTAATCTTTTTTCGAGGGCTTCACGACATTTCTAGACTTAGTCCAATTTTTGTTATCTTATTATTTAATAATTAAAAGAATAATTAAAGAATATTTTTGGGAAATTATAATGATCTATGGATTTTCGTTAAATTTTGGATTTACAAGAAATTTTTATTGAAGTAAAGACTTATTTATGGATTTCACGGTTCTGGCTAATTTTCCGCCTTGTTCACTTTCCATAATTTGGATTTTTAGAATTATTTATTAATTTAATCTTACGATGAGGATTTCTTCGGGTTATTCAGATTTTAGTTTATTTCTTGAATGTTTTTTATCGTGATTTAACCTACATTTTTTTAATTAGCTTTGAAATTTATGAGTTTGTCAATTATATTTCTAGCTGCTTTATTTTAATCATTAATTTCATAATTTACCAAGTATTGTGAATTTAGAAAATATCCTCAGTTTATTCCATTTTAAATATTATTTTAATTTAATTTAATCTTATAAAAGCAATTCATTATTATAATTAATTTATTGATTTAAGATCAATAAGTTGATTTGTTAACCTAACCTAAACTCATTTGACTTATAATCATATAATTCTCGTATTAATTTAACTAATTAAGTACTGTTATTTTAAATTTAAAAATATTTAATAATATTGTAAATTCAGCTTCCTTAAACTCAAAATCTTAATTTTCGATTGTAATCTAATTGATTGGAAATAGATTATCGGTTTTTAGATTCATAACTCAATTTCATAATTACCTAACCTCAAAAAGAACAAATTAATTGTATTTTAATATTTATTCAGAAGCGGCAACTTGTGTATGATATATCTGCAAATTCCATAGAGCAAAAAAGTCACTCTGTAGAATTCCATATGGCAAAATTACCAACAAAAAATAAATTTTTTAATAAGAATGTGGATAAATAAAATTATAATTCGAAGAAAAAGATTAAAATTTAAAAAACAAAAACCATATTTTGCAAAAATATTTCAAAAATGCCAATAGAAATTGAAAATTAATTAATAAATAATAAAACTAATTTGATATTGAAGGAAATAATTAAAAATGAAATAGTTTTATTAGAAAAAATTTAAGAAAATTATGGAAACTTGCAGAAATTGAGTTTAAAAATTAGGGGAAATATTAAAAAATAATGAAAATAATTAGAAACTAAAGAAAATTTTTGAAAAATGATAGAAATAGATGGAAATTGTAGCAAATAATTGAAATCATAAGAGAAAAGAATTGTTAAGAATTAAAGAAATTTTTAAATAATTTTAAACTTATTATTCTCAAAGCGAGGATTAATTAAATCTTGAATCAATGAAATTTCAAATTAATTGAAGTTTGGAGAATTATATCATATAATTTTAACTGTGGTCTTGTTATCCCAAATATATTCTGTAATTTTTTCAATTATTTTTTACAAATTTTTATTATTTTCTACAGTTATCAATTACTTCTAACAATTATTTTTATATTAAATTTATTTTTCAATCAATTTTTAATTACTTTTTGTCATTTTCAATTATTTTTTAATCAAATATCTAATTTTTTTTATTATTTTTCTCAAATTCAAGTTATTTTTTCAATTTACAATTATTTTCACCATTCTGCAATTAAAATAATTTATTCTAAAAAAATTCATAAGAATTTTAAATGATAAAAAATAAATCATTAGCAGTAAAAACAATATTAAATTCAGATCTTGCATTTCAAAAATCGGCTACTTGAAATAAACGCTTTAAAGAAGCAACTTTTTTAAATAATTATCCATAATTATAAAAATATTCATAGAAAAGAAATTCAATTTTTTTTTAAAATAAAAAAAACTTTTTTTTAAATTGAAAATGAGTTAAAAACTTTTTGTTTCCAGAAATTTAAAAAAATTTAATTACATCTAAGATAAAATTAAATTTAAATCGTAACTTTAAATAATTTTGTATTTAAATTTTGCTTTTATAAAATAGCGACTATATTTTAAAAGAATCATTAAAACGAATAAAAACATAAACAGAACAAACTCCAAGTTTATTTTTAAAACTAAAAAATATATAAAAAGGAAAAAATTAGGTTTGCTTTTAAACTAATCAAAACAAAAACTTTTAATTTAAAAAATTAATTAAAAATTAAAAAACAGTAAAAAAATGATGTGTATATTAATTCTAAACCCAAATTTAATATTATTTTTAATATTAAAATTATTTACACTTAATTACAATTTTTAATTCTTTACTTTAGCTTTACATTTTTTTACATCTTATATTCATTTTTGAATAAAATTTAAAACTTTTTAAGCAATCATTTTTTTTGGAAATCTTTATTATTTGGAATAAATATTATTTAAAAAAATCCTTTTTTATAAAATCTTAATTGAAATAAGTAATATTTTTGAATTAGTATCTTAATTTAAAATTATTTTTAATAGCATTACTTTTTTAATTATAATTTTTTTTTATTTTCTTAAAAATTTTTAATTAACTAATGTTTAATGCTTCATTTATTTTTGAATTTTAACAGAAAAATTTGATTTTTTTCCTATTTATATTTCTTTATTTATCATTCGTAATAATTCGTTTTACAGACAGGTGTTTAGAATTGAACATATTTAAATTAACTTTAAACTTAAGAAAAACCACATTCTTTACTTTTTTTAAAAAAATTTTAACTTTTTAGGTCAGTACTTGTATTTTTTTATGAACAGTTATTTTTAAAAAGAGTCATTTCTGTCATTTAAATTTAGAAAAATTTTAATAATTATATTTTTCAATGTTTACAATTTTTTTAATATTTTTTTTAATTTTTAATTTATATTTTAATTTAGAGATTTTGTTTTTTAAATTAAAAAAAAATTTTCATTTTTTTCTGGGGACATTTTTATTGTTCTGACAAACTCAATCTAAAAAAAGAGCTTTTTTTAAAAAATCAGTCATTAATTTTTTTAATTAAATTCATTAAAAGTTTTTAAATAAAACCATTTGACTGCTTTAAATTTTTATTTTTTAATTTTAAAAATAAACTTAGAATTTTTTCTGTTTATCTTTTTATTCGTTTTAATGATTCATAGTCGCTATTTTATAAAAATAAAATTCCAATACAAAATTATTTGAAGTTACGATTTAAATTTAATTTTATCTTAGATGTAATTAAATTTTTTAATTTCTGTAAACAAAAAAAGTTTTTAATTCATTTTCAAATTTAAAAAAAAGTTTTTTTTTATTTTCAACAAAAAAAATTGAATTTAAAGCGTTTATTTTAAGAAGCTGATTATTAAAAGGTAAGATCCGAATTTAAGATTATTTTTAATGCTAATGATTTATTTTCTATCATTTAAAATTCTTGTGAATTTCTTCAGAATTAATTATTTTAATAATAATTTTTAATAAAAGATTTGCGAAATGTGTGCCTATTCAAAAGTAGCGAACAAGTTAATCAAATTTTTGTTAACTTATTTTTTCAGTGTAATTTTTACAAATTTTTATTAAATTATTCAATTTTTAATTATTTCTATCATTTTTCAATTTTCAATTATTTTTGAATAAATTCTTTAATTTTTTTTATTATTTATTTATCTGAAATTCCAGTTATTTTTTCATTTCATTTGACATCAATTTCTTCAATTTTCAATTAATCTCAAACTTTAATCCTCAATTAAATTCCTAAATTATGAATTATTTATCTCATTTTGCAATTATTTTGTCCACCTTTTAATTGGGCATATTAATTATTTTTCGATTAATACCCTGAATTTTCATTTATTATCTCAAATCTAAATTATTATATCCACTTTTTAATGTTTTAATCACATTTTTTATTATTTTTCTCAATTTTCAATCAAGTTTGTCAATTGTTAATTTTTTTAATTTTTCAATTTGTAATGATTTTTACAAATTTTGTATTATTTTGATTATTTGTTTATTTATTCTAATAATTTTATTAACCTAAATTGAGCTTTTAATTGTTTTCATTTGTCAATTTTGTTATTTTAATTTGAGCCTCCAATATTGTTTTTGTTTGTCAACAATTTTTTTTTTTATTAGGCTTCCAATCGTTTTTTGTTGTCAATCAACTTCTTTAATGAATTGAGCTTCCAATAAGAGTTTCAAATTAATTTGTTTAATTGATACCTACTTATTAAAGTAAGTATTAATTCTTTAATAAAAATTATTTTTCACGATTACATCAGAATTAGATACTAACTTCAAACTATTATAATTTTGACAATTAGACACTTTTATTATCAAAAAATGAATGTTCTCATAATTTAGACCATTAGTATACAATATATTGTATAATCACGTGAGAAATAAAAAAATTTTTAATACAATTTGTACTTACAGTCAACGGAGACTTTGATCTGTTTGCTCACAGTTGGAGGGATTCCATTACTGGCTATGCAGAGATAAGCTCCCATGTCTAACCTGGAAATCCGGGACATTTCTAAAGTGTTTCCTTCCCATTCGGACACTGGAAATAAATTTTTCCGTGGTAAATATTTATGTACAAACATTAAATTTTGTGCAATTTTGAAAGAAATTGTCGGTTTAAAATATTACTATCCTGAATCGCCTGCGGGATATATATCTTAAAAATCGTGTATATCCAAAGTTATCTGTACATTAAGGTTGAAAGAATATTATTTTCTTGAAAAAAAAACAATTCTAAAAAATTTCCTTCTAACCAATTATTCTTACTTTAATAATATCGTGTATTTTTAACAATTCTATGTTCTAAAAATAATCTCAGCCAACCGAAAGTACTTTTAATATCCTCAATATAATTTTATTAAATAAATAGAAATGAGATATTGTTTAAAAGTGAAATATTTATAAATGAACGTTTAAGATAAAGCCAATAAAATGGATTTAATGCCTTTTAATTTAATCAGCTTGAAACGCACTACATTATTATTTTCCTCAAATAACACTTGATAAATAACAATTATTATCCACATTTAATTATTCGAGTGGAATATCCTGTGGTGTATAATTAAAAGAGATTTAATGACTTCATTAAAACGGATAAACACAGAGAGTTTACTTCACTAGTTTATTATTATTTCGTAGCTATATTATATTTATTATTTTATTAATATAGCTTTAAAACAGAATTCTCAACAAAACTATTTATTTAGTGTTATTTAGATAATTGCATTTTGTGAGCAGGAAATTTATTATATATTTTTTGAGAATGAATTGTAATATTTTTGTAAAAGTTCATCTCACCTGATAAACTCTTGTTGATTGAAATTTTTAAACCGTCCTCCCGTTTCCAGCGGATGCTGGGTATTGGACTTCCGGTCGCTTTACAGGTGAGCGAAACATTGGCACCTTCCCGGACAATCGCATCCGAAGAACTTTGCGAATCGTCAATATTAGGAGGCACTGAAACAAATTAAATTTTGTATTTTTACTCTCAAATTGTAATTTAAACTCTGAACCAAATTTTTAAATAATCAAAAATACCTAGAATAAAATTAAAATTTGTCTAGTGAATTGGTCTTTTAAATTCTTGGATTCGTTTTTAATAACTAAAATATATGTATAAATTTAGATTTAGTAAAATAACTACAAAAAAACAGAAATTTTTTTTAAAGTTTTTAATACATGAGAAAATTTATAAAGAAATAAAAACAATCTTAAAAAAAAAAAATTTAAAACGATGTCAAAAGGTCTTAAGGGAAAAGAAAAATTGTGACCAATTCATAAGCGATGATGAAATATGAAGAAAACCTTACATTAAAATTAAACAAATTAGAAATAAATAAATTGGGAAAGTATACTAGAAAATAAGAAAATGTGGAAGCAAAAATATAAAAATGTCAGAAGATAGAAAAACATTATATAAAAGAATAAAAGAAATGAGAAAATTCTTTGAAATTAAATAGTTAAGAAAATTATAAAAGAAAAAAGGAGAACATTTGAAAACAAAGTACACAAGAATGAGAAAAATTATAAACCCTACAGAAAATAATAGACAAATAAAATTTTTTAAAAATTATGAAATTATGAAAAAAAATAATGTAGACAAATAATAACGAATAAATGTTTTTAAAAAATTTGAAATTATAAGAAAAAGTCCAACAAATTTAAAGAAAGGAAACCATTTCTATTAAATAGAAAAATGTTGATAGAATAAAAAATTAATTACTAGTTCAAAGAATGATAAAAAAGTTATAAATGAACTAAAAATTTAAAGAAACGTGAGAAAAAGTTAAAAAAAAAGAAATATAAAAATATAAAATATCGACATCCCGAAAAATGTATATATACTTCATACAGATCAATGATTCGTTTTTCATTGAAGAACATTTTTCTAAAAGAATGATTATTAAGAAATTAAGTTGAAGAAATAACATTAAAATAATCGAAATGAAAATTTTATTAAAAATTGCAAATCTTCATTAATTCTACAAATTTCAGGTAACATGCAATTATCTACAAAACAAATTTGTTGTTTTTTCAACCTGATGGATTGAAGAAACTATTTCTGAAGAAACTATATATGATTATAAAATTAAAATTTCTATTCAGTAAAAAGAAAAGAAAATAATAATAAAAAAATGACAATAAAGGTAGAAAAATCAGTTTTGTTGTCAAAAAACTAAAAAAAGCATTAATTATTGTACGAATTTTTAGTCGATTATAAATATTGTGTTGGTCAATCGATTTTTTTTTTAGGCAAGCAAAAAAATATTTAATAGATATTTAAAAAAATGAAAAATTGCCATAAAATGTTATATTTGGTAAAAATATATTCGAAAAGCTAATAACTTTAGAAAAATAAAGAAAATTTGAAAATTTTAACGAAAGAGTTAGTAAGTTTGCGAAAAAACAGACAAAATGCTAAATCAAATTAAATAAATTTACGAAAGATGAGCGAATCTAAAGAAATCAGAGAATTGAAGAAAATATTTTTTTAACTTCCTTCTCAAATGAAACTGAGAAAAATAAAAACCATGTTTTAATCAACGAAAATAAATCAGAAAAATGAAGAAAATGTTGTATTCCCTCCTCGAAATAAAAGTGAGAAAAATAGAAACCATGTTTTAATCAACGGTAAAATAGTTATATAAAAGAAAAAAAATAAAGAATTGAAATTATGTGAAAATTTTAAAAAAAGATAGAAAAAAGAGAATATTTTTTTAAAAAAGTTTTACAAATAAGAAAATTTTTGAAAAAATTAAAAGATTTACCAAGAGGTTGAAAAATAAAAAAAAAGGTGAAAATTACAGAGAAAATCTTTAAACAAAAAAATACTTTAAAAGAAATAGAGAAACAGTTTTTCTTCGTTGAAGCTGAATCCGAAGTCAGAATTACTAGATTGGCTAAAATTTTTGAGACAATCTCAAGAAATTTCTCAAAAACTAAAAAATTTTTTTTTTGGTCGGTACAATATGCTAGTGTATTTCTACTTATTTTTCTCATCCAAATCTGAACTCACAATAACCAGATTGGCTAAAATTTTTTAGATACTCTCAGAAAAAATTAAAAAACACAAATCAAAACCAAAAAGAAATTTTACTTTTTGACCGGGACAATGTGCTAGTGTATTTCTACATATTTTTTCCGCTGAATCCGAATCCAAAGGCAGATTAACCAGATTGGCTAAAATTTTTAAGATAATTAAAAAAAACTGCTGAAAAACATGAAAATATCGCTTTTTTGAGATTACCTCAAAATTTTTAGTTAATCTGATCTTTCTGATTTCGGATTTGGATTCAGCGAAAAAAATACGTGAGGATATTCTATTGTTGTATCTCAGACAAAAAATTTTTTTTTTGTGGTATCTGGAGTAATCAATATACCAGAGTGTCTACTAACCGGGAAAACCGGGAAAACCGGGAAATAACCGGAAATTTAAATTGACCGGGAATTAACCGGGAATTTTCCGTCAAACCGGGAATTTTTTTCTGGGATAATAAATTCTTTTAAATTTTCAATTATTTTCTTCAATTTCCAATTATTTTCTTCCATTTGGAATTATTTTCATTAATTTAAAATTATTTCTTCATTTCTCAATTATTTTATTCGATTTTCTACTATTTTCTTCAATTGCCAATTATTTTCTTCAATTTTCAATTATTTTCATCAATTTCTAATTAATTCAATTCTGAAATATTTTCTACGATTTTAAATTATTTTAATCAATTTTTAATTATTTTCTTCGTCTATAAATTATTTTTTTTGAATTGCCAATTATTTGATTTAATTTTCAGTTATTTTCTTCAATTTTTAATTATTTTCATCAATTTTTAATTATTTTCTTCAGATCTCAACTATTTCCTTCGATTTTTAATTATTTAATTCAATATTCAATAATTCTCGACATTTTTCAACTATTTTTATCAATTATCATTTATTTATTTCACATCTTAATAACTCCTCTAATTTTCAATTATTTTCTTCTATAATCAATAATTCTCCGCTTTGTTCAATATTTTTTTCAATTATCAATTATGTTTTTGAAACTTGAATTCAATTCATCAATTATTATTCCACGATTTTCATAAAATCACATTTTCTTCAATTCCAAATTATTTTCTACAATTTTTAATTAATTTCTTCAAATTACAATTACATTCTTCATTTTTTATTGTTTTTTTTCAAATTCTATAATTCCTGGGTTGTTCAATTTCTTTCTCTTCAATTATCACTTATTTTCTTCTACTTTCAATCCCATTGTTCAATTCTTGAATTATTTTCTTTAATTCTCAATTATAATTTTTGACATTCAATTCCATTCTTTAATTTTTAATTTTTTTTGAATATTCAATAACTCTAGGCTTTTTAAAATGATTTTTTTTTAATTCTCAATTATTTTCTTCAAATTCTAATTTTTTTCTTAAATTTCAATTATTTTCTTCAATTTCCAATTATGTTTTCATATTTCTTTCGGTTTCTCAATTTCTTTCAATTTTCAATTTCTTCTCAATTTTCTTCAATATTTAACAATTCTCAGCTTTTTTAAATTATGTTTTACTTTCAATTTTTATTTAAATTGAGAATTTTTAAATTATTTTCATAAATTCGCAATTATTTCCGTCGATTTCTAAATTTTTCTGCTATTTCCAAATATTGTATTTTAATTTTAAGTACTTTCTTCCATTTTTAATTATTTTCTTCAATTTTCAATTATTTTCTTTAATTTTTAATTATTGTGTTTAATTTTCAATTGTTTGTTTCAATATTCAGTAATCTCGACTTTTTTCAATTATTTTTTTTCAATTATCAGTTATTTATTTCATGTTTCAAGACCTCCTTCAATTTTCAATAATTTTCTTCTATTATCAATTTAATTGTTCCATTGTTCAATTATTTTTTTCAATTCTCAATTAATTTCTTTAAATAACAATTCTATTCTTCAATTTTTAATGTTTTCTTCAATATTAAACAATTCCTGTCATTTTCCATTTTTTTTAATTATAAATTATTTTCTTCTTTTTTCAATCCAATTGTTCAGTAATTTTCATTAATTCTCAATTATTGTATTCGAATTTCAATTTTATTTCTGAATTTTCAATTGTTTTTTTTTTAATATTCAATAATTCTGTGTTTTTCTGATTTCAACTTGCTTATTTAATTTTCAATTTATTTCTTCAATTTTGAATTATTAACTTAAATTTTAAATTATTTTTTTGGATTTTCTATCTAGTTGACCAATTTTCAATTATATTATTTGAATTTAATAACCATTGTTCAATTTTTTCAATTATTGTTCAATTGTAGATTAATATTTTCTTTTTTTTTTTTTAATTTTTTTTCCAATTTTCAAATATCTTTGTCATTGTTCAATTACTTCTTTCCATTATTAATTATTTCTTTTTATTATTAATTGTTTCTTTTAATTCTTAATTATTATTTTTTGTAAAGTTTAATATATAATTCTTCAATTCTCAATTATTTTCTTCAATTATCAACTGTTATCTTCAATTTTTGTAGCCATTCGTAGGTCTATTTATACTTAAAATAAATTTTAAGTTAACAAGAGAAAAAAACCGGGAAAAATAGGAACAAAAACCGGGAAATGACCGGGAATTTTGTGGGACGAAATTAGTAGACACCCTGATATACGTCTATAGAAATTCAGATTAATTAAAAATATAAATTTTAAATCAACTAAAACTTGTGTTAACTGACGTTTCAAATTTATATTTTAATAGGAGGCAATAAAATCAAAATTTAATATTATTTTTAAATTTCTATTAACTAAAAGTCTTAAATACCATCTCAAGTGTAATTTCTCAAATTTTGAAAAGTACGTAATTGAGGGGAACATTTTTACGATTTATCTTCAAATTCTCAGTACTTTTGTCAAATTTACAGATCTTTTTAAAAATCCCCGATTTTTTTTTTATGAATTCCCGACAATTTCCCTGTTTGCTGGACACGCTATTAGAATTAGAAATACAAAAAAAAATAAAATAAAATTCAAACGACAAAGAAAGAAAATAAAATTAAAATACAAGTTTTTACAAATATTTAAATGAAAAATGGATGGATTTAAGAATGCTAAACGAGACGAAGGGTGGAGAATGGTGTGCAGATAAGGCGGCGGAAATCCCTGTTAAAAACTGGTAATCACTGGCGATAAGAGGAGAACTTGCGAAAGAAATGTCCTTGAAAAGCACGCTTTCCCCCACAGAATCGTGGACAAAGTCAGGCAGACCCGGACCGCAAAAAAATTGACACTCTTTTAACATCCAGAGAAGACTCGATTTAATGGACAAAAATTTTCCCTCCTGATTCTTTATCCGACTGTTTTGTCGAAACTCAGCATCCTTCTTTGACAATTATCAAAGCAGCTTATCCGGGAATTACTGAAGAACCTCTTTCTTCGCTTAATGAGCTTTAAAAATCGTCCCGCATTCAACCTTATTGCGAGAACATAAACGCAAACGGAAAACTGGATACTGCGGTGTTATAAATCAATTATAGGCGAACCGAATGGCCCGCAAAATTTGTTTGCATTCTACAGAAATTTGCTCGCTTATACCGGAAAATGTTCTGTAATGTTTCATACACACAAAACGTGAGCAATTTTTATCACAAATGAATGTTTATTGGAGAAAGTATCAAATTAAATGCGAAAATTCCGAAAATAGAACGTTATTTCGTACTTTTATTTTATTAGGAAAATGTATTGTTTTTTAGGGTTTTGTAGTTTGGGACCAAAACTCTTAAAGTGAGATTTTATCATCCGTCTGTCCGTCCGTCCGTTTTTCACAGTCAATAGCTGTCAATTTGCGGTAGTGTGCAAGAGTAGAGAGAGATAAAGTGAGAGACAGAGATAGAACACCCAAACGGGTCCGAAAACACCCGAAAGAAAAAAAATTTGTAAAATATTATCAATTTCTACAAAAAAATTCTAATGGAATTCTAAAATCGCGAAAAATATTCAAGAATATACCCTTTGATTTGTCCAATTAATGAACAGAATTATAAACCCCTAAAAACTACCCACAAGAAAAAAAATTGGAAAAAAATTAACAACTTTTACAAAAAAATTCTAATGAAGTTCTAAAATGGTGCAACATACTCCAGAAAAAGACCCCTAATTTTTCCAATTGATAGCCAGAATTATCATCACCTAAAAACCACCTCTGACAAAAAAATTAAAAAAAAATTTTTGAAAAATTATCAATTTCTATAAAAGAAAAAACTCTATTGAAGTTCTAAAATAGCGGAACATACTTAGGAATATGTCCCCTTCCAAAAAGTAGGCTTTTTGGAAATAATAACAAGAATTATTAACTCCTTAAAACAATACCTACTTAAGAAAAATAATCAAAAAAAGTTTGAAAAAATTATCATTTTACACAAAAACAATTCTAAACTGGTAGATAACATACTCAGCAGGGCTGTTACTAATTTAAATCATTGGAAAACTTACATTAAAATCATGATTTAAATCAAAAAAACTTTACAATTCTCCGGATGTCTAATACTGCATGTAAAACATCACAAACCATAAACAAAACCCACGAATTTTTGGATAAATCTTAAAAAATTCAATTTCAATATTTTAATCTTTGTAAAATTTAAAAAATTGTGCTAATGGTCGAGTCCATACCAAGTGATCACACCAATTTCAGTCATATTGAGTAATATTTACGAAATTGATATTTTGGGTTCCTTTAGGAGTAAAAAAAATAAATTTTAATTATTTTTAAAAAATTCAAAATATTTTCGAAAATATTCAAATTCGAAATTTTATGTACTATTTTTTTTGTGTTATCATAACTTCTGTAATTTTGAAGCAATTGAGATCATTTTTTTTTTAAATTACTCGTATTTAAATACTCTTTCAAGAAAAATTATAATAATTAAGAAATTGTTTATAATTAAATTTTTATTAAAAAAATTAAATTATTTATTTAAACAAAATCTAAAGTATATCATCGTTCTTTTTCAAAAAATTCATAAACATAGCCTATAATGTGCTTAAAAATTTAAGCCAAAGAAAAAGATGGTATGTATTATAGTTTTTGAGAAAAAAATTATTAAGTTATGCTAGCGCGGCGCGGACCGGTGTCACCGCTACTCAACGCGTAGTTCCGTAGTAACCGAAATGTATGTATATTTTTACATAATGTAAATATAGTTAGTGTATTATATTTAAATTATAAGCTTCAGAAAGTCACACTGATCTTTTCATAGTACATGGACATCAAGCTTTAGAATTAAAAAAATCGGAGAAAATAATTAAAGTAAAAAAAAGTAATTAAAAAATTGGTAATTTATAGAAAAATAATAAAAATAACTAAAAATTGGGAAAATTATTAAAATTTAAGAATAATAATTGAAAATTTGTTAAATCAATTGAAAAATAATTAATATAATTAAAAACTGGTAAAAATAAGTGAAAATAAGTGAATAATTAAAATAATTTAAAACTGAAGAAAGAAAAATAATGGACTGGTAAAATTATCAAAATTCGCGATGTTCAGGGGTGTTAATTTTTTTTCTTATGCAATTTTAGACCTAAAATTTGAAATTTGAAATTTTTTTTTACAAACATTGATTAAAAATAGTTATTTATAATAATCTTCAAATTTCATTCATTAATTCAATCTGTCAACACCTGCGAAGTTTGTCAGTACTTCGCAGTACTGACAAATTTTATGTTTCATACTTTATGTTTCAAATTTTTAATCATTTTTCTCCTTAAAAAATTTTGTCATCTTTTAAATTTATTATAGTTTTCATTTCTTTCAACTATTTTCAAACTATTTTTATCATTCTTTAAGGGGAGAGATAGGTGAAATTTTAACTCAACAAAATTTTTGATGCTCAGAGGTGTCATTTTTTTTTCTTACATCAATTAAGATGTAGAATTATGGTATTACATAAAAATTAAAAAACAATATTTTTTTGGTCATTTTCGAAATTTTATTTTTCAAAATCCATACGATGGATTGTAGAAAATCATTTAAAAATCCCACAAAAAAATTGTCGATGGAAAAAATGAAAATTGTGAAAGAGGTTTAATTTTTAAAATTTAAGTTTTTCTTAGAATAAATTTCTCAAACTCCGCAAATTATTTGTTTCTCTATTTTTGACATTACCCCATAATTTTAGGTCTAAAATTGCATAAGAAAAAAAATTAACACCCCTGAACATCGCGAATTTTGATAATTTTACCAGTCCATTATTTTTCTTTCTTCAGTTTTAAATTATTTTAATTATTCACTTATTTTCACTTATTTTTACCAGTTTTTAATTATATTAATTATTTTTCAATTGATTTAACAAATTTTCAATTATTATTCTTAAATTTTAATAATTTTCCCAATTTTTAGTTATTTTTATTATTTTTCTATAAATTACCAATTTTTTAATTACTTTTTTTTACTTTAATTATTTTCTCCGATTTTTTTAATTCTAAAGTTTGATGTCCATGTACTATGAAAAGATCAGTGTGACTTTCTGAAGCTTATAATTTAAATATAATACACTAACTATATTTACATTATGTAAAAATATACATACATTTCGGTTACTACGGAACTACGCGTTGAGTAGCGGTGACACCGGTCCGCGCCGCGCTAGCATAACTTAATAATTTTTTTCTCAAAAACTATAATACATACCATCTTTTTCTTTGGCTTAAATTTTTAAGCACATTATAGGCTATGTTTATGAATTTTTTTGAAAAAGAACGATGATATACTTTAGATTTTGTTTAAATAAATAATTTAATTTTTTTAATAAAAATTTAATTATAAACAATTTCTTAATTATTATAATTTTTCTTGAAAGAGTATTTAAATACGAGTAATTTAAAAAAAAAATGATCTCAATTGCTTCAAAATTACAGAAGTTATGATAACACAAAAAAAATAGTACATAAAATTTCGAATTTGAATATTTTCGAAAATATTTTGAATTTTTTAAAAATAATTAAAATTTATTTTTTTTACTCCTAAAGGAACCCAAAATATCAATTTCGTAAATATTACTCAATATGACTGAAATTGGTGTGATCACTTGGTATGGACTCGACCTAATACAGATGATCAAAATACCTACGATTTACACATTTTTGGGATTATATATTAACAAAAATTCTTTTTTTTTTTAATATTCTTACAAGATTTCTAAGATATTTCAATTTTTCAAAAATGTTTTATTTTTATCTCATAATTTCTTATTTTTACAAAATTTTAAGTTTTTTTCTACTTTTACTTTTGATATTTTTGTTTTTTATTTGTCTTTTTATTTTAGGGTTTTCTTTAATTTTTCTGTTTTTATGCAAATTATTTAATATATTTTTAGACAATTTCGTTATAACATTCACTAAACTTTTTATTTCGTTAATTTTCATAATTATTCCCATAGTTTTAAAAATAAATACTCTCATTTTTTTTGTAAGTTTATTCAAGTTTTTTCACATCTTTTCTATTTTTTGCGAGTTTTTTTGCAAGCTTACTTGTTCTTCCATAAAGTTTTTAGATATTCTTTATTTTTCTCAATTTATTGTTGGACTTAATTTAAGTGTAATAATAAAAAAATGTGTTTGGCTTAATTTGCTGAAACTTTTTTATTTTTAAAGGATTTTTAAGTTTCTTTGTGGACTTTTTTTATTTATCTTGATATATATATTTTTTAATTTTATTTTTTGTACTTTTTACATTTTTTTAGTATGTTAGATAAGAAACATTTCCCTTTTTAATTGTTTAGTTTTTATCTTATAATTACGAATTTTTGAAAACATTTATTTGTTGCTTTTATCTATATTTTTTAAATTTCCAAATTTTCTACTTTTTTGAAAGCTTTTATTCTTTTATTTTATATTATGTGAATTTAATCTTGTACTAAATATTCTCATTTGAACATCACATTCTTGTATTTCATAAAATTTCTTTTCTTTTAAATTGTTTTTAAATTTTACAAAATTTTATTCATTCCTTTTTTATTCAATTTGTAAAATAATTCTCTAATGTTTCTAATTTTAAAATTCTGTTCTCTTTAGTAATATATTTTAACGCTTTTTTAATTATCTTCTTATTTATTATTTTAATTTGATAAAGTGTCCGTAAATAGTTTAATTTTTTTATATATAACTTTATATATTACTTTTTTATATATAATTATGTCACTGTTTCATTCTTGTGTTGTTTTTTAATTTTTCTTCATTTCTTTAATAAACTACTTGCAAATAAACATTAGGAGATATATTGATCATATTTTTAAAAAAATCAATTTTTGATTTAAATCAAAAAAATCCGATTTAAATTTATCAGCCCTGATACTCAGGAATATGGCATTTAATTTTTTCAAATGAAAGCCAGAATTATCAGCCCTAAAAACTACCCCCTTAAGATAATAAACGAAAACAATTAAAAAAAAGTTATCAATTTCTATAAAAAAATTCTATGACATTCCTAAATGGTTGAAGAAATTAAGGGAAATATTTTCGAGTATGTTACACCATTTTGGAAATACAATAGTGTTTTTTTTTAAATTGATAATTTTTTTCGATTATTATCCTTAGGGGTAGATTTTAGAGGATGATAATTCTGGTTATTAATTGAAAAAGTTAGGGGTCATCTTCCTGAGTATGTTCCAACATTTTAGAACTTTATTAGAATTTTTTTTGTAGAAACGGATAATTTTTTTAAAAATTATTTTCGATTATTTTCTTGAGGGGTAGTTTTTAAGGGTTGATATTTCCGGTTATCAATTGGACAAAATAGAGAGCATATTTCCGAGTATATTCGGCTATTTTGGAACTTCATTAGAATTTTTTTTGTAGTAACTGATAATTTTTGAAATTTTTTTTTCTGATTATTATCCTGAAGGGTAGTTTTTAGGGGTTGATAATTCGAATTATCAATTGGAAAAATATAATGGCATATTTCTGAGTATGTTTCACCATTTTAAAACATCATTAGAAGTTTTTTGTAAAAAATGATAATAATTTTCAAATTTTTTTTCGATTATTTTCCTAAGGGGTTGATAATTTAGGTTATCAATTGGAAAAATTGAGGGGTATATATTTCTGGGTATTTTTCGACTTTTTTTAACTTCATTAGAATTTTTTGTATAAAATTGGTGATTCTTTTTTTTAATTTTTTTTTATTATCCTTAGGCTTAGTTTTTAGGAGATGACAATTCTAGTTATTAATTGGGACAGTTAGGGGGCATCTTTCGTAGTATGTTCCAACATTTTAGAATTTCATTAAAATTTTTTTTGTAGAAACAGATAACTTTTTTTGAAATTTTTTTTTAATATTTTTTTGAGGGGTAGTTTTAAGGGTTGATATTTCTATTTTAGAACTTCATTATACTTTTTTTTTGTATTAACTGATAATTCTTTTAAATTTTTTTTCTGATTATTTTCCTGAGGGGTTGTTTTTAGGGGTTGATAATTCTGGTTATCCATTGAAAAAATTAGATGGCATATTCCTAAGTATGTTTCACCATTTTAAAACTTCATTAGAAATTTTTTGTAAAAATTGATACTTTTTTCAAAATTGTTTTCGATTATTTTCCTTAGGGGTTGATAATTTTGGTTATCAATTGGACAAATTAAGGGGTATATTCCTGGGTATTTTTCGCCTTTTTTAAACTGCATTAGAATTTTTTTATTGAAATTGATGATTTTTTTCAATTTTTTTTATTATTATCCTAAGGGATAGTTTTTAGGAGATGACAATTCTAGTTATTAATCGAAAAAGTTAGGGGGCATTTTTTTTAGTATGTTCCAACATTTTATAACTTCATTAGAATTTTTTTTGTATAAATTGATAAATTTGTTCAAATTATTTTTTGATTATTTTTCTCAGGGGTGGTTTTTAAGAGAATAATTGTGGTTATCAATTGTAAAAATTAGGAGATATATTTCTGAGTATATTCCGTCATTTTAGAACTTTTTAGAATTTGTTTGTAGAAGTTGATAATTTTTAAAAAAAATTTTTTGATTATTGCTCTTAGGGGTCGTTTTAGTGGTTGATAATTCTGGTTATTAATTATACATTTCCTTTCATACATTTTCTATGAGGGTGAACAAATGACAGGAAAAATAGGACAGAAAATTTATGACAGGCCTCTCATTCTTTTCCTGTCATATTTTTTTTAAGGACGCCATGTAAGATCCGCCATTTTTAATTTCTAAACTAACTGTGGATTAGGATTTAGCAAATCAAAATACCATAGAGTATGTTATCCTGTTCCAAGAAAATATACTTTTTTCTTTTTTAATAGTAACTTTTGTGAAAAAATTAGTTTTTTTGTGCCATTTCCTGATGGATCCGTCATTTTGTGGTTATGTTTAACGATTTTTGTAAAACACCAAACGTTTTTAAAAATAGACTTCATAACAAAAATTTTGATGTATGATAAAGTACTTTTAACTCAAAAATAGAATTGGCAGATGTGTTGGCTGTTTTGACAAAGAATAACCTTTATATTTGTATTTTATTTTCTCGTTTCATTCTTTTTTATTTTCCTGTTTATAAATTAGTTCCGACCAGTTTCAGAATAAATATTTAAACGAGATCAATGAACGCCACGAGGCAAATATCCATTAGAAGATTTAATGTCCAGCTATTATAAAAGCGTATTTATTTTTACAATTACTGGTAATTTTTTACCATTTATCAAGTCACGTTAAAGTACAATTTTTTGCTATCATATGTCAAATTAAAATGTGTCAAATAAATTAAGGGCCAGACGACAGTTGCAATGAAATGCCAGGGAATTTTGATTACAAAACTGACGGTCGCGAGCCAAACTGTCGTTCATTAACGTTAAAAATCATATGCGAGAGATTTTTATTCGATTTATATCTTTGAATGTCTAATTATTTCAATTTACTGAGCTTCTCATTAAATTCTAATACACAATGACAATAAGCTTATTATTTTTATGACGAATTTTCATAACAAAATTGAAAACGGAAACTATTAATATTAATTTGTCTAGTCATTCTAAATTCTTCATTCAATTCAAATCGGTTCAATTTAAACTCTACATTTTGTTAAAAAAAAAAGTTGCAAAATACCGTAATCGAAGTTATCACTCATATAAGAGTGTCATTACTCTTAATGAAATTTGTAACATTGTAACATTAAAAAATTGTAAATTAGCAACATTAAAATTCTTAGAAGAATGGTTTCTAGGGAGCAAATGTCGCGTGATAAATTATAGAGTCAACTGAACCCAGGGAGTCATAAATGTTTCATAATTGTTTCTCAGAAATGCGTACTTCTGTATAATAGCTCAGCGAATATCGCTCGTTTCAGTCCTGAAAACGAACTGCATACATTGTATAAACTTATGCAAATTAAGATCAAATATTAATTTGATAGAATAAGCAAAATCGTCTAGCAAACACCACCAAATATTAACAATACCATGAAGTTACTGAAATTTGCCCACAAATGCCTTCCATGTAAATAAAAACATATTGTAAAATTTATTTACATACTTTTTTCCGTAATTGCTTTTTTTTCAATTTCTATTAATTAAAACTAAAATTCATCCAAATTTTAACTCATTCCGAGCTCTATTGATAATAATTTTTATCGATACAATTTTTAGTCAAACTACTATTTCGTTAAAAAGTTCAATTTTTAAAATCCTACTTTTTAGGGTGGTCAAAAATGCACAGAAAAAAATGTTTTTTAAATGTTTTACTCCCACCCCCCAAAAGATGATAATTTGAATTAGGAAAAAGATAGAGACTTGAAACTTAGATTGTTTGAAAGCCTGAAGAATTCTGCGTTAAATCATACAAAACTCAAAAATTTTAAATCTACTGGAGAGATTAAATCACTAGATATGTTTTTGAAAATGTTTTTAAAAATTTTCCATTTTTGATTCATTTGTTTGAGGCGCTGAATTTTCTAGAAAAATTGAAAGAAAAATTTGAAACTTACATAGAATTAAACACTGTAGTCTCAGCTTTAAAAAAATGCTTTGACATTTAAAAAATATTGAGTAGTTCTCGAGTAATTCAGAAAAATGTCCGAGCATATTTTTCTGAGTGTCAGTTGTCGATGCGGCAACTTTATTATTTTATTTATTTTTTTCAAAACAAATTTAGAAAGGAAAAAATTATTATTATTGAAACAAAAGGGTTACAAACCAACTTTAAATAACAAGACTAAACAACAGTTGTAACAATAACGGAATTTTCCAACAATTCTCAACAATATTTTCATACATTCGACTCAAGAAGAAATGCAGTGACAAAGTTTGAAAATAATATTCTCTGGCTAGCAAGCACGAAATTCAATCTACAAAAAGAAATTTTTATTCACAATGATGATGCATCCGGAGTTAATGTGTATTTTGTAACAAAAACATATCTGATTTCATTATCAGAGAAAGGATTATTAAATCAAAAGCTACGTTTGGTGGAAGGTATAACAAAATGTAATATAAAATTTGTAACCAATAGTTATATTTTATAAAAAAAAATTAAAATACACTAAAATTTTTTGCTAATTTTAAATTAAATAAATCATAGAATAAACTATTTTGTCGTAAAAATGAGGAAATGAGCTTGGAGCAACTAAAAAAAAACTTTTAGTTTCCGCTTTGCACAACATTTATTCAAATCACAAAATCGAATGAGGGAACAATATTATTATACAATTAAAATCAAGATTGACTTGTAAAAATGAACAAATTGATTGCATGTACAAAAAAAATAAAATGTACCGAGATCTCGGGTAACTTAATGTTTTCAATATAATTAGCGTGATCGTTTGTTAAAATTTTATCGCAATTCCCACATATAAAAAATTCCAATCTAAATAATTTCCTTTACAGTAAATATAATTTATAAATACATACAAGACGCAAATCGTTGATCCTCACAAATCGTTGGCGTGCCCACGGATTCGTTTCCAAACAACGTTGTCACAAATCCAGTAGATCAGCCTCGCAGACATTTCCTTGATCGGGAAATTTTCCTTTATTATTTTTATCAAAAAACAGTCCCAAGGTGCCTTTTAATCATTCAAAGCTGCATCTCGGACGAATAAATTCTCAAAATTTGAGCCACGTGCTAAATGGCGTCAGGCCGTTGAGGAACATCCGTGGGCACAAAAACTTGATCGCTCCTCAAAAATCGCCACTCTATTTTTTTTTTACACAAATTAAACAAATAATGAAAAAAATATTTCTAAAATAAACAATAAAACAACACAGAAATATTAAACTTCGAAGATTTTTACCTAAAAGTTCTCGGCGAGATATTTAGATTGGCGATAAGTTACGCTGAGAGGATCACACGAAAAGGAAATTAATTTAAAATTTTCCCTATATAATCGGACCTTCGTTATCCCTTCTCACGAAGTCTAATTCGTCATTTCGTCGAATTCTAACGAATTATCGCGATTCGTAAATTGCAAAATTATTATCACCTACGTATAGAGGACAGTCATAGATCAGGCGCTTTAGATCGCCTCAAATTATACGTAAAGTAAACACTTTACACGTGAATTAACACGTGTAGTACGGTTTCAAGTAAAATAATAATATACCGTTAACAATTTTGTGAAAAAAAAATTGAAAAAAGAGGTTAAAAAAATAATTGGGAAATTTTAGCTGAAGGCAGTTTGATTGCAGTTGAAACTGTCTCATGACAATGTACATCGATAGACTAGCAATCATCATCATATACATATATACAATTGTTTGACATATCAGCGCCAAACCTTGTTTTTATCTAACCGAGTACAGACTGATAAAGCATAAATATACATGGAGGAATATATACGAGTGTATCAGAGGCGATCGCACACGACCGAGCAATCCTATGAATTACCGCAGGTGTTCGCCGATATCCTACATTAATGCTAATGCGTGGGTGTTACCGAATTGTTCAACAAGCGCAGATTGAACGCATCTCTGTTATACTCTGGCCACGGACAGTTGGTGCATTATTCAGAAAGTCCGCCGCCTGGTGTGTTACGCTCGTGCCCCGTTAACTTGCCCTAAACTCTGCCCTTTATGATTTATTTATTATTTTTTTTTTATAAATTGAAAAAAAAAATTATGTTGAAATAACTATTTTGGTTAAAATAACTGGAATTCCGGTTATGGAAAAATACGCTAAGTAGGAGATATACTTCCGAATACCGGGGACCTGCGATTTTTTTTAAATTTGGTATCCCTGTTACGTTAATCATAAGTTTAAAATTTGATAGTAAAAGGGATAGCGGTTTGCCTTCAGGAGTCGTCAGCAATCTTCACGCAAGTTGGTAAGTCTAGCGTAATATATATGTATATATATATATTAATTAATTTTGTGGGTTGATTATTCGCTTCAATTCTACGGTAATTGTTATGACGTTATTCTCAAAAATATAATAAAAAAAATATATTTAGAATAAGAATTATAAAATCATTTATTACAGAAATAAAACAGGTGATACAGATATAAGAGTAGAAAAGAGTGTAATATAATTGTATATTTTGTAAAGTATTTACAATTGTGCTTTCTTTATAAAGTCATAGATTCTAATCTAACTTTAATTGACTTAAATTGCTGAACAAATGTATTAAGTCACAACGAATTAAACGTTACGATTTTTGTCGAAACTGATACCGTATTTAGACTCAAAGTTTTACATCAAGGCACCAAATGATTATTTTGAGTAAATACGGAACTCGACAACACGAATAATTTAAACAGTCTATGTCTAAAGATCGCATTAAAAAATAATACAAAAATGGGCTTCTGCCTGATGGGACAAGTCCTTTGGTTACTTGGACAGAGAACTGAAGAAAAATGTCAATTCTGAAGAGGAGTTGCCGATTTTTATAGATTTTAGACATATAAGAAAATGGGCGTTATTAATCGATGACCAATCGATATGTTGAAAAATATATGTCATCTCTTTTACCCAATCTAGAATTATACTATTTTAATTATCCAATTAGATTTGATTTAGTGGGAGTAAGAATAGAGAAGTTAAGTGGGAGTACAATGCATCGGAAGCTCATCTCCAGAACTGTATCGAGGTCATTAAATAAATTGAGAATAAAATTATAATATAATATTATGTAAAAATCGCGTGTTAAAATATTATTTATATTTGTTTATAATAAAAGATATTTTTTCAATAATAACCTCTTTTGTATTTTTTTTGCTCTTAAAACAGAATTTTAATTATATGAATAATTATTCATAAGGTATTTGTGTATATATGTACGAATACTTATATACTCAATAAGTATTTCTCACTTTCAATAAGTATACTCACTAGGGTGGTCCAAAAAAAGTCGATTTTCGAAAATTAAAACGGCTATTCAGTTTCATAAACTTCAGGGGTAAACAAGGCATATCCATTTTTTTCAAATTTTTTTATTAATATTTTCATGTGGCGACGAGTTTTTTCTCTTCTTATAGGAGTTAACACGTAAAAATAGCAAATTATTTTTGACTGCACTTTTTATTAGTTTATTGATGTCGTAATTTTATTTCGAGCTACAGACTGCTAGGTATGAACTAAGATAAAGTATTGCAAAAAAGTAAATTTACAAATTTTTATTTTTATAGTCATTATTCAGTGTCAAAAAACACCAAATTGGTAGTTTTCAGGACCAGTTTTCTGCTAGTAAATATAAGTTGTTCTACATCTAACTTGTACTGTATGAAAATTTATTTCTTAAACATGAGATTCTGTGAAATTGAAAAAGCTACATCAATATTAAGAGGGCAATTTGTTGAATTGAATTTTAGAATTTTTGAACTTTCGTCGGTTTACAGCCATCATTATTAGGAAAAATGATATAGGCCTGCTTATTGCTACTGACGAACGTCAAACCGGAACGGGGACAATGGAACTCTTTTGCAGTGAAACTGAAAATCGACCGTAGATCATATAACCATAAATCACATACCCTTTAAGGATGGAGCTGTGATTATTGCCCAGAAGCGAAATGTACAAAAATTAGACAGAAAGATGAAAAACTTTAAGAGCTCGTCGCCACATGAAAATATTAACGAAAAAATTTGAAAAAAATGGGTATGCCTTGTTTCACCCTGAAGTTTATGAAACTGAATAGCCGTTTTTAATTTTCGAAAATCAACTTATTTTGGACCACCCTAATACTCACTCACATACACATATAAAGAAAAACATGGTTTAATTGATTGTTTAAACAATAATCGTAGAAGTTTGAACAATAAATTTCTTAATAGCTTAGAATTTTACAATATTAAGCTCGGCTATTTCTTATGTATCTTTTAAGATAAATAGAAGGCATAATGCATTGAGGTCAGTTTAGAAGTTACCAAGCGTACTCTTCCTTTTCTCTTATTCTTAATCGGTGCGATGCGTTTATTATTGCTTAGAGTGTCGCTTTTTGATTGCATGCCTATGACATAGTTTATTATTTGCACGCTTGGTACCTCCGAGTTTGTTGATCCATATATGCATCCGCAGACGTATCCATGTATACGCATCCATATTGATACGTATTTCAATGATGAGGAATAAAAAAAAGGAATTAATAATTCATGAATTCAATTAAACAACGACGGAAAAATCTCGGCTACTCAGAAGTTGTAATCCTCACGGCAGAGAAAGAGGTGGTTCGTGAAAACTTGCCGATTGAGATAAAATAAGATACCTTTAAGAGAAGCACAAAAATTAAAATTTAGTTTATAAATTAATTTAAGCCAAAATTACAAATGAAAATTCAAGAACTTAGAAAACAATATTTAATTAAACAATATTGGATTTCAATTACAGTGTTGAATTTATAACAGTCAATAATAATTTAGTAAAATACAATTTTCGATAATAAGGATTATAATCAGAATCAAATTTACAATAAAAATTAATAAATTTTCTAATTGCATTTTTAAATTAAATCAGTGACCTTTTGTCACGTTCATCCAAGATTGTTTAAGAACTTATTAAATAATTAAAATAATTACGATATTCGGGTTGGGTCAAAATCACATAAAAGGGGGTTGGAATTTAAATTATTTCTTTAAAATAATCATGAAATTCGAGTTGGGTCAAAATTACAATAAATTAACTTTACAATCTTAAATAAATTATCATTTTAAATAAGGAAAGAAAAAAATATTAATAGGAAATGAGTAAAAATTACATGAAATACAATTTTATAGACAAATTAATAAGAAATTTCATAGATAAATTTATAAATTACTAAATAAGAAAATCAAATGAATCAACTAAAAATTAAAATTAAAAAATTAAAAATTAATTACAACACGAGAGTAATCAGAAACGAAGAGATATATTAGAAATGTTCTATATTGTAAAAAATGAGAATTCTGTAAATTTGAAAACAGACGTTCAAAATCTAAGCCCAATCTACTTAAATTTAATAACCTTATAAAAGAATAATTTTATATGTTACATTTTTTATCTTAAAATAATAATTCAAACTAAATATTTTATTTCAAAATTTTCAATCTTTAAATAATAATTCAAATAGAACTCAATACAAGAATTAATGCACCTACAACATTCGTAATTTTAGACAAATCAAGGTTTTAAAAATTATTGTTAAAGTTCGCTGACTTATCCTCAATTAATAGAAATATTTTCGATTTCCTTAAATATTAAAATTCAGTTGTAAGGTGGAAACCATGTAGTGAAGAGAAATATTTTATGAATCTGGACATAATTATTTATTTATTTACTTAATTATTTATTATTGTGACGTTCCTAATATTATTGTGACATACACAAAGTGTGTTATTAACTCATGGATATATACTTACAATCTCTACCCAGGTAATTTTTTATTTTATCTTATTTTTTTACTTATATTTTTTTATTTTCATTTATTATCTTTACTTTTCAAAACATGACAACTCCCTATTTAACATAAATACTCATTTTAATTCCAGATTAATGTATAAGTTAAATAGAAAATAAATCTTGGCCAAAATACTCATATGCTAGATCAAAAAATCTTACTTTTGGTACGCAAAAAAACTCGCTTATATTATTATTATTTTCTGTAGTTATGTGCCTTAAATTATTATTGAAACATTATGTATTTATAGATTTTCTGATGAGGACGTAATATGTGCGTCGAAACGTCAAAAATGTAAGAAAAGTTAAATAAAGTCGATTAGGCCAAAAGGAAGAAGAAGACAATTTTTTAATACCAATCTTCTTAATTAATTAAAAAGGAAAATTCAATAAAGAATTCTTTAGAAGAAAATGTCTTTAATTTAACAAAACAGCCTCTATGGCAAGTAACTAACAAAATCTATTTATCCTTTGCTGACTTTTAATACAAATAAATCTCTTACCAATAAAAAGAAAATTAGGAAAAGTATAGGAAACGGTTTGATATCTTCTCATGAAATACAAGAATGGACACAAATTAAATGTTTAAAATAAAAATTTAACTTCGACACAATTAAATAAAATTATACTAATTTTTCAAGATGTTGCTTCTTCGGAGGGTGCTGACAAAAAGTGAAGACGCTTGAGATTTTGTTGACAACGTAACCAAGAATTTTTAGGCTTTCAATTGTTTTTATAAAATTTTGAACTTAGTTAGTTATTTCCATAGTAACGACTTCAAGAGCAGAGAGTTTTAAACAGGGGCCCTAGGATATCCAATTTATTAATAAAATCCTTTTAGATTATAATATTTCTTGTATTGCTTATTCCAGATGGTAAGGGTACATAATTTATGTACAGGCTCTCCTCCATTATTCTCTAAAACAAAATCCTTTTGACAAAATTGCACCACACACGACTGAATTAATTGACACCAGGTCCGCATGATGATTCTAATAAACCTTTCGCATCAGGAGCTTACGTAGATAAGACAGAAGGCTAGATAAATTCTTCCATGAATGTTCATAATTTTTTTAATCTCCAAAAGAGAAATAATGTCGAAGGGCAAAATGCAGCAATTGCAAATTAATAAATCCAAATAATATTACAAAACAATCCGTGTGCTGGAATGGAAGAAAAAAGAATTGGACCATGGTATGATGATAAAGAATTGGGCGTCAAATTCAAATGTTGATCTTAAATTACAACATCAAAAACATTCTTCTACTCAGGAAATTCTATTCTTCGTTGTCTCAGGAAACAAGATCCTTATTTTACATAAATAGAAATTTAATACTAATATTTAAATCTAATATTATTAAAATGCCAATCTTGGAATACCGCTGCAAACTCCGAAATTTGAATCGATTAAATTCAATATTAACAAAAAAAGTTAATAATTCACAATTTATTTGATTTTTATCAAACAAAACAAAAATGTGACTTGTGATTTAAAAGGGGGTTACAATTATTTTTAAATCTTACTTGAAAGCAATTATAAGTATACATGATTTTTTTGTCTAAAAACGATTTGAAAAACCAGTTATAATCACTAGAGAAAAAAATCTTGAAACATAAAAAATATATAAATGGTAATTTCCCGTCCCTATATATTTAGTGTTTAAAACTACTATTGTATTTGAATAATTTTATTCGTAAGAACCCTTTAAATAATCATTCTATAAAATATTCAGTTTTATATGATGTTAGTGTAAACAAACAAATAATTTCATGTGTTTTTTTCAATTTATTTACAGGTGAGGAGTAAGTGAAGAGGAATGAAGTTTCCGCATCATGCAGAAAGTTTTGTGTAAGAAAACACACACGAAGGAAATAGAAAAATCTATTGAAGCGAATCGCAGCCGATGTTTACGAGCTTTTACAGTAGTGGCGAACGATGAATGATTTGCATAAAAGAACCGATTCTAAAATATAGTCTCTTACTCTCAAAAGACATAAATGTATATTCTATCAGATAAATCCTTTCATCTTACTAAAATATTTACGAGGAACTTTCACATCAATTTTATTATTTTTTAAACTGAGAAAAATTTGATGAATAAACGAGTATTGTATTGTGACGTTACAAAATTTTATAACAATTTTGTAACACGCAAAAGTAACTTTTAGGTTAGAAACTATTTCAGATTTGCTAAATTATTCGATTAGCGTACGAAAACTACTTCAAAGGCTCTACTAGTCAATTGTTACGTTGTTTATCATTAGAATTAAAAAATTTTTGGTTACTTTTGTTTATGTATTACGAATCGTTTTTGGGCATCGAAGGATCATTCTATCAAGGCGATTTTAAGTTATTTTGATGATGAAGATTATGATTGACTCTTGTTATGTAGTTCAACGATCCCTCGGATAAGTATTATGAGGAGTTTTGTTATTATGAAGATTTACTGAATTTGGAACCAGTTGGTTTGGTTGGCCGTTTCAGCGGTCAAACCGTCATATTAAAAAATAAATATATTTTAGGCTCCTCCCTGTAAGGTTTGTTGCTTATTGAAGATAACGTTTTTTTAAAATTTCAAAATCTATTTTAACAACTACCAGGAATATCTTTCAAAGAGTTTGAAAGGAGATCCAATATTTGTAAATTTCCATAATCCTTTTCGATGAATTCTGCTTAAATTATAAATATTGTCTCACCTAGTTCAATAGAGTACGTGTTATCTTCAATGGGCTACAGATTTTGAAGAGACGAAAATCATTAGCTTAATGAGCATAATTTCCTATCGACGCGCCAAGAGTCTTAAGACAATCTTATACTGTTAAAACACTTCCTAGAATTTCGATAGTTTTAATTCTATTTTGACAATTGTCTGAATTTTATTTTAACATAAACAGTTTAAACGTAAATTTAAATAATGGTTTAGAATCTGTCGTTTCTGAATATTTATTAATAATGTAGTATGCTTATAAACATTTACTTTTATAAAAGGATTTAAAGTTTATTTAGAATGAATGAATTTAGATACATCTTAAATTAAAGAATTATTTAAACTAGCGAGGTAATTTTATAAACTCAGTGAGTGTAAATTATTATTATCCTTAACAAAACTTAGGAATTAATAAATTAGAAGATTTATACAATGTAAATATCAAATTATTAAGATTATTAAATTAATTTTTTTAACTAATTTAGGCAAACTTGTTGATAAAATGTAAGGTCTTGGTTTTAACAATTGATCAACTTGTGAGTAAATAGTAGTAAATTGAAATACTTCGAAACTTAAAAATTATTCCTTTTCCCTTCCTTTTAAACAATTGTTGACACTAAAACCTTAAATAATTTAAATATTAGGGAAACAATTTAAGCTCTAAAATTAATAATAGTGAATATTAATAATAGCAACAATTATTATATTATCAGGCCGAGTTTGATAGACGAGAATGCAACCAATAAGGAGTATACTTTCAGTCCTATGAGGCCCAATGAGAACATCATCGACCGCATGGAGTAATCTCCTCATGGAGGTAAGATATTTATAATTGTGGCTTTTATAATTATGAAATCTCCTCATGGAGGTAAGATATTTATAACTTTTGTAAACTTTAATATTTAATATTATATTATATTACAGATCTCCTAATGATTTAAAGCAAAAAATGAAAAAAATTGGTTAAGCCGTTTTTGAAAAAACTGATTTTTTGAATTTTTTAAAGAGGTTAATTAACATATTTTTACCAAAATAAGTGCAAATAATAGCTATATTGACTTGAGTCATTTAAAATAGTATCAGAAGATAAGTCCTAGGTGCTGAGTATCTTTGAGTATCTTTACACCAGAAAAGTTAATGAAAAACCGTGAAAAATCGGTAAAAAAATAAGTTTTTGCAATATTACTCTCTCCCAGTAGATACAAACCTTAAATGACCTATAGAAGAATTAAAGAATATAAAATTTTGAAGAAAACAAAAAAAAATAGAGTGCTTTATCTTTGAAACTTTCGGATTTATGAGCTTCTAAAGTCAGATTTCAGCAAAAAATTTCGTGAAAAAAAAATTTTATTTTAGTTTTTGTAAAATAAAAAGTTTTCTGTGCATCTAACGTATATATATCTCCCAATATAAATTAAAGTAGATTAAATTTTGAGTAAATCTGTCGTTAGACCAATATTCTATCTCTAATAGTATCGGAGTTATGATTTTCTTAAAATGACCCTTTTTTATGAACTTTTTTTGAAAATCAATTTTTTTGAAATTTTTTTCTTTTGCATGGTGTAATTTTAAAAATGCTCTCATCGAATAGTTTTATCATATATTTTAAAGAAATAAAAGCCCAATTAAATATTTAGGAACAAAAAATTTTTAATAAACATTATACAAACAAATATTTTCAAAATGAATGGAGGCTGTTGTATTCACAAATGGCACGTTTTAGCCTTGTTGCATACTCTGGATGATTTTTATTAACCTTGTATGAGGTTAATAACAAAACAAATAATTTTGAAAAAAATATCGAAAATTTCCAAAAATCTTATTTAGATCTAGGTATCTCAGTAACACCCAAAGTACACGCAGTTTTTTACCATGTACTAGATTTCTGCGAAGAAAAAAATCAGGTCTAGGATTTTTTAGCGAACAGGCGATGGAGTCGGTTCATTCAGATTTTAAATCAACCTGGACCAAATACAAGATTGATAAAAATCATCCAGAGTATGCAACAAGGCTAAAACGTGCCATGTGTGAATACAACAGCCTCCATTCATTTTGAAAGTATTTGTTTGTATAATGTTTATTAAAAATTTTTTGTTCCTAAATATTTAATTGGGCTTTTATTTCTTTAAAATATAAGATAAAACTATTCGATGAGAGCATTTTTAAAATTACACCATGCAAAAAAAAAAAAAATTTCAAAAAAATTGATTTTCAAAAAAAGTTCATAAAAAAGGGTCATTTTAAGAAAATCATAACTCCGATACTATTAGAGATAGAATATTGGCCTAACGACAGATTTACTCAAAATTTAATCTACTTTAATTTATATTGGGAGATATATATACGTTAGATGCACAGAAAACTTTTTATTTTACAAAAACTAAAATAAAATTTTTTTTTCACGAAATTTTTTGCTGAAATCTGACTTTAGAAGCTCATAAATCCGAAAGTTTCAAAGATAAAGCACTCTATTTTTTTTTGTTTTCTTCAAAATTTTATACTCTTTAATTCTTCTATAGGTCATTTAAGGTTTGTATCTACTGGGAGAGAGTAATATTGCAAAAACTCATTTTTTTACCGATTTTTCACGGTTTTTCATTAACTTTTCTGGTGTAAAGATACTCAAAGATACTCAGCACCTAGGACCTATCTTCTGATACTATTTTAAATGACTCAAGTCAATATAGCTATTATTTGCACTTATTTTGGTAAAAATATGTTAATTAACCTCTTTAAAAAATTCAAAAAATCAGTTTTTTCAAAAACGGCCCAACCGATTATTTTCATTTTTTGCTTAAAATCATCAGGAGACATCCCAGAAACTAAATCAAGAAAGAACTAAGCTGGGCAAGCACTTTTGGGTTGAAGTCAATTAAGACCCGCTGTAGAGGATAATAAAATTGTCGAAACATGTCGTCTATTAAATCTTTTTGAGGTTTTATTTATTCGCTACAAGGCCTCGTTAAAATTGATTTCAAACTAAAAAGCGAATTGTAAAAATGTTTTCATAAAATATTGTCTTTTAGTTTGAGAACAAATTATGTGTGAAGTTTTGCGGGTAGTTTATCTGCAGGTGAGTTTAGTTTCAGCAATGTAATTTTTTCTTTTATTGTAATTTCTCCGCGACACTTTTAATAAGATTAGATTTCTCTGATAAATTTTGTGTGATGACTATAGTTTTGCTTTTTCAGAATGATCTTCCTTTTTTGAGTGGTTTTCGTTAATAATTTAATTACTTTTATTAAGATTTTGATTAATGAATATTCGAAAGTTTATTTTGTTTAACTCGGATATTATGATATTTTGATTTAAATTGTGAAAATTCTCGGAGAAATGTTTTTTTTACGTCAGAACGTTGATAATGTCGCGATAGTTTGGTTTATAATTAACTGATAAAATTATTTATGTCGAATAAAGATTTATGTTATACGATGATTGTTAACTTCATCAATTTTGCTGAATATTATGAAATATTAAGATTGCTTTACATTATAATTTTCGTCATGACTTTATTTAAGAATAATTTTCTCCAAAAACCTATTCCTAATAAGAATGCTAATCGAGTCTTTGTTAAGTAAAATTTTAGTGATGTTTGAGTAAATGTTGTTAAGTATGTTAAGTCAGATTTCTTTGTTATTTTTGCCTCGAACATCATGAGTAAGCTTTTTTTTTGGAAATCTAAGATTTGTTAAGCTGGATTTGTTAAGGCCTTAAGTGCCTGGGGTAAACGATAGAATAGAGTTTCTCGTTTAAGTTTAAGTTTATTCGATTTGGCTTGATAATTAATTTTTTTCCAATTAAATTGTTGAGATATTCTATTCAATATAGACTAGTTACCCTCTTTTAACTGAAAATAAACTATAAATGCAATAACGTCTAATTTAAAACAAACTATAAATATAAATGGGTAATTATAGAAGTTTTGAATATAATTTCCTTTGGGAAATTACATTAACTTGCTCATTTTTCAGCAAAGAGCCATTTCTAAATTAAAATTAATTGATTATAAATTATTTAAAGGAATGGATAATGTATACTTTAGACTGCAAATGCGCCAGATACGTAAATTCTATTTTAAATTCCATTGCCGAGTCGTTTCGCAAAGGAATTCACTTTAAGCTTTGGGAACACAATAATCGAGGGTTCAAAAGCAACCTTCAATTTTGCGAATTGAATATAGAAATTTATATGGCTTCATAAGAATCTCAGGGTATGGAAC
This sequence comes from Ganaspis brasiliensis, assembly GCA_037103525.1. NCBI lineage: Eukaryota > Metazoa > Arthropoda > Insecta > Hymenoptera > Figitidae > Ganaspis > Ganaspis brasiliensis. The sequence goes on along the minus strand of JAZKLR010000055.1, from coordinate 2,539,764 downwards.
TGACAGGTCTCGTTTGAATTTATCTTAGAAACATTATTCATCGCAAGGGGTTGTATATGACAGTTCATCGACTTTCTCGCATTCTTAACAAAGTCTCAGTAAATTCACTTCCTTGTTATCCAGTTTTTTTCAAAATTGTTCTATTATGATTAAATAAGTGATTCCCATCAGATACACTCGACAACAACCGACAAAATTCTTTTCATTTGTACCCAGTTGAAATTTTCATATACCTTCATATAATATATTAGTCGTGACATTATTTCATTAAGCAGGAATATGATTCTGATGGCTAGCAAAATCTTTCATGAATAGTCAAATGTTTCTTTCCGGAAATATAGTTGGTTCTCAGTGAATAAGCTTTTTCTTTGTTTCTAGGCGTTCTCTATATGAACCATCATAAAATGCAAATTGCTAACTGCTCCGTTGTTTCAGAAATTATTATGCCGGGTGCATATGTGGACAACTTTCGTGAGGCATCCAGATGCCAGTCTTGCTCGACATATTGTTGCATGTTAATTTAATGTGTATGTATCGTATTTTCGTATTCTACTTGAGTCTGTAATAGTATCTTCAGAAACAACTTTGGTATACATTTGAAAATTAAACAAATAATGTAATTGAGAATTTTTATGAAATTTGTACATTTGGGGGCGTCAACGTTGATCGAGTTCTTTGAAGAAACTCTTCCTTTTCTTCTTTCTTTCTTTCTTTTTTTTTATTTCCTTCTGTGCAATGAAACTATGAAAGGTAACTAAAAAGTTAAATAATTAGTTAGTAATATTAATTAAAAAAAATTAAAAAAAAAATTAAAATTTGTGGATTATTTTCGATTTTATCACGTTATATATTTTCCCGTGTTTATTAATCAAAACGTAAATTATAATAACACAATTCAGAAAGGTGTCTTTTTCTGCGAGCGTTCATCTCCACGTCTTCTTCAACATTCCCTTCGTCCCAAAAAAGAATGGGTATTCAAAATTTTCCCTAGGCATTTTTCTCTTTTTTGTCATCTGATCTTTATCTTGATTGTACCTTCTGTACCTGAAACTTCAAAAAACAAAGGGAGACAGAAGGAATTTTTTTTTTATGTATTACATGTATAAAAAAATATTTTATGGATAAAGATGGTTTAAAAAAAAAAGGAAAGGGATAAGAAGGAGATATTGACTGCAATGAGGAGCTTAGACATCAGTTTAACCTTCGACCCTTTATTTATGTCAGCAAATGACGGTCAAGGTCAACCATAACTCAATAAAGATGTAAAATATATTTTAAGTATATACATACTAAACCTATTAAAATCTTTTTCTTTTGACTTATAATTCATCTTCTTTTCAAAATCCATCATTTCAAATTCTGTCATAATTAACTGTTATGTGACGTCAACTTAAAATTTGACGTTTTTTTAAAAAGTTATTTTCTTTCTTTTAAGTTATATCTATTTTGAACTATTGCAAGCCAATGGCAAGGTTAAATCGGTCTATTCCAAAATTCTTGGGATATCATAATTTTAACTGGTAAGATTCGAAACTTTTTTTCCTGAACATCGGTTCAAAGTTAGAAAATCTTTTAAGTTTACTAGCCTATCTCTAAGCGAACAATACTAGACGGGCGCTTTTGAATTGTGTCCTTCGACTTCGCCACTAATGAATGAGTAAACAATTTAGATTATGTTAAAAATTTCAAACCTAATTGAATTATTTCAGATTTTGTTTATGAAATTTACTAATTATTCACTAAATATATCAAAATTTATTATTTATGTTGGTTATGGATAATTGTAATAAATATAACCTATCATTGTTGATATTATTATTATTGTAATTTTTACAAATACCGAAATCATAATCTTCTGAAATTAATGAATGTATTATTCAATTTATGTGATAACGACTATTAGCAATATTGAGATTATTTTTATTCAAATAACAAAGTAATTATATAATTTCTTACATTTTTTAGTTAATCCAAATAAACAAGTTTAGTCTATGTCTGATTTCAGTTTTTAAAAACTTTTATTTAATTATTGAAGATAAGTGTTTAAGTTGACAATTGTAAACTTTAACAATTTTCTTTAATAATAAAAATAATGTTCGCAAATCTAAATGATTACGTGTGTGTGTGTAAACAGTACATCATGAACACATTTAATATAAAAGAGCACCAATACGTGATCCAAGGAAGGTGTGTAAGAAAACAAAAATTTTTTAAAATAAATTAAAAAAAATTTTTTTCTCATTCCATCTTTGCTTTTTATTTTGTCAATTTATAAAAAAGCGGCGTTTCGCCAACTCGATTTGTTGACCTCATCAGGCTAAAGTCAATTACAAAGGAAAACACTTTATTAGTTTAACTGTATAAAAATTTTGTTTTTTTATATATAACACTGGTTATGAACAACAAAACTAATCAACTTAGATAATGCCATTAAGTTGTCACATGAGAAATTCCACAAGAACAACAACTACCTAATAATAAAAACTATAACAATTATTACAGAATGGTTCCCAAACTAGTTTTGTACCATATATAGAACAATTTTATAAACCGTTTTCCTTTTTTGAAAAAAATATAATATTTGTTCTATTGCAACAGTTAACAGTAATTTAAATAACAATATAAAAAAAGGTAAAGATAAAACAGAGAAAAAACATCTAACGAATACTGTTTATAAAATTAATTGTCAAAATTGTCCAGCAAGTTACATTGGAGAAACAAAAAGACCCCTATTTAAACGCACCAACGAACACAAAACTAGAAAAGGTTCAGTAATAGCAACACACAGAGAAAATTTTAATCACGACTTTGATTGGAATAATAGCATAATTTTAGACAGAGAAGAAAACCGCCAAAAACGCTTAATTTCTGAAATGATACAAATCCAATTACTTGACAATTCTATAAATAAAAAAGAAGATATTCAATATTTGAATCATAAATATAAACCATTTTTAAGAAATATCAAACACGATTGAAAATCGAAAAATGTAATTATTGTTTTCCCTCATTAACTTTTAAAATTTAACCTTGTAATCTTCATACACTTAAATCTTCGTTCTTAATATTATTAAATTCAGTTATTTGTCAGACACTATATTGTTGACGTCTTGACTCTTTCAAGTATAAAATAATTTTAACATTTTTACATTTATGACTTTTCTATTAAAATTAAACAATTAAAAACATTTTATAAGGTAACTTACAACCATTTTTTTCATATTGTAAATTTTATTAATATATTATATATTATATATTATATATATTAATGTAGTTAAAATATAAAACAAAAAACGTTATTACTCTGCATACAGAGAGACGTACAAAACACAACGACATATTAGCAACTGAGACTAAAAATTTATAAATATAGTAAGACAAAAGGTAATAACAAGTAAATCTTAGACTGGGAAGGTTAATAAACTGAAAAGGAAAAACAATGATTTCTGAAATAGAATGTAAATATAAATTTAACCGATTAATTTTTCTAAGTAGAGGAAAAAAAAAAATAATAAAATAAATATAAATTTTATCGATTAATTTTTTTAAGTAGAGGAAAAAATATTTTGTTAAGTCATCTTCTTTTATATTAATTGTGTTACTATTCAATTTTATGTGGATCATTTCAGAAATTTTTCGTTTTCTCCAGTTTACTTCTGAATCCAAGATTTTTGCATTTTTCCAGTCAAATGTGTGACCCAAATCATTACAGTGCTTAGAAACTACGGAATTTTTGTTTTCAAAATTTTCATGTTCGTGGACACGTGTAAAAAGTGAGCGCTTTGTTTCACCAACATATGTCGAAGGACAATTAACACAATCAAACTTATACACTATATTTGTTTTGTCCCATTTTTTTGAAATGTCCTTTCCTAATTTTACAACTGCATTTAAAGATTTGTCAATAGTTGAAATAGTAGAGATGTTGTATTCCTTAAAAACATTAGACAATTTAAAATAAATCATTTCGTTATAAGGTAAGACAACTTTAGGTAACAGACGATGTATATTTAAGTGTCTATTGTTATTGGTAACATTATTATTCAAGTATTTTAATTTTTTCAAGCGCAACTTCACATATTTGTTAATAAAACCTATTGAATAATTATTTGAAAGCAACATTTTTTTTGATTGATTTCAAATTGTCTTCATGAAACTTTTTATGTGACAATGAAATTGCTCTGTCGACCAGATTAAAAACAATGTTTTTCTTTTGTTGTAAAGGATGGTTAGAAAAAAAAAATTAATCAACCTTCCTGATGAAGTAGGTTTTTTATACCAGTCAGTTATGATATGTTGGTTTTTTTTTATAAGACTTAAATCAAGAAAATTAAATTTTGTTATTATTTTCCAGTTCAAAAGTAAACTGTAGATTTTGGTCATATGAATTAAAAACATTGATAACCCGGTCGACATCCTCCCTTTTTAGACGCAAAAAGAGGGAAATGGGAAAATGGGAGATCCCATTGGAGTACCCTTTTTTTGTTTATAAAATTTTCCGTCAAATAAAAAATAAGTATTATCAAATAAGAACTCAGTACAATTAATTAATTCATCAAAAGGAATTTTGCATTTGTTTAAAATTTGACGAGTACATCTTCCTAGACTTTGTAAAACTAAATTACAAGGTATGTTAGTAAACAAAGAGCTAACATCTAAAGAAAGAAAAATATAACCGTCATCCAATGAAACATCTTTAAGTTTGTTTTTTAACTCTCAACTATTATTAACTTGAGATTTAGGTAACGAAATACAATTTTTCAAATTATTATAAATAACTTTAGCGAGAAAATAAGACGGACTATTGACAAGAGAAATTATTGGTCGAAGAGGACAATTATTTTTGTGTATTTTTGGTAATCCATAGCACTTGGCCAAAATTTAATGTTTATAATTACTATTAGGTATGTATTAGTTTAATTTTTTCTACACAAATTTCATCTTACTAATGAAAAATTGTTTATGTTAGAATTTAATAACAATAATGGTTAATTTAGTTCATAAAAAATTTTGTCATGGAAACATTTTTCCGATATACGTTGTGACTTCTCCACTATTTTCTAACTTTACCCCCACTCATTTCAAACTGGCCCTTTTTCGGAGGCTAGGACGGTCAGTCGTAGAACTAGGAGTAGCACTTCTCTCTACCGCTCCGTCCAGGGTAGTAGTCAAGTTTCTTTCTAATTCCTTCAAAACATTTTTTTACACGTATTTTAAATTTTAAATTCAAGTTTTAAACATACTTTTCTATATTTAAATGAATTAATTTTTCATTTCTAAATCTAATTCAAATTCTAAACTTATATATTTTTAAGAAATATTTCAAATTCTAAATCGTATTAAAATATAATTATTTTTGTGCATTTTTAATCAAAGAAAGCCTATTCACACCCTGTATTTTCAGAGGTATTTCCAGTTCGACAAACAAGGTAGTTCTTACAAATTAATTATCTACTTTCAACGCAAGTATGTTAAAATATAGTTTATTAATAATATTTAAACCTATTAGTTTTATTTTTGCACCTTTATATTTTACTCCGCAGGATTTATAAGGGACGTTCAAATAATACTGTCCTGTAATTCTTGTCTATTTTCCCATTCTAAATTTTTACAATTTTTAATTAAATTTATTGTAATTGTGTTATTATTTTCTTTTGTCATAATGTTCTCACTTACCACAGAATGCAATTGCGAAGGAGCAGTGAAAATTTACTCAAAGTTACGAACCCTAGACTATTGAGATTTCTGAAATCCTAGGTCCAAACAATAGTAACGTTATTAGTTTTTACGTTATCAATTTCCGATTGTCGTGATTGAAAATTTATTTTATGTCAATCCGACACAACAGTTACACAATTTGTTTTTTTTTTGTCGCAATCATGATTAATTACATTTAACATAATAAGACACAAAACAATTACTCTTTATTAAAGATAAAGACACAAAACAATTACCTTTTATTAAAGAAAATTTGTAAATTGAAGAAAATGTAAAAGGAAAATTTCTCGAAATGAAAATAAGTTTGTTTTTCTTTGAGAAGAGACAGCAAAGATGCAATATATCTTTTGTTGAAGAAATAAAAGAAGGTAATAATTTAATCAAACGAAGAAAAGCGAAGTAGGTATATAGGAAGGATTCACTGCCATCCGGTAGAACATATTAATATCTCGAGTTTTGACATTTCGGGACGAAAGGGGATGAAGGTACAGTCAACGGAGTAATCAGAGGGCTAGATTAATTGTTTCCATGGGACTCTTGCCCTGGCGCACACAAACGCGAGTCTCGTGCAAACACTCGGGACTTGTGTGATAATACCAACAGCCCAACATAATACCAGCGTGCTATAATTCAGAGTCGCTACTAGGCTGTTGGAAGTATATTGCATCATTGCTTCACTGAAAATCTATTAGACTTTCTCGTCTGTTTCTCTCTCTCTCTCACTCCTTTCTGTTGCATCAAAATCCGTCTCCTATTTACCGTGTCATAAATAAAGTAAAACCGCAGAGATCTGACTTTTATTCGATTTAAAGCTACCAACGAAAACTTCTTTAGAAACCGAGAAGGAAAAAGCTGAGTGGACGAGAACAGATTCAATCGTATAATACGCCTGCGACCTTTTCAGCTTCTCGATACTTATCGCGACATCCTCCTTCAACTCCTTTAGTTTCAATGATTGTACACTTAACACACCACTTGTAAATGTCAGCAATTTTCTTCAGAAAAAAAAACTCTTTTCATAATTTTTCAGTCATTAAGCCGAGAGAGATCTTCTGAATGATAATTTTTTTTTTTTAGAATTAATTTTTCGTGAAATATGCTTAGTGATGCACGATGAGACGAGAATCTCAGTAATCTCGATCATTTTTAGGGTTTCGTGATTCGGCACCGAAACCCTTATAGTGAGACTTTGCCGTCCGTCCGTCCATCTGTCTGTCGTTCACAGCCATAGCTGAAGCCGGAAACGATTATGTGGTTCTTGATCTATGAGGGAGTTACGTGGTTTGAGAGGTAGAAGAAAGTTACGTGGTTTTTGAGACTGCAGGGAGTTACGTGGTCCTAGAGGCAGAAGGGAGTTACGTGGTTTTTGGATTTGGAGGGATTATTATCAAAATAAAAAAAGTAAGTAGGCAGGACATGTCACAAGAAATCAGAAAAGCAGACGACGTTAAAAAAGGATATGTACTCTCAAATTAGGTCGTCTAGTCATACTATTTTTGGCACATTTTCTCTTAATCGTAAAATAATTTAGTGACATTTTCTTTCAATAGAGGATAATTTTACACATCATTTTAGACATTACTGTGAATATTGATTTATCCAACTGGGTTTTAAATAAATAATAATGTGTAAAATTAGTTCGTCCACAAATAACTGTATAGAGATTTTTCTTTTTGTGCCAAATTGTCACATAGGTATTTCTAGATTATAATATTTGCATGTTGACTGAAAAATTTGTAAATCCTTTATTTGTCCTTTAACCGAGATTATAAATCTATTTTATTATAAATTATTATCATTTTATATTTTTTATTATAAAATAAAATCACTCCGTGCATAATCTTTATATGTAGGAACGAAATCTCTACTTCTTTTTCCTTTGAGGTTATTTCTTCTATTTTATCAACCATTCACCGAGTCTGGAATTTTGATTGAAACATCGGGAGAAATTTTCACACGTGTTGTTGAATTTCTATTGAATATGTGCCTCAAGTCGATTTTCTCACCATGTCAAAGAAAAAGAGTCTTCTGTGTAACACATAAGTTCTGGCAAGAATAAATCAATTCTCTGTGTCAAAAATAACACAGACAAACAGACAGAAACATCTTCAACATGAAATAAATGCGTACAACTCTTGATATAAAATAAAAAAGAAGCCGAGTCTAAAAGTTGAAAAGTTATCAATCACGCAATCGGTGAAATTTTTCTTTTTCTACCTCTTCAAAAAATTATTCAAGTGAAAATTAATGATGATCGATAACGCAAGTTTATTATGAAAATTTTGAATATTAATGAAATAAAAACTGGAAGATGAAATACTGTTTTTAAAACTTTTTTCAGTTCTTGCAAAATTATCGGAATAATATAATTTTTATAAAGTAAATTGTACGACAAAGTTAAGAATTATCAATCGACCCTTTCTAAACCTCTTTTTCTAACTGTTTTATTAATATCAATTTTGTATGTCAGTGTTCAACAAAATAAGTTTTAAATTTAATGCAAAATATAGGTTTCCGGCTTTGAATAAAAAGTTTCTAAAGCACAGTTTATGCTTAAGGGTTTTTAAAATAATATTTCAGACAAGAATTTTAGTTGAACAGAAGTTATTTGTTGTTTAATCTTCTTGGTCAGAAAACAAGGGTTTTATTAAATAATTAAACTGTAGTTGCAAATCGTGTGTATGACTTTAATAACTTTCACAAAATAGAAATATAGAATTTTAACAAGCGTTATTAATTCATAGTAAATAATTAATTATTTCCATTTATAATCGTGAATTTCAGCAATATTGTAATTAATAAATGAATTAACTAAAAACTGAAATTAGAAACCAGAGAAGTTGGAGACTAAAGTATGTAGGTACATTATAAATATTTTAGAATAACGTATTCTCTTCAAACATAAAATTATTTTTAATTATTCTTAAGTCGTTTACTTATTTATTTTAAAGTTTTTTCCTCATATATTTTTAAAACTAAAATATTTTGGAATTTAAAAAGATGGGAAAAATTAATCAATATTAAAAAAGTAGTATTAATAAAGATGCATTTGAATGTAAAAGTTATATAATCTATTGATTATATAATATTATGTCACAATTAATTTTATACAAACTATTCGGAAATCAGGGGCGGCGATTTGTATATTATACGTCTGCAAATTCTATAGAGCAAAAAAGTCGCCTTGTGGAATTTTATATGGCAAAATTACAGACAAAAAATAAATTTCCTAATAAGAATGTGAATAAATGAATATACACTTCAAAGAAAGAGATTACAATTTAAAAAACAAAAATCATATTTTGCAAAAATAAATGAAAAATGACGAAAGAAATTGAAAATTAATTAAAAATGAAAAAGTTTTATTTGAAAAAATTAAAGAAAATAATTGAAAGTTGCAGAAATAGAATTTAAAAATTAGAAGAAAAATTAAACAATAAAAAAAATAATTAGAAATTGAAGAACATTTTTGAAAAATGATAAAAATAGATGAAAATTGTAGCAAATAATTGAAATCATAATAGAAAAGAATTGTTAAAAATTGAAAGAATTTTAAATAATTTTAAACGTATTATTCTCAAAGTGTAGATTAATGAAATTTTTAATCAATGATTTTTCAAGTTAATTCAATTTCAAAGAATTATAATATATAATTGAAATTGTAGTTTTGTTATCCCAAATATACTCTGTAATACTTTCAATTATTTTTTACACATTTTTATTATTTTCTTTAATTAACCATTATTTCTATCAACTATTGTTTTATTAAATAGAATTAAATTAAGGATCTTTTTAAAATTTCTAAGACTTGGCTAAATTAGAGTTATAATTACAGTAAAGGATAATAATTAATAAAAGATTTTGATGATAAATAATAACAATTTTGACAAATATAGGAAAAAGAACTATGCCGATGACATTTTTAGGTTAGGATGAAAATTCAATTAAATATAAAAGATAAAGATAAATAAGAAATTGTTACAAAAAAAATAATTATTCAAGATTATTTCGCAAGATTAAATTATTCTTAATAAATTAAGTGAATTTTAAATGAATTAGAAATAATCAATACAGAATTCTGAAAACTAAAAGGAATTTAAATGAAAGTTCATAAATTCGGACAATTCTTTAACAAAATTAAACTTTAAATTAATTAAATTTTAGAATTAAAAGTTAACAAATTTTCATGAAATCCAATTTTAAAATAAGAAAAATTAATTAATCAAATTTATTTTAAGAAATTATATTCCCGAATCAAATTAGATAAGATCTTACCAATCAACTTTCTCAATTCTTTTGCGAAGAAACAAGGTAACAGGAAACTCAAGGATTGGAATTGAAATCAGGATCCAGGATGATTAAATTGTAATTTTGATAAAAATTCCGCCATTCTCGAAAATCCAGGAAAATATAATCTTAATTTTGTTGTTATTGCCAAATCCTCAATCCTTCCAAAAATCCAAAATTGAAATAAATCCTTTTCACAACATTTTTGATAAAATTTTAATTCTTAAAACGGAAAATACGTCCTCTCTCTATGGCTGTTGTCAAAAAGATGAAAAAGACGAGTTTGTTATTTTTCATAGCAATCTAACGTTATCTTGTTTCTAAGCGAGTTTCTTTGTTTAAAATTAAGTTAAACTAAGTTTCACATCTTAATTCACTTGTTTTACAATAATACATTAAAAAAAAAATCAATAAAACGCAAAAGCTTAAATCTTGACTTCTATTCCTGGTTCCTGGTTCTGAATTCAAACTCTTCATGAAACTTGACTCAATAATCGGATCTTCTACAAAAATTAATTCAATTAATTTTTAGTCACAAGATGGTAGATCACCATTCAATTTTTTAAAATTATTTTAGACAAAGAAGTCAGCCAACTGGTAAATCGTAGAATTCCAAGAAAGTGACGAAATTAGGACATCCACATTTCTTGAAGCCAAATTAGATATAGTTCTGACCACATAAATCTTTTTCAATAAAACAGATGATTGGTGAAACCTTCCAAGGATTGATTGTTTTAAATGTTGACATCTAATCACAAGGCAGAACGGCAGCAAGGATAAGATCAGTCATTACAGTATTATCAATTAAAGTCATTAGGTACGACTAGAAGGAATCCAAACTCAAACGTGAAGATATTAACAAAATGTGAAAAATGATAATTTATCAGGAACTCAGGAACACAATAAACCAGGAACAATCAGGACGTCAATAGGATTCTTCATAAATCAAATATTTTATTTTAAATTAGGTCTCAAAATTAAATTCATCAGGAAAAATCATTCAATAAATCTTCTTTAAATTCCAAATAGATTAGTTAATTTAGGCAGCAATTTTCTAAAAAGACAGGACCTTAGGAAATTATAATTTCTGTTATGTGTTCAATAAAAATTCCAATTTTCTTAACATTCCAACATATATAAAATAAAGAAAAAGCGAACAGAATTAATTCTTAAATTCTAATTTTATAGATTTTTAGCCAAGTCTTGGAATATCGGGTAGCCATAGAGATCAGTTAGGATTGAAATTAGATAATCTAGTAATAAAAGAATTTTAATCATTAATAGAAATTTTGGTCTATTTGAAAAATACAAATTGTGAGTTGTAAAATTATAATTCATAATTTTACAACGTCACAACATTCAGTATAATAATTGTTCTGATGAAGCTCAAATTTTGTTTTTATTTGTGTAACTCACTCTTTGGCAAATTCTTAATTTTCTTTTCTTTCTTTTTGGAGATCGTCAGGTCGATTTTGAGGTTAGCTTTGACACGTGTTCGGGTAATTGATTTAATAAAGTTCAATTTCCTTTATTGGACCAAATCCGACGATGTCCTTAGAATACAGTCACTTAGCAAATGTTAAGCTAAACATTAAGTTTTATTTAATTATTTTATAATTTAGCCGCAAGTGGTTTCAGTTTGCGAGTGAGGTATTTTATTAGAAAATTAACTATTATCTGATTATCTTAGAACATTTTAGCCTTGACATTTTCTAAATACTTCGTGCGATTGTTAAAAATTAACTTACTACATTTGCTTATTCCATTGCTGAATTGTGAATCAGTTACCTTGAAGTTGTCGGAAAAATTTCTGAATAATATTATCTATATCGAGTCTTTAGTTAATTTCAAAACTCGTGATTCAACTATCTCAAGAATTAATATCGGATTTACTTTGCGACTAGAGAATGCAATTAACTTTCATTAAGACGAAATCTTACATTAATTAAATGTTAACTATTAATTGAAAATTGATGGTGAATTATTTCGTATATCTCAAACAATCTCCTCAAAATACCTACTCCTTGAAAAAATGCTAGTCGAGTCTTTATTGGGTAAAGTTTAATGTTATTCGAGCAAATGCAGAGTTTGTTTATTGGTCGTGTTGTTAAGTTAGCTACGTAATTCAGTCGGTTTAGTGAAACTTTTTTTTCTTTTTGGAAATTTAAGATTTGAAAAGCTAGATTTTTTAAGACCTCAAGTGGCACGAATAAACGATAGAATAGTTTCTCGTTTCAATTTTAGTTTAGCCGATTGGCTTGATCGTTAAAGAGCAATACAATATTTAATAATATAAGTAATAATATAGTAAGGAAACAAATTCGATCCTAGGAAGGTAAAAATGACAAAAAACAGAATTTCTTCCTTTTTTGTATTTTATTGAGTCACGGAACGTTTTAATGACTGGTGTGTCATCCTCATCAGGCTAAAGTACAATAAAAATACATGATTTTAGTCAATTAATTAAAATAAAATATTCAAATTGAAAAATTGTCGTCAATGCGGTAGGAGCATCATGTCCAAATATAAGTAATAATTAAAAGAGATATAGTACAAACTTTTTAAAAAGGGAAAATAAATTTTCATTCTCACCTACAACGTGTAAATATCCGTACTGCGTTTTGGCAGTGACAGTGTTAATCTGGCACATGTATTTTCCCTTGTCGTCCTCTTGCACGTCATTGATATGAAGATACCACGTCCTGTGCTTATCGTGTGACACGGCTATCCTTGGGTTCCTCGTAATAACGTGATTGTGTACCGTCAAAATAGCACTCTGATCGAAGAGCATCCAAGCCACCTGAAAGGAAACAATCGATCGTTCATCTCCAAATGTAACCTGCTCAACGAGATCTTATCTCTTAAAGATAATATACCAAGATATAAGATTTATGAAGCTCATTATACAATCTAGTTTAACGTCTTTCTCAAATTTACAGATCCTTAAAACAAGTTAGTAACTCAACAACACACACACACACACACACACAGGCACTCTCAAGCTTCACTTTCCTTTCAATCGAAATTCAGTTATAAACTTTCAAGATTCTCTTTTTCGATCCCTCTATACCAGACAAATAGACAACCTTTCGCTTCTAGACTTCAGAGAAAAGTTCAATTGTTTTATTCCAAAGTTTTATTACCTACTTGCAGAAAAAAGCCAAAAAAAAAAATATTTTAGTACTCGAAAATCGTGGATATGATGGTACTTTCTAAATTTGAATTAGTTGAAAGCTTCTGTAGCGGTACTATAACTTTATATAAACATTCTTTTCGAAACAAATTTTAGTGCATTTTTTATATTCCAGTAATAAACATTATTTTGTTAATTTATTTTCTATCTTCACATTTTTAGTTTCTATGCTCACTCATTTAGGTCCTTTCTTTAATGTGTTCATTCTTAATTTTAATTTAATGTTTTCCATTTAGTCTGCCTAGTTAACGAATTTTAACTTTATTTTAATAGTTTGTCTTTGCTTAATGATTTACAAATTAGGTTATAAAGTCTGTCTTTAGATATCGTCTAGACATCTTGTCTAATAACGTACTTTAACTTCGTTTATCCCTAATGATCGAAATTTAATGTAAAGTTGTTTTAATATGTCTGATATGTTTTTAATGTATTTCTTCAATATAAATAGTGTGAATTTCGATTTAATAGCGAGTTAAGTAAAGACAGTCAACGAGTACATCTCTTCTCTTAAAATTCCGTGACCGATAACTAGTAGTGAGCATCGTGTAAATATATCTGCTTATTTGTGTAATTGTGGTGTTACTTTATTTATACCCGTACCATTCCCACACTTCTAATAAAATTATGAGAAGTCGACCCTAAAATGAAATAATAAAAATTTCTACTAATAATAAGTGGAAAATTACGAATTGTTAGTGAAAAACTACAAATTGATTGTACAAACTACAAATTCACATGAGTAAGAATGGAATAATATGAATTTCTAGTGTTTATTATCAATTTGTAGTTTTCTTTTATTTTTTAGTTATTTCTTGAAAGAATTAAATTTTATTAATCAACGTATAGATATTTGCTTTGATATCTAGTTGTTTATCAGCATTACAAGTTATTTATTTATTTGCTAATGATTTTTTTTATTATTAAATAAAAATTTCTTTAAATTTCTAGTTTTTTAATTTACTTTTTAGATATTTTGACATTTTCTAGTAATTTTTTCCATTTTTAAAAATTACACTACTGTCGGCAATTGTCGGTACGATCGGTGTTTAGACAGAGAAATAAGTCTACCGACTTTAGAAGATGATCATCTGAATTAGGAAAAAGATGCAGACTTGAAACTTAAACTGTTTAAAAGCCGGAAGAATTCTGCGTTTAATGATATAAAATTCAAAAATTTTAAATCTTCTGGAGAGATTAAATCACTAGATATGTTTTTAAAAATATTTTTAAAGTTTGTCCATTTTTGAGTCATTTGTTTAAAGCCCAGCATTTTCTAGAAAAATTGAAAGAAAAATTTAAAACTTACATAAAATTAAACACTGCAGTCTCAGCTTTAAAAAAATGCTTTGACATTAAAAAAATATAAAGTAATTCTCGAGTAATTCAAAAAAATGTCCGAGCATATTTTTCTGAGATTCAATATTTCCTTTAATTTCTAGTATTCTTTTCTTATTATTTAGTTTTCCCTTTCAATTTACTTGTTATTTTTCAAGTGTCTAGTACTTCTATAATTTTTTAAATGCATTTTATTTTTAAATTATTTCTCTCTTTATCATCATCTTTTTAAATGTAGGTATTTTTTAAAACTCTTTTTAATATTATCCTTTTCTGGTTATTTTCCTTGAATTTAGATATTTTTCACTTTGCAGTAATTTTTCTTTATATTTCACCTGTCTTTCTCTTTCAAGGTTTCTTTTTACAATTTTAGATTATTTACACCCGGTTAATATAAAACATGAATAAATATTTTTAATAAATAAACAAATAGAGGCCTTTGTTTAATAAACTTCATTTTTTAAAAAATATAATTCTGTTTTTGACAGGTAAAATTGAATGTTAAAAATTCTACAAATTAATTGTTTTTATAATTAAATTTTTTTACATTTTTCTCCTCAATGGGTTCTGAAATGTTCATTAAAAAGAGCTTTTCGCTGAATTCAATATAAAATTTAACAGGCCACTGTTTCATTAAAATATTTTCTTTTCGCCATACACAAAGGTTTTCAATAGCCAACTTTTAAACAATTTTCCATGGATTTCTGTTGTGCGTTACCACAAAACATTTAAATCTCATTATTACTTTTGCCAAAAAATATTTCTCTTGTAAAATCGAACATAAAAAATCACGACAACAAATAACTAACGAATCTGCACCGATTTTTGTTTTTTAATAAATATACGATTTTCGCAGCATTCATTGGAAAAAACATCGAAACCAATTTTTAAAATTGTAAAAACTTCGAAATAGCATGTACCGTAAAATTTTAAACTGTCACTCAATTTAAAACTGAATATTGTGGCTTTATAAACGCCAGTTGAAGCGAAAAGATTTCCAAATTTCACTATTTTTCAATATACGAACTGACATACAAGTCATAGAGGTCAAATGGACTCCATATAACTGTTGATTTAATGAATTTTTTAATACTTATAAAGAAAAATAATTTTCAACGAACGCAATCACGAAAATGTATTTTTTACAAAAAATTGCGGTTAATTATTAAATGGTTGATTCTACTGAAAGTCACTTTTTGGATGTCCGAATTAATTTTGTACAAACTATTTAGGAATAACTATTGTCAATATTCATAGTTAAAATTTAGCGTTTACTTAATATTTTAAATAAAAGTTAAGCAATTTTGAAAAATCAAATTAATTAAAAATTGAGGAAATAAATTGCAAATTTAAGAATTAAATTCAAAATTTCAAAAAATAATTGATACTTGGAAAAAGAATTTCAAAATGTTGAAAATAATTGTCAGTTGATTTAAAAACTTAAAAAATAGGCTATATTAATACGCAACCAAACACAAGAATTTAAAAAATCAAAGAATAATTATATAAATTTAAGATAACATTTAAAAATTGAAAAAATTGTAGGAAATAATTGTAAATTGTGGAAAATAATTAATAAATAATTAATAATTATTAAAATTGAAGAAAATATGTGAAAAATGACGAACATAATTGTCAACTTGAAACAAAATTGGAAAAATGACTAGATTAATAGACGAATAAAAAAAATAATAGAAAAAAATTAACAAAAAATATTAAATTTAGAGAAAATAATTGCAACTTGAAAAATTAAGAAAATTGTAGGAATCATTGTTGTCAATGATTGCACATTTAACAACTAGATTAAAAATCTTATTCAGTTGTTATTTTGTTTGGATTGGATTTTTAAAAAGACGAAAACAAAACATCTGACTAGATTGAAAATCGATAAATAATAATTGAAAATTGAAAAAAGCAATTAAAAATTGAAGAATGGAATGGAAATGTATATAATATACTTAAAAATTGAAAAAAAGTCATTGAAAAAAACCGAGAATTAATGAATATAGAAGAAAAAATTGAAAACTAAAGAATCGTAATGAAAATTGAAAAATGAAATTAAAAATTAAAAAACAAATGCTTAAGCAATATTGTACTTAAAATTCCCAAAACTTAATGATAAAAGAAAGAAAATAAAAAAAGACAGTAATTTTTTTAATAATAAAGAAAATAATTGAAAATTGAAAAGTGGTATTAAATTTTAGGAAGATAACTGACAATTGAAGAGAATAGTTCTAGAATTGAATAATTAAATTAAAATTTTAAAACAGTTTTTATGAGCGAAAAAAATAATTTAAAAAATACGAGAATTATTGAATAATGAGGAATTAATTGAAACATGATAAAAATATTTAAAAATTAAAAAAAATATTGAAGAATTAAAGAAAAAAATTAAAAATTAAAGAAATAAATTGGAAATTAAAGAATTAAATGAAAATTTCAAGAAAATAATTAGAATTAAAAGAAATATTACAATATGACGAAAATAATTACCTAAATATTGGCGTAAACAATTAATTTACAAAAAAAATTAACTATTAAAATAAAATTCTAAAAATAATGAAAATAATCGCCATTCTAAAAAAAAAGTTATTTAAATTAATTAATAATCATAAAATTTAAGAAGAATAATGATTTGTCGATTGAAAACTGTGATGAAAATTATGAAGAAAATTGTAGAAAATAAATAAAAATTAAAGAAATCAATTGGAAATTGAAAGATTGTATTAAAATTTAAAAAAAATAGATCATAATTGAAAAAATACGAGAACGATTAAATATTCAATAAAGTAATTGAAAAACGAAGAATGTAATTGAAAATTGAAGAAAATAATTGAGATGTAAAGAAAATAATTATAAATTAAGAAAAAAAATTGCAAATTGAAGAATTAAATAAAAATTTGAGAATAAAATGAAAAAAAATTAAATTAGATATATTAAATTTAAAGAAAATAGTTCTAAATTGAAAATGAAGAAAATTATAGGAATAAGCGTTGGAAATTAAATTAAATGGAATTTGGTTAAATGAGATTAAGGCTAAATGAAGTATAGGTTAAATAAAATTTAGGTTAGATAAGATTTAGGTTGATTGCATTTTAGGTTAAATGAAATTTAGGTTAAATGAGATTAAATTAAATGAATTGCAAGTTAAATGCATTTAAGGTTAAATGGGATTTAGGTTAAATTAGTTTTAGGGTAAATGGGTTTTAGGCTCAAGGCATTTTGAGTTAAATGGAATTAAGGTTAAATGAGATTTTAGGTTAAATAGAATTTAGGTTAGATGAGATTTAGGCTGCATGAATGTTAGGTTAAATGAGATTAAATGAAATGAATTAAAAGCTAAATACATTTAAGGTTAAATGGGATTTAGGTTAAATTAGTTTTAGGGTAAATGGGTTTTAGGCTCAACGCATTTTAAGTTAAATGGAATTTAGGTTAAATGAGATTTAGGCTAAATGAATTTTAGGTTAAATGGAATTTAGGCTAAATGCATTTTAGGTAAAATGGAATTTAGGTCTAATGAGATGTAGGTCAAATGGGTTGGAGGATGAATGCATTTTGGGTTAAATGGGATTTAGGTTAAACGAGTTTTAGGTTAAATGGGTTTTAGGCTGAATGCATTTTAGGTCAAATGGCATTTAGGTTAAATGAGATTTAGGTTAAATGGTATGTAGGCTAAAAGATATTTTTTCTAAATGAATTTTAGGTTAAATGTGACTCAGCTTAAATGGGTTTCAGGCTGAATGCATTTTGGGTTAAATGGGATTTAGGTTCAATGAGTTTTATGTTGTATGGGTTTTAGGCTGAATGCATTTTAGGTTAAATTAAATTTGGGTTTAATGAGATTTAAGTTAAATGAATTTTAGACTGAATGCATTTTTGAGGTTAAATGGGATTTAGGTTAAATGAGTTTTAGGTTGAATGTATTTTAGTTTGAATGTATTTTAGTTTGAATGAGATTTAGGTTAAATGTGTTTTAAGCTAAATGCATTTTAGGTTACATGGAATTTAGGTTGAATGAGATTTAAGTTAAATGAATTTTAGACTGAATGCATTTTTGAGGTTAAATAGAATTTAGGTTAAATGAGTTTTAGGCTGAATGAATTTTAGGTTAAATGGGATTTAGGTTGAATGTATTTTAGTTTGAATGTATTTTAGGTTAAATGAGATTTAGGTTAAATGGGTTTTGGGCTGAATAAATTTGAGGTTAAATGGTATTTAGGCTGAATGCATTTTAGGTTAAATAGAGTTTAGGTTAAATGAGTTTTTGGCTGAATGCCTTTTAGGTTAAATGGGATTTAGGCTGAATGTATTTTAGGTTAAAAGCGTTTCAGGCTGAATAAATTTGAGGTTAAACGGAATGTAGGCTGAATGCATTTTAGGTTAAATAGAGTTTAGGTTAAATTGGATTTAGGTTAAATGGGTTTTAGGATGAATTCATTTTAGGTTAAATGGGATGTAGGTTAAATGAGATGTAGGTTAAATGGTATGTGGGTTAAAAGAGATTTAGGCTGAATGAATTTTAGGTGAAATAAGTTTTTATTTAAATGATTTTTTGTCTGAATGCATTTTAGGGTAAATTAGATTTAGGTTAAATGAGTTTTAGGTCAAATGGGATTAAGGCTGAATGCATTTTAGGTTAAATGTGTTTTAGGCTGAGTGCATTTAAGGTTAAATGGGATTTAGGCTAAATGCATTTTAGGCTATATGGTTTTAGGCTCAATGATACTTAGGCTAAATGGGTTTTCGTTAATATTCATGCGACTCACAAAAAAGCTCCATATCAAAGTACCAAACTTCAGGTGTGAACGGAATGAAAGAATGAATAAAAAAATGAATGTATCTTTTGGGATTATTATTATAGATTCACTTTTTTTTAAATTAATTGACTTTAATACTTGACGGGAATAATTTCCAGGAGAAAATAAATAAAGCTTTTTCGTGACAAAGCAAAGTCAATGTAGTGTAGAGAAAGGTGTTATCGGATGCGATAAAATTGGAGAACTCGCAAAAAGACATGTGTTAAAGAGAAAGTGAAATCTGCGCGAGTAGAGAGAGGTATAGAGGGCAAAAATAGAGAAGTGGAGAGATGGCAAAGAGTAAATGGCAGAAAGATGGATAGGCAACAACAATGAGGAAAAGAGATAATAAGATCAGAGTCAGACGATAAGAAAGAAAGAAAGAAGAAAATAGAGCTTTGGGGGCGAAAATTCGTTACATCCAAAGTGCAATCGCACGTTTGACCCCTGGGGTATACTATTCCTAGAAATACAACGCCCTCGAAACATTCTGATCTGTGGCAGTAAGAAAATTATATAGATATTCGTTTGATGGCGGAATCATACAAAATTTCATATTCTTTTGTCACGTTTTATGATATCCAAGATTCTGCGATTTACATTCAATTGAAATTCCCACCTCCCTTTAGAAATAAATATTTTTCAAATTTTTTTAACAAATAACATTTATTTTCTGATTTTCCATTATGGATTTATTTTTAAATTTCATTATTTTAAATTAAACGTCAATTTAAATTTATTTATATATAAAGTGAATAAAATCTAGCAGATTTGATATGTTCTTTTAACAAGTTTTTCAGTCGTTTTATATTGTAAAACTAGATTTATTTCAATTTATTTTCCATTACTCTCATGACAAGTGAAACATTCAATTTTTTAACTTTTTTAAGCACTGTGATTACAATATTCGTTTATCTTTACAAACCGAATAATCCATTTTAACGAAAAAGCTTTCAATTAAAAAGTGATTTTGTTCGATGAAAATATGTTCAAGAGAATAGAAAAATTGAAAAAGTGTGTTAGTTTTTTTTTATAAATAACTCTCAGAGGCGAATAATCTGCAGATTAAATAAAGTTTCTATTATTTAAAAAATAGAAACTCGCATAAGAAACGCTATTTTGCAACACTCATATTTTCTGTTATTTTCTGAGAAGTATGTGAACTGAAACTTTTGAAAAGTCGCCAATATACGTACATCGAATTGTACTAGTGAACTATGAAAAATTTATGTTTTCCTGTTTCGCGAAAAGAGGATAAAAGAGTGAAAAGAGAATTTCAGTGGGAAAGAACAAATAAAAAGGGACAAGAGGCAAGAACAAAATTTTCCCTACTTTGAAGACAGTCCTTAGAGAAATATAAGAAAAGATACATCTGTGTCCTTGTACTTTTTTATGCCTTTCGGTTATTACATCACCTACAGTGGACGCATGGACAACGTGTAAAAAGGATTGAAAATGAACTACATATATGTGTCCTGGCACCCAACCAGAAGAATTTTTCGTGCTAAAAGCTTTCAGAGAATTACGAAAAATGTATCACCTTTCATTTTTCTTCGATTGCTGAAACACAAAAAATTCCAGTGTACTTAATTTTCAACGAATTTATGAATTAGACCTTTGTCAGAAAGTGGTCAATGTTTTCATGAGATGATGAAAAAAATTATTGTCTAAAATTAAAATAAAATATAATCGAAAGTTTATAGACAGTTATTAAAAAATACATTATAATATAAAATTAATTATTGTTTAATTTCTTAAATTAATAAATTGATTTAACAATAATTCTTTATCCGAGAATAAATAAATGAGGTACGACTGTAAGAGAAGTACATACTATTATTAATATTAATTATTATTATTAATATTAAACTATTCTGAACTATTCTTAAAAAAATATTTTTATTAGTGTTTATAATATATATTTATGAAAACTTGGTTCGTTTAAAATTTATATATAAATTAGAATTTAGATCGATTAAAAATACAAATTAAATCCATTAAAATTAAGCTTTATCATTTAAAATTAATTGAATTTATATTTATTAAAATTACGATTGATTTAAATTCGGATTAATTAAAGATTTAAATTTATTAATATTCAAATTGATTAAGATTTTTAATTGTGTTATTGATATAACGATCGATTAAAATTGGAAATAATTAAAATTCGGATTGGTTAAATTCGTAGTGATTAAAGTTTTAATTTATTTTCGAAATAATTTAAATTTGAGTTTATTAAAATTGAGATTGATTGAAATCCGAAATGATTAAAATTCGTATTCATTAAAATTTATAAAAATTTTGTTTATTTTAAATTTTGTAAAATTGTAAGACGGCGCCATTAAAATTTAGAATGATTGAAATAAGGGCAGATAAAACTTCTGATTATTTAAAAATTCGAATTTATTATTATTCAAATTGCTAAAGATTTGAATTGATTAAAATTATGGTTGATTTAAATTTGATCTGAATGAATTTGGAATTTATTGAAATACGGATTGATTAAAATTCAAATTTATTAACATTCAGAATTACTAAAATTTGGATTTTATAAACTCGATTGAGTGAAATAATAATTCATGGAAATTTGGATGGATTGAAATTCGGATTAATAAAAAATTCAATTATATTAATAGATAATCAAATTGATCAAGATTGGATTTGTTTGAAATTCGTAATGAATAGAATTCGGATTCGCCGAAATTCTAGTTGATTAAAACTCGGATTTATTACAATTAGAATTAATTGAAGATACAAATTTATTAATACACAAATTGATTAAGATTCGAATTAATTAAAATTTGTAATAATTAAGAATGCAAGTTTATTTAAATTCTGATCGATTGACATTTGAATTTGTTAAAAATAAAACTAATAGAAATTTTTATAGATTAAAAATTGTTTTTTATTGAAATTTAGCTTCATTAAATTTCGGATTGATTAAAATTTGAATCGACATTTAGATTGACCGATTTTATTAAATTTCGGATTGATTGATATTCTGATTCCGACAGATTGAAATTTCAATGAAATTTAAATGGAGTGAAATTCTGATCTATTGAAATTTAGATTCAACTTAAATCCGAATTGACTAAAATCAGATTCGATCAAAGCAATAGAAAAAGTCTTATTAAATTTATTTTGTGGTTCTAAATATCACTTGTCTATTGTAATACAATATCATTTTCAAGTGGTTGTTAAATTCATTGCTAAATCAGAATTTAAATTCACTTGAAAGTAAGCTAAATATACAAGCAAATGAAATCAGCAGAACCGTCCGCATAATATGCGAGGTCTCGTTAGTCAAGAAATGAATTATGTGAACAGTACACATTGTTTTGGTTACAATGTTGAAATTCTGAGTAACCAATTATTAATTTTACGTTATGCATAAATGTAACAAGCCCTGGTACATTATACATACATATATGCATAATGAAGTAAACCCCGTCAGCACAGTATTAATTTTTATCTTTAATTAATGCAGCTTTATATAAAGTCGGTGTAAAAAGCGCTTGTCCTCGAATCACTTTTGAGCACATTTTTTAAAATTAATCACATCTCAGTTTAATTTAATAATTAAAAAACCTTTTACACAAATTCTGAGAATTGACCTACACTGAGAAAAGTTGTGCAGTAAATTTTACTCAAATTTAAAAATTTATTTTTAAAATAAGAATTTTCACGTAAATAAATTCTAAACATTTTTATAAAAAAAACTACCGCTTAGGCAGTAATTAAAGTTTTAATCTTAAATGTCTCAAAAAATTCATTTCCTTAGTTCTTGAAAATCATTTAATCACATATTAAGTTTAATAAAATAAAATAAAATAAATTAATTATATCATATTAAATGAAAAAAATAAAAAAAAAAGTTTTAAGGAAAATTTTGATTATCTAAGATATTTAATATTTCCTATCAGAGATGAGTAACATTTTTTTCAATATTATTTCACCAAATTACATTCGTAACTTAAATTTTCTGAATAACTGAAATAGCCTAATTTATTTTGCAATTTTGATTGAATGAACATTAAAAAGGAGTCAATTTTTTTATTTACCGCAATTTTACTGCATAAAATTAATATTTATTTAAGCAAATAATTTTGATACAATGAAAGTGTAAATTAGTGTCATAAGAATTTTAATACAATAATTTAATTCGTTTGTTTTTTGTTACAAACTTTTTTTGCAAACATATTTGTAACACAATAAATAATTTTGAACAATAATCATAATTGTTGTACTCTTTAATTTAATAAGATTATTATATCTCAGATAATCAAAATTTTCATTAAATTTTTTTTTCATATAATGTGATATAATTAATTAAATTCATTTTATTTAACTAAATATGTAATTGAATGGTTTTTAAGAAATTAAGAAATTAATTTTTCGAGACATTAAAGATTTAAACTTTAATTGCTACCTAAGCGGTAAACTATTTTATAAAAATTTTTAGAATTTATTTACGTAAAAATGCTTATTTGTAAAGTAAATTTTGAATTTTAAGTAAAAATCCTAAAGTATTATTTTTTTGTATTAATAAAATAATAATTAATATGATTGGACAATTAAATAACATTAATCATTATTTGACATTTTTCTTACATTCGCCTTATATTAATATTGTTAAACATTTTTACAGGGCCTTTTGTGGTACAGTTTTAAATTTTCAATCGTAATTTTTATTGGATATTTTTTAAAAATTCCTGTAATAAAAAAAAATAAAAAAAATGTATTCAGTTTTTATAGAATATAAACTTATTACTTCTTAAGAATCCATTATGTGTTTATTAGTCAAATTAAAACAGACAATTATGGATTATTACATGATTTTATTTTATGAATCATTTTATAACTCTTTTTTTAAAAACTAAATTAAAAGAATTAAAACCAATATTGCTTCTTTAATTTTCAATATTATCTTCGTTTTCTATAACTCTTTTTAAAAGCAGTATTTTAGTTTGTCCGATATATTTCTTATCACAATATTTACATTTAATTTCATAAACACAGCTATTTCTTTCTTAATTGTTTATCTTTATAATTACAAGGAAAAACTTTATAAAATAAAGTGTTTTCAATAGAAAATACAATTCTTGAATTTGTGTTTTTAAAAATGGTTCGTAAAGTGTATTGAAAATCTTTAATATATATGGAAAAGCAAAGATTTTTTTATTTTCATCATTATCATAATTAAATTTTGTATTTGGTTTTAAGATTTTATTATATCTTTCTTGGATTTTTCTATTTAAAATATTTAAAAGAAAACCATTTTCCAGTAAAGTGTCTTTAACTAATTGTAAATTTTTATTATGAAAATAATTATCTGACAATTTAATTGCTCTATCGACTAAAGAATAAATTGTTCCAATTTTATGTGATAATGAGTATTCTGAAGTAAAATTAATATATCTTCCTGGCTATATTTTTTTCTGAAACCAATTGTGTTATTTTCTAAAAATAAAGATAAATTTAAATAATTAATTCTATTATTAATTTAAAGTTCTATAGTATATTGTATATTTTTATTTGATGAATTAAAGGTTGTTGAAATTTCGTTAAATTTTTTATGTTGGAGTTTAACACGAAATACTATGCAACATAAGAAATATTATTAATTTAAAGTTCTATAGTATATTGTATATTTTTATTTGATGAATTAAAGGTTGTTGAAATTTCGTTAAATTTTTTATGTTGGAGTTTAACACGAAATACTATGCAACATAAGAAATAGGTGATCCCATTGGTAGACCGAAGATTTGTTTGTAAAATGAACCATTAAATATACAATATGGAGAACTAAGTAATAAGTCTAATCTTTTTAGTAAGTCTTCTTTTTTAAATGTTGTATGATTATTAATTATATTCCATCGTTTATTAACTGATTTTTTAATAGACTAATAATTTAAAATATTTGTGTACATGGATACAACATCCAAAGAAAAAATGGAAACATCATCAGGAACAAATTTAATGCAATCTATTTTATTTGTAAAAGTCCATGAATCTTTTATGTACTGTATACTATTTTTGTCTATAACTTTATTAAGAGTAATTGTTAATAATTTTTGTTGCTTCTCTAGTAAATAAATGAGTTTAGGTTTAAAATATAATAATAACTATTTACATTGAAAATATTGTTCTTTTTTAAATTACATTTTGTATCACAATTTAAAAATTTTTCAATTAATAATTTATGAAATATGTTTATTGTAATTTTGAATTATTAAATGCTAAAATATTTGAGGTAGTTAAATTAATATTCTCAGATTTTGAAATACTGGAAAAATTTATTATTTTGTAAGCTACGGAAATTTAAAAACGACTTAAGTTTAAAATCTGCCTGCATTGCGAAGCTCAGCGATAGTGACTTGATTGCCATTTAGAAATTTCTACCTAGGTCTTTCTACCTACCACTCTTTTCTTCATTTTTATGATTTTGCCCCCATATTTAAAAATGCTAGGTTGTCAAGTCTCAGGTCAAAAATGCAATGTTGTCAATTGGAACGTAAAATTTACCACATAACTTTTGTCAGTGTTAAACTGGAAATATAACTTAGCAGAGAAACACCAAGTGTTAACATTTTTAAGTTACTATGTTTTTCTCCAAGGTTTTTCATAATTTTAAAATTCTTTTTCGAGTAGCTTATGCTCAGCAGGAATCTGCGGAACTTTCGATATATATTTTTTCTCTTTCGATGCATCAGCATGCACGGGACCAGAAATAAGATGAATGTCTGCACTGAGTTCGTTTCCAGGCAAAAGCATTGATTCCTCGGTGTGAGGAGAGTTACAGCTTTGTTTACTACGAGTGCGTTGAGCTCAGCGCCGTCCAGTCTGGACCGAGTTATCTGTGTGTCTATCTACTCACCTCCTTCTATCGTCTCTCTCTATTTCTTTTTTCTTCTGTTTCCCGTTTTCTTTCTCTTTTAACCCATTCTCTTCTCCTTCTCTTTCCCTCCTTTAAACTCTTCAAGGTCCAATCCATGTAACACGTTAAAATCATCTCTTCAATCTTCAACATCTATTTTCCCAACTCTTCACGTTGAAAAAGTTTCAATTTTCACTTCTCACTTCTGTCTTCGTTTCCAATTTTACAGCCTTCACTTGCTCGTACAGTGAGAAAAGAGATTTTTATACAAATATTCATGTTAGATGGTAACTCTTTTAAACTCTTTGAAATAGACTCTTGCATCTTTAATTTCCGCTTATCCAAACGGATTAAAACTAGATTTTTATAAAATTCGAAATCAATTTCCGTGATTTATTGATTGGAGGATACTTCTTTTTTGCTTTTAACTTTACTGTTTTGGTCTTTGTGTGTAGGGATTGAAACCATCTGAAAGAGATATTAGTATCTGTCTGTTTGTCCGTCAGTCATTTTGAGAAACTCCCGAACAATGTTATTATTATTGCTCAATTAGTTCGCTACCCAACAGTGTTGAAAAACGTGCAGTTACTTTCAGGAGGAATATATTTTAACTGTGTGCGTCAATCTTCATGAGACAAAATGGAGAATATTTCTAATGGTAAATATTTAATATCCTGTAATTTAATTAAATATAATTATTATTGTATATCGGAAATTTTACATATTTTAAGGTTATCTTTTCTTAAATTACTTTTCTTGGAAATTAGAAAAAAGTATTAAAAAAGTAGACAACCCAGAAGATCCCATGAAACTGTCAATTGAAATATTTAAATTTTTTGATTCCTTAGATTTCAAAATTTATTTTTAATTGAATTCCCTGAATCGAGATTCTTTGTTGTTTGAAACAATTAATAATAATTATTTGATAGTCATGTAACAAGCTTAATCTCCTGTTGTGTCAAATACTTTTGAACTCGAACTTAGTTTTTGTATAATATAACATAATCCTAGCATTATATTTATCTTTATTATGTAAAGTTGTGGTTCTGCAACTATTAGGTTAAAGGGGGATTCGAATAAAGTTAAAATATCACATTCATTGATATTTGAGTATTTCTATTTCTATAGCCTATTTCTCGTACTGATTTTTTAGTTCCGGATTGACTTGGAAACTCTGATATTTAAGTTTGGATTTGAGTAATTACTGTGTAGTATCAATTTTATTGCTAAGAGTTATGTGAGGAACATCCCCTAAGGTACTATACTATGAAACACAAGCTTATACATACACACACACAGTTAGAAGTGTAGGAACCAAGTCAAGGCGGAGCGGTGCCAACAGGCAACCTCCTCATATGGGAAGTTGGAGCACATTCCGGCTAAACGTATTACAACCACTTTGCCGCAAGCTGTCGAGTCCTCTAGCCTAGACTTCCTCTTAATTGGCATAGGATGCTTAGGTTCCTCCTAAGCGTTCATACTGTTAGGATACACTCGGTATTGGTGTGCTAACGCTAAAAGCACCTAGAAACTTAGCCCCCCCCCCCTCTTGCCCCCCTCCAAAATCAACCCAACCACGGAAACTCATTCGACCGTGTGATCGAACCTAACCTCCAAATATTCGTCTTGATACTTTGTTACCAATTCACTTTACATGTCACCATTAAATCGACCAACACAAAAAATCCGATTGTTAATTGAAATTGATTTTCGACTCCCTCGAGAGAACCTGCACTAAAAAACCATCAAGCATGAAAGCACTTTTAGTGAACTGGCATTTTTTAATCCAAATAGAAATGGAGATTTTTTGTTTAAACGGAAATACTTTTTTCCAGATGGACTTTATTTTAGAAAGTTATTATTTTTGAAATGGTATTCAATGGTTAAAACTGTATCAATTAATGTTACTGATAAAATAATTAAAAATATAATTAATAAGCTTTTAAAATTGTTTATTTTCCTGTGTTCTTTTGAAGGGAAAAATATTTATTGGGCTAAGAAAGTGTCCAGAATAAATAAGAGCAAATAAAAACTATAGAAACAAATTGCGCCAAAATATTATGTCCTCTGCTGATATACCGGATAACCATCCAGGACTTTTTAATTTCAAAGAGTTCCTTGTTAAATGATAAAATATCAAAAAACCAAAAGATTTAACAAAAATGGAGAATGGTCGAGCCATGCTGACTACATGTACCGAAAGTTTGTAAAATTTATGTTTCCCAGCCCTCCGTGTAAAAATTAAGATTTGGTGTAGGTTTGGCGTCAACAACAAAAAATTGTTAAATAAATAAAAATAAGTTGTCAATAAACCATGAAAAAATATATATAAAAATACAAAAACTTAGGGCATATTTTTACCCCAATTATTAGGGAATGTAGGCAGGATAATATAAAATTTTATAAAGTTTAATTTTGGAGAGAAAAATAATTAATTAACAAATAAATTTGTTTTAGATTTTTGGAAATTAAAAACTGTTTTTGTAATCTGCTGACTAGATTTTGTTTTGATTTTGAAAAATAAGTTTTGACAAAGTATATTTTGAAATAAATAATTGTTTGTTTTGTCTTAAAGTATAAAGACATTTAAATTTGTTAATTTTAAGAAATATCAGAAGAACCAGAAATTAAAAAAAAACAGGTGGCTAAATTTTTATCTGATTTATGGTTATATAGATTTAAATATTATATTGAACTTATTTCTTTTCTCTTTAAGTAGAGAATCATAATTTTAATCGATTTTAATTTCAAGATTGTATTTTTGGAATTAAACTCTAATCCATCAAAATTTCAAATTTTTTCAGTCATTTTTTTCATTGAGAACAGTACTGATTTTGTTTCATTAAATTTTTTTAATCGAGTTGCGCAGGAATGTGAAAGTGGACAATTGGACAAGGGAAATTTGTTCATATGTATTAAGAATGCATGTGAATAATTTGATATACATGTGTGAAAATTGAGAAGAAAATTCGTTGGAATTAAAAAATTCCCTTACAAAGGCGGCAGTTGAAAACATAGAGAATTATTCTATACTTTTCTTCAATCCGAAGATGCAGATAGCACCTGTCGCTTGTGAAATTTAATTAAAATCTGTCGACGAAATTGAAATTCGTAAAAGAAAAAAGGAACAATTTTACATTTTCCTTTTTACATTTCCATGAAAGTACGCGACAATAAATCAAACAGAGACAAGAAGTCTGAGTCTAATACAGGCTCGTTTCAACTCTACTTTCGTTTATTCTTTCACTCATCAACACATTTTTATTCTGTTGAAATCATTATAGCAGAAAATTCAATTTTAAAATCACAATTTGAACATAATTTTGTATTTTCTTAAGAAAAATTTTTTTTTTCAACAAATCTTTCTTTCTTTTAATTATTTCATTATAAGTACTTGATTAAGAATGATATAAATTCAGAAATATTTTTTCTCAAAGTTACAAGATTAAAGAAATTTTAACACAAAGTGCAGACAAATTTATCAATATTAAATGCATCCAGGTACGTAAGAAAAAGTGAATTTTAAATATAATATTTAATCATTTTTTAAATAAGGAATGCTGAAAAAATTCACATCAGCTTTCATTTAAATTTGCAGTCTTTTACTTGAAGCATAGATCATCATGTTGACATTGGTTAATGTCGATTTACTCAACATCAAAGGAAGAAGCCAAGTATCAAAAGTAGAGGTGAACTTGTAAATAGAACTTGATGTATATATGCAACATGAAAGTATTTTGAGGACTTTAGAGACGTAGTCGTCGATTCAGTTTAAATACTAAATCCCTTTTACTTCTCTATAATTTGCATGATGAAAGTAAAGTGTGTCAGATTTATACATTTTGTACAAAAATACAGCAGACTGCTTTATTAATATAATGTAAAATGTATCAGGTGAAATTAAAGTCACAAGAAATTAATATTACATAAATCTGAAGCTGGTCATTATTTTATAAGGTAATTATTTTTAAAATATAAACTGCTTGGTAAAATAATATAGATGAGAGATAAAAATAGCAATCTTCCAAGTCAAAGTGTTAAAATAACTTAGAAATACATAATTCATAATTTCAATGATTAAATTAGTTCGGTCCAAAAGATGTTGAATTAATGTCCTTCCTCTACTAAAATATTTCTAAAAAGGCTGGCTACTAAGATTCTTAAGTGACGAAATCCAATAAAGAAAATCTCAGCACCAGACATATTAATGATTATTTCAGAGCTTGATAGCTATAGAGGTTTTTGCTTATAAGTAGCAAGCCAAAGATCGACGATAAACCTTCTCAAAACAATGGATAATTATTTAATTCTACACTGTACAAAATAATGAAATAATTTCCATACAAATGTATTGACTTTTTCCATTACTTTGTATGGAAAACGCTTTTTTCATACAGTAGTATGGAAAAAGTTTAATAGATGTACGTAAAATTTCCAAGTGTATAGTAAATTTCCAATTTCAGTAAGGTAAAATATTGTGTGTATGGAAAAATTATGTATGGAAATATGTTTTTCCATACCAAAATTAGATAAATTACAACACATTTTGGAATATTTTCAATGATGTGTGCTAAAATTAAAAAATTAAAATTCTCATTCTGAGGCTACATTTAATGAAACAAAGTGGGTTGTTTATGTTAATGACTTATAAGGGAATAGAAACAACATTAATAATATATAATAATAAAAATATGAAAGGTAACATTAATATTTGATATTGTATTTCATATTGATTCGGAGTGATTGATTTATTTTTGACATCCTATAATGTTACTACTGAGTGATAAATTTAATTTTAAAATAATTAAAAATTAGGTTTATTTATTTTTTGTAAATAATAGTATTCTCAGCTGTAGAATACTTTTGAATTAAAAGAATTAAAAATTTTTAAGTATGTATTTTTTTTAAATTTAAATATTCTAAAAATTTTCATTCTTTAGAATAATGTTCTAAGTATATTTATTTCTTGTCTGTTATTAAATATCAGATATTAAGGAAAAGATAAAATATAGTTTACCTGAAATTTTCAGGTTATTTTATGGTAGGTATCGTTCCTTTTGAGTTTCAATCAGGTTCAATGAACGTATCATAAGTTCTTTTTTAATCATATACATGACGAGAGTAAAAGATTCGTAATTATAATTTTTATTTATTTTTTTTTTAACTATCAAATACATTAATTGTCCAAAATTGATTACATGTTTATTATTGTGAGACCTTTTTAATAATGATGATAATCCCTGCTGCAATCGCTGGGAATTTACATCTGTTTAAATAAGTCTGTTCTTATTACCTGTATATTATGGGTTTTCCCATTCCAGATTAGTTAAACTGATTTATGATCTATTCAACCCTCGGTTTTTGGTGATTCAGAAATTTTTAGAAGTTTTAGCAATTAGGGCTGTTAATAATTTACAATATTTTTCTTTTTTATTCAAATTCCGTTTATAAAAAACAGTTCCAAATGGGTTAATTACGTCCAATACATGTATGGAAAATTTACCATAAACATTGTTTACAGTGTACTCCAGGTGAATAAGTTAATCAGGATTATACAAAAGGAACCATGTCAAAATCCAGTTATCATTCCAAAATCATCCAATAAATTCTGAGGTACGACCAAAAGGATAAATAGGTTGTTTATTTGGATTGTTGGATCAGGAAACAGGAAATTTTAAAGGAATTTAAAGGGACAATTATTCAATCTTGAAAATTCGTGCAACTTCAAGAGTTAATTTCTAAAATCCTGTATAAGAAATCGGGTAGGTATAAGAGTGTAAAGCCTGTTCGTAATGTTCGTGCGTGTGAAACCCCAGAGAGATAGAGATATAGCTTGTTATAGTTTGTAATGTGAGAGAGACGAAGATATAGTTTAGCTTGAGACAACGAAGTTCAGAATGGTTCGGTATAGTTAGGGTCATAGTACTGCTTCACTTGTTCGTTCAAGAGGCAGAGAGAGGGAGAAAGAGAGAGAGAGAGAGAGAGAGAGAGAGAGAGAGAAACATAGAGAGACAGAGAGAGTTAAAATAAAAACAGAAATAGGTACCAGTTGTGATGTCAGTATAGAAATCGTCGTCAAGTGGATCGGGCCATTTATTGTTGTGTTATGCTTTTTTGAAAAACAAGGGTAAGTTCATAAATTATTAAGTTTCAGGTTAGTTAATATTAACTTTCTTTTTATCATAAATTATTTAATTATTAAGTTAGTTAATACAAAATTTATTTTTAATAAAAAAAGTAATAAACGAGTAATCCTATTTAAGAAATCAGGCAGCTAATAGGGATGTGCATTTGTTACGCAAATATCTTTTACGCAGTTTAAAACAGTTTGTCCGTTACAGGAGAGAGATAAAGACAGTAGGAAGCCAAAGGTAGAGAGATATAACAAAGATAAGTATAGTGGGATGGCAGGTAACTTGAGATAGAGAGATAACAAGGATAAATATAGTGGTATGGCAGGTAGTTTAAATTAAAACTCCGCTCCCTTGACCCATATATTTTCAAAACATTTAAAATTCCGTCTTATTTAATTGTTATACAATTTTTGTTCTAGGAGAAACTGCCCTATGGCGGATAGCCATTCCAACAGTTGATAACTTTAAATATTTTAAAAATTATTCATTATACTGAAATAAATCTTAGAAAACTATAATAAATATAAATCGCTTAATGTTTCAATTTTTATTATGATTGAAATTTATAGTTTATTTCGTAATTATTTAAAGTTATCCACTGTTGAAATGGATATCCACCATAGGGCAGTTTCCTCTATTCGTCTGTTAGAAATGTTTGATGGTATTTTCACAAAAAACTCACAGCACTTTTATTTTCACGTAATATAGTTTATTCCTATTACAATTATTGAATACGTCACATTTGTACACCCGTTATGAACACAAAATGAAGAACTCGTCAACAATCCGTCGAGAAATGCAAGGGAAAACGCGCCCGATGTGGACAGTATAAAAGCCAAAATGGAACTGGACGCCATCATTTTATCAGACCCTCGGTGACTGACCCAAAGGAGAGGGGGAACTCCTACCAACGATTCGAGCTTTATCCGGTAGAGAGAGAAAGAAATAGAGAAAGTATGGCCACCGAACATGGAAAACCCCACTTCAATAGGAACTCTAAGACAGATTAGGCATTGTTTAACAATGCTTGCAGAAAGCCATAAACCACCCATTTAATTCCTGCAAGAAATCTTCCTTATAACTTTAAACATTTTAATTACAAATCATATGTTGAATTAACAAAATATTTCTTCAGTGACTAATACTTATCAATTAATTATTATTTTTGATTTAAACGAGCTATTTACTCGAAATTATCTTAACTGACTGAATCATTCAGAAAAGCAGATCCTTCTCTACGACAACGATTTTTGAAAAGCGCGTGACAAGAGTGGTTGTATGATAAGGATGCGTCATGTGAAACCTTGGTTGTTTAGTTTAGTTCCAGAGCATCTGGCACAAGGAAGAACGTGGGCCAAAGTCATGATGCGGGGTTAGTGGGGTCAAAACGGAGGCTGAGAGACACGATGAGAAGTCGTGGATCCTGTGAGAGGAAACTGGCTAGAGAAGAGGGAGAGTAGGGGGAAGGGAGGAGGGGTTGAAAAAGGAATTGAGGGGGAAAACGGTGAGAGCCTCGAGTTGTGGTGTACGTTTCTCTAGTCAGGGCACGCGCGACGTAATTGTGAGGGTGGAGGTGGTGCACGAAGTATGAGGTTTTCAAGGTGGGCATTGGGGGTTGGAAGTTGAGGAAGGGATGCAAGACTAAAGCCGTTTGGTAGCGAAGACCTTGCGCTCTCGAAACGATGGAGGTACGACGGAGGGTTCGGCACGAAACTCCACGTCGGATGGTGAATCAGAGGGTGGAAACGTTAGAGGTTGGGCGACTCATTAAACCGCTCTGACTACCCACATGGCATACGGGATCGGCAATAAAATCATCCCCCGATCATCGAGGCAATAAAAGTAATACTCGCTATTCCGATTGAAAATTAAACGCATCGTCCACACTGAGAACTGACTTGAAAAATGCTCTATTCTAATTTAAAATAAAGTATTTTTAATTTGTCTAAGTTTGAATCAGTTTCTTGGCTGCTTGCACTGAGAAAAACATTCTATTGGATCAATAGAAGGTTCAAAATAAGTTTAATAGATCCAAAAGACTATCTATAAATGCAAAAATTCGTGATTTTATGGTGTTTTTTATGGTTTTTGACCATGATAATCTAATTTGCGCCAATTTTCATTATCATTTTCGTAATCAGCGCATCAAAATAAGTAGGGATACCAAGTTTCACAAAAATTGGTTTAGAGGGAAACTAACAATGGCACCCCCAACCCCCCTGTATTTCGTATTGATGTAAGTATATGGACTGTGTTTATTGTGGTTGACAGGTTTTTGCATTTTTCTCGAAAACTATTGATTTTTTTGAAAAAAAGTAGAGAACATAAAATGTGTATTTCAATTACACTAACAACTTTTGTTTAAAATATTTTTACAAATTTTGCGTATTTTAAGAGTTAATCGCAAAAAAATCATGATTTTATGATGTTTTTTATGGTTTTTGACCATGATAATCTAATTTGCGCCAATTTTCATTATCATTTTCGCAATCAGCGCATCAAAATAAGTAGGGATACCAAGTTTCACAAAAATTGGTTTAGAGGGAAACTAACAATGGCACCCCCAACCCCCCTGTATTTCGTATTGATGTAAGTATATGGACTGTGTTTATTGTGGTTGACAGGTTTTTGCATTTTTCTCGAAAACTATTGATTTTTTTGGAAAAAAGTAGAGAACATAAAATGTGTATTTCAATTACACTAACAACTTTTGTTTAAAATATTTTTACAAATTTTGCGTATTTTAAGAGTTAATCGCAAAAAAATCATGATTTTATGATGTTTTTTATGGTTTTTGACCATGATAATCTAATTTGCGCCAATTTTCATTATCATTTTCGTAATCAGCGCATCAAAATAAGTAGGGATACCAAGTTTCACAAAAATTGGTTTAGAGGGAAACTAACAATGGCACCCCCAACCCCCCTGTATTTCGTATTGATGTAAGTATATGGACTGTGTTTATTGTGGTTGACAGGTTTTTGCATTTTTCTCGAAAACTATTGATTTTTTGGAAAAAAGTAGAGAACATAAAATGTGTATTTCAATTACACTAACAACTTTTGTTAGAAATATTTTTTTAAATTTTGCGTATGTTAAGAGTTAATAGCAAAAAAATCATGATTTTAAAATGTTTTTTATGGTTTTTACCATGATAGTCTAATTTGGGTAAATTTTTATTATCATTTTCATAATCAGAACATCAAAATACGCAGGGTTACCAAGTTTAAAAAAATTGGTTTAGAGGAAAACTAATAATGGCATCCCAACCCCCCTGTATTTCGTATTGATGTAAGTATATGGACTGTGTTTATTGTAGTTAACAGTTTTTTTGAATTTTTCTCGAAAACTATTGACTTTTTTTAAAAAAAGTAGAGAGCATAAAATGTATATTTCAATTAGACTAACAACTTTTGTGAAAAATATTTTTTCAAATTTTGCGTATTTTAAGAGTTAATAACAAAAAATCATGATTTTATGGTGTTTTTTATAGTTTTTACCATGATCATCTAATTTGCGACAATTTTCATTATCATTTTCCTAATCAGCGCATCAAAATCCGTAGGGTTACCAAGTTTTAAAAAAATTGGTTTAGAGCGAAACTAACAATGGCACCCCCAACCCCCCTGTATTTCGTATTAATGAAAGTATAAATTGTGTTTATTGTAGTTAACAGTTTTTTTGCATTTTTCTCGAAAAATATTGATTTTTTTGAAAAAAAGTAAGAAACCGAATATGTGTATTTCAATTAGACCAACAACTTTTGTAAAAACTATTTTTCGAAATTTTGTGTATT
This sequence comes from Ganaspis brasiliensis, assembly GCA_037103525.1. NCBI lineage: Eukaryota > Metazoa > Arthropoda > Insecta > Hymenoptera > Figitidae > Ganaspis > Ganaspis brasiliensis. The sequence continues at coordinate 2,503,625 of JAZKLR010000055.1, read as the reverse complement.
TCTTGAGATATATGTCAAAAATTTATATACAAATAATATTGTTAATATGCCAATACAGTTATAATCGAGTACAAAAATACGAAAAGTATGACTCGTAATTATTGATGTACTTTAATTAAAACGATAAATCATGTCAAAAATATCCTTCACGACTCTTTTTTGCTTTTTCGAGTGCAGACTAATTTCTTAAAACTCTCATGGTGAGAGAATTAATTGATGTGATATAGTTTTAAAGAAAAGCTTTTAATTTTATTGAAGATGTAAATGAGCGGATGAATTAATGGTTACGTTCATTGACGTGGAATCTTAAAGGTGAACTACCAAGAATAGAGGGGAGTTTGACATGCCCGGCTGGGGAAGAAATTATAGTTAGAGGAGGATAAGAAGCTCATTGTGCCATCCTAACTACACACTGCGCCAGGTTGGCAATTAAATCATCCAGCCATTCATCAAAGCTGCAAAAAAATCGAGGAAAAACAAGGACAAGAAGTCTACGATTCAACGAGCCTTAACAGTATCTTCTGCTTTAAACATTCTACGAAATACACATTCAAAATAATGTTTTCTTTGGCTACCTTACTCCACTTTAATCACTTTGGACTCTACAATTTATACTTCTACTTTATTAATAAATTCATTGACTAATTGTTAGCAAAAGTGAAATTTTTTTTTGTCAGTCAGTTTATCTAGGTTACACACATTGACACAACCTCAAACAAGAAAATTGTTTTTATCAACAATACACTTTTTTTTCCTACCATTTGCACAAGATGATTTTTTTGAAAATTGTACAATTGATCTTTTAAATTTTGGGAAATTCATTTTAGTTACAATTTTACTTTCTGCTAAAACCATTTTTTAATTTGAGGTTATGTTAAACTTAAACACCTTAAGCAGTCTTAAAACGAAAACCTAATATAATCATTGTTTTTATAATGGATTTTTTTTATTGTTGACGTAAAATACCTTTAGTGATAAATAAAGAAGCCTGTTAGAGCAAAAATTTATATAATTAACGCAAATTACTGGTTGAAAATACAGAAATATTTATGTTTATAAGTTTATGTTTATTTGTAACTTATAAAACATCAAAATATTGCAAATCACAATTTTGTTTCCAATTTTGAATATCTCATGAATTCATAATCATTGATTTTACTTCATCTTATCTTTTAAAAGAAAATATTCAAAACAATTGGATTAGTTTTTTCATATTTTTTTGTATACAATTTTCTGTTATATGGAAAATTAGGAAGAAGGGAAAAACATTTATTTTTAGGTAAAGTAATAAAACAATTTTACAAATGTAAAATTAAAAATTGCCCTTTAAAAATTCTTTAAATTTTAAATATTTTCTATAATTTTTAATTGCTTTTATTATTTTTCAACTATTTTTCTTAAAATTTCTATTACTTTTTCAATTTTTTATTAATTTCCTAAATTTTTAATTATTTCTCTTATATTTTAATTACTTTCTTCAATTTCAAATTAATTTGGTCATTACTTTTTTTCAAAATTTCAATTATTTTCCTCAACTTCCAATTATTTACCTCAGATTTTAATTATTTTTATCAATTTTTAAATGTTTTCATTATTTTGCAATTGTTTTCTCAAATTTTAAATTATATTTAATATTTTTTTCCTCCAATTTTTCAATCATTTATCTCAAAATTTCAATAATTTTCATCAATGCTAAATTTTAAAAAAAAATTTCTATTATTTTTTGAATTCTCAATTATTTTCATAAATTTCAATTAGGTTTTTTTTATTTTAAATTATTTTCATCAATTCTTTTCTCTAATTTGTGAAAATTTTCAATATTTTTTTGTCAATTACCTTAATTTAAAATTATTTATCTCATATTTCAGGAATATTTATCAATGTTATATTTTTAAATTATTTTTTAATTATTTTTTAACTAATTTTTTAAAACATTTTTATTATTATTCAATTAATTTAAGACATTTTCGATTATTATTTTCACAAATTTTAATTATTTTTTTCTATTTTCAATTATATTATTTTATATACTATTTTTCCGCACTTTTAATTAATTCTTTAAATTTCAAATATTTTCTAAAATTTTTAATTGCTTTTATCATTTTTCAACTATTTTTCTTAAAATTTCTTATATTTTTTCTATTTTTTATTAATTTCATAAATTTTCTATTATTTCTCTCATATTTTAATTACTTTTTTCAATTTTAAATTAATTTGGTGATTTTATCACTTTTTTTTAAACTTTCAATTATTTATTTATTTAAAAAATAAATTATTTTCCTCAACTTTCAATTATTTACCACAGATTTTAATTATTTTTTTCAATTTTTAAATATTTTCATTATTTTGCAATTGATTTCTCAAATTTTAAATTATATTTAATATTTTTTCCCCTAATTTTTTAATTATATATCTCAAATTTCAATAATTTTTATCAATGCTCAATTTTAAAAATTTCTTTTCTATTATTCTTTTGAATTTCCAATTATTTTTCACAAATTTCAATTATATTTTTTTTTATTTTAAATTATTATAATCAATTGTTTTCTCCAATTTGTGAGAATTTTCAATATTTTTTAGTTAATTACCTTAATTTACAATTATTTATCTCATATTTCAATAATCTTTATCAATGTTAAATATTTTTATTATTTTTTTATATTATTTTTTAATTATTTTCTTATATTTTAAATATATTTCGTACATTTCTCTGAAATTTTAATTATTTCTTAGACTTCCAATTATTTTTACCATTTTATAATTATTTTCTCTAATTTTTTAATATTTTAATTAATTTTAAAATAATTTCCCAAACATTTCTATTAATTTTCAATTAATTTTAGTCATTTTCTATTAATATTTTCAAAAATTTTAATTATTTTTTTCTATTTTCAATTATTATTATTTTACCTACTATTTTTTCCCACTTTTAAATAATTCTTTAAGTTTCAAATATTTTTTATAATTTTTAATTGCTTTTATCATTTTTCAACTATTTTTCTTAAAATTTCTATTACTTTTTCAATTTCTTTTATTAATTTCATAAATTTTCTATTATTTCTCTCATATTTTAATTACTTTTTTCAATTTCAAATTAATTTGGTGATTTTATCACTTTTTTTCAAACTTTTAATTATTTTCCTCAACTTTCAATTATATAGCACAGATTTCAATTATTTACTTTAATTTTAAATTATTTACCTTAGATATTCTATATTTTTAATTATTTATCTCAAATTTCAATTAATTCTTTAAATATTAATTACTTTCTTCAAAGCTTAATATTGTTTTTACCATTTTTTAATTATTTGGTTTAATTTTAATTAAATTTTTTTGTTTTTGCCTTGACATGTAGAAACTATTATCACTTATTTTTTTAAACTTCAATTATTTTTTTTGAATTTCAATTATTTACCTGAAAATCCAATTATGTTATTCAATTTTCAAATATTTTTATTATTTCGCAATTGTTTTTTTCAATTTTTAATTAATTTTTTTTATTAATTTTCTAAATTTTCAATTGTTTATTAATAATTTTAATTAACTCTAAAAATATCAATTACTTCCTTCAATTTTCCATTGTTTTTATCATTTTCCAATTATTTTCTATAATTTCGATTAAACTTTTTGATTTTGCATTCTCATATGTAAGTATTACGACTTTTTTTTCAAAACTGTAATTATTTTCTTCATTTTTAAATTATTTATCTTTAATTTAAATTAAAATTATTTTCATTTTTTAATTATTTTCGTTATTTTAAAATCATTTTTTCAAAATTTTAAAGATTTTAATTGTTTTTCAATTAATTTTCTAAATTTTTTAAGGGGAGGGACCGGTGAAATTTTAGCTTATGAAAATTCATGATGTTCAGGGTTACCAATATTTTTTCTTGTGTAATTTTAGACCTAAAATTATGGGATAATGTCAAAAATATAAAAATAAATATTTTGCGGAGTTTAAGATACATTATATTTTTGAAAAAATGCAAATTTTTAAAATTAAACCTCTTCCACAATTTTCATTTTTTTCCATCGCTAATTTTTTTGTGGCCTTTTTAAATGACTCTCTACAATCTCTCGTATGGATTTTAAAATATTTTAATTTTTCAACAAAATAAAAAATCGTAAAATACTAAAATGTTCAAAAATGCTAGAAAAAAAATTGTTTACACCTTTTGATTCTATATCTACATTCTAGATCCAAAATAAAGTAAGAAATACCATAATTCTACATCTAAAATTATGTAAGAAAAAAAATTGACACCTCTGAGCATTAAAAATTTCGATGGGTTAAAATTTCACCAGTCGATTTTCCATAAATAATCTAAATTGACTCATTTTCATCTGAAATGCAAAAATTTTCATTTTTAAGACAATGTCCAAAAATATGTGTCTGTGGTGACGTGTTTTTTTTTGTCGCTAGGTTATTTCGAGAAAGCTTCAACGGATTTTAATAAAATATTTCTTATAAGTATTAAATATTAATTTATTGACCATTTTAAGATAAGAATCCATCTTAATAGTTATAATTACTCATAACATATAGAAAATCATATTATTTTTAAAAAAAAGTCCACGTGGACATTTAGAGGAAGAGAGGGGGGGATCAAAAAGTGATTAAAAATTGTACACGTGGTATATGAAAGACCCCAAATGGATTTTAAAAATAATATCCAAGATACTGTTAAATTGTTTATAAATAATTGGAAACACAGTATTCGACGAATTACTTAATTTAAAATAGAGTGTATTTGACGTATGCGAAATATGGAAATAGCAACCGCAACTGATGGCACTTCTAGAGTAACACTTGAGTACAAACAAGTTTAATTAAAAGCCTGCGCCACATGCCATGTTTAACTTAAGACATTACAAGCTAAGACAGTTTACTCAGTATTTTGGTCATAAATATTTAAAGATCTATCCACCTGGAAGTAGATCCATTTTACTTCTGCAAGCTATAATTCTAGTTTTTTGTTTTTGTTTTCTACATAAAAATAAAAGAATCGAAATTGTAGATAGGAAATTGAAATCCTTTCGTCTTTTGTATACAAAATATCAATCTTTAGTTTAAGAGCGACTACGTCACTTCCCTTTGTGCTCGATGGAAACGTATATATATATATATATATATATAGATAGATAAAGATCTCAGGGAATAATGAAAAGGTAGAAATAGGATCAGCGAAAGAAAAGTCGTGTCAGAAATACTGGAGGAATAATTCAGTAGTCTTTCACGTATGATGCTTTTTCTGGAAGCTGAGAAAAGTGCGGAAACTACCAGCTCTTTCTCATATGCAGAAACAAATGCAGATCAGGCGGGTTGTGCAAAAACAGCTCGACAATACGAGTGCCGACGACGCTACAGAAGAGAAGAGACGTTGAGGTATTTATATTGGCTTTTCGCGGCGTGACAGTGATCTACTGGGAATTTCACCCTCTGTCGTCCCTCGTTTTGTTCCAACCCTCCACATCTTTCAACCTCACCCGCACCCCTGACTTTTCGTCGAACTAATAAAAACGCTCCTGTTCCGATTCCAGCATTAGGCCAATTAACAGTTTTCACTTATGGGCGTATCTCAGAAACCTTTAATTGTTCAATGAAAACAAAAATCTGGATTTTTTTGTTTAAGCACACTATTCAAAATTTACGGAAGTAAAGTTTAAATTACAAACTTCTAAATTTTATTCATGGATAGTAGACAAAAGATTTTATCTCCATTTTACTCCATCTCAGGGCTCGAACCGGTAAAACTACTTAAAAATACGGACTTTACGGACCAAAAATTCAAAATTACGGACTTTTACGGACTAGTTACGAAAAAACATTTTGTATCCCGAAAGACTATTTTGAGTGTGATAGAATTAAAATACAGTAGAAAAGTAAAAAGAAATTGTATTTTTTATGTTTAAAATAATTTATTTCTTTGAAAATTATAGAAAATTTTATTAATATTAAATAGAAAAATATTTATGAGTCTGAGGCAAGTAAGAGAACACTTATTGTAGGTATACTTATAACATAGGCACAAAAAAAAAGCTTTCTGTGCATTAAAATAGACCTGGTCGAGTCCATACCAAGTGATCACACCAATTTCAGTCACATTGAGTAATATTTACGAAATTGATATTTTAAGTTCCTTTAGGAGTAAAAAAAATAAATTTTAATTATTTTTAAAAAATTCAAAATATTTTCGAAAATATTCAAATTCGAAATTTTATGTACTATTTTTTTTGTGTTATCATAACTTCTGTAATTTTGAAGCAATTGAGATCATTTTTTTTTAAATTACTTGTATTTAAATACTCTTTCAAGAAAAATTATAATAATTAAGAAATTGTTTATAATTCAATTTTTATTAAAAAAATTAAATTATTTATTTAAACAAAATCTAAAGTATATCATCGTTCTTTTTCAAAAAATTCATAAACATAGCCTATAATGTGCTTAAAAATTTAAGCCAAAGAAAAAGATGGTATGTATTATAGTTTTTGAGAAAAAAATTATTAAGTTATGCTAGCGCGGCGCGGACCGGTGTCACCGCTACTCAACGCGTAGTTCCGTAGTAACCGAAATGTATGTATATTTTTACATAATGTAAATATAGTTAGTGTATTATATTTAAATTATAAGCTTCAGAAAGTCACACTGATCTTTTCATAGTACATGGACATCAAACTTTAGAATTAAAAAAATCGGAGAAAATAATTAAAGTAAAAAAAAGTAATTAAAAAATTGGTAATTTATAGAAAAATAATAAAAATTGGGAAAATTATTAAAATTTAAAAATAATAATTGAAAATTTGTTAAATCAATTGAAAAATAATTAATATAATTAAAAACTGGTAAAAATAAGTGAAAATAAGTGAATAATTAAAATAATTTAAAACTGAAGAAAGAAAAATAATGGACTGGTAAAATTATCAAAATTCGCGATGTTCAGGGGTGTTAATTTTTTTTCTTATGCAATTTTAGACCTAAAATTATGGGGTAATGTCAAAAATAGAGAAACAAATAATTTGCGGAGTTTGAGAAATTTATTCTAAGAAAAACTTAAATTTTAAAAATTAAACCTCTTTCACAATTTTCATTTTTTCCATCGACAATTTTTTTGTGGGATTTTTAAATGATTTTCTACAATCCATCATATGGATTTTGAAAAATAAAATTTCGAAAATGACCAAAAAAATATTGTTTTTTAATTTTTATGTAATACCATAATTCTACATCTTAATTGATGTAAGAAAAAAAATGACACCTCTGAGCATCAAAAATTTTGTTGAGTTAAAATTTCACCTATCTCTCCCCTTAAAGAATGATAAAAATAGTTTGAAAATAGTTGAAAGAAGCAAGTTTACAACGACCATTAAACAATCAAATTGTTACTCCTCTTGACTTATACGAGTGGGCAAAATCCAGTTTAGAGAAAATTAATGTACACGGAGAAAATGTTTCAGATAAAGTTTACCATGTTAGCATGATACACCTCGGATGAAAGTGATTTTTAGAAAACTTTACCATTCAATTTATAATAGAAATTATTCAAGAATTAGAAATGTTTTATACAAAAATATGGATACACATCACTCTCCAGCATGGTAATTTGATGGTCGGAGGGCGATTCCTCGATTGCCAGAAAGTTGAGTAGTATTATACACAGCACGTGGAAAAACTTTACCATGCTGGATGACAAGGCGCTGAGCTCGAATTCTTGAGCTCAGCGCGCCTCGACAATGTTCTTGTCAAGGCTCCTGCTCACCAGCATGGTAAAGTTTTGCCAACTAGATGATCTTTTCTATTCAACCAAAAAATAAAAAGATTTCCTTCATATTAATTACAGATTTATTTCCTATAGAGATTACTTATTTCGCTAATTATAATTACATTTAACGATACAATCACGATCATAGTTTTAACCTTAAGATTAATTTAATATTCTTTTGAACTATATACAAGACGCGATTTACCTAAACTAAACTTACGCCGCAATATACAAATATCTAAATACACATTCACGCACACCGAACACGCTCGAATACATTTGGAATTAGAGATTCAAACTTTCCTTATATACTAACTGAGTAGAATTGTATCCCTTTATGAGAAACGGTTTTAATTCTTATATCTTTAGACTGAATAATTTTAATTTAAAACAATTATGTGTTAATTATTGCTTCCTTCCTTGATCAATTTTTTATATAAATCAAGTTTCAAAATTTTGGTAATTTCTTTTAAATCTTCCTTTTTTGTCTTGCAATAATCTGTGAATCAAATTCAAAATGTTAATTTAGAACTTATTTTTTATTTTAAATTCTAAAAAGTACGACCAAAATATTATATTAATGTCAAATAGTTTTTTAATTTAAAAAAAAGTTTTATTTAATGTATAAAGTTATAATTATGCAGTTCATTAATTAAATAAAACTTAAAGGTCTTGTTATAAAAATAACTTGTAGATATTTTAAAAAATATTTTTTATAATGTGTACAAATTTAACAATTATCTAAATATTAAAAATAGGTGTAATTAACAAAATCTTTGACTTTATCTTTTATTCACTTTAGATCAATTTCACTTGTGTTAATTTCGATTTCCGAGACTCCTGTATTATATAATTTTTAAATAAAGTAATTTAATAATTAGACAGAAAATTCTTATTTATTAAAATTTTAATTCTTACAATGTTTAAAAAACCAAATATTCATTTATTAAAAATATATTATATGTATTATATATAAAAATATTAATATAAATGTTATTTAATATAATAATTTTTATAGAAACAAATTTGTATTTTCTGCATTAAAAGTTTAATAACCTAGAAAATCCTATCTGTTCTTTTAATCTGAATTAGTTAAAAATAATTAATTATTAATAATAATCAGAATTTTACTAAAATATTATCTATTTTGATATAACTTAAAAATAAACTAAACTAATAATTATTTATTTTTTACTAAATGATTAGTAGAAATATAGCTATTTGAATTAATAGCTAACTTTTTGATTTCAAGCTAGTTATTTTTAACTAACTCAGATTTAGAGAATTTGTTAAACGTTATTTACGAAAATAAATATTATTTTGAATAAGAATTTGAATAAATAAAAGTTATTACAACTAAAAATTGAAAGTAATGAATTAAGTAGATCTTATAAAGGTATAATAAATGAAAAGTAAGAGAAATAATAATTTTAAAAAATGACATTTAGCTATTTAAAAATAGTAAAGAGTAAAAATTACAATATTTGAAAATTTTCAAAGCAAGAAAGAAACTTTAAAATATAAAAAATCTGCCTTTAAATTACAAGAAATTTTTATTTAAAAAAATTTACAAACCTAGAACTTTAGAAGTTGTAAAATATATGTTTGATAGTTTAATTTTACAATGATAAAAAAACCAAGAAAAGCATCATATCTGAAATATTTTAGGTAATTTTCTTTTTAATTAATGTAAAATACAAATATTATTTAATTTATTATAAAATTTATTATTTTAGTATTAAATGTAAATAAATATTAAGAATTAAACTATTTACAGAAATACACAATTAAAGAATCAAAATATTATAAGAATTTAAAAAATAAACTAATTGAAAGAGTAGTCAGTAAAATATGAAACATCTAACAAGTTTTCGTTTAAAATTTGTTTGTCATAGTTGCATGTTATATAATTCAACGTAAGCTAGGCTAGCCTCTAATATAAGTATTAAAATTAATAATTTAAAGATCATTCTTTTTCCTTTTAATAGAAAGAGTTCTTGTGGAATTAACAGACAAATAATATGTGATCGCATCTGCAAATTAAAAATGGAAAAAGAGGGAGAAAGTTTGATTTATCATGCGATAGGAATAAATTCCGAGTTTTGAGGAGAGTTTACCATGCTGGAGAGTCATTGGACTTGACGCTGAGCCCGAACTCCGATTACCCGTAGCATGGTAAACTTCTGCACATTTCTCGGCAAACTCTTTTCAACTTTAATGCACATTTTACAGCTTTAAGCGTGTAGTCTTTTTCAGTCTACTTTTGACTCTCAAGTACCACGTATATGGGAAAATTTTTCTTATTTTTTGAAAATAACTATCAGAATTTTTAACACAATATCTCAATTGTAACTTTGATCCGAGGTCCTGCATATAATATGGGAAAGATTACCTCAAACGTTTTCCCCGTGTAGAATTTTGTAATTACGCAGAATATGAAGCTGAAAAACAATTGTTAAATGAAAGATTTAATCAAGCTATGACCATTAAAGGTAAACAAAAATTTCATTCCTTCGTACCCCTTGAGAATAAAATTGAAACAAAAATTTTTTCAAATTCTGTGCACAGCACAATTTGTAAAATAAAAAAATAAACATGACGATTAACTGTATTTATATTATGTAATAATATACATACATTTCGGTTACTACGGAACTACGCGTTGAGTAGCGGTGACACCGGTCCGAGCCGCGCTAGCATAACTTAATAATTTTTTTCTCAAAAACTATAATACATACCATCTTTTTCTTTGGCTTAAATTTTTAAGCACATTATAGGCTATGTTTATGAATTTTTTGAAAAAGATCGATGATATACTTTAGATTTTGTTTAAATAAATAATTTAATTTTTTTAATAAAAATTTAATTATAAACAATTTCTTAATTTTTATAATTTTTCTTGAAAGAGTATTTAAATACGAGTAATTTAAAAAAAAAAATGATCTCAATTGCTTCAAAATTACAGAAGTTATGATAAAACAAAAAAAATAGTACTCAAAATTTTGAATTTGAATATTTTCGAAAATATTTTGAATTTTTTAAAAATAATTAAAATTTATTTTTTTTACTCCTAAAGGAACCCAAAATATCAACTTCGTAAATATTACTCAATATGACTGAAATTGGTGTGATCACTTGGTATGGACTCGACCACCTATAAGTTTTATTATAGTACTAGCAACATTAACGCGCGCCAGAAACTTTGCATTGTTATTTGTTATTAAAAACTATAAATTTTTGCAACTTCAAATAATGAAAATTAGGAGAATAATTACAAAATTGAAGAAACTAACTGAAAAATAACGAAAATAATTGACAATTGAAAACAAAACTGGAAAAATGTCTAGATAATTATACAATTGAAAAAGAATAATTTAAATAATTGAACAATAAATATTTAAATTAAACAAGAAAATTAAAAAATAAACTGTTGGAAATGATTGCAAATTGAAAAACTGAATTGAAAATCGACAAAATAATGGAAATTGAAGAAAATAATTGAAAACTGAAGAAAATAATAACATTTTCGAGAAATAAATTGAAAATTTAAGAACTGAATTGAAATTGGAAAAATAATTAATAATTTAAAAAAAATGACAAAAAGACTGAAAAAGAATTAAAATTAAAAACATTAAAGAATTATTACAAAAATTTTTAGAGAATAATTGAAAAAAGTGTGCAAACAATTGAAAATTGGGTAAAATAAATAATAATTACAAGAAATAGTTGAAAAATATATTAATTGACAATTGGAAAAAAATACTTTAAAAATATGAAAATTATATGAACAATTGTTGGAAATAATTAAACATTGAACAACTAGCTTGAAAATTGAAAGCAATAATTACAAAAAAAAGGGGGGGGGGGAAATTGAAAAATTAAGAAAATAATTAGAAATTGCAAAAAGGAATTGAATTTCAAAGAATAAACTTAAAATTGAAAAAAGAAGATAATTCTTGAATATAGAATAACATAATTAAACAACTGCTTTTAAAATTAAAAAAATTTATTGCGATATTCGAAAAAAAATAATTTAAAAAAGGCGATAATTTTTTAATATTAAAGACAATAATTTAAAATTGAAAAATGAAATTTGAAGAAAATAGTTATAGAATTAAACAATTGTATTGAAATTTTGAAACAATTTTTATGAGTGAAAAAAATAATTGCAAATTGAATTAAACAACTGAAAAGTTAAAAATTAAATTGAAATTTGAATAAAAAATGTAAAATTGAAGAAAATATTTAAGAGTTTAAGAAAATAGTTGTAGAATTGAAAAACTGAATTTAAATTTAAAACAATTTTTATAATTGAAAATTAATGATTGAGAAAAGCCGAGAATTAAAGAATAAACAGTACAAAAAGCAGGCGCAATGCGCCTACAATTGAGGGTTTCGTGGCTTTTTATTATTGATTTCAAACAAGTCTTACCCACACCCAGAAAATGGTCTCAAATTCAATACAAAAATCTAAGGTATTAATGTATTAAATAAAATTGTTTCCAGAACCAATCGGGTAATTCCGTAACCTTTCGGGTGTTTTTCGGAACTATTCGGGTGTTTCCGTAACCATTCGAGTGTATTTGGAATCTTTCAGGTATTTTCGGAACCATTCGGGTGTTTCCGTAACCATTCGGGTGTTTCCGGAACCTTTCGAGTGTATTCGGAACCATTCAGGTGTTTCCGTAACCATTCGGGTGTTTCCGTAACCACTCGGGTGTTTCCGTTACCATTCGGGTGTTTCCGTAACCACTCGGATGTTTCCGGAACCATTCGGGTGTTTCCGTAATCATTCGGGTGTTTCCGTAACCACTCGGGTGTTTCCGTAACCACTCGGGTGTTTCCGTTACCATTCGGGTGTTTCCGTAATCATTCGGGTGTTTCCGTAACCACTCGGGTGTTTCCGTAACCACTCGGGTGCTTCCGTTACCACTCGGGTGTTTCCGTAATCATTCGGGTGTTTCCGTAACCACTCGGGTGTTTCCCTAACCACTCGGGTGTTTCCGTTACCATTCGGGTGTTTCCGTAACCATTCGGGTGTATTCGGAACCACTCGGGTGTTTCCGGAACCACTCAAGTGTTTCCGTTACCATTCGGGTGTTTCCGGAACCATTCGGGTGTTTCCGTAACCACTCGGATGTTTCCGGAACCATTCGGGTGTTTCCGTAATCATTCGGGTGTTTCCGTAACCACTCGGGTGTTTCCGTAACCACTCGGGTGTTTCCGTTACCATTCGGGTGTTTCCGTAATCATTCGGGTGTTTCCGTAACCACTCGGGTGTTTCCGTAACCACTCGGGTGCTTCCGTTACCATTCGGGTGTTTCCGTAATCATTCGGGTGTATTCGGAACCATTCAGGTGTTTCCGTAACCACTCGGGTGTTTCCGTTACCATTCGGGTGTTTCCGTAACCACTCGGGTGTTTCCCTAACCACTCGGGTGTTTCCGTAACCACTCGGGTGTTTCCGTTACCATTCGGGTGTTTCCGTAATCATTCGGGTGTTTCCGTAACCACTCGGGTGTTTCCGTAACCACTCGGGTGCTTCCGTTACCATTCGGGTGTTTCTGTAACCATTCGGGTGTATTCGGAACCATTCGGGTGTTTCCGTAACCACTCGGGTGTTTCCGTAACCACTCGGGTGTTTCCGTAACCACTCGGGTGTTTCCGTTACCATTCGGGTGTTTCCGTAATCATTCGGGTGTTTCCGTAACCACTCGGGTGTTTCCGTAACCACTCGGGTGCTTCCGTTACCATTCGGGTGTTTCCGTAACCATTCGGGTGTATTCGGAACCATTCGGGTGTTTCCGTAACCACTCGGGTGTTTCCGTAACCACTCGGGTGTTTCCGTAACCACTCGGGTGTTTCCGTTACCATTCGGGTGTTTCCGTAATCATTCGGGTGTTTCCGTAACCACTCGGGTGTTTCCGTAACCACTCGGGTGCTTCCGTTACCATTCGGGTGTTTCCGTAACCATTCGGGTGTATTCGGAACCATTCGGGTGTTTCCGTAACCACTCGGGTGTTTCCGTTACCATTCGGGTGTTTCCGTAACCACTCGGGTGTTTCCGTTACCATTCAGGTATTTTCGGAACCATTCGGGTGTTTCCGAAACCTTTCGGGTGTTTCCGTTACCATTCGGGTGTATCCGTAACCATCCAGTGTGTGAAATATCGTCTTAATCTATGAATTCAATTTAAAAGACGTCTTAAGGTAGCAATAATTAAAGAAAAAAACGTTAATGGTTTCAAAGATATTTTGGTCTCAGATTCAATAAAAAAATCTAAGGTATATCTACCTTACCAATATCAGCATCAAAAACCACCCTTTAAAATTGCCACTTAATCATTAATTATGTGTTGAACTCCCTCTAGTACACAACCTAAAATGACAGCTATTGGTTCGTGTGTTTTCGTCTCTGTCTTTGACTATCACCCTCTCTCTCGCACACAACCTAAAATTGACACCTATTGGTTCGTGTGTTTCCGTCTCTGTCTCTCACTATCACCCTCTCTCTCGCGCACAACCTAAAATTGACACCTATTGGTTCGTGTGTTTCCGTCTCTGTCTCTCACTATCACCCTCTCTCTCGCGCACAACCTAAAATTGACAGCTATTGGTTCGTGTGTTTCCGTCTCTGTCTCTCACTATCACCCTCTCTCTCGCGCACAACCTAAAATTGACTGCTATTGGCTGTGAACGACGGACGGACGGACGGACGGACGGACGGACGACAAAGTCTCACTATAAGGGTTTCGGTCCCGAACCACGAAACCCTAAAAATTATAAACAGAAAAGTAAACTGGAACAATTATTTTAATTTTTTAAAAATAATTGAAAATTAAAGAATCAAATGAAATTTTAAAGAAGACATAGATAATTAAAAGGAAAATAACAAAATACAAAATTATCAAATATTAAAGAAAATAATAGACAAATGAAAAAAATTCGAAAACTGTCAAGAATAATCAACAAGAGAACAAAATAATTTAAAAAGTTAAAGAATAATTATAAAACTTCAAGAGAATGAATAAAAATTGAAAAAATTGTTGAAATTAATTGAAAGTTGAGAAAAATAAATAATAATTGAAAGAAACAGTTTATGACGAGAATAATTAAAGAATTGAAAAAAATATCTGAAAATAACGAAAATAAATTGACAACTGATAACAAACTTCGACAAATCGCTAAATTTAAACAATTTTATAATTCAAAAAATCATTTAAAAATGAAAAAATGACTATAAGTTGAAGAATGGAATTAAATTTTATATAATTTAATTGAAAATTCAAAAAAGTAATTTATAAATGCCGTGATTTATTAAAGATAGCAGAAAATAATTAAAAACTGAAAAATAGAATTGAAATTTGAAAAAAAATTCAGAATTGAAGAAACTAATTGAACATGTGAATTATAGTCATAGAAACTTATTGTTAATAAAAAAAAAATGGACAAAAGGCAAGAATTTTTAATAATAAAGAAAAAAATTGAAAAATGCAATTGAAATTTGAAGGAAATTATGGAGAATTGAAGGAGATAGTTTTAGAATCGAACAATTGAGTTTAAATTTAAAAAATTTTATGAGTGATACAAATAATTGGAAAAATCAGGGAATTTTTAAATGTAAAGGAATTAAATTGAAGTTTTAAGATGATAATTGATAATTGAAGGAAAAATTACAAATTGACGAAAATAATTGACAGTTGAAAAAAATTCGAAATGTGTCAAGAATAATCGTTATTAGAACAAAGTAATTTTAAAAATTAAAGAGTAATTATAAAAGTGGATGAAAATAATTATTTTGAAAAAACTTTTTTCAAATTATGAATTTATTATTTGATAACACAGCCACACAAAAAAAAATAAACTTCTTTGTCCGAGACAATAAACTAGTGTATTCTTACGTATTTTTTTCCGCTAAATCCGAATCCGAAGTCAGAATTGCTAGATTGGCTAAATTTTTTGAGATAATATCAAAAAACCAAATCTTAAAAAATTTCAAAAACACCCAAAAAACCCCCAAAAAAAAATTTTTTTTAGCCGGGACACTACACTAATGTATTTTTATGTATTTTTCTCTGACGAATGTAAATCAGATGTTAGAATTTGCAGATTAGCCAAAATTTTGAAAATTATCCCAAAAAAGATAAAAAAACATCACCAATTAAAACCCAAAAAAAAATTTTTTTGTCCGAGTCACTATGATAGTGTTTTCCTACGTATTTTTTTCCGCTGAATCCGAATCCGAAGTCAGAATAACCAATTTGGCTAAAATTTTTTAGATATTTTCAAAAAACTACTCAAAAACACGAAAAAATCGAGTTTTTTGAGATTATCTCGAAAAATTTAGCCAATCTAACAATTCTGACTTTGGATTTGGATTCAGAGGAAAAAAATACGTAAGAATACACTAGTGTAGTGTCTCGGACAATAAAGTTGTTTTTTTTGCGTGGCTGTGTAATCTAAACTAAAGAAAATTCAAGGGAAAATTTTAGGAAATAAAAGAAAATTGAAGAAATCAATTGAAACTTGAAGAACATATTAAATTTTCAAGAAAACAACTGATAATTGAAAAAAGGCGAGTATTATTGAATATTAAATAAAATAATTAAAAATTGAAGAAAGGAATTGAAAAATTGAAACTCAACCGTTTTTACACTGCTTAAGGCCTCTTATCTTAGATTTACGGAATTTGCGGACTTTTCTAAACAAATTACGGACTTTACGGACCTTTTTTTAAAAAAACGGACTTTTACGGACCTTTTTTTAAAAAACGGACTTTTACGGACCATAAGTAAATTTACGTACTTTTACGGGATTTACGGAGCTAGTTCGAGCCCTGTCCATCTCCATCTCCATGTTACTGAAAGTTTTATTTATATCTAGTCTTTGTCTCTCTATACCGTAACGGACGAACAGCGTAACAGCTAAAAGTGTAACAGGCCTATAGTTGGCTGATTTCTTATAAAGGATCAGTATACATATAAAATCTCTAAATGTTTATTTGTAAGTAGTTTTTTTTTTAAATTGAGAACATTTGATAAGAAATAATGAAGAATAGAACATAATCAAAATCAAATAAATTATATGGAACAAATGAGAAAATTTCAGAACTAGGTGAAAATTATGTCCATTTTATGGACATTTCGCTTCCAAGTAAGCAATAAATTAATAATATAAAAGTTGATTGGATAAGTTATTAAAAAAAAAAGAATTTTAAATGCAAAAATTCGTAGTTATAAAATAAAAACTAAACAATTTAAAAAAAAGGGAAAGAGATATTGTTAAAAAAAAAAGTAAACAATTAATATCTATTGAACCAATTTTTAAGTTTTATATTAAAGTTAATGAAAATTGGTACATTGTGGTTTTTGTGTTGCAGATTATGAATCTGTTAATAATTTTTCAAAATTCAAAATGGCGGATCCACTATGACGGACGAAAATGCGAAATTTGTGAAACTTAATACATAGGAGTTTTCTGGGTCGCTTTTTACGAATCCAAATCTAATATTTTAAAATTCAAAATGGCGGATTCAATATGGTGGACGAAAATGCAAAATGTTTGCCAGAACTTATCTACCATGTTTCATAAATTTTGCATTTTAGTCCGCTAAATTGGATCCGCCAGTTTGAATTTTAAAATTGTATTATTGGATTTGTAATAAGCGACCCCGAAAAAGTAAAAAAAAACGCTATTTACATATTTTACAAAAACAGTTTCTTTTTTTAGAAATATTCCAAAGTAAGGCTACGATTTTTGTGATTTTAGACGTTAATAAGTTTAAATGTCATAAATTAAAATATTCATAACTTTTTTAAAAATCATAGTAAATTAATTTTTAAATCACTAAAATGTCAAAAATATTCATTTTTGGGACATTTGACATAGAATTACTCAAAATTCTGACGTAATTGACCATTTTGGAAGACAGATTCGTGTTCAGCGCGAAAAATGTTATCGGGTCATTTTATTTACAAATCATAAATAATTAACTTAATAATTTTAAATATTCGCATACATTTTCTTAGTGGTATTATAATCATTCGAGGTGATAGGTTATGAAAAAACATTTAGTAATAAAAATAGAGAGAACCGCAGAGGGAATAATTAATCTTCACATGTTCTTCTGTTTGAATTGCATATGAAAACAAGGCGGTATTTTTACCTGCACTGAAATTCAATTGCAGCATAATAAAATATCATTCCAGAGCTGGAAATAAATACATTCTGAAATAAAATATCAAAGTGGAATTGTTAAATTTAAATACTTTTTTAATTAAAAAAAAAAAATTTTTATACATATTTTAATAATCATTCTACAAAAATGCAAGTTCTCCGTAACTTTTTTGTTTTTATTCATATGGAAGTGAAAAATTATTTTCCTTTAATATTCAAAACCTAATTTAATTAAACCTATTAACAGACAAAAAAATTAATAATGAAATTTTAAAAATTTGAATTGAAAAAAAATAAAATTGATTCTAGTGTTAATCAAAACAAGTTTCTAGTCCTTGAAGTCAAAGGATTAAAAATACAAACTTTAAGAGATACTAATTTTCATTATTTTTGAGTTTATTTCAATTAAAATACAAGTGATCCTAATCTGAAATGATCCAATATTTCATTGTTAGAAATTGAATAATTTCAGATTTCAATAAATGTAAACTTCTTTCGTAATTTAATTTCACCTAGCGTTGAATATATTTTATCAAAATTAATTCCTAATTGTGCAAATTTGCAGGAATAATTTAAATTGACCGAAAATATTTCAATATCAATCAATTGAAAATTGGAATTGATCTGAAGTTTCATTTATTGTAATGTCGATCGATTCAAACTTCAGTTTATTCAAATTTTAATCAATCCAAACCTGCGGTAGTCCAAATTTACACTGATTTAAATTTCAATTAATTCTAATTTTAACCAACTCCAATTTGAATCTATCGAAATTTCAGTCAATTCAAATTTCTGCCCAGATGAATCTCTGCCTGTTAGAAGGTCGACTGCGTAACTTATCTTGGATTCTGATTTCCAGATTTTACATTCCGAATTCCAGACACGACATTTTAGAATAATGATTGCACATCTCAAATTTTAAGTCTGAGATTCCAAATCCTAATTTTCAAAATTCAACTTTCCAAATTTCACATTATTGCAAGTTCCAGATTCTATGTCCAAAAATCCACATTTTAAATTCCAGATTCCAGCTACCAGATTTAAGACTTGACATTCTGGATTTCTGATTCAACATCCTAGTTTAAAAAAAGATGTTTACATTTTAATGTTGGTTAGATTAGGAAACTAAAACTATAAATATTGTGAATTTTTAATTAGAAAAAAATAAAGCAAATTCTAATAAACTTAAAATAAATTATTCTTTTTTTTTATTTTCAGATTAAGTCACTAAGATAAAAAAAAACTTCAATGCAAAACGCGATGCCAGAAAAATGGAAAATGGACCGAAAATGGTAAAATAGAATAATTTTTTAAAGTTCGGAAAATCTGATTCGGACATAGACAGACAGTATTATTTAAAAATTTGTAATTTCATAAATTTTGTAACTTATTTTAACAAACAGCAAACCTTAACAAGAGTCTAACAACAAATAAATGATTAAATTTTAAAAGATGTTTCTAAAATTGTGGATTTTAATAAATGAATTTTTCAAAATTTCGAAAATGTTACTATAGGACAAGGAGTTTTAAAATTTGTTATTTCAACAAGTTTGTAACTACAAATGTAAAAACATAACAAACTTATAAGAACGATGATGGATTAATTTATAAAATCATTTTACTGAAATTTGGGAAATTTAAATGAATTTTCCAAACTTCTGAAAATCTTAGTAACATAACAAATGACAAATTTGTTTTAGAAAATAAAATCTTAGGTCCACATTCAACTCTCATTGATGTTCAAGGTTTTATAAAATACAAAATTTAAGAAATTCAGAATTTTAAAACGTTTCTGTTAGTTATAGTAAAATTTTCGACACTTTGGAAAATTTAGTAAAATTTACGAAATTTTAGATAAATCCTCTTGGAAGTCAATCATTGGTCGTTATTATACTATTGTTAAGATTTAAAGACTGTTAACTTACAGAATTGATAAATTTGGATATTTTGAAAAGATTCTATCAGTTGTTGACCTAGTCAGATTTTCAAAATTTGAAAAATTATGTTAAATATCTTAAAATTTAGTAAAATCGTTAAAAAAATAAATCCTTCATAGTCGTTGTTAGACCCTTGTTAAGGTTTTAAGTTTGTTAAGTTACAGAATTTATAACATTAAATAGTTTGAAAAGATCCTGTCAGTCGTTGTCCTAGTCAGATTTTCGAAACTTTGAAAAAGCTTTATTCTGATCAGTTCCTTTTCCAGTATGTTTATTTTCTTGCTTAAACTTCTTCCACTTATAAAACATTTGGTCCTTGTTAAAAACTCTATTTGACTTTTTTCTGCGAATTAACAACTAATGAAAATTTCATTATATTTGACAATTAATAATTTATTATTAATTAAAATAAATATTTTACATAATTAAATAATCTTAAATATTCAGAACGTGTATTTAAAATATATGTACTTTGGAATGTTGTATCTGAGATGTGAAATTTGGGATGTAGAATTTGGAATGAGGAATCTGGGATTTGGATTCAAAAATGTGGATTCTAAAATGTGGAATCTATGGTCTAGAATGTAGAATCAAGAATTTTGAATCTGGAATGTGGAAACTGGAACTTAAGATGTGTAATCTTAAATATTTATTCCGTTATGTGAAATCTAGAATGTCTAGGATGTTAAATTCAGAATGTCAAATTTCAAATATGTAATTTGGAATATGAAATCCGAGATGTGGAATTCGAAATGTGGAATCTAGAAAGAGGAATCTTGGATTATGAATCAGGGACGTGGAATCTGGAATGTGTAACCTGGAATGTAGAATCTGGAATGTGGAATCTGGAATCTGGAATGTGGAATCAGGAATGTGGAATGTGGAATTTCAAATTTGATATCTAGGATTCATAATCATCAATTCAAGATGTTTAATCTAGAATCTTGAATGTGAAAAATGGAATTTTTAATCTATAGTCTAGGATAAGTTCAAGAAGTTTAATCAAGAATCTTGAATTTAGACTTTGGAATGTAGATTTTGTGACATTGAATTTGGAAAGTGGAATCTGAGATGTGGAATTTGAAATGTAGCATCTAGAATCTAGAATCTGGATTGTAGAACTCGGATTAAGGAATCTGAATTATGGAATATAGGTTCTTATGATGTAGTATTAGGAATGTCGGATGTAAAATCCAAAATTTGGTATCTGGAACTTAAAATGTGTAAGCTTGAATACCTATTCTATTATGTGAAATCTAGAATATCTTGAATGTTAAATTCAGATTGTCAAATTTAAAATTTGGAATGTGGAATCCGAGATCTGAAATTCTGAAAATGTTATTTGGAAGGAGGAATCTGGGATTAAGAATCTAGGATGTGGAATCTGAAGTTTGAAATCTGATAACTAGGATGCATAATCATCAATTCAAGATGGTTTATCTAGAATATTAAGTGTTGAAAATGGAATTTGTTATCTGTAATCTAGGATAAGTTCAAGATGTTTAATCTAGAATCTTGAATGTAGACTTTGGAATGTGGAATCTGAGATGTTGAATTTGGAATGACGAATCTAAGATGACGAACTTTGAATCTAAAATCTAGAATCTATATTGTGGAACCAGGATTAAGAAATCTGGATTATGGAATGTGGGTTCTTAGGATGTAGTATCAGGAATTTTGGTTGAGGAATCCAGAATTTGGAATCTGTAACTTTAGATGTATAAGCTTGAATATTTATTCCGTTATGTGAAATCTAGGATGTCTAGGACCTTAAATTCAGAATGTTAAATTTCAAATTTGTAATTTGGAATGTGGAATTCGAGATGTAAAATTCGGAATGTAATATCTGAAAGGAAGAGTCTGGGATTAGGAATCTGGGACGTAGAATCTGGAATGTGTAATCTGGAATGTGAAATCTAGAATTTGGAAACTGTAATCTAGGAAGTATAATCATAAATTCAATATGTTTAATCTGGTATATTGAATGTTGAATATGGGATATGGGTTTTGGAAATATATTTCTAGGATATGGAGTACAGGATGAAGACTTTGAAATGTGGAATCCGAAAAAAGGAATTTGAAATATGGAATATAGACTCTAGGCTGTATCAAGAATTCAGGATGCAGAATTTGGAACCAGGTATGTGCAATGTTAAATATGGAATTTGGAATGTGAAATTTCTGATGTGAAATCTCAGATGTGGAATCTCAGATGTGTGATTTGAGATGTGGAATTTAGAATGTGAAACATAGAATTAACAGTCTGGATTGAGGAAACTGGGTTAAGGAATATGGATTTTGGAATATGGGATCTTAGGATGTGGTATTAGGAATTTCGGATGTGTAATTTGGATTTTGGAATCTGAGATTTGATATCCAGAATGTGGAATCTGGGATTAGGAATTTGGGATGGGATATCTGGAATGTGTAATCTGGAATCTGGAATTTGAAATATGTAATCTAGGATGTATTATCATAAGTGCAAGATGTTATATGTAGAATCTTAAATATTGAATATGGGATATGAGTTTTGGAAATATAATTCTAGGATGTGGAGTACGGGATGAAGAATTTGAAATGTGGAATCCAGAAAAAGGAATTTGCAATATGGAATTTGGCTCTAGGCTGTATCAAGAATTCGGAATGTAGAATCTGGAATTTGGAATCAGGTATGTGCAATAGGAGATATAGATTTTGTAATGTGGTCTCTGAGATACTGAATGTGAGATGTGGAATCTGAGATGTGGGATCTGAGATATGGAATCTGAGATGTAGAATCTGGAAAGTGGAATCTGAGATGTGGAATTTGGAATGTGGAATCTAGAATGTAGAATCTGCATTGTGGAACTCGGATTAAGGAAGCTGCATCATGGTATATGGGATCTTAAGAAGTAGTATCAGAAATTTCGGATCTGGAATCTAGATTTTGGAATCTGATATTTGAAATCCAGAATGTGGAATCTATAAATCTATAATCAAGAACGTGGAATCAGGAATTCGGGATGTTGAATCTGGAGTCTGGAATTTGGAATCTGTGATGCGGATTTTGGAGTCTGAATTCTGTAATTTAGACTCTATTATATAAAATCCGCTAGCTAGGATCTGGAATATAGAATCTAAAAACTGAAATCTGGAACTAGAAATTTGAAACTTGGGATGTGTAATCTTGAATATTTAATCCAATACGTGGAAACTTTTGTACATAATCTAGAATACATATTCTGGAATATTGAATTCGGAAATTGGAATTTGAATTCTTGAACCTGTAAAATGAAATTTGGATGTATTATATCTGGAACATTGAACTTACAATGTTAAGTTTAGTATGAAAAAAAATGTTTACGTAAAATCTAAAATGCTAAATCTCCTAAATTAAATTTGTGAAATTTCTTATAAGAACTAACAGGTTTTTCGACCCAAAAAAGAAAAAAAAAATCAAAAATCACTGAAACTCTCCTGTTTTACATAAGAGTATCTTCATATTGATAAAATGCAGAGAAACACGAATTTAAGGACAAAATAACAAAATATTTTTAGTGTTGGTAATTTATGAGTATCACAGAGTAGATATGCAGTTGAAAGAACATACAATACACGTGTTACATGAATGTACATGTCGCTTCCTACATGACATTCTAAGATTTTCATACGTTCGTGTTGGTTATTGGTAAAGTTGAACGCGACATCCTGTAGCCCTTAGTTTGAGTTCCTTTCCCCCTTTCCAACCCCTGGTGCCAGATACTCACCCCAGATGCTACCGTTGTCCCCTTTACGGACTGTCCCCCTCTCTAACACCCTCTCACCCCTCTCCCCCTTCACAGAGCCGTTTTCTACTTACCGTAACCTCGATGCGGTCTTTCAACTTTGCTCAAGGATGTTGGCGAAGTCTTCCAGGCAAAATAAAAGGAACGCGAAGGGGAGCCTGAATTGCAGTGATAGAAGCACGAGGACGAGGAACCAAGGCGAGTGATAAACTGATATGATCACGTATATCTTATTGTGATAAATGTCATGGCTCAGTGATTCACTCTGGACGTTTTCGCTTCTTATGGTTATCAGCCATAATTCACTACCGATAGGTTTCTCCAAACTCTCAGTCCCTTTGTGAGTTATTGTCCTTGCAACTGCATATTTCTTAAAGCAGAATTATTATTCTCCAAAACATATTCAAATCAAGCTAAAAAGTTGAAACTTTTGACACAGATCTAAATAATATTTTCTCTTTTTATCTTCAAAAAAGTTGTTGATCTATATTAGGTCGAGTCCATAACAAGTGATCACACCAATTTCAGTCATATTGAGTAATATTTACGAAATTGATATTTTGGGTTCCTTTAGGAGTAAAAAAAATAAATTTTAATTAATTTTAAAAAATTCAAAATATTTTCGAAAATATTCAAATTCAAAATTTTGAGTACTATTTTTTTTGTTTTATCATAACTTCTGTAATTTTGAAGCAATTGAGATCATTTTTTTTTTAAATTACTCGTATTTAAATACTCTTTCAAGAAAAATTATAATAATTAAGAAATTGTTTATAATTAAATTTTTATTAAAAAAATTAAATTATTTATTGAAACAAAATCTAAAGTATATCATTGATCTTTTTCAAAAAATTCATAAACATAGCCTATAATGTGCTTAAAAATTTAGGCCAAAGAAAAAGATGGTATGTATTATAGTTTTTGAGAAAAAAACTATTAAGTTATGCTAGCGCGGCGCAGACCGGTGTCACCGCTACTCAACGCGTAGTTCCGTAGTAACCGAAATGTATGTATATTATTACATAATATAAATACAGTTAATCGTCATGTTTATTTTTTTATTTTACAAATTGTGCTGTGCACAGAATTTTTAAAAAAATGTTTGTTTCAATTTTATTCTCAAGGGGTACGAAGGAATGAAATTTTTGTGTACCTTTAATGGTCATAGCTTGATTAAATCTTTCACTTAACAATTGTTTTTCAGCTTCATATTCTGCGTAATTACAAAATTCTACATTAATTTTCTCTAAACTGGATTTTGCCCACTCGTATAAGTCAAGAGGAGTAACAATTTGATTGTTTAATGGTCGTTGTAAACTTGCTTCTTTCAACTATTTTCAAACTATTTTTATCATTCTTTAAGGGGAGAGATAGGTGAAATTTTAACTCAACAAAATTTTTGATGCTCAGAGGTGTCATTTTTTTTCTTACATCAATTAAGATGTAGAATTATGGTATTACATAAAAATTAAAAAACAATATTTTTTTGGTCATTTTCGAAATTTTATTTTTCAAAATCCATATGATGGATTGTAGAAAATCATTTAAAAATCCCACAAAAAAATTGTCGATGGAAAAAATGAAAATTGTGAAAGAGGTTTAATTTTTAAAATTTAAGTTTTTCTTAGAATAAATTTCTCAAACTCCGCAAATTATTTGTTTCTCTATTATTGACATTACCCCATAATTTTAGGTCTAAAATTGCATAAGAAAAAAAATTAACACCCCTGAACATCGCGAATTTTGATAATTTTACCAGTCCATTATTTTTCTTTCTTCAGTTTTAAATTATTTTAATTATTCACTTATTTTCACTTATTTTTACCAGTTTTTAATTATATTAATTATTTTTCAATTGATTTAACAAATTTTCAATTATTATTCTTAAATTTTAATAATTTTCCCAATTTTTAGTTATTTTTATTATTTTTCTATAAATTACCAATTTTTTAATTACTTTTTTTTACTTTAATTATTTTCTCCGATTTTTTTAATTCTAAAGTTTGATGTCCATGTACTATGAAAAGATCAGTGCGACTTTCTGAAGCTTATAATTTAAATATAATACACTAACTATATTTACATTATGTAAAAATATACATAGGGGAGAGTGGCCATCAATGTACCGGGTTTTTTTCAAGGTCATAGTACTTATTCAATTTCACCAATTTCAAGCACTTCTTTGCATCAATATAAAACTACAACACTTCTCTAAGTAATGCACACATATTATACACGATTTATTTTGATTAAATAATAAAATTTAGGATTTTTCTAAAGTAACAAGCTATTTTCATTTTCAACAACCTGGGTACACAATGAACCACCTCTATAAAAACACTAAAAATGTTCAACAATAATAATATTGCAATTTTCACTTTGTAAAAAACTTATTTTCTATCAAATAATATAAAACATTATTACTTAACACTTTTTAATTGATAGTGTATAACATAAATATACCTCAAATTTAAGTTAACTAGCTAAAATGGCATTTTAGTTTTGCTATGTTGAAAAGAGTACTGATAACAATCGCTGTAACATGCTGTACGCATGCCTAGTTTTTTAATCAGGCATACCACTCTGAAAATCGAAAATACACTGAAATTTTAGGTGGTTCATTGTTCCCCGGTACATTGAATCAACATGATATTTGCAACAAAAATGGTTTTTTATAACTTAATCCAATATTCCAAAATCTTTATCTCATTAGAATATTGTAGTTAAGGCCCGATACAAAATAAATCTTAAGTACATTTATTTTTAAATTGTCTTATTTCAATTAAAAAACGTGTTTGTATTTTAGGTAAACTTTTCCTTCAGTGCATCAAAAACAGTTTTTTTCAGTTTTCTCTGTAAAGAATAAATCCACATTTCTCAAATTTATGGACGTAGTGTGTTTACGCAAACTTCATTTATATTTAAAATTAGGAGAATTTTTATTTAATTGTTTCTGAGAAAATTGGAATGGTTCATTGAAAAAACTGGTACATTGATGGCCACTCTCCCCTACATTTCGGTTACTACGGAACTACGCGTTGAGTAGCGGTGACACCGGTCCGCGCCGCGCTAGCATAACTTAATAATTTTTTTCTCAAAAACTATAATACATATCATCTTTTTCTTTGGCTTAAATTTTTAAGCACATTATAGGCTATGTTTATGAATTTTTTGAAAAAGAACGATGATATACTTTAGATTTTGTTTAAATAAATAATTTAATTTTTTTAATAAAAATTTAATTATAAACAATTTCTTAATTATTATAATTTTTCTTGAAAGAGTATTTAAATACGAGTAATTTAAAAAAAAAATGATCTCAATTGCTTCAAAATTACAGAAGTTATGATAACACAAAAAAAATAGTACATAAAATTTCGAATTTGAATATTTTCGAAAATATTTTGAATTTTTTAAAAATAATTAAAATTTATTTTTTTTACTCCTAAAGGAACCCAAAATATCAATTTCGTAAATATTACTCAATATGACTGAAATTGGTGTGATCACTTGGTATGGACTCGACCATTAGTAGCAGGGCTGATAGTAGTTTTTTTTGTGATTCGGTTTTAACACTATTTTTGGTCTTGAAAGCAAAAAAATAACACGACACTGAAGTCATTTTAAAAGAAAAACACGTTTGTCATAATCCTAGAATTATAAAGAGCTTTTCGTGCTGAGAATTTAATTTAATGCAGTACTCGTGAACTTAAATTTCTGCAGAAATTAAAATGTGTTTTTATTATTTTACTTTTGTGAATTTAGATAAATAGGAATTGAATGTAGCAGAAGGTTGAAAATTGAACATGAAAAATAAATCGTAAAGATAGTAGTGCTATTAATTAAATATGATATAAGTGAACTTTGAAATAAATGATAATAAATTTTTCATTAAATTCAATTAAAGTTGAAAAAAGAGAAAAAAAATTGCAGTGTTGGGAATTGATTAGAATGTTGCAGAGACAAGGATAAAGAATAAAGAAAAAGCATTAAAGAAGATAATTTTGAACACTAGGTGGAAAGAAAAGCACGCGATCTGGCACGTTTCAGGATCAGCAAAATATATCTAAAGATGTATATGTTCTGCACGGTTTGTTCTGGAAGCATTGTTTCTCACAGAGAAAAGCTCCAGAGCGAGAATGTGAATCGCGAAGTCGAAGCATGCTCGACAAATAGCTACTATGGGATGAGGGCTTTGTTGACCCGAGCTTGGTGTTTACCTAGATTCTATATACACTGCTTTATGATTAAAGTGCACCAATATGTTTGTCATAATCGTAGCTTTGCTACAGGCTATAAAGAGACTTGTACACTTTCCTAACGACGTTTTCCACTTTGGTTAAACTCTTCCTGAATTTGCCTTTAATACAATCATTTTATCCTATTTTACTCTCAACTCGTAATTATTGAGTACTTTATATAACAATATTACGTCATTCCACTGAGAGTTAATTTTAAATCAATTTTAATTAAAGATCTATTTTGTAAAAATTAAGTGTAAATGGTGGCGATGTATTTATCAAAGAAGTTTAATTAAAAAAATAGAAAATACAGGAAATATATTCTAAAATTTCTAATAAATTAAAATTGAAATGTTACGAAAAGAAATTATTTTTCCCCACCCCGGTGCAATAATCCCCTTCAATGGAAGAATTACGTCTAATCTTTGGGAGGAAATAAATCAAACAGGAACACCTATATTGATTTCCCCAACCAAGAAACTGAGAGTACCTAGTAGAACACAACCTACAACCTCACGGTAGCACTAATAGACGTTGCAATCCTCCACCACTGTTCGACAAACTAAAGAGGGCCTCCTCTATTAATTTAGAGAACGCCTAGGCGATCCTTCATCTCAAAGGTTCCGGATACATCGCATGAGTTTTGAGGGAGGAGCACCTTCACTCAATCTCCATGCACTCTCGTTAGTCAGTCTGGCTTCTAGACAGCTTACTCTGAGATAATGATGATGTGGCGTGAGCACCCACACACAACTCTTCTACTGTCCAGTAGCCTACTGAGTTGCCTAGCACAGGACCGAGGAGCGCCTCGAGTCCCGTCCGCCAGACGACTGACCGAATTGGTGAGCGAACCCGAATATATATACGAGCCGTGAGTCGCCGCTGCGAAGAAGGGGAAGAGAGAGACACGCGAGAAGTGAACCCCACTCTCTTCGAGAGCCCTGCCGCATGCCGGCTTGTGTAGGTATGAGTACGCTACATATTAGTAACTCATAAAATTACCAATATATAATTCTAACTCAGAGCACAGTTCAATATGAAGCTAGTTCGTTGTTCGTACAATATGATGCCTATTGAATTTTCAGAATAATATGATTTTATCTCAAAGTTGCTTTTATGTATAGTCCCGCTCAAAAGAATTTGCTCACCCTAAGGCATGTAAGGGCATTACAAAAAGTTTTCTTCATTAATTATAAAGATAAAACCTTTATCAAATATTTATTTTAAAGCTTGAATATTTGACTTAAAACGATACCTAAACAAAATTTAAAAAGAAAATTTTCTTATTGTTTAATTGCTTAAATAAATAATTCTTGTATAATAATGTCTGTTTTTGTCCTTGAAAAAATCTTAATTAATATTGCTTAAAAAATGTTTCAGACATTTCGAAATCGAAATGATTTCCTCTTCAGGGAGTCTAGTGATATAAATAAAAATAATTTTTTAAATCAAAGAAGTACAAAGTATTATGTATACAAAACTCTTTTGTTGAAGAGTGGTGAGTGTTTAGAGTTCAGTTCTAATTGTGAAGTCATTCCTGTCTGTGCACACATTTTACAAATTAAAAGTATTTTTAATGTTTGATAGTTTTATTTTATTTTATTTTTTACGTGTTATTATTTTATGTGTGTTTTTGTGACAATAACTAAAAAAATGACAATTATATACTTTATAGGTATGTTATTTACTATAATTTTAATTTTATTTTTTAATTTTATACATGTATATATTTTTTTTCTTATTTTATTTATTTATTTTTTTCTCTTTTTCAAAAAAATTTGTAGTAGTCAATTTTTAAAGTTTAAGATTTAATGTTAATTTTTGATAATTGATTTTATTTATATAATTTGTTCGTTATTTTAATGTTTTCATAAATTATTTTTATTATAGCGTTTCTGACTCTGAACACTGGTTTTCCCTTTTATATAAATGTATTGACGACTTCGTATTAAGAGATGTTTTATACCATTGTGACGATTGAAATTCTTCATGAATTTCTGTTTTTGTTTATGCTTTAATTACTGGTATGATTTTATTTCATAATTGTTTTTATAATTTATTTACTATTGTAATTATTTTCAATTTTATTTTTCATTTATTATTTTTAAAATTATTATCGTTAAGTTTTTGTATGCATAATACTTTGTACTTCTTTGATTTAAAAAATTATTTTATTTTATATCACTAGACTCCCTCCAGAGGAAATCATTTCGATTTCGAAACGTCGGAAACATTTTTTAAGCATTAAACTGCATTGTCCGAATGACTTCATTTTGTTTATCTTCTTTCAACCTTCTATCAAAAAAATATTACCTACTCGGACGTAAAAAGTTGTTAATAATAATAATGCTTAAATAAAAAAAAAAATCATTTTTTTTTTAAATTTCAAATTGATACAATTTTTGAAAAAATCATCACATTTTAATTCTACTCATGGCATTTGAAAGAATTTTTTGTCATCTTTAAAACGATTTTTTAAAAATTGCTGTACGATATTTTTTAAGGAAGATAGGATCATTTGTTTACAAAAATAACCTTTTTTCAATTGTTGGTAACATGAGAACAACTGAATTTTGAAAAAAATTGTTTAAACAAAAAATGTGCCTCTTTGTGCGTAGAATTAAGAAAAAGATATTTAAACATAAAAAAAAATTTCTACATTTTTTCCTTCTGTATATATTATTATATTTTTAAGACGAATAACATAAATACATATCAGTACATATTGATAAAAAAAAATTTTTTGTTTTAATGTTAAAATATTTTTCCTAATTCTACGCACAAAAAGGCACATTTTTTTTCTTAACAATTTTTTCCTAAAGTCAATTGTTCTCAAGTTAACACCAATTGAAAAAAGGCTATTTTTATAAATATGATTTTATAAAATGATCATATCTTTCTTAAAAATTATCGTAGAGCAATTTTGAAAAAATCGTTTTAAAGGTGATAAAATATTCTTTCAAATGCTATTTATAGAATTGAAATGTGATAATTGCTTCAAAAATTCTATCATTTTGAAATTTTTTAAAAAAAGTGAAATTTTTATTTTTTTTTATTTTAAGCAATTAAACAATAAAGACAAGTACAAACTCTTGCCAAAAAATTAAACTAGTTACGAATATTTTTTTTTAAATTGAAAAAATTGATTTAAATCAATTGCAGCCCTGGTTCTGACCTAGGTTGCATGTTTCGACCTTGAGAATAATTTTTTAAATGGCTATATCTCCTAAACTACTAAATTTTCCAATTTTGAGCATTTTACAAAAAATTGTTTGTACCCCGTCTTAAAGAATAAAACTAGCTGATTCACCTGTGTGATTCTCGGAAGCTGGGACTCATTATTTTCGACAAGAATGAGAGGATGAGAATGGACCAACATTCATTTTTGTTACTATCACTATGGTACGTTGGTATTTCGTAGTTTTCTTTGAAAATTTGTTCGCTCAAAGAACGAGCTGACCAAGTGGATTGGAACACACCGCAGAGAGAATGAGAATCACAAGGACTTCCATGGGCTACTTGAGAAAGCAGGCGAGTGTATACACTTTGAGAAGTGCAACTCTGAAAGCTCAGCTTACTAGGTTGTCGATGTACCATGAATGTAAGACCGAAGAAGAAAACACGATTTTACCATCTATACCCAACGCTTTACTGAAAAAAAAAAATCTTAAAATGTATCAAATAAGAGCAAAGTTCAAAGTAAATGAAATTTTCGTATAATTATCTTAATGTTATTTAATTCTATTTGCAATTAGTAATTAATTTTTACTAAGTTTGCTGGAAATATTAACATTAAAAATGATATTCAAATCAATTTAAAATGAAATCAAAATGAATAATTTGGTATATTGAAAAATAGTTAATAATGTTTTTTTAAACGAATATACATTTATCATTTGAGTTATATCACGTAGAATTAATATCAGTCGCTTTAAGCCACAGAAATTTCTGAGAGGAATTGTCTGACTTTGAAGAACTCGATCTACTTAAGTCTGATTATTCGTTTACTCTTGCTACTTGGAACATTTCATCTTTGATTTTATCCCCTTCAGAGTAAAACTTTCTGTAGATTTATTCCTATTAGATACTGTGGTTTCTGGAACTTTTATAGGTGATTTTATTAACTTTCGTGATTTGAAAAATTCAAGATTACTTTTCTCGGCAAAATAAATACACAAAATGTCGCTAACGTAGTTTTCCAACTTAACTAAAGAACTTAAAAAAAACAGTACGAGAAACTTGGTTCTCTTTAAAACAAAGATAAAAATGAAAAAATATTGTTGCTTAATATTTTTATTTGATTGGCCTTAAAAGTGTTTTATCACTCTCAGTTTTATTATCTTATAATATTAGTTGTTTTTTCGAAGAAACAGTTTTAAAAAAGATTTTTACCTTTGTTTTTTGTGTCGCTCTAAACAGCCTAGAACTAGTTCTAAACAATTCCAAACTAGTTTCAAATAGTTCCGAAATAATTTCCAAAAATTTTTAACTAACTCCAAACAGTTTCGAATTTTTTTCAAGCATTAAATCAAGAGTTTTTTCACTAGTTCTTAACATTTTTTATTTTTCCAAATAATTTTAAAATAGTTACAAATGGTTTTGAATTAGTTGGAAACAGGTTTGGACAGATTTGTTCTAAACAGTTCCAAACAAGTTTCAAACAATTTCGACTTTTTTTAAAACAGTTTAAACTAATTTCAAATAGTTTTAAAATTGTTTTAAATAACAGTTTTGAGCTGGTTTCAAACATAACAAATTTAATTTTTTTTAAAAATTAGGACTAGTTCCAAACAGTTTTTTATTATTTTTAAACAGTTGTGAACTAATTTAAAAACGGCTTTGAACTAGTTTCAAACAGATTGGTACTAATTCCAAACAGTTTTGAACTAGTTTTAAATAGTTCAAAATAGTTTTAAATAATTTCGAGATGATTTTTCCTTTTTTTTTTATTTTCTCATAGTAAACTTTGTAATATTTTTTCCCTTGCTTATAGATAAAGTTTTGTATTACCCCCCAATAACCTGTTTCGATTTTTTGCCATTTCTAGATGTTTTTCGAACCCAGAATTATAACAAAATTTCGTAGAATAAATTTTTGAGAAAAAAACCATGCTGTGAGAAAACATATAAAATATTAACCTTATTTCGATTCGAGATAATCCTATTAAAATAATCATCTCATAAAAATTTCCCTTTCAAGAGCTTTTACCTTGTCAAATTGGATTTACACAAAAACGAAATGAAAATTTGATTTAATTGTCTACTAAATAATTCACCCAAGTCGATAATCAATAACGATACATTTTTGAATTGACGTAACACATTTTAACCCAAAGGTCACTGTAAAATTTATTTCATATGTTGAATTTGGGCATGTAACGTACCTATTGGTACAGTTTATATCTTTAAAAAAAAATTTTATCCTTGCTACAAAAGGTCGGCTTTGTAACTTCAAAATTCAAAAAATAGACAGAGAAGAATAGAAAGGTGTATGTATTATTGTATATTGTGTATCACTAACTCAAAATGTATTCAACTATAATTACTTGTGTTAAAATCAGCTATAGCAAGAGATGTTTAGGTTTTTTTTTTAAAGATTTGTGCATATTATTTAGAACAGTTGAAATAAAAAGTGCAGAGTTATGGAGTAAGGATATCAACTAATATCATCCCGTAAAGGAATCGGGTAGTTCGTATTCTTTAAATCGTATTTTGATATAGTAAGCGATTTTTTTTCGTAAATGCACGGTTTTGTTACAAGAGAAGTATTTATATTTCCTTCACGATAGTCTCTTCTTATAAATTCCTTAACTCATGTCATCCATTAAAATCTTACTTAAAGCTCATTCTAAAACTATTTTATTTCGGTGCATTTTTGTCCCAAGATAGAGTGGGTCTAAAAATAACACCTAAAGTAATTAAGTCAACAAATGGGATGGAAACTTCATCAATTTCGATCCGAGAATAGTATTTAAGTTTATATTATTAATATACCAAGTGGATCTAATTATCATGAAATACGTTTTACAAAAATTTACCTTAAGTATTTTTATCTCGAACCACTTAAATACGCATTCTACATATTCATTTATTGAGACTAGATTATTTCTTAGGTTTTCAAGACTAGAATGTAAATAGATCTGTAGATCATCCACAAAGTTCATATGCTTAGAATGTTTGAGAGTACTCCGAAGTCATTTGTAAAAAGAAAGAACAAAAGAGAACCCAACCCTGATCCTTAAGGGACACCCATTCCGATATGACTCCACCCCAATTTTTCGTTATTAGCTCCAACAACAGCCTGCATCCTATCAGACAGATACGAACCAAACCATTTCAATACAGAACTCGATAAACCAATAGATTTTTGTTTTAAAAACAATTTTGAGTGAGGAACCATATCAAAAGCCTTAGAAAAATCAAAGCAGACAATTATTGTTACCATTTTTTGATCAATTGCTTTATACATATCATCAGTTACTTTTAAAAGGAGTGTCTGTTAAACCTTTTTTTAAGACCAGACTGGAAAGGACTCAAGATGTCATTAACTTCAATGAATTTAACCAGTTGATCATAAACAATTCTCTTAAGAACCTTTGACAAACACCAAAGAATAGCTATCGGTCTATAGTCACCATTTGGAGCTTTCACTTTGTCAATTGGTCTTCTAAGAATCTTTTCCAATTCATTAGGGAACACAGACATTTGCAATGATAAATTAAAAAGATCGAGAATAAATGGGAACAAGACTGGCAATGCTTTCTTAACTGCTCTTATGGATATACCATCGAATCCTTGTGTCTCAGTTTTAATACTCCGTTAAGCTATAATTAGGACATCTGTCCTTCTATGATAATATTTATTCTATATTATCTTTAAAGAAAAAAAGTGTCATCAAATTCATTTTCATCAGTCAAACTTACGAGAAACGAAGACGTGATATTAAAAGACAAGTTTCCACAAATAGACAAAAAGAAATCATTAATTTCATTTACATCAAGCAATAAAAGAATTCAAAAATCTATCACTTTCAACACCTGGCTTATTGTTACCATTCGATAAATTCCAAGTGCGGAGATACCTGACAGCTTTCTCTTGAGCATTATCGAGTCTAAAAAGGGATCGGGTAAATCTCGTCGTCTCATAGTCATACATCGTCCGCTGTGAAATCGTCGAATATACATTTGGCAGAGGGTGAAAACACGTAGACGACATTGAAGTGAGAAGATTTAGACCAACGACGATCGAGAGAGACGAATGATGTAAGCGAGAGGAGATACTATTTGTAAGAGAGAGAAGAGAGAGAGAGAGAAGAGAGAGAGAAGAGAGACAGATCGTAAAAGCGAGGAGAAAGACGACTCGAGGGAAGAACAAAGTGAAAGCTAAGAGCGTACGTATTTAGGATCGATGTCGACTCGGTTACAGTAATTTATCGTGTCCCTTTTCCTCCGTGGATTTCGATTACTTTGGAGTGCGCGCTCCGGTACGCTTGACCATTCGTGTACCAAAAGCTAAATCGAGATCACTATGTGTCCTTTCTATCCATCGAGCCATCGTCCCTCCTTCTATGTCTGTTCTCGCGTAAAACACACACTCGGGATCTCAAACTGCGAGTACTCGTACTGCCAATATCTGTCACTACAGCATCCACGGACCGGTCCAGTTCTCCACTATGTGCCTATTCCGCCAAACCCATTTCCTCACTCTCACTAAACTCAACTCGGTTACATCAACATCATCCAGCAACAATCAGAACTCCCGATTGATTCCGCCAGAATCCATACAGCTAAACTGAATTGCTGAGATGGCTGCTGTTGTAAAGGCAAAACAATACTCCAAGCTCGACTAAGGCTTCTCAGATTAAGCCAACTTTGATTTATGAACGACAGGGATGAAACCGCGGGATATGGAAACAAGTTGCTGATCTTCCGACTCGAGAACAGAGACAATTGTTCCTGCGCTTTTCCTAAAGAAACTTGGGCAATTCAAACTACTTTGTTTCGAAAGCTCCCAATCCGAATGTAAGAGTTCATCAAGATTTATTTCATTCCAAGAACAATAATAATTTTGCTCGATCGAGGTCTTATGGAATTTTTATCTCGAAATTGATTAATGCAGTTTACTTGTAAGTTAAAACGAGTTTCAGAGTCTATGTTCATTTTCTTTTTATTACACTGAAAGAAATATTATAAAAGTCAATAAAAGGGAAAATATAATATAATATTGTACATGTATAATTATAAATTTGAATTTATCTCTATTGGGCTGCCCTTGAAATGGCAGGTTTTAATTTTGGATTATTTGAAAGACAAGATTCATATAGTTACTTTGGGTAGTCATTCTTCGAGACCCCTGTAGCGGTTACTTGTATGTGTTGGCTATATAGTTTTCATTTGCGAAAAGTGGAGCTTGGTTCCCTTTCCATTACGATTCGTAAAAGTGGAAATTCGGAAAACTTGAAATATGCGTAGACATTATTGTAGACCGATCATTGTCTCGCTTGTTAACTGGTCGAGTCCATACCAAGTGATCACACCAATTTCAGTCATATTGAGTAATATTTACGAAATTGATATTTTCGGTTCCTTTAGGAGTAAAAAAAATAAATTTTAATTATTTTTAAAAAATTCAAAATATTTTCGAAAATATTCAAATTCAAAATTTTGAGTACTATTTTTTTTGTTTTATCATAACTTCTGTAATTTTGAAGCAATTGAGATCTTTTTTTTTTAAATTACTCGTATTTAAATACTCTTTCAAGAAAAATTATAATAATTAAGAAATTGTTTATAATTAAATTTTTATTAAAAAAATTAAATTATTTATTTAAACAAAATCTAAAGTATAACATCGATCTTTTTCAAAAAATTCATAAACATAGCCTATAATGTGCTTAAAAATTTAGGCCAAAGAAAAAGATGGTATCTATTATAGTTTTTGAGAAAAAAATTATTAAGTTATGCTAGCGCGGCGCAGACCGGTGTCACCGCTACTCAACGCGTAGTTTCGTAGTAACCGAAATGTATGTATATTATTACATAATATAAATACAGTTAATCGTCATGTTTATTTTTTTATTTTACAAATTGTGCTGTGCACAGAATTTGAAAAAAATTTTGTTTCAATTTTATTCTCAAGGGGTACGAAGGAATGAAATTTTTGTGTACCTTTAATGGTCATAGCTTGATTAAATCTTTCACTTAACAATTGTTTTTCAGCTTCATATTCTGCGTAATTACAAAATTCTACATTAATTTTCTCTAAACTGGATTTTGCCCACTCGTATAAGTCAAGAGGAGTAACAATTTGATTGTTTAATGGTCGTTGTAAACTTGCTTCTTTCAACTATTTTCAAACTATTTTTATCATTCTTTAAGGGGAGAGATAGGTGAAATTTTAACTCAACAAAATTTTTGATGCTCAGAGGTGTCATTGTTTTTCTTACATCAATTAAGATGTAGAATTATGGTATTACATAAAAATTAAAAAACAATATTTTTTTGGTCATTTTCGAAATTTTATTTTTCCAAATCCATACGATGGATTGTAGAAAATCATTTAAAAATCCCACAAAAAAATTGTCGATGGAAAAAATGAAAATTGTGAAAGAGGTTTAATATTTAAAATTTAAGTTTTTCTTAGAATAAATTTCTCAAACTCCGCAAATTATTTGTTTCTCTATTTTTGACATTACCCCATAATTTTAGGTCTAAAATTGCATAAGAAAAAAAATTAACACCCCTGAACATCGCGAATTTTGATAATTTTACCAGTCCATTATTTTTCTTTCTTCAGTTTTAAATTATTTTAATTATTCACTTATTTTCACTTATTTTTACCAGTTTTTAATTATATTAATTATTTTTCAATTGATTTAACAAATTTTCAATTATTATTCTTAAATTTTAATAATTTTCCCAATTTTTAGTTATTTTTATTATTTTTCTATAAATTACCAATTTTTTAATTACTTTTTTTTACTTTAATTATTTTCTCCGATTTTTTTAATTCTAAAGTTTGATGTCCATGTACTATGAAAAGATCAGTGCGACTTTCTGAAGCTTATAATTTAAATATAATACACTAACTATATTTACATTATGTAAAAATATACATACATTTCGGTTACTACGGAACTACGCGTTGAGTAGCGGTGACACCGGTCTGCGCCGCTCTAGCATAACTTAATAATTTTTTTCTCAAAAACTATAATACATACCATCTTTTTCTTTGGCTTAAATTTTTAAGCACATTATAGGCTATGTTTATGAATTTTTTGAAAAAGATCGATGATATACTTTAGATTTTGTTTAAATAAATAATTTAATTTTTTTAATAAAAATTTAATTATAAACAATTTCTTAATTATTATAATTTTTCTTGAAAGAGTATTTAAATACGAGTTATTTAAAAAAAAATGATCTCAATTGCTTCAAAATTACAGAAGTTATGATAAAACAAAAAAAATAGTACTCAAAATTTTGAATTTGAATATTTTCGAAAATATTTTGAATTTTTTAAAAATAATTAAAATTTATTTTTTTTACTCCTAAAGGAACCCAAAATATCAATTTCGTAAATATTACTCAATATGACTGAAATTGGTGTGATCACTTGGTATGGACTCGACTAACTGATTTAATTCACGTCACACTCAAAAGTCTTAGCGAAAACCTTTGAGGTAAATTGTTCTTATATAATTGATTCTTATACGGTGAAATTGTGAAATATTATATAATTTATTTTATTGTTGTGATATTTTTTTATTACAGTGTGACGTTTTTATATATATATATTTTTATATTCGGCTTTATCTGATGATATCCTCGCTAAATTTAATGGAAACCGGAGTGGCACTAAGGATATCTGCAATTTGAAATAGGTATAACTAACTAAATTACCTGGTCGATCCAATTTTGGAGATAAACTTTAGTTGCGAATTTTTCTTAAGTTGTTGAAAATCTTAAGTAAACTCATCATCGGTCAACATCGACAAAATTCGAGGAATGTATGTATGTTAAATTGTTTTGTTAATCATCAGTGTTCAATTGAATATTAATTCTCGCTAGGACTGGCCATGCGATTAATAATGTTATTTATATTTATTGAAAAGTTTCCTTGTTATAATAAATTGCCACAGTCGTTAAATTAAAATTCTGTACTCTAATTATTTCAATGGAGCAGAGAAATTTGACTTAAACGTAAATTTATTGTATATAAATTTGAAATAATGAAAGAAATTGTTTCACCCCTTTTCAAGGGTTCCTCGAAAATCGTCTTTGGGTCCTCCGGTTTTTATAATTTACATTAACGACATTGCATGCGAAATTAAATCGTTTATCCTTATTTTTGCTTATGATGTCAAGATTTTTAGGATTATTAAAAGCACACTAGACGCTGAATTACTACAATTGGATCTTAATACTGTTTTTCGGTGGTCATTAGAAAACCAATTACCTCTAAACACCGATGAATGCAATTTTATGTCTATCGTCGGGACTCAGAATAGAATTATTTACGACTATAAAATTAATAATAGTGTTTTAACAAGAGTATACCAAACTAGAGATTTGGGTGTTTTGATTAACGAAAGGTTTTATTTTCACGACCATAGATTTACGCTTCCACTTTAATGAGTTCTATGTTTTTTTAGAATTCCTAGGCTGGAGGCTAGATTTAAAGAACCTTTTTATAAACTGTTAAATTTTAAGTTTTCTGAAACGATAATATATTAGCTTGTGCGTATAATGAAAAGTTAAATTTCCAGATAGTTTATCTTCAGGTGACTCTGGTTTCAACAATGTTAATTGTTATTGTATAATCTCTCCGCGACAGTTTTGTTGAGCTTTCTACGTGAAAATTTATATTAATTCGAGATTTGAAGTTGTTAATTACCAATATTGAATTATGATTTTAGTTTCGTCTTTTCTTCAGATTGTCATTAAAGATAAGCTTTATTAGAATTTTGAGAGTTTCGCTTTATCATTTGGTGTGTATTTAACTGAGAAACTTAAACATACCTACTGAGAGTAATGTTAATTAGATGATTGTTAATTTCACTAATTTTGCTGAATATGAAATATAGTCTAAGATTGTTTTACATTATAAATTTTGTTACAAATTTATTTAAGATTAATTTTCTCCGAAAACCCATTAATAAGAAGAAGTTTTAGTTATGTTAGAGTAGATATGGAGTTTGTTTATTAATCGCGTTGTTAAGTTAGTTTTGTGTCTCGAACATCATAAGTAAGCTTATATTTCTGAATTATAAGATCATTAAATTTCTCTGTAAAATTTTTTCAGTGTGATTATGTTAATATCTTAAAACAAGGAAATTCAGGGAAAATGAATTTTTTCCTCTAAATCTTTGCATTTTATGAAGCGTATTTATAGTATGAAAATATATAATGGAGCGATTTAAAGCCGATTACCCCTTGTCACCTATATGTATATACATATTATATACATATATAACATCCGCCCTTCAAAAACTTTGCCCATTTTAGCAGATAACCAGTAAAAGTTTTTTACGGCGAATATTCGTCGGCGTCAGAAACATTTTTAAACAAACGATCTACAATGACGTGCACTATGGGCTAGGGATTGAAAGCTTTTTAATAACCAGGAAAAATGGTAAATCGTTGTCGAAAAATCATACTCATTCAACCGAGGTTTATACACTCTAAAAGATATTCTGATACGGATACAAATTTTTGTGACAGTAAACTATTTGTTTGTTTGTTTGTTTTTTTTTTTTTTAATATAAAATGAACAATTTAAAAGAAAAATTTTTTAAACAGAAAAAATGGTATGAAAAATCAAAATTTATTGTATTCTTTTGGAACGTAATTTTGCAATTTGACGAGAATCGGCAGAGCATTAAATCAAAGCAATAAAAGAGCTTTGAGTGAAAAATAGATTATTTGGTAAATAATAAAACTGGTAAAGATGAAATTTTGTAGAATGAATTATTTAAAAAATGGATTGTGATATTCATAAATCCGGTTGGGTTAAAAACACAGTTTGTTTTAAAACATAAAATCTTTTTTCACGCACTTTTAAATATTTCAACGATAGAACCAACTTTTTCAATATTAATTTTACCCGATTTGGCAATTTTACACACGCTTTTCCGAAGTAACTTTTAATAAAATTACATTGAAAAAATTATCGAACAAAATATTTGTAAAGTGCAAGAGAATCTTTTTAAAACTACTAAATTCTTTTGTTGAAGTAAACGAAAAATTTAAATAAAGAATTTCGTTGACACATCAAAAAAATTTGCTTGTACTAACAAAATTTTTGTTCTGCACTAAAAACCTTTTTTTCAGTGTATTTATCGAAAAACACATTGTATACATTTCTTATTACGAGATTTTATTCTTCATTTTAAAATCACCTCATTTTCCTCAGTTCCTTAAACTGTACCTTCCGTCGGCTTTATAAAATAAACAACATTCTTTTATTACTTGCTTGCTCATTTTCATCCCTTCTTTACGCTTCACTATCGCAGTAACAACTGAGACTTTGCAACTGGGATGAGATAATTGCTACCCTTTCAAAACAAACATCTCAATTCACATTATGCGCTCAATTCGAATTCTAAAACTGTATAATTTTGTTTTTAAACAAGAAACGAAAGTTGAGAACAACAAAATCATCGTTTAGAGAAATCAATATAAGAAAACTTGATAAAAAAAATTAGATAGAAAAAAAAAGAAGATGGAAGAGAAAAAAATAGGAAAAATAGAAAAAAAAAGAAAGTAAAAAAAAACAGTAAAAGAAAAAATTGCAAAACTGTATAATTTTGTTTTTAAACAAGAACCGAAAGTTGAAAACAACAAAATCAGTATTAAAAAAATTAGATAAAAAAAAAAGATAAATAAAAAAAAGATAAGAAAAAAAGTCAAAGAAAAAATTGTAAAACTGTATAACTTTGTTTTTAAAAAAGAAACGGTAGTTAAAAACAACAAAATCATAGTTTAGAGATAACAATATAGAAAAAATTGATAAAAAAGATAATAGAAAAAAAGGATAAAAAGAAGAAAAGAAGAAAAAATTGTAAAACTGTA
Organism: Ganaspis brasiliensis; assembly: GCA_037103525.1. Lineage (NCBI taxonomy): Eukaryota > Metazoa > Arthropoda > Insecta > Hymenoptera > Figitidae > Ganaspis > Ganaspis brasiliensis. The sequence continues at coordinate 2,461,675 of JAZKLR010000055.1, read as the reverse complement.
CAATTTTTATTTTTAAAGAAGAAACGAAAGTTAAAAAAACGTAATCATCGTTTAGAGAAATCAATATGAGAAAAATTCATAAAAAAAATCGATAGAAAAAAAAGAAGAAATAAAAAAGGAGAAAAAAAGTAAACGAAAAAATTGTAAAACTGTATAATTTTGTTTTTAAACAAAAAACGAAAGTTAAAAAAAAAACAACAAAATCATCTTTTAGAGAAATCAATATGGAAAAAATGGATAAAAAAGAAGAAAAAGAAAAAATTTAAAATTGTATAATTTTCTTTTTAAACAAGAAGCGAAAGTTGATAATAACAAAATCACCGTTTAGAGAAATCAATATGGGAAAAATCGGTTTAAAAAATTAGATAGAAAAAAAGATGATGATAAAGAAAAAAGAGAATAAAAAAAGTAAAAGAAAAAATTGTTAACTGTATAATTTTGTTTTTAAAGAAGAAACAAAAAAAAAAGGAAATCATCGTTTAGAGGAATCAATATTTTTTTATTTATTTATTTATTTCATCAGCATACGGGCTACAATAAATTGCCCTTTCATACAGAGAACTATAAAATTGAAAATTAAAAAAAAGATAGATTTATAATAACAAATATGTAAACAAAAAATTATATCTCTATATATTAATGTGGGAAAGATAGAAAAAAAAGAAGAAATAGAAAAAATAAAGAAAAAGAGTACAAGAAAAAATAGTAAAAGAAAAAATATTAAAACTGTATAATTTTGTTTTTAAACAAGAAAGGAAAGTTGAAAACAACAAAATCATCGTTTAGAGAAATCAATAAGGGAAAAATCGGTTTAAAAAAATTAGATAGAAAAAAAGAAGAAGAAAAAAGAGTAGAAAAAAAGGTAAAAGAAAAATTTTAAAACTGTATATTTCTGTTTTTATCATGAAACGAAAGTTTAACAAAACAAAATCATCGTTTAGACAAATTAATATGGAAAAACTGATAAAAAATAAGTTAGAAAAAAAGAAGTAAATGAAAAAAGAGAAAAAGAAAAAAAAGTAAAAGAAAAAAATTGTAAAACTGTATAATTTTATTTTTAAACAAGAAACGAAAGTTTAAAACAACAAAATCATCATTTAGAGAAATCAGTATGGGAAAAATTTTTAAAAAAGAAGAAAAATAAAAAAGAGAAAAAAGTAGAAGAAAAAAATCTGATGAAAATAAAGAGATAAAGGTAAAAAAAGGGAGGAAAAGGATAGAAATAGGAAAAAGAATGAAGAAAAAGGATTGTGATATTCACAATGTATACTTTGCTAAAGTGCTGAAAAGTGTTTCAATGTGTTCAGATTTTCCGACTAATCGGAGCGTTAAAGCCTGAATCCCTGCCTATGGAAGGGGCAGCAGTTTTCATTGAAAGTAGTCGAATATATTTCGATATTTTGAAAGTGTTCCAATTTCTATTTAAATTGATTATACGATGTTCAGTGCACCGTACTTTTTATCAAATGCATTTTTATGCAATTTGTGTGCCGTGAATAAACTAACATTTAATCACTGTACGTGAAAGAGAAAATTAAATCTGTCATAATAAAGGTTTCACGAAATGAACGAGCAATGGAATATTCAAAACAATCGAAACCGCTTGTTAATGGGGAAAAATTGCGTTAAACTTGAATTTAATATCGTTGAAACCATTCTATTAATAAAATCTTCCTAACTTTCCCATTTTCTCAATATTTTTTAAAATACATAACCCAATTTCAATTGAATCCTTTTTTTACTTTCAATAATTAGACAAATGTTTAGGCAATTATAAACATGTTAATAAATTAATATTATACTCAAGTAATTAATTAAATAATTCTTTTTTTTTTAAATGATTGAACTAAATTCAATTCACTTTTATTTAATTATTCAAATTTAAAAAAAAATATGATTAATACAAGGAGAAAAAAAATACGAGAAAAACATGCAAACTTGTAGGCTAAATTGTTCTGTATTTGATACTTACATATTGCTTCCGTAGTTCCTGCATTAGTTTACCCCAAGCAATATAAGCATCAACTTCAAGACAATTTAGCTTGTCAAGTTCATAAACTTTTTTATTGTAGATTTCATATTCTATATTTGTTGAAGATTTTATTCATATCCATTTTCTGCAAACTTGGTTTAGAAACATTTAAATATTATTTAATAATGATAATCAATTTCTTAATATCCTTTTTTGAAAACCCCTAAATAAATTTTTTAAAAACTGTATATATAACTTATAGAATGTTTCAGCAAAAAAAATAATTTTTACCCAAAAATTCTTATTGTGACAAAACGATATCTGTTTTATTTTAAAAACCCTTTTTTTAAGTGATTTATCAACAAAAATATACTATGAACTATACAATATTATTCTAGATTCTATATTCTAGAATTATTTTAAAAAAAAAATTTTTTTTTTGTTTTATACCAGTGATTGAAAAAGGTGCTAATACGTACAGTCTCGACATTCAGGCTCAAAAGTATGAGAGAAAAAAAATGCAAAAAAAAGCACGATTTGTGCATACGTACACGGCGCCAAAGTGCCAAAGAGTGTTTCTCTGTGTTCGAAACTAATCGATGCGTTAATCTCTCGACCTTTTGCCCCCGACCTCCCCTTCAAATCTACCCTGGTGACCAGCCAGCATCCGTTATCGAACATTTTCCCGCAAAAGTCGAACTTTCGAGACGATATTATTCAGTTCTAGCTTATGTGTATCCGACCATTAGTATATTCAATTCAACTTTAAATTTTAGCTCCATTAGATCCCAAACATCAATTCAGAGAAAAACATTAAGCAATGGCACATTAATAGCATAAAAATGTGAAAATAGCACTTTTTCGGGAAGAATGTTTAATATTGATATTTTAACAGTGTAACAACTATTATTTTTTATTTATTACAATTTTTAATCATCACTGAAAAAATTAACAATGTAATCATAACAAAATAGTTTTGTTGAATAAACAATACAGCCCAGGGACGGCGGAGCCGGGGGGGCACAGGGGGCAATGCCCCCCCCCCCCTAGAAATATCTCGAGGGGACAATGTATGGGCTTGCCCCCCTCTGAAAATTGACTTATAATTTTAATTTTTAAATAAATATGTAAAAAACTTTTTAAAAAAGTACAATCTTCCTAGTTTTAAGTTCAATAACATTTTATACAATAATAATTAATGTAATTATCAGGGTTGCTATGACTTTCTTAGAACAAAATTCCATGACTTTTCCAGGTTTTGCAGACCTTTAATGTGCATTTTTTGGTCCGAGTCTTTGAATTATTTCAAAAATTTTAACCAATCTGATTATTCAGTGAAAAAAAGTAAGTAGAAATACATTACTGTAGTGTCTGAGACAAACTTTTGTTTGTGAGGCTGTGTTATCGTTCTTCGAGACTGTTTTTAATCAAATTTTAATAAATCTGGATTTGTACTTAACAGAATTTTAAGTTTAGCGAATTTATATTTAACATAATTTTTGTTTTACAAAAATTTGTTAACACAAACTTCTTATTTAAAGAATTTCTATTTAACCAAATTTTAATTCAGCAGAATTTTCTTTTCATAAAAGTTTGAGGGTCTTTACATGTAAAAAAAAAGTAAATCTTCAAGTGGTCCTTCAATTTTAGTTCTTTTCAGCAAAATTATAGTTCTATACTAGAAGTAATTCGACCCTAAAGGATTTTTCAAAATATTGAAAATTGTGAGAGTTATAGCAGTTTGAACTTTGATGGTACTTATTTTTCATTTATCTATAACTTCATTATTATTAAACCGATTTTAATAACTCCAACGCCAATTATCAGGGAATACTGTGTATTTTATGTTAATTGTATACCCAAAATTAAATTTTTTAATTTGGACCAGAAAAAAGTGAAAATAAAAATTTATTTGCCTTTTTGATCAATTTTGACCCTTTTTACTTTATTTATTAAAACACAATATTATTCCTTATTCTTTCATCTTTAGTTTCAAAAAAGAAAAATCTTGGAGACTTGATTAGATCTTGAGATATCAGCATTTTTAGAAAATTAAATTCCTCTAATTCATAGAGAAACAGTGTTGAAGTTTGCATCACATTCATTTGTTTTTTATTGAAATATTTTTTGACTCTTTATTCATGAGATTATAAGGTAAAATCATATAAAGAGAACAACATCTCAAGGCCTAATAAAGTCTCCAAATTTTTTTTTTTAATTAAAGTTGGAAAAGTAAGGAATTATATTGTGTTTTAAAAAACAAATAAAACAAAGATGAAATTGATTAAAACGTAAATAAATATTTTTTTTTTTCATATTAAAAAATTTAATTTTTGGTCTACAATTGACATAAAATATACAGTATTCATTATAATAATTTAAGTTTGATTATTAAGTTAAGTTTAATAATAGTCAAGTTATCGACAAATTAAAAAATAAGTACCATCAAATTTTCGATTTCTATAACTCTCACAATTTTTAAAATTTTAAAACATCTTTTGGAGTCAAATTACCTCTAGTATAAAAGTATAATTTTTCTGAACAGCATTTAATTTTAATCGAAAGACCAGTTGCAGAGGTCTTTACACGTAAAAAAAGTAAATGCAAGTGGTCCTTCTTTTGTAGTGTTATTCAGCAAAATGATTAAAAATTATTAATAATAAAAAACCAGGTTTTTATATGCTTTATTTTACTCCCCCCCCCCCTCATCTTTAATTAAAAAAAATAATTTAAAGACTTTATTAGGTCTTGAGATATTGTTCTCTTTATATGATTTTACCTTATAATCTCATGAATAAAGAGTCAAAAAATATTTCAATAAAAAACAAATGAATGTGATGCAAACTTCAACACTGTTTCTCTATGAATTAGAGGAATTTAATTTTTTAAAAATGCTGATATCTCAGGATGTAATCAAGTCTCCAAGATTTTTCTTTTTTGAAACTAAAGATGAAAGAATAAGGAATAATATTGTGTTTTAATAAATAAAGTAAAAAGGGTCAAAATTGATCAAAAAGGCAAATAAATTTTTATTTTCACTTTTTTCTGGTCCAAATTAAAAAATTTAATTTTGGGTCTACAATTAACATAAAATACACAGTATTCCCTGATAATTGGCGTTGGATTTATTAAAATCGGTTTAATAATAATGAAGTTATAGATAAATGAAAAATAAGTACCATCAAAGTTCAAACTGCTATAACTCTCACAATTTTCAATATTTTGAAAAATCCTTTGAGGTCGAATTACTTCTAGTATAGAACTATAATTTTGCTGGAAAGAACTAAAATTGAAGGACCACTTGAAGATTTACTTTTTTTTGACATGTAAAGACCCTTGAGTAAGACGAAATATTAAATAGTTCAGGGTATTCGACAAAAATGGAAATTTAGCGTTTTATTAATTATATTAAATAACAATTAATGCAACTAAAATATCGGATAAATAATGAAGATTTGGTGAAATGGATATTCTAAAATTAAAAAATTCGTCGTATTAAAAATTCTGCTCAATAACAATTCTGTTAAATAAAAATTTGGTTTAATTTCACCGCAAAAAAAAGCTACACTGAAAACTTTTATGTATTAAAATAATCTGCAGCGCGATTCTTTAAGCCAATTTCAGATTATTTAAATTCCATTTGGTATAAAAAAAAGAGCGTTGCAGATTAATTTAATCTGAAACAATATTCTGTGTATCCAAATAGGAGCTAACTCATTTTTCTCAGTGTAAGACAGTGAAGAAACGCTAAGATATAGTAATTTACGAAAAAGTGGATAATTTTTTTTAAAAAAATACTATTAACCAGGATTATTTTGTGCATTAAACATGCTTCATTCAATTTCAAAATTTTTAAAAGTAAGCATTTTTAATAGTAATTCCAGAAAGCGTAGCAACCCTGATTATATATGTATGTCTGTGTAGGTATATATATATATATATATATATATGCATTGCCCCCCCCCCCCTAGAAAAAATACCTTCCGCCGGCCCTGATACAGCCTTACAAAAAAAAAAAAAAAGAATTTTTTGTCCGAGACACTACACTAGAGTTTTCCTCAGTTTTTTTTTCAATGAATCTGAATTTAAAGTCAGAATTGTTGGATTGATTCTACTTTTTGAAATAACCTCAAAAAAAAATGTTAAAACAGAAATCAAAATGGAAAAAAAATCTCTTTTGTCCAAGACAAAAAGTGTATTTTTACTTAAAAATATTTTAGTTTTGTGAGTAAAAGCTATAATTGTAAAGGCAGGTATTAAACTTATTCATAAAAAAGCAAAATCAAACAAAAGGCTATAACCTAACCTCAAAATCGATATGTCACTGTTGGTTATCAAAACCAAATTTTTTTTATAACAAAAAATTTTCAATTTAAAAATATCTGGACTTAACCAAGACGATTTATAAATTGAATTTTGATGTTTACAAGAAAAAATTACCAACACCTTTAAGTCCTCTAATTATGATATTAGATAGACTTTATAATTAAAAACAAATCGTAAAAAAACATTATTTTATAAATAACTCATTACAATTTTTCTGTCTTGAAATTGACTTTAGTGGTTATGTGAAACATGTCATTTGCTGAAATATCTCGAAATAACAAAAAGTGGTTTTGTTAAAATGTAAAAATTTACACTCAGAGAAAAAAGAAAATGGGACCCAATTATATTAAAATTATATTTAAAGATTAATTAATCCACGGTTCGAAAATACTAAATTGAATTTACCATTATTTTTGTCATTTTGCAATTACTATTTTCAATTTTTGATAACTTTCATTATTTCTGAATTTATTCCTCAAACTTTTAAATATCTCAATTTTCAATTATTTTGTTCAATTTTAATTTTTTTTTTTATTATTTTGCAATTATTTTTTTCATCTTTTAATATTTTCATTATTGTTCAATTAATTTCCTAAATTTTTAGTTATTATAAAAAATTTAGATTATTGTAATCGATTTTCCAAGTTTTAAAAGATTTTTCAATTATTTTCTTTTGCTTAAAAATAAATTCTGCAATCTTTCTATTAATTTCTTCAATTATTAATTATTTCCATTTTTTTTCATAATTTCCAAATTTTTTTGATTAATTATCGTAGATTTCAATTATTTTTAGCATTCTTCAATTTTTTTCCATTTTTTAGTTATTCTCATTTTTTTAAATTAATTTCTAAGATCTTCATGTAGTTTTTTCAAACTTCAATTATTTATTTATTTATTTATTTATTTATTTAAGACAAATATACGGGTAAATACCCTTTACAAATAATTAACAACATTAAGTTTAAAAAAACTGATCAAATTTGATACAGAGTTGTTTTTTTAAAAAAACTTAAATTATCTTCGATAAAATACCAAATAACGTAGCGCAATTTTTTTTTTTTTAAATTAAAATATCTCTGATGAAATACCAAATTACGTAGCGTAATTTTTTTTTTATTTAAAATAAAAAATTCTGTAATTTTTTCAATTATTTCACTCAAATGTCATAATTTTTTACAACTTATTGTCTATATCATATTTCAATTATTTTTATTTATTTATTTATTATATCAATAAACGAAGAAAACCCCTTTAATACATTACATTTTAATACATTTTCTTCAAGTTCCAAATTTTTAAATCATATTTCAATTATTTTTTAAATTTTGTATTATTTTTAGTTTTTTTTTAATTTCCACAAAAAAATGATTAATTATCCTTAATTTCAATTTATTTCATCTTTCTTTAATTCTTTTTTTCAACTTTTAATTATTCTCATTTTTTTCAATTAATTTCTAAGATTTTTAAGTAATTTTCTGAAATTTCAATTATTTTTGTCTATTTAAAAAAAAATCCTGCATTTTTAAAACTATTTAATTCAATTTTTTTTTATTTATTTCCATTTCCAACTCTCATTGTTTTATCATATTTTAAGAGCTGCAAATATTTTTCTAAAATTTCAATTACTTTTTTTAAACATCAAAAAAATTCTGTAATTTTTTCAATCATTTCTCTCAAATTTTAATTATTTATTAGTATTATTATTATTATATTTTTGTTATTATTACTTATTTATAAAAAACGCTGCATTTTTTCAATTATATATTATTTTTGTCATTTTTCAATTATTTTCCTCAATTGTTAATTATTATTCTCATTTACTAAAATTAATTTTGAAGGTTTTTAAGTATTTTCCCAAAATTTCAATTCTTTTCTTCATTTTATAATTATTTTCGTTTGTTTTCATAATTTCCAAAAAATGTATTAATTATCGTAAATATTAATTATTTTTATCTTTCTTCAATTTTTTCTCCAATTTTTAGTTATTCTCATTTTTTTCAATAAGTTTCTAAGATCTTCATGTAGTTTTCTGAAATTTCAATTATTTTTTTTTTTATTTAAACAAAAATTCTGTAACTTTTTTACTTAAATCTCATTGTTTTTTACAACTTATCATTGTTTGTATCATTTGTCAAATATTTTCTTCCAGTTTCAAATTCTTAAATTATTTCTCAATTATTTTCTAAAATTTATTTCCTTCAATTTTCAAATTTTTTCTTTTGTTTTAGATTTTTCAAAATTTTGAACTATTTATCTGAAATTTCATTTGCTTCATTCAATTTTCAAATATTTATATTACTTTCTTCAATTTTCAATTATTTTCGTTCATTTTCATAATTTCTATAATTTTTAATAACTTTCTTTTTTCTCCATGAAATTCTGAAAGTTTTAAGTATTTTTCTAAAATTTTCTTACACTTTCCTTTATTTCGAAAATGTTATGCAATATTTTCAATTATTTTCTCAAATTTTAATTATTTTTTTTAATTTTAAATTATTTATCTCAATTTTCAATGCTTTTTTTTGTATTTTTCCATTATTTTCTCTAATTTTTCATTATTTATTTACTTATTTATATATTTCTTTCTGTTTATTAAAGTCTTATAATTTATAGCAAATATTAAATTAAAAAAATACACATTAGATAGGCCATTTTAGACAATTATGTGTCTAATATGGCCAAAATGTAAATCTTTAATTTACCTAATTTTCCAAATATTTAACTATTTTTTAATCGAATTTAATACAATAGTATACAACCAATAAATTAAATATCAAAGTTTAATTTAGCATGCTTACTTAGATTGAATAAACTATATTTCCAATTAAATAATATGAATTACATTATGTAGGCCGTTGTAGACCCCTTTTACCTAATTTTGGTAATATTAAAAGATATATTGCGTCACTTTCAATGCATATAAAATAGCAAAACTTGTTTAAAATAGATTTGAAAATTTCTGGAATTTCCATATAAAAGTCCACTGAATATTATATTTTTCGTGAAAAAAATAACAACTTTTAGATAGATTATTATAAAATAAAAAAAAAAATTGAAAAGCTTTGACGTTGTTCAGATTTGAAAAAGTCACTTGTAAAATGCAAATATTTCACTAAATTTTATGTATGTGTTTTTTAAAGATATAACTCATAAATTTTTTTTTTAAAAACTATTGTTCCTTTTTTGTGATTTTATTTTACAAATTCTTTAGTAAAAAAAACTTATTGAATGATAGAGTTAAAAAGTAAATTATACTTGATAACCATCACTATTATAAATTTAAATACGATATTATACATTTCTATAAATTATTCAATTATAAATTAAATTCATGTTGCTTAATAATCATTTTTGATAAAGTTATTAACGATTTTCACTTAATTCGAATTGTCAATTTACCCGACTCTCCTACTTATTTTCTTAACTGTTGAATTAATAGTTACAATTTTGGCAAAATTTTCCATTTCTCTGGAAAACATAGATAAACGTCTTCTGTCCTCGTTTCTCTCACCCCTTTAGTTTTTTACCCCATATCCTGAATAATACTCGAATCTCTTTCGTTTTCATTCTCTCACTCATTGAGTTTGGTTAGCATTCTCTTCCATCAGACGAAATTGCTTAATGCAATCTTGAAATTTTAGTACCACGAATCCTCGCGAATGTCGTCGAGTGACTTGAGATTCTTGAGAACGAAAATATGTAATGCGTTTATTTATCGACCATTATTTCGGCAAATCTAAAAAACACGGACACTTTGACAAAAAAAAAGAAAAATTTTCAAATTTGAAAGCACACATGTGTTACTTTTACTCTTTTACCCAAAATCTTTCAATAAATTAGATAATATGAATGTAATTTGTTTTCATCAAATGCTTCAAAAGTTAGACGGAAAATAAAGTTTCGGATTAAATTAAAAATATGGATTTTATTATTTATAAAAATATGTCAGCGACTATCTTTGGTCGAAATTCAGTGGTTTGATCCAAATGCCAATAATTCAACTAACGGATCGTTGTCTTATATGCTAACAAGAAAATTTTTTCTTTTTTTAACATGGCAGTAATTTTAGTTAAAGAATTTACAGTGACATAGTTCCATTATATTCTGTTTTCATTAATCTATTTAGACTGACAATAAGGAGTATTAAGGTCGTAGGATAATGGAAAATTTATTCCGTAAAAATGCGCTCTCAAGTACTCCTCGCGTCTTCTTGTTTTGTTGGTGTTTCCTTCGTTGTATTTAGATCCATTAGAGTAATGCAGTATTACAAACTTGATGCAGCTTCATCAAAGGAAAATTTTGTAATCAATTTCCTCTCAAAAAACAAACGTCAATTGTTTCAAATCGTTAAATAACTTTCCTCACTTCTGTTATTTTTACTTTTCTTTTGGTGAAAACGTAATTGAAAGAAGTTTTAAACAACCGTTTATACTGGAAGCTGAATAGACATTTTATTCGTTAAAAAAAAAAGAAATGGATTAATTATATCACTCAATCCATTAACGTTTAAATAGAAGCGTTTCTTAAATGAATTTGCGCGGCTTTGTTTTATATGTCGAGAAAAACAAAGTTTAAATAAATACGAATTTTAATTTAATTAGAAGAAATTATATAATGACAATTTAATACTATTTTAGATGTCTATTATTTTTAATTTTTACTTCAGATTTGTAATCAGCGAGTTCAAAAGTTTCTAGATACAAATTGATATAAAAATTGAATATTTTTTTTAAACTTCGTTCGATTTATGACATAACTATTTCACTATTTTTTCTTAACATTAAGGGTTTGAGAGATAATTTATAACTTTTGCAGATATAATTATTTTTTAATAAATTTTAGTCATTTGTAATTGTGAAATTGTGTAACAAGAAATATTTAACATAGCTGTTTAAAACTAACAAAAACAAATTATAACGAAATATCTCTTAAACTTTTACTATCAGAACTCATACTAATTAATAATCTTTCACAATTTAACTTTTGGCATTCAATTAGTAAGTGACAAGTAGTCATCATTTCTAAGATTTTCAAGTATTTTTCTGAAATTTCAATTATTTTTGTCTACTTTACAAAAAATCCAGTATTCCTTCAACTCTTTATTTAAAAATTTTTTGATTTATTTTAATTTCCAACTGTCATTTTTTATCATATTTTAATTATTTTCTTTAAGTTTCAAGATTTAAAATCGTTTTTCAATAATGTTCTCTAATTTTTAATTATTTTCTTTTTTTTCAATGAATTTTTAAGGATGCTTATACCCTTAAGCGGTTCTCATTCTATCGGACCATGTTAGTCAATATTTTTTTAATTTCATTTCATCTTATAATTTGGTTTCTAAATAGTCTTTGTAGTTAAAATCATTACACAAACAAATTATATTGAAAAAAAAAAATTCTGTTGAAAATTCCAACTTTTTAAAATTTTTTCTTCCTGATTATTTCAAAAAAGTGAAGGATTACTACCCTTAAATAACATTTTCTTAACAACGGAACCGTAAATTAATTAAATATTATTGTAAAAGTTGTATTCCATTACAGTTTAAAATATATCAGTTTTTTGAAAAAATCTGTAGAACCGTGTTTTTTTAATTAATTAAAATATAGTCATTTTGCGCGTTTTGTTACTTTTTCCATGTAAAAGTCCCAACTTTATAAATGTATATCTTAAAAATAGAACGGTAAAATTCAATAAAATTGTAACAGTACATGTAAAGTAATGTATTTAATATGTCATTAAAATTTTTTAAGAATCTGTAGAAAATGGTTTTTTGGATAAACATCCTTAAGAGTTGCAAGTATTTTTCTAAAATTTCAAATACTTTTTTAAACATCAAAAAAATTCTGTAATTTTTTCAATCAATTCTCTCAAATTTTAATTATTTATTAGTATTATTATTATTTTTATTATAATTTTGTTAATATCTCTAATTTATAAAAAATGCTGCATTTTTTCAATTATATATTTCAAATTTCTTTTATTTATTGTCAATTCTGAATATTTTTGTCAATTTTCAATTATTTTCCTCGATTTTTAATTATTATTATTCTCATTTACTAAAATTAATTTTTAAGGTTTTTAAGTATTTTTCTAAAATTTCAATTCTTTTCTGCAATTTTTAATTATTTTTGTTTGTTTTCATAATTTCCAAAAAATGTATTAATTATTGTAAATATTCATTATTTTTATCTTTCTTCAATTTTTTCTCCAATTTTTAGTTATTCTAATTTTTTTTCAATAAGTTTCTATGATCTACATGCAGTTTTCTGTAAATTCAATTATTTTTTTTTATTAAAAAAAACATAACTGTTTAAAACTAACAAAAACAAATTATAACGAAATATCTCTTAAACTTTTACTATCAGAACTCATAATAATTAGTAATCTTTCACAATTTAACTTTTGGCATTCAATTAGTAAGTGACAAGTAGTCATCATTAAAAATTTTCCCAAAACACAGGTTGCAATATTCAGTCTGAATTAGTCTACACGTTTTTCCTTTAACACACAGTTTTGGTTGAAACTTGTTGAATAATCTCAATTGTGTCATGACTCTAATATACTTTAGAACAGAATTATTCTTTTCCTAATATTTTCACGAACTTTTCCCAAATGTTAGGTAAATATCCCTTTTTTTCGCTAAATGATTTTTACCTGTAAGATTTGCGAATTTACCCTAATTTTTGTAAGGGAAAAATCCCAAAAAATTTTACAGTGTGTTAGAAATGTTTGTTGGTATTTTTACAGAAAACTCACAGCACTTTTATTTTTACGTAATTTAGTTTATTCTTATGACAATCATTGAATACGTCACATTTGTACACCCGTTATGAACACAAAAGGAAAAACCAGTCAGCAATCCGTCGATAAATGCATGGAAAAATGCGCACGATGTGGACTCTATAAAAGCCAAAACGGAACTGGACCCGATCCTCACATCAGGCCCTCGCTGACTGACCAAAAGGGATGGAGAACTCTCACCAACGATTCGAGCTTTATCCGGTAGAGAGAGAAAGAGAGCAGACAAGATCACAGAACAGGTGAAAACCCCCTCAATAGAAATTTTAAACTCCATTAAATTTATTTATTATTTATTTATGATTTTGCAAGAAATATTCCTTATAACTTTAAACATTTTAAACACAGTGCAAAACAACCCATACTTTTTCGTTTTAATTTACATATATATTTGTCATTGAAAACGGCTTCAAACTTTTCGTATAAAAATTCCGCTTGAACTTTAGCAGTCGGTTTAGAGCGATTTGACAGGAGCGCGTCTAAAAATCGGCAATCGTAAATTACAAGGGGGAAGAGTGCTCGCATCAAGCAAGTTGTAAGGCAAGATGGTTCAAAGTCTGAAGCTTATTATGTTGAGGGTGGTTTGTGGCGCGAAAGTAGAGGCGGTAAGCGGCAAGCTTTACTGGCACTTACCATCACAAACATTATTTTATCATTTTAATGGTGGCAGGGATGAGGGACACCGGAAAGCGGAAAGGGGGCATAACTCGACTCCTCCTCCGTCTGAGGTTCACCCTCCAACCCTACAATTGACCCTCACCGTCTTATATAAGATTACGCTTGTTACGATAGTCTCCGGTTGACGACGACGTCGTCGCTTCATCCGCTCGCCCAGCTTGGCGGTGTTGACTTCGTTAGAGAGGACGAACCGCTTTAATTCACTACCTTCTGCTATCCCTCCCCCCAATTTCCTGCTCCCTTTACTTGCCATCGACCCTCTCTTTTTCTTTTTCTCTCTTTCTTTCTCTCTCTCTCCCTCTCTCTTTCTCTTTCTCTCTTTTGCTCCCTCAATTTCTTTCTCCTTCTTCTCAGAACTCTCTGTACAGCATCATTCTTTCAGACACTTTCTCAGCATCCCTTTCACTCTTTATCATCTTCTTTACGTTTGACGTACACCCTCTCCTTTTTTCGTTTACCTTCCATTTGTCCAAACTCTCCTGGAAGAAGAGGGAGGTTTTCTTTCCACTGTAACCCACTCCAGCGAGTAAGTTTCCATTCCCTGCTCCTTGACAAAGATATCCATCATCCCTCACAAAGGATTTTTAATAAAACTTTGCCGTTAGCTGGCTTTTAATATTACTTTGACACTGTGATTATCCACACTTGGCTGATTCGTCCTGACTGAAGCACTGTATGAATATCGATGAAATAATGATCGTGTATTAAAACACAACTTCTATGTAACTATTTATATTTAAAATTTTGTTAAAATCGATATTCCATTAATATGACTGTATGAAGCTTGCAGCGCAGACCATTAATTATTATTGAAATGTCAACTTTTTATAAGCTTTCACCAATATTCCATTTTAACTGACACAGTAAATAAAAAAACTTTTTCCCTTTTTGAAACATGTCAGATATAAATAAAAAAGGAAATAGCATTAACGAAACACTGCAATAATTTAAATCACACTTTTGACTTTCCAGAGCAGAAAATTTTGGAAAGAACACAAAACTTAATATAACCAAGATCTCCACACGCTTCATCTATGCAGACATGATTTTCTTATTTAAGTCGATGAACGGCCTGATAAACTGTCCTCAGATTCGTGATAGAGTTTGCGTGAGCGATCCTATAAGGAGTCTTAGGCACCAAAACCTGTTCAACCTTAGGGTACACCGTACTGATTATGCGGCAAACTCGGTTTTCAATAGAGTATGCAAGTACGCAAATTCAATAAAAATAAAGTCACCTTCTTGGGAATCACTTTGGGTCGCTTTATCTACGAGCTGCGTGCAGCTATTAAATAAACTTTTGATGTGTATTATTCATTGTAGTACTTTATAGTACAAAAGGGTCAATTTCTTTTGTTAGACCCGTTTAATATAAATAAATAAAAAAAATAAAAAAGTACAGAAAAAGAAGATTTTTAGAAATAAGTAGAATAGTTACAAATAACAGAGTGAATGGAAGAAAAGATGTAGAAAATTTGTCAGAATTTTATCTACCACTCTTAAACAAATCAATCACACAGTGTGGAAAATAATTAATAGGTTGCTATACAGATAAACACACAACTACAGATCAGTGCTGGCAGGTTTTTTGCTCCAAATTTTAATATCAGATAACAGCTTCCGATAGACCCCTTACATAATTTGCCGGAGATAGAGGGGGAAAAACTGACTAAAAATTATTTAAGGACCATGTCTGTGCCCTGATTGGTTTAGAAGTTATAACCGTTGTTACTCTCCACCTCTTACTTTCCTCCTCGGCTTCCCCTACATAAAAACTAGTAACAAACTAGTAAAAATTCAACTTCAGGAGAGACAGCATCTAGGAGAATCGAATTTAATTCTTCGTTATATCAACGGGACTCCGAAGATTATCTCGGCACTACAGCTCCACCTGTACAACCAAGTTGATTTTTTTTAATCGAAACGTCAGGGGTTTGAATACCAAACTACTTAATATTATTACTTTTCAAATCACTTATTCAAACACTAATCTCTTTTATTCTACACGGAGCGAAAAATCTTGCCTTTGTAGCATGAAGTCCATCCCTGCCTTTGCAGTATGCGCCCCTTCACGCTATTGGAGTAAAAATTTGTGCTATTTTCGCGTGAGTCCACGCTATAAAAGCGTGGAGCGCTTGCTTTTGTAGTTCGAATTCACTTACTACAAAGGAAGGGGAAAACTTCGTGCTATAAAAGCTAGATTTTTCTCTCCGTGTACTATTGTATATCCCATCATCTTTGTGAAAATGTCGGAAAAATCAAATGAATTTGTTAAAAAAAAAAGTATTATAGATTTGTTTAACATCTCTCCGCTTTGATTTTATTGATCTCGTTATTAAGTCAATACTACATATATTAATAGACTATGTTAATGTTTATATTTTTATATTATATTTTTTGTATTTGAACTGTTGTGCCCAATAATTACCATCTCTGGCTATGGGCTATGAAATGAAATAAATAAATAAATAAAAAAATTAAAACGATAATTTCTAAATAATAATAATTTGTAATGAGTAAAGTCTAAGTTTCTTGAAAAGTAACCGAATACCATTTCTCAGGAAAAGTTTTTGTTTTTCGATAACGAAATATTTATCAAACAAGTTACTTGAAGGAGAGATCGTAGAAATTCTTTTATTCGAGATATTGCTTACACGTTGTGGAAATTGTAATTCAAACAGTATCGTTGTTCCGAGCGATTGAAAAGTTTCGAAAGGAAATTTTCAACTGGGCTATCTTGCCTTATCTCTTGCCTGGCTTTCGGCTTTCTTCGAGATCCCGGCGCTCATTCAACTACGTAAGTTCCTAAAGTCATGGTGTTAGCTTTGGTTAGGGGTTTGGCCGCAGCAAGCCGCATGTTTGCGGTATTGCTGTCGGTGCTCCGGACTAGATTCTACCATCTACCCTTCTGCAGATCTACATTCGCCCCTCACTTCCGGAGAAGGCATCAAGCTCAGCCCGAACACGAACAATGGGCGATAATCGCTATCCGGAACAATCACTTGCCGATGCACAACATCTTGATTATCAGTAATTAAGACACTATTAAGTAATTAAGTTGAGTAATTTCAATTAAGGGTAAGGCCACTATTTAAAATTTTTAGAGTTATAAGGGAGATTTCTTGCAAGATTTGAATGTGTGGTTTATGGCTTTCTGTAAGCATTGTGAAATAATATTTAATCTGTTATAGAATCTTTAATGAAGTTTAGACTTCCTATTAAGGTGGGGTTTTCCCTAATATATGGTCATGCTCTCTCTCTCTCTTTCTACAGGATGAAGCTCGAATCGTTGGTGGGAGATCTCCCACTCTTTTGGATCATCAGAGAGGGCCTGATATGATGAGGAGGCTGTTCGCCTTCTGACAGTAGGCAGTTCCGTTTTGGTCTTTATACAGTTCCCATCGGGAGATTCCCCGACGATTTCTTAACTGGTTCCTCAATTTGTGTTTATAACGGGTGAACAAATGTGACGTATTCTCAATTTTGTAGTAAAAATAAACTATTCTTTGTGAAATCATAAAGGTTTTTAAAATTTATTTTGTGTACGCAAATTTGATATTACAAAATAAATTTTGCCTTCTACCATGTCGCCTATTTAATTATTAATTAAAATGTAATTCCTTCTCATTCTGACAGTGAGATAGGAATTAATGTATTAAAAAATTGTGATATATTTAAAAAGTAGCTTCTAGTAGCATTAAACTGAAAAAAATAATTAAAAATAGTCTCTCTCTTTCTCCTTTTACAGAAAAGAGCTCGAATCGTTCGTAGGAGTTCTCCCTCCCTTTTAGTTAGTCAGCGAGGGCCTGATATGATGAGAAGGCTGCTTGCCTTCTGACAGTGGGCAGTTCCGTTTTGGTCTTTATACAGTTCCCATCGGGAGATTCCCCGACGATTTTTTAACTGGTTCCTTAATTTGTGTTTATAACGGGTGAACAAATGTGACGTATTCTCAATTTTGTAATATGAATGAACTATCCTTTGTGAAGCCAAAAAGTTTTTAAAAATTTAATTTGCGTAGCAAATTTGAAATTACATAATAAATTTTAGCTTCAGTCATGTCGCCCATTGAATTGTTAATAAAAAGCTACTTTCTTCTCATTCTGACAAAAAATAGATTAAATTGACACCACATTCATCTGAATATTTGTGCAGAGAAATTTTAACATGAATTGACAGTCAATTATTTTTAATTCGACAAAGCGATCTTCCGCAAATATTTTTGGTACACTTAATTTTGTGCTTTAATTCAATTACAAATACTGTCAGAAGATTCATTGACTTAATGTCATTGAAAAATGTGAATAAGCTGTTTTTCTCCACGCAAAAAATAGATTTCACATTGACTGGAGTTTTGATGAATCTAAATATCAATTAAATGTAATCAATCAAGATTTCTATTAGTTCTAACTACAGGTAATACCAAAGTAAATTGATCGAAATTTCTATAACTATGTAAATTACAGGAGAGAGTAATATCATTTGATTCAATTTTCAATTTGTACTAATTTCAGTCGATATAAATTTTAATCGATATATATATATTTCAATTTGATCCAAATTTCAATTAATTAAAGCTATATTCCTAATTTCGATCAACTCAAACTTCAATCAAACCAAATTTTATTTAAATTAGTCCAATCGACCCAAATTTCAATTAAATTCACTGTAAACAGACTCCAGCTTCGTCTATTCCAAATTTCTATTAATGTAAATTACAAATAACTGTATTGTGAGCAAATCGATTTAGATTTCAACTATCTCAAATTTCTGTGGTGCCAAATTTCACGTAATCAAACTTGCACATACAAATTCCAATAAACGAGAATTTTCAAAATCGATTCTAGCTTTACTCAAACAATTTTTGTATTACTACATAAGAATATATATTTATATAATTATTATCACTTGTTTCCGTTTAAATGTAAATCTAAAATTAAAATACTAATAATTTTATCTTTCCAAATATGAGGATTTATAATTAAGAAACTAAGGTTTATAAAATTTATTTACTTTATAAATTATTTTATACGTTGATTAAATGAAAAATACATGGATTTATAAAAAGATAAAATAATAATTATAAATTATAAATTACTTGCCGCATAAATACACGTTTTTTTTTATTTAAATACCTAGTATTCCTAAAACATATTGTGCAATACAAATGAAAATATAAGAAATTATAAGAGTTTTAGAAAAATGCAACGATTACATATATTTTGTATTTAGAAAAGATATGTTTCATTATAGGTTATCTCTGGAAGATTAATTTATATTTTAAACCGTTATGTTTTTCATCTTTTAATAATATTGTTTTTAGATACGATTGATTGTAAATAAATATTGACTGAAGAGGTCCTTCTTGGCAGGACGAGAGTTTTTAACTAATTGAAATAAATTATATGATCATAAAAAACAAACATTTATTTCGACATCAAAAAAATATTAATTAATTCTAGTCAACACACAAGACATCTTTTTAAATAATAATTATAAAATTTAGTTATTTGAATTTTCAATAAAAAAATATATTATGCTAAATAAAATTCCAATGATTGTCAGGCGTTCTAAAATTTTAGGTTTAAAAATATATTAAAAACTTGTAATAATGAAATTTTGTTTAATGAATATTACAACAGATAGGATCTTAATAATGCAACCTGTGTATAAACTACAGTAAAGTTCGTCAGCATTACACATTCCTGTTTAGAGCAAAAGGGAATCAAGGATAACGAACCTCTCGAGAATGTAGTCAGCGTAACGACCCTTAGCAATTGAAAAATCGTTTCAGCTAATTAATTGAAGAATAATCTAACAATGGAATAAAATACCACTAGAGAAACAAGAGCTCGGAAATAATTTTTGAATAAAATCTTATATTCCTAAGAAAAATTACAGAGAATAAAAACATTTTGTTCTTGACTTTCATTAATATTCTTCTTTCTTTCTTATAAAATCAAAACAGTCATGGAAATTTGCAAGATTTAAACTTCAATGATAGGATAATTGAGAGGCAATTTAAAAGCGTTTACTTATTTTTAATTAAGATGATGGCGATCTACTTGAAAACGTACAAAAAGTCTCTTTTCTTTAAGTTCGTGCGTAATCATATTCACAACAATCACCCAGTTTCCAATTGATTGAAATAAAAGTTATATCTAATTGCAAACTGATTTAAATAAAAGCTTTTCTAAATCCAAACTCAACAATTTTCAATTGGTCGAAATGTAAGTTTATTTAATTTTAAATTAATTTAATTATAATTATTTATTTTTAATTGATCAAAAAGTAAATTTATTCAAATCTCAATTTTCGATTAATTTAACCTTTTCGTGCTTCCGGGAAACGCAGCGATTGGATTTCGATGAAACTTGTCATTCGGGAAGTTTTTGGGTTGCGGATTACGAATCTGAAATAATATTTTTCAAATTTTCAAAATTAAAAATGCTGGATTCCATATGGTGGACAATTTTTTTAAAATTGCTCAAATTCGCCTGAATCTGAAGTCAGATTTTTAAAATTCAAAATGGCGGATTCAATTTGGCAGACATTTTTTTAATAATTGCTTAAATTCGCTTGAAATTTGTTATACGGGAGGTTTTTGGGGTGCGGATTACGAATCTGAAGTAATATTTTCCAAATTTTCAAAATTAAAAATGGCGGATTCAATATGGTGGACATTTTTTTAAAATTGCTCAAATTCGCCTGAAAATGGTTACGCGGGCATTTTCGGGGTCGCTGATTATGAATCTGAAGTCAGAGTTTTAAAATTCAAAATGGCGGATTCAATATGGTGGACATGTTTTTTAAATTTGCTGAAATTTGCTTGATACTTGTCGCTCAGGGGTTTTCGGGGTCGCTGATTACGAATATTATGTCAGATTTTCAAAATTCAAAATGGCGTATCCAAAATGGCGGACATGTTTTTTATAATTGCTTAAATTCGCTTGAAACTTGTTACTCGAGAATTTTCTGATTCTTAAAAGCTTAAAACTCATTCTTTTCAAACAGAATTTTCACTTGAAAAATATTGTTTCCACAAAAAAATTGAATTAGACTAACCAAAGTTAAAAACTGTAGTTGCTTTTAGATATTTGAATTTTAAGAAAGAAAACACTTTTAAACTCTGTTTTTATTGTGCTCTAAAACACATAATGATAGTAAAGTAGGTGAGGGTAAAATGTGCGAAAGCGACAAAAGCAATGCGATGTCATTTATGTTAAATGAAATGCAGATAGTTTGAAAAAAATAAAATCAGACTAAAGTAAAATAATCCAATTCTTTTGTAGGGATCAAATAAGGATATTTCCTTATCTAGAATCGTTTCCTCGTTCTATTTTCCAGAATCGCAACAGAAGAGAACCAATCTTCTGCGTTACCACACTGCACATGGGTCGGTAGCACGGTACCGGTATCACGAAATAATACCGGTAAATCGAGAAATCCTCTCTTAACTCCTACTGTATCGTTTAGTGTCGAACAAAGGACAATGCTCCAAGAAAATTTACATTTTCGCTGCGGTTCGATTCGACATTTCGTTCCAGCAGGGTCAAACTTTTACCAAGAAACGTGCCTCTAAGTATTTTTCCTTCCAAACCATAAAAGAACCTCAAGAGAACTTTTTTAAATATCAATATTCTAGAACAAATTTTCTGTCAACGGGCAATTCCTTTCAAATTCAACTGCTGTAAAGAAATCTTTCAATTGGGAAAAAAAGTCGTCTCAAAACAGTTTTCAGTTCGAGAATCTTTACCTGCAGTGTACACTGAAAAAAGTCTGGTTAAGGTATATATTTAACATTTTAATTCTGCACAGGGAAAGGAAATTTCTTGATGTAAAGCCCAATTATATTTGAATGATTTTAAATTAAACAAGAAACTTTTTAAATTAAATTTAAATAGATCCGAAATATTAACATTCTAATGAAATTTTAATGAAATCAAATGTACCTTATAATTTAGTAGTAGTTCATTTCTCTCTAATTCATTAGTAGAAAATCACTAATTCAAATTTACAACGATTCATTTTAATCTTAATAGTGTAATAAAGTATAAATCATAATCTAAGGTCAATAAATTCTACATTATGAAGCAATATGAATCTAGAAAATTAAAGTGTGTATTATAACCCTAGAGAAATAAAGTGTACATTATAATTCTAGGGAAATCGAATATACATTATGATTCTAGATAAATAAAATGAACCACATAATACAACATTTAAATAAAGAAAAATTAAAAAAAATTTCAAACAAATACTTTAAACTTTCAGTAGTTCATTAGAAAAAAAAGAAAATAATTAAAAATTAGAGAAAATAAATGAAACGAGATAAGCATAATTTAAAATTGAAGAGAATAATTTTTAATTAAATAGGAAAAATTGAAAATTTTTTAGAAATTACCAAAGAAAACGAAAGTAATTCAAGATTGAAGAAAATAATATAAAATGTCATATAAATAATTGAAAATTGAATGAAATAATTGAAATCTCAGATAAATAGTTTACAATTTTTGAAATTATAAAAGAAATGAAAAAAAGTGAAAATTGAACGATATAAATTTTAGAAAATAATAGAAAAACGATTTTACAATTTGAAACTTAAAGAACAGAATTGAAATATGATACAAACATGATAAGTAGTAAAAATTAAATCACATTTCAGTATAATAATTAACATTTGAGGAAAATACATGAAGATCTTAGAAATCAATTGAAAAAAATGAGAATAAGTAAAAATTGGAGAAAAGAATTGAGAAAAGCAAAAAATAAATGAAATTTACGACAATTAATAAAAGAAATTTGAAATTATGAAAACATATGAAAATAAATAAAAAGTGAAGAAAATAATTGAAATTTTAGAAAAATACTTAAACATCTTAGAAAATGAGAAAAATAATTAAAATGGAGGAAAATAATTAAAAAATGATAAAATTAATACAAAATTGAAAAAAATAATTGAAATAACCTGGAAATAATTTAAGATTGAGAAAAAAAATTGAAATATGATAAAAATAATTTAAATATGAAAAATTGAAAACAGTAAAAAAAATTTGAGGGAAAAAAAACTATAAAATATATGTTTCAAAAAGCAGATAATTACAAAATAACTTCAAAAATTGTAATTAAAGAGAATTATTAAAAAAATTGAAAATTGATGAAAATAATTGAAGTTTTAGAAAAATACTTAAAAATCTTAGAAAATAATTTTTTATGCGAAAGAAAATAATTGAAAAATCGTTTAAAAAAAAGAAAATTGAAGATAAAAATCTAAATTTGAGATACTAACTGAAAATTTAGGAAATTAGTTGAAAAATAATAAAAATATTAAAAGATAGCAAAAATAATTGCAAAATAATATAAAGAAATTAAAATTGAACAAAATAATTAAAAATTGAGATATATATTTGAAAGTTCAGGAAATTAATTCAGAAATTATTAAAATAATTGAAAATTGAAGAAAATAATTGAAATTTTAGAAAAATAGTTAAAAATCTTAAAAAAAAATTTTAGAAAATGAGAATAATAATTAACAATCGAGGAAAATAATTGAAAAATGATAAAAATATTCAAAATTGAAATAAACAATTGACAATTGAAATATGCTGAAAATAATTTAAGATTACAAAAAAATTTAAATATGTTGAAAATAAATTGGAATTAATTAAAACTCGTTTAAAACCTAGAGAATTGAGGACAATAATCTAAATTTGAGATACTAACTGAAAATTTAGGAAATTAATTGAAAAATAATAAAAATATTAAAAGATAGAAAAAATAATTACAAATTAATAAAAAGAAATGAAAATTGAATAAAATAATTGAAAATTGAGATATATATTTAAAAGTTCAGGAAATAAATTAAGAAATTATTAAAATAATTAAAAATTGAAAATAATAATTGCATAACGACAAAAATAATGGTAAATTAAACAAATTAATTTAAATTTGCGATTAATAATATATTTAGGAATAAATAATTCAATTGATTTAAATTTAATTTAAGAATTAGGAAAACAATTTAAGAACAATTAAAATAATTAAGAATTGTCGAAAATAGTTGAAAAATAATAAAAACAGTGCAAAATTGTATTTTAAGTAATTGGAATCATAATAGAAAAGAATGATTAAAAATTAAGAAATTTTTAAATCACTTCAAATTTAGTAGTTTTGAAACGTGGCATAATTAAACTTTTAATTAATGCAAGTTCACATTAACTGTTTCAAGAAATTAGAGTTGCTATTTTTAAATTTGAGAACATTTCAAAAAGGTAAAATATGTTTTTAAATTTTAAAATAAAAAAACATCTAGTGATAAATTTTGAGTGTGGACAGAATGAATGAGTGTATGAATTAATTAAAATTTGAAATTATTTTTTATAATTGGGGCTCTATTTTTTTTTGCCCCAGGGCCTTTGCTTTACCAGTTACGCCACTGATAATTCTAGGTCAATAATATAAGCATTATAATCATAGGTAAATAAAATGATCATTAAAATCTTAGGTAAATAAAATGGACATTATAGTCCTAGGGAAATAAAATGGGTATTGAGATTCAAAGACAATAAACTGTATATTAAAAATTTTAGAGAAATAAAATATACCTAAATAATTCTAGGAAAATAAAATATGCCTTATAATGCTAGAGAACTAAAATTTACATTATAATTCTAGGTCAATAATGTAGTCATTATAATCCTAGGTAAATAAAATAGACATTATGGTCCTAGGGAAATAAAATGGGTATTGTGATCCAAAGACAATAATGTGTATATTACAATTTTAGAGAAATAAAATATACATAATTTTAGGGAATTAAAATATACATGATAATGCTAGGGTAATAAATTATACCTTATAATGCTAGGGAGATAAAATTTACATTATAATTCTAGGTCAATAATATAGTCATTATAATCCTAGGTTAATAAAATAGACATTATAGTCCTAGGGAAATAAAATGGGTATTGTGATTCAAAGACAATAAAGTGTATATTAAAAATTTTTGAGAAATAAAATATACATAATGATTCTAGGGAAATAAAATAAACATTATAATGCTAGGAAAACAAAATATACCTTACAATGCTAGAAAACTAAAATGTACATTATAATTCTAGGTCAATAATATAATCATTATAATCCTAGGTAAATAAAATGATCATTAAAATCCTAGTTAAATAAAATGAACATTATAGTCCTAGGGAATTAAAATGGGTATTGTGATCCAAAGACAATAAAGTGTATATTATAATTTTAGAGAAATAAAATATACATAATAATTCTAGGGAAATAAAATATACATTACAACATAGGAAAATAAAATGTACATTATGATTCTAGTAAAATAAAGTGTAATAAAAGAAATGTATTGGGTATAAAATTAAAAATTAAAATTAAAAACAAAAAATGAATGAAACAAGTTCGTTCTAAAAAGTGTATTTAAAGTAACGATTTAGCATTAACCTATTTTTTAAATTACTTTTTGTAATTTTTAAGACAAAACAGAATATTTATATGATAATTGAACTTCTAGATTTAAACGTAGATTTTGTATGTACATAGTTGATTATAAGATAGTAACGTTGATTCGAGATAAGAGAGTGTGAGAAGGGACTAAGAGTAGATTTAACAAGGACCCGTCTACAGGACTCTAAAGGGTACTAAAGAGCAGTTCCGACCTTAGGAGGGTAAATCTTGGCATTAGCCATTTACAACGAAACTATTGAATCCAATGTTTTTTTCTAGAAACACTTAATTTCGCACAAAATAAAAATCTGTGAATGAAATACATCTGTTTTTTCTCAAGGAAGTTTCTAATTCTGTTTATCTAGATTTCTAATTTGTCATTATTGTTTCAAGATTTTAATTTTTCTTTTCATTTAATTACAATTTATTTCAACTAGACAAACTTTACGGAACTTTAAAAAATTTGTGCACAAAGTACGCAAATTTACAAAAGTTATAAACAAGTTTAACAATTCATAACTTAATCTATTCTTTACTCTCGCAAATAATTTGTTCTTCATCCAATCAGAAACTTTTATAATGTTTGTTGTTTTTTTTCGAAAAAGTATAATTCAACAATTTTTTTTCAGTTTTATTTTTTTTTGTAAAAGAAAATAAGGTGCACTGATTACAAACTCCTCGTTAGCTCAATTGCATTAGCTGAATTAGCAGATGTTTTTAAGCGTAACAAACGAAATTTAAAGTCTCTCTTTGTCTTCTCTTTCTTTATTCCTTTCTCCAGTTAAGGTCGAGAGTATTACTCTGCCTTAATTCAATTTTCAAATCGTGTCTTCACAAATTAAGAATATTTTAAATGAAAAAGAAAAGCAAGAGTGATCATCTTAAGGGTGTGCTTTTATTGTCAAAAAATAAGATGATTTAAAAAAAGAAAAAATTTATCAGTGTTTTATTAGATATTGACCCAAGACAATGTTAAGAAATTAAATTACCAAAATTCCAAATAACAAAAAAAGGAAGCAACAAGAATGAAAATAATAAAGAACAGGAATTTTTTCATTTATATGATATTTTTCACTTTTTTCAATAGAAAGAGAATGTCGTGAAATTTTTCAGGTAGAAAGCTACCGAGAAAAGTAAAGCATCGACTGTAATTAAGTTAAAAAGTTACACTAATTTTGTAATTAAGTCCATAATTAAATTGACATAAAGTGAGTTTCATTACCGATAATTCAAGTTAGATAAGAAACGAAGATTTGTCATGTAAACTTTGCAGAAAGCGGAACTCTCGCCAGTGACTTGCCTCTTCAATTTCAAATTCAAGAAGAGGGTCGAGAAGACTTTTATCGTGGTGCGACGTAAGAGCTGGCAAAAGGCCAGGTAACATCAATTCAATCTTCGTGTGCTCTCTGTGGATGTAAAATTTCAACTGGCCAACCGTATTTGAAATTCCGTTCTTCAACGAAAATCACCTACCAACTTTACCTATCTACGAGTACCTTATTTCCTGACCTATTCAAATACCACAAAATTAGGAACCAAATTCTGAATCCGTAATAAAATTAAGTTTTATAATGAGGGAAATCTAGAAGCTTTACGGAATCCTATATATAAGAAATCAGCCAGCTATTGGCCTGTTACGCTTTTAGCTGTTACGCTGTTCGTCCGTTACGGTATAGAGAGACAAAGATTGTAGGTAGCTTGAGATACAATACAAGCTTTTTGTAAAATTGTTTAACTTTGGAAGTTCTATTGTTATTAATATTTGCTGTAAAAAAGTATATAAAAGTGTAAAAAGAAATGTAGATAAAATTGGAGGAAGAAAAAAAGTGTGAAATAATTTAAAAAGTCATGGAAAGGAATAAAGTTCTGGATAATAAATAAAGTGTCAGCAGTATATTTTATAAACTAAAGTAGTTGTTACAACAACTTTTTCAGTTGAGATTACAAATAATAGTTGTGACAACAAATAAATTGTAACTGCATTAAAAATATTGTTCTAACAGCTGCTTTAGTTTGTAAGATATGCTGATGAAATTTTATTTGTTGATACAACAACTTATTTTTTCCTGCAGTACTCCACTGAAGAAAATAGAACATTTACAAACATTTTTGCGCTGTTGGATGAATCCATTAAGAAAGAAAAATGTTTTGTGCAATTTAATAAAGTATTTTTTTACCGCAAACATATTTAGAATTTATTTATTTACCCCACAGATTCGGTGGGAATTTTTTAATTTTCAAAAGTAGTGTTCTATGTTTGGAAAAATTTTCCTTTCCAGAAAATGTATATTTAGGTGAATCTGAAAAGTGCATTGAACTGATATTTTACGTATTTTCATCTATTCATCGTTCATAAATGGATCCACACACGTTAGCAGAAAGGATCTTTGGAAGTTCGTTCTCTTTTGTTCATTTCGATTTTAATGAGATCCTCCAATGAATCACAACCATTGAAACACGTTTCACTTCACGAAGTGAGACTCAACTGTTCAGTGCAACATTTCTGACGAGATTTTCAAGTATCTATATAATTCACCTGATTCATCATTCGGACTTTACATCGTTGAAATCTCAGTTTTAAGCTCAACTTTCTGAGATTTTTTCTTTATCATTTTTGCAAAAGATTACAGAAAACTAAATTGTGTTGAATAACGAAAATAAAAAGTAAAATGATTCTAGTCTTGCAATGATATTTTATAGTAGTACTTTGCGTAAAAATTAATATCATAAATTTGGTTAGAGGCCATCCATAAACCACGTGGACAGTTTTGGGGGGGCGGGGGGGTCCATCAAAAGTCCACGATTGTCCACGAGGGGGGGAGGGGGAGTTGGAGCAAATGTCCACGTGGACATGCATTTAAGCATGCACATAAAGATTTCTAGCATGTCAAATTCTTGACTTATGTTTGATCAAAAATGATCAAAACTAGGGCTTTCTGAGTTTCTGAGCCCTGTTTTTCAGAATCTTGACCTCATGGACCAGTTTTGGTCATGGTCAGATTCGTGTTTAGTAATAAAAAATCTACAAGAAAAACTTAGTCCGATGCTTAAATAAAAAAAAGTCATTTTTGTCGACCAGGGTAATTTATAATGTTAACAATTTAGGAATTCATGTTATTTTCCGTAATCAGTACTTAATAAATTATAAGATGTTCAATAGAGTGGTCCAAAAGTTTTTTGGATTTTTTTATGCTCTTACCCCCTAGGATTTTTTATCGAAAAAAATACCCCTATGATATTTTGTTAAAATTATATAGTAATGAGAGATAGCTCAAAGCTGATGAAGTTTCCCACGTATTTTTGATAAAATAAAGCTATAAACTTTTAATACAGCTTTAACTTTATAAGGTTTACAACCTTTTATGTTTGAAATAATTAAAAATAAACTATAACATTAAAATTTATTTATAAAAATGTTTAAACAATTTATTTTTGTTATTTATCAGCTCAAAAAAAATTAGAAGAGCATTTTTTAATGAAGTTTTCAACTTTTTATATTTCACATAACTCAAAATATATAGCAACTTTAAAATTTATTTACAATAATTGTTGAAGAAAATTATTAAAGCATTGTTAATTATCATCTTTTGATAAAATAAAGATAGTAACTTGCAATTTTTTCTTATGTACTATGAATTTGTAAGATAAAGTTATAATTTTAGTCATTGTTTAAGTTATTAAATAATTTTAACTTGATAATATTTTCAGACTGAAGCTAATAGAGAGGTTTAGTTTTTTTTCTAAATTTATCAACTTTAGATATAATAAAGCATTAGAATTGTAGTTTTACTAGAAAATAAATTTAAAAAGAAGATTATCTTCAATTTGTACTTCTAGTTCTCACAATAACAGTGTCCTTTCATTAATTTTAATTCAAAATTTAAAAACATTATTAATAAACTTTAATAGATAACTTACTGGACATTTGAAATGTCTAGAGCTATTATTTTATCCTTCATATTCATAAAAAATAATTTATTCTGTTTCTGTAATAGTTGCAATACCGTCCCAAGCATAAAAGCTGTAATATTGAGAAAAAATGGCAAGTCTCTAGCTTCATTGTATCATAAGACGATAAATAACAACAATAAATTGTTTAAACAATTGTTAAAAATAAAATCTGGTATTACTGTTTACTTTCAGATACTTAAAACATAAAAAGTTGCAATGTTGAGAAAAAATTGCAAGTCGTTATA
Source organism: Ganaspis brasiliensis (assembly GCA_037103525.1). Lineage (NCBI taxonomy): Eukaryota > Metazoa > Arthropoda > Insecta > Hymenoptera > Figitidae > Ganaspis > Ganaspis brasiliensis. The sequence goes on along the minus strand of JAZKLR010000055.1, from coordinate 2,432,236 downwards.
TTTATTTTATCAAAAGTTCATAAATAACAACAATAATTTCTTTAAACAATTGTTAAGAATAAATTTTCAAATTATTGTTAATTGTTAGTTACTTCAAACGAAAAAAACTGCAAATTTCAGAAAAAATTGTAAGTCTCTATAGCTTTATTTTATCGAAAGTTGATAAATAACAACAATAATTTGTTTAAACAATAATTGTTATAAATAAAAATTTTAATTATTCATTACTTTTAATTACATATCACACATAAAAGTTGCAAAAATTAAAAAAATTGCAAGTGTTAAGCTTTATTTTATCAAAAGTTAGTAAATAACAACAATAAGTTTAAACAAATTAACAATTACGTGAATTAAATAGTAAAAGCTTATAAGTTATTTTTGTAAAATATTGCAAAAAACTCCCAATTAAATAGTAAAAGTTATTTCTTAACGTTTTTTCCATAATTTTACAATTTTAGGGAAGGTTTTACGACCCTGTACAAAATATTAAACCACAAAAAATTTTTAATAAATTTTTGGATGTTATTTTTTGAACGTTTCTAAGAAGATGCAGAGTTGTCCGATTAAAAAATATTGATTTTCGTGAATTCTATACTAAATCTACGAATAAGTATTTTTTCCTGATGCAAAATTCATTTATAAAACTTCATCGGCTTTTAGCTACTACGTCTAAAATTTAGAGTCTAAATATTATTTAACTTAAAAAAATAGAGGTATTTTTTTCGATAAATAAGAAAAATCCTAGTGGGTGAGAGCATGAAAAATTAAAAAATTTGTTTACAATGCGTTTTTGGACCACCTCAATGGCCAAAGTTATTTTTTAAGATCTATAAAGATTGTTTAAAAATGTATTTGCTAGTAGTGAAAATTGTCTTTAAAAAGAGGATAGTGATTTTCTTATTGTTACAAACCACTTCTTAGGTTTACGATATCTTATAGTATATTTATGCGTATATTTTAATTTTCCTTTTAAGAATAATGTAAATTGTGTTTATTTATTATTTTTTCATAAACTTCTTTATTCCAGCAGTTTTTTTTTAAAAATATTCAGAATTAAGCTTTATAATTATATTAACTTATTGGTTTATAATATACAAAGAATTTTTTTGCAATGTCCACGTGGACAATTTTGTAAGGGGGGGGGGGGGGGTTTGTAAAATGTCCACGAGGGGGGGCGGGGGGGTCAAAAATCAGCAAAAAAATGTCCACGTGGTTTATGGATGGCCCCTTATGAGGATAGCTATCGATAACATATCAAAAAGTTTTTTATATAAAAGTATTTAATTATAAAAAAAGATACCTATTTTCTGAAAAAGTTAATTGTTCAGAAAAAAACTCACTTTATATGTTCCTAGATCTTTCACAGTACATCCTAATTTCACACTTCGTCCAGCTGGAACTGTTATATTTCCAATTTCATCAACAAACTCTGGATCTGGGACGGTAGACACTAAAAAATAAAAATTATATTTTATTAGTTATGATAACTTATTTTTATGTGATGGCTTTCTGTATTATTTTTAACGCAAAGTCAAACAAAAAACGTATTGGAAATGTAAAAAGTTGAAAATATAGATCCCCGCTTAGAAATACTAGAATTAAACCGTTTTGTAACCGTAACTAAACAGTATTTTAGATTAACTAGACCGTTGGGTAACATCAACTAAACACATTGTAACAATAACTAAACACTTAGTTACAATAACTAGACACTTAGTAACAGTAACATATCTGTTTGATAAGCATAACTAAACCTTTTTGTAACTATAACTAAACCGTTTTGTTACCTAGAAATCCCCTTTAGAAACACAAATATAATGCAAAAATTTCCTAGAAAACCCCCCTTTAGCAACCTTTTGATTCTGACAAATTTAGAAAATCATGTATGTTTCAGAAAGTACAAGTTTTTAGAAATAACTAAAACATTTAGAAAATAATATTTTAGAAATTAATTATTTTTAGAAAATTTTATTTCAGAAAGGGCTTTTTTAGAAAAGAAACGATTTGAAAATATTTTTTAAAAAAAGTGACCCCCTTTGGACTAAAATAATTATGTAACAATGATTTAGCAACAAATTTTTGAGTATAATTTACACGTCAAGTTTCATCAGTTTACAAAATTTTAACTCTTTTGGTCAAATAGTTTAACCGCTAGAAGTGATTTCAATGCCTAAACTAGAGACTAATTGTGTTTTAGATGTGAGAAAAATAAACAGCACCTAAATAAAAACGAGGACTTGATATCTGATGCAACTAGTGTAGTTCTTTTCGAGGAGTTAGTTCCAGTCTTTTCTTAGGGAACCATTTTCAAAGTATATGTGTATGTGTGTGTGTCAAGATACTTTCAAGGCGAATCGAAGTGACTTTACTTGGCAAGGCGTAAGACTACTAGAAAATTCTCTTTGGTAGTATGCCATCAACTTACCCCTCTACTCTCTTAAAAAGTAATCGACGTAACACGACTGTATTTGTTAAGTGTTTATTATGTTCTTATTACTTCTACATTTCTTTTTTTCTTACTAATAAAAAATTTTCATTTGTTTTCTATTTAAAATGTATCTTATTTTAAAAATTAAACAGCTATATAAATGTTGCAGGTAAAGAAGTAGGATAATAATAAATTAATAACAAGTTCATAATAAGTTGATATAAACTTAATAAGATAATAATAATAAGTTTAAAATAATTAATTACAGACAAAACAAAATTCTGGTATATTTAATATTGTATAATTAAATGTTAAATATATCCTCACGAGAATTCTGATAAGTATAAAAATAATAAATTACTCAAATTATTAATTTGACCTAATATCAAATTTAACCAGACTATCTTTTTAAGGTAAAATTATTTATTTTTAAATTATAATTATTCTCAGTTCATTGGAAAATATTTGCAAGAAAGTATTCATGAATATTTTCCAATGATAATGTACATTTCTCGACTTTTCTTACAAAACCGAACCAGAGGAGTCTGACAGAATGCATTAAAATTTAAACCAGAAGACAGAACAAGACACATGTTTTCTTTTTAAGCTCGGCACTCGCAAAAAGATTTATTATTGACAAAGAGATAATGTTACTTCTGTCATCTGTTTGCTTGCTTGAAATCTTACTTGGGAAAATTTCTTTCCATCAAATCTTACATATCCATTATGAATAAAGTAAATATTATTATTGTGATCGTTATTATTATTAACGTTATTATTATCAAAATTATTTTTTTATTGATCCGACTTTCATTAGACCTTGGCGTTAATTAATCCCAAGTTTTATTAAACCCTAATTTCAATTACTTAAAGTATTAATATACCCGACCAAATATTTAATTCTTACAAACACAAAAGGAATTCTATTTAAATTGAACTGCTAATACAAATTAAATTAATTACAACTCTAGTTAATTTAACCACCATACGGCATGCAAGGGCATTTCAAAAAGTTTTGTATCTTTATTAATAATAATGTTTAATTGCTTAAAATAAAAAAAAAAATTTTTTTTTTAAATTTTCAAATTGATGCAGTTTTTAAAGAAAACATCACATTGCAATTCTATAAATGGCATTTGAAAGAATTTTTTGTCACTTTTAAAACGATATTTTAAATATTGCTCTAGGATAATTTGTAAGGAAGATATGATCATTTTTTTAATAAAAATGGCCTCTTTTTTCAATTGTTGGTAACTTGAGAACAACTGACTTTTGAAAAAAATTGTTAAGAAAAAAAATGTGCCTTTTTGTGCGTAGAATTAGGAAAAAATATTTAAACATTAAAACAAAACATTTTTTTACCGATATGTGTTGATATGTATTTGTTATTCGTCTTAAAAATATATACAGAAGGAAAAAATGTATAAAAAAAATTTGTTTTAATGTTTAAATATTTTTTCCTAATTCTACACACAAAGAGGCACATTCTTTTATTTAACAATTTTTTTCCAAAAGTCAGTTGTTCTCAAATTACCAACAATTGAAAAAAAGGATATTTTTATAAATATGATTTTATAAAATAATCGTATCTTCCTTAAAAATTATCGTAGAGCAATTTTTAAAAAATCGTTTTAAAGGTGACAAAAAATGCTTTCAAATGCCATTTATAGAATTAAAATATGATGATTTCTTCAAAAATTGTATTAATTTGAAATTTTTCAAAAAAAGTGAAAAATTTTTTTTTTAATTTAATCAATTAAACAATAAAAAAAATTGTTTTAAAATTTTTTTTCGTACTGTTTTAAGTTAAATATTTAAGCTTTCGAATAAATACTTACTGAAGGTTTTATCTTTATTATTAATGAAGATATAAAACTTTTTGTAATGCCCTTGCATGCCTTAGGGTTGGCAAATCCTTTTGAGCGGCTTTGTATGTATGTCGTCAAAACTTCGACCAGGCATGATGTAAAAACAAATTGACCGTTTTAAGTAAAACTTAACAGTCTTTTAGGTATCGTCCAAACTTAAAATTCCAGCCATATTAAATTAAAAAATATTAATATGAACTAAAGTTATGACATTTTTTAAAAATTTGAAAAGTGCGAGTCTCGTTCTCACAAGAGTGCCAATACCTGAAGACGATTTCACCGGACGTGTTTATAAACTGTCAAAACACTGGTGTCAGCCATTTTGATTTTGTCGCTGGACTCAGCGGCGCCACTGATGTACTTGATTTACGTTCCTCGGTCGATTGCCGCTCGATCTATCCATCCGCAGGTAATGCTACTTCACGAACTTTGAAATGTGATTCATGAAAGTGACACCGCGGCGCATGTGTCGCCGCACATTGACTTAACGACGCGTTCTCGCTGTCGTCATTCTGAACTGGTGTGTTCGATCTTTTGGTCGTTTATTATTTGTTAAGAGTTTAAAAACTTTGTAAAGATGTGACCAATATTGGTGATGGGTCTCTATTCGTGGCCGTTGTGCCCTCTCAGGTGAGCTCCTATATTAACAATTTGTTTGTTTTATTTCATGGAGTCACATCTCCGAAAGAAAATTAAACATTAACTTTAGAGTCAGTGTTAAGTGCACGTATTCCTTGTAAAATGGCCGTGCCATTCGGCCGGCTATTTAAAATTTTGTAAATCTTTTTAAGATTGTTTAGATTAAATAAATATGCTATTTTGCGATCCAAATTAAAATCGTGGTTTGTTGCTGCTTCTTATCCACTCTCCGGAAATACTGGTGTTAGTAGTAACTAAATTATTCTCATTTTGGTTCAAGTAAAAATATTCTGTTGATAAATTAGTTAAATTGATCTCTTATTTCATTATTTTGTTTAGTTGTTTATCAATAAAATAATTTGGCGCTAGGGTTCTTTTTTTATTATTTGTCTATTTGGGTTAATTTCTAATTAATTTAAATTTAAGAATTGTAAAATTGAACATAAAACTAGTAAAAATGCGTCATAGTATTAATAATAACATCCCTGTCGAAAGAAAAACACTGAAAAATCACTGAGACAGAACCACTGAAATCCCAGTTGTTTTTAAGTGGTTTCTCAGTTGTGATTTGGGACAATTCGCCACTGAAAATATCTATTGTGAGGGTTGATTTATGACAGTTGGCCTGGAAGTCCCAAACCGTTTTATGGCCTTTACCCTCATAAAATGGAAGGATAACCTTTCTTTTTTACAATTTTAAATAATTTAAATTATTTATTCCAATATTATATTTGTTGTTTAAGATTTTAGCCACTTACATAAATATATGTTATTACTATGAACATAATACATACTTCTATTCAATTCATATTCTATTCTATTCAAAAATCCAAAAATGACATCAGTTTTTTAATATCTGCTACCGTTTATGAGATACGATATTATTCATTTAAATTTAGGATTTTTGGGGAAATTTTTATATGTACGTAATTGTTAGAACTTACAGATTCTAAATTTAAAAGAAACAATTTTCTATCATTAAAATTTAAACAATTTTATTTGTTAAGAAACAAATTTTTCACAGGTTAATTTTTAATATATTCAAGGCCTCGTAGAAGGGTCCAGAGAGATCATAAAACTTGAAGACTCCTGAATTTAATTAAAAATCGGGAACAAAAATTTCTCTAATTTCACATTAATAAATTTAAAAATTAAATATTTAAATTCTACGTGTTCTAACGATAAAGAATATCTAAAAATTTCCTCAAAAAAGTTATTTTTCATAATAATAAAAATAGCTTTGAAAATTTACTTTCCTTCAATTTTAATAGTTTTTAGAATTTTTTTTTATATTCCTAATCGTGAAAATAAGTAGATTTCATATTTTTATTTTTGAAATTGCAAAAGTTTTTAATCATAAAAATTTTGGGTTACGGGAACCATAAAAGGAAAAAAAATTACAATCAGGAATCGGTGTTCGACCTGAATTTCCAGGTCAAATTTCTTGTAAATTTTTTTCGTTAAAGAGTCGAAGTTTACTCCCCTACAAATAAAAACTACTTGGCATTTAAAACTATTGTACTATTGTTACCCCAACTCCAAAAAAAATTCTATCTGAAGATATGCAGGTCAGACCACTGAAAAATCACTGGGCCAGTGGTTTTTTCAGTGGATTTTGAGTGGTTTACTTTCGACAGGGATATCAACCATTCTCTCATTCGAAAAAAAAATTTCACCAATTTATCAAATAAAAGCAATTGTTTACCGATATTAAACATTTTTATCAATCCGATCCCCTATTAGGAACTTTATCTCAAATCTTCAACCCATTAAACGCAACATTTAGGACTCTTATCGCCTAATTAAGAGATAAGCATGCAATGGATAAATGTGATTTGAGTTTAATGAGTGATGCAAAAAGCAAAAGTTTATCTACCCTCATCCTTGTTTTTCGTCATCAGTCTACCACCATGAGACGGAAGTGATATCAAAGATGGGAATTGGTACTTTTTTTCTGTCCTTGAAGGAAAAGAACAAGTGCCTGTTAGGGAAAGAGAGGCTGATAAAGCCAACTCATTGGACCCGAATAGACAGACTGCTGTCATTTGTCAGCGCGTCTTCTGGCGACAGAGAGGGTGAGAGATAGTGAGAGAGATGAGAAGACGTAAATGGAGGGAAACGGTTAACTTATCCAGGCTTTTGATTCGATTCGGCAGCGGTGCCCGTATCAGCACTTCCGCAATTTATTCTAGCAGGAAAATTCGCGGAGGAGGAAAATCGTGCACCGAAAATGCAACGTAAGCTGTTCAGCTCATGAATGGTAATTAAACCTGACTGTCAAAAGACAGACCATCTTCTACAACAATTTCCACCTAGGAAGAGCCTCTTTAACAAAATTTAACTAAAATGAGGGAAAAAAGTGTAAGAGGAATTATATTCTGCAAATTAAGCAGTTGTAATGTGGAGAGCGGAAATTTATGGATATCAATCTAGGTGACGAAATTAAATTATATAATACGAGACAGGAAACGCAGCAAGATTATATTTGGCATTTCAGAATATTCAAGATTTTCAGGTTCAACCAAAAGAATTACATAATTCAGGATAAATCATATATAAAAAATAAATAATCCATCGTTAAACAATATTTTATATTGGGTTGGGTGATTTTTAGTTTTTCTTGATGGAAAATCTAATCTTTCCAACACGTGCGCATTCGCACGCCCGAAGTGCATTCTCCGGTGGAGTATTCACTTGACGAAATAAAAGAACGTCGAAGAACGCATCGACGAAAAATACAGGAATCTCTCGAATAGAGATAAAATATATATAGGCATTGCCTGCCTTATCTTGGATTTTGTTCGGACTTTGCTTCTGTGAGTTGGAGTAGGGTAGGTATAGGGCTCTCTAAGAAAAACGGGCATTTTGGTTTCCGAATGGTCGCGAACCCCATGCATTTCTGATGAACGTTTGCCTGAAAGGTTCCTTCCTCGTGCCAGAGTCGTGCTGCGATACTGATCTCGATTTTATGAAAACGCCACCCGAAACAATTCGGGCACACTGCCATGTTTCCCATTTCACCTCAAGCAACCTCTTCTCGGTCCCACAAACGATACCAAGTACATGGGGTTTATTCTTTTCTATTTTATTTCCTATATATATATATTTTTTTTTTATTTTACCTTTCTTTCTCCATTTCTTAGCCACCTACGATCCATATAGTACCTTTAGATTTTTGATGGCTTCTCATTCACCGAGAATAGAGAAACCGCTTTTTGTGAACGAAATACCTTTTTACTTTGACTGTATTTTCTTTTGTCATTTCATTTGACAAAGAAGGCTCTAATACAATCTGGATTAAAATTTCATTATCTATAAAAGGATTATCGTGTTTCATTCCGGATGTGTTCAAGCTTGGTTACGTAAGTATATGAAGTTATAATTTAAAAATGTTATTTGTTAATTGTCGAGAAATTTTATAATTAAATTTTTAGGAACATTTCCAAATTAAATTTAAAAAGTCGTACTCCCTGTCGTCCTTTTGTCATAAAATTATTTTGAAAAATAAAACTACATTGCGAGAACGAACTAAATTAAAATTATCATTGAAATGAAAAATGCGAATCAATTCAAATCGTACACACCAAAATAAATCTAAGACTCCCTTATTAGTATAGTAGAAAGAGTCGAATGTACCAAGGGATTAACAAACTTCTATTTCTTTTTATTATTCAAATTAGAAGCAAACAAGATAAAGAAAAAAAAGAATACGAATTATATTTCTAAGATTAAAACATTTTTTTTATTATAAATAAAAATACAGGGTAAGGTGCTCTTGTTGAAAGGAATTTGGATTTATTGATGGGTACATCAAAACTTAACACACCTCATAGGCACTCATACAGTGGAAGACACATTTTATTTAAATGAGAAAAATTATTAGGTACTATAAAAGTACTACTTAGATTGTTGCTGTTTAAAGTTATAAGTACGATTTCTTGGATGATTTAAATGGGTTGTTTATAATCTGTCATAAAATCTCTAATTGAGTTTAAGGTTCCTATTGAGGTGAGTTTTCCCTTGTTCTGTGTCCATGCCTGTCCTTTTTCTCTCTCTACAAGATGGAGCTGGATCGTTGGTGGGAGTTCTCCCACCCTTTTGGTCAACCAGCAAGGGCCTGATGTGATGAAGCAGTTCAGTTTCGTTACGACCCTCATACAGTCCACATCGTGTGCGTTCTCCCGTGCATCTTCCCCCGGTTTTCTTAACTAGTTGTACAATTGATCTTTATACCGGGTGTACAAATGTGACGTATTCTTAATTTGTAAATAATAATAAACTATCCGTGATCAAATTTAAAGTGTTGTGAGTGGTTGTAAAATATCACCATCCATCATTTTTAAAAGTTGCAATAAATTAAAAAAGAGAGAGCTCAATATATACTGTTTTTAAGCATTGTTAAGTATTCTATCAAAAATAGCATTGTAAGCATTGATTAATTTTAATAAAGTGTTAATGTACAATTCACAAATACATTTATTTTTTTTCTTGATTAACTTAAATCCAAACTCGAAGAGAATATGTCTCTCTGATTATTAGATTGAATTAATATTATCTACAATCAATTTTTGTTAGTACAGGGTACATTAAAATCCTTTCACATTAGTTTATACTATATGGAATTGGAAGTTTATTATCGGATTTTTGATTTTATTTTTATATTCGTTTTACCCTGCACCCTTACATCCAAACCTCAGTTGTGTTAACCAGTCACCTAATTACAACGACAAATTACATATTTTCCTACTACTTTACCGTGGTAACAACACCTCCAGTTTTTTTCGTCTATTTTAAATTTTTGAAGAATATGAATATGCAAAAGAGAGAAAATAAATATGTGACTCGCCATGGTGAACCTTTGCCTAAGGTACTTTTCACCGTGAAACATCATATATGTAAAGGGGAAATGCAAATATGAAGAGAGAGAATATGAATATGTAAAGAGAAAATATTAATATATAAAGAGAAAATATAATTGTATAAAGATAAAATGCAGATAAATGCAGAGAATATAAAATATACAAGTGATGACACAAATTATACCCTAATTTCATTCATGAAGAGTTACAAACTACGTGAAAAATTACCGAGTCATGAATTTGCCAATCGTTTGATCGAACAGATTTAATAGAGAAGTGAACAGTGAATGAAAAGGTGAGGAGAATGAAATTTGACAGAGATCAAGACAGCATCAAAGACGATAAGAGGATAAAATTCGAATTACCGATCCTCATCTTTCTTTTTGTCTTAACTTTCATCTGTGAAGTCTTGCTCTTATTTTCAAGGCTTATCGGCTTGAATCTCATAAATTTTGCGGAAAACGCGATTAAGCGAACCTCGACCCGTCCAATCTAAGTATTCAAATGAGCGAACCGACTTACACCATTACGTCGTCGGCTCTATATAGCTTTTTACAATCGTCTCCATCCCTTACTCCTCTTGAGTGCTTGTAACACGAAGAAAGTTCAGAGTACTAAGAAATGGGTCTTGGGTGCGTATATTACCAGTTTAAACCGGAAAACCCCCCAGCTTATTTTCTCATTTATAACCCTTTCGCTTCAAAAGTCGATTGGCAACCACTGAGAACGACGAATCTATAAACTGTGCGCGAATTTATTCCATGAAACGGAACATGTCTCGTGACGTCACTTTGCTTGTTTTACAATCAATGAAAATCCACAATTGAGGAGCAATTTTTCAAAACTTTTGATAAATTCATTCGAGATAGTTTTTGAATTAATTAAATAAATATATAAAAAATAAAAAATGAAAAATAATAGAAAAATAGATCCTACAATATGGATAGATCATTTGTAAATAATCAATATATCGGAAAAACTAGTAGATAATTAATAATAAATTAGTAAATAAATAGTTTTTAATTAAATAGAAAATGTAAAAAAGGTAAAAAAAATTTAAATGATTAATATTAATGTTTTTATAATAAAATTGTTAATTTGTGCATGAAATATTGTTTAAAATTTTATAAATTTATAGTTAAACAATAGTAACAAAAATACAGAAAATTTGTTGATGATTAAAAATTTAATTCATTGAAAGGATTCTGAGAAATTAAATAATTAAATAAAAATACGTTAAAGAAGGTTCTAAAAGCTTTTTAATAAAATCAGAATTTGCGGTACCATATTGGAGGCAAAATAAAGAATTGTCATTGGTTAATAATAAGTCCAGAAAGCAGAAAATGCTAAATGTGTTTAATTTGGGTGGTATATAAATACTATGGGAAAGTCATTTTGAGAGACGGAAATATCGTAAAGCTAGGTTGAGCAATTTAAGAGCATTTCAAATTGTAAGCATTAAAATTTAAAAGCTTTGACATTTAGAAGCTTATTAATTTACTGAGCATCGAATTTAATTAACTTTCTATGTTGCACAACAATCAAATCGATACTTTTTACTAAAAACTAAAAGAAAAAGCGAAATAAACAGTTTAATAAAAGGGAACAAAAATATAAATCACTATAAATAAAATAATTCTATAAAATGATTTGTAAATCATATCGATGAGTTGTTTAGTTTAAGGCAACTTTTTCAATAAAAAAGGTATAAGGCTGGTTGTAAATTTTTAAGCTCGTTACATTATTTAATTACAAAAAACTTTTTATGACTGTATAAAAAGAGTTGTTAGTTTTTATGTATTGTCTTTACTTAATCCGAGAAAACAGATTTTCGCTACGAATAAAGACAAGAGACGATGAGATGAACATGGAAAAGAAATACAGGTCTTTGTTTCGCACTGATAGAATCTAGAAGTGCCTCCCTTTTAAACTCTGCTGGACCAATATCAAGAACAGTTGAGGATTTTATCTTAATGAACTGCCGAGGCGCATCTTTAAAACATTCATTTAACTTAAAACTGCAAGATTTCTCATTTTTTAGAGAAATTATTTATTTTTAAATTATAATTTTACTTGATTAAAATTTTTATTTTATTAAGCGCTCTCCTTCAAATGACAATTGTGTAAAGTATTTACAAATATATGAAAATAATCATCAACCCACAGAAAAAATTCGTTCACACGCGGCTGAAAATAACTATTACAAAGTGAATTAAATTTATCAGAAAATGAAGAAAAATTATTTATTACTTATTATTGAATTCTACTTTACAGTAGAAACATAATCAAAAATTAAAGAAAAAAATCTAAAAAGTGAAGAAGAATTATTAAGAATTGTAAAAGTAATTCTAATTTATAGAAAAACGTTTAAAAATAAAAAACTAAGGAAAATTATGACATTAAACACTGAATTAGAGAATAGAAAAAAATTACTAGAATATATTGAAAAATTACTAGACAGTAAAAGAAAATGATGATGGTAATAAAAAAGATTAAAATATCTAGAATAAATTGAAAAATTACGGTAAAGTGAAAAAAGATGACTAGTTGAAGAAAATAATTAAAAAATAAAGGCTAAATACTAGAGTGTTAAAAACATAACTAAATATTGATGAAAATTACTAGAAAATGCAATAATAATTAGAAATAGTTTGAAAGCGATTAAAACTGGAAGAAAAATTACTAAAACTCGAAAAAAGAATTTCGAATTTCTGAAACAAATATAAATCGAAGAAAAGTTGCTAAGAAAAATTACTGTAAAATGACAAAGTAACTAGAAAGTTACGAGAATAACTATAAAGCTTGATGATAATTAATTGTATTTTAAAAAAAAACTTTAAAAAATCGGAAAGAATCCAAAGTGTTTGTAAGAATAACTGAAATAAAGGAAAAAAAAGTAGAAAAAAAATGAAAACGAAAAAATATTTTTGAATGATTAGTAAAAATTTAGAAGCTAAGAAAAAAGTGACAGAAATTTTAAAAATATAACTATAAAATGTAAAAAATTCAGCTAGAATTATATACTTCTTTGCATTTTTCATTGGAGAATCATAAAGAAGTAGAAGTTATTTATCTATAATTTGCAATATAAATTTAGTTGTTTAAACAATTTTTTTTATATTTTCTGTTTTAACTAAATATTTTAAAAGCTTACAATTTTCTAAATTGCACAGACTAAAACAATTTAATTGCTTTAATTTAATTGATTAAACTGAACTGAACTGAAATTGCTTAAAATCAACTTTTCATGAAATTCAGTAAAATGAAAAACTTCGTGATATTTCTTTAATGAAAGAAACAAAAAACGAAATGCTCTTAGACAAATTTAATGAAAAATTGTTTTAAATAATTTAAACAAAATAAATAAAATAAAATAATAATAATAATAAATAAATAAAAGAAAATAATACAAAATAAATAATTAATAAACAAAATATTGAATTAAAAAAACTTTTTGTCAATAGTAACTAAAGAATCCATTGTTATTAAAAAAATTATTTAAAGTCGAACATATAAGAAAAATAAATTGTTTAAACAAATTAAAATTATTTATACAATTATGGATAAATAATTTCTTTTTAGTTCTTCAATGAAAAATGCAAAAAACTTTATAATTCTAGCTCAATTTCATGAAAAGGTGATTTTAAACAACTTTTAATTGTTTAAACAATCAATTAAATTAAATCAGTTAAATGGTTTTTTCCTTCGATAGGATTTAAAAAATTGTAAGTTTTTGAAATATTTAGTTAAAACAGAAAATATAAAAAAAAAAATGTTTAACAAATTAAAAGTGTTTAAGGTGTTTCTTCGATGGGCAGTCCCTGCCAAAAGTTAGTATTTCAGTTAATAGCGATTATTAATTAATATAATTTATTTCTTGACTTATTATTTACTGTTTATAGTTAATCGGCCATCGGCCAATAGTTTTTTAATGAAAACGTTTCAAAAATGAACAAATGTTAAATTTTCAACGTTTTTCAAAGATACCTTTTTTACAAGTCTATCTTTTCTTATCATTTTTTTAAAAATGCTTCCATTTAAGTAAATAATAGCTTATTTTCTTCAGAAAAACAAACTCTACAATTCACCTAGTCGGATTTTTGAAAAATGTGGATCATTTTTTAAATAAAGAAGTTTGTTTATAAATATTTAAAAATAGGTTTTTAAATTAATTACTGTATTTGAAAAATGGTCCACTTTTTCAAAAATCTGCTGAGGTGAAGTTGTAGAGTTTATTTTTGTGAAGAAAATAAGCTAGTATTTACTTAAATTGAACAATTTTTAAAAAAAATGGTAGGAAAAGATAGACTTGTAAAAAAGGTATCTTTGAAAAACGTTAAAAATTTAACAACATTTCTTCATTTTTGAAACATTTTCATTAAAAAAATATTGACCGATGTCCGATTAACTATTAATAGTAAATAATAAGTAAGAAAATAAATCATATTAATTAATAATCGCTATAAACTGAAATACTAACTTTTGTCAGGGACTGCCCATCGGAGAAATACCTTAAACAATTCAAAATTAATTTAAAAATGAAGCAAGCCTTGTATTTTGATAAGTAAAAAAATGAATACAAATTGCATTAAATTTAGAAACATAAATTATATAAAAATAATTCCCTCCCTTTTCTACAAAAAAACACAAAAAACAAAAAAGATTTCAAACATAATTTCAAATGGGATGGATATTCAATTTTAGATAGAGAATTAAATCTTAAAAAAGTTGAACTTCTGAAATGATACATATACATTTACAAAATATCGGATTAACAAAAAAGATGATACACAATATCTCAGTAATGTTTATTTCCAATTTTTAACTGAACAAAAATACAAATTATAAAATTTATACTTGTTGTTTGCCTTTTATTAATATAAGAAAAAACGTATACTGAGTTTTAATATTTTATTTGCTCATTTATATTATTGATTAAACCTATCTCTTATTGATAAAATTTATACTATTGACTCTATAACAGGATTTTTTTAATCTCATTTTATCGGTAACTACATATTAATTTTTCCTACTGTATTGTGTTTATTTATTTATTTATATAATCATTATTAATTTGTAATATAATAATATTTTAGTTTCTGATAAGGTCAGTGTAACTATTGAAACGTTAAGTTTTAAATAAAATGACAAAGGTTTTGACACAGAGTGATTGATTTCTTCTTATTAAAATTTACTGCTGAGTGATAATTTCAAATTACAAATAATAATTTTTCCAGTTTTAAAGCTCAAAAAAGTTGATTTATTTACTTCAGTGCAAAACGAATATTTATAAGAAACGTGGTAATTTTGATGAAGAAACTCTCTGGAAAGCAAACTTTAAGTGCTGGGTAAATGTGAACTGAATGAAATCTCGTAAGGGTCTAGCAACGTCAAATAGCACAGTCTAACAAGTTGAAATCAAGTTTTAAGTGGAAATAGTACAAGTATGGTGCGCCTTAGAGTGACGCTTCTCTATATTATAGTTTTGATCCTTATTCATACGGACGAAGCGTTATAGGTTGCAGAACATTGTTTCTGGAGGTGCACCAGCTGCTATTTTACAATCCAACATCACATAATGAAACTAAATTCAAATCTGGTTTATTATTGTCTTTACAAATTATTAAAATACCTTTATTATTTTAATGTGTGCGATATTTTCGTTTCCACTTTTGAAAACTATTTTCCCTACAAAGAACTCAATTAATCTAGGAATATGCTTCTTATTTTAAGAATATTATTTTACGCTTTAAATCAGAATATTTTCAAGTTTAAGTTTCAAGTACAAATACTAACAGAGTTCTAAAAATTTCCACGAAAAAACTTTCTTTTTTCAAAAGCTGCTATTTCTGTAAAAAAAAAAAGATAAAAACATTTTATATAGAGGTTCTGGAAAAGTGAAACGTTTATCTTTAAGATAGCGTTAGCCGTTGGTCGAGTCCATACCAAGTGATCACACCAATTTCAGTCATATTGAGTAATATTTAAGAAATTGATATTTTGGGTTCCTTTAGGAGTAAAAAAAATAAATTTTAATTATTTTTAAAAAATTCAAAATATTTTCGAAAATATTCAAATTCAAAATTTTGAGTACTATTTTTTTTTGTTTTATCATAACTTCTGTAATTTTGAAGCAATTGAGATCATTTTTTTTTTAAATTACTCGTATTTAAATACTCTTTCAAGAAAAATTATAATAATTAAGAAATTGTTTATAATTAAATTTTTATTAAAAAAATTAAATTATTTATTTAAACAAAATCTAAAGTATATCATAGTTCTTTTTCAAAAAATTCATAAACATAGCCTATAATGTGCTTAAAAATTTAAGCCAAAGAAAAAGATGGTATGTATTATAGTTTTTGAGAAAAAAATTATTAAGTTATGCTAGCGCGGCGCGGACCGGTGTCACCGCTACTCAACGCGTAGTTCCGTAGTAACCGAAATGTATGTATATTTTTACATAATGTAAATATAGTTAGTGTATTATATTTAAATTATAAGCTTCAGAAAGTCACACTGATCTTTTCATAGTACATGGACATCAAACTTTAGAATTAAAAAAATCGGAGAAAATAATTAAAGTAAAAAAAAGTAATTAAAAAATTGGTAATTTATAGAAAAATAATAAAAATAACTAAAAATTGGGAAAATTATTTAAATTTAAGAATAATAATTGAAAATTTGTTAAATCAATTGAAAAATAATTAATATAATTAAAAACTGGTAAAAATAAGTGAAAATAAGTGAATAATTAAAATAATTTAAAACTGAAGAAAGAAAAATAATGGACTGGTAAAATTATCAAAATTCGCGATGTTCAGGGGTGTTAATTTTTTTTCTTATGCAATTTTAGACCTAAAATTATGGGGTAATGTCAAAAATAGAGAAACAAATAATTTGCGGAGTTTGAGAAATTTATTCTAAGAAAAACTTAAATTTTAAAAATTAAACCTCTTTCACAATTTTCATTTTTTCCATCGACAATTTTTTTGTGGGATTTTTAAATGATTTTCTACAATCCATCGTATGGATTTGGAAAAATAAAATTTCGAAAATGACCAAAAAAATATTGTTTTTTAATTTTTATGTAATACTATAATTCTACATCTTAATTGATGTAAGAAAAAAAAATGACACCTCTGAGCATCAAAAATTTTGTTGAGTTAAAATTTCACCTATCTCTCCCCTTAAAGAATGATAAAAATAGTTTGAAAATAGTTGAAAGAAATGAAAACTATAATAAATTTAAAAGATGACAAAATTTTATAAGGAGAAAAATGATTAAAAATTTGAAACATAAAGTATGAAACATAAAATTTGTCAGTACTGCGAAGTACTGACAAACTTCGCAGGTGTTGACAGATTGAATTAATGAATGAAATTTGAAGATTATTATAAATAACTATTATTAATCAATGTTTGTAAAAAAAAATTTCAAATTTCAAATTTTAGTCTAAATTTGTTAAATCAATTGAAAAATAATTAATATAATTAAAAACTGGTAAAAATAAGTGAAAATAAATGAATAATTAAAATAATTTAAAACTGAAGAAAGAAAAATAATGGACTGGTAAAATTATTAAAATTCGCGATGTTCAGGGGTGTTAATTTTTTTTCTTATGCAATTTTAGACCTAAAATTTGAAATTTGAAATTTTTTTTTACAAACATTGATTAAAAATAGTTATTTATAATAATCTTCAAATTTCATTCATTAATTCAATCTGTCAACACCTGCGAAGTTTGTCAGTACTTCGCAGTACTGACAAATTTTATGTTTCATACTTTATGTTTCAAATTTTTAATCATTTTTCTCCTTATAAGATTTTGTCATCTTTTAAATTTATTATAGTTTTCATTTCTTTCAACTATTTTCAAACTATTTTTTTCATTCTTTAAGGGGAGAGATAGGTGAAATTTTAACTTAACAAAATTTTTGATGCTCAGAGGTGTCATTTTTTTTTCTTACATCAATTAAGATGTAGAATTATGGTATTACATAAAAATTAAAAAACAATATTTTTTTGGTCATTTTCGAAATTTTATTTTTCAAAATCCATACGATGGATTGTAGAAAATCATTTAAAAATCCCACAAAAAAATTATCGATGGAAAAAATGAAAATTGTGAAAGAGGTTTAATTTTTAAAATTTAAGTTTTGCTTAGAATAAATTTCTCAAACTCCGCAAATTATTTGTTTCTCTATTTTTGACATTACCCCATAATTTTAGGTCTAAAATTGCATAAGAAAAAAAATTAACACCCCTGAACATCGCGAATTTTGATAATTTTACCAGTCCATTATTTTTCTTTCTTCAGTTTTAAATTATTTTAATTATTCACTTATTTTCACTTATTTTTACCAGTTTTTAATTATATTAATTATTTTTCAATTGATTTAACAAATTTTCAATTATTATTCTTAAATTTTAATAATTTTCCCAATTTTTAGTTATTTTTATTATTTTTCTATAAATTACCAATTTTTTAATTACTTTTTTTACTTTAATTATTTTCTCAGATTTTTTTAATTCTAAAGTTTGATGTCCATGTACTATGAAAAGATCAGTGTGACTTTCTGAAGCTTATAATTTAAATATAATACACTAACTATATTTACATTATGTAAAAATATACATACATTTCGGTTACTACGGAACTACGCGTTGAGTAGCGGTGACACCGGTCCGCGCCGCGCTAGCATAACTTAATAATTTTTTTCTTAAAAACTATAATACATACCATCTTTTTCTTTGGCTTAAATTTTTAAGCACATTATAGGCCATGTTTATGAATTTTTTGAAAAAGAACGATGATATACTTTAGATTTTGTTTAAATAAATAATTTAATTTTTTTAATAAAAATTGAATTATAAACAATTTCTTAATTATTATAATTTTTCTTGAAAGAGTATTTAAATACGAGTAATTTAAAAAAAAAATGATCTCAATTGCTTCAAAATTACAGAAGTTATGATAACACAAAAAAAATAGTACATAAAATTTCGAATTTGAATATTTTCGAAAATATTTTGAATTTTTTAAAAATAATTAAAATTTATTTTTTTTACTCCTAAAGGAACCCAAAATATCAATTTCGTAAATATTACTCAATATGACTGAAATTGGTGTGATCACTTGGTATGGACTCGACCCGTTTTTAAATTCATTCCAAAAAGTATATATTTTTTAGATTTGAAAATGCTCTATTTTTAAATATTAAAAAAAAAAGTCAATCAAGAATTTCATTAAAAATATCGTGAATTTTTTTTCTGTAATGTAAAAATGATTTATTACGGATAAAGTTGATGATTATAACATAAAGAAACCACAAAAATTGAGTAGACAAATTTTTATTTCTTAAAATTGACGAGTTTTTCTAAAAATCGTAAAATTACAAAAAGAAAATAAATTACATTTTGCGCAATAGTGTCCAAAATGCTTTGAAAACATTACAAAGAAGGTCCAATTTTACATAAACACTTCTGCTTCACACCTTAATAAACTGTAATAAAATTTATAAATAATGTTTCTTTATTTTTGGAAACTTTCGATATTTTAAAAAAAAGTGATATTGTAACGTTCCGTACGGTCTGGGTAAAATTTATCTGAACGTTAATTTTCAACAATACCAGCTTCTTAAGAGAAGAATACCGGTTTCTCAATTTTTTTTAATTAAGTCCAAATTACACTCATCGATAAAATATATTTAATATGAAAAATTTACAATTTAAAAAATTGTTTTCTTTTTGTAAATACTTTCGATTGTAATACTTTGAAAAAAGTATCTTTTAATTAAAACTTTTTTTAAATCTCGCACATTCTCTCCATTTTGCGTTAAAAGTGTGATTCGATTTGGATTTTTATGTAAAAGAAATTTTAAATTAAAAAAAGAGTGATTAAGTACAGATGATTTCAATAGATGCAATATTACTCCGCGCCACGTCACGCGTGTCAATTTCTAAAGGCAACGACCAACTCCGAGAGACGTTCACACACTGGCCCGTTAATCGATTTTAATTTCCTGTTCGCCTTTATGGTCGAAAACGTTATTATTCCTTGGCTTTCAAGCGGCTTCGCAGATTTAAAAACGAACATTTCATGCGCTCACGGAAGCGGTAAAGCTGTCGACAATTCTGCGTGACATGTTTTGCATAAAATACATATAAACCCTTACGAAAAACACTTCTCTTGTTCGAAAATTATTTTTATTATCAAGAAAGTAACAGCCCCTACTTATTAGAAATAATATCTTACATAAAATGTCGAGATTTCTAAGTAATTATAAAACAAGTAAAATTATGTTGCTGATATAGTAGGTATACAATTCAATAAATATAACTCAACATTCTAAAAGAACTTGAGAAAAAATAAATAGCAAAAATGGAGCTACAGGATATGACATTTTTTACACTTCTTCGGCGTATTCGTATTCCACTGACGTTATATTCGAGGAATTACGATCGATCATACAGCAAAATCGTCAAATTTTATTACCAGATTACGACTCTTAGTTGATGCCACTTAAACAAAACTATTACGAGTGTTTTAGCATTAAACAGAAGGTTTTATGCAAATATTTCACAGCATTCTTTTTACATCAGCATTAACGACAAAGATACACGTTGTATTTCTCAACAATAAAAAATTTACTTTTTCAACCGATCCGACAGTAACCGTTTATTTCTACCTTTCATTCTTGCAAATATGTTTTACTATAAAACACAATATTGTCTTTCAATACTAAAAAAATTGGTACCGCATAAGGCTTTATACACAAAAAATAAATAAAACTGTGTTGTACACTGTTTAGATAGCACCGTTTAGTAAAGCATTATTATTCGAAATGGAAAAATAAAAATTATTACAAAAAGGGCCATTTTTAGTTGTCAGGTGATAAATGCAGGTTCAAGTTTAAAATCTTTAAAAATGAAGACTGACCATCTCGGCAGTAAAGACGAGCTGTGCGATCAATCAGCAAGTTCACCAACGACACTAAGTCTCTGGACCAGACACTGTCCAATCAATTTTCTAGAAAAAAAGGCGGGAATTTGATCCCTCGAAAATCTGTCATCACTCAAGATATTTTAGAAATAGACTGGAATTTGACCGGAAACGGTAGAAAATGAGTGACTGCTATAAATAAATAATTACTTGTCAATGTTGATGCTGAAGAATATAGAGGTCATATTATCTCGAAAACAGGGTAGGGAGGCAAGAGAAATATAACAATATTAAATCAAAGAGTTTTCTAATTAGCGTAATTATTGTAACGCAAAAGTTGACAATTTATTTGATTTCGAGTAAATTTTCGGAATTAATAAACAAATAATCAAAATAATATGAAATTTAAAAAAAACATTACGAATTAAAAACAAAAATTAAAAATTGACGAACTTGATTAAAGTTTGAGAAGAATAATTGGAAAATGATTAAAACATTGAAAAGTGGATACAATAACTTAGATTTAAGATAATAAATGAAAATTAAGGATATTAATTGAAGAATACTTAATAATCTAATTAAAAGGTGAAAGAAATAATTGCAAGAAAATAAAAGAAAATTGAAATTGAAAAATGAGATAAATAATTGAAAATTTAGGAATTTAATTGAGGAATAGTAAAAATAATTAAAAATTGAAGAAATTGATTGCAAATGAATTGAAAAAATAACTGGAATTTCAGATAAATAATAAGAAAATTAGAGAATTTATTAAAAACTAGGTGAGAATTATGTCCATTTCAAGTAAGCAAAATAATTTGCTTATAATTTAAATTTAAATTTTTTATTATAAAATCTTATAATAAAAAATTATTATTATATAAGTTAATCGGGGAAGTTATTAAAAAATGAAGAATTTTAAATGCACAAAAATGAAAAAACATGAATTATTTTACGAATTCTTGATCAATTATAAACTTTATATAAGTCAATCAATTAGTTTTGAGATAAGGAATATGATTTTTGTATTCATTAAGTTATATTTTTATCATGAAAAACTTTTTTGGCAAAAAACAATTTTTTTTTATGAATCACACATACATCTGGACATTTTCTTAGGAATGAAAATTTACGCTTTTTAGATCAAAATAAGTCGATATAGACTATTTTTGGAAAATCGAAAATCTTAACGATCACAAAGCTTCCTCTATGAGGACGCAAAATTGTAAATGGCAAAAACTAATTGAAAAATTATTAAAATAATTAAAGAATTTAATAAAACTTTGTAAAGAAAGAATAGTAAGTGATTGAAAATCGAAGAATATCATTTAAATACTTGAAAAATACAATTAAAATATAAAAACAATAAATAAAAATTTAATAAAAATTGATGCAGGATGAAACAAGTTTTTTAATATTGAAAATTATTTGGAAAATAATGAAAATAGTGAGACTGATAATTTAATTAACAAATTTGATGAGTTATGTCCTGCCATTACTTATGATTACAAATTGATTCATATTTTGTAAAAATAATTGAAAAATGACGAACTCTCTAAATCTGAATTAGTTAAAAATAACTAATTTGAAAGCAAAAACTCAGTCACTAATTCAAATAGTTATATTTCTACTAATCATTTAGTAAAAAATAACTAATTATTAGTCAAATTCATTTTTAGGTTATGTCAAAATAACTATTTAGTAAAATTCGGTTTACTAATTCAATTAGTCAAATTTTAACTATTTTTTAGTTACGTTTTTACTAACAATTAGTCATTTTTTTACTAATACTTAGTTATAAAAACTCAGGCACGATTTTACTATTTATTAGTTATTTTTAACTAATTCAAATTTAGAGAGAAAGAAATTGAAAGTTAATTACTAAATAATGAAACTAATTATTGAAGGAAATAATTTAAACTGAAAAAGTTTTTTTTGAAAAAATTAAAGAAAATAATTAAAAATTGCGGAAATTTTGAATTTAAAATTTAGGAGAAAAATTAAAAATAATAAGAATCATTGAAGAATAATATAATAATATAATAATAATATAATAATAATATAAAATTTGTGAAAAAAACATTGGAAATTAAAAAAAAAAAATTTAAAATTGACACAAGTTTTTGAAATTTGAAAAAAAGAATTGTAGAATAATTAAAACACTGAAAAGTGGATACATTAACTTAGATTTCAGAAAATAAATTAAAATTTAAGAAATTAATTGAAAAATATTTAATGTATCTAATTAAAAGGAGGAGAAAATAATTGCAAAAAGATAAAAAAAATGAAAATTGAAAAATATATTGAAAAATGAGATAAATAATTGAACATTTAGAAGTTTAATAGCGAAATGTTAAAACTAATTAAAAATTAAAGAAATTGATTGCAAAATGATAACAATAGTAATTGCAAATTAAAGAAAATTATTAAAATTTGAGAGAAAAATATTTTAAAATCTAGGGAATTTATTGAAGAAAATAATGGAAATTTGAGAAAAATAATTGGAATTTTTAGAATTAATCAACAAATACTCAAAATAATATAAGATTTGTGAAAATAATTAAAAATTGGCGAAAGTATTTAAAATTTGAGAAAAATAATTGTACAATAATTAAAACATTGAAAAGTGGATACATTAATTTAGATTTGAGATAATAAATACAAGTTTAAGAAATTAATTGAAAAATAATTAATATATCTTATTAAAAGGTGGGCAGAAAATAATTTAAAAAAAATAAAAGAAAATTAAAATTAAAAAAAAAATTAAAAATGAGATAAATAATTAAAAATGTAGGAATTTAATTGAGGAATGAAGTTTGACATTAATTAAAAATAAAAGAAATTGATTGCAAAACAGTAACAATAATATTGAGTACTTATGTACTAAAGGGTCTTTTGGTTGTATATGGCCCGTTTATATTTAAATAAATAAATAAATAAATAATTGAAAATTGAAGAAAATTATTGAAATTTGAGAAAAATATTTAAAAATCTGGGAAACTAATTGAAAAATAATGAATGTAATAAAAAATCCGAGAAAATATTTTTTGCAAATTAATAAAAATAATTTAAAATTGAAGAAAATAACTTTAGTTTGTTAAAAATAATTGAAAAATATACAACATATTTGTAATAACAGAAAAGAATTGCAGAATGATAAAAATAATTGTAAATTGAAAAAATAACTAGAATTTGAGATAAATTATAAAAAAAGTAGATAATTAATCAAAAATTAATTGAAAAAGATAAAAGGAAATTGAAAATTAATTCAAAAATAAATTTAATAAAAAAATTATTGATAGAAATAACTGTTAACTAAAGAAAATAATAAAAATGTGTAAAAAATAATTGAAAGGATTACAGAATATATTTTGGATAACTAAACTAAATTACAATTATATATTACCTATAATTCTTCAAACTTCAATTAATTTGAAATACCATTGATTAAAATTTTAATTAATTCACGCTTTGAGAATAATAAGTTTAAAATTATTTGAAAATGTTTTCAATTTTTATCAATTTTTTTCTATTATGATTATTATTAGCTTTATTAGCTGCAATTTTCATCTATTTCTATCATTTTTCAAAAGTTTTCTACAATTTCTAATTATTTTCATTATTTGTAAATTTTTTCCCAAATTAATTAAAATTAATTAATTAAAATAAAAAAATATTTTGGATTTTGAAAAATAATGTTTCTCTATATTATAATAATAATATAATATAATTATCGTATTTTAATTACATTACTGGAGAAAGAAAATTAAAATTTTGAATTTACTGAAGTGTGAAAACTCCACTCCATCATGTAACAATATTTTACATTAAAACAAGAATAATTACATTTCTATTTTTATATCATTAAACCAACTTTAAAGAACACTTCTTCAATATTAAATTCTGCATTTAATTCATAAATCGTTAATGCAAAACACTTGTATCTTTATTTTAGAAAATTAAATTAGTTTTGTACATTAATTTAAACTCCACTCCATCGCCATAGTTTTTTTTTTATATTTAATAGATAAATTATAAATATTATTAAGGAACTTTTTTACGTCTTTCTATATTTATTCAAAGAATATGACGACCAATAAAATTTTACCCGGTTTAAATTCCATTTTTATACATATTAATCATATCTAAATCGAGTAATTTTAATAGTATTAATAATTATATAGAGTTGGAATTGAAACTAATTTTTTTAATAACACTAAAAAAATGTGCTTTATGAATTCTTATTAAAAATTGCCCTTTTAAAAATAATGACCCAAAGATATTAAATTCATTAATGTATAATTGAGAGTAATTAACATCGTTTTCTCGAATAATACATTGCGTCTGTCTATTAATTTGAACATTACTTCACTGAAATTCGATTTAACTACGAAATTAGAATCATGTTAAATAATTATAATCCATGCAAATTGTAGATTCATAATTTGTGAATAATGAAATTATTTAACTTTATAACTGCTGCTTTTCTCCATATATCAGAAGAAAAAAAATATTTACTAACTCGAGTTATAAACTGAATTTTTGTTGTAAATTAGTCAAAAATCACTAATTTATAGCAAAAAAAAATTTAACCATTTAAAAATAAATAAATTAATATTAATAAATAATAAAAATAAAATAAAATGGTTTTACCCTAAAATATAAAAATTACAGTTTATTTCGTTTTTCATTTTTTTTTTAATCCAGTAAAGCGCCTAATAACTAAATATGAGTCTCTTTAATGTCGTCGAGCAATTTTCACGCTTCTAGTTCGATCGAAGGTATAAAAATTCCACTGAAACACTTCGCTGCTAAGTACACCGACCAAGCTTCACCATATGGGCTGTTTTGTTCTGCGTCAGTTTCTATTCCAGGAAAAGTTTCCAAACCATTAATTTCGGAAACTTGCCATGTCGTGAGCTTGAAGGAAAGAGAAGATGAAGAGAACGAGTGAAACATGGCATGAAAGGGATGAACTCGGTTTATTTTCTGGTCACATATTTGTAAATTATCCAGGACTCAACCGCTCTATTCATTTGTGTCTGCCCGATGCTTTTGTCAGTCAAACGTTATACTCCAAGTTTTATAATACGAATTCTTGACGTGCGAAGAATGAAACAAAAAGTCAAAACAACAAAATATATCTTTCAACTAAAAAAAGATGAATTCTATAGCAAGCTTTAGCGATAAATATGAAAGGAAATAGTCATATAATAAAAAAAAAAAGAGAAAACTAAAATCAAAAATAAAAAGTAGGGTTTTTATTAAAACTTTCAACCGTGAGTACCTACAATACTTTTTTAATTTAATTTCGAACTTAAATATAGATTTTCAAAATTTAAAATTATGTATATTTGACGAGGAAAAGAATATAAAGTAACTTTTACTATTTATAAAGTAATTAATAGAAAGTGACTGGAATTTCTGCGCATACCTATAACAATTCTGTTTATTTTAATTATTATTATGTTATGAATTCGAATGTTCTAAATTTTATGTAGTACTTTACTTTCATTGTTATTACTTTGGCTTAAATTATATTTTATAGTATATTACGCAATTTAATTTAATTTATTCTAATTAAATCTATCATTGTTAGTACTTATTGTATGAAAAGGCGCTTTTTCTTGTATTTGCCCTTCTATGAATAAATAAAAAAAAAAAACAATTGAAAAGTATAAAAAATAAATGGATTTGCAAGAAAATAATTAAAAAATGACAAAAATAATTCAAATTTGAAAAAAAAATGTAAAATGCCAAAACTAATTTAAAAAATTGATTAAAAATCGAAAAATGAAAACACAAATTAAAAAATTGAAACGCAATAATTGAAATTGAAAGAAAATAATTGAAATTGAAAGAAAATAATTGAAAAAGGTATAAAAATTTAATAAATTCATGACAATAATAAAAAGAATGACGTTAATTATTGAAATTTTAAGAAAATAATTTAAAATTTGTGTTAAAAATTTAAAATTTCATGTCAATAAAAATAAATTTTTAAAAATAATTGAAATTTGTAGAAAACAATTTTAAAAAGGCAAAAATAATAGAATTAAAAAGAAAATAATTGGAAAATAGCAAAAATACTTTAATGAAGACAAAAGTACTTGAAATTTGAAGAAAATAATTGAAAAGTAACAGAAGTAAATTAAAATTTCTGTAGAAAATTTTAATATTCCTAACAATATCAATAATTTAAAGATTTAAGAACATAATTGAAATTTTAAGGAAATAATTGCAAAATAACAAAAATAAATAAAATCTTGTAAAATAAATTCAAACATTTATGACAATAATTTAAAGAGTGAAGAAAATAATTGATATTTGAAAAAATTAAATTCAACATAATTTAAACGTAATTTACAATTGAAGAGAATAATTTGTCATGAAAGAGAAATAATCAAAAACTTTTTGGAAATTATGAAAAAGAACGAAAGTGATTAAACATTGAAGAAAATAATTTAAATAATTGAATGAAATAATTCAGATGTCAGATAAATAGTTTAAAATTTTTTACTTTATAAAAGAAATGAAGAAATTGAAAATTGAACGAAACAAATTTTGGAAAATAATTAAAAATGATTTTCAAATTTGAGATTTGAAGACAATAATTAAAATATGATACAAACAATGATAAGTTTTAAAAAATAAATGACATTTAAGTAAAATAATTGAAAAATTACTGAATTTTTCTTAAATAAAAATAAAATAATTAAAATTTGGAGAAAATACATGCAGATCTTAGAAATTAATAGAAAAAAATATGTATTACTAAAAATTGGAGTTAAGAATTAAAGAAAGCTAAATATAATAGAAATTTACGATAATTGATAAAAAATTTTGAAAATTATGAAAACAAATGAAATTAATTAAAAATTGAAGAAAATAATAAAAAAATTTTATATAAATACTTAAAAATCTTAGTCTTTAAAAAATGTTTAGAAAATAAGAATAATAATTAACAATTGAGGTAAATAATTAAAAAATTATACAACTAATACATAATTGAAAAAAAATAACTAAAATATGCTGAAATATGCTAAAATATACACGTTAATTTAAATGTAAAAACCTGAAAACATTAAATAAAATTTGAGGGAAATAATTGAAAAAAATCATAGAATATATGTTTAAAAAAAGAAAATAATAACAATATTACTTAAAAAAATTTAATTCAAGAGAATAATTAAAAAATCGCAAAAATAATTGAAAATTGATGAAAATATTTAAAATTTCAGATAAATAATTAATAATTTTGAAAATTATATGTCAAAATAATGAAAATAATTAAAAATCGAAGAAAATAATAGAAAAAATGCAAAATTTATTTTTAAGCAAAAGAAAATAATTAAAAAATTGTTTAAAATATGGAAAATTGATGACAGTGATCTAAATTTGAGATAATAACTGAAAATTTAGAAAATTAATTGAGAAATAATGAAAATATTAAAAGATGAAGAAAATAATTGCAAAATAAAAAAAGAAATAAAAATTAAACAAAGTAATTGAAATTTGAGATATATATTGGAAAGTTCAGGAAATTAATTGAGAAATTATGAAAATGATTAAAAATTCAAAGTAATAAAAATTGTAAAATGACAAAAGTAACGATAAATTAAAAAAATTAATTTAAATTTACGATAAATGTAATATAAAATGTAGGTATAAATAATTATATTGATTTAACTTTATATTGATTGACTATTAATTTAATATATATATTGACTATTATATTGATCAATAATTGAAATTTGAAGAATGTAAATTTACAATTTAGGGAAACAATTAAAAAATAATTAAAAATTGCAGAAAAAATTGAAAAATGATAAAAAAAGTACAAAACTGCAGTTTAAGTCATTGAAATTATAATAGAAAAGAATTATTAAAAATTTAAGAAAATAATTCAAAAATGTTAGAAAAATACGTAAAAATATTAGTAAATAATTTTAGCAAATGAGAATAATAATTAACAAACGAGGAAAAATTAATTGGAAAATGTTAAAAAATTAACAAATTTAAGTTAAAAAATTAATTAAAATATGCTGAAAGTAATTAAAGATTGAGAAAATAAATTGAAATATCTGGAGAATAATTTAAATATGAAAACATAAAAATAGTAAATGAAATTTGAGAGAAAGAATTGAAAAATCATAGTTTTAATTTTTAAAAAAGAAAATAATTACAAAATTACTTAAATTTTTTTAATTCAAAAGAATAATTAAAAAATCGCAAAAATAATTGAAAAGTGATGAAAATAATTGAAATTTCAGATAAACAATTAACAATTTTGAAAATTATATGCAAAAATAATAAAAATAATTAGAAATTAAAGAAAATAGTAGAAAAATTGCAGAATTTATTTTTAAGCAAAAGAAAATAATTGAAATATCGTTTAAAACAGGGAAAATTGATAACAATGATTTTTTGAGATAATAACTGAAAATTTAGGATATTTATTGAAAAATAATGAAAATATTAAAAGATGAAGAAAATAATTGCAAAATATTAAAAAGAAATGGAAATTTAACAAAATTATTGAAAATTGTAATATATATTTAAAAGTTCAGGATATTAATTCAGAAATTATGAAATGATTAAAAATTGAAAATAATAGTTGCAAAATGACAAAAATAATGGTTAATTTAAAAGATTAATTTAAATTTGCGATGAATGTAATATAAAATTTAGGAATAAATAACTGAATTGATTTAATGTCAATAATTGAAATTTAAAGAAGGTAAATTGAAGATTTAGGGAAACAATTTAAAAATAATTAAAAATTGCAGAAAATAATTCAAAAATGATAAAAATAGTAAAACACTGTTGTTTAAGTAATTGAAATTATAATAGAAAAAAATGATTAGAAATTGAAAAAATTTTTAAATGTCAATTAAAGTTTGAAGAACGTAAATTGAAGATTTAGGGAAAAAATTTAAAAATAATAAAAAATTGCAGAAAATTGTTAAACACTGCACAAAACTGTAGTTTAAGTAATTAAAATTATAATAAAAAAATTTTTTTTTTAATTAAAGAAAATAACTTAGAAATTTTAGAAAAATACTTAAAAATCTTAGTAAATAATTTTAGAAAATGATAATAATAATCAACAATCAAGGAAAATAATTGACAAATGATAAAATTAATTCCTTATTGAAAAGAAAATTAAAATATGCTGAAATATGCACATTAATTTAAATGTGAAAACCTGAAAACAGTAAATAAAATTTGAGAGAAATATTTGAAAAAATCATAGAATATATGTTTAAAAAAATAAAATAATTACAAAATTACTTTCAAATTTTTAAATCAAGAGAATAATTAAAAAATTTCAAAAATAATTAAAAATTAATGAAAATAATTGAAATTTCAGATAAATAATTGATAATTTTGAAAAAATTTGTCCGTAACTTTTCTCTTAAAATATTAAATATTTTTTTTTTTGAAACTTGGTAGAATTCCTTAAAATGTTATTAGGAAGGTCTCTCAGACCCAAGTTTGTTTGAATTTTGTCTCAAAATTGATTTTTATAAAAGTTTGCATTTTTTCAAAAATTTCCCAAAATTAATTTTGGGCCAAAATTTAAACAAATTCGGATCTGAGAGACCTTTTTAATGACATTTAGAGTAATTCTACCAAGTTTTATAAAGAAATATTCAATATTTTAAAAGAATAATTACGGACAAATTTTGCGTATACCAGTGACGTCATAATTCATTACATGCCCTTAAGCAAAAGAAAATAATTGCAAAATCGTTTAAAACATGAAAAATTGATGACAATGATCTAAATTTGAGAAAATAACTCAAAATTTAGGAAATAAATTGAAAAATAATGAGAATATTAAAAGATGGAGAAAATAATTGTATAATAATAGAAGGAAATTAAAATTGATCAAAATAGTTGAAAATTGAAATACATATATTTGAAAGTTCAGAAAATTATTTCAGAAATGGTCGAGTCCATACCAAGTGATCACACCAATTTCAGTCATATTGAGTAATATTTACGAAATTGATATTTTGGGTTCCTTTAGGAGTAAAAAAAATAAATTTTAATTATTTTTAAAAAATTCAAAATATTTTCGAAAATATTCAAATTCGAAATTTTATGTACTATTTTTTTTGTGTTATCATAACTTCTGTAATTTTGAAGCAATTGAGATCATTTTTTTTTAAATTACTCGTATTTAAATACTCTTTCAAGAAAAATTATAATAATTAAGAAATTGTTTATAATTAAATTTTTATTAAAAAAATTAAATTATTTATTTAAACAAAATCTAAAGTATATCATCGTTCTTTTTCAAAAAATTCATAAACATAGCCTATAATGTGCTTAAAAATTTAAGCCAAAGAAAAAGATGGTATGTATTATAGTTTTTGAGAAAAAAATTATTAAGTTATGCTAGCGCGGCGCAGACCGGTGTCACCGCTACTCAACGCGTAGTTCCGTAGTAACCGAAATGTATGTATATTATTACATAATGTAAATATAGTTAGTGTATTATATTTAAATTATAAGCTTCAGAAAGTCACACTGATCTTTTCATAGTACATGGACATCAAACTTTAGAATTAAAAAAATCGGAGAAAATAATTAAAGTAAAAAAAAGTAATTAAAAAATTGGTAATTTATAGAAAAATAATAAAAATAACTAAAAATTGGGAAAATTATTAAAATTTAACAATAATAATTGAAAATTTGTTAAATCAATTGAAAAATAATTAATATAATTAAAAACTGGTAAAAATAAGTGAAAATAAGTGAATAATTAAAATAATTTAAAACTGAAGAAAGAAAAATAATGGACTGGTAAAATTATCAAAATTCGCGATGTTCAGGGGTGTTAATTTTTTTTCTTATGCAATTTTAGACCTAAAATTATGGGGTAATGTCAAAAATAGAGAAACAAATAATTTGCGGAGTTTGAGAAATTTATTCTAAGAAAAACTTAAATTTTAAAAATTAAACCTCTTTCACAATTTTCATTTTTTCCATCGACAATTTTTTTGTGGGATTTTTAAATGATTTTCTACAATCCATCGTATGGATTTGGAAAAATAAAATTTCGAAAATGACCAAAAAAATATTGTTTTTTAATTTTTATGTAATACCATAATTCTACATCTTAATTGATGTAAGAAAAAAAAATGACACCTCTGAGCATCAAAAATTTTGTTGAGTTAAAATTTCACCTATCTCTCCCCTTAAAGAATGATAAAAATAGTTTGAAAATAGTTGAAAGAAATGAAAACTATAATAAATTTAAAAGATGACAAAATTTTATTAGGAGAAAAATGATTAAAAATTTGAAACATAAAGTATGAAACATAAAATTTGTCAGTACTGCGAAGTACTGACAAACTTCGCAGGTGTTGACAGATTGAATTAATGAATGAAATTTGAAGATTATTATATATATGGAATTGGTGGCACTATCAAAAGATTAGCGGCTCAAGCAAGTTTACAACGACCATTAAACAATCAAATTGTTACTCCTCTTGACTTATACGAGTGGGCAAAATCCAGTTTAGAGAAAATTAATGTAGAATTTTGTAATTACGCAGAATATGAAGCTGAAAAACAATTGTTAAGTGAAAGATTTAATCAAGCTATGACCATTAAGGGTACACAAAAATTTCATTCCTTCGTACCCCTTGAGAATAAATAATTTAATTTTTTTAATAAAAATTTAATTATAAACAATTTCTTAATTATTATAATTTTTCTTGAAAGAGTATTTAAATACGAGTAATTTAAAAAAAAATGATCTCAATTGCTTCAAAATTACAGAAGTTATGATAAAACAAAAAAAATAGTACTCAAAATTTTGAATTTGAATATTTTCGAAAATATTTTGAATTTTTTAAAAATAATTAAAATTTATTTTTTTTACTCCTAAAGGAACCCAAAATATCAATTTCGTAAATATTACTCAATATGACTGAAATTGGTGTGATCACTTGGTATGGACTCGACCAAATGATGAAAATGATTAAAACTTGAAAATAATAATTGTAACATGACAAAAATAATCGTAAATGAAAAAAATTAATGCATCGTGTCTCGCGCTTCCAATGATATAGTTTCACTAAGAAAGTGAGTAATAGTGATCAATTTTAAAGAAAAAGTGTGTAAAATTAAGAAAAGTGAGTCACTCTCAGCCCTAAATGAGGCGCAATTTTCAAATTTTAAAAAATTGAAATTTTCTTCTTTACCTCAAAAATTTTTTTAAAGTATCGGTAGATTACTGAAAATTGTTTTTAAGAAACGAATTCGTTTGGAGGTGGTAATGACTTGTAGAAATTGAGATCTGGATGTGATAAGAATTAAAAATCGAGAACCAGTGATGAGTCGAAATTTGGAAATTGTTAATATGATTTAATGCAAATGTAGATATTTTAATGCTTTGGTTGACGGACAACAACGTGCATCTGTTATATAACCACATGTGGCGATCGGCAACGCCAATTTGCGACAACTAATCTAAATTCAAATTGGCTCGAACAAAACTAATCTAGTGGTCGACCGATCCCTTCACACGCCGTTCTCTACGTCTACAGGGAGCCTAGTCCTATCGACAAAACGTTCTCCTTCGCAAACCCATTGTTTTATTTTCACTTTTTTTCTTCTGCATTTTTAAATAGAACAAATTCAAGAACTATATCACCAGCGAATGAAATCGAAAAAACAAATTCTTTTAGTTCATGAATAAAATCATTTATTTCACGATTCGCGAATAAAAAATAAAATAAAGATTTCGGTTTCAAATCTTGCAGTTTGAGTTAAAACTTGATATTATTCACAGAGTAATTGTTGACCTAATTTTAAAGAAGAATGGCAAAATTGAAAAAAAAATTACTATTAATTGGTATAAAATAATGTTTCACACAATCAAGAAAAAAAAATAATCCCTTTTACAATTTCAATATTTGGTTCTAGGATTTTAAGAAATGCCAGAAATAAAAAAAAATCCTTAACTATTTAATAATTTAAATAATCAGATGTTAATCTTTGAGTTATAAATAATTATAGATCCAATTAATAAAGTCGAATATAATATTCCCTTGTATAAAATCTAATTCCTTTTGCCGTAAAGAAACTTTGTCGACGATCATCTTAAGTTTCGAAGACAAGATCAAAGACTTGCTAGTATAATAAGACAGAGGTTGAAAAATCCGCTCGAGCAATAGACAAAAGAAGAGATGATATTTACCGTCTATGATTTAACGGTATATGAAATATCGTCGATTGACTGATACTCGATAGCCTTGGGTCTTAAGTTTTCCCATTAAACGACCAGGCAAAGACTTTGCCCTGCGTTTCGAATAGATATGTCCTTTTTCAGCGGTAAATTCTCGGGTTTTAATCGAGCAGAGAATAGTCGAGAGAAATTTGGTCGAGAATTGTCACAAGAAACTTGTAATTCTGAAGGCCCACCAGAGGAAGTTACTGAGCCACAATTCATTCGAAAATCGATTCGTTGCCAATAGAGGTTGATTGAAGCTGGTTATTGGGTCTCCAAATATACTTCACCCCTCCAATCGTCAATACTGCGGTCACTCTAACTCGAGGAAAATTTGCATTATTTCCTACACTACTTCCTCTAGTTTAAAGTTGAATCCTCACTTCTAACAAAATTTCTTTTTTTAATTCTTCTTCATAGATAATTTATTGTAAATATTTATATTCGTTATTTTACAGAAAAGCAGGAGTTTATTAAAAAAAATCAGTGTTTTAACAAATTATTTTGATTAATTATGGCGTTTACATTAATAATAATAATTATAATAATTGTACATTGAAGAAATATTTTTACTTTATTTTTAAAACATAATTTTAAATAAGCGCGGGATTAATCAAAAGAAGTGCGCAAGCGCGGAAAAATGCGCATGAGTAGAGTCACGTGATTTACTACAGTAAAGCAGTAAACTATTTTCAATTATTTAATTATTTTCTTTCATGGTCAATTTTTTTCTCCAATTTTTTAATTATGTATTGACATCAAATTTTTATTTTGTTTTTCATTTTTCAATTATTTTTGTCATTTTCCAAGTCTTTTCTTCAAATTTTTAATTATTTACTTAATTTTTAATTAGTTTTGTCATCTTTCATTTTGTTTCTTCAAATTTCTATTATTTTTGCCATTTTGGAATTATTTTCTTCAAAGATCAATTTTACCTTAAAAACTTATATATTTCGCACTTAATTTTTTCACTATTTTAATATTATAGCTATTAATCATACATAAAAGAAATCCTGGAAAAATGTGATTTTAGATCCGGGAAAACCGGGAATTTGCCGGGAATTTGAAAATCATGTTTCGGTAGATACCCTGTTTATAGTCTTTTTTTCCTCTTTATAAAGCACCGTTTTTCGATGTCAGTTCAGTTTTAAGAGAAAAAGTTTATATTTTCTGTAATAAATAATTTTTGTATATTAAATAGTAATTAACAATAATATTCAATAATTCTTTTTATAATATTAATAAGATGATTGATTATTGCTAATTTTTAAAATAATTGATATATTATTTGTGACAATGGATATCTTTATTTCAATTTTACCAAATCTCATTATAATAATTTAATTTAATTGAACAGGAGTGGTTTCTAATTGGCATATGACATGGTTAGTATTAATTTTGAACAGGTAAGATCGATCAATTAACTGGCATCAATTAATAATACTGTTGTGTTAATTAAATTATTAATTCACTTTACATTTGTATTTGAGAATTATTAAGGTAAATAAGAGTTGTTAATGTAATCGCTATTCTGATTAAATTTTAAAATAGAAATTCACTTATACGATAATATTAAATTAATTAATATAACTATCACTTGCAGCAATAAACTTATGCGTTTCGATCCAATTACAGTTAAATTACATATGGAATTTATGCTTTTAGACTTTCTGCATAATCTCTCTCACTCAAAAGTTATTTTTAATTAATGTGCTTATCATAATTTGAGTTATTACAATTAAATACTTTAAATTAATCTTATATTTTTGGATTATCCTTTTTAAAATATACCTTTAATAAATAAGTAAATAAATAAGTAAGCAAACCAAAATGTAGGGAAAAATATAAGATACTGAATTGTTTTGAAAAAATGTTATTAATCATCGATATTTTGCTTATAATATAGTAAGAAAAGTATACAAAAAACAAATAAAATAAAATTTAATATTCTAATAAACAGTTAAAAAAAATTAAGATTTCCACCTACATATATGTACCTTTTTATCCACAGTAGAAAATTGCAATATTATCGATTAGCCACACCTTTTGCCAGAATCTATCAATAAAAACTCAATACCAACACCTCCATTCTCATTATTCAAATCTTTCTCATTTTACCTTCTTTACACTGTTAAAAAAAGGAGTTGAAATTTAACTCCCTACGGGACTCTATAAAAGTCGCACGCCTTGAAGAGTTGAAGTAAAGAGAGTTAACGCTTAATCCTTCAGTCCCCACTCTTCTTAAACATGGAGCCTATGAGACTCACTCACCTTGGGGAGTCAATTTTTAACTCTAAAATCTCAACTCCCAACTCCAGCAACCGTTAACTCCCCAAATTTTTAACAGTGTACAAAAATTTCCATTTAATTATTCCTAATCCCATAACCGCCAGACTTTAATATTTTCCATATTATAAGAAATGTTGCGGAAAAAAATATTAAATGAATTCCAGAAAGAATTTTCGGTACAAAAAATGTCAACCGTCAGCATTAAATTCTCGGGGGGAAAAAAATGCTCTAGGAAAATTTACATAAATTTTAGCAGGTATTTCTGTCCAAATATGACATTACCTAAAATGTAAAGAACAATTGCATTGTTGTCGAGTGGTGGAAAGAAGGGAGATGAAGGGTTGTCGGTTGAGCAGGTCGTAGACTATTTGTGATATTAAACAGTTTAATCACCGACCTATAGAAAAACCACGTATTACACAAACTCATTCTTTTTCGTGTCAATGTACATTTGCGTGTAGGAACATGCCCTGCATAGCTCGTAAATCTCGTCCATCCAACCCCTATACACCAATAGAACAGGACGTCGACTCATGAGAGGAAACGGGACATGGGTTGGAGGAGGTTCGAGGGAAACAACACCAACTCAGTACAATTGGCGTCGTGCTAAAGCCAGTGGCAAGAATGAAGAGCAACAAACGACACAATACGATCGCTTGAGAAGCCCAAGCGTTGTTAAATCGCGTTTCCTTCTTGTATTATCACAACACTTCTTGTCCTTTGTCGCATTTATAAGCGACAATCATTTATCAGACACGAGACAAATCAGTAATTCTTGGAAAGTTTTCCAATTTAGAAATTAGAAATCTTCAATAATAAATCAATTTCTCTAATTATTCTGTTAAAGAAAACATACTTTTTCTTGTTTACTTGTAACTATAACAGGGCCGGCGGAACGTATTTTTTCTAGGGGGGGGGCAATGCATATATATATATATACCTACACAGACATACATATATAATCAGGGTTGCTACGCTTTCTGGAATTACTATTAAAAATGCTTACTTTTAAAAATTTTGAAATTGAATGAAGCATGTTTTATGCACAAAATAATCCTGGTTAATAGTATTTTTTTAAAAAAAATTATCCACTTTTTCGTAAATTACTATATCTTAGCGTTTCTTCACTGTCTTACACTGAGAAAAATGAGTCAGCTCCTATTTGGATACACAGAAAATTGTTTCAGATTAAATTAATCTGCAACGCTCTTTTTTTATACCAAATGGAATTTAAATAATCTGAAATTGGCTTAAAGAATCGCGCTGCAGATTATTTTAATACATAAAAGTTTTCAGTGTAGCTTTTTTTGCGGTGAAATTAAACCAAATTTTTATTTAACAGAATTGTTATTGAGCAGAATTTTTAATACGACGAATTTTTTAATTTTAGAATATCCATTTCACCAAATCTTCATTATTTATCCGATATTTTAGTTGCATTAATTGTTATTTAATATAATTAATAAAACGCTAAATTTCCATTTTTGTCGAATACCCTGAACTATTTAATATTTCGTCTTACTCAAGGGTCTTTACATGTCAAAAAAAAGTAAATCTTCAAGTGGTCCTTCAATTTTAGTTCTTTTCAGCAAAATTATAGTTCTATACTAGAAGTAATTCGACCCCAAAGGATTTTTCAAAATATTGAAAATTGTGAGAGTTATAGCAGTTTGAACTTTGATGGTACTTATTTTTCATTTATCTATAACTTCATTATTATTAAACCGATTTTAATAAATCCAACGCCAACTATCAGGGAATACTGTGTATTTCATGTTACTTGTAGACCCAAAATTAAATTTTTTAATTTGGACCAGAAAAAAGTGAAAATAAAAATTTATTTGCCTTTTTGATCAATTTTGACCCTTTTTACTTTATTTATTAAAACACAATATTATTCCTTATTCTTTCATCTTTAGTTTTAAAAAAGAAAAATCTTGGAGACTTGATTACATCCTGAGATATCAGCATTTTTAAAAAATTAATTTCCTCTAATTCATAGAGAAACAGTGTTGAAGTTTGCATCACATTCATTTGTTTTTTATTGAAATATTTTTTGACTCTTTATTCATGAGATTATAAGGTAAAATCATATAAAGAGAACAATATCTCAAGACCTAATAAAGTCTTTAAATTATTTTTTTTAATTAAAGATGAGGGGGGGGGGAGTAAAATAAAGCATATAAAAACCTGGTTTTTTATTATTAATAATTTTTAATCATTTTACTGAATAACACTACAAAAGAAGGACCACTTGCATTTACTTTTTTACGTGTAAAGACCTCTGCAACTGGTCTTTTGATTAAAATTAAATGCTGTTCAGAAAAATTATACTTTTATACTTGAGGTAATTTGACTCCAAAAGATGTTTTAAAATTTTAAAAATTGTGAGAGTTATAGAAATCGAAAATTTGATGGTACTTATTTTTTAATTTGTCGATAACTTGACTATTATTAAACTTAACTTATTATTCAAACTTAAATTATTATAATGAATACTGTATATTTTATGTCAATTGTAGACCAAAAATTAAATTTTTGAATATGAAAAAAAAAAATATTTATTTACGTTTTAATCAATTTCATCTTTGTTTTATTTGTTTTTTAAAACACAATATAATTCCTTACTTTTCCAACTTTAATTAAGAAAAAAAAATTTGGAGACTTTATTAGGCCTTGAGATGTTGTTCTCTTTATATGATTTTACCTTATAATCTCATGAATAAAGAGTCAAAAAATATTTCAATAAAAAACAAATGAATGTGATGCAAACTTCAACACTGTTTCTCCATGAATTAGAGGAATTTAATTTTCTAAAAATGCTGATATCTCAAGATCTAATCAAGTCTCCAAGATTTTTCTTTTTTGAAACTAAAGATGAAAGAATAAGGAATAATATTGTGTTTTAATAAATAAAGTAAAAAGGGTCAAAATTGATCAAAAAGGCAAATAAATTTTTATTTTCACTTTTTTCTGGTCCAAATTAAAAAATTTAATTTTGGGTCTACAAGTAACATAAAATACCCTGATAATTGGCGTTGGAGTTATTAAAATCGGTTTAATAATAATGAAGTTATAGATAAATGAAAAATAAGTACCATCAAAGTTCAAACTGCTATAACTCTCACAATTTTCAATATTTTGAAAAATCCTTTGGGGTCGAATTACTTCTATTATAGAACTATGATTTTGCTGAAAAGAACTAAAATTGAAGGACCACTTGAAGATTTACTTTTTTTTGACATGTAAAGACCCTCAAACTTTTATGAAAAGAAAATTCTGCTGAATTAAAATTTGGTTAAATAGAAATTCTTTAAATAAGAAGTTTGTGTTAACAAAATTTTGTAAAACAAAAATTATGTTAAATATAAATTCGCTAAACTTAAAATTCTGTTAAGTACAAATCCAGATTTATTAAAATTTGATTAAAAACAGTCTCGAAAAACGATAACACAGCCTCACAAACAAAAGTTTGTCTCAGACACTACAGTAATGTATTTCTACTTACTTTTTTTCACTGAATAATCAGATTGGTTAAAATTTTTGAAATAATTTAAAGACTCGGACCAAAAAATGCACATTAAAGGTCTGCAAAACCTGGAAAAGTCATGGAATTTTGTTCTAAGAAAGTCATAGCAACCCTGATAACTACATTAATTATTATTGTATAAAATGTTATTGAACTTAAAACTAAGAAGATTGTACTTTTTTAAAAAGTTGTTTACATATTTATTTAAAAATTAAAATTATAAGTCAATTTTCAGAGGGGGGCAAGCCCATACATTGCCCCCTCGAGATATTTCTAGGGGGGGGGGGCATTGCCCCCTGTGCCCCCCCCCCGGCTCCGCCGTCCCTGAACTATAACGATCCACTTTATTACTTATTTATTATATCTACACGGAAAAAAATGAGTTAGCCGCTGCTGCTAACAAAATTTAGCAGCCAATTATTAAGTCACCACAGCTAAATATTAGCTACGACAGCTAAAAATTAGCTGTGAAAGCTAACAGAAGTGGATCCCACAGTTAAAAATAGTTATTTGTCATAGGGACAGCTAAACCTTTTTAGCTATGACATCCACAAATATTAGGAACCACAGCTAACTTTTAGCTGTCGTAGCAAACGTTTTAGCTGTCTTAGCTAATATTTAGCTGTGGTGACTAAATAAGTATCTGCTAAATTTTTTAGCTGCGGTATCTAATTCAGTTTTTTCCGTGTACTAGCAAAATTAGCGCGCGCCCAGGTGCGCGTGAACTTTTTTTTTTTATATTACTTATTAGAATCTATGAGATGCCACGCTTTAGTTGGGGCAAAAAAAGGTGGAGCTTTATTCTTTTAAGGGAATAATTTGATTGGTCCTTCTTATGTGTCTTCTAATTCTATTCTCTTATTTGGCAATATTCACCAATAAGAACAAAAGTTGATTTCAAAAATTCCTTATTGTTGCCAAAACATGGCTAAGTGTTTAATTCTATGGCTTTCTTACATTAAAAAAAAAGAATTTTAATAGAATACCTTTTTCTCAAATTAAATTTAATTAAACAAACTCACTTTAACCATCAAGTTTGCAGTTTTAGGATTTTAGTGTCCTACATAACCTATTTATTTGTTTTGACGATCCTATCTGGTTATTACTTATTATAATCTATGAGATGCCACGCTTTAGTTGGGGCAAAAAAAGGTGGAGCTTTATTCTTTTAAGGGAATAATGTGATTGGTCCTTCTTATGTATCTTCTAATTCTATTCTCTTATTTGGCAATATTCACCAATAAGAACAAAAGTTGATTTCAAAAATTCCTTATTGTTGGCTAAGATATTAGTTGTTGCTAAAACGTGGCTAAATACATACTTTTTTTTTTAAAGACTTAAGTGCGTCTTGGTTTAACCCATACATTCTTAAATGTTTATATTTAATATACCTTCTTGAATCTTGGCATCTTTATTTTTTCTGGTCTCTGATTACAAATCTAACCTTATTTTTACAAATTTTAATATGGTGTATCCAAGATGGTGTTCATAGAATATATGAGATTAATGAAATGATTTAAATGTTGGTTCTAGTGGAATTTTTTTGATCACTGATTAAGAATCTTCTTTTCTATTTTGATTTAGTTAAAACGTGCCATTTCAGAAAAACAAAACCAAAATGTGTCATTCTATGTAATATAAGTTATTGCAATTTGGTACTGATGGTTTTTCTGATTGCAAATTAATCTGTCATTTTGATTTTGTTTTCATGATTTCAGATACATAATCTGCAATCATGAAGACCCTTAGAAGCAATTTTTAAATAAATTTATTAATTTTGCTTTCTAATAGAGAAAGTTTTAAGATCAATATTATAGATTTTTGAAAAATACTCGAAATCGATTCATATGGACATATTCTTTATCTGAAAACGAATAGATTGATTTATGTAAATTTTATAATTGATGAAAAAATCACAAGATAATTAATATTATCTTGTTTTATTATTTTAAATAGACATTTTTTAAAAATTAAGTGATATTTGAAATCAGCGAGCTGGAAAACACCGATTTTTGAATTTTTTGACATTAACTTTATATTCCTATTTTGCAATCAGAAAAACCATCAGTACCAAATTGCAATAACTTATATTACATAGAATGACACATTTTGGTTTTGTTTTTCTGAAAAGGCACGTTTTAACTAAATCAAAATAGAAAAGAAGATTCTTAATCAGTGATCAAAAAAATTCCACTAGAACCAACATTCAAATCATTTCATTAATCTCATATATTCTATGAACACCATCTTGGATACATCATATTAATATTATTAAAAATAAGGTTAGATTTGTAATCAGAGACCAGAAAAATAAAGGTGCCAAGTTTCAAGAAGGTATATTAAATATAAACATTTAAGAATGTATGGGTTAAACCAAGACGCACTTAAGACTTAAAAAAAAAAGTATGTATTTAGCCACGTTTTGGCAACAACTAATATCTTAGGCAACAATAAGGAATTTTTGAAATCAACTTTTGTTCTTATTGGTGAATATTGCCAAATAAGAGAATAGAATTAGAAGACACATAAGAAGGACCAATCACATTATTCCCTTAAAAGAATAAAGCTCCACCTTTTTTTGCCCCAACTAAAGCGTGGCATCTCATAGATTATAATAAGTAATAGCCAGACAGGATCGTCAAAACAAAGAAATAGATTATGTAGGACACTAAAATCCTAAAACTGCAAACTTGATGGTTAAAGTGAGTTTGTTTAATTAATATTAATTTGAGAAAAAGGTATTCTATTAAAATTCTTTTTTTTTAATGTAAGAAAGCCATAGAATTAAACACTTAGCCATGTTTTGGCAACAATAAGGAATTTTTGAAATCAACTTTTGTTCTTATTGGTGAATATTGCCAAATAAGAGAATAGAATTAGAAGACACATCACTGTAAAAAGTAGGTATCTTAATTTAAGATATATTTGTAGTCACTTTTAAGATGTTTCCGAAAAGTTAGCAAAAGTATCTTAAAATACATTAGTTTTCTAAGATGGAAGCTGAAATATAAGATACTTTAAACGTTTTAAAAGTGACTACAATGCATTTTAAGATATTTCTTTTTACAGTGATAAGAAGGACCAATCAAATTATTTCCTTAAAAGAATAAAGCTCCACCTTTTTTTGCCCCATAACTAAAGCGTGGCATCTCATAGATTATAATAAGTAATTTTCGTTAAATATTTAAAAAATACTAACTCTATGAAAACTTTGTTGCAAGTACTATATTTTATGCTATCTCCATTTGGAGCTTAGATTATTTGGATGACTTGGAAAAAATTCAAATTCGTTTCATAAAGAAATTGTTATGTTTTGCAAAAAACAGTCCGAATAAAGCGATTAGAGTGGAAACTAAAACTTAGAGTTGCAAAATTCTCGGTTATTTAAAATCCGGTTACATTCTCGAGAATATAACCGAGAAAATTCGCCTTCCGGAGAATTTATGAGAATTTCCTGTGTTTGAATGAGTCCCACTATTTTGAAGCACAAAACAATTTATTATAAAAAAATGGAAGTATAACAAAATAATTATCATTACAAATTAACTATAAGTCAATAAAGTGTAAAAATTATTATTAAATATAACAATTATGAACAATTTTAAAATGAAAGAAAGTAATTTAAATTTGAGAAAAAAATTAAAAAGCCAGAAAATAAATTGAAAAAAAATAAGGATAATGGAAAATTAGAGAAAATAATTGAAAATTGAAAAAAATTATTCAAATTGAGATAAATAATTAAAAATTTAGAAAATTAATTCAGATAAGGATGAAAATGATTAAAAATTTAAGAAAATTCTGAAGAAATAATATAAATAATTTAAAAATGAAGAAAATAATTAAAAATTAAAAAAATAATTGAAAAATTTACATAATATATTTTAAATAAAGGAAATTGAAAGAAATTTTCAGAAAAATACTTGAAACTTTAAAAGTTAATTGCAAAAAAAAAAAAATTAAAAGTAGAGAAAATAAATGAAAACATATAAACATAATTTAAAATTGAGAAACATAATTTTTAATTTAAGAGAAATAATTGCAACACATATGGAATATAGGTACATAAAAATAAAATACAAGAAAATCGTAGATATAATTGAACATTGAATAGAAAAATGAAAATTTCAGATAAATAATTAAAAACTTTTTGGAAATTATGAAAAAGAAAGTAAGTAATTGAAAATAATAAACAATTAATATAAATAATTCAAAAATGAATTAAATAATTAATGATGATTAAAAATTAAAGAAAATAATGGGAAATTTGAGAAAAATATTAAAAAAATTTAGGAAATAATTTTAAAAAAAATAAGAATTATTAAAACTTGTGGAAAATAATTGGAAACTAATTTTAAAATTTGAAACTTGAAGATAATAATTGAAATATGATGAAAACAATGATAAGTTGAAAAAAGTTTGTTATTTTTCCTTCAATTATCAACTATATTTTTTTTAAGTTTCAATTTAAATCTTTAATCTTCATTTGAATTCTTTAATCTTCCATTTAATTCTTTTATTTTAAATTATTTTCTTCAAATTTCAATTGCATTCTACGTTTTTAAATTACTTTGTTTAAAATTAAATAATTCTCTCATTTTCTGAATTATCAATTTTTTTCTTGAAATTTCAATACAATTCTTCAACTTCCAAATGATTTCTTTAATTATCATTTATTTTTTAAAATTGTTTTCATTATTTCCATCAGTTTTTAATTGACAATTTATTTTTCTCCTTGAATTTTATGAT
Source organism: Ganaspis brasiliensis (assembly GCA_037103525.1). Lineage (NCBI taxonomy): Eukaryota > Metazoa > Arthropoda > Insecta > Hymenoptera > Figitidae > Ganaspis > Ganaspis brasiliensis. Next base: position 2,387,686 of record JAZKLR010000055.1, on the reverse strand, counting down.
TATTCATCAATTTAAAAAAAAATTTTAATTTCAAATGCCGATTATTCTCACCATTTTTCGAATTTTTTTTCGTTTGTTAATTAATTTTGTTTTTAGTTAATTATTTTCGTCAATATTTTATTATTTTTGTCATATTGTAATTTTTCTTTTAATTATTAATTATTTTCTTGAAATTTACATTTATTTTTTTAATTTCCAATTTATGTCTTCAATTTTTAATTATTTTCTTCAGTTCTCAAAAATTTTCTTTAAATTTCAATTATTTTGATCGATTTTCAATTAATTCCTGAATATTAATTTATTCCAGCATTTTCTCAATTATCAATTATTTTCTTTCAATACAATTCTTGAATATCCAATTGATTTTTTTAATTTTCATATAATTTCAACAATTTTTTTTCCATAATTTTTAACAGTTTTCAATTGATAATTTATTATTCTTCAATTTTATGAATATTAGTTAATTACAACTTTTTTGGTACGAATGACGATTATTTTCACTATTTATTGAACTTTTTTTCAATTGTTAATTAATTAATTATTTTCGTCATATTGTAATTTTTCATATGGTTATCAATTATTTTCTTGAAAACATTTAATTCTTCAATTTCCAATTTATGAAATCCAATTTTTGAACGTGAGATATATTATTGAATAAATAAATAAATAAATTTTTAATTATTTTCTTCAATTTTCTAATATTTTCCTTAATCTTGATTTTTTTATCGATTTTCAATTCATTTCTCAATATTTAATAATTCTCTTATTTTTTCAATTAATTTTTCCACTAATAAAAATTGTTTTAAATTTTTAATATTAAAAAATTATCGCTTTTATTTTATTTTATTTGTTTTTTGATTATCATTAGGTTTCTTTAATTTAAAATACAAATGTTTAATTATTTTCTTTAATTTTTTATTCAATTCTTCAATTTTTATTTCCGTTCTTCAGTTTTCAATTGTTTTCTTCTATAATTATTAATTCTCATCTTTTTTAATTTTTTTTCAATTTTGAGTATATTCCGTAAGTTTCAATTCAATTCTTCAGTTCTTCAATTTTCAATTTTTTTTTCAATTTTAATAGTTTTTTTTGATTTTCAATGCTGTTGTTAAATGTGCAATTATTTCCAACAATTATTCATATAATTTTCTTAATTTTTTAATTTGAAATTATTTTCTTTAAACTTAATATTTCTTGTTTAATTATTACAATTTTTTTTCAGTTGTCTATTAATCTAGTCATTTTAAAATTTTTTTTTAATTGACAATAATTTTCGTAATTTTTCACATATTTTATTCAATGTTTAAACTATTTCCTTCAATTTTTAATAATTATTTAAAAATTTTATAATTATTCTTTGATTTTTTAAATTATTATTTTTATTAGAGACATTGTGGAGTGACTTTTAATTTCTCTTTTTTAATAAATTATGTGCCGGACTTAAAGTGACTGAAGTGAACTTATTTGAGCCTTTAACATTCTCCCCACGCACCACGTTATCAGTGACAAATTAACTACAAAGAACTTTTTTTTTATAAGTCTTAGTAGCGTTGTTCATATAGTATAAGAATTAAATATATATACATATATAACAATGTATATAACAATATACATAGGTTACGAACCTAACATAAATCACACCGACAAATTCAATTAATTAATGCGCCTCACATACAAATTTTACTAAATTGAAATCGATTATTAGAAAGTAATTTAAAAGATAGCTGAATTGTAGAAGACAGGTAATTAGAAATTCGAAATAACAAGGTTGTTTTGATTTGGAATAGAATACATAAACCACAAAATTATGTGGGCGTACCTCAGTTGACCTGCAGCAATAATTAATAGAGGACGACGGAAACGGGGGTAGGTGACGAAGATCGTAGACGTCATGAGGATGGACTATATTAGACTCAATTGGCATTACCACACTAGTCAAACCTTCCTCTTAACATATCCAGAATCGAGCATCACCATGACTAATTACTTAAAAGGAATGTCAAATACGAAAATCAATTGCACAGTTTAATAAGAAGATATTAAATTTATATACAATTCCTGATTTGTTAAATTCAAATTACTTTACAAGTAAATTCTATTCATTCAACAGTATATTCCACAGACAATTTTTTTTTTTACCTAGAAAATAATCCGCACAACTTCAAACACATCAATTTTGTTATCAACTCTGCGTAATTTTCGAGTCACTTTGTTATATAAAAAGAAATAAATAAAAAAAATACACACATATAAAACGGATCACAAAACAAGAAAGTATGACGAAAATATGATTGTTTTTGGGAATATTGAAGTTTTGCCAATTGGAGTGAATGAATCTGCTAAAAATATTGACAAATGTTTTTTTCTTTCAGATACAAGTTTGAACAAATATTAATAGAAAAAAAGCTGAAACCAGATTTTCCTTTGACCAAATTGAAATCACATCTAATATTTCAAGTTAAAGATATTAATACACAGTTTTAGCCACCGGCTACAATAATCGACATGCAAAAGAAAAATGGAACACGAGGGTGAGCATAAAACTTCGCATGAATGGTTTTCAGGTTTACAAATAACAGGCAGTGCGGTATTGCATTTCCTCTTGCAGTGCATGTTTTTTTTACAATAGTGAATGTCATAATGTATCGAGCAGAACGATAGTATATAACTCACATGCCATGCACCCTGCAGGCAGAAACCTACCGATTGAAAGAATAACAACTGTAATGGGCCACCGAAACGTGTGTACAGACAATGCATAACATGAAAAATGGCATTCACAGAGCAAACAAATACATTTGCATGATTGTTAAAAAACTATCTCGTCTTGACTACTGATTCAACGATTCACTTTGTTTCTCACTGATTCTGTACAATCATACTACAATCCTCCAAGGTGAAAAAATTCTCGGAAATCATTTCGATGCAAATTTGTCAAAAAGTTTATTCCTGTTAAAACCTATATCAAATAATCTGTTTAAAGGTTTCATGGTAAAAAAAGCTCTCATAAATTATCAAAAGTATTCACTGTTATAGATTAACTTATATCTAGAATGGAGGCATGGATAATCCAAATTCGATGCAATAGTGAAAGTGATATTTCTCAAGCTATTTAACTATGTTATAGATGCATTATGAATAAGGTATAAATTCGATATGTCTGAAAAAGTGATATTGAGAATCATGGAAATAATCATTATTAATATTTAACTGAAACAAGATAATCCAATATTTCAGGTCATAATCACCAGAAAATAAACTTCTTAAACTAGAGCTCTTGTGAATCGATGATTTTAAGAATTCCAATTATTGACAAATTTACATTCTGAATATATAGTTTAGAATAGGAGTTTGCTTAATTAAGTGATTTCCTATTAGGTAAATATTTATTGTTTACGTTTTGCCAATTATGAATTGGATTTAACATTTTGAAGTTAGATTGTCAAATTTCATACATAAATCGAAAATCTTTAACAAATGGACTTCTTAAATAAATTATATATGCTGCATTATAAATAATCTAATACTTTTATCAACTTAAACAAATATTTATATCTTCATCTGTATACCGAAATAATAGTGTAACTATTACATGGATAAGTATTGCTTTTTTGTAAATACATACATACTTTAAATATAATAAACCTGTATTTACCATAAAAATATGCAATTTGGTTAATGAAATTAAAATGCGAATATGCATGTTTCAAATTAAACATTGATTTAAACTGAACAAACGATTTGAGCAATCTAGTAAATTAAATTTCTTAATTTAATTATATTATTCATCTTCTGTCTCCACGTTCATACATTTTTGTTTTCTACATTCCGAATTCCTACATTCTAGATTTTGAATTTAACATTCTTAATTGCAAATTCCACACCCTAATTCCGGATTCTAGATCCTGAATTTTACGTTCTAAATTTCGAATACACTATTCTAGATTCTATATTCCGGATTCAACATTGCACATCCCAAATTCCATTAACAAAAAACAATTTTTTACACTTTACATTTACTCTTACATTTTTTTTTTTACTATTTGATATCATTTTAAAACACAGATTCAAGATTTTGAAATTTCAGTTGCTTTGTCTGGGTTTTGAAATTTCTTGGCATAAATTAATTTTGTCATACATGGCTACATTGCATTTATGAAATGAATGTTTTATTCAAGATGAAACATTTTTCCTCGTGGTATGCTAGTAAAGGTAAGTTTACGAGAATAATAAGCTAGTAATAGCACTTTCGGAACTCGAGTTTTTGCAAACTAGAGTAAATTTAAAAGATGCGTGTAACCATTCTGTCGTAAGTAATGTTGGACAATTTGTACATTGTATTACCAGCTTCTTTTGCTTGAAATCTGAACTACCACGAAGCGACTTTATCACTTAAATTTACAAAAGGGAGAAAGCAAAAAATTCAACTACTAGAGAAAAGTGTATAAACACTTTTAATGTCCTTTAACTTTCTTAAAATCAAAAAGAGGAGAAAAGATATAAAAAGAAAAATATTAAATATAAAAACTCAGATATAAATAAACTTTAATAAAATGCCTAATTGGAAATTATTATAAACTAAATTAAATATCCCGTTTGTTTGATTATTAGATTGAACATTTCTAAAATAATTTTTAAAATCAAAAGCAGCACCTAAATAGAAATATAAATAAAAATCATAAATTTTTTTTTAATCTCAACAAGCATTTTATAATAGTCAAACAATGTTTTTCAAAATGTTTGAAGAGTAAAATCAACACTGAAAATGTAGAATGTTTTGCAGGTTTTAAAAAATATACAATTAAATAAGAGACTGATTGGCACCCTTTGTAAACGAATATCAATGTGAAAAGCGAATCAATAATTCAATTATTGAACTAAAAAAAAAACATATTATTAAATCTCGAAAATAGAGAAAGCTTTATTATACAGACTGTTGTGCATTCTTTGCAGATATTTTGTAATTCTGTTAGAATTGTATTTTTGATAAAGTATCGTCATTGAATTTAATTTCAACCAACTACACATACGGCAACAAGATAACCTCACTAACAATAGAAATACTTATAATAACGGAAACATAATAAAAGAATCTATTTTTTACGTCACAATATACGAATTATTTTCGTTTTTCTAATGGAGATTCTATGTTCTTTCTATGAGCTCATAAACAGACACTTTTTTATTATTACTTACCTAATTTACTCTTTATTTATTGACTCTAAAAAAATGTTAACTGATTATACAAATATTATAATTACCATGAAAATATGAAAAATTTAGTTATTAAAAATGTAACAAAATGATAGTTAAATATTTAATAACTATTTAATATACAATTTCTAGAGAAAAAATATTTTGTCTGACAACAGTTTGACTTTTACTACTGAAAATTAGACAAACATTGAAAAAATTACAATTACTTACATTTCTGCACTTTTTTCATTTAGACTCTACATTTAAAAAATACAAAGATATACATTAAAATCATTCAAGCTTTTTTTTTGCAATAAAGTTTTGATTGATCTGTTAGAAACACAGAGAGAAACTTTCCACGCACGCAAGAGAGCTTTATAAATTCCTTTTGTTTCAGAATTTTTATGATTTTACTTTTTCGTCGAGAACCAAACTTCAAGAAAAGTACAGAACTACTTAAATAATGGTTCATCTAATTGTAAGTAGTGCAAGTCAAGTTTCAACCAGACAAAGTCAACAACTTTTTCAACCAAAGAAAATTTTTCTGAAGAGAATATTAAAAATTTCCAAAAATAACGTACTACATAAGATTTTGTCAAATAATTATATTTGCAATTAATAGCATTTTCTCAAGGGGTAGGTATTTTGAAGAGATTGTTAAAGATATAAGAAATAATTTACCATAAATTTTCAATTAATAGTTAACATTTAATTAATCTAAGATTTCGTCTTAAAGGAAGTTAATGACATTCTCTAGTAAAAGTAAATCCGATGTAAATTCTTGAGATAGTTGAATTACAAGTTTTGAAATTAAATAAAAACTCGATATAGGTTATATCATTATTCAGATATTTTCCGTACAACTTCATGGTAACCGATTCAACTATACAGCATTCAAATAAGCAAATGTCCTAAGTCAATTTTTAACAATTTCACGAAGTATTTCAAAATTGTCAAAACTCAAATATTCAAGGGCGGCGACTTGTGTATGGTACGTCTGCAAATTCAATAGAGCAAAAAATTCGCCCTGTGGAACTCCATATAGCAAAATTACTGACAAAAAACAAATTTCTTAATAAGAATGTGGATAAATATATTTGCAATTCGAAGAAAATGATTAAAATTTAAAAAAAAAACATATTTTGTAAAAATAATTGAAAAATGACAAAAGAAGTTAAAAATTAATTAATAAATAATTTAACTAATTTGATATTGAAGAAAATAATTAAAACTGAAAAAGTTTTATTTATAAAAAATTAAAGAAAAGAATTGAAACTTGCGGAAATTTAATTTAAAAATTAGGGGAAAAATTGAAAAATAATGGAAATAAATAGAAAATGAAGACAATTTTTGGAAAATGATAAAAATAGTTGACAATTGTAGCGAATAATTAAAATAATAACAGAAAAGAATTGTTAAAAATTTAAGAAATTATTAAATAATTTTAAATTTACTATTCTCAAAGATTAAAGAAAAGAATGGAAACCTGGGAAAAAGAATTTAAAAATGAGGGGAAAAATAAAAAATAATAAAAATAAAATTGAAGAAAAATGTTGAAAAATTATAAAAATAGTTGAGAACTGTAGAAAATATAATTAAAATCATAAAAAAAAAAGAATTCTTAAAAATTGAAGAAATTTTTTAATAATTTTAATTTTACTATTCTTCAAGATTCTATTAATTAAAATTGTAATCAATGGAATTTTAAATTAAATGATGTTTGAAGAATTATAATATATAATAAATGTAATTGTAGTCTTGTTTATCTCAAATATAGTCTGTAATTTTTAAAATTATTTTTTACAAATGTTTATTATTTTCTTCAGTATACAATTATTTCTATCAATTACTTTATTATTAAATTTATTTTATAATTACTTTTTCTCATTTTCAATTATTTTTTTATTAATTTTCTAATTTTTTTATTATTTATCTCAAATTTTAGTTATTTTTTCAATATACAATTACTTTTATTATTCTGCAATTATTTTCTTATATTACAAATATGTGTTGAAATTTTTTCAATTATTTTTCACAAACTAAAATTATTTTTTTCAATTTTAAATTATTTTTATTACTTTACAAATATTTTCTCCAATTTTATATTATTCTCATTATTCTTTAATTAATTTCCTAGATTTTAAAATATTTTTCTCAAATTTTAATAATTTTCTGTAATTTCAAATATTATTATAATCATTTTGCAATCAATTTTTTCAATTTTCAATTTATCTCATTTTTCAAACATTTTTTCAATTTTTTATTTCCTTTTATATTTTTCCATTACTTTTTCTCATATTCAATTATTTTTTAATTAATTTTGACTTTTTTTAGAATTTATCACAACATGCACTTATTTTTTCGATATACAATTATTTTTATCATTCTAAAATTATTTTCTTTCATTACAAATATATGTTGCAATTTTTTTAATTATTTCTCAAAAAATACAATTATTTCCTTCCATTTCTAATTATTTTTTTTACTTTGCAATATTGTCTCGAATTTTTTACTAGTTTCATTACTTTTCAATTATGTTTCCTAGATTTTGAAACATATTTCTCAAATTTCTCAAATTTTCTTTAATTTTTAATTAGTTTTATTAATTTGCAAATATTGGCTCGAATTTCGTCTTAGTTTCAGTACTCTTCAATTAATTTTCTAGACTTTAAAATATTTTTAACACATTTATATAATTTTCTTTAATTTCCAATTATTTTGTTATCATTTTGCAATCAATTTTTTTTATTTTTTATTAATCTCACTATTCATTCCTCAATTAAATACCTAAATTTTCAATTATTTCTCTCATTAATCAAATATTTTTTTCAAATTCCTTTTCTTTTTTCTTTATGCGTTTATTTTCTCCACCTTTAACTAGATACATTAATTATTTTTTAATTAATTTTTTAAATTTTTATTTATTATCTTAATTCTAAGTTACTGTATCCACTTTTTAATGTAATATCGAAAATTTCAATTAATATATTAAATTTCCATTATTTCCTTTAATTTACTATTATGTCTATCATTTTTTCATTACTTTTTGTCACTTTTAATTATTTTTTAATTAACTTTGATTTTTTTTTATATTTATCACAAATTGCACTTATTTTTTCGATATGCAATTATTTTTATCATTCTGAAATTATTTTCTTTTATTACAAATGTATGTTGCAATTTTTTTATTTTTCTGAAAAAAAAAATTATTTTCTTAAATTTCTAATTATTTTTATTACTTTGCAAATTTTGTCTCGAATTTTTTACTATTTTTATTACTTTTCAATTAATTTCCTAGATTTTAAAATATATTTCACAAATTTTAATAATTTTCTTCAATTTTCAATTATTAATATTATCATTTTGCAATCAATTTCTTCAATTTTTGATTATTTTTATTACTTTCCAAATATTGTCTTGAGTTTTTTTATGATTTTCATTACTTTTTAATTAATTTCCGAGATTTTGAAACATATTTCTAAAATTTTAATAACTTTCTTCAATTTTTAATTATTTTTATTACTTTGCAAATATTGTCGTCTCGCATTTTTTTATTATTTTCATCACTCTTCAATTAATTTCCTAAATTTGAAAATATTTTTTTCAAATTTTAATAATATTCTTTTATTTCCAATTACTTTTTGTTATCATTTTGCAATCTATTTCTTCATTTTTTTATTAAGCTCACTATTTATTCTTCAATTAAATACCTAAAGTTTCAATTATTTCTCTTATTTATCAAATATTTTTTTGAAATTTATTTTCTTTTATCTTTTTTGCATTTATTTTCGGCACCTTTTAACTAGATACATTAATTATTTCTTAATTAATTTACTAATTTTTTATTTATTACCTCAAATCACAAATTTTATATTATTTTGATTATTTCTAGATTAATTCTGAAAATTTCCATTATTTCACTCAAATTTCCATTATTTTCTTCAATTAACGATTATTTGTATCGTTTTTTTTTCAATTTTTAATTACTATTCTTATCATTTTGCAATCAATTTCTTCAATTTTCACTTATTCTCACTATTCATTTCTCAGTTAAATTCCTAAATTTTTAATTATTTATCTTATTTTTCCATTATTTTTTTTCAATTTTTATTTTCTTTTATCCTTTTGCAATTATTTTCTCCACCTTTTAAGTAGATATATTAATTATTTTTCAATTTATTTCCTTAATTTTTATTTATTATCTTAAATCTAAGTTATACTCCCCACTTTTTAATGTTTCAATCAATCTTCAATTATTTTTCTCAAATTTTAATTATATTACGTTCGTGAATTTTTCATTTTTTTTTTTTCATTTTCAATGATTTTCACAAATTTTATATTATTATGAATATTTGTTGATTAATTCCGAAAATTTTATTTATTTCTCTGAAATTTCCATTATATTCTTGAATTTACGATTATTTCTATAATGTTGTAATTATTTTTCTATGTTCAATTTTTTTCGACATTTTTCAATTATTTTAAAAAATATGATTTTTGTTCTTCAAATTTTCAATGTTTTAATCATTTTTCAATTATTTTTCTCAAATTTTAATTAAGTTCGTCAATTTTTGATTTAGTTTTTAAACTTGTAATGATTTGATCACAAATTTTATATTATCTTGATTATTTGGTTATTATTTCCGAAAATGTACTCGAAAGCAAATAAAACTGTCAACTTTTGAGTTACAATAATTACGCTAATTAAGAAACTCTTTAATTTAATATTGTTTTATTTCTCTCCCCCCCCCCCCCCGGGTCAATATTAAGTTTGCAGATGGCAAAAATTTACAAGTCGACGCCCCTGAGTGGTTTAACGTTTTCAAAGCGAGTGAATTTAAAATGCACCCTAAACTCAATTTAAACCGAACTTTGTGAATTACAAAATTTTTACACAATTTTGTAACGTCACATAAGTGATATTTTAATTTTTGCAAAAGGCAGAATAAACAAAAATTCCCCATTCGAAAGACTTCTGTGGGTAACTTGGTTTATGACTTAAAGTACTCAACAACTTTTATTACAAAGCATAGCTGAAAAAGTGTGCATCCGGATTTGAGAAAAGAGGAGTTCGCTATAAAGCCATCGGTGCAGATAACGTTTATGCAGAGGAGAAGCGTCGCGAGTTGAAATATCTGTTTACCAGAAACTTCTTGAAGATCATTCAGGACGTGCTTCGAAAGGTCGATCGCGAGTGGTTGTTTCACCCCTTAAACCTCTCAACTCCTACTTGGAGCTTTCATGTTGGCGTACGTAAATATATGTTCACGCAAGCACAAACAAAAGTGTCAAATCGTTGGATCAAGCTGAGAGATTCGCCATTCATAAATATTATAAAAGTAAAATCTAATGCCGTTGTATTAAATTGAAAAATTTGCGCTGTAGCCGAGAAGTCGGAGATGAGATGAGCGGATTCATCTGCAGTTAAAAAAGAGTATATACAAAAAACAATTTGTTTCAATCAACCACACTAAATCCTTTTTATCCTATCAAATCCTTTCCAAAGAAAAATTTAACTTTCATATACACTTTTCATCTAGAGAAATATTTATTTTTTAAATGAAAAGTAATTTTTTTTTATTTGATAAAGAATGTTTAATTAAATTTTTAAATAATGGAAATTCTAGAGAAATGTTTTATTTTTAGTAAATATTTTCATTTGCTTTAATGATTAAAAATAAAAATAAAGTATTTAATCTTCTGTATAATCTTTATGGGCATATCTCTGGAACATTTAACTTTTCAATAAGAAAAAATATTTTATTTTTTTTTGTAGCACAGTATTGAAACTTTGTCTACATAAACTTCAAGTGCTAAGCTTTCAAATTATACAAATGGACAAATAAATCTAATTGTCTTCAAGAAATTATAAATTATTTAAAATTACAAATAATTTTTAACCTGTAACATAAAAATATTCAACAGGTGGTTGCTTTTTAGGATAAAAAACAGTTGAAATGAATTGCTTGAGGGGTTATCATTTTTAAAAAACGATAAGTTTGTTTAATATTTTCAATATTTATAAGAATAGTAAAATACTAATAATAATACACTAGGAATAAAGGAATAAAGTTCCATTTTTGTGTGAAAATCAATCTCGAAATAAACATTAAAACTTAACCTTCAGGTTTTAATTAATGACAATTTCTGTTGAAAACATTAGAATCGGCAACTTCAGACTTAAAAATTTCTTTCTAAAAAATTTCGGTCGATTACGGTCGACCGTAATTGATAAATATTTTCACATTATCATTGCAATAAAGTATTTTTTCTCAAAGCACATTCACACAATGTTAAATGGTACTCGTAAAAATATATGTAAGTACTTTTTGAATACTTTTATTTCATTTTCGTGAAGTATCACTCGTATTACGATCGTTGTCAAATTTTGTACACACGTGTTTTCTGTTATTTAAATTAGAATAGTTTTTTGAAGACATGAAGCACATCAATTTAGTATGTCTCAAAATAATTCTAATTATTTAAACTTTTATTTTCCATAAACTATTTTGGTGTGCCAATAGTCTTATTCAAGAAAAATGACAAATAAGACGATTACGGTCGAAAAGGTTAAAAATGAGGGACAACTTTTAAAAACATATAACTTTCTTCACAATAAACAAAATATTAATTTTCATGCACAAATGTGTTCATCGTTTAATTAACTTTAAAAACATGTGTCATCTAACTAGTAATTTTTATTAATTACAAAGTTTCAACGTATAAACCATTCGAAAGTATGGTTAGGGACAAGTAAACATTGTTAAAAATCGGATGTTCAAATTGGAATAATTATTTATCTATTTAATAAATTAATGTGTAATCTTTTGGAAATAGTTCATCGTATCAAATGTTAATATTTCCAACAAAAACCAGGTAAAAATTGATTAAAATTATCAAAATATATGCAAGGGACATAAAAGTTAAAGGTTCCAGAGATATGCCCTTATAAGATTGAAAAGATTTACGGAAAATTTTTCAAATAGAAAAGTACACACCAAAGGAATATCTAGAATAAACGGTTTTAGAACAAGAGTAAAAAAAAAACCACTTTAACAAAAAACTCACTTTTCTCACTTTCTTAGTAAAATGATGATTATTATTAAATACAACTATTTTCTTCAAATTTCAATTATTTTTGTTATTATTCAATTATTTTTATCAATCTTCAATTATTTTCTGCACATTTCTATTAGTTTTGATATTTGAAAATTATGTTCATCAAATTTTAATAACTTTTTTCAATCTTTTTTTTTTTATGGTTATGAATATCTCAATTTATTACACAGTTTTCAATTTTTTTCTACGAATTTCTATTATTTTCATCAAATTTCGGCAATTTCCTTAATAAGTTTATTATTATGTATCAATAATTTTAAAATACTTTTCACCAATTGCCAATTATTTTTTACAAGTTTCATTTATTTTTCTCAATCTTTCATTCTTTTAATTATTTACACCAGTTATCAATTATATTCATGCCTTTATTAAATTATTTATCTCAAATTTATATTATTTTTGTTATTTTTCACGTATTATCTTTAAATTTAAATTTCTTGTGATTTCTCAATTATTTCACTAAGAAAATAAGCCTCTAGCCAATTTCTAGGTTAAGGGACTCGGAACAAAAGAAACAAGATACCGGCGATCACAACCGAACTTCAAGGTTAATAGTAGCCTTTATTCTGCTAATAATAAAAACAGTGATTTGCAGGTGCTATATCAAAAACCTCTCATGGCTACATTTAATCAAAAATTTGTTATATTTAGTCAACTTATTGTCTCAGTGTTTCTTCAAATTTCAATTATTTTTGTCATTTTTTGATTGCTTTATAAAATTTTCAATTAATTTAGAAATTTCTCAATTATTCTCAATATTTTCAACACTGTTTTATTTTATTTTGTCATTTTTCAATTATTAGTCTCAAATTTTTATTATTTTTGTTTTTTTCACGTATTACCTTCAAATTAAAATTTTTTTGGGATTTTTCAATTATTTTCGTCAAATTTCTGTTATTTTTGTTATTTCCCGATTATTTTTTCCCATTTTAAATTATTTTTATCATTTTTTAATTGTTTTTTAAAAATTGTAATTAATTTAGTTATTTTTCAATTATTATCAATATTTTCGACATTTTTTTATTACTTTCTCCAAATTTTACTTATTTTCTTTTATCTTTAAATTATTGTCATGAATTCATGAATTTCTTACTTTAATTTACATTTAATTTTTTCAATTATTTTTTTTTAATTTTAATTATTTTTCAAGAATTTTATTCAAATTTCAATTTTTTTTGTGATTTTTCAATTATTTTGTCATTATTTAATAATTTTCTTTAAGTGTCAATTTTTGTCTCCAATTTTTCAATTCTTGATTTCTAATTTTTATATTGTTTCTACATTTTTCAATTATTTTTTTTCATTTCTCGACTATTTTTAATTATTTTTGTCATTTTTTAATTGCTTTTTAAAATTTTCAATTAATTTAGTAATTTTGCATTTATTCTCAATATTATCGACATTGTTTTATTTTATTTTGTCATTTTTCAATTATTATTCTCAAATTTTTATTATTTTTGTTTTTTTCACGTATTACCTTCAAATTAAATTTTTTTTTGGGATTTTTCAATTATTTTCGTCAAATTTCTGTTATTTTTGTTATTTCTCTACCATTTTTTCCAATTTTAAATTATTTTTAATTATTTTCTTCAAATTCCAATTATTTTTGTCATATCTCAACTATTTTTAATTATTTTTGTCATTTTTTTAATGCTTTTTAAAAATTTCAATTAATTTAGTAATTTCTTACTTTAATTTTTATTTATTTTTGTCATTTCTTAACTTCTTATCAAATTTCAATTATTTTTATCATTTTTCAAGTTTCTTACTCATATTTTATATTTTTTTACTTAATTTTTAATTAGTTTTGTAATTTTTCAATTATTTGTCTCAAATTTTTATTATTTTTGTTATTTTCAACGTATTACCTTCAAATTTAATTTTTTTTGATTTCTTAATTATTTTCGTCATTTTTCTGTTATTTTTGTTATTTCTCTACTATTTTTTCAAATGTTACATTATTTTTGTTCTTTTTAATAGTTTTTTTAAAATTTTTAAGTAATTTAGTCATTTATCAATTATTATCAATATTTTCGACATTTTTTTATTACTTTCTCCAAATTTTATAATTAGGGTTTTTCTTATATCTTTAAATCATTGTCATGAATTTAGTAATTTCTTACTTTAATTTTCTTTTATTTTTGTCATTTCTCAATTTCTTATCCAATTTTAATTATTTTTATCATTTTCCAAGTCTTTTCTTCAAATTTTTTTTTTTTTACTTAATTTTTAATTAGTTTTGTCATTTTTCAATTATTTATCTCAAATTTTTATTATTTTTGTTATTTTTCACGTCTTACCTTCAAATTTTAATTTTTAGTTATTCCTCAATTATTTTCTTCAAATATCAATTATTTTTGGCATTTCCCAACTATTTTTTTCTATTTTTAATTTTTTTTGTTATTTTCAATTGTTTTTTAAAATTTTCAATTTATTTAGTAATTTCTCAATTATTGTCAATATTCTCGACATTGTTTTATTGCTTTCTCCAAATTTTATATTTATTTTTTTATATCTTTAAATTATTGTTATGAATTTTTTAATTTCTCACTTTAATTTCATTTATTTTTGTCATTTTTCAATTTCTTATCAAATTTCTATTATTTTTAACATTTTTCAAGTATTTTCTTTAAATTTTTTATTTTTTACTTTATTTTTAATCAGTTTTGTCATTTTTCAATTATTTGTCTTAAATTTTTGTTATTTTTATTATTTTTCACGTATTACCTTCAATTTTAAATTTTTTGTGATTTCTTAATTATTTTCTTTAAATTTCTGTTATTTTTGTTATTTCTCGACTATTTTTTCCTATTTCAAATTATTTTTATCATTTTGAATTGCTTTTTAAAAATTGTAATTAATTTAGTCATTTTTCAATTATTATCAATATTTTCGAAATTTTTTTATAACTTTCTCCAAATTTTACTTATTTACTTATATCTTTAAATTATTGTCATGGATTCATTAATTTCTTACTGTAATTTACATTTAATTTTTCATTTTTCAATTATTTTTTTTAATTTTAATTATTTTTTAAGAATTTTATTCAAATTTCAATTTTTTTTTTCGGTGATTTTTGAATTATTTTGTCATTATTTAATAATTTTCTTCAAATGTCAATTTTTGTCTTCAATTATTCAATTCTTGATTTCTAATTTTTATATTGTTTCTCTATTTTTCAATTATTTATGTCATTTTTGACCTCTTTTCTTTAAATCATAAATTTTTTACATAATTTTAAACTAGTTTTACTATCTTTTCTTTTTTTTTTCTTGATTCAATTATTATTTTTGTCATTATTCAACTAATTGTTTCATTTTTTGATTATTATTTTTGTAATTTTCATTATTTTTGTATTTTCTCAATGGTTTTTTTTATTTTAATTATTTTTCAAGTATTTTCTTCAAATTTCAATTTTTTTTGTGATTTTTCAATTATTTAATTATTTTCTTTAATCGGCAATATTTTTCTCCAATTTTTTAATTATGTATTGACATCAAATTTTTTTTTTCCATTTTTCAATTATTTCGTCATTTTCCAAGTCTTTTCTTCAAATTTTTAACATATAACTTATTTTTTAATTAGTCTTGTCATCTTTCATTTTATTTCTTTAAATTTCAATTATTTTTGTAATTTTCTAAATATTTTCTTCAAATTTCTATTATTTTTGACAAAACCCGCGAGTAACAAATTTCAAACGAAGCCGAGCAATTTTGAAAAAAAAAAATCCGTCATATTGGACCCGCGATTTTGAATTGTCGATTGATTAGTTCATAAAATAAATAATAACAGAAATCCGGGAAAAATGTGATTTTAGATCTAGAAAATTATTCTCTAAATCCAAGTTAATTAATATCATTTAAATATGAATATCAATTCAATTTGAATTCAAGATAATCGTTAATTTTCACTGACATTAAAGGATTAACTTCACAAAATTAAAAAGATAATTGAACTAACAAATTGATATTAAAGCTGATTTAATAAAGTCTTTTAAATATCGTCTTTTGAGAATTTTGTACAATTATAAATAAATAACGATTCTTAAAAGCACAGGCCAAAGAATGGTTTTCATTTCGTGGTTTGAAATGGATTGAACAAAAGGTAGTTGCTACAACACCTGCGATTTTACGTTATTTTAACTTATGAATATTCAGGGCTAATTTGTAAGAAAGGTTTCACATGGAGACATATTCTCTCTCTTTCTCTCATCTAGGCAATGTTTTGCAATTGAGTACGGGAGTTTACCTTTAATTAACGTCTGAATGAATAAAAGATTGTTCTCGCGTCGAGTGTCTCCTATCATACGGTCTTTTACTTTAGAAACATGTGCTTAACTTTCGCCCTATGTGAAAACATTTTACGAACATTTTTCAACGCCGAGTTGTGAGACCTGCTTTGCATACCGTGCCCACTAACAACTTTATGATAGATTGCTCCAAGAGTGGATAAATATAATAGAGAAAAATCAAAAGCGATTTGCATCACAACGTTTACCAAAAATTTAATATGGATTTATACTGACTTTTAAAATCAAATTGACGTGAATTTATAATTAATTATATTTAAAAAAATTCTGGTAAATTAAAGTGTATGAATTAAAATTCACGATAAATTAAAATATGTTGGTGCAACAAATTTGTATATAATCCTTTCAGTCCCAAATTTCTATTTCTGGAGCTGATAAAACCTTTTTAATCCCCTTTCGACCCATTTATTGTATCATTAGCTTGTTAATGAAATTTCGCAAATGATGGTTGATTAAATAAAAAAGTATAATCAATATTTGATAAAATATGAACTGAAATTTTTCAATACTAGATTTTCAACATTGAGATAAATTTATTAGTTTTTCAGTATCCAATGTTAATTATTAATGAAATAATTTCAACATATTCCCAATTCAAACAATTTAATTTCCCTTAATTCTCATACGAATAAAGAACATGTTAAAATATTTTAATAGATTAGATTGATTGACAATTTTCTGGACAAGTTTTAAAGTTTCTGGAGTTGACATCGAGGCCGAAAGGGAAATTTTCAATTCAAGATAAGCGACTTCAATGAAATGTCATTTATCTAATTGTTTTTCTCAATTTGAAAGCTTTTTTAAAATTTTAAATCTATTTGTGTCGAATTATCCAAGTTGAAAATTTAATACAACAGAGAGGGTTTATAAAATAAAACAGCATACATTTCAATATTCAATCCAGCATCGATAAATCCGTAAAGCCCTTTTGTATACTGTACGTGCAAAAAGTTTTTTTTTTTTTTTTTAATGAATAATTTCCCCTGCATTTCATATATAGGTGTTTATAATTACATTATTAATATAAAGTGAATGTCTGAAAGTTTGAAAACACAGTTCCAACAGAATCGACTAACAATAGAAGCTCTGTATTTCAACCGCAAACTTCTGACATCAATTACATTTTAACACGGGTTTTATTCAAATAGGACCGGAAATCATTCGTCTCTGTTTAAAAGAATTACAAATTATGCTGTAAAACGAATCGATCGATTACTTTCCAAATTAGTTGAAATTAAGTTTCATTGCACTGAAAAATATAAAAAAAATATAACCTAACCTCAAAATATTTCAATATTTAATTTTGTTCCATTTATTTTGCGACAAACACACAATAATTGTAATAATGTAATATTCAAGAATAATTTCATATTCATTGGATAAATTAATTTTAAAATTAAAAATACATGTACTGTTGATATATAACCTAGAAATAATTATATATTTATTATTATTATGATTTTTATAGTTTTTACTCCGCAAAAAGAACTTATATTATAAATACCAATAATATTAAAGGTTATATTGACGAAATGATTAAAATGTGAAAAAACTATAATTAAATATATGTAGAAGACAGTTGAAAAATAACGAAAATAACTGGAATTTGGAAAAAAATTAATGAAAAATGAGAAATATACCTATAATTCAAAAATGAAGTAAAAAATAAAAATTCAATACATTCATTGAAAAATTGTTAAAAACAATTGAAAATTTAACGATATAATTGAAATGAGAAGATACTGATTGAATAATGACATTAATAATTGAAAACTGGCGTTAATCAATTTATGCCAATAATAAAAAATTAACGATATAATTAAAATGAGAAGATACTGATTAAATAATGACATTAATAATTGAAAACTAGCGTTAATCAATTTATGCCAATAATAAAAAATTAACGATATAATTAAAATGAGAAGGTACTGATTGAATAATGACATTAATAATTGAAAACTGGCGTTAATCAATTTATGACAATAATTAAAAGATTGAAGAAAATTATATTTAAAGAAAATGATTCCAAAATGTCAAAAGTATTTGAGAATTGACAGAAATGATTGTATTTTGATACAAATAATTTAAAATGTGAAGACATTATTTGAAAAATTGACAAATAATTAAAATGTTAAGAAACTAACTAAATAAGGACATAAATAATTGAAAGCTGGTGTAAAAATAGAAAATTTATAAACAATAATTGAAAAAAATATTAGTAGGTAGTTTAAGGAAAACAATTGCAAGTTGAAGAAATTATTAAAGTTTGAAGAATATAATTGAAATTTGAAGAGAATAATTCAAAAATGTCAAAAAAAATTTAAATCTAAAGAAAGTAACTAAAGGTTGTAGGAAATAATTAAAATATGTTAAAAATAATTAAAAAAGATTTAAAAATCAATAAATTTGTGACAATAATAAAAAGAATGAAGAAATTTATTAAAGTTTGAGGAAAATAATTGTTATTTGAAGAGAATAATTTAAAAATGACAAAAAACATTTAAATACGAAGAAAGCACTTGAATTTTGAAGAAAATAATTGAAGTTTGTAGAAAATAATTGAAAAATATCAAAAATAATTGATAATTGGAATGAAAAATTAAAAACTTGACGATAAATCAACAAAATTGAGGAAACAATTGAAATGTTAATAAACTAATTGCATTATGACATAAACAATTGAAAGCTGGTGTAAAAAATTAAAAACTTATAGACAATAATTGAAAAATTGAAAAAGATATTAGAAGTTTAAGAAAAATAATTGAAAGTTGATAAAATTAACTAAAGTTTGAGGAATATAAATTAAATTTGTAAAGAATAATTCAAAAACGTCAAAAACATTTAAATATGAAGAAAGTAATTAAAAGTTGTAGAAAATAATTGAAATTTGTAAAAAATAATTGAAACAGGTGTAAAAAATTTATAAATTCGTGACAATAATAAAAAGAATGAAGAAAATGATTGAAATTTGAAGAAAATAATTAAAAACTGATGTAAGAAAGTTAAAAATTTATGACAATAAAAAAATTGAATAAAATAATTGAAATTTATAGAAAATAATTCTAAAATGGCAAAAATAATAGAAATATGAAGAAAATAATTAAAGTTTGAAGAAAATAAATGAAAAATCACAAAAGTAAATTGTAACTTGTGTAGAAAATTAAAAGAATTCCTGACATTAATTCAAAGATTAAAGAACATAATTCATATTTTAAGAAAATAATTGAAAAATAACAAAAATAAATTAATAAATAATTATTATACACAGAAGACGAACAAAAAGGACATCTATAAATAAATTTATTCAATCATTTACGTTTCGATGCTGAACCCAGCCTCCTCTTAAGAGTTTTATTGTGTTATTTTCAAAACGTATAAATTTCAAAATTTTGTCAAGTCATCAACACATTATAAAGACATAAAATACGTCAAATATAAAACATTCCAACTTTGTTTATTATAAACATTTCAAACGTCATTGCAGTCGCAGGTTTCCATTTTCGAATAACACATTCAATATTAATAATTTCAATAATTTAATAAATGAATTAATAATTTAATAATTATTAATAAATTTCAATATTCATGAAAATAATTTAAAGGCTGAAAAAAAATTGATATCAACTAATTGATTTATAAGGTAAATTATTTATTAATCAGGCACCCAAAGTCAGAAGACCACCCCCCCCCCCCCCAGTAGCTGAAAATTATTTTCATCGTAGTTCAATTTTTTTCTCAATCTTAAATAAATTATTTTCAGCATATTTTTTTTTTTTTTTTAATTATGAATTAATTTTATCATCTCTTAATTATTTTCCTCAATTGCTAATTATTATTTTCATTTTCTAAAATTATTTACTAAGATTTTTAAGTATTTTTCTAACATTTTTTAATTATTTTCTTCTATTTTTAATTATTTTCATTCGTTTTCATAATTTCCAAAAATTTTTATTAATTGTCGTAAATTTCCAACTCCACTTTCAGAAATCTTTTTTCTTTTAAATAATAGTAACAAAGGAAACAATAATGTATGGCCATATGTATTTAATTGTATATGTGATATCAGTTTATGTTTTTCTTGTATTGTTTATCTTTATATTTATTATTTTTTTATGATTATATTGAATTGTAATGGGCCTCCCCGATCGTATATACTGAAATAAATAAATTAATTTCAATTATTTTTAGCTCTTTTCAATTCTTATCTCCAATTTTTAGTTCTTTTCATTTTTCTCAATTATCACACTTCAATTATTTTCTTAAAGTTTCAAATTTTAAAATATTTTTTTTATTATTTTCCAAAATTTATTTCCTTCTATTTTCAATTCTTTTCATTTGCTTTATAATTTCTTAAATCTTAAACTATTTATCTGACATTTTAATTATTACATTCAATTATTTATTTTATTTTCTTCAATTTTCAATAACTTTCGTTCTTTTTCATAATTTCCAAAAAGTTTTTAATCATTTCTCTTTAATCAAAAATTATTGTCTTCAATTTTAAATTATGTTTATTTTTTTTCATTTATTTTCTACTTTTTTTTATTATTTTATTGTGTTTTCAATGAACTTCTGAAATTTTTAAGTATTTTTCTAAAATTTTCTTTAACTTTCCTTTTTTTAAAATGAATTGTGTAATTTTGTCAATTATTTTCTCAAATTTTAATTATTTTTTTTTAATTTTAAATAACATATCTTAATTTTCAATTATTTTCTACAATTTTTCATTATTCAATTTTTTTTAAGATTTTCAAGTGTTTTTATGAAATTTAAATTATTTTCTTTACTTTTAAAAGATTTCTATGATTTTTAAATTACTTTTCCCAATTTTAAATTGATTTTATTATTCTTTTTCAATTAATGTGCCAAATTTGCTATTATTTTGTTTAAATTAAATTATTTTTTGCAATTTTTTGTAATTCTTTATTCTTTTTTTTCTAAACAGGTACAATTATAACCCTTTCGTACATAAGTACTCATTAATAAAATTAGTAAATGTAAAACCAATATGTGGTGTATATTTGGTTTCTTTTCGCGTTATTATCAATTGAAAATATAAGTTTCACGGTGTTGTTTTGTAACCTCAAATGTGCCACTTTTCTTAAAAAAATTATAATTAAAAAATTAGTTTAAATTATAAATCAAAACTTGCACGAATTAGTCATTTTATTTATGTAACCTCTAGAAATATTGTACATTTTATTAAAGTACATTATTTTAAGATAAGAATATAATTTGAAAAATTTCTACTTGTGAAAATTTTCGTAATATTTTTAAGCTTACAACTTTTTTTTGGGAGCTCTTACAAATTTGATATTTTGAATATGTTTTAACAATAATAGAACTTACTTGCTATTAAAATTTACCGAAGGCGTTTTGCTTCATTTAGAAAATATTTTATTTTTAAATTTTGTATTCAAGAATGTAACTGTATCTTTGACTAGTTAAAAGTAGAAAAAAATAGGAAAATTTAGTTAATTTTAGTTTTGAATGGTTAATACTAGTTTTGACAAAAGATCATTGTCAGAACTAATTTTAACTAGACAATTCTAGTTTTAAGGTATTAGTCGCGTAAAATGATTTTCGTCAGATTTTTTTAAAACTTTGTATCTGTATTCATGAGGTATTTATCTATGAAATGAGATCTATCCTATTAATTTTGACCACTTCTGAGCTTCAAAATATTAATTCAAAGTTTATACCTTTTACATGCAATAGCACAAAATGCATGTAAAAAATGTCTCTTATATTCAATTATAAAAAAACAAGTCGTCAGTTTTTCAAATAAAACTACTAAGTTACACATTGAGATAAAATAAGTCCTTTAAAAAAAAATTACCTTTATTGACCACGCCGTATAAAAAATACAATAATTTAAAAATTCATAATTTTTCATTTTCACGTGGTTTCATTGAAAAATGTCGAAAACGTGTAAGCAATACATCACGATAACTTATAGTACCTGACTCAAAATCGTGAAAATTACATATATTATATTAGAAGAGGTCACAAGAAAGCAAGTGAGTTGATATAAAAGTTTATTTTTTGTTCTTTTTATTTTGCGGGAGTTTTGCGGGAGCATTTACGCGACTAATACCTTAACTGATTTCGGGTTTTGACGGTTGTTCTGCATTCAAAATATAAACCTTTAAATTCAGTGTATACAGTTATTTGTTTGGCATTAAAAAACATTTTACAGTTTGAGGTTAAGTTAAGGCCACGATTCTCCTTAATTTTAAGAAATTGTTGGAATTCAGCGACCGAGAAAATGTGAAAAGATTATCTTTAAAAATTCAGAGGGAAATACAAGAAGAAGCAGAGGGAGCTTTGTCAAAAACTCTTTTCCATAAATTACAGCTATTTCCGTAAAACTTTCAGTATATAACCTCTATCTGAAATTGCGCAATGGATCCATTGTATCTTAGCGACAAGACGTTGCCCAAACGTTGTAAACACTTTAAACAAATTACCTTTTCCAAGTTGAAGGAACCCCCCCCCCCCCCCCCACATCTTGGGAAAGTATCACAACCTCGAGAGAAGATTTATTCCATGCTTTCTCACTCACACAATCCTTTTTCCCATTTCTATCTTTCATCTTGTTCTAGACTCGCTCTTTCTTTTTTCTACCTACCCCTCCCAATGTCCGTTCAAGCACCAAAGAAATTTCACCCTCACCAATCTTGCATTCATCGCTGCACGACACTCATAAAATGCAAATATTATTAGTAGCTCTGTACTCCTCGAATTCCCCACACAGAACAATACTTGATATTCAAACGGTGAGCTTTATGACGAACGTGGAACAACTCGTTCTCAGTCTAGACCTGTCTCGTCGTGATAAAAACAGCTTTAATGTCATAATTATTGTTTAGTGGCTTTGCTGTACTCTGTGTCGTGTCGCAGAAAACAGCCAGGAACTTTCGTTTGTTTTATGATTCGTCCTTACGACCAGTAAAGATGTCTTCATTTTTATTAAATTTTTCCTCCCTGACAATTGCGTCAGTTATAAACGGTGTTACGCCTCGTACGATAAAGAGTGTGCAGAAAGTATGACTGCAATTGTTAAGGATTCTGGGATCTCGACGAGCTCGTTAGATTCGTAACGATACAGAGATTTTTAAAGCATACTTATACAAAATTGATGATTCTCATCTAAACTCATAATTTCGAGTGTAAAATGTTTTAATGTTGTTCTGCTATTTTTGTAGCTGATCTCATAATGAGCCCCTTTTCGCTGAGAAAAGAATTAAATAATAGTAACAAATAACTATCAAAAAACGATACTATTAAAACAACTGGTTTTACTTGTAATCGAATAAAATTTTAATTAATTAATCTAAATCAATTAATCAACTTAAGTCACGATCACAATTTGGAAGATTTAAAAAAAAATCGAAAAGTCGGGCGCCAGATCTTTCTTGGATCAAAATAAAAATAAATAAATAAATTAACTCAATTAAAGTGACGCAGAATAAGGTTAACGACCAAATAGGAAGCTTAACCTAAAATTACACCAGCAAGTTGACAACCAAATAGGGAGCTCAACTTCAATAAACAAAAAAAAATAAATAAATAAATAAAAGAAAAGTAACACAAATTTATTAATCTTCCACGACTAATTCCGCTAGCTTAGCCCCAGGCCCCTGAAACTCTCGAGTTGAAAAAGACACAAGTGTTGACTAAGCGAAACTATGGCGCTGCATGTCAGTTGGGCTGACTCGAGCTGACAATGGCTGGCAAACAGTAAACAAATCGTGAAAAATACTGTTTTTTTTAAATTGTATTTATTTTAACTGATATTTTCTGAAGAATATTAAAAATATTGAGTATTTTTAAACAAATGTAATAAGAGCTTTTATTTAAAATGGGTGCGAAATGCAAAGTTTTTGGATGCAATTCCGGCTGCGATATAGTTGCGGGAAAAAGTGAATTTCGTTTTAGTTCCAAAAGATCCAGAAGTAATTAAAAAGTCATCACATTTTATTTAGGAACACGAATGCGACAGTTTTCTAAAATTCGAAATATCAAAGGACACAATCAAATGCGCAAAAGAAAAAAACCTGTCTAACTTATGTCAGATTGAAGTTTATATATTTTAAAAATTATAATTGTTAAAAATTTTATTTAAAATATTATATTAAAGAAAAGTCTAACATTAAATATTTAAATTATATTCAAAAACAGTATTATTTAAAAATATTAATTATTTATAAGCATTAAACTGTACAAACTTTAAATCTGTTTAAAAATAATATTATTTTTAAATATTAATTATTTCTAAGCTTTACACTGAAAATATCAATCTAATGAGACTGATAAAGAGATATATGAACTAAATATTTGATACTATGTAGTTTTACTCAGGGCTGAAAAAAATCATGATTTTTTTAAAAAATCAACAAAATTGGTTTTTTTTAATTTAAATCGAATTTATTTGATTTAAATCAAAAATTGATTTTTTTTAAATACAATCAGTATATAAAATCTCCAAATGTTTATTTGTAAGTAGTTTATTTTTCAAACTGAGAACATTTATAAGAAATAATAAATAATAAAACATTTAATCAAAATCATATATACCATGTCGAATAAATGAGAAAATTCCCAAAAAATATTTTCTAATTCATACAAAAAAGCAACGAAAAAATAATTAATTGTAAAAAAAAACGTAAAAAAATAAGAAAACAGTCTAATAAAAAAATGAGAAAATTCTTATAAATAAAAAATGTTATGGACATTATTAAAGAAATGAAGAAAAAATTAAAAAACAACACATCAATGAAACAGGGACATAGAAATATATAAAAAAGTAGAAACTCTTTTAAAAAAATTGAACTATTTACGGACATATTTTTTTAAGTTAAAAAAATAAATATGTAGATAATTAAAACACCGTTAAAAAATATTACTAAAAAGAATCAAATTTTAAAATTAGGAAAATTAGAGAATTATTTCACAAATTGAAGAAAAAAAATTAATAACAATTTTAAAAGAAAAACAATTCTATGAAATAGAAGAACGATGTTAAAATGAGAATATTTAGTTCTAAGAAAATGGTAAAATGATGACAAAAATTAAAAAATTAATTAAAACGCAAGGAAGAACTACAAAAATAGAGAAACGTCAAGAAAATTAAATAAATAGGAAGAAAATGGAGTAATATGATAATGATGGTGATATAATAATGATAAATTCATCAAACCAAATAAAATATAGTAATGTTCTTTTTCTTAATCTAACTAACTGCAAAAAAAGTAAAAAGTAGAAAAAATAATAAAATTTGGTTAGAATCTACTAAAAAATTAGAATTAATAAAAATAAAATAAAAGAATGTATATACAAAAAGAAATTAAAAAATCCTTTAAGAATAAAAAAGTTTAGGTAAATTAAACCAAAAATATGTTTATAATATTACACTTAAAACAAGCCAGCAATAAATTTAGAAAAATAAAGAAAATCCGAAAATTTTATGAAGGAATAAGTAAGTTTGCAAAAAATCTCGCAAAAATAGGCTAGATGAGAAAACTAATTGAATAAATTTACAAAAAAATGAGCGTATTTATTTTTTACAAATATGAAAATACATAATTATGAAGGTCTGGGTACGAAATAAAAAAATTTAGTGAATGTTATAATAACAAAATTGTGTAAAATAATATTAAATAATTTTCATAAGATTAAGAAAATTAAAGAAAATCCTAAAATAAAAAGACAAATACAAAAAAAAAAAAATATCAAAAGCAAAAAGAGAAAAAATCTTAAAATTTTCTAAAAATAAGAAATCAGAAGATAACAATTAAACAGCTTAATAAAGAAAAATTTCTTTAAAAAATTGTAAGAATTAAAAAAAAAGATTATTGTGAATATGAAAAATAATTAATATTATTTTCAGGGCTGTTCTAGAATTAAATCACTTTGATTTAAATCACGATTTAAATCATTGGAAAATGTGCATTAAAATCATGATTTCAATCAAAAAAACTTAACAATTCTCCAGATGCCTAATACTACATGTGAAAAATCGCAAACATTAAAAAAAAGGACAGAAATTTGTGGATAAATCCTGGAAATTTCAATTTTAATATTTTAATCTCTATAAAATTTAAAAAATTGTGCTAATACAGATGGTCAAAATACCTACGATTTACAAAATTTTTGTATGATAGCAAAAAATAGTATTACATTTTTATATCTTTAAGTCATTATAATTATATAAATTCCAAACGTCAATTAAGTCATATTCCAATTGGGTCCAACTTTTAAATTTCAATTAATTGAAATTTAAGTGCATAGGTACTATTAATTACTGCTAAATAATTAAATAATATTAATTATTTTTCATATTCACAATCACCTTTTTTTTTTAATATTCTTACAAGATTTCGAAGAGATTTCATTTTTTCGAAACTGTTTAATTTTTATCTTAATAAATTCTTATTTTTACAACATTTAAAAGTTTTTTCTTCTTTTACTTTTACTTTTTTTTTTGTAAGTTATTCAATTTTTTTTCACATCTTGTCTATATTTTGCGAGATTTTTTGCAAACTTACTTATTCTTCCATAAAGTTTTCAGATTTTATTTACTTTTCTTAATTTTATTATTGAACTTATTTTAATTGTAATATTATAAAAATGTATTTGGTTTAATTTGCTTAAACTTTTTTATTTTTAAAGGATTTAAAAGTTTCTTTTGTGGCCTTTCTTTTTATTTATCTTGATATATTTATTTTTTGTACTTTTTACATTTTTTTTAGTTTGTTAGATTAAGAAAAAAAAAACATTTCTCTATTTTCTTTCTATTTATTTAATTTACTTGATGTTTCACTATTTTTAGTTCTTTTACTGTAAAAAGAAACATCTTAAAATGCATTGTAGTCACTTTTAAAACGTTTAAAGTATCTTATATTTCAGCTTCCATATTAGAAAACTAATGAATTTTAAGATACTTTTGCTAACTTTTCGGAAACATCTTAAAAGTGACTACAAATGTATCTTCAACTAAAATACCTACTTTTTGCAGTGTTCTTGCTTTTTAATTAATTATTTACTTTTTGTCATCATTTTTCCATTTCTAAGAAGCATTTTTCCTTCTTTTCAATTGTTTAGTTTTTATCTTATAATTACGAATTTTTGAAAACATTTATTTGGTGCTTTTATCTACATTTTTTAAATTTCCCAATTTTCTACTTTTTTGAAAGCTTTTATTCTTTTATTTTATATTATATGAATTTACTCATTGTACTAAATATTTTCATTTGAACATCGTTCTTGTATTTCATAGAATTTCTTTTCTTTTAAATTTTTTTTTAAATTTTATTTAATTGATTCTTTTTTCATTCAATATGTCAAATAATTCTCTAATTTCCCTAACTTTAAAATTTTGTTCTCTTCAGTAATATATTTTAACGTTTTTTTAATTATCTTCTTATTTGTTATTATAATTTAAAAAATGTTCGTAAATGATTTAATTTTTTGAAAAGAGTTTCTACTTTTTTATATAATAATTATGTCACTGTTTTATTTTTCTGTTGTGTTTTTAATTTTTTCTTTATTTCTTTAATAAACTACTTGCAAATAAACATTTAGAGATTTTAAATACTGATTATATTTTGAAAAAAATAAATTTTTGATTTTTTAATAAAAATCATGATTTTTATCAGCACTGATTATTTTATTATTATGCATTTAAATTTAATTTTATTGAATTTTAAAAGTTTGAAGAAATTGGAATATGAGTTAATTGACGTTTGGAATTTATTTAATGATAATGACTTAAAGATATATAAATTTGATACTATTCTGTGCCATATCTTCATACCAAAAATTTTTAGATCGCAGGTATTTTGATTATCAGTATTAGCACAATTTCTTCAATTTTATAAAAAATAAAATATAAAAATTAAAATTTTTAAGATTTATCCACAAATTTATGGGCTTTTTTAATGTTTGTGAATTTTTACATGCAGTATTAGACGTCCGGAAAATTGTAATTTTTTTTTATTTAAATCATGATTTTAAATGCAAATGTCCCTATGACTTAAATCATGATTTAATTCAATATTTAAATCAAAATAATTTAAATCAATAACAGCCTTGGTTTTAATGTTTTAGAACAAATGTTAATTATATTATAATGGAAGTGAATATTAAAATTACTGCTGTATTATTAAATAAATTGTATTTATAACAGAATAACTGTCAAAGAAGAGATTTTATTAAAAATACCTGATTGATTGATTACTTTCATTTTATTCATTGTTATTCCCGCGCGTATAATAGTTTAAAATTAATTGTGTAGTCAAGAATATTGTTTTATTATTGCTGATATATTGAATATTTTAATCTTTTGTCAGGTTTTTTTTTCTTTGCTTATATCTTTAATAATTTTATTTTGTCATTCAACAAAAATAAATGGAATAAAATAGTTCTTAATAAGATAAAATTAATTTTTTGTGTGTTACGCAAGGCAATAATTTAAATCTCAGGACAACTGACAGGCAGCGCCGCGGTGGCCTTAGTCAACTCTCAGTACCACTTAAGCCTATGCAAAATAGACCGACTTTCAGGGGCCTGCTTAGCCCCAATCTGGATGATAGTAGAGGGGATGGTTCTGTAATGCACTTTATTTGAAAAGATTATAATAATTTAAATAAATCTACATAATTAAATAAACAATATTTTATTCAGAAAAACAATGTAAATTTGATAGAAATGACAAAATTTGAGGTTAGGAAACTTTTTTTTATAAAGTTAACAATTGATTAAATAATCAACTACATTTTTAACAATTTGGAAAATAAAGTTAAGTTAGGATAAATCAGGTTAAGTTAGGTTAAGTTAAGTTAAATTAAGCCAAATTAATATATTAAAAAAAAAAAATAAAAAAAAAAATATATAATCCTAAACTACGAATTAGTTAGGAATAACAATTCCAAGACTTGGTCCAATCTAAATCAAATTTAATCCAAAAGCAAATTAAAGCAATTTTTCGTTAATAACTAATGTGACATTTTTTTAAATAAATTGTGACATTGTAAAATTTGTTTAGAAGAATTTTACAATTCACAAGTTGCTTAATTTAAATTTAAAAAAAAAAAAAAAAAATCAATTTCCGATTTTTCTTTCAATTTAATTTAATTGCTAAATTTGTTTAAAATAAAAATTTTGTTCCAAATTTAATTATTCTAATTAAAATAATCCGATCTCAATGATTGTTCGACATTCCAAGACTTGGTTCAAAATTTAATTTATTATTAGAACTTAATTTTAATTATTCCCTTTCTATTTATGTTAACCTGTTTCGAGTCAACGCATGTATTGAGGAAAATATTACGAATTTGGATTTTATTGGAAATTTTGAATTAAATTTGGATTTGATGATTTAAACTGGATTTCAACCTGCCAAAATTTTGAATTTACCGCCAAAAAAATGAACTGTTGGAAATTGCAGTCTAAATTATGTAACCTGTTTGTTAATTTTGAAGTCTCTGAAGAGGATTTATCGAATTTTCTAACATAATATTCTAATTCGAATTTTGCCGCCTAACCTAAAAAAAATATTGGATTATTGATTTGAAGAATTTTATCGATTTATTTTCTGGATTTATGTAATTGATCTTTATCTGAAAAATCTTTTGATCGAACCCAAGGATTATTTTGTTGAATTTATTTAAAATGCCAACCTTTTTCTTGCTGCGTTTCCTGCCACGTATAAAGGATTTGACTTAGTCACCTGGAGTGACATTTAAAAATTTCATGCCTTGGAATGTTTTATTATTAATTCTAAATTTTATTTGGATCTCTTGTTGCTGCGGGTAGCCAAAGCCCATATAATTGTCAATTTATGTGACCGGGACTATATCCACTTGGATCCAGGAAATTCGGATAATATTTTATCATTTTCTTGGGATACTAGGATTTCAGTTGGCTGGTTCACTCCATTGAAATGATATTGGAAGAGTAAAATAATAATCTAACATCAACTGGATCGAATTAATTATCGTAATTAATTCAGAAGATTTATTCAATTTTATGAAGATTCCTTGAAGATTCAAATTTTCTTTTTTTTCTTTCTATTAATAGAATTAAGAAACAACAGAATGTAGCCAACTTCATTTATGTCAATTTAGTGATCTAAATTAATTTTTTAGCGTAGCTTTCTTTTTTTTTATGAGCTTTGGAACAATTATTTCTCCATGGTTACGCTGGTAACCATGGAAAATAACTAACGTCACTTTTTCACTTTTTATTAATCATTCATTGAGATTGGACGGAATCTTTTCGGAATTATTTGGATTTCACCTAATTTAACGATTATATTTATTCTCTCTGGCTCTAAATTGGACGATTTCAAGGATTAATTAATTTTTGGACAAAGATTTTAAAGAAAAATTGGAAAATTTCAACAATTTAAAATATTGATTTTGATTTCGAAGTTTGGATTTTTTTTTCGTTTGGTAAGATTTCTATCATTTCTCTTGAATAAAATTCGTATTTTATTATTTTATTTTGTTTCTTAAAGATTCTAAAATTGATTTATTAATTTTCATTTGTGCGAATTAAACTTAACCTGTTAAAAATTAACTTGAAATTAAAATTTTGCTTTCCTTTTCCTTTTGTTCCAAAACTCATCCTTTATTTATTTAAAAAAATGTTACATTAGTTATTAACGAAAAATTGCTTTAATTTGCTTTTGGATTAAATTTGATTTAGATTGGACCAAGTCTTGGAATTGTTATTCCTAACTAATTCATAGTTTAGGATTATATTTATTTTTTTTTATTTATATATTTTT
Organism: Ganaspis brasiliensis; assembly: GCA_037103525.1. Lineage (NCBI taxonomy): Eukaryota > Metazoa > Arthropoda > Insecta > Hymenoptera > Figitidae > Ganaspis > Ganaspis brasiliensis. The sequence continues at coordinate 2,356,268 of JAZKLR010000055.1, read as the reverse complement.
TTTTTAATATATTAATTTGGTTTAATTTAACTTAACTTAACCTAACTTAACCTAACTTAACCTGATTTATCCTAACTTAAGTTTATTTTCCAAATTGTTAAAATGTAGTTGATTATTTAATCAATTGTTAATTTTACAAGAAAAGTTTCCTAACCTCAAAATTTGTCATTTGTATCAAATTTACATTGTTTTTCTGAATAAAATATTGTTTATTTAATTATGTAGATGTCTTATTTAAATTATTATAATCTTTTCAAATAAAGTGCATTACAGAACCATCCCCTCTACTATCATCCAGATTGGGGCTAAGCTAGCGGAATTAGTCGTGGAAGATTAATAAATTTGGGTTACTTTTCTTTTATTTATTTATTTTTTTTTTGTTTATTGAAGTTGAGCTTCCTATTTGGTTGTCAACTTGCTGGTGTAATTTTAGGTTAAGCTTCCTATTTGGTCGTTAACCTTATTCTGCGTCACTTTAATTGAGTTAATTTATTTATTATTATTATTATTTTTTTTTTTTTTTTTTTTTTTTTGATCCAAGAAAGATCTGGCGCCCGACTTTTCGATTTTTTTTTTAAATCTTCCAAATTGTGATCGTGACTTAAGTTGATTAATTGATTTAGATTAATTAATTAAAATTTTATTCGATTACAAAATAAAGGATGAGTTTTGGAACAAGGAAAAGGAAAACAAAATTGTAATTTCAAGTTAATTTTGAAAAAGGTTAAGTTTACTTCGTACAAATGAAAATTAATAAATCAACTTTAGAATCTTTAAGAAGCAAAATAAAATAATAAAATACGAATTTTATTCAAGAGAAATGATAGAAATCTTACCAAACGAAAAAAATCCAAACTTCGAAATTAAAATCAATTTTTTTAAATTGTTGAAATTTTCCAATTTTTTTTTCTTTAAATTTTTGTCCAGAAATTAATTAATCCTTGAAATCATCCAATTTAGAGCCAGAGAGAATAAATATAATCCTTAAATTAGGTGAAATCCAAATAATTCCGAAAAGATTCCGTCCAATCTCAATGAATGATTAAGAAAAAGTGAAAAATTGACGTTAGTTATTTTCCTTGGTTACCAACGTAACCATGGAGAAATAAGTGTTCCAAAACTCATAAAAAAAAAGAAAGCTACGCTAAAAAATTAATTTAGATCACTAAATCGACATAAATGAAGTTGGCTACATTCTGTTGTTTCTTAATTCTATTGGTCGAAAGAAAAGAAAATAAAATTTGAATCTTCAAGGAATCTTCATAAAATTGAATCAATCTTCTGAATTAATTACGATAATTAATTCGATCCAGTTAATGTTAGATTATTATTTTACTCTTCCAATATCATTTCAATGGAGTGAACCAGCCAACTGAAATCCTAGTATCCCAAGAAAATGATAAAATATTATCCGAATTTTCTGGATCCAAGTGGATATAGTCCCGGTCACATAAATTGACAATTATATGGGCTTTAGCTACCCGCAGCAACAAGAGATCCAAATAAAATTTAGAATTAATAATAAAACCTTCCAAGGCATGAAAATTTAAAATGTCACTCCAGGTGACTAACAATAAGTCAAATCCTTTATACGTGGCAGGAAACGCAGCAAGAAAAAGGTTGGCATTTTAAATAAATTCAACAAAATAATCCTTGGGTTCGATCAGAAGATTTTTCAGATGAAGATCAATTACATAAATCCAGAAAATAAATCGATAAAATTCTTCAAATCAATAATCCAATATTTTTGAGGTTAGGCGGCAAAATTCAAATGAGAATATTATATTGGAAAATTCAATAAATCCTCTTCAGAGACTTCAAAATTAACAAACAGGCTACATAATTTAGACAGCAATTTCCAACAGTTCATTTTTTGGCGGTAAATTCAAAATTTTGGCAGGTTGAAATCCAGTTTAAATCATCAAATCCAAATTAAATTCAAAATTTCCAATAAAATCCAAATTCGTAATATTTTCCTCAATACATGCGTTGACTCGAAAAAGGTTAACATAAATAGAAAGGGAATAATTAAAATTAAGTTCTAATAATAAATTAAATTTTGAACCAAGTCTTGGAATGTCGAACAATCATTGAGATCGGATTATTTTAATTAGAATAATTAAATTTGGAACAAAATTTTTATTTTAAACAAATTTAGCATTTAAATTAAATTAAAAAAAAATCGGAAATTGAATTTTTTTTTAAAAATTAAGCAACTTGTGAATTGTAAAATTCTTCTAAATAAATTTTACAATGTCACATACTATACAGAAACACTTTACAACAAAAGATATTTTAAGTCTCGTAGTTAATTTTTTGTATTTGAAAAATTATATATATAAAGCACATTTTTAGGTTAGGAGAGTCGTGAACTAGGGATTGGAAAATCGAATATTAGCAAAAATCGAATAGTACCTTCCGATTAATCGATTATTGGTAATCTATTGTTAACTTTGCAAAGTCGACGCTATTCGATTAATCTCTTCGATTAATCGAATGACGTAATGTAAATGTATGTATGTATATATTTGTGTATATTTTTTCCGATTTGTGTAGAGCGCGGTATTGTCAATTGTCTCAGTTGATTTTAGTTTTTTTTTTTTTTTGACAGTTAAAAACAGTTGAAAATGCAAACGCTTTTTGGACCAAACAATAAAGAATTATTAATTTATTTATTAACGAAAAAATATTTCATTGTTAGACGACAAACAACTAAATAAAGACAAACTAAATCACAATTTTTAGAGGTAAAATTATCTCTCTAAACTTAACAAAAGAAATATGACACAAAAATAATGCAATAAAGAAATAAGAGAATGAAGTTTAAATAAAAACAGAAAATGAAAAATAGGGAATTACAAATATGTATGATAAAAACAAAGTAAATTAATTACAAGGTAAAAAAATACTACAAAATATATTTTAGAAATTTACCCAATACCTATTTTAGATTGTTTTTTTACAGATTTAAAGATTGCGTGATAAATGAGAATTTTTTATTCATTATTTATAGAATTTATTAAAATTCGAATATTAATCGATTAAAACCGATTTTTCGATTCCAATCCCTAGTTGTGAACTAACACTCAGGAGTGCCAACTGTCGAATATATAAAACGTCGCCACCGTCAAAAAGCCAAAGAAAATGGCACAAAATTTAAAAAGCATTAAAGTAAAGTTTGACATATATAGTTGTGAAAAAAAATATTATCGTAACAAATTGTTTTATTTTTCAATATATTCAGCATTATACAATAAATTATTAATATCAAAAAACCTTTTCTGTTAATTGTATTTTCCAAGATATTCACATTTTTAAACAAATATTATAAATTTAATATTTCAATATAAATAAAACAAATTTTATTTATGTAAGACAAAATTTATAAAAGATTCGAAAAAAGATTAAAGAAAATCATTGAAATTTAAAAAAAATTGCAAAATTTGTAAATTGACTGAAAAATAATGAAAATGTAACTAAAAATTGGGGAAAATAAATGAAGAATTTTAGAAATTAATTGAAAAATGATTAGAATAATAAAAAATTAGCGAAAATATTTGAAAAACAATAGATATAAAATTGAAAATTGAAGAAAAGGTTATTGAAAATTGAGATCAATAATAATTGAAAATTTAAGAAATTAATTAAAAAAGAATAAAAGATTAAAATAATTAAAAATTGGATAAATGAAAAAAAATGATAATTGGAATATTATTATGTATATTTTTCTGCTTATAAGCAACATAGTTTTTTTTTTTCATTCCTAAGTTCCATTTATTCAAATTTTTTCATTTCGGATAAATTATTTCAATTTATAAATTTATTGAATTTCAAGAAAAAAATTGACAAAACACTGGTTGTGAATGAAAATTCAAGAAAGTAAACAAATAACTGAAAATACAATATATAAATTTAATGAAAATAGTTTAAGGTTAAAGAAAATAATTTTAAAATAACGCAAAACAATTGAAGTTAAAGAAAATAAAACAGAATATTGTAGAAGCTAAAAAATAATTAAAATTTAAAGAAAATATTGGAAATTTGAAGAAAATAAATAAAAAATTTGCAGGTAACTAAGAATTTACGAAAAATGGATAAAAAATTTAAGAAAAAACTGGATTAGTTCAGATTTGCAGAGACAATTAAAAATTCAAGAAATTAATTTAAGAAAAAAGGAAATGATTTAAAATAACGACTTTAATTAAAAAATAATGAAAATAATTATGCATTAAGGAAAGTAATTGAAAAAATGACAAACATAAATATAATTTAAAGACAATAGTCTAAAATTGAAAAACATATTTAAAAAATGCCAAAAAATTAAAATTAAAAGTTAAAAAAAATTTATAAACGAAGAAATAAATTTAAAATTGAAAAATTCAATTAAAAAAAAACAGTTTAATTGAAGAGTACATACATATGAAACAAAAGAAAATAATGGAAAATTTAAATTTAAAAGGGAATAAGTAAAAATTATTTAAAATAATTGAAACAAAAAAACAACATATAATTAGAAATTAAAAAATTAGAAAGTTTTAGAAGATTAGAAAAAATAATTAAAAATTATAACAATTAAAAAGATTGAAATCGATAATTAAAATTTTCAAGAATAATTGAGTAGGTATTAATAAAATTAATTAAAAAATTGAAGAGTATAATTATAGTTTTATAATTTGAAGAAACTTATTAAAAATTGATAAAAACAATTGAAAAAAAAAATAAATGTAAAATAAAAGACAATAATTTATAAATAAAAAAGTGGATTTGAAATTTATGAATTTTTTACGAATTCTGTTACCCTAAACCTCGTTTAATCTTTCGTTTTAATTTTTTTTAAAATCCTCGTTATAATCTCTCAATCGCAATAAGCCTTTTAATAAACAATTAATCAAGACATCCATAAAAGTTTAAATTCCGCAAATTAATACTGAAATGATTGAAATTGAAAAAAAAATATAAAAACTTATAATTAAAAACGTATAGAAAAGCTTTGTTATCTTACAATTCTCAAGCGTAGTCGTTATACTTTTAAACTCCAGTAAACAAGGTTTTTTTTTAAAAAAAATTTCTGTTAGATCAGGGCAAAAACGCCAATTGTAAAAGCACGCGAAACAGTGATTGAAGTCCATGTCAATACATTTTTTTCTGTTCACATAACCGTAACTATTTTGACGAAGTTTGTTAACAAACAAAGAGTAACATTTTTGTCCTTTTCCACACATCGTGAAAGAGAAAAGATGAGAAATAAAAAAACATTTTTAATCCCTTTTAAAACGAAAGAATTTTCAATTCTAGAAAAATGAAATGTAGTTTGTAATTAAATTATATTTTTTAAAGCTGAAAAGTATATTTTGTGATTAAAAACAGGATAAAAATTTCACTAAAAGAGTTACATCTGGGTCTTAATTGCAGATAAAAAGTATATCTTCTTGCTTTATAGGATAAGAAACATTAAGAATTCCCTTCAAAACTATTTTCAACGGAAAATAAAGACTGAATGTACAAATTCAAGATCTGAATAATAAAAATTATCACGGGCAATAATAATAAATCTCAACACTTACAATTGCTGGAGAAGATAAAACTCAAATGGAACTCACCTGTAACAAAAAGATAAAACACTGATGTTAAACATTGATATAGTAATTAAATATTTAGAACAGCATTTTTGCATTTATTTAATTGAAATTTATACAATTTAGTTAAAAGGATTCAAAAATTTTCGGAAACTATAATTCTGGGAAGGATAAACGTCCTTTTTTAAGGTAAAAAATTTGTAAGGTTAAAAAATTTTTTTAGACACATTTTTTGAGGCAATCAAACTTTTCTCTCACATGCTTCTTTCAATTTTTTAAATCAATTAAAAATTTTTTTAAATTGATGCGATTTTGATTAATCATTTCACCCCTCTACCCATTTTAATTTTCAAGATAAAAAGTTTTATTATAGCTTAAAATTTTCGTCAGAACATCAATTTTTTGATGTATGGTTTTTTACTTGCTCCTAAAAGTTGAAAAATATCACGCATAATCGCTCAAAATCCACCCAAAAATAAAAATATTGTGCGAAAAATAAATAAAAAAACTAAAAATTACTAGTTTAAATAACTACGAGATTTAAATAAAATAGTTAATCGCATTTAAAAAAAATAATCAAATCTTATCAAGCATTATAATAAGGAATAACCCTTCAAAATCATCCCCTAATCGCGGATCAAATAAAAATTGACAAAAAATCTAAAACAAGTAGACAAAAACATTTTTTGAAGGATTTACAAACTTTAAAAGTCAATAAAAATAAATACCTATGAAACTTACCCCTAATAGCATCAAAAACCAACCTATAAAATTATCCCTTCATCATTAATCCAAAAATGGAACAATTTTTATTAAATAAATAAAATAAAATAATTTTAAGAGACTTCCCCGGCTTTAAAAATTGCTCAATATGTATTTTCGTCTACCTCACCACCTTTAGCATAAAAAACTACCCTTAAAAATCATCCCCTAATCTTCATTCAAAAAATTGACAATTTATATTAAACAAACAAATTAAAAAATTTTTGAAGGACTTCCCCGGCTTAAAAATTGCTCAAAATTCATTTACATCTACTTTACCACCTTCAGCTTCAAAAACCTTCACCTTCAGCTAATAAAATTTTGAGAGACTTTCTCTGCTTTAAAAATTGCTAAAAATGTATTTTCGTCTACCTTATCACCTTCAACATCAAAAACCCTCTTCAAAATCATCCTCTAATCTTTATTCGAAAAATTGACAATTTTTATTAAAGAAGTAAACTAAAAAAAATTTGGGGGAATTTCCTGGCTTTAAAAATTGCTCCAAATGTATTCCTATCTTACCCCCTTTAGCATCAAAAATCGCCTTTCAAAATCATCCCCTAATCTTACATAAAAAAGATTTTGAGCAATTTTTAAAGCCGGGGAAGTCTCTCAAAATTTTTTCAGTTTATTTGTTTATTAAAATTGTCAATTTTTCGATTCAAGATCGAGGGATTATTTTGAAGGGCTGTTTTTGATGCTAAAGGGGGTAAGGTAAATAAGAATACATGTTAAAAAATTTCTAGTTTATTTGTTTAATACAATTTGTACTTTTTTTTTTTATTAATGATTAAGGGATGATCTTAAACGATGGTTTTTTATGCTAATAGGGATAAGTTTCGTAGATATTTATTTTTAGTGACTTTTAAAGTTGGCGAATCCTCTAAAGATGATTTTTGTCTACTTGTTCAAGAATATTTGTCAATTTTTTTTAAATCCCAGTTTAGTGGATGATTTTGAAAGGCTGTTCCTTATTATAATTCTTGGTAAGGTTTTATTATTTTTTTGAATGCGCTTAACTATTTTATTTAAATCTCATAGTTATTTAATCTAGTAATTTTTAGTTTTTAATTTATTTTTTGCACAATTTTTATATTTATGGGTGTTTTTCAGCGATTATGCGTGATATTTTTCAACCTTTATAGGCGGCAGAGCCGGCGGAAGGTATTTTTTCTAGGGGGGGGGCAATGCATATATATATATATATATATATATATACCTACACAGACATACATATATAATCAGGGTTGCTACGCTTTCTGGAATTACTATTAAAAATGCTTACTTTTAAAAATTTTGAAATTGAATGAAGCATGTTTTATGCACAAAATAATCCTGGTTAATAGTATTTTTTAAAAAAAAATTATCCACTTTTTTGTAAATTACTATATCTTAGCGTTTCTTCACTGTCTTACACTGAGAAAAATGAGTTAGCTCCTATTTGGATACACAGAAAATTGTTTCAGATTAAATTAATCTGCAACGCTCTTTTTTTATACCAAATGGAATTTAAATAATCTGAAATTGGCTTAAAGAATCGCGCTGCAGATTATTTTAATACATAAAAGTTTTCAGTGTAGCTTTTTTTTGCGGTGAAATTAAACCAAATTTTTATTTAACAGAATTGTTATTGAGCAGAATTTTTAATACGACGAATTTTTTAATTTTAGAATATCCATTTCACCAAATCTTCATTATTTATCCGATATTTTAGTTGCATTAATTGTTATTTAATATAATTAATAAAACGCTAAATTTCCATTTTTGTCGAATACCCTGAACTATTTAATATTTCGTCTTACTCAAGGGTCTTTACATGTCAAAAAAAAGTAAATCTTCAAGTGGTCCTTCAATTTTAGTTCTTTCCAGCAAAATTATAGTTCTATACTAGAAGTAATTCGACCTCAAAGGATTTTTCAAAATATTAAAAATTGTGAGAGTTATAGCAGTTTGAACTTTGATGGTACTTATTTTTCATTTATCTATAACTTCATTATTATTAAACCGATTTTAATAAATCCAACGCCAATTATCAGGGAATACTGTGTATTTTATGTTAATTGTAGACCCAAAATTAAATTTTTTAATTTGGACCAGAAAAAAGTGAAAATAAAAATTTATTTGCCTTTTTGATCAATTTTGACCCTTTTTACTTTATTTATTAAAACACAATATTATTCCTTATTCTTTCATCTTTAGTTTTAAAAAAGAAAAATCTTGGAGACTTGATTACATCCTGAGATATCAGCATTTTTAAAAAATTAAATTCCTCTAATTCATAGAGAAACAGTGTTGAAGTTTGCATCACATTCATTTGTTTTTTATTGAAATATTTTTTGACTCTTTATTCATGAGATTATAAGGTAAAATCATATAAAGAGAACAATATCTCAAGACCTAATAAAGTCTTTAAATTATTTTTTTTAATTAAAGATGAGGGGGGGGGGGAGTAAAATAAAGCATATAAAAACCTGGTTTTTTATTATTAATAATTTTTAATCATTTTGCTGAATAACACTATAAAAGAAGGACCACTTGCATTTACTTTTTTTACGTGTAAAGACCTCTGCAACTGGTCTTTCGATTAAAATTAAATGCTGTTCAGAAAAATTATACTTTTATACTAGAGGTAATTTGACTCCAAAAGATGTTTTAAAATTTTAAAAATTGTGAGAGTTATAGAAATCGAAAATTTGATGGTACTTATTTTTTAATTTGTCGATAACTTGACTATTATTAAACTTAACTTAATAATCAAACTTAAATTATTATAATGAAAACTGTATATTTTATGTCAATTGTAGACCAAAAATTAAATTTTTTAATATGAAAAAAAAAAAATATTTATTTACGTTTTAATCAATTTCATCTTTGTTTTATTTGTTTTTTAAAACACAATATAATTCCTTACTTTTCCAACTTCAATTAAAAAAAAAAAATTTGGAGACTTTATTAGGCCTTGAGATGTTGTTCTCTTTATAAGATTTTACCTTATAATCTCATGAATAAAGAGTAAAAAAATTTTTTAATAAAAAACAAATGAATGTGATGCAAACTTCAACACTGTTTCTCTATGAATTAGAGGAATTTAATTTTCTAAAAATGCTGATATCTCAAGATCTAATCAAGTCTCCAAGATTTTTCTTTTTTGAAACTAAAGATGAAAGAATAAGGAATAATATTGTGTTTTAATAAATAAAGTAAAAAGGGTCAAAATTGATCAAAAAGGCAAATAAATTTTTATTTTCACTTTTTTCTGGTCCAAATTAAAAAATTTAATTTTGGGTCTACAATTAACATAAAATACACAGTATTCCCTGATAATTGGCGTTGGAGTTATTAAAATCGGTTTAATAATAATGAAGTTATAGTTAAATGAAAAATAAGTACCATCAAAGTTCAAACTGCTATAACTCTCACAATTTTCAATATTTTAAAAAATCCTTTGGGGTCGAATTACTTCTAGTATAGAACTATAATTTTGCTAAAAAGAACTAAAATTGAAGGACCACTTGAAGATTTACTTTTTTTTGACATGTAAAGACCCTCAAACTTTTATGAAAAGAAAATTCTGCTGAATTAAAATTTGGTTAAATAGAAATTCTTTAAATAAGAAGTTTGTGTTAACAAAATTTTGTAAAACAAAAATTATGTTAAATATAAATTCGCTAAACTTAAAATTCTGTTAAGTACAAATCCAGATTTATTAAAATTTGATTAAAAACAGTCTCGAAGAACGATAACACAGCCTCACAAACAAAAGTTTGTCTCAGACACTACAGTAATGTATTTCTACTTACTTTTTTTCACTGAATAATCAGATTGGTTAAAATTTTTGAAATAATTTAAAGACTCGGACCAAAAAATGCACATTAAAGGTCTGCAAAACCTGGAAAAGTCATGGAATTTTGTTCTAAGAAAGTCATAGCAACCCTGATAATTACATTAATTATTATTGTATAAAATGTTATTGAACTTAAAACTAAGAAGATTGTACTTTTTTAAAAAGTTGTTTACATATTTGTTTAAAAATTAAAATTATAAGTCAATTTTCAGAGGGGGGCAAGCCCATACATTGCCCCCTCGAGATATTTCTAGGGGGGGGCATTGCCCCCTGTGCCCCCCCCCGGCTCCGCCGTCCCTGATAGGCGGAAATAAAAAAACACCATGCGACCTCAAAAAATTGATGTTTTGACTAAAATCTTAAGCTATAATAAAGCCTTTTATCTTGAAAATTAAAATGCTCAGCAATTTCGAACTCGAATTTAATCCATCTGAAAAGTCTCCAAATCATCTAAAATTCAATTAAAATAAAACACTTTCAGGTTATCTCAAACGACGAAATTTTCTTTAAAAAAATTAATTTCTTTTTAACAAACACGATAAAAAAATGCACAGAGTTTAGAAAGTTTTCTATTTCTTTTCAGAAAACTTATAATCAGGAGTAGAATCTTTTGAAGTGTCTAAGTGTGTCGAACTAGCCGGTTATCTAGTCGAAAGGGCTAATCTCAGCAGGAAGACGTAGGCGAGAAAAATGAAACAAGGAAACTTTCGTTTTAACCTCGCAACAAAGTTGCGGAACAGCGACGTAACGATGCATACTTCTAGAACCGTGTTATTTTCTCTTTTACTTATCCTCGAGCTTTCTCTATGTTCCATTCACTCCCCTCATCTTTCCCATTTTCTCACCCCTCTACTTCCCGAAGTCTATCATAGCTACCGGATATTCCTGGTTAATAATCTCGTTACTAACGCGTGACCTAACACTAACATTTTCTGGTACACAAGAATATGTAATATGATGCAAATAGGATCCAACTGCTCATCGCGTTGCTATCTTCGTCACTTCCGAATACTACCCGGACGGTTTTGCTTTCGTAATTGCATCTCCGGTGCTTTCTCAACTCTAGAACGAGCGAGCAAAATATTTTCTGGCGATATTATAAGAATTTATAAACTGGAAGAAAATTAATTATAAATTTTATTAAAATTTTCTATAATTTAGGAAAAAAGTGCCGAAAAGCAAAATTTTCACACAAGGAATTATTTTAAGCTTTAGGAAAACCATTCGAATCATTCTTAAGTAATTTTAAACTTTAATATAGTCTGTAGGAAATTTAATAAATCTATAAATAATAATAATTTATAAGATTCATTAATTTATTCTTTCATTCTGTCCACACCTGAAGTTTGGCATATAGATATTTTTTGTTTTAAATCAGATACTTTTTAAACAAAAGGCATTTAAATTGATCAAAGTTTAAATTTACAAATATCAGTTCAAACAATTTTAATTTCATTAATAAATAAATCTGTAATTTTTTCTATAATTTTCAACAGTTTTCAATATTCTTCTTAAATTTTATAACTATTCTTTAAGGAGTGTCGACCGTTTGACATAACCTCAAACTAAAAAGTGATTTTTAACAGCAAATAAAATTATAATTAAAATGATTTTACCAAATTCTGTAAGATTTAGTTGTACAATTATTAGAAAAAATTAGGTTGGACCAAAATTTTATGTAAAATAATAATTATTAAACATTTTGTGTTTCTTCTTTAAGGGTCAGTAACCAATTGAAATTTTCAACCAATTTTGACAAATAATACACTGTTAAAAATTTCTGTATTGTGCTTCAAATACATATATATGAAATTCAATTTAAAATAGAATTATATTAAATCTAATGTAAATTATCATAAATTTAATATACTGTATATTAAATTTGTTATTCATGTATCTGAGAATTTATAACGTTAAATGAATTCTAATATACATGTATATTAAATTTAATATAATTGTATGTTAAATTGAATTTCATATACATGTATGTGAAGCACAATACAGAAATTTTTAACAGTAGCTCACTTTGCTCTTTTAAATATTTTTTACAATTCCACTAGTTGCATTTTGTTTGAAATGTTTTGTTAAAAAAATAAGTTATAAACAAATTTCATTGGTTTAATAAATTTTGAACAAATAATTTTAAACAAAATTCAACGAGTAAAATTGTAAAAAATATTTTAAACAGCAAAATGAGCTATTATTAGTCAAAATTGGTACAAAATTACAATTGGTTACTGACCCTTAAAGAAAAAAAACAAAATGGTTGATAATTATTATTTTACAACAAATTTTGGTCCAACCTTTTTTTTTTTTTTTATAATTATACAACTAAATTTTTCAAACTTTGGTGAAATCATTTTAATTATGGTTTCATTTGCTGTTATTTTTTTTAAAATGTAATTATTATTTTAGTCACTTTGTATTTTTTCTTTTAAGTATCAACTATTTTTTTCAATTTCAATTTAAATCTTGTAATCTTCAATATCATTCTTTAATCTTTGGTTTATTTTTTTAATTTTGAATTTTTTTCCTCAATTTTCAATTACATTCTTTGATTTCTAATTATTTTATTCAAAATTCAATAATTCTCGCATTTTCTCAATTCTCAATTATTTTCTTAAATCTTTTATACTACTCTTCAATTTCCAATTGATTTCTTCAACTTTCATTTATTTTCTACAATTTTTTCTATTGTTTTCATCATTTTCCAATTGACAATTTATTATTCTTCATCAATTTAATGATTGTTCATCAATTTAAAAAAAATTCTGTTCGAATGCCGTTTATTCTCACCATTTTTCGATATTTTTTCAATTGTTAATAATTTTTTTTAATAGTTAATTATTTTAGTCAATATTTTATTATTTTCGTCATACTGTAATTTCTGTTTTAATTATTATCAATTATTTTCTTGAAGTTTCCATTTAATTCTTCAATTTTCAATTCATTTCTTGAATTTTTAATTATTTTCTTCAATTCTCAAATATTTTCGTTAATTTTCAATTATTTCTATCGGTTTTCAATTGATTCCTCAATATTCAATAATTCTCGAATTTTTTCAATTATAATTTTTTTTTTAAATTTCAATTCAATTACTAAATTATAGAACTATTCTTTTCAATTCTAAGTTATTTTCTTCAAATTTAAATTCCACTTTTCAATTTTCAATCATTTTCTTTAATATTTAATTATTATTTTAGTCACTTTGAAATTTTTCTTTCAATTATCAACAAATCTTTTTTATAATTATAATTTAATTCATTAATTTTAAATTTAATTCTTTAATCTTCAATTAATTTCTTTAATTTTTAATTATTGCCTTCAATTTTCAATTGCATTCTTTGTTTTTCAATTATTTTATGAAAAACTAATTAATTCTTGCATTTTCTCAATTATCAAATCTTTTCTGGAAATATCAATACAATTCTTCAATTTCCAATTGATTTTCTTTAAATTTGATTTATTTTCTACAATTTTTTCATCATTTTTCAATTGACACTTTATTATTGTCCTTCAATTTTATGATTATTCATCAAATTTAAAATATTGTTTGTTTGAATGCCAATTATTCTGACCATTTTTCGATTTTTGTTGTTTTTTTTTCAAATTATTTTCGTCAATATTTAATTATTTGTGTCATTTTGTAATTTTTTTTTATTAATTATTTTCTGGAAATTTCCATTTAATTCCTTAATTTTCAATTTATTTCTTGAATTTTTAATTATCTTCTTCAATTCTCAAATATTTTCTGTAATTTTCAATTATTTTGATCGATTTTCAATTGATTCCTCAATATTCAATAATTCTTAAATTTTTTCAATTATTTTTTTCATTCATAAAAATTGTTTAAAAATTTCAATTCAATTATAATTGGATTAAAATTTAATAATTATTAAATTTTAGAACTAATCTTTTTAATTCTAAATTATTTACTTTATTTAAATTCCATTTTTCAATTTTCAATTATTTTCTTTAATATTATAAAATTATCGCCCTTTTCTATTATTATTTTTTGTTGTTGCGATTATTATTATGTTTCTTTAACTTTTAATTCCTTTTTTCAATTTTTATTTACATTCCTGAGTTTTCAATTGTTTTCTTCTCTATTCATTAATTCCCAGCTTTTTCAATTAGTTTTCTTTTAATTTTTAAGTATATTCCGTAAATTTCACTTTCATTCTTTAATTATTAATAGCTTTATTCAATTTTCAATTATTTTTTTTTTAATTTCACTTATTTTGTTCGATTTTTAATCCAGTTGGTAAACGTGCAATTATTTCAACAATTATTCCTTTAATTTTCTTAATATTTCAATTTGTTATTTCAATTTCTTAATATTGGAATTCTTTTAAGTTAATCTTCTTTTTTTAATTCTTACAATAATTTTTTTCAGTTGTTAATTAACATTAATCTAGTAACTTTTTGAATTTTGTTTTCAATTGACAATTATTTTCGTCATTTTTCACATATTTTCTTGAATTTTTCAATTATTCTCGTCATTTTTCAATTATTTCCTTCAATTATTAATTATTTTCTTCTATTCTCAATTATTTCGTACAATTTTTAAAATTTTGAATTATTATTTTAAAATTTTATAATTATTCTTTGATTTTTTAAATTATTTTGTTCGGTTGTGTATAAATATAGCCATTTTTTGAATTTTGTTTTCAATTGTCAATTATTCTCGTCATTTTGTAATTTTTTTACAATTTTTTACAATTTTACTGTTACTTATTTTCATCAAATTTTAATGTAAATCTTTAATTTTCAATTTTTTCTTCAATTATCAATTATTTTCTTTCATTTCTTTTTTGTATTCAATCCAGTTGATAAAGTTTCAACTATTTCCTACAATTTTTTCAATTTTTAATTATTATCTTAAAATTTTATAATTATTTTTTCATTTTTTAAATTATTTTGTTCGGTTGTGTATAAATCTAGCCATTTTATAAATTTGTTTTCAATTTTTAATTATTTGCGTCATTTTGTAATTTTTTTTTAACTGTCAATTATTTTCTTCAAATTTCAATGTAATTCTTTAATATTCAATTCGTTTCTTCAATTATCAATTATTTTCTTTAATTTTTTTTTATTCAATCTAGTTTATAAATTGTCAACTATTTCCTGCAATTATTCCTATAATTTTATTTTCTTTCAATTTAATATTTATTGTTTCATTTTTGCAATTATCCTGCTTATTGTCGATTAATCTTTCCATTTATCCAATCTTGTTTTTAATTGTCAATTATTTTCGAAATTTTGTAATGTTTTTCAATCATCAATTATTTTTTAAAATTTTAATTTAATTCTTAAATTTTTAATTTTCTTCCTCAATTTTTTATTATCTTGTTTAATTTCAATTATTATTTTCGATTCTCAATCCAGTTGTCTAATTTGTAATTATTTATATATTGCTATAAAGTTTCAATTATTTTGTTTAAAATAGGCTAAATATTAAGACATTTTTTTTATTTTATGAAAAAGAACTGAATTTTGGTTACTTTTTAATTAATTAAAATAATTAAATATATTAAGTGTCAGTTTTTTGTGGATTTGTGTATGTTAAATGAAAAACAAGTTTTAGGCCATTAAGGGTGTTGCAAGGAGAGAATTAACATAACCTTAAAAATATTTTTTCCAAGCAGAGTACAATTTTGACACTTAGTTAATTTTTTCCAAAACAAAAAATGTATAAAAATATTACCATGTACCCATAATTTAAATTTTATGTAGATTCTAAAACTAATTTGACATTTTAGAAATATGGATTATTTGGGCTTCTGTTTCTCAACAAAATATTGAAACTTATATGAATACAAAAAAGTACACAATTTTCAATATTTTGTTTAGAAACTGAAGCCAAAATAATACATATTTTTAAAATGTCAAATTAGTTTTAGAATCTGCATAAAATTTAAATTATGGGTACATGGTTATATTTTTAATTACATTTTTTGTTTCTGAAAAAATTGGCTAAAGGTCGAAATTGTACGCTGCCTGGAAAAGTATTTTTTAGGTTATGTTAATTCTCTCCTTGCAACATCCTTAATTAATTTGTTTGTTGTTGTATAGGTTATGGTTCATATTTCGAAATCTTGTATTATAGTTAATCTGTTGCATATTTGGTTGATAGAGTTGTTGAGGTGGATTATTATAAATATTATTATAATAATTATGTTTAATTAATTCAGGCCAATTAATGGTCTAAAACTTGTATTTTATTTATTAAATATAGTTTTTAAAGTATAAAAAAATTCTATTTATTATATGAAAACAAAGTAATACTGATTTGTACCAATTGAGGGATGGAATGTTTTAAAAGTTCCTTGAATCCCTTTATTTTCATGCAGTGTCGATAGAAGTATAAAGTTGACAGAGAATCGATTCCTGGCAAATTTATAGTAGCCATTAACCGTTTTCCGAGTTCCTGCCCGTTCATTGGAAAGTTGTATCACTTTTATCGCTGTTAATTAATGCTGCTTCCTGACGCCAGAATATAAAATGTATGCAGCAGAATTGCTTATTATGACTCATCTTTTCTTGATTTTAAAAAATTTCTGCGTAGCTACCAAAGAATACAAGATTAAAATTAAATTTTTCTGTTTATTTATCTACGAATTTCTGTGGAGGAAATTTTCCAAATAGAGAACTTTTAGGGATCAATTTCAAATATTCAATTCCCTGATTTCCCTAACACATGACAACCCTGAAATTACAAACAAAATAAAATTCGGTTTATAAATAAATAAATTTGTTTTAAAATAACCATTTTACGTTTTATTACATCTTCTTTTAACTTCCACATTGCGTATTCTTTTCTCAAGAATATTATTTAATACGTCCTTTAACTGTCATTTGATTTTTGAACATAACCTCCAATTTCTTAGTAATGGTCGAGTCCATACCAAGTGATCACACCAATTTCAGTCATATTGAGTAATATTTACGAAATTGATATTTTGGGTTCCTTTAGGAGTAAAAAAAATAAATTTTAATTATTTTTAAAAAATTCAAAATATTTTCGAAAATATTCAAATTCGAAATTTTATGTACTATTTTTTTTGTGTTATCATAACTTCTGTAATTTTGAAGCAATTGAGATCATTTTTTTTTAAATTACTCGTATTTAAATACTCTTTCAAGAAAAATTATAATAATTAAGAAATTGTTTATAATTAAATTTTTATTAAAAAAATTAAATTATTTATTTAAACAAAATCTAAAGTATATCATCGTTCTTTTTAAAAAAATTCATAAACATAGCCTATAATGTGCTTAAAAATTTAAGCCAAAGAAAAAGATGGTATGTATTATAGTTTTTGAGAAAAAAATTATTAAGTTATGCTAGCGCGGCGCGGACCGGTGTCACCGCTACTCAACGCGTAGTTCCGTAGTAACCGAAATGTATGTATATTTTTACATAATGTAAATATAGTTAGTGTATTATATTTAAATTATAAGCTTCAGAAAGTCACACTGATCTTTTCATAGTACATGGACATCAAACTTTAGAATTAAAAAAATCGGAGAAAATAATTAAAGTAAAAAAAAGTAATTAAAAAATTGGTAATTTATAGAAAAATAATAAAAATAACTAAAAATTGGGAAAATTATTAAAATTTAAGAATAATAATTGAAAATTTGTTAAATCAATTGAAAAATAATTAATATAATTAAAAACTGGTAAAAATAAGTGAAAATAAGTGAATAATTAAAATAATTTAAAACTGAAGAAAGAAAAATAATGGACTGGTAAAATTATCAAAATTCGCGATGTTCAGGGGTGTTAATTTTTTTTCTTATGCAATTTTAGACCTAAAATTATGGGGTAATGTCAAAAATAGAGAAACAAATAATTTGCGGAGTTTGAGAAATTTATTCTAAGAAAAACTTAAATTTTAAAAATTAAACCTCTTTCACAATTTTCATTTTTTCCATCGACAATTTTTTTGTGGGATTTTTAAATGATTTTCTACAATCCATCGTATGGATTTTGAAAAATAAAATTTCGAAAATGACAAAAAAAATATTGTTTTTTAATTTTTATGTAATACCATAATTCTACATCTTAATTGATGTAAGAAAAATAATGACACCTCTGAGCATCAAAAATTTTGTTGAGTTAAAATTTCACCTATCTCCCCCCTTAAAGAATGATAAAAATAGTTTGAAAATAGTTGAAAGAAATGAAAACTATAATAAATTTAAAAGATGACAAAATTTTATAAGGAGAAAAATGATTAAAAATTTGAAACATAAAGTATGAAACATAAAATTTGTCAGTACTGCGAAGTACTGACAAACTTCGCAGGTGTTGACAGATTGAATTAATGAATGAAATTTGAAGATTATTATAAATAACTATTTTTAATCAATGTTTGTAAAAAAAAATTTCAAATCAATCTTATAAGTTCACATAATAGAAAAAATTATATGAATTTGTGTTGATATCTATAATTAAATTCAATATTTAATATTTTAAAGATTTCGAATTTGCCGCTAACATTTGTAGTTCTTAACTTGCCGCTAGGTGCGTGTATTTCTCGAAAGAGAGATCGTTGAGTATTTTCTATATCAGCAAGCAAGCTTTAATTAAAAATTCACTTATATACAGGTTTGTATCCTTTGATTTTTTATCGTTTTGCGTTTGTAGTTGAAGTGATTGAATTTGGGTCATTATTAGTACTAGTCTCACTTTTTTCTAATTTTTTGACCATTAAAGGTACACAAAAATTTCATTCCTTCGTACCCCTTGAGAATAAAATTGAAACAAAAATTTTTTCAAATTCTGTGCACAGCACAATTTGTAAAATAAAAAAATAAACATGACGATTAACTGTATTTATATTATGTAATAATATACATACATTTCGGTTACTACGGAACTACGCGTTGAGTAGCGGTGACACCGGTCTGCGCCGCGCTAGCATAACTTAATAATTTTTTTCTCAAAAACTATAATACATACCATCTTTTTCTTTGGCTTAAATTTTTAAGCACATTATAGGCTATGTTTATGAATTTTTTGAAAAAGATCGATGATATACTTTAGATTTTGTTTAAATAAATAATTTAATTTTTTTAATAAAAATGTAATTATAAACAATTTCTTAATTATTATAATTTTTCTTGAAAGAGTATTTAAATACGAGTAATTTAAAAAAAAAATGATCTCAATTGCTTCAAAATTACAGAAGTTATGATAAAACAAAAAAAATAGTACTCAAAATTTTGAATTTGAATATTTTCGAAAATATTTTGAATTTTTTAAAAATAATTAAAATTTATTTTTTTTACTCCTAAAGGAACCCAAAATATCAATTTCGTAAATATTACTCAATATGACTGAAATTGGTGTGATCACTTGGTATGGACTCGACCTAATAACACTGTAATTTACATTACATTTTTTGTTGTAGACCGTAAATTTCATATTGAAAATTCATTTTAATAATCAAACGGTTCAATATAAAATTTACTCCTCAACTCAACACGATTATATTTCACTTCTGTAAACAAAATAACACAAATTTTGAGTGAACCGTTTGGGATATATGATTTATGTTAAATTTAACACAAACTTTTTAACTGTGCATTCTTAGACTAATAAAACTATCAAAAAGACGGAGAATGAAAATTGAAATGGACACTATTTTCAGTTCTAATGATAGATTCTGTGAATTAGATATTCTCTATATAGGTACAGGTTAGATGACCGAGCAATAGGGAAACGGGAATGGCTGTTCAGTATGCATTGCGGTCTTCTGGCAAGTGGTAATTCCTAGGCCCAGATATGGTCTCTACACGTATATATGAAATATATGCTGTCCTTATACGTAATACGAATATGTAATTAATAAATTTAATAAATAACAATAAAATATGTAATTAATTACTGAAACAATCAACTGACAATAAGTACAGAGAATTTAACCTCAAATTCAAAATTTAAATTCAAATTAAACACGTCATTGATGTACCAAATGGATTTTAATTGATTTCACAAACTTTTTTAACCTAATCAATTGTTTTATTATAAATCCATTGTTTTATAACAAATCAATCAATGTAAGAACAAAAGACAGTAATTACAAATAAACGACTAAAGCATATTGGATTTCATTCAGCTTGTAATGGTTTTGCCCCGGTAGAAACTCGTTACAGCGACAGAAAGATTTATTAGACCAAGACTTGTCGGGTTTTCTTATCGTATAAATAACTAACAAGAATTTTAAAAATATATCAGCTCTACAAAAAATGGTCTTACTAACGAGTAGGTGTCTTTATTTAAAGACAATTAAGTGATCGGTTTTTAAATGTTCTCCTAAATTTCGACCAATTTCTACCCAGAGAAACAGCTTTATGCAATTTTTGCTGTTTTGCAAATATTTGCAATTTATTTTTTAATTTTTCTATTTACCAGGTTGATGTATAAATATCAAATTTTACTTTAAAACTTTCTTTACTTGGAACAGAAAATATTTCGCGAATGTATAATGCAAGAAACATGAACTCGAAAATGTAGTGAAATGACATCTCCCTTTAATGTGGTGAATAAAGTTCGTCCCTCTTGAGCATTGTACAAAGTTTACTTCATTTTAAATACATTAACAAGAGTAAAACAGTAACAAAGATGGTTTTCATATAACTCAATGACCTAACTTCAATGGGACACAATTACTTATTATGTAAAACTTTTGGATTGTATCTTAAAAGCTTTTCAAGACAAATAAAATAATAATATTAATGTGTAAAAGTAAAAACAATAAATGAATTAAATTACATGAATACCTATAACCAAGTTCGAGAAATTTCATAATACTGAAAGTTTGAAAATTGTTATGTTTTTCAACTCATCAGGAAATAGAATATACATTACAAATTCAAATATAACTTCCGAAACAAATTCCTTTAATAATGGAATTGCTTTTAGTTATTATTATCATCCTATACCATTATAGTTTGTGTAGTTATATAACTTTTTGACTCCAATTATTGATATGTTCTAGATTTCATCAGGAATATTAATAGAGGATGAATAAATACGTAATTTATAAATGAATTATAAACTTGTCAGTGAGGTAACTGTTAAGGGTCAAATATTAAAAATAATTTTATGTAGATAAATAAATAAAATAGATTTTTATTTAGGACAAATTTTATAAAATTTTAGAATTAAAAAGAATGCAACAAATAATTGAATTTTAACAAAATAATAGTAAATTTTGCAAATTATTTGAAAAAGACTAATAAACTCAATTTCAAATTGGGGAAAGTCATTTTAAATTTAAAGAAATGTTTTAAGAATAAAGAAAATAATTTAAATTCCAGAAAAATACTTGAAAATCATAAAAAAAAACATTTAAAAAAATTGAAAAATGAAAAATTAGAGAAAATAATTGGAATTATAAAAAAATGATTAAAAATTAAGATAAATAATTTAAAATGAAAATTAATTCTTATTTATTTTTATGCAAATAAGTAATAATAATAAAATAATAATAAATCAATATATATATTTTTTTTCTATATTCCAAAACTTTATTTATTATAAATAAATAAAGTCAATTATTAGTCAATTATTTTTAGTCAATTCGTTTTGAGACAAGGAATATGATTCTTTTAATTCATTTGTTTGAATTTTTAGCAAGAAATTTTTTTTTGGCAAAACACGAGATTTTTCAATAAAAAAAAATTAAAAATTATGAATAAATACGTGAGTTTTTAGTCAAATATAAAATTTATATAGGTCACTCGATTTGTTTTGAGACAAGGAATATGATTTTGTAATTCGTTTGGTTGGTTTTTTAGCACGAAAATTTTTTTTGGCAAATCGCGAGATTTTTCGATGAAAAAAAATGAAAAATCATGAATTATTACGTGGGTTTTTAGTCAATTATATATTTTATATAGGTCAATCAATTCGTTTTGAGACAAGGAATATGATTTTGTTTGGTTGAATTTTTAGCATGAAAATTTTTTTTTTTTTTAAAATTTCCAAAAACGAGATTTTTTGATGAAAAAAACTGAAAAATCATGAATTATTACGTGAGTTTTTGGTCAATTATATACTTTATATAGGTCAATCGATTCGTTTTGAAACAAGGAACATGATTTTTTCATTCATTTGTCTGAATTTTTAGCATGAAAAAATTTTTTGCCAAAAAACGATATTTTTGATGAAAAAAGGTGCTCAAAAAAATTTGATTGGGTATTTACAAAAATGCCTGTGTCCAAATTTAGATATTTGTGAGCTTCATATGTCATCCAAATTTTATTAAAATCCGTTGAAGCGTTCTCGAGATATCCTGGCGACAAAAAATTTACCACATACACACACACATACACACACACACACACACACACACATCTGGACATTTTCTCAGGAATGAAAATTTGAACTTTTCAGATGAAACTGAGTCGATTTACACTATTTTTGGAAAATCGAAAATCTTAACGATCACAACGCTTCCTCTATGAGGAAGCAAAAATAATTAAAATTTGAGAAAATAATTTTAAAAATTACATTAATATTAAAATTTAAGGAAAATAAAAGAAACTTTCAGAAAAATACTTAAAACTTTTAGAAGTTCATAGAAAAAAAAAAAAAATTAAAAATTAGACAAAATAATTAAAAAAAGATAAACGCAATTTAAAATTCAAGAGAATAATTTTTAATTAAAGAGAAATAATTAAAAACTTTTTCAAAATTATGAAAAAAGACGAAAGTGATTAAAAATTAAAGGAAATAATATAATTTATTGAATCAAATAATTGAAATGTCAGATAAATATTTAAAAATTTTGGAAATTATAAAACGAATGAAAAAAATCGAAAATTGAAGGAAATAAATTTTTGAAAATAGATGAAAAATTGTTTTAAAATTTTAAATTTGAAGTGATATAATTGAAAAAATTACAGAATTTTTCTTAAATAAAAATAATTGAAATTTGAGAAAAGTACATGAAGATCTTAGAAATTTATTAAAAAAATGAGGATAACAAAAAACTGGAGATAAGAATTGAAGAAAGCTAAAAATAATAAAAATTTACGATAATTAATAAAAAATTTTGGCAATTATGAAAACAAATGAAAATAACTAGAAATTTAAGAAAATAATTAAAAATTTTAGAAAAATACTTAAAAATCTTTGTAAATAACTTGAGAAAATAAGAATAATAATTAACAATTGTGGTAAATAATTGAAAAATGATAAAATTATTTCATAATTAAAAAAAATAATTAAAATATGCTGAAAATAATTTAAGATTTAAAACAAAAATAAAATATGATGAAGATGATTTAAATGTGAGAAATTGAAAACAGTAAATAAAATTTGAAAGAAATAATTGAAAAAAAACAAGAACTTCTGTTAAAAACAAGAAAATACTTTACAAAATTACTTAAAAATTTATAATTCAATAGAATAATTAAAAAACCGTTTCAGATAATTAATTGATAATTTTTAGAATTATATACCAATATAATGAAAATAATTAGAAAATTCAGATAATAATAGAAAAATTGCAGAATTTATTTATAAGCAAAAGAAAAAAAAATTGAAAAATCGTTTAAAACATGGAAAATTGATGACAATGATTTAAATTTGAGAAAATAACTAAAAATCTAGGAAATAAATTGAAAAATAATGAGAATATTAAAAGATGGAGAAAATAATTGCAAAATAATAAAAAGAAATGAAAATTGAACAAAATAAGAGAAAGTTGAGGTATATATTAAAAGTTCAAGAAATTATATCCGAAGTTATGAAAATGATAAAAAATTGAGAATAATAATTGCAAAATGACAAAAATAATGGTAAATTAAAAAAAAGAATTCAAATTTGGGATAAATTTGATATAAAATTTAGTAATTAATAATTAAATTGATTTAATGTTAAGAATTTGAAATTTAAAAAAGGGTATAAATTTAAGATTCTGGGAAAACAATTTAAAAATTATTCAAAAATTGCATAAAATAATTGAAAAATGATAAAAATAGTACAAAACTGTAGTTAGAGTAATTGCAATTTTAATAGAAAAGAAATATTAAAAATAAAAGAAAATATAATTCAAAAAACTTTAGAAAAAAAACTTAAAAATCTTAGTAAATAATTTTAGCAAATAAGAATAATAATTAACAATCGAGAAAAATGAACAAAAATGTTAAAATTAATTATATTAATTAAAATATGCTAAAAATAATTTAAGATTCAGTAAAAAATTTGAAATATGATGAAATAATTTGAATGTGAAAAACTGAAAACAGTAAATTAAAATTTGAGAGAAATAATTGAAAAACGATAGAATATTAAAAAATGAAAATAATTACAAAATTATTTAAAAAAATTTAATTGAAGAGAATAATTAAAAGATCGCAAAAATAATTGATATTTTAAACAAATATTTGATAATTTTGAGAATTATATGCCAAAATAATGAAAGTAATTAGAAAATGAGAAAGATAATAGAAAAATTGCAGAATTTATTTTTAAGCAAAAGAAAATAATTGAAAAATCGTTTAAAACATAAAAAATTGATGACAATGATCTGAATTTGAGATAATAACTAAAAATTTAGGAAATTAATTGCAAAATAGTGAGAATATTAACAGATGGAGAAAATAATTGTAAAATAATAAAAGAAATGAAAATTAAACAAAATAAGTGAAAATTCAGATATGTATTAAAAGTTCAACAAATTATATCAGAAATTATGAAAATGATTATAAATTTAAAATAATAATTGCAAAATGCCCAAAATAATGGTAAATTAAACAAATTAATTTAAATTTGAGATGAATGTAATACAAATTTAGAAAAAAATAATTAAATTGATTTAATGTCAATAATTGCAATTTGAAGAAGGTAAATTTAAGATTTGGGGAAAAAATTTAAAAATAATTAAAAATTGCAGAAAATAATTGAAAAATGATAAAAATAGTACAAAATTGTAGTTTAAGGGGTGGCGGTGAAATTTTAACATTTCATAAACGTTGTTTAGAGATACCAAATTTGTTTCTACAAACATTTTGGATTTAAAATTATTCTACAGTGATTAAAAAATAAACTTTTGTATGGGTTTTAAAATTTTCAATTTTTTTTTAAATCAAAACTTTTTTAAATCCATACGTATTTTTGTTTGAGATTTTGTTTAAAATTATAAAAAAAGACCGTAAAAAATTGGCGTTAAAAGAAATGAAAAATTGTAGATGAAAATAGATATTTTAGGTGAGAGAGAACAAAATTTCATCTTGTTTCTAAAGGGTATCAATCTTTTTTCTGGCATAATTTTAGATTTAGAATTACAGTTTATTGTTAAAAATTAAAAAATAAAGTTTTTTGACATAATTTTTTTTAATGGCTATACGTAATTTTGTTCAAAATCGTAATGAATTTGAATGGGTTAAAATTTCACCGGTGCCTCCCTTCAAGTAATTAAAGTTATAATAATAGAAAAAAGATATTAAAAATTGAAGAAATTTGTAAATCACTTCAAATTTAGTATATGGGCTATTATACTATTTCAAACCATTCCACTAGCAAAAGACTATCGCGTGAAAAGGATGTTTTAAATCGGTTTAATTTGATTAAAACTAAATTAAAAATAAAATGTAATAGGCGAATTTGAAAGAGAATTTATCAAGCTTTAAAATGATACTAAACTTTTTTTAAAAAAATTTCAATTTTATGTAAAATTTTAGGTTTAAAAATTTCTAACATTAATATCTCAAAACACCCCCTCTTGGAATTCGATGTAACTTACACTAAAATAATGTTTAAAATTTCTATTTTTTATTATGTAAAGACCATAATGGACGTTTCACGGGATTTAGAAAACAAAAATTCATTAAAAAACCAATTTATTTAATCTGACATTAATTTGAAGTCGCGTAGTATAACCATTCTCATGGTAGAATTCGTTTGTTTTTCTTTTTCTATTAATATTGATATGTCAAATGAAATAAAATGATTTTTTATTAAAATATATTTCTACAAACTCCATTAAAAGTCCATTATGGTCTTTACATAGTAAAAAATAGAAATTTTTAATATTATTTTAGTATAAGTTACATCGAACTCCAAGAGGGGATATTGAGATATTAATATTTGAAATTTTTAAACCTAAAATTTTACATGAAATTGAAATTTTGTTTAAAAAAAGTTTAGTATCATTTTAAAGCTTGATAAATTCTCTTTCAAATTCGCCTATTACAATTTATTTTTAATTTAGTTTTAATCAAATTAAACCGATTTAAAAAATCCTTTTCACGCGATAGTCTTTTGCTAGTGGAACGGTTTGAAATAGAATAGCCCATATTTGAAACCTGGATTAATTGAACTTTTAATCAATGCAAGTTCACATTAACTGAAATTTGAAGAAATTAAAATTGCTATAAATTAAAAATTTGAACATAATAATTATAACATAACATTTTTAACATTTTAAAAAGGTGAAATGTGATTTAGAATTTTAAAAGAAAAAAACATCTATAGTGACAAATGTCAGGTGTGGACAGAATGAATGAAACTTGTGAATTATTTCCAATGGTCTATTAAAAAAATTTATTTTTCCTAATTTCTAACATAATTATCAGCGCTTAAAGACGTTAATCTTTTTAATACGATTTTTGTAAGTGGTTCCTCAATTTTGTCCGGTAGTGCGTAAATATAAAATACGCATTTAAAAAAAATGTCCACTGTAGACAAAAAAGGAATTAAAAACCACACTGCATGTGGTGTACAATTAGAATTTTTTGTCAAGTATAAAAGTTGTTGGATCGTTAAAAATTATTTTAACAATTAACGAAGCCTTTACGTGCTAACGAAGTCATCGTTATAAAATAAAGAAAAGTCGTTGCTGAGATAACGAGGGACATGCACTAATCACGAAAGGTCTAATACGAAGAGCAGTTCACTGCGTCGCAAATAAATTGTTAGTGTCGAGAGGGTATAGGGTTGGGGACAGGAGGTAGAGTGGTCATAGTAGTACGTGACCAGCCTCTAAAATATACTGGTCCTCGTGAGACGTGTGGTCAACTTTAGTGAAAACTGATGCAACCTATACCAACATTATGTGCTATCATGAAATTGTACCTTCACAAAGTTACCATCCCTTTTTCTCCTTCATTTATCACCCGCATTCATCTTATTCTCACTGAGTCAAGAATTTATAAAATTAAAAAATATCTTCTCTGAGAAAACATTTTTTTAGAAGCACGAAACACCCGAGTCGAAATTTTGAGGCTACTTTAACGCTACATAGTCCAAAATTTTTAGGAAATAGAGGTTTAAAGTAGAAGCAAATTCAATACAATTTAGCTTCTACTTTGGTGCTATTATTGGAAGAAATTTCCTGTTTCCGCGATGAGAGCGTTAAAGTAGAAGCTAATATTCAACTATATTAAGGCCTCTTTTAACGCTCAAGACCCCCTTTTTATTGATCTTCTAAAGTCTAAACAAAGAAAGAATCTGTTTTTGCGAATAAAACTGAAATTAATATGAATGAAATTATAAAAAAAAAATATAAAATAAATATTCAAAATTCATGCGCTTTTAGAATTCGTCACACTTAATACACACAAGCTGGAAATAGTCTAAACTTACTAAATAAATTATTATAACGCAAGTGGGGATTCGAACCCACGACATAACGACCTACGCACTTATAATCTAACGCACTAACCACTACGCTACCGACGCTTATGAACTTAATATTTAATTTTCTCAGTGTCCTTATGATACAAATTACGAATAGTTTTTTTAGGACTTTTCAACAAAATTGTTACATATCGCCAATTTCTGAATGTTTACGGAGATTTTTATGTATTTTTCATTTGTTTAAACAATTTATTATTGTCAAGTTACAGGCTGATATTGATTTAAATCATTGAAGCATTTGCATTAAAATCATGATTTAAATAAAAAAAAAACTTTACAATTCTCCGGATGTCTAATACTGCATGGGTGATTCTACGTCAGTAATATCACAATCTGCAAGTGGTTCACAGAATTTAATGACACTTGGTGAAATTGTAGTATAATATGACAGAAATTAGTCAGCAAAAGGAATTTTTAAAATATTATAAATTGTAGAAGTTATACTATTTTGAATTTTGATGCAACATTTTTTTAATTATTTTATATCTCGGTCAATTTTTAACCGATTTTGATGAGTCACCCATCAATTTCTTCATAAAATTGTGTATTTTCAGATAATTATGGAGCAAAAAACAAAATTTATTATTTAGATAGAAAAAAAGTGAAAATAAAACTTTATTTATATTTTTTTTCAATTTTGACCCAATTCTTTAATTTTTTAATTTTTAAATAATATTCCCCTTTATTTCATCTTTATTTTAAAATAAAGATCATCCTGGAGACTTTATTAGATCTTGTGATATCGTCCTTTTAGTATCATCATTTCAATGAAAAATACTACGTGAATTTATGTTTTTACCTTCATTTGTTTTTCAACATTTTTTTTTAAATTAGAAAATATTTACTTTGAATATTTCTTTTCAATTTCTCTATTAAATACAGTGAAAATGAAATAAAATTGTTATTCTATTAATAGATTTGGAAATAATGATTAATTTTAAGTAAAAATGAAAAAAAAATAATTAAAAATTAATTTTAATATAATTAAATAATTTAGGTAGTTAAATCATTATTTATTTAATAATAATATGATTATAATATAATATAATAAATATTTATACAATGATTTATTTAGTAACCAATTTGCTTAAATAAAAAATTTGTAACAAAACAAATATTAACTGATTTAATAGTATACAAATTCACATAATTGTCCTAAAATCTATCGCTTTCGTTTTTATGATACTTGCACTTAAAATTTGGAGGTTTCTTTAGCAGCAAAATATTTTCTGCATTGAATTGTTTAATTTCCATAATTCAATTAAATGTTTTTATTTTTACTTAAAATTAATCATTATTTACAAATCTATTAATAGAATAACAATTTTATTTGATTTTCACTGTATTTAATAGACAAATTAAAAAGAAATCTTCACAGTAAATAGTTTCTAATTTAAAAAAAAATGTCGAAAAACAAATGAAGGTAAATACATAAATTCACATAGTATTTTTCTTTGAGATGATGATACTAAAAGGACGATATCATAAGATCTAATAAAGTCTCCAGGATGATCTTTATTTTAAAATAAAGATGAAATAAAGGGGAATATTATTTAAAAATTAAAAAATTAAAGAATTGGGTCAAAATTGAAAAAAAATATAAATAAAGTTTTATTTTCACTTTTTTACTATCTAAATAATAAATTTTGTTTTTTGCTTTATGATTTTCTAAAAATACACAATTTTATGAAGAAATTGGTGGGTGACTCATCAAAATCGGTTTAAAATTGACCGAGATATAAAATAATTAAGAAAATGTTGCATCAAAATTCAAGGTATTATAACTCCTACAATTTATGATATTTTGAAAATTCTTTTTGCTGATTAATTTCTCTCATATTATACTACAATTTCACCAAGTATCATTAAATTCTGTGAACCACTTGCAGATTGTGATATTTCTGACGTAGAATCACCCGCATGTAAAAAATCACAAACCATAAAAAAACCACAAATTTGTGGATAAATCTTTAAAATTTCAATTTTAATATTTTAATCTTTATAAAATTTAAATAATTGGGCTAATATAGATAATCAAAATACCTACGATTTACAAATTTTTGGTATGAAGATAGCAAAAAATAATATTAAATCTTTATATCTTTAGGTCATTATAATTTAAATAAATTCCAAACGTCAATAAACTCATATTCAAATTTTTTCAAACTTTTAAATGTCAATTAATTCAAATTTAAAGACACATTAGTTAATGCAAAATAATTAAATAATATTAATTATTTTTCATATTCACAATAATCCTTTTTTTAAGTCTTACAATATTTGTAATTCTTCTTTAGTTTCTAATTCAGTTTCTTTTTCGAAACTGTTTAAATTTTATCTTATAATTTCTTATTTTTATAAAATTTAAAGATATTTTCTCCTTTTACTAATGATATTTTTTGTTGTTGTATTTGTCATTTTATTTTATTGATAAATAAATTATAAATAATAAATAATAATTATTATTTATTATTATTTCGTTGAGTTTCATAAGTTTTTTCATATTTTTAAAAATAAATACGCTTATTTTTTTATTAATGCACCTAATCACTTTGTTTTTAAATCTTGGATAGTTTTTGCGAGGTTTTTTGCAAACTTAGTACTTATTCTTTTATAGAATTTTTAGATTTTCTTTATTTTTCTAAATTTATTGTTGGACTTGCTTTCAGTGTAATATTATAAAAATGTTTTTGGTTTAATTTGCCCAAACTTTTTTTTTCTGAAGGATTTTTAATTTTCTTTTCTGGACTTTTTATATACATTTTTTTAATTTTATTTTAATCAATTTTAATTTTTTAAACAAATTATTGCTAGTAATTACTAATTCTTTACAAATACACCTAGGAAGATACAAATTTTTCCTAATTTTACAAATAAATTACTGGGCTCTGGTTAGAAAAATAAAAATTATTTACCATAAATTATTACTTTTATATTTTAAAACAATGTATTATTGTTAATTTATAACATTTAAAAACACCTAGCAAGTAGTAGTTTTTTAATTTGTTTACTTTTTATATTGAAAAAATAAGATATTTATCAAAATTAACAACAATTACCACTCAAAATTGTTTAAACAAATTATTGTTAATAATTGTTATTTTTTTACAAGTGCATCTAGAAAGATACACATTTTCCCTAATTTTACAAATTATTGGGTTTTGGTTATAGATTAAAATTTTTTCCTCTTAAGGGCTAATCAGAGGAACAATAATAATTGAAGAAAAAGTTAGTTTAACTCCCGTTTTTCTTATATGTTAAATAAAAAAGTATATTTCAATGGAAAAAATGACTGAGTTTCACTTGCAGGTTTAAAGTAGAATAAAAATTTTCATTTCTTTATAACTGGGAATGTGGAGCTTTAAAAGAGCTGCTAATTTTAATGATTGGAAAAATGAAACATGTGTATAGACGTAAAGTAGAAGGAAATATTATTATTAGAAGTAAGGAAGAGGCTAAAAATTAAGAAGTCGTTAAGTAGAAGCTAAAGTTCCTCATGAGCTTCAAAGTAGCTTCAAAATTTCCACTCGGCTGTTACAAAAATATTTCAAATTGTTGTTTATTTTAAATATTTTTATTAGCTTTCGTTACTAAATGATAATGTAATTTTAAATTTCAAATTTTTGCCCTCGGTGTGCAGACAATTAATATTCGTGACAAGAACATGTGCTTAATAGATTGGAATACGAGATTTCATTTAAGGCATTTTTCACTGTCTTTTTCTCTCATATTATTGTGATTTTTTAAAATATCAGCTGGATATTTTAACATTAAGAGAAAAAATCTGAAAATAACTATGTAGGTGATTGTGTGATGATAAGGTAATAGTGTTTCAAAAAAAAAACTTTATTCTACTACATTTAGATTAAACTCGAAGATTAATGAGTGCATATTTCAATGTCACTGAACAGTTTGTTTTTACCAACTGTATTAAAATGCCTGCAAACCAATTTTAAACTAATTGAAAAAACTTATGATCTTTCTTTCGAAAAAATTTTGTAATAAAAAAAAAAAAGTTTAAATAGCGAATTGTGTAGGTATTATTATTTAAAATAATAATAAACTGTCACTGAGACAAAAATTAAATTCCCAATTAGAATGTACTTCATTATAGACAACCATTTATAAACTTTC
Source organism: Ganaspis brasiliensis (assembly GCA_037103525.1). Taxonomy (NCBI): domain Eukaryota; kingdom Metazoa; phylum Arthropoda; class Insecta; order Hymenoptera; family Figitidae; genus Ganaspis; species Ganaspis brasiliensis. The sequence continues at coordinate 2,324,290 of JAZKLR010000055.1, read as the reverse complement.
AAAAAATTGTCCCTAATTTTAACCAATTAACATAAATCATAATTTTAACTAATTTAAATAATTTTTTCGTAGTCCTAATAGTTTATAAATAAAAACTATCATTATAACAACAATATTATTTTAAACTCTTTTATTGTGAATTAAATAGTGAAAATGTTTAAAAGTCGAGCTTTTACACATGATGAAAATCGACTTAAAGAATGCCTACTATGTATTTAAAAGTAAAAAGTTATAATTATTATATCCTACAAAAAAAACAATTACCAATAGTTTTTATCAAAACTGAAAGCATACCAATCTTGATTACAGTAAAGTATTATATTGCCACACAAAGTAAATTATAATTTAATTTTAGCTTAACTTTCATTTAGATTCAATTATCTATATGAACAAAAAGCAATTCCAACAGAAAAAAAACTTAAAACAGAATTATTTTAGTAGTCAAAAGTGGAAAAAAAACTTAAAATACATGTATAAAAACGGTTTTTTTCTCGTAAACTACACAATGCAATATTTTTAAGCTCATCGATTCTAAACCGATTTTTTAAAATCACTGCTGAAAGTATTTACAAAAACTAGAAATTCTGCATCATTACTTTTGCCAAATTAAATAAGTAAAATTTGATGAAAAATACTTATTCAAACGTAAAGGAAATTAATTTAAAAAATGATAAAAAAAATTTACATATGTAGAAAATATGTAGAAAACAGTTGAAAAATTACCAAAAAAAAAGCTGAATTATGGAAAAAAAAATAATGAGAAATATAATTCAAAAAAAGAAGTAAAAAGTAAAAAATGTATTATATTAATTAAAAAATTAAGGACATAATTGCAACGTGAATGAACTAATTGAATAATGTTACACTGAAAAAAATGTTTAGTCATATCAACAAAAATTTGGTTGAGCCAACCAAATTTTTGTTGCTATGACTAAAAATTTGGTTAAGCCAACAAAATTTTTGTTGTTATGACTAAACATTTTTTTCAATGCATAAATAATTGAAAGCTAGTATTAAAATTAAAAATTTATAGACAACAATAATAAAAATATTAAAGAAAATGACATTTAAAGAAAATAATTCCAAAATGTCAAAAATATTTGAATAATGACAAAAATAATTGTTGTTTGAAAAAAATAATTGAGAAATGACAAAAATAATTGATAAACTGATGTAAATAATTGAAAATTTATAGATAATAATTATTGAAAAATTGAAAAAATATTAGAAGTTTGAGGAAAATAATTGAAAGTTGAAGATATTAATTGACGTTTGAAGAAAATAATTGAAATTTAAAGAGAAAAATTCAAAAATGTCAAAAAAAAATTCAATATGACGAAAGAAATTTGTAGAAAATAATTGAAAAAAGTGTGAAAAAATATAAATTTGAAGACAATACTTGAAAAATTGACGAAACAATTGGAATATTAAGAAACTAATTGAATAGCGAGATAAATAATTAAAAGCTGGCTTGGAAATTAAAAAATTATAGACAATAATTGAACAATCGAAAAAAATATTGAATGTTTGAGAAAAATAATTGAAAGTTTAAGAAATTAATTGAAGTCTGAAGAAAAAAATTGAAATTTGAAGTCCATAATTCAAAAATGTCATAAAATTTAAATATAAGGAAAGTAATGGTAATTTGTAGAAATAATTGAAAAAATAATTGGAAGAGTTGTAAAAAATTAATAAATTCATGAGAATAATAAAAAGGATAAAGAAAATGATTGAAATTTGAAGAAATTTATTAAAAACTGGTGTAAATTTTTTTTAATTTCTTGACAATAATCAAAATTGAATAAAATAATTTAAATTTGTTAAAAATAATTTTAAAACGTCAAAAATAATAAAAATATGAAGAAAATATTTGGAAAATGACAAAAATAATTGAAATTTGAAGAAAATAATTAAAGAATAACAAAACTAAATTGAAATTTGTGTAGAAAATTTAAATATTTCTGACAATAAAATAAATATTAAAAACGTAATTTAAATTTTAAGAAAATATTTGAAATATTACAAAAATAATATATATTATATATTATATATATTATATATTATAATATATTATAAAAATAATAATAATTTATGGCAATAATATAAAGGTTAAAGAAAATAATTTAATTTTGAAGAAAGTAATTGAAGTTTAAAGAAAATAATTGTAATTTAATAGACTAATTAAAAAATATCAAAAAATTTAAATACGAAGAAAGTAATTAAAGTTTCTAGAAAATGGTTGAAACGTGTAGAAAATAATTGAAAAAATTGTAAAAATTAATAAATTCGTGACAATAATAAAAATAATGAAAACAATTTTTTAAATTTGAAGAAAATAAATTAAAACTGGTGTAAAATTTAAAAATTCATGACAAAAAAATTGAATATATCAATTGAAATTTGTATACAATAATTCTAAAATGACAAAAATAATAGAAATATGAAGAAAATAATTTGAAAATAACGAAACTACTAAGAAATATGACAAAAGTAATTAAAAGTTTTCAACAAATAATTAAAAAATGACAAAAGTAAATTGAAACTTGTGTAGAAAATTTAAATGTTCTTGGCAATAATTTATGGATTTTAGAAAATAATTGAAATTTTAAAAAAATTATTTATAAATGACAAAAATAAATAAAAACTTGTGTAATAAATTTAAATATTCCTGACATGAATTTAAAGACTGAAGAAAATAATTGATATTCGAAAAAATGAAAAAGATAATTGAAAAGAGCTGTAGAAATTAAATATTTGTAGACTGTATTTAAAAAATTGACGATGTAATGTAATTTTTTTTAAAACTGGATTTTTTACACGAGATTTGTCATTTGGGAGGCCTCGAAAATTCTCGGCAATTGTGATTCAAGATGGTTAATTCAAAAATATGGAAAGTCACAATTTTAAATGTATATCCAAAATTTTGAAAAATTATTTTTTAACATCGGAATCTTTATTTGCGACCTCAAAAATCTCCAAATAAGACTTGTTGAATTTCCTTAAATATTTATGTGATAAAAGATTGCACATATTGCAATGTATTATTTCTACATATTTTTTGTAACATCCGACATTTTGAAAATTTAATTTCTTTAAACATCATATCTTAAAATATGGCTAAAAATGATGAAATTTATGACATAAAATATTTTTAGCTTATAAATTAAAAAAGTTGGGATTTATTTTTTTTAAGGTTATTTTTTCTCATATATTTTTAATGTGGATTTTCTATCTATTTTGGCTATAACTAGGGGAGGTGGGGGCAAGACGGGGTACCTAAGGTTTGAAACTCAATAAAACTAATATTATTGATTTAAAAATATTTAATTTTTTATAATAATAATCTTTAGCAATCAGTCTTTCCTAAAAAGGTCTTATTTGGAACATTTGTTACTTAATTAAATATAGAATTAAGAATGAGTAAAAAAATTCAAATTTTCCAGTTTACAAAACGTGGGGGCAAGATGGGGTAGTATAAAAATCGACATATTTTTGTCTACAAATTTCGCAAGCACCTTTATTGATTTTATAAAATAAACTAAAAAACCAGTTTAATGCGTAATTTTAATTCTCCCATGTAAAATTAAGTTATAAACCTAACCTCAAAAAACAACAACTTTTATAATAAAAATAAACAAGTGGTTACCTGGTCCTGTATTTGAAATATATTATTTACGGAATAAAACGTTATAAATATTGTGTAAAATCACCAAAAGAAGATTTTTTTTTCATAAAATAAAAAAATGATTGATTTTCAGTACCCTATCCTGCCCTCACTTCCTATACCCCGTCTTGCCCCCACATACGGAATTTCATTAAAAAATTAATTTCTGAAAATTAAGTTTCGAATCGGAAATAAACAAGTGCTTAACTTCAAGTGTAGTCATTGTTGAACATGAAAAAAATTGTATAGTATATAAAATGTTGTTATTAAAATAACAAACACGTTCTAAATAAAATGCAAAAATGACAAGAAAATCGTCAAAAACAGTTTTTTTCATGTAACAAATAGAAAACTCGGTCTCATCAATCAATGACTTGGCCAATCAAAAACTATTGTAACGGTGCTGGTCGAGTCCATACCAAGTGATCACACCAATTTCAGTCATATTGAGTAATATTTACGAAATTGATATTTTGGGTTCCTTTAGGAGTAAAAAAAATAAATTTTAATTATTTTTAAAAAATTCAAAATATTTTCGAAAATATTCAAATTCAAAATTTTGAGTACTATTTTTTTTGTTTTATCATAACTTCTGTAATTTTGAAGCAATTGAGATCATTTTTTTTTAAATTACTCGTATTTAAATACTCTTTCAAGAAAAATTATAATAATTAAGAAATTGTTTATAATTAAATTTTTATTAAAAAAATTAAATTATTTATTTAAACAAAATCTAAAGTATATCATCGATCTTTTTCAAAAAATTCATAAACATAGCCTATAATGTGCTTAAAAATTTAAGCCAAAGAAAAAGATGGTATATATTATAGTTTTTGAGAAAAAAATTATTAAGTTATGCTAGCGCGGCGCAGACCGGTGTCACCGCTACTCAACGCGTAGTTCCGTAGTAACCGAAATGTATGTATATTTTTACATAATGTAAATATAGTTAGTGTATTATATTTAAATTATAAGCTTCAGAAAGTCACACTGATCTTTTCATAGTACATGGACATCAAACTTTAGAATTAAAAAAATCGGAGAAAATAATTAAAGTAAAAAAAAGTAATTAAAAAATTGGTAATTTATAGAAAAATAATAAAAATAACTAAAAATTGGGAAAATTATTAAAATTTAAGAATAATAATTGAAAATTTGTTAAATCAATTGAAAAATAATTAATATAATTAAAAACTGGTAAAAATAAGTGAAAATAAGTGAATAATTAAAATAATTTAAAACTGAAGAAAGAAAAATAATGGACTGGTAAAATTATCAAAATTCGCGATGTTCAGGGGTGTTAATTTTTTTTCTTATGCAATTGTAGACCTAAAATTATGGGGTAATGTCAAAAATAGAGAAACAAATAATTTGCGGAGTTTGAGAAATTTATTCTAAGAAAAACTTAAATTTTAAAAATTAAACCTCTTTCACAATTTTCATTTTTTCCATCGACAATTTTTTTGTGGGATTTTTAAATGATTTTCTACAATCCATCGTATGGATTTTGAAAAATAAAATTTCGAAAATGACCAAAAAAATATTGTTTTTTAATTTTTATGTAATACCATAATTCTACATCTTAATTGATGTAAGAAAAAAAAATGACACCTCTGAGCATCAAAAATTTTGTTGAGTTAAAATTTCACCTATCTCTCCCCTTAAAGAATGATAAAAATAGTTTGAAAATAGTTGAAAGAAATGAAAACTATATATAATAAATTTAAAAGATGACAAAATTTTATAAGGAGAAAAATGATTAAAAATTTGAAACATAAAGTATGAAACATAAAATTTGTCAGTACTGCGAAGTACTGACAAACTTCGCAGGTGTTGACAGATTGAATTAATGAATGAAATTTGAAGATTATTATAAATAACTATTTTTAATCAATGTTTGTAAAAAAAAATTTCAAATTTCAAATTTTAGGTCTAAAATTGCATAAGAAAAAAAATTAACACCCCTGAACATCGCGAATTTTGATAATTTTACCAGTCCATTATTTTTCTTTCTTCAGTTTTAAATTATTTTAATTATTCACTTATTTTCACTTATTTTTACCAGTTTTTAATTATATTAATTATTTTTCAATTGATTTAACAAATTTTCAATTATTATTCTTAAATTTTAATAATTTTCCCAATTTTTAGTTATTTTTATTATTTTTCTATAAATTACCAATTTTTTAATTACTTTTTTTTACTTTAATTATTTTCTCCGATTTTTTTAATTCTAAAGTTTGATGTCCATGTACTATGAAAAGATCAGTGTGACTTTCTGAAGCTTATAATTTAAATATAATACACTAACTATATTTACATTATGTAAAAATATACATACATTTCGGTTACTACGGAACTACGCGTTGAGTAGCGGTGACACCGGTCCGCGCCGCGCTAGCATAACTTAATAATTTTTTTCTCAAAAACTATAATACATACCATCTTTTTCTTTGGCTTAAATTTTTAAGCACATTATAGGCTATGTTTATGAATTTTTTGAAAAAGAACGATGATATACTTTAGATTTTGTTTAAATAAATAATTTAATTTTTTTAATAAAAATTTAATTATAAACAATTTCTTAATTATTATAATTTTTCTTGAAAGAGTATTTAAATACGAGTAATTTAAAAAAAAATGATCTCAATTGCTTCAAAATTACAGAAGTTATGATAACACAAAAAAAATAGTACATAAAATTTCGAATTTGAATATTTTCGAAAATATTTTGAATTTTTTAAAAATAATTAAAATTTATTTTTTTTACTCCTAAAGGAACCCAAAATATCAATTTCGTAAATATTACTCAATATGACTGAAATTGGTGTGATCACTTGGTATGGACTCGACCCCCTGTGATCGACTTACCTGTAAGGAAGGTCAATCAAAATTATTCGAGCTTGTCTTCCGAAAATAATTATAGAATAGAAATCAAGAAGAAAATCTCAGAACATTTAGGTAAAATCGGTTTAGAAAGGACCGTGTAGAATAAAGTTTTTATAAAAATTAAAGTTTCTAGAGTTAAAAAAAAATGTTAACGACAAGAGCTGCAGAGGATAAAATTGGTAACAGTGATATGTCGATTGTGTATTGTAATGTAGAGTAGTAACTCAGATTTTCCTGAATAGTGATCAGTAGACTTGGAATATCGCAATGTGCGACGTGCAGGGACGACACTCGACTATTAACTTTGCGTATTGGTCGATGGGATCGAACGCTGCGCTACGTGTTCGATAGGCTGGCGTTATCTTCTCGCTAGGTTGCATTAATGCACCTCCTGGTTATAGGACAAAATGGTCAGCGCTGCTGGAAATGTTAGTTTAGGGGTTGAAGGGTCAGAAGGGAAGAGAGTAAGAGGAGGACTTAACCATAGTGAGTGCGAGATCTCGCTTCCTGCGAAACACGGAGCCTAGCTGGGCTCTAAAATGGATTCTGGGATATCATCAGCGATATGGGGTAATTATTAATTGTCACCGCCGGTAATGGAAGCTCGACCTGGTCCACTCGATGCATTCCACTGCCACGCCAAACAGGCTAATACAAATAGTCTAATGCCTCAACCTTTCAAACCTCAACTACACATCCCAATTATTTTTTTAAATATTTGGTATCCAAAATCAAGAGAACCACGTCAGATCTGTGGGTTCTGAGTTAAATTAATTAAGAGTAATATTCCTTTTTATGGTTTTTGTTGATTAATGACTTTTAATAATTATAATATTTACTTACAATTGATGTTCGAGTATAGATAAATACAGTTAAGCGATTCGTCAAGAAAGGCTGTGGTACGAGAGTTCGTTACAATGAATTTTTACAGTTCTTAATTTGATGCACTTATGCGCAAATTAAACTTATTATTCGACAGTGTCGCGTTATTAAAACTAGAAATATTTGTGGTGATAACTTAATTAAAACAATTTCTAATTATTCACAATGTAATTATTGTTGACCAGGATTTTCACATAAGCAAATTCGAGATTTAATATGTCTTAATTGTATTGTAACCGACTACCAAAAGACGATCGAAAGAAAAGAAATAACAATTAACCTAGTCGACAATAGAAAACAATCGAAAGCTCGACTCAGGTTAAATTCGCAAAAAGGAAATACTAGATATTCTCCCTTATTAAGATATCAACTCGGCTAGCACAGACCCTATCTGGAAAATAGTAGAGGGGAGTGGCTCTAAAATTATTTGAAAAGAATAACTAAGATTTTATTAAATTAAACAAGAGACCTCATTTAAATCAACAATAATTTATTTAAACATGACAAACATTTAACAATAAGATGAATTAGAAATAATCAATACAGAATTCTGAAAAACTAAAAGGAATTTAAATGAAAGTTCATAAATTCGGACAATTCTTTAACAAAATTAAACTTTAAATAAATTTAAATTTAGAATTAAAAGTTAGCAAATGTTCATGAAATTCAATTTTAAAATAAGAAAAATTAATTAATCAAATTTATTTTTAAGAAATTATATTCCCGAATCAAATTAGATAAGATCTTACCAATCAACTTTCTCAATTCTTTTGCGAAGAAACAAGGTAACAGGAAACTCAAGGATTGGAATTAAAAATCAAGATCCAGGATGATTTAATTGTAATTTCGATAAAATTCCACCATTCTCGAAAATTCAGGAAAATATAATCTCAATTTTATGGTTATTGCCAAATCCTCAATCCTTCCAACAATCCAAAATTGAAATAAATCCTTTTCACAAAATTTTTTATGGAAATTTTAATCCTTAATACGAAAAATACGTCCTCTCTCTATGGCTGTTGTCAAAAAGATGAAAAAAGATGAGTTTGTTATTTACCATAGCAACCTGATGTTACATTGTTTCTAAGCGAGTTTTCTTTGTTTAAAATTAAGTTAAACTAAGTCTAACATCTTAATTCACTTGTTTTACAATAATAAATTTAAAAAAAAATCAATAAAACGCAAAGCTTGAATCTTGAGTCCTATTGGTTCCTGGTTCTGAATTCAAACTCTTCATGAAACTTGACTCAATAATCGGATCTTCTACAAAAATTAATTCAATTAATTTTTAGTCACAAGATGGTAAATCACCATTCAATTCTTCAAACTTATTTTAGACAAAGAAGTCAGCCAACTGGTAAATCCTAGAATCCCAAGAAAGTGGCGAAAATAGGACATCCACATTTCTTGAATTCAAATTGGATATAGTCCTGACCACATAAGTCTTTCTAATAAAACAGATTATTGGTGAAACCTTCCAAGGATTGATTGTTTTAAATGTTGACATCTAATCACAAGGCAGAACGGCAGCAAAGATAAGATCAGTCATTATAGTATTATCAATTAAAGTCCTTAGGTACGACTAGAAGGAATCCAAACTCAAACGTGAAGATAATAACAAAAATGTAAAAAATTATAATTTATCAGGAACTCAGGAACACAACACTGCAAAAACATGGTGTCTTAAATTGGCTAAAAATGTCTTTAATTAAGATACTTTTGGTGTCTAAGACACGAAAAATGTCTCAATTTAAGACATTTTTGAACAATTGAAGACACCTGTTTTTGCAGTGAATAAACCAAGAACAATCAGGACGTCAATAGGATTCTTCATAAACCAAATATTTTATTTTAAATTAGGTCTCAAAATTAAATTCATCAGGGAAAATTATTCAATAAATCTTCTTTAAATTCTAAATAGATTAGTTAATTTAGGCAGCAATTTTCCAAAAAGACAGGATCTCAGGAAATAATAATTTTTGTTATATGTTCAATAATAATTTCAATTTTCTTAAAATTCCAACAGTCACATTGAGTATTTTTGGTGATAATTAAAAGTCTTGAAAATCCAATCATCAATTTAATCTTCGGCATTCAGGAATTTTGAATTGGATAAAGTTGTCTTGCCACAGGAGTATATAAAATAAAGAAAAAACGAACGGAATTAATTCTTAAATTCTAATTTTATAGATTTTTAGCCAAGTCTTGGAATATCGGGTAACCATAGAGATCAGTTAGGATTGAAATTAGATAATTTAGTAATAAAAAAAAATTTTAATCATCAATCTAAATTTTGGTTTATTTGAAAAATACAGATTGTGAGTTGTAAAATTATAATTCATAATTTTACAACGTCACAGTATATCCATCAAATATTCAATGGATCTCGTAATGTGTTGAACAATTTTGTATTTATTTATTAATTGATTCAGGTATGAACGGGCATGAGGCCCTTTTATACAGAGTACTTAACAAAATAGTTTTTGAGTTCAACCACAAAGAGTTGCCGCTCGGCAGTTAGATACTTGCATTAGCTACGGGAATTTGCTGCAGTAAATAGAAAAAAAAAATTGTCTTAATCATAAAAATAATGTTGAGGTTTGAAGCAGGGGTTCAATTGTAGTTTATTCGTTCTTGAGAATTTGATAAGAGGTAGATATGTTTCAGTATCGTTTAACTATAGTTCAATGTAATAGGAATGAGAGAGGGAGAATCTAGTGTAATAGGGCTCACATGTGTTAGTAGTGATCATTAGATCTATGTAATATTAGGCTCTGGTGGTACGAGGTAATTCTGGTCTCTCTTAATAATTTGAGGGTGATCCTTTTATGTAAACAATTCGAAGTCCATTCTCTGATTTCAAAATACGATCTTCGATTTCTTTTCTAGCATTTGTATATTCTTGCATTTGCAATTGAGTTTTGTCCCATGAAAGAGAAAGATTTTTAGGTAAAATGTCTGGAAGAGCTGACTTGACTCATCCATCAAAGTAACACGCAATAGACGTGATTGAGGTGACATCCGTGTTCTAGGACAGAGACGTTTGGAAACGTTTAAGTGACCGAGTTTCAGGAATTTTATCAGGCGATAAGACCTTCAAAATATTCAGAACAAGTTTTGAATCATGAGAAGAATTGTTTTTAACTGAAGATTCGTTGTCATCCTCAGGAACATTAAACAAAATAATATTTGATTTGCGGCTATTATCTTCCGTTTCTTTTAAGCAATTCGAAAAAGTAACATCTGAGACTTTCGCGATTTTGTTGTTTACAGTTTCAATGTCCTTTTTTATATCAACGACTTCAGTCTCGAATGGGTCCACTCGAACTAAATCACCATAGATAGAATTTTCTATTCCGGTAACTCGTTCGGAAACTTTATCCAAAGATTCACGCTCTGGCTATAATTTAAGAGATATTTGTTCTAACCGATTAGCCATCAATTCAACCAATTCTTTCTTAGTGACCGTTCTCCTGGCTAAACTCGGTGATGATGACCTTGAACCGGCACAACACTTTTTCTTAGTTTTAATGCAGCTAGGATGAAAAGGTGCATTTATCACATTGAGCATCTTCTTTTTGAATGTCAACATTACAACCCCGACAAGTTTTATCAGAATCAGGTACTAATAATAAAATATAAACCACACTTTTAGGTTAGGAAATAAGAATGTTAGATATAATCCAGTAAAACTCTGCACCAAAGTTTATACAAAAATTGTCGCAAAAAGTAGGTCTTATTAAGGCACTTTCCAACACAAATTCAGCTTTTTTATCGGAGACTAAGAACCACGTTGTGATACTTTACGCATGCGCAATCTTTATTGCAAAAGAATTTAGATCATGAACTGTGACTTACCTAAGATCTATGCAATTTTCTTTGTCATATGTATTGCTATAAAGGGATACATGATGATTAGATGATACAAATTAATCCGAGGTCTATCCTAACTATGGTAAACTTTACCCAAAACATTTTTTCCTTGTATGAATCGAACGATACTCTTTTATTTTCTCTACGAGCTGGAAAAAGCTCTCATTTGACAGGGATAAATTTTTAATTAACAAAATAATTATGCGTGGAATTCGTTTTGGAATACCTCATTCCAAAACGTCTTCGTATCATATGCAGATGGTGATAAATTGATATCGCGATTCAAGTACCGGAACCGCGAATATCGCGCATATTATCGTAGGGATTTGGTTGCATGTAGAAGCCAAAGCGTACACATGGAATTTGAATTCCAACGCAAATTCACACTACATCCCCAAGGGACAAAACGCCGCTTGGTGACAATTCAAGTATGTAAATCGATAATTGAATGAAAAGCTTCCTACACACGAGTCCAAACTGTAATTTTACAGGTATAATTGTTCCAATTTATCGAGCTCGATTGTCTTCTAGTCTTAAAGAGGATGGTTCATCACATCATGCCCACAATGTCACTTATGTATTATATAATTTGAAAACAATTACATTCACGCTGCTTCAATTGAACGTTTAAAACTCGTTACAATTTATCTGTTTTTAACTCTTATAAAGTGCTCTCTTGGGATTTTAAATTCGTACCTTTTAAAACCAACTGAAATGATTTAAATTAGAAGCTTAAAAATAACAAACAAGCGTCAACAAGAATTGAAAATACTTTCTGCTTTCAAATTTTAAAAGTTCAGAGTTCTTCTAAAAATTGGTCTATTAATTAATGGGTACTGCTAATTAATGGAATTTTTAAATTGATTCCTAAAAATGCATACTTTGGATAATAATTAATGTATATTTAGAATGAAACTTTAAACGAGAACAGGATAAAGAAGTGCTTTATAATTAATGTACTTGAGACTTTTCGAGAGTTGAAGTTTAAATTATCTAACATGTATAATAATTTTAGAGTAAAATTCAATATTGAGAGATTCAAGTAGACTATTTTTTGCAAGTGATTGAACATCTTTGAATCGCTCTTTCAATACTTAGTTTTGCACAAAAAATGAAAAAAAAAAGCCAACTGACAGTTACTGAAGATATCCCAGAGATCAAATTGTTAATGCCCAAGAAATACATGAATGAATAGAGGATATATATATATATATATATATATATATAAACTGCTTTCATATTGAATGCTCTTAGGAAAAGGCTCATGAAAAGAAATTGAATAAGGTCAAGAATCCATAAATTTGAAAAGTATTAAAATCCGACCAAGTTTTTTTTTAAAGAATAATAAAAATTATTCAATGGGCGAATGTAAATCTAGGATTTTCCTTTCAAATACAAGTTTTGATATTAAGGAATTGGAGAAAGTTGAATTTGACTCAATAAAAATAATAATAATATAGGAATAATATAATCAATTAAACATGTAAAAAAAGCACCATTACTAAGGTTAACAATATCCCTTTTTCGATAATGTCTGGAAGAGAAATTTGTGGAGACTGTAGAAGTTAAATTAAAAACTAACACAATTTGTCAAATATCCAAAAATGGAAATCACTTAAAATTATATTTTAAATAGAATTTAACAAACATTACTGGACAAATTCAAGCTTTTCACGAGCTTTTTTTTGCTTCTATTTTGCAGTGCTCCGGTATTTATTGTTTTAATTTACCGTGGCTCGTGTTTAATTATAGAAGGTTAATTTCACCAGACAGTATAGTGACTCGCCGCGAACCTTGTTACTGAGTTCTGGCAGACAGTTTTGTTTACGCTTAATGACAAATTTTTCCGTCTGAAAGAATTTTATGTCATTTATAAAAGCAGAATAATAAAAATAATATTTTAAATACACCACAATGTGTGTAGTATATTTTAAATTATTTTCTATTCTGTGATTTAGTTTTTTTAAAATTTTTTTTTTTTCTTTAATCAACCTTTTTAAGTATCAACAAAACACTGTATAATTTCTTTTGGTATTTCGAATTGTTAATTATTTATTCCACTAATTCGAAAATATTCAATTAAATTTTTTAATTTGAATTGTGAGTTCTTGATGATTACTTTTATGTATCCAATTTCGCATCGAGTCTACGAAATCCATTAATACCACGTGCTTCGCGGAAAGATTCACCTTTGTCTGGCCGAGTTTATATCGGAGCACAAAACGACAGCAAAAAGGACAAAAAGAAGAAGAAAAGGGTAAATCGAAATGAGAGCAAAGTGAAGATCGACGAAGAGTTGCACAGCTGTGTACCAGAAGCCCACCAAAATATCCGAACATTCCGTTAACTTCATCGCGTTAGAGGCAAAGAACCGGAAAACGCGAATGAAACAAAGAGAAAGAGGCAGAAGCATAATAACATTTTGCTTTTTCGGCACTGTCAACTTGATCAAACTTCAATTACAAACCACATCAACTTGACGTGAATGCATTCTCAAAATGTTCATTTCAACTGGAAATTAAAATTGGCTTATTGCATATTTTAGAATCTAGATTCAAATTAAAATTACAAATTTTGTAGAATACAATAATCCACTCTAAAAATCTAAATTAGTTAAAAATATTATATTAGTAAAATAGTGGCTGAGTTTTTGTTTCAGCAATTAGTGAAAAATAACTAATTATTATTAATCAAATATGACTAATTATTATTAGAAAAAAAAAAACTCAACTAGGTGGAAATTAAGTTCATTTCGTGGACATTTCGCTTCCACGATAGCAAAAAAATTTGCTTTCTCATATAAAGGAAGAAATAAATAATTAATATAAAAGTTAATTCGAGAAGTTATTAAAAAAAGAACTTTTAAATGCAAAAAAAATAAAAAGCATGAATTATTTTCCAAAATTTTGATAAATTATAAACTTTAATTATTACCTTTAATTAATAATTAATTAATTAATTTAATAATTATAACTTTAATTATTAACTTTAGGTCAATCAATTCGTTTTGACATAAGGAATATGATTTTTGCATTTCTTAAGGGCATTTGATGGAGAATGACGTCACTATTATAAGCAAAATTTGTCCGTAAACTTTCTCTTAAAGTAATAAATATTTTGCAATCAAACTTTTTAGAATAACTTAAAATAGCATTAGGAAGGCTTCTCTGACCCAAGTTTGTCTAAATTTTGCCTAAAAGTTAATTTTTTAACAAAAATTTCTTATTTACGAAAATTTAAAGAATTAAGTTTTTAGCAAAATTTAAACAAACTTATAGGTGAGAGAAACCTTACTAATGCTATTTTAAGTAATTCTAAAAAGTTTGGTTTCAAAATAGTTATTACAGAATTTTTCTTAAATAAAAATAAAATAATTGAAATTTGAGAAAAATACATTAAGATCTTAGAAAATAATTGAAAAAAATTAGAATAACTAAAAACTGGAGAAAAAAATTAAAGAAAGCTAAAAATATTAAAAAATTGAAGAAATTTAAAAATTTTTGAAAAATACTTAAAAACCTTAGTAGATAATTTTAGAAAATGAGAATAATAATTAACAATCGAGGAAAATAATTGAAAAATGATAAAATTAGGTTATAATTGAACAAAATAAGTAAAATATGCTGAAAATAATGTAAAATTGAGAAAAAAAATTGAAATATGATGAAGATAATTGAAATTTCAGATAAATAATTAATAATTTTGAAAATTATATGCCAAAATAATGAAAATAATTAGAAATTGAAGAAAATAATATAAATAGTTGAATGGAATAAATAAAATGTCAGATAAATAGTTTAAAATTTTGGAAATTATAAAACAAATGAAAAAAATTGAAAATTGAAGAAAATAATTGAAATATGATACAATGATAAGTTCTAAAAAATAAATCAGATTTAAGTGAAATAATTTAAAAAATTACAGAATTTTTCTAAAATGAAAATAAAATAATTGAAATTTGAGAAAAATACATAAAGATTTTAGAAATTAATTGAAGAAAATGAGAATAACTTAAAATTGGAAATTAGAATTGAAAAAAGCTAAAAATAATTGAAATTTACGATAATGAAAAAAAATCTGGAATTAATTAAAACAAATTAAAATAATTAAAAATTGAAGAAAATCATTTCAAAATTTTAGAAAAATATTTAAAAATCTTAGTAAATAAGTTTAGAAAATGAGAAAAATAATAATTAACAATCTAGGAAAATAATTGAAATATGATGAAAATAATTCATAATTGAGAAAAATAATTAAGATATGCTGAAAGTAGTTTAAGATTGAGAAAAAAAATTGAAATATGATGAAAATAATTTAAATGTGAAAAACTGAAAACAATAAATTAAATTTGAGAGAAACAATTGGAAAATTCATAGAATATATGTTAAAAAAAAAAGAAAATAATTACGAAATAACTTAAAAAATTTTAATTCAATAGAATAATTAAAAAATCGCAAAAATAATTGAAAATTGATGAAAATAATTAGAAATTGAAGAAAATAATAGAAAAATAGCAGAATTTATTTTTAAGCAAAAGAAAAAAATTGAAAAATCGTTTAAAACATGGAAAATTTATGACAATAATTTAAATTTGAAATAATAACTGAAAATTTAGGAAATTAATTGAAAATAATGTTTTTGGGCAGTTTTTTAAGATTATTTAAAATAAATTAGACAATGTAGTTATTCTGACTCCGAATTCGGATTTTTTTGTCTTGGACAAAAAATTTTTTTTGTTCGTGGGGCTATATAATCTTCTGTGGTGTTTTATTATCGTTTCAATACTTTAACACAACTAAAAAATTAAATGATGTAAGTTTAAAAATAATTTATACATATATAGAAGAATTTACATAAGAATAACTGACAAACATTTTATAGATTTGTCTATTTTGTCACTACTATTTTGTTCAGAAAAAAGTGCATTCATATTACGTAAGATTTAGATACCCCCCTCCTTCTGTAAGATTTCGTAAGATTTTTTTGCCCCCCCCCCCCCACTCCCTTAAAAGTCTTACGTAATTTATAAATGGCCCCTATGAGAAAGGAAAAGAATTCAAATTTGGCTAATTGAATTAGTAAACAGAATTTCTCTATAACCTTTTATGTTGTGTTAAACTACCAAAAGAATTAGTAAAATTATTTTAAAAATGTAAAAAAGATATTAAAATTAAATATTCTGAAAATTGTGGAAGAGATTCAATATTCAATATAATAGTGAGATTTTAAGTCGTTTCTTAAGGGTACCACTTTTTTAGTAAAGCATGTTTTAAGTTTTACATATAAAACTAAAATTGTATAATTGTGCTATATAGTTAACAAATTTAAAACGAATTTCTTTAGGATTAAAAAAATTGTATTTTGTTGAAAAATTAAAAATTTTTAAATTTCTCACTCTAGGTATGGAATTAGAATTCCAACTTATATGTAATAACATTTTTTTTATTAAATCAGATTTAGAGAGTGTATTCTCTTTTATGATTATAATTTTTTTTATGTATCACGTTTCATTAAATAAAAAATGGTTACTAAATATAAATTTCAATTATTGAAAATATTCCATTATTTCTAAATTCAGTAAATTTAAATTGCAATTTATATATAACATTGCTCATGCACAGACATTTCAAGTTATTCAATTTCTTAATAATTTTGTCTACTGGTGTTATTTACCTTTGAAAATTGAGATAATCATATATCAAAAGTTATAACCCACATTTTCCTATTCTCCGTGTTGTTCTTGAACTTTTCTGAAAAACTAAAGAGAAGCTTTCAGCAGTAGATGAACTTGCCAAACTAAATTTTCTTGCAGTTGATGCTTATATTACTTATGTATATATGTTACCATTAAAACAAAAAATTTTTTTATTTAAAATTCGTTTTACCGCAAAGCTTCAGTTAAATGACATTTACACGAAAAAACGGACATTCTGTCCGTGCATCACGTTTACTTTTTCAAAAATTAATATATAATAAAAATTCAACTTTTCTGTGATAAATTTAAGAAAATAGAAACATGTCTAACTAAGTTTTTAATTATATGAAAAAATTCAAAAAAGATGTAACTGTTTTAATCATCGTGAGGCACCGACGAAAATAATTCAATATTGTTCTCATGGAATTGCCTAAAACTATAGTTTTACGAAAACATTCCGAATTCCATATTCAACATTCTACATTCCGGATGAATAATAACTAGTATAGAAAATTTTAGTTTGAACTGAAGCGATTTGGTAAAATTAGTTTTAACTAGGAATATCATATTTATATCATCATTAGTTTGTAAATAATTATTCCCAATATTTAAATATTTTAATATTAACCTCTTGATGCCATAACAAAAACTTGATCGACAAAATCTATCAATTTACATATACTTAAAAAATTCGTCCATCAAACTGACAAATTGTGTTTATCGTTAATTATATATCATTAAATATTAATAATCATTGAAAATTTATATAATGCGATTTTAGATAAGTTTTACCATAACATTTGTTTTGTTTTTCTATTGAAAATTTCATGAAACATAAATTAGAGGATGGTAATAGAATTTTTTAGAATAATGTTGGTATGTCAGTTTTCTATTTTATCTGACGAAATTGAAAGCATTTATTTTTAACCTCAAAATTTTAAACACGTGGACTCAGATAAATTGTTGTATTTTGTCTATTATTTATTATGTGTTATACACTATCGGCTAAAATTGTGGGCCCACATACAAAAATGGGATTAAAAACATGACTGTCTTAAAATGTTGATAACTTTGTCATTTTTTATCGAAATTAAATTTTTCATAGACCGTTGGAAGGTTTCTTAAATTTTCTTTTAAATGATCATATTTTTAAGCCTTTTTGATAAACAGAAATTGAGATTCAATGTGATAAAGACAGGTGAATTTTTCGTCTTTTGTGAATTTTCATTGTTCAAGTTTGGTGAGCTGCATTTTCTAGAAAAATAATTGGAAATTTTTGAAATTGAGCTATATTAAACCTTGAACTTTTATCTTTAAAATAAGCCTAAGAAAACTTAAATATCTTGACTGGTTTTAAAGTTATAAGTAAATGTATGATATCTCAGAATCTTTACCTCAGAAACTTTGAGCGCTTCATAACACTATTATTATTTATTATTATTATTTATTATTGTACACTTATTTATTTAATAAACACTTTTCCTGAAACCATTAACTATCATTATGCAATGATTCGCTCGAACAATGATGGGCTCAAGGGCGGCGACTTGTGTATGGTACGTCTGCAAATTCCATAGAGCGAAAAATTCGCCCTATGGAATTCCATATATAAAATTACTGACAAAAACAAATTTCTTAATAAGAATGTGGATAAATATATTTGCAATTCGAAGAAAATGATTAAAATTTTTAAAAAAACCATATTTTGTAAAAATAATTGAAAAATGACAAAAGCAGTTAAAAATTAATAAATAAATAATTTAACTAATTTGATATTGAAGAAAATAATTAAAACTGAAAAAGTTTTATTTGAAAAAATTAAAGAAAAGAATTGAAACTTGCGGAAATTGAATTTAAAAATTAGGGGAAAAATTGAAAAATAATGGAAATAAATAGAAAATGAAGACAATTTTTGGAAAATGATAAAAATAGTTGACAATTGTAGCGAATAATTAAAATAATAACAGAAAAGAATTGTTAGAAATTTAAGAAATTATTAAATAATTTTAAGTTTAATATTCTCAAAGATTAAAGAAAAGAATGGAAACTTGGGAAAAGGAATTTAAAAATGAGGGGAAAAATAAAAAATAATAAAAATAAAATTGAAGAAAAATGTTGAAAAATTATAAAAATAGTTGAGAACTGTAGAAAATATAATTAAAATTAGAAAAAAAAGAATTCTTAAAAAAAAGGAATTCTTAAAAATTGAAGAAATTTTTTAATAATTTTAATTTTACTATTCTTAAAGAGTCTATTAATTAAAATTATAATCAATGAAATTTTAAATTAATTGAGGATTGAAGAACTATAATATATAATAAATGTAATTGTAGTCTTGTTTATCTCAAATATAGTCTGTAATTTTTAAAATTATTTTTTACAAATGTTTATTATTTTCTTCAGTATACAATTATTTCTATCAATTACTTTATTATTAAATTTATTTTATAATTACTTTTTCTCATTTTCAATTATTTTTTTATTAATTTTCTAATTTTTTTATTATTTATCTCAAATTTTAGTTATTTTTTCAATATACAATTACTTTTATTATTCTGCACTTATTTTCTTATATTACAAATATATGTTGAAATTTTTTCAATTATTTTTCACAAACTAAAATTATTTTTTTCAATTTTAAATTATTTTTACTACTTTACAAATATTTTCTCCAATTTTATATTATTTTCATTATTCTTTAATTAATTTCCTAGATTTTAAAATATTTTTCTCAAATTTTAATCATTTTCTGTAATTTCAAATATTATTATTATCATTTTGCAATCAATTTTCTCAATTTTCAATTATTTATCTAATTTTTTAAACATTTTTTCAATTTTTTTTTTTCTTTTATATTTTTTCATTACTTTTTCTCATATTCAATTATTTTTTAATTAATTTTGACTTTTTTTTTTTTTTTATCACAACTTGCACTTGTTTTATTAATATACAATTATTTTTATCATTCTGAAATTTGTTTCTTTCATTACAAATATATGTTGCAATTTTTTTAATTATTTCTCAAAAAATACAAATATTTTCTTCCATTTCTAATTATTTTTATTACTTTGCAATATTGTCTCGAACTTTTTACTATTTTCATTACTTTTCAATTATGTATCCTAGATTTTGAAACATATTTCTCAAATTTTAATAAATTTCTTCAATTTTTAATTAGTTTTATTACTTTGCAAATATTGGCTCGAATTTCGTATTAGTTTCAGTACTCTTCAATTAATTTTCTAGACTTTAAAATATTTTTCTCACATTTTTATAATTTTCTTTAATTTCCAATTATTTTGTTATCATTTTGCAATCAATATTTTCAATTTTTTATTTATCTCACTATTCATTCCTCAATAAAATACCTAAATTTTCATTTATTTCTCTTATTTATCAAATATTTTTATTAAATTCATTTTCTTTTATCTTTTTGCATTTATTTTCTCCACCTTTAACTAGATACATTAATTATTTTTTAATTAATTTTCTAAATTTTTATTTATTATCTTAATTCTAAGTTACTGTATCCACTTTTTAATGTAATATAGAAAATTTCAATTAATATATTAAATTTCCATTATTTCCTTTAATTTACTATTATTTCTATCATTTTTTCATTACTTTTTGTCACATTTAATTATTTTTTAATTAACTTTGATTTTTTTTTATATTTATAACAAATTGCACTTACTTTTTCGATATGCAATTATTTTTATCATTCTAAAATTATTTTCTTTTATTACAAATGTATGTTGCAATTTTTTTAATTTTTCTAAAAAAAAATTATTTTCTTAAATTTCTAATTATTTTTATTACTTTGCAAATTTTGTCTCGAATTATTTTACTATTTTTATTACTTTTCAATTAATTTCCTAGATTTTAAAATATATTTCACAAATTTTAATAATTTTCTTCAATTTTCAATTATTAATATTATCACTTTGCAATCAATTTCTTCAATTTTTAATTATTTGTATTACTTTGCAAATATTGTCTTGAATTTTTTTATGAATTTCATTACTTTTTAATTAATTTCCGAGATTTTGAAACATATTTTTAAAATTTTAATAATTTTCTTCAATTTTTAATTATTTTTATTACTTTACAAATATTGTCGTCTCGCATTTTTTATTATTTTCATTACTCTTCAATTAATTTCCTAGATTTGAAAATATTTTTCTCAAATTTTAATAATTTTCTTTAATTTCCAATTACTTTTTGTTATCCTTTTGCAATCTATTTCTTCATTTTTTTATTAAGCTCGATATTCATTCCTCAAATAAATACCTAAATTTTCAATCATTTCTCTTATTTATCAAATATTTTTTTCAAATTTATTTTCTTTTATCTTTTTGCATTTATTTTCTGCACCTTTTAACTAGATACATTAATTATTTTTTAATTATTTAATCATTCTTTAATTTTTTTTCTGATATTCCAAATACTTTCGAAAATTTTTGATTATTTTTTTGTTAATTTGCAATGATTCACACAAATTTTATATTATTTTGATTATCTTGTAAATATCCAGCACATTTGTGTGAAAGGGCATTAATTGTAAGCCCGTATACTATTATAAATAAATAAATAAATAAATAAATTATTTCTTGATTAATGCTAAAAATTTCCATTATTTCACTCAAATTTCCATTATTTTGTTGAATTAACGATTATTTGTATCGTTTTTTTTTCAATTTTTAATTACTATTCTTATCATTTTGCAATCAATTTCTTCAATTTTCAATTATTCTCACTATTCATTTCTCAGTTAAATTCCTAAATTTTTAATTATTTATCTTATTTTTCCATGATTTTTTTTCAATTTTTATTTTCTTTTATCCTTTTGCAATTATTTTCTCCACCTTTTAAGTAGATATATTAATTATTTTTTAATTTATTTCCTTAATTCTCATTTATTATCTTAAATCTAAGTTATACTCCCCACTTTTCAATGTTTCAATCAATCTTCAATTATTTTTATCAAATTTTAATTACATTCGTGAATTTTTAATTATTTTTTTTTTCATTCTCAATGATTTTCACAAATTTTATATTATCTTGATTATTTGGTTATTATTTCCGAAAATGTACTCGATAGCAAATAAAACTGTCAACTTTTGAGTTACAATAATTACGCTAATTAAGAAACTCTTTAATTTAATATTGTTTTATTTCTCTCCCCCCCCCCCCCGGGTCAATATTAAGTTTGCAGATGGCAAAAATTTACAAGTCGCCGCCCCTGGATGGGCTTAGCAAGTAGTTTATTGTCTGTATTTAGAAATAAAATTTAAAGAATATTTGTATAATGAGGTTGTCTTCTCTCTCTTACTCACGAAAGCAATATAAGTGCTTCCTTTTCCGTTAACTTTTAACGCTTACCTTCAGTACTCGTATTTCTTACATAGGAATAAAATCCCATTCTCTCAAATGCTTCCACAACACATGCATCATAAAAATTGCCGTAATATACTTTGATCAGCTTTCGATCGTCGTTGAATGCAGGGCCGGCGGAAGGTATTTTTTCTAGGGGGGGGCAATGCATATATATATATATACCTACACAGACATACATATATAATCAGGGTTGCTACGCTTTCTGGAATTACTATTAAAAATGCTTACTTTTAAAAATTTTGAAATTGAATGAAGCATGTTTTATGCACAAAATAATCCTGGTTAATAGTATTTTTTTAAAAAAAATTATCCACTTTTTCGTAAATTACTATATCTTAGCGTTTCTTCACTGTCTTACACTGAGAAAAATGAGTTAGCTCCTATTTGGATACACAGAAAATTGTTTCAGATTAAATTAATCTGCAACGCTCTTTTTTTTATACCAAATGGAATTTAAATAATCTGAAATTGGCTTAAAGAATCGCGCTGCAGATTATTTTAATACATAAAAGTTTTCAGTGTAGCTTTTTTTTGCGGTGAAATTAAACCAAATTTTTATTTAACAGAATTGTTATTGAGCAGAATTTTTAATACGACGAATTTTTTAATTTTAGAATATCCATTTCACCAAATCTTCATTATTTATCCGATATTTTAGTTGCATTAATTGTTATTTAATATAATTAATAAAACGCTAAATTTCCATTTTTGTCGAATACCCTGAACTATTTAATATTTCGTCTTACTCAAGGGTCTTTACATGTCAAAAAAAAAGTAAATCTTCAAGTGGTCCTTCAATTTTAGTTCTTTCCAGCAAAATTATAGTTCTATACTAGAAGTAATTCGACCTCAAAGGATTTTTCAAAATATTGAAAATTGTGAGAGTTATAGCAGTTTGAACTTTGATGGTACTTATTTTTCATTTATCTATAACTTCATTATTATTAAACCGATTTTAATAAATCCAACGCCAATTATCAGGGAATACTGTGTATTTTATGTTAATTGTAGACCCAAAATTAAATTTTTTAATTTGGACCAGAAAAAAGTGAAAATAAAAATTTATTTGCCTTTTTGATCAATTTTGACCCTTTTTACTTTATTTATTAAAACACAATATTATTCCTTATTCTTTCATCTTTAGTTTTAAAAAAGAAAAATCTTGGAGACTTGATTACATCCTGAGATATCAGCATTTTTAAAAAATTAAATTCCTCTAATTCATAGAGAAACAGTGTTGAAGTTTGCATCACATTCATTTGTTTCTTATTGAAATATTTTTTGACTCTTTATTCATGAGATTATAAGGTAAAATCATATAAAGAGAACAATATCTCAAGACCTAATAAAGTCTTTAAATTATTTTTTTTTAATTAAAGTTGGAAAAGTAAGGAATTATATTGTGTTTTAAAAAACAAATAAAACAAAGATGAAATTGATTAAAACGTAAATAAATATATTTTTTTTTTTCATATTAAAAAATTTAGTTTTTGGTCTACAATTGACATAAAATATACAGTATTCATTATAATAATTTAAGTTTGATTATTAAGTTAAGTTTAATAATAGTCAAGTTATCGACAAATTAAAAAATAAGTACCATCAAATTTTCGATTTCTATAACTCTCACAATTTTTAAAATTTTAAAACATCTTTTGGAGTCAAATTAATTTGTCGATAACTTGACTATTATTAAACTTAACTTAATAATCAAACTTAAATTATTATAATGAATACTGTATATTTTATGTCAATTGTAGACCAAAAATTAAATTTTTTAATATGAAAAAAAAAAAAATTATTTACGTTTTAATCAATTTCATCTTTGTTTTATTTGTTTTTTAAAACACAATATAATTCCTTACTTTTCCAACTTTAATTAAAAAAAAAAAATTTGGAGACTTTATTAGGCCTTGAGATGTTGTTCTCTTTATATGATTTTACCTTATAATCTCATGAATAAAGAGTCAAAAAATATTTCAATAAAAAACAAATGAATGTGATGCAAACTTCAACACTGTTTCTCTATGAATTAGAGGAATTTAATTTTCTAAAAATGCTGATATCTCAAGATCTAATCAAGTCTCCAAGATTTTTCTTTTTTGAAACTAAAGATGAAAGAATAAGGAATAATATTGTGTTTTAATAAATAAAGTAAAAAGGGTCAAAATTGATCAAAAAGGCAAATAAATTTTTATTTTCACTTTTTTCTGGTCCAAATTAAAAAATTTAATTTTGGGTCTACAATTAACATAAAATACACAGTATTCCCTGATAATTGGCGTTGGAGTTATTAAAATCGGTTTAATAATAATGAAGTTATAGATAAATGAAAAATAAGTACCATCAAAGTTCAAACTGCTATAACTCTCACAATTTTCAATATTTTGAAAAATCCTTTGGGGTCGAATTACTTCTAGTATAGAACTATAATTTTGCTGAAAAGAACTAAAATTGAAGGACCACTTGAAGATTTACTTTTTTTTGACATGTAAAGACCCTCAAACTTTTATGAAAAGAAAATTCTGCTGAATTAAAATTTGGTTAAATAGAAATTCTTTAAATAAGAAGTTTGTGTTAACAAAATTTTGTAAAACAAAAATTATGTTAAATATAAATTCGCTAAACTTAAAATTCTGTTAAGTACAAATCCAGATTTATTAAAATTTGATTAAAAACAGTCTCGAAGAACGATAACACAGCCTCACAAACAAAAGTTTGTCTCAGACACTACAGTAATGTATTTCTACTTACTTTTTTTCACTGAATAATCAGATTGGTTAAAATTTTTGAAATAATTTAAAGACTCGGACCAAAAAATGCACATTAAAGGTCTGCAAAACCTGGAAAAGTCATGGAATTTTGTTCTAAGAAAGTCATAGCAACCCTGATAATTACATTAATTATTATTGTATAAAATGTTATTGAACTTAAAACTAAGAAGATTGTACTTTTTTAAAAAGTTGTTTACATATTTATTTAAAAATTAAAATTATAAGTCAATTTTCAGAGGGGGGCAAGCCCATACATTGCCCCCTCGAGACATTTCTAGGGGGGGGCATTGCCCCCTGTGCCCCCCGGCTCCGCCGTCCCTGGTTGAATGACAGAAATTAAAAAAAGAACTCAAGCCCTCAAATGGAAAAACAAACGATGCTATTTTGACTAGTCGAAATTTTTTGCAATTTAAAACACAGGAGAAGAGGGTCAGGAATCGGGATGGTGTCGTAGAAGTGCTAGCGCGAGGACTCTAGTAACAATGGACATATCCGTGTATGTGTTTCCGGTCGGTGAGCACCTTCCGGTTGTGAATTACGCGGGTGAATAAATATAGTCGAGACCGCGTAGCCACAGGAGAATATTACGCTTCGAGAGGGTGAAAGCCGAGCTAATGAAATTGAAATGTACGAGAAAGGAAGGATTAGTCCTGGAGATGAGGTATGCTCACTTCATAACTCCTCATTGAATTTTCCCAAGGAATGACTCGAGTGGCCTTATACATATGCTCAACTATAAAATCAAATAACGAAAACATCCTTTACCTACACAAAGACAGAAATAACAGAATGATTTGATTCTATTTGTCAAAAAAAAAGGAAATTTTTTTTATCAATAAAAAAAAACACATTTCAATCTCCCATCGCTTTTCTAACTTCGTTAATAATTTGCGCATTGTTGAAAACAATATCAGCTATTGAAATTTATTCTTTTGAAATTTCTCATAAAATTGAATTGTTCATATGTTTAAAACCATTTGTGTTTTAATTGATTCAAGCTAGCGCAATTCTATCGGAAAAATAAAAATTGGAAAAAATGTGAAACTAAATGCTTTGTAGCTATTAAATTGTTTGCAAAATGAATAATGGAAACGTTTAACTATATTTTTTCTGATGCTTTCTTTTTGCTTGTTTTTACTATTGCCAATTTTTCTCTCAAAAATTAACAAAGATTTAGAATTAAAGTGTAAAATCGGAAAGAAGAAGAATTAAAGTAATGGACACTTTTAATTATCCATGAGTTAATTTTGATGGAAAATTACATTTAGTTGCTTGTTTCAATGAAAATGCTGCACCATAAACTTGCAAATGTAAATAATTATATTTAAAAAACTAATTATATTAATGGGTAAAGTTGACTACGGACCAAAGAGTCTTTCTAACTCTCAGCAGACTTTGAAATATACAGTAATATTCAAATTGTTAATATCATGTTCCTTTATTAAAGAGTATATTCCCGAGTGAGATATAGTAAATTTTGTTCTACACTTTATTATAATTAAATAAAAGCTTCTCCTCAACTAAAATTTTGATTAAAGATTTGAATATTTTAGTACTTTGCATAAAATTTTAAGCAACTGCGCAAGAATGATTAACAAGTCTGTTAAAGCCGTGGTGTGCTGATACAAACATTGCGGCTTAGGGTATACCACTGCTCCTAAATGCTTATACGCTAAAGGGTTAAAGACGACGCTTATGATTATATTCTCGTGCTTCTATTACCATAAATTAGCAAACTGAAAATCTCATTTTGCCAGAATTACAACTTTTTACTTTCCGAACAACTTTTGAAATTTTCAATAATGAGGGATGATTATTTATTGATAGAACGTTCGACATCCTTTCTTAAAACAAAAAGAGACTCGATCTAGAATCTTCGAAATCGCATTATAAATTGCATATAGATTAAGATAAGTACAAAGTTATACGTGTTGTGGGAAATGTTAGGGAAACAAGCTTTTAGCGCAAGTCAAAATCAAGTAACTTTGCTGCAAGTGTAGAAAGATTTAATTTACGTAAAATAAAATGAAAGAAGAAAAATTCGTAAAAGGTTTTTAAAATTAGGAAATTATAAAATATAGAACGCAGTACCATAAATAAATGTTTTTAAAAAATTAGAAATTAGGTAATTTATAAGATGAAAATTAAGCGATTTCAAGAAAGGGGAAACATTTCTAAGAAATATAAAAATGATTATAAAATAATATAAAAATTAATTCAAAATTCAAAAATAAGAAAAAAATTTAAAATGTCAAAAAATTTAAAGAAAAAGAAACAAATTTGAAGTAGAAGTCAAAAAAAGGAAGGAATAAGAAAAATTAAGCACACCCTGTAAAAAATAATAAAACAATATATATGAGAAAATGTTTATTAAAAATTTAACAAAATCTGAAAAATAAAAAAAAATATATATATTTTGATAGAAATCTGCAGAAAAATGAGAAGTACAAGGATAGAAATTTCCATTTCTTAAATACTGTTTTATTATTTTTTACAAGAAATTCTTAATTTTTCTTATTCCTTCTTCTTTTGACTTCTACTTCAAGTTTATTTCTTTTTCTTTAATTTTTTTTGCCTTTTCATAATTGTTTTATCATTCTTTGAATTTTTAATTAACTTTTATATTATATCATCATTTTTATAGTTCTTAGAAATGTTTCACCTTTCTTTAAATTGCTTAATTTTCATCTTATAAATTACCTAATTTCTAATTTTTTAAAAACATTTATTTGGTTCTAGAATGTACATAATTAGATAAAGTTAATATCTACAAAAAAAATCCTTCAAAAAATGAAGCCGAAGTTAGCCGCTACTTTTTGAAGTCTTTAAATATTTTAATTTTTCAATACAATTTTCAAATCTAAATAAAAAATAAATAACACAAAACGTAGCTGATAGGTAAAACTTCGCCTTAAAAAAAAAGGTCTAGGATAAGTAAACAATTTTTGTAGCATATTAGACAAATTTTTAAGATAATCATAACAACAGTAAATTTAGAAATATCAAGAAAATATGAAAATTTTATGAATCAGATTTCTAAAGGAAACCAGAAAGCTAAAGAAAATATTTTACTCTCCCCCCTCCCCCCACAACCCAATAATTATTTTTAAATTATTTCCCTAAATCTTAAATTTACCTTCTTCAAATTTCAATTATTGACATTCAATCAATGTAATTATTTATTGCTAAATTTTATATTACATTCATCGCAAATTTAAATTAATTTTTATAATTTACTATTATTTTTAGCATTTTGCAATTATTTTTTTCAATTTACAATCATTTTCATAACTTCTGAATTAATTTCCTGAACTTTCAAATATATATCTAAATTTTCAATTATTTTGTTCAATTTCCATTTCATTTTATTATTTTGCAATTATATTCTCCATCTTTTAATATTTTCATTATTTTTTAATTAATTTCCTCAATTTTCAGTTATTATCTCAAATTTAGATCATTGTCATCAATTTTCCATGTTTTAAACCATTTTTCAAATTACTTTCTTTTGCTTAAAAATAAATTCTGCAATTTTTCTATTACATATTTTTTTCAATTTCTAATTATTTTCATTATTTTAGCATATAATTTTTAAAAATATTATTTATTTATATGAAATTTTAATTATTTTTATCACTTTTTAATTATTTTTGTGATTTTTTTAACATGTTATATTCTAGGAATTTTCCAATTGCTTCTCTCAAATTTAATTTATTGTTTTCAATTTTTTACATTTAAATTATTTTCATCATATTTCAATTTTTTTTCTCAGTCTTAAACTATTTTCATCATATTTCAATTTTTTTCTCAGTAACTATTTTTAGCATATTTTAATTTTTTTACAATTATGAATTAATTTTATTATTTTTCAATTATTTTCCTCGATTGTTAATTATTATTCTCAATTTCTTAAATTATTTACTAAGATTTAAGTATTTTTTTAAAATTTTTGAATTATTTTCTTCAATTTTTAATTATTTTCATTTGTTCCCATAAGTTCCAAAAATTTTTATTAATTATCGTAAATTTTAATTATTTTTAGCTTTCTTTAATTCTTATCTGCAATTTTTAGTTATTCTCATTTTTTTCAATTAATTTCTAAGATCTTCATGTATTTTTCTCAAATTCCAAATATTTTATTTTTATTAAAGAAAAATGCTTTAACTTTTTCGATTGTTTCATTTAAGTGGGATTTACTTTTTTAGAACATATCATTGTTTGTATCAGTTTTGAATTATTTTTAAATTGTTTCCCTAAATCTTAAATTTACCTTCTACAAATTTCAATTATTGACATTCAATCAATGTAATTATTTATTGCTAAATGTTATATTACATTCATCGCAAATTTAAATTAATTTTTATAATTTACTATTAATTTTCTAATTTTTGGCATTATTATTTTCAATTTATAATCATTCTCATAATTTCTGAATCAATTTCCTATACTTTCAAATATATGTGACGCTCCGCGAGAGAAGGGACCTATCGCTGAGAAAGCAAACTTTAAAGAATGGACGGGCAAAGAGGAGGAAGAAAAATCGGGACGCTTAACATGCCCATGTTTAAAGCTTCATAACAAGAAAACTAATTGCAGGAATCAAATTTTGATTTTTGGAACTCAAAATGCAACTTAAAAACTATCAATTGCCATGAAAAAATCAAACTAATTAATTGTTTATTTCACGGGACGGTCGTTCAAAGAAAAATCAAAAAATGCGATATACTTAGTATGTCTAGGTTTGAAGCATTATAACAAAAAGTGTAATTACAAAAAAGAATTTTTGAAACATGGAACTGAAAGAACAACTCAAAAATTGTCTTTTAGCATAAAAAAATGAAAATTGATTTTTTCGGCGATAGGTCCCTTCTCTCGCGGAGCGTCACATATATCTCAATTTCCAATTATTTTGTTAAATTTTTATTTTTTTTTATTATATTGCAATTATTTTCTCCATCTTTTAATATTTTTATTAATTTTAATTAATTTCCTCAATTTTCAGTTATTATCTCAATTTTAGATCATTGCCATCAATTTTCCATGTTTTAAACGATATCTTAATTATTTTCATTTGATTAACAATAAATTCTGCAATTTTTCTATTATTTTCTTCGATTTCTAATTATTTTTATTATTTTGGCATATAATTTTTAAAATCATTAATTATTTATCTAAAATTTCAATTATTTGCATCAATTTCCAATTATTTTGTTCAATTTTTATTTTTTTTTATTATATTGCAATTATTTTTTCCATCTTTTAATAATTTTATTAATTTTAATTAATTTCCTCAATTTTCAGTTATTATCTCAATTTTAGATCATTGCCATCAATTTTCCATGTTTTAAACGATATCTTAATTATTTTCATTTGATTAAAAATAAATTCTGCAATTTTTCTATTATTTTCTTCGATTTCTAATTATTTTTATTATTTTGGCATATAATTTTTAAAATCATTAATTATTTATCTAAAATTTCAATTATTTGCATCAATTTCCAATTATTTTGTTCAATTTTTATTTTTTTTTATTATATTGCAATTATTTTCTCCATCTTTTAATATTTTTATTAATTTTAATTAATTTCCTCAATTTTCAGTTATTATCTCAATTTTAGATCATTGCCATCAATTTTCCATGTTTTAAACGATATCTTAATTATTTTCATTTGATTAAAAATAAATTCTGCAATTTTTCTATTATTTTCTTCGATTTCTAATTATTTTTATTATTTTGGCATATAATTTTTAAAATCATTAATTATTTATCTAAAATTTCAATTATTTGCATCAATTTCCAATTATTTTGTTCAATTTTTATTTTTTTTTATTATATTGCAATTATTTTCTCCATCTTTTAATATTTTTATTAATTTTAATTAATTTCCTCAATTTTCAGTTATTATCTCAATTTTAGATCATTGCCATCAATTTTCCATGTTTTAAACGATATCTTAATTATTTTCATTTGATTAAAAATAAATTCTGCAATTTTTCTATTATTTTCTTCGATTTCTAATTATTTTTATTATTTTGGCATATAATTTTTAAAATCATTAATTATTTATCTAAAATTTCAATTATTTGCATCAATTTCCAATTATTTTGTTCAATTTTTATTTTTTTTTATTATATTGCAATTATTTTTTCCATCTTTTAATAATTTTATTAATTTTAATTAATTTCCTCAATTTTCAGTTATTATCTCAATTTTAGATCATTGCCATCAATTTTCCATGTTTTAAACGATATCTTAATTATTTTCATTTAATTAAAAATAAATTCTGCAATTTTTCTATTATTTTCTTCGATTTCTAATTTATTAGTTTTATTATTTTGGCTTATAATTTTTAAAATCATTAACTATTTATCTAAAATTTCAATTATTTGCATCAATTTTCAATTATTTTTGCGATTTTTTAATTATTCTCTTGAATTATTTCGCTTATATTTTATTCAATGTTTTCAGTTCTTCACATTTAAAATAATTTTCATCATATTTCAATTTCTTTTTTCGATCTAAAATTACTTTAAGCATATTTTAATTATTTTTTTAAATTATGAATTAATTTTATCATTTTTCAATTATTTTCCTCCATTGTTAATTACTATTTTTATTTTTTATTTATTTATTTATTTTTTAAAATTTTTTTTTTAAATTGTTTAATTTTTTTCTTCAATTTTTAATTATTTACAAGTTTATTTATATTTAATAATTTTAGCTGTATTCAATTCTTATCTCCAGTTTTTAGTTTTTTTTTTCAATTAATTTCTAAGATCTTCATTTATTTTTCTCAAATTTCAATTATTTTATTTTTTATTATTATTATTTTGCAAAAATTAATTTCCTTCAATTTTCAATTTTTTTCATTTGTTTTATAATTTCAAAAATTTTAAACTATTTATCTGGTTTTTCAATATTTCATTCAATTATTTATATTATTTTCTTTAATTTCCAATCACTTTCGCTCTTTTCTATAATTTCCAAAAAGTTTTTAATTATTTCTCTTTTATTAAAAATTATTCTTTTAAAGTATGTTTATCTTTTTTCATTTATTTTCTCTAATTTTTACTTATTTTTCAGAAAATTTTCTTTAACTTTCCTTTATTTCAAATATATTATGTATTTTTTTCTCAATTATTTTCTCACTATTTTAATTATTTTTTCAATTTTAAATTATGTATCTCAATTTTCAATAATTGTTTTTTCAATTTTCAATTATTTTCTCTAAGTGTTCATTATTCAATTTTTTTAATTTATTTTTAAGATTTTCAAGTATTATTCTGAAATTTAAATTATTTTCTTTATTTTTAAAACATTACCATGATATTTAAATTACTTTCTTGAAATTGATTTCATTTTTCTTTTTCAATTTATGTGCAAAATTTGCTATTATCTTGTTTAAATTCTATTACTTTTTGCAATTTTTTTTAATTCTAAAATTTTATAAATTTTGTCTTAAATAAATATTTATTTTATTTATTTATTTATATATATTTATTTTTAAATATTATGGAGGCCGTGTACAAATTACGTAAGGGAAAGAGGGGCGTATTAAAATTTTACGGAAAGTTACGAGGAGGGAGGGGAGGGTTTTCGTTCATTTTAAATATAAAAATGATTATAAAATTCCTCAAGTATAAAACACAAATAAGTAATTTCACAGTTTGACTTAATTTTTTAAACCTTACGTAACTTATAGTTCAACTACATATTTACTTTAATTTGACCACTAATTTTTAACAACACAAAATTACTCAAATTAACCACATAAAAATGGTAAGACCAACTAAGAAAAGTTTCTTTTACTTCTTTCCGGTCAACTACCCAGCGGTAGTTGAATTTCTCATCTACATTTTTATCAGTGTATATTATATTTTCTACGTATGTATATATAACGTATTTTTGAAACACTTGTTTAAAGTAGGGGAGACTGGGGCAAAGGTGCTAACCGGGGTAAAGATAATAATCACAATATCTTCATTATTTATGAATTATTAAAACTTTCTTCTATATACGAATCGTTAATTTCATTGATGGGACGATATTATAAAGAAAAAATGTTTATTTTCAATGTAAATTGAAAAATTTGAGTAAAAAACTGTTTTAGTAAAAAAAAATGGTAAATTAAATCTTCATTATATTAAAGTTTAAAAGAAATTTAAAATTGATTACGTCATAAAAGTTTGATGTTCTATTAAATTAAACATCCACCTATCATATATTCGTTGATTTGAGCTTAGATTCAAGGTTGAAAAATATTAAATTTACAATATTAAAAAGACTTGACGTTTGGGGTAAAGATAATAACGTAATGAAAATATTCAAACGCCAAGCAGCTTTCAACTGTTTTCAGCTGTTTTTTACAAATGCAAGGTTAAATCACACATATCAGTATTTTTTATAAAAATTACCGTGAATATACCCTAAAATATGTTCTGCAGATATTTTTATACTGCTTTAGATAACAAAGAATTGTAATATAAAAAAATATTCTCCGAAATATTTGCACTTTTAGAAAAAATAGCCTTATTACCATTACCCCGGTACTTGGGGTAATGGTGATAATTTGTACTCTTTTACAAATTATATTTTTATTCAA
The DNA here is from genome assembly GCA_037103525.1 of Ganaspis brasiliensis. NCBI lineage: Eukaryota > Metazoa > Arthropoda > Insecta > Hymenoptera > Figitidae > Ganaspis > Ganaspis brasiliensis. The sequence continues at coordinate 2,290,513 of JAZKLR010000055.1, read as the reverse complement.
TCAAGACTTTTCTAAAATATTTAATGATTGTGGAGAAATGTTGAGTGATAAATTAGAGTTTTATAATAATAAAAGTTTACTTAAGTATCATGTTTAGTTACATTTTTATGAAGCAAAATAAATAAAGGTAGCACCTTTGCCCCACTCTCCCCTACTCACTTAGGCCTTTTTCGTCTATGCTTGGAAATTTTACCCTTACACATATTATACTTTTAAATCAAACTGTCATTTCGTTATATTTACAACAAATTGTGTTCATATTCTAGAAATTGAAATCTCTTCTGAGCGGAAATTGAATTCAATGCAGTTAATATCCGGCGATTAAAGTAAACATCAAATTCACATTTTAAAAAACGTAAATTCAAATCTAAAAAATTCAAAGAACGATTGAAATACAAATAAATGATATTAAAGAGCTTTTTTAGTAGTGAATGATATAGAGGAATGGAGTATTGACCAAGAGCAGATGGTCCAAGCTGTCGAATTAAAATATCGTCTGCTAGCGATTCGTCACCTTGGCACTCTAGTAAGGAGAGAAGGTGACAAAAAGAATCTATCGGAGATTCGAAATAGACCTTTCTGTTATATGTCGACTATAGTAATCGACTGGTGAAAATCCGCTCTAGGAAGAGCCCAACTTGATTGCTCCTCGAATATCAAATAGGAAAACGACGACCTCTTCTTTCAGAGGTTCTTTTCTTTCATTCTCTATCGGCGACAGCGTGCTCTTTATTCTTGTTAGAGGAAAGAACTTCTTTTACGCCAATTGCTGCTCTCAGAAAACTGGAATAGTCTGCCTGCGATACTGTCGTTATATTGACTTTCTTCAATATCGTCAAAGATAAAGTGAATCTGGTATAAAATGTCTTCTCAACTTTATGACTGAAAAATTTCTCAGCATATTTATATGGGTTCCACTTAGTGAACTGATTAATGATTCAAATATTAATACAACACAATTATTAAATAACTAGGAAAATATAATTTTTAGAAATTATAAAATATAATATTAAATAGGGTAAATGCGGGGGTAGTCGGGAACTTAAGGATTCGATCTTAAATAATGATATTTTTCTTAAAATTAAAAAGTATTTTAACATATTGCTTTGTATGAACCGTTAAATGAGTCATCCATGATTAATTTCCATATAAATTTGCTACAAACATGTCAATATTTAATACAATATAGCTATTTTAATAAAAAATCAGAATATCAGCAGTAGTCGGACACTTGCTTGTAAAGTCGGACACAACTGTATCAGTAGTCGGACATTTTTCTTTTTTAAAATAATAAAATATTTCTTGGTTTTATGTTATAAAATCTATTAAATTCAATTACAGAAATAATCCTCAGGCAGCACGATTTAAATTTGTAAACCCATGTGGTGAATCTTAAATAAAAAAAGAAAGTTTTTTAGTTTTAAAATTTTATACCTCACTATGGCATTTTGAAGACAATCTGTCAAGTTCTGTTGTGATCCTTCAGTGAAAAGAAGGAATTCGTATAAAATCAAATTTTAGGTTATTTTTCTTTTGATGCAGAAAATGTTAGAAAGTTAACAAATTTATAGGTTATAAGTAGTTGTTTTTATGGTATTTACTTTTTCAGCATCTAAAATAATACGAGATATAATACAAGTAATATAGTGTCCGACTATACACAAACACTCTAAAATCTGACAGGTTAGGTCGGACACGTCAATTACGTCAATTATTTGTAAATTTAAAGTCATTTTAATGTTATTTTCACTTTTAAACATAAAATTATAGTTTTCATAATCACTTTATAACATTTTCAAACATAATTACAACCTACAAAACCTTATTTCGTACTAATAAAAATCTCTACCTCCTTAACGGCTGGAATAAAAAATCAGACAAACTGTCAAAACATCACGGTTGAGTAAATTATTGTTGAATTTTAACTAATTTACAAATCACCAGAGGGCGTTGACGGTAATTTTTATATTCTATAATTCTGACAAATTTGATAAAATAACTTTGTGAGAAGATTCCGATAGTAAATAATTATTTATTTAACTTCAAAACTGAAAGTGTCCAACTATCGGTACTGTCCGAAATTACCCGCACTTACCCTATAACAAATCGGTAAATAATATTTATCTAATATGAAGAAATAAATATTTTAAATATAATATTTAAAAATCAATTAATATGAATAAAATAGATATTTATTTAGGACAAAATTTATAATATTTTAGAATTAAAAAGAATTGCAAAAAATAATTAAAATTAAACAAAATAATTGCAAACTAATTGAAAAAAAATAGTGAAATCAATTAAAAATTGGGAAAAGTAATTTAAACAATTCGAAAAATGTTTTAAACATAAAGAAAATAATTTAAATTTGAGAAAAATACTTGAGAGTCTTAAAAGTAAATTAAAAAAATAATTGAATAATGAAAAGTTAGAGACATTAATTGAAAATTGAAAAAACGTGGTTAAAAATTTAGATAAATAAATTAAAATTAAAAAACATAATTAAAATTTGAGAAAATAATTAAACAAATTACATAAAATATTTTAATTAAAGGAAAGTTAAACAAAATTTGAGAAAAATACTTAAAGCTTTCAGAAGTTCATTGAAATAAATGAAAATAATTAAAAATTAGAGAAAATAAATGAAAAAAGATAAACATAATTTAAAATTGAACAGAACAAGTTTTAATTATAGAGAAATAAGTAAAAACTTTTTGGCAATTATGAAAAAGAACGAGAAAAAGAACAAAAGTAATTGAAAATTAAAGAAAATAATATAAAAAATAATATAAACAATGAAATAATTGAAAAGTCAGATAAATAGTTTAAAAATTTTGAAATTATAAAACAAATGTAAAGAATTGAAAATTAAAGGAAATAAATGTTGGAAAATAATTTAAAAATGTTTCTAAATTTTATAACTTGCCAAAAATAATTAAAATATGATACAAACAATGATAAGTTGTAAAAAATAAATGCCATTTAAGTGTGATAATTGAAAAAATTATATAATTCAATTATTTTCTCCAAGTTTCAAATGTTAAAATCATTTTTCAATTAGTTCCTTCAATTTTTAATTATTCTTATTTTTTAAATTATTTTCTAAAATTTTTAAATATTTTTCTTAAATTTTCTATTATTTTCTTCAATTTTTAATAATTTTCAATTTTCTTCTCAATTTTCAAATATTCAACTATGTATCTAATATTTCAATTATTTAATTCAATTTTCAATTATTTATATTATCTGTTTATTATTTTCTTTAATTTTCAATTACTTACGTTCTTTTCCATAATTTCCAAAAGGTTTTTAATTATTTATCTGAAATTTTCATTTTTCTATTCAATTTTCAATTAAATTTACGATTTTTTTTGTATTTTATGTATTTTTTGTCTTTTTTGGAATTATTTCTCTTAAATTAAAAATTGTTCTCTTCAATTTTAATTTATGCTTATTTTTTGTCATTTATTTTCTCTAATTTTTAATTTTTTTCTCTTTTTTTCAATGAATTTTTCTAAAAATTTCTTTAATTTTCCTTTATTTAAAATATATTATCTACTTCTCTTAAATTAAACATTGTTCTTTTCAATTTTAAATCATGTTTATTTTTTTTTCATTTATTTTGTCTAATTTTTAATTACTTTCTTCTTTTTTTTGCAATGAACTTCTAAAAGCTTTAAATAGTTTTCTGAAATTTTCTTTAATTCTCCTTTATTTAAAATATATTATGTAATTTTTCAATTATTTTCACAAACCTTTATTATTTTCTTTTATTTTAAAATTATTTACATTATTTTTTCATTATTTTCTTAAATTTTTAATCATTTTCATCATTTCTGAATTAATTTTCTAAAATTTTAATTATTTATCTCAAATCTATTCATTTTTTTCAATTTTCAATTCTTTTTTGCAATTTTTCATTATTTACATTTTTTCAATTTATTTCTAAAATTTTGAAGTATTTTTCTCAAATTTCCTTTTTTTTTATTCAATTTTTAATCATTTTCAATTCTTTTCATAATTTCCAAATTTTAATTTTTATCGGATTTTTATCTGATATTTCAATTATTTATTTGAATTTTACATTATTTATATTATTCGCATATTGTTTTCTTCAATTTTTTAATTACTTACGCTCTTTTTCATAATTTCCAAAAATTTTTAATTATTTATCTGAAATTTTCATTTTTCTATTTAGTTTTCAATTATATTTACGATTTTCTTGTATTTTATGTATATTCTGTATTTTTTGCAATTATTTCTCTTAAATTAAAAATTGTTCTTTTCAATTTTAAATTATGTCTATTTTTTCATTTATTTTGGCTAATTTTTAATTACTTTCTTCTTTTTTTTTGCAGTGAACTTCTAAAAGTTGTAAGTATTTTTCGAAAATTTCCTGTAATTTTCCTTTGTTGAAAACATATTATGTAATTTTTTCAATTACTATTTTTTTTTATTTGATTCAGAAGTACAGCCTAAAAATTAGATTTTTCTCAAAACCTAATTATTTTCTTTAATTTTAAAATTATTTTTTCATTATTTTCTTTAACTTTTAATCATTTTCATTATTTCTGAATAACTTTTCTAAAATTTAAATTATTGATCTCAATTTCAATCATTTTTTTCAATTTTCAAGTATTTTCTCCAATTTTCATTATCCAATTTTTTCCAGTTTATTTCTAAGATTTTGAAGTATTTTTCTCAAATTTCCTATTATTTTCTTCAATTTTTAATAATTTTCAATTCTTTTCATAATTTAAAAATTTTAAACTATTTATCTAATATTTCAATAATTTATTAAAATTTTTCTTTATTTATATTATTTGTTTATTATTTTCTTCAATTTTCAATTACTTAAGATTTTTTTAATAATTTCCAAAAAGTTTTTAACTATTTATCTGAAATTTTCATTTTTCAAATCAATTTTAAATTATGTTTATTTTTTTAAATTTATTTTGTCTAATTTTTAATAATACCTTCTTCTTTTTTTTTTGCAACAAACTTTTAAAATTTTCAAGTATTTTTTCTCAAATTTAAATTATTTGCTCTAATTTTAAAACATTTCTATTATTTTTTAAATTACTTTCGACAATTTTAATCGTTTTCATTATTTTTTTAAATTATTATATTTAAAATATTTACAATTGTTGATAACATAAGGTGTAGAAACTAATCGTGCCCCAGCGCGCATTGTTTAATTTAGTTAGATATAAGAAATTACAATGTTTATAATTTATATAAAACACTGTTCATAATTGTTATATTTAATAATAATTTTTTACACTTCATTGACTTATAGTTAATTTGTAATGATAATTATTTTGTTACTTATGCATTTTTTTTTTTTAATTAATTGTTTGTGTTTCAAAATAGTGGGGCTCATTCAAACATAGAAAATTCTCATAAATTCTCCGGAAGGAGAATATTCTCGGTTATATTCTCGAGAATGTAACCGGATTTTAAATTACTGAGAATTTTGCAACTCTATACAGGATAAAATGCAAATGCTGTATATAGCATTTGTGAAATAAGATATTATCGAACCAAATTCTATTATTTTCCAATATATTAAGCATTATACAATACATTATTAAAATTAAATAGCCTTTCCTGTGAATTGTATTTTCCAAGTTATTCACATTTTTAAAAAAAAATATTTCAAATATAGTATTTCAATATAAATAAAAAAGATTCTATTTATGTAAGACATAATTTATAAAATTTTCGAACAAAAAATTGAAGAAAATCATTGCAATTTAAACAAATATTTGCAAAATTTGTAAATTAATTGAAAAATAATGAAAATAAGTAAAAATTGAAGAAAATAAATGAAAATTTTTAGAAAAATGCATTTATATTCATTTTACATTTAAAAAATTGCAATTCTCAATAATATTTCTGTGCGAACAACGATCAATCGCAATTTCCAGACTTAAATTGCAAAAATTCAAAATTACTTATGTTATATATTCTTTTAAGATTTTAGTTATTATTATAAATATTTTCCTCTTAATTTAAACTCTATAATTATGTATTCCTCAAAATAAAGTTATAAATTTAAATACTTGTCATTCCTTTATCACGAGATGGCGCTATATTAAATGTTCTGCAGATGCTACCAACAACCTAAATTGACACTTGAGATTATTTTGAGAAATTTGAGTCTCATTTTGAGAAAAGTGAGTCTTATTTGGAATCGGAACTTAAAGCGAGAAGCAGCTCAAATAAGTGCCAGCGAGAATAATAAACAAGTATTATCTTTGTTAACAAAAATAAGTTAAAAAAATCTTTTTAATTGTTGAAAAATAAGTACAGTATCAGGGACGGCGGAGCCGGGGGGGGGGGGGGGGGGGGGGGGGCAGGGGGCAATGCCCCCCCCCCCCCCCTAGAAATATCTCGAGGGGCAATGTATGGGCTTGCCCCCCTCTGAAAATTGACTTATAATTTTAATTTTTAAATAAATATGTAAACAACTTTTTAAAAAAGTACAATCTTCTTAGTTTTAAGTTCAATAACATTTTATACAATAATAATTAATGTAATTATCAGGGTTGCTATGACTTTCTTAGAACAAAATTCCATGACTTTTCCAGGTTTTGCAGACCCTTAATGTGCATTTTTTGGTCCGAGTCTTTAAATTATTTCAAAAATTTTAACCAATCTGATTATTCAGTGAAAAAAAATAAGTAGAAATACATTACTGTAGTGTTTGAGACAAACTTTTGTTTGTGAGGCTGTGTTATCGTTCTTCGAGACTGTTTTTAATCAAATTTTAATAAATCTGGATTTGTACTTAACAGAATTTTAAGTTTAGCGAATTTATATTTAACATAATTTTTGTTTTACAAAATTTTGTTATAACAAACTTCTTATTTAAAGAATTTCTATTTAACCAAATTTTAATTCAGCAGAATTTTCTTTTCATAAAAGTTTGAGGGTCTTTACATATCAAAAAAAAAGTAAATCTTCAAGTGGTCCTTCAATTTTAGTTCTTTTCAGCAAAATTATAGTTCTATACTAGAAGTAATTCGACCCCAAAGGATTTTTCAAAATATTGAAAATTGTGAGAGTTATAGCAGTTTGAACTTTGATGGTACTTATTTTTCATTTATCTATAACTTCATTATTATTAAACCAATTTTAATAACTCCAACGCCAATTATCAGGGAATACTGTGTATTTTATGTTAATTGTAGACCCAAAATTAAATTTTTTAATTTGGACCAGAAAAAAGTGAAAATAAAAATTTATTTGCCTTTTTGATCAATTTTGACCCTTTTTACTTTATTTATTAAAACACAATATTATTCCTTATTCTTTCATCTTTAGTTTCAAAAAAGAATAATCTTGGAGACTTGATTAGATCTTGAGATATCAGCATTTTTAGAAAATTAAATTCCTCTAATTCATAGAGAAACAGTGTTGAAGTTTGCATCACATTCATTTGTTTTTTATTGAAATATTTTTTGACTCTTTATTCATGAGATTATATGGTAAAATCATATAAAGAGAACAACATCTCAAGGCCTAATAAAGTCTCCAAAATTTTTTTTTTTTAATTAAAGTTGGAAAAGTAAGGAATTATATTGTGTTTTAAAAAACAAATAAAACAAAGATGAAATTGATTAAAACGTAAATAAATATTTTTTTTTTTTTTTTATATTAAAAAATTTAATTTTTGGTCTACAATTGACATAAAATATACAGTATTCATTATAATAATTTAAGTTTGATTATTAAGTTAAGTTTAATAATAGTCAAGTTATCAACAAATTAAAAAATTAGTACCATCAAATTTTCGATTTCTATAACTCTCACAATTTTTAAAATTTTAAAACATCTTTTGGAGTCAAATTACCTCTAGTATAAAAGTATAATTTTTCTGAACAGCATTTAATTTTAATCGAAAGACCAGTTGCAGAGGTCTTTACACGTAAAAAAAGTAAATGCAAGTGGTCCTTCTTTTGTAGTGTTATTCAGCAAAATGATTAAAAATTATTAATAATAAAAAACCAGGATTTTATATGCTTTATTTTACTCCCCCCCCCCCTCATCTTTAATTAAAAAAAATAATTTAAAGACTTTATTAGGTCTTGAGATATTGTTCTCTTTATATGATTTTACCTTATAATCTCATGAATAAAGAGTCAAAAAATATTTCAATAAAAAACAAATGAATGTGATGCAAACTTCAACACTGTTTCTCTATGAATTAGAGGAATTTAATTTTCTAAAAATGCTGATATCTCAAGATCTAATCAAGTCTCCAAGATTTTTCTTTTTTAAAACTAAAGATGAAAGAATAAGGAATAATATTGTGTTTTAATAAATAAAGTAAAAAGGGTCAAAATTGATCAAAAAGGCAAATAAATTTTTATTTTCACTTTTTTCTGGTCCAAATTAAAAAATTTAATTTTGGGTCTACAATTAACATAAAATACACAGTATTCCCTGATAATTGGCGTTGGAGTTATTAAAATCGGTTTAATAATAATGAAGTTATAGATAAATGAAAAATAAGTACCATCAAAGTTCAAACTGCTATAACTCTCACAATTTTCAATATTTTGAAAAATCCTTTGGGGTCGAATTACTTCTAATATAGAACTATAATTTTGCTGAAAAGAACTAAAATTGAAGGACCACTTGAAGATTTACTTTTTTTTGACATATAAAGACCCTTGAGTAAGACGAAATATTAAATAGTTCAGGGTATTCGACAAAAATGGAAATTTAGCGTTTTATTAATTATATTAAATAACAATTAATGCAACTAAAATATCGGATAAATAATGAAGATTTGGTGAAATGGATATTCTAAAATTAAAAAATTCGTCGTATTAAAAATTCTGCTCAATAACAATTCTGTTAAATAAAAATTTGGTTTAATTTCACCGCAAAAAAAAGCTACACTGAAAACTTTTATGTATTAAAATAATCTGCAGCGCGATTCTTTAAGCCAATTTCAGATTATTTAAATTCCATTTGGTATAAAAAAAAGAGCGTTGCAGATTAATTTAATCTGAAACAATTTTCTGTGTATCCAAATAGGAGCTAACTCATTTTTCTCAGTGTAAGACAGTGAAGAAACGCTAAGATATAGTAATTTACGAAAAAGTGGATAATTTTTTTTAAAAAAATACTATTAACCAGGATTATTTTGTGCATAAAACATGCTTCATTCAATTTCAAAATTTTTAAAAGTAAGCATTTTTAATAGTAATTCCAGAAAGCGTAGCAACCCTGATTATATGTGACGCTCCGCGAGAGAAGGGACCTATCGCCGAAAAAATCAATTTTCATTTTTTTATGCTAAAAGACAATTTTTGAGTTGTTCTTTCAGTTCCATGTTTCAAAAATTCTTTTTTGTAATTACACTTTTTGTTATAATGCTTCAAACCTAGACATACTAAGTATATCGCATTTTTTGATTTTTCTTTGAACGACCGTCCCGTGAAATAAACAATTAATTAGTTTGATTTTTTCATGGCAATTGATAGTTTTTGAGTTGCTTTTTGAGTTCCAAAAATCAAAATTTGATTCCTGCAATTAGTTTTCTTGTTATGAAGCTTTAAACATGGGCATGTTAAGCGTCTCGATTTTTCTTCCTCCTCTTTGCCCGTCCATTCTTTAAAGTTTGCTTTCTCAGCGATAGGTCCCTTCTCTCGCGGAGCGTCACATATATGTATGTCTGTGTAGGTATATATATATATATATATATATATGCATTGCCCCCCCCTAGAAAAAATACCTTCCGCCGGCCCTGAATTTGAGTCTCATTTTGAGAAAAGTGAGTCTTATTTGGAATCGGAACTTAAAGCGAGAAGCAGCTCAAATAAGTGCCAGCGAGAATAATAAACAATTATTATCTTTGTTAACAAAAATAAGTTAAAAAAATCTTTTTAATTGTTGAAAAATAAGTACAGTATCAAACGACACTATGATTCAGTTTACAGAAACTCTCCCGAGAGCCACCAAGAGAATTGAGAATTTTGTAGGAAAATAAAGCTCGTGCAAATAAACAAAAAGTTGTGGTGATTAGAGTCCCTTAGAGAAAAGGAGAACGTCACATAAAAATGCCTTGAAAGGTTTAGGAAATTTCGAAGTAATCTTGGTGGTCACGTCGCTCTGGTTCGCAGAACTTTTCCAGGATGAGGCGAACGCGATAAGAATGAAAATGCGAAAAACGTCAAAGTGCGGAAAAAACACCAAGATACAAAAAGTAAGACAGTGAAAAATTGATGATAAGCCAGAAATATCATAAACAATGACTAGGCAGATAAATTGAAGAATATACAAGCAATTTTTTAAAAAGACAACATTAACAGCAGAGCAATAGAAGATTGTATTAGAAATAAAAACAATTCTAAAATACAATTAATGAAATAGTTTTTTTCTACAATCAATTCCGTAGGAATTTTTTTTTAATAAATGTTTTTAGCTACGCCATAACAAATAAAACATACTTCTCTTATTATCAAAAGTTTTTGACGAGATAACACACTCGTCAATTTTTCAATTGAATCGCGAAAATAGTATTATCGTCGTTCGAGTTGGGAAAATCAAGGGAGAAGAGAATCTGTGGTTCTTTTATGTCTCGAATGTTGGTAATCAACAGGATAAACTCACTCCACTTGTGGAACCCTCGAACATGTCGCAATGGAGGGTGTTGTCCTCCCTTCAACCAATGTCCATAAAGTCCTATACTATATCTAAGTAAAGGTATATAGTAGACATATCCATCAAATTGGAGGGGCTCGAGTAGATTAATCAAAAGATAATTTTTGCTAATAAAGGAAAGGGGAAATCGCGTCACATGTGAATTACGTTCAGTTACATCAAGTACACATATATACGTGTGGATAGTCATGCACGCTTTCCGTTTCACGTGACATTCCCAAAACATTAGGCGACATTCAACCAACGACTTTTCTTTCTTCAATGGCTTCGACGCGACATGCGGCCACAAACTGTTATTGACTTTGCGCTTTTTCATTACTTTTTTTTATATGACAAAGTTCGGTTTATACCTAAAAACTGCCATTCACTTTTACAAGCCCTTTTTATGGTGAATTAATCTTTGTAATCTAAGAATTTATGTGTTAAGGGAAGATTGTTTTTGTCTTCCGGGAGTCGATTATGTAGAATCACATTTGAATTCGAATACACATTCACATTTGCGTTTAATTATTATCACTAGACATTTTTTAAAAAAATTCCAAAAACCTTACTAATTGTATAGTAATTTAAAGTTTGACTGAATTAAGCAACGCGCGCTGGCGTGCAATTAATTTTATTTATACCTTGTGTTATCAAGAATTATAAATACTTTAAATATAGGGTCACAGAAAAAACTATCTGCGATTTTTGCTGCATGTGATTTTCAGGTGAATGGAATTCTTAAGATTAACTCTTAGATCATTGTTAAATGTCTCTTTATTTTGATGTTAAATTTACACATATGGTTGACTTTCTGCTGCAATGAAATTTTCACCCAAATCATATGTTAAATTAACAAAAATTTTTTTCAGTGGTCGTGTTAAAATTACTTAAGGGTGATTTTGAACCCACCACCCCCTCTTCTTACGTAAGGTTTAAAAAATTAAGTCAAAATTTAAAGTTACATATTTATGTTTCATAATTGATGAATTTTAATAATCATTTTTATATTTAAAATAAAGGAATAGATATTTTTATTGGTGGAACTGACGTCAATATTCAAAATGTTCAAAATATATATCCTTACATAAAAAATTATTTTCTCACCCCCCCCCCCTCCACCTCATAACTATCCGAAATATTTTGATACACCCCTCCCCCCAGTCCCTCTTAGGTAATTTTGTACACGGCCCCTATAATATTTAAAAATAAATTAAATAAATATTTATTCAGGACAAAATTTATAAACTTTTAGAATGAAAAAAAATTGCAAAAAATAATTGTATTTTAACAAAATAATAGCAAATTTTGCAAATTAATTGAAAAAAATAATTAAAATATGAGAAAATAATTGGAAAAAATACATAATGTATTTTAAATAAAAAAAAGTTAAAGAAACTTTTCAGAAAAATACTTGAAAATTATAGAAGGTAATTAAAAAAAATAAAATAAATAAAAATTAGAGACAATAAATGAAAAAAGATAAACATAATTTAAAATTAAAGAGAATCATTTTTAATTAACGAAAAATAATTAAAAACTTTTTGGAAATTATGAAAAAGAACGAAAGTGATTGAAAATTAAAGAAAAAATTATAAACAATGGAATGAAATAATTGAAACGTCAGATAAGTAGTTTAACATTTTGGAAATCATAAAACAAATGAAAATTGAAGGAGATAAATTTTAGGAAATAATTAAAATATGATTTTAAAATTTGAAACTAGAAGAAATTAATTAAAATATGATACAAACAATAAATATTTCTAAAAAATAAATGACATTTGAGTGAAATAATTGAAAAAATTACAGAATTTTTCTTAAATAAAAATAAAACAATTGAAATTTGAGAAAAATAAATGAAAATCTTAGAAATTAATTGAAAAAAATGAGAATAACTAAAAATTGAAAATAAGAATTGAAGAGAGATAAAAATAATTGAATTTTACGATAATTAATAAAAAATTTTGAAAATAATTCAAAAGTTTTCGAATAATACTTAAAAATCTTGGTAAATAATTTTAGAAAATAAGAATGATAATTAACAATGATGAAAAAGAATTAAAAAATAATTAAAAAAATTTAAAACTTGAAGAAAATAATTGAAAACATGATACAAACAATGACAAGTTGTAAACAATAAATAACATTTGAGTGAAATAATTGAACAAATTACAGAATTTTTCTTAAATGAGAAAAATAATTAAAATTTGAGAAAAATAATAAATTAATTGAAAAAAATGAGAACAACTAAAAATTGGAGATAAGAATTAAAGAATGCAAAAAATAATTGAAATTAACGATAATTAATAAAAAAAATTTGGAAATTAAAATTATGAAATTATATAATTATGAATTATAAATGAAAAAAATTGAAAAGTACAGGAAACAATTCAAAAATTCTAGAAAAATACTTAAAAATCTTAGTAAATAATTTTAGAAATTGAGAATAATAATTAACAATCCAGGAAAATAATTGAAAAATGATAAAATTAATAAATAATTGAAAAAAATAATTAAAATATGCTGAAAATAATTTAAGATTAAAAGAAAAAATTGAAATATAATGAAAAGAATTTAAATGTGAAAAATTAAAAAAAGTAAATAAAATTTGAGAGAAATAATTGAAGAAATCATAAAACATATGTTTAAAAAAAGAAAATAGTTACAAAATTACTTAAAAATGTTTTATTCAAGTGAATATTTACAAAATCTCAATAATAATTAAAAATTGATGAAAATAATTGAAATTTCAGATAAATAATTAATAATATTGACAATTATATGCCAAACAAGAATTAAAATAATTAGAAATGAAAGAAATAAATAAAAAAATTGTAGAATTTATTTATAATTTTTAAGCAAAGAAAATAATTGTAATATTGTTTAAAACATTGAAAATTGATGACAATGATCTAAATTTGAGATAATAACTAAAATTGAAAAAAATGAAAATATTAAAAGATAAAGAAAATAATTGCAAAACGATAAAAGCAAATGAAAATTGAACAAAATAATTGAAAATGGAGAAATATATTTGAAAGTTTAGGAAATTAATTCAGAAATTATGAAAATAATTATTAATTGAAAATAATAATTGAAAAATGTTACAAACAATGATATGTTCTAAAAAAGTGAATCCCATTTAAGTGAAATAATTGAAAAAATTACAGGCTTTTTCATAAATAAAAATAAAATAATTAAAATTAGAGAAAAATAAATGAAGATCTTAAAAATTAATTGAAAAAAAATAACTAAAAACTGAAGATAAAAATTGAAGAAAGCTAAAAATAATTGAAATTTACGATAATTAATAAACAAATCTTGAAATTAAGAGAAAAAATCAAAATAATTAAAAATTGAAGCAAATAATTCAAAAATTTTAAAAACAATACTTAAAAATCTTAGTAAATAATTTTATAAAATAAAAATAATAATTAACAATCGAGGAAAGTAATAAAAAAATGATAAAATTAATTCATAATTTGAAAAAATAATTAAAATATGCTAAACATAATTTAAGATTAAGAAAAGAAATTGAAATATGATGAAAATAATTTAAATGTGAAAAACTTAAAACAGTAAATAAAATTTCGGAGAAATAATTGAAAAAATCATAGAATATAGGTTTAAAAAAAGAAAATAATTACAAAACTAGCTCAAAAATTTTAATTTTTGAGAATAATTAAAAAATCGCAAAAATAATTGAAAATTGATGAAAATTATTAAAATTTCAGTTAAATAATTAATAATTTTGAAATTTATATGCCAAAATAATAAAAATAATCAGAAATTGAAGAAAATAATAGAAAAATTGCAGATTTTATTTTTAAGTAAAGAAAAAAAAAAGATGAAGGAAATAATAGCAAAATAATAAAAGGAAATGAAAATTGAACAAAATAATTGAAAATTGAGATATATATTTGAAAGTTCAGGAAATTAATTCAGAAATTATGAAAATGATTAAAAATTAAAAATAATAATTGCAAAATGACAAAAATAATATTAAATTATAAAAAAGTAATTTAAATTTGCGATGAATGTAATATAACATTTAAAAATAAATAAGCAAATTAATTTAATGTCAATAATTGAAATTTAAAGAAGGTAAATTTAAGATTTAGGGAAACATTTAAAAATAATTAAAAATTGCAGAAATCAATTGAAAATCGATAAAAATAGTCCAAAACTGTAGTTTATGTAATTGAAATTATAATTATAAAAGAATGATAAAAAATTGAAGAAATTTTTAAATCACTTCAAATTTAGTATATTCGATACTTGGATTAATTGAACTTTTAATAAATGCAAGTTCACATTAACTGAAATTTGAAGAAATTAAAATTGCTATAAATTTAAGATTTGAAAATATTTTAAGAAGGTGAAATATGATTTAAAATTAAAAAATAACTTGACTTTTTTGAAATTAATTATTTTTAGTTTGATAACTAGTTGGGGTACCAACTTTAGATACTTTTGACTAAAAAGAAAAATTTGTATGGGTTAACCTCCAATTAAATTCAATATTTTTGAATTCCATGCAGTGATGATTTTAAGCTAGATAGACATTTAACAAAATACTAAGTTTTACTACATCCAGAGAAGTGATACATTTTTGACACAGAGTTAAGTTATTTGTGCCAAATAAAAATATCTTTGTCTCAGAGCCTACTAAATTTTTTATTTGATTCAAATAAGGAAATTAGTTAGCTCAGAGTTAATATATTTTTTTTCTGAGTGTGGATGCGCGAACGGAGCTTTGCAATTTAGGGTGGTCCTTAAAATGAGAAGTTTCGAATTTTAAAGTACTCACCCCCTCATTTTGTTACTAGTCGAAAAAGAAGAGATACGTATTTTTTTATTTTTTTTTATTTTAATATTTGATGGTGCCTCATCGACCCTGAAATTTCCCATGTATTTTGCATGGGGAAAAAACAATTTTTCGTAGATTTGCAATAAAATCATGAAAAATCAACATTTTTTTACCGGATTACTCTGTTTCTCTTAAAAAATGTTCAAACAATGACATTCAATAATTTATTTATGAATTTTTTATTATTAACTATTTTTTACAGGGCCGTAAAAATATCCCATAAATAGCAAAATTATGGAAAAATCGTTAAAAAATATTTCTTATCACATTTTACAATATTTTACACTAAAATTTCGTTTAATTACATGGAAATTAACAACTAACAATTGTTGCATGTGTTTTTTAAATTGTTTAAACAAATTAATATTGTTTATTTGCAACTTTTCATCTAATGGAGCTAGAGAGCTGTAACTTTTTCCTAATTTTGCAACTATCTTAGCCTAGTGAAGCGCAATATTACTAAAAAACTAAAATATACAATTACAAAAATTGTTTAAACAAATTCATATCGTTTATTTGCAACTTTTCATCTAATAGAGCTAGAGAGCTGTAATTTTTTCCTAATTTTGCAACTATCCAAGCCTAGTGAAGCCCAATATTAGTAAGAAACAAAAATATACCATTATAAACAATTTTTAAACAAACTAATATTGTTGATTTGCAACTTTTTATCTAATAGGGCTAGAAAGCTGTAACTTTCTTTATATTCGCAAGCTTTTATTTTTGGAAAGGTAAGAATGAATGTAAAACACAATAATTGTGCAGAAATTCTGCAGTTTACTATTTAAACAAAACGCGACAAATTTCTTTACCATTACAGCATTGTTTCTGTTAACATTTTTTTATTTCAGTCTGAGAGTCTGGGAACTGTTTACTATATTCCGTAACAACTTATAGAAAGTGCTGTTATTGATCCTCATCTCTTACTATTAGATCATTATAATCTGTCATTAATTTAACATTTCACTCCGCAATATCAATAGTCACTTTTTAATCCTGGACATAATTTTTAAACAAACTTTTGTCGCAGTAAAAAAAGACAAACTTGAAGAGACAAATTGATAAATTCCCAAGAATTAATAACTTATCATCACTTACAATTCTCTTAATTTCATTGATAAAAAATTAGAAAATATACCATATTAATATGTTGAAAAAATTTGAATGATTGTTGATTTTACTTTGCTGTTAGTACTGGGCTTTATGTAGCTTAAAAAGTTGCAAAATTAAGAAAAAATTAAAACACTCCAACTCAATTAATTGAAAAGTTGCATATAAACAATATTAATTTCTTAAAACGATTTTCATAATTGTGGTTTTTGTTTATTATTAGTATCGGGCTACACTAGGCTTCAATAGTTGCAAAATTAGGAAAAAGTTACAGGTCTCTAGCTCTATTAGATGAAAAGTTGCAAATAAACAATATTAATTTGTTTAAACAATTTTTATAATTGTATATTTTTGTTTCTTACTAATATTGGGCTTCACTAGGCTTCAATAGTTGCAAAATTAGGAAAAAGTTACAGGTCTCTAGCTCTATTAGATGAAAAGTTGCAAATAAACAATATTAATTTGTTTAAACAATTTTTGTAATTGTATATTTTAGTTTTTTAGTAATATTGCGCTTCACTAGGCTAAGATAGTTGCAAAATTAGGAAAAAGTTACAGCTCTCTAGCTCCATTAGATGAAAAGTTGCAAATAAACAATATTAATTTGTTTAAACAATTTAAAAAACACATGCAACAATTGTTAGTTGTTAATTTCCATGTAATTAAACGAAATTTTAGTGGAAAATATTGTAAAATGTGATAAGAAATATTTTTTAACGATTTTTCCATAATTTTGCTATTTATGGGATATTTTTACGGCCCTGTAAAAAATAGTTAATAATAAAAAATTCATAAATAAATTATTGAATGTCATTGTTTGAACATTTTTTAAGAGAAACAGAGTAATCCGGTAAAAAAATTTTGATTTTTCATGATTTTATTGCAAATCTACGAAAAATTGTTTTTTCCCCATGCAAAATACATGGGAAATTTTAGGGTCGATGAGGCACCATCAAATATTAAAATAAAAAAAAAATAAAAAAATACGTATCTCTTCTTTTTCGATTAGTAACAAAATGTGGGGGTGAGAACTTTAAAATTCGAAAATTCTCATTTTAAGGACCACCCTAAGACAGACAGACATTTTTTGCAATTTTAGATTCCCGACATGAAAAAGTATAAAAAATTTTTCAAGTTTTGAGCAATACACAGACAGAGATTTGATTTTATAAATACAGATATAAATATAATAAATTAAATTCTTGTTTTAAAATTAAATATAAGATTTTATTTTATGTAAGAATTACACTTTTCTCATTTTTCGAATAAGTTTTTAAAGAATTAGGAATCTTATCGCATTTCAGTGCAGCAAGACATCCAACATCGAGTTTCGAATCTAAAGACGTTAGTGAGTTACGATCGATGATTAAATTTGCCAGTTTTCACGTCAAAGATGTCACTCTTGGAATGGAAAATGGAAGGAGAAGTAAGCTTTCAAATATAGGAGTAGTAAGTGAAGGACCGTTGCATCGACTGGTCCTGGAACAGGACCAAGCTTCAACTTCCTAACCGAATTGTTAACTCGAGGTTGGTGGCAGCAGAAGCAAACTTGCCCGTTAACTTCTTGGCGACGATGTCACCAGAGATACGGAAAGAGACTTCAGGAGGATCGGGGAAACGAGTGGGTGGTTAGGAGACTAAGTAAAAAGATGGAAGGTCTGACTGCTGATTTAGTAAACATAATCTGAATATCTGATTGGCCTTCTTGTAAGTTTCCTGTGCCATTTGACGTTACTCAACAACTGACACAATATTTTTTTTTTTTAAATACATTCTTATTGTTTCATCGTTTTATTTAAATGTCTTAATTTCTTTCAAGAAGATTATATATATTTCTAATTATGTAATTATATATCACAGTAAAAAAAAAAATTATTTTAATTTATTTAATTTTGCGAAATACGCCTTTATATTTAAAATATAACTTTATACTTAAATTTAAAATTTATACATTCTTATAAGCGTATTAATTATAATAACCCCTATGGGGTTTCCTATTTTAAAAGAATGAAAAATGACGAAATAATTGCAAATTGAACAACTGGACTGAAAATCGAAAAAAATAATTGAATAAGGAAACAAAATTGAGGAAATAAATTGAAAAATTAAGAAATAAATTGGAAATTTAAAAAAAGAATTGAAAATTTAAGAATTAAATTAAAATTTGAAAAAATAATTGATAATTGAAAATAAACAGCACACAAAGCAGGCGCATTGCGCCTACAATCTAGGGTTTCGTGGTCTTCTGTTACTCTATGTTTCCGTCTGTCTCACATGCAATCTGAAAAGCTGAATAACATAGGAAACTTAAAGTGACACAGGTTACTTGAAGTGATATAGGCTACTTGAAGTGAGATAGGCTACTTGAAGTGTGACATAGGCTACTTGAAGTGACATAGGCTACTTGAAGTGTGACATAGGCTACTTAAAGTGTGACATAGGCTACTTGAAGTGACATAGGCTTCTTGAAGTGACATAGGCTACTTGAAGTGACATGGGCTACTTGAAGTGTGACATAGGCTACTTGAAGTGACAGGCTACTTGAAGTGACATAGGCTACTTGAAGTGTGATATAGGCTACTTGAAGTGACATAGGCTACTTGAAGTGTGACATAGGCTACTTGAAGTGACATAGGCTACTTGAAGTGACATAGGCTACTTGAAGTGTGACATAGGCTACTTGAAGTGTGACATAGGCTACTTGAAATGTGACATAGGCTACTTGAAGTAACATAGGCTACCGTGTACGACGGACGGACGGACGGACGGACGGACGGACGACAAAGTCTCACTATAAGGGTTTCGGTCCCGAACCACGAAACCCTAAAAAAAGGTACAAAATAATGACAATAATTAACAATTGAAAAAAAAATTCAAAAAATGACTAGGTATATTAATAGGCAACTGAACAAAATAATTGAAAAAATTAGACAAGAAATATTGAATTTAAAGAAAATAATTGCAAATTGAAAAATTAAGAAAATTATAGGAATAAATGTTGGAAATAATTTCACATTTAACAAAATCGAAAAAAAATAATTAAAATTCAAGAAAATAATTGAAAGTTGAAGAAAATAATGAAAAATTGAAATTTAAAATACATAGTTGCAAATTGAAATAAAGTAATTGAAAAAAGCCGAGAATTACTGAATATAGAAGAAAGAAATGAAAACTGAAGAATGGAAATAAAAATTTAAAAAAATAATTGTAGGTATAATTGTATTTAAAATTAGAGAAATTTAATGATAATCGAAAAAAAAACAGAAAAAAGGCGATAATTTTTTAATATTAAAGAAAATAGTTAACAAAATTGGAATTTAAATTTGAAGAAAATAATTAAGAATTGATGAGAATAGTTCTGAAATTGAATAATTACATTGGAATTAAAAAAAAAATTAAGAGTGAAAAAAATAATTGAAAAAGTCTAAGAATTATTGAATATTGAGGAATTAATCGAAATTTGCTAAAAATAATTGAAAATTAAAGAAAATATTTGAGAATTGAAGAAAATAATTAAAAAATGAAGAAAATATAAAAAAAATGAAGAAAATAATTGTCATCTGAAAACAATATTCGAAAACTGACTAGATTAATAGACAACTGAAAAAACTATTAAAAAAAAAAAAAAAAAATATTAAATTTAAAGAAAATAATTGAGAATTGAAAAATTAAGAAAATTATAGGAATAATTGTTGGAAATAATCAGAGAAAAGATTTGTTAAAATTAACAAATAATCGTAAAATTGAAGGAGAATAATAAATTGTCAATTGGAACCCTATAAAAATTATAGAAAAAAATTGTAGAAAATAAATGAAAATTGAAGAATTCAATTGTAAATTAAAGAATTGTAATGATATTTAAATAAAATAATTGATAATTGAGAAAATGCAAGAATTATTGAATTTTGAATAAAATAATTGAAAATTGAAGAAAAAAATTTAGAATTGAAGGAAATAATAAAAAATTTAAGAAATAATTTGAAGATTTAAGAATTAAATGAAAATATCAAAAACATAATTAATAAGTACAAAATAAAAATACAATATGACGTAAATAATTAACTATAAAAAAAAATAACAACTGAAAAAAAATTAGAAAAATTGTGAAAATAATCGGCATTTAAACCCAAATTTTTTTTTAATATTAATGAAAAATCATAAAATTGAACGAAAATAATAAATTTTCAATTGAAAAACGATGAAAATGAAGGAAAAGAATTGTAGAAAATAAATGAAAATTGAAGAAATCAATTGGAAATTGAAGAATTGTAATGATATTTAAATAAAATAATTGATAATTAAAAAAATGATAGAATTATTGAATAATGAATGAAATAATTAAAAATCGAAGAATGAAATTGAAAATTGAAGAAAATAATTAAAAATTTATGAAAGAAACTGAAAATTAAAGAATTAAATTAGAATTCAAAGAAAATAGTTTATAATTAAAGTAAAAATTACAATATGACGAAAATAATTAACTATTAAAAAAAATAATAAACAATTGAAAAACAAATTAGACAAATGGTGAAAATATTCGGCATTTGAACCAAAATTTTTTTTAAATTAATGGAAAATCATAAAATTGAACGAAAATAATAAATTTTCAATTCAAAACAGATGAAAATTAAGAAAAAAAACTGTAAAAAATAATTGTGTATTGAAGAAATCAATTGGAAATTAAAGAATTGTAATTATATTTTAACAAAATAATTAATAATTAAGAAAATGATAGAATTATTGACTATTGAATGAAATAATTAAAAATTGAAGAATGCAATTGAAAATTGAAAAAAATAATTAACAATTAATGAAAGAAATTCAAGATTAAAGAATTAAATTGGAATTTAAAGAAAATAGTCGATAATTAAAATCAAAATTACAATATCACGAAAATAATTAACTATGAAAAAAAATAAATTAACAATTGAAACAAAAAATAAACGAAAAATGATGACAATAATAGGCATTTAAACCAAAAATTTTTTAAAATTAATAAAAAATCATAAAATTCAACGAGAATAATAAATTCTTAATCGAAAACCGATGAATATCATGGAAAAAATTGTAGAAAACAAATGAAAATATTTTATTAATTTTTTTAAAGATTTTATTAATATTATTAGAACTGATATTTATAAATTCTAATTTTAATCAATTTAAATGCATTTTTTAAAAAGTATCTGATTTAAACTAAAAAATATCAAAGTGCGAAACTTCTGGTGTGAGAGATAAAAAATCAATTTTTTTCATATTCACAAATCTATAATATTATTATTATAGATTTGTGAATATGAATTCCCGGTCAAGTGATTACCCTGACTATTATCAAATAAATATTTATATATATCAGCATCAAATAAATATTATTTAAATCAAATAATTTTTTTTTTTTATTATAATGTAATTTTTTTAAACTTCCCATTTGAAAATAAAGTACTTTACTTGGCACAAGATAATATAAATGAAAAAATTATATTCTAAAAATTAGAAAACGTGACATAATAACAATATGTAAAAATATAATTTTCCTAAATGTATACACGATTATAATAATATTTTGGTACTGAATACGTCATATCAAATTTAATTTCGCTTTGATATTCAAGATATTATTTTACTTTCAATTTTGCTTTTCCTTACTTTTACTCTTATCTTCAAACAGACTTTCTCTTTCTTTAGCAAGCTTCTTCGACGCTCGAGAAGTTGGAATTATTTAGATTTTATAACACAATAGCCAACTTTATGAGTAGGGTCTGAGGTACTCCTGCATTTCCATAAGAATTTAATAACACCGCAACCCAGAGCGCAATTAATATACTTTTTTGTCTTATTACCTACGGAAAATGTAAAAGGTGAATGTTTCAAAAGAATATGCTGTTTCAGGACATAACAGAAATCATTCCTCCCACAAAGCAATGCAGTTGATTATTATTTTTTTATCTCGATTAATCAAAATTATTTTCAAATTGGCGCTTCGAAAAACAAATATTTAACATTCAGAAATGTATTATCACTAACAATATTTATATTTCATTTATTTAAGTGTATTACTAGAAATATTTATGTTTAATTTCATTAAATGTATAGCTCACAATATTTATGTTAAATTTTAATAAATATATTATTATCAATATGTACATTTTGATTAATTAAATGTATGCTAACAATAAATATTCAGTTTAAATTAAATGTATCACTCGCATAATTAGATAAAGTGCATTTATTTAAATAAAATAAATTTTCTTAATTAAAAATATTTTAAAAATTCAAGTCAAAGTTGTGTTTTTATATAATTTAATGTTATTTATTATTTTCCCAACACAATGTATATTTAAAACAAGATTTCTCTTTAGGAAGCACGACTTTTAAAGCTAAATCCATACAAATCTTGCAGCGGATTTTATTTGTTTTACTGAAGTCCTTTTAAAAAGCACGGAGGTTGCTCAAATATTAATATCTTGCAGCTGTTTAACACATTTTCCGCAATCTACGAGACTAAAGAGTAACAAAAAAATCACTTATTCTGAATTTCGTGTAAGTGTCCCTATTTCTGCAATAAACTTAAAAAGACCCACAAATTCAAATAAAATTCTATTTGCACAATCAATTTCTTTTTGATTCAAGAAACGAATTTACTAAATAATGCGATAAATCCACATAATAAGCAAATATTGTAACACTTCGAATATTATAAAATTATAAAGATAAATCTTGGAGGGAAAATTAGTGATTATTTAACTGTATGGGCATATATAAATTGAGATAAAACGTGAAAAATTCAGCCAAAGAAAGAGTAATATAAACTACCAGAGGAATCTCGAAAATGATTTGAAAAATCGGAAAACGCTCGCGTATCTTCAGTAAAGAGAGAAAATTAACGAGAAGGGGGACTTTCCGCTACGGAAACGCGTCCCTGTGTAGAACTTGAAATTGAATAGATTTTCTTTCACCGACGAGATCTGATAAAAACTGATTGAATCGCTAAATTGGAAAATAAGTCGAGACGAGTCGAAAACTTTCTATTAATGAACATCTGTCTTTTCATTTCAATAAGATTCGGCCATCTTATTTCGGGACATTGTTATCCCGTATTCCCTCGTATTAATCGCTTTTTTGTTCTCTTTCTTTATCATCGCGATTGCAAAAGAAGCGTATTTTTCTAGTTTTTTGATACCAAAATTAAAATAACCATAATTTGAATAAATGGTAATAGTTAAAATTTGTACAAATTATTCGGATGTTGAAAATTTCTATTAACTAAAATTTGAACCAATAAAAATAATTAAAATTTCGATTTATTGAATTTTAAATGAATTAAAATTATGGCGTAAATAAGATATTTTTCTGATATTATTTCCCAGGGTGTTTATCAAATTATCAATTTCAAATTCAAGAAATCGTAGACTACAATTTCCCCTGATTTTTTCCTTTAATGATTAATAACTTATTATTTACATATTTATCGGTTTCAAAAAAAAATAAGAAAAACAGTTTTAAAGGTATTCAGTACACGATATTTTAATTTAGAAAAAAATATAATAACTTAAGGGCATGTGATGGATTATGACGTCACTGGCATAGGCAAAATTTGTCCGCAACTTTTCTCTTAAAATATTGAATATTTTTTTATGAAACTTGGTAGAATTACTTAAAATGTCATTAGGAAAGTCTCTCAGACCCGAGTTTGTTTGAATTTGGTCTCAAAATTGATTTTTATAAAAGTTTGCATTTTTTCGAAAATTTCCCCAAATTAATTTTGGGCCAAAATTTAAACAAATTCGAGTCTGAGAGACCTTCTTAATGACATTTTAAGTAATTCTACCAAGTTTCATAAAAAAATATTCAATATTTTAAGAGAAAAGTTACGGACAAATTTTGCCTATACCAGGGACGTCATAATCCATCACATGTCCTTAAGTAGTTTGATAAAGAACTGCAAGAAAAAAAGCAAACAAAATTATTAAAAGTTTCAAAAAGGTCAGGAAATCTAAAAAAAAATTGCCAGTGAAAAAGTTATCTTTAAAAAGAAATGTAAAAATCTTAGAGAAACAGAAAAAAATGTCAACAATTATATAATAAAAAATGGAGAGAACCTAAAATCACACAAATTATGAATAAATGGGAAAATTACAAAAAAATACGTAAACCCTTATGAACGCAAAATTAAAAAAATAATGCAGAACATTTTAAAAATATTTTATTCTTAAATAGGATCTAAAAATTATTCTAAAAAAAAGCTTTGGCGGACATTTTGTGGAATATTTCCCAAATTTTTTTAGGAAAAATGTTGTTTCAAAATTTTGTGAGAATTCTGCAAATATTAATTAATATTTCCTATCATGTTTTGGTGAATATTTCTCAAAATGTTGTAAAAAATACTTTTTTAATAACAACAAAAATGTTTATCCAAATTTAATGAATCTTATCAAAACAAAATTTGACAATATTTTATTGAAATGAAATAATTTTTAAATTCACGAAGAATTTAGATTTTTTGCTCCACTTTTTGTTTATTCTTCATTAGTTTATCAAATATACAAAAATTAAAAACATTTTTAATATTAAAAATAAAATCTGCAATCATTTTCTGGTTAAAATTAACATAAGTTTAAATTTAATTTAGTCCTAATAATAATGTTTAAGATTTTAATAATAAAGTAATAAGTAAGAATTACAAACAATATTAACTTGTAATATTTTTTTCTTCCATTATATTTAAAACAAAAACACTTTTTTTCGATTACTGGAAGACGAGGAAAAAATAGGAGAAAACACTATTTTTCACAGTACGACCACGTTTCGGTGGCTTGGTTTGCCACCATCATCAGGTCACTTTAATAAAAAATAAATAAATAATTATATACATTAAAATTATAAGCGGAATCACACACATTAAATTCACAAAAATAAAAAGACTATACCTGGTTAAAAATTGTTAATCACATCGAAAAATTGTCAAAAGTTAAAATAACATTTTAAAATAATAAAATATTGTCATTAAATTAAAATAGAAAATCACCGGCATATATCTATTTTAATTTAATGACAATATTTTATTATTTTAAAATGTTATTTTAACTTTTGACAATTTTTCGATGTGATTAACAATTTTTAACTGAATATATAGTCTTTTTATTTTTGTGAATTTAATGTGTGTGATTCCGCTTATAATTTTAATGTATATAATTATTTATTTATTTTTTATTAAAGTGACCTGATGATGGTGGCAAACCAAGCCACCGAAACGTCGTCGTATTGTGAAAAATAGAGTTTTTTCCTACTTTTTCCTCATCTTCCAGTAATCGAAAAAAACAATATTAACTTTTTTTTTCGGTTCAAAAAAATCAGCAGAGGATTACATTAAATTTAGAAACAATAATTAAAAATCAATATAATTAAAAAATATTTGTAAAACAAAATAAAAATGACAAAAATTATTAATAAAATTAATACAAACGAATTAATTAATTTTTTGAAAGAATTTTATCTATTAGATGATAATTTGATAAATATGTAAAATTTATAATTTATTATTATTATAATTTATTTTAATGAAAATCTAAATTAGTAGTTAAAAATCAATATATATTTAAGTTTTAATTAATTGAAGTTTGAATTTATCTAAATTTTTATTGGTTATAATTTAAATTATAACCAATAAATTATCTCAATTTTAATCAATCCTTGCGTTTTCATTATTCTGAATATTAATAACTAAACCTTTAAACTTTTCACAATTTTAATTTTTTTTGTAAGTATAAATTTCACTTAATTATCTAAATTATTATTTTTAAAATTTGGACTGATTGAAGCTTTAATTTGCAATTAAATTTTTTTTATATAATTAGAAGCTTTAATATAATGGTTAATGTTTAAAATAATTTAAATATGCATTGTTAGATTTTGAAAATATGTAAAGTTTATAATAGTTCAAATTTGAATTAATTAACATTTAAAGAAGTAAAATTCTAAAATAACTGAAGTTTATTAATATTAAAATATCAGTAACTTTGTACTTCCTATACTTATCAAAGTTTAAATCAATTTAAAATCGTAAAAACAAAATTAAGTTTATATATGTTAGTTCATAAATGTAGTAGATGAAAATAATTAGATGTTTTAAAAAAATTAAATATAAATCTTAAGACTTTAATCAATAAAAATTTGAATTAATCGAAGTGAAAATTAATTTCAGTCAACAATTTCGTTGAAACTGTTTTAAGTTTGGAACTATTTTAAATTTATAAAACTTAAATCTTGAGTTTAGAACTTTTGAAAAATAGAAATTATCCTTAATAGAGGTTTGGAACTTGGAAAAGAGTTTCGAAATTTAGTTTTAAATTTTACAATTATTCTTAATTTTTTTAAAATATTTTGTCCTGTTGTCGATTATTCTCGACAGATTAGAATTTTTTTTTCAATTGTCAATTATTTTCTTCATTTCTAAATTATTTTAGTCATTTTGTAATTTTTCTTTCAATTATTATTATTTTTTTTTTGAATCCCGATTATTCTCACCGTTTTTCAAATTTATTTAATTGTTTATTATTATTTTTTAATAGTTAATTAGTTTTGTCAATATTTAATTATTTTCGACATATATTAATGTTTCTTTTAATTATCAATTATTTTCTTGAAATTTCCATTTAATCCTTTAATTTACAATTTCTCTCTTCAATTTTTATTTATTTCCTTTAATTCTAAAATATTTTCTTTAATTTTCAATTATTTTGATCGATTTTCAATTAATTTCTCAATAATCAATAATTCTCGAATTTTAGAATTTTTTCAATTATTTTTTGTACTCATAAAAATTGTTTTAAAATTTTAATTAAATTATTATTACTATTATTATTATTCCCTTTTTTCTATTATTATTTCGATTATCATTAAGTTTCTTTCATTTTAAATACAATTGTCCAATTATTCTCTTTAATTTTTAATTCCATTCTTCTATTTTTATTTCCATTCTTCAGTTTTGAATTTCTTTCTTCTATATTCATTAATTCTCGGCTTTTTTCATTAACTTTTTTTTACCAGCTGTTTATTCTTTAAATTTCGATCACATTCTTCAATTTTTAATTGCTTTCTTCAATTTCGAATTATTTTTTCCAAGTTTAATTTTTTTTTATTTTTAATCCAGTTGTTAAATGCGCAATTATTTCTAACAATTATTCTTTCAATTTTTCTAATTTTTCAATTTGCAATTATTTTCTTTAAATTTAAAATTACTTGTTTAATTTTTTCAATTATTTTTTTTAGTTGTCTATTAATCTAGTTATTTTTCGAATTTTGTTTTCATTTAACAGTTATTTTTGTTATTTTTTACACATTTTCTTAAATGTTTTAATTATTCTCGTCATTTTTCAATTATTTCCTGCATTTATTAATTATATAATTATTTTCCGCAATTTTTAATATTTTTCTACAATTTTTTCAATTTTCAATTGTTATCTTGAAATTTTATAATTATTCTTTTATTTTTTAAATTATTTTTGTTCGGTTATGTATTAAATGTATTAATTTTCTAGGTGCATTTTGAATGGTTTAATGGTACATATTTCACCTAAAAATTTGAATAGTTTATATGTCGATAAGTCAGTGTCCTATTTTATCTTTTGGGAATAAAATGTATGTGATGTCTGTTAACCTTACAATTTATTTTAAAATGTGACTAAGATATACGTGTTTGTACGTTATCTATTTTTATTTGTATATATTTATTGTTTTTATAATTTTGACATAAAAAATTTATTTAATTATGGTTTTGTTGTGTTTTATATGTTTGTAATGATGTAAGTTCCTTTTATTTATATGTTATGTTGCTTTAAAACTTTTAAACAAGCGTTTGTAAATAACCTCAAAAAGTATTAGAAATTGTTTTTCTTAAATGATATAGTTTATAGTATGCATGTTGTTATAATGTTTTTATAATTTTAGTTTTTTTTTTTGTCCTAAAGAGGCTTACAATTATAATATGTAGACAAAACGTTGGCAGTCTGCAATAATATTTGACGTGAATTTTGTCTGGAGACAAAATTTGGATATACATTTTTTATATTTTGTTGTTAATTGTCAAATATTTTCGTTATTTTGTAATTTTTGTTTCAGTTATCAATTCCTTTTTCAAATTTTAATTTAATCCTTAAATTTTCAATTTATTTCCTCAACTTTTTATTATTTTCTTCAATTTCAATTACTTTTTCAATTTTCAATCCAGTTTTTCAATTTGAAATTATTCTTAACAGTTATTCCTAGAATTTTTCAACTATTTTGTTTAAATTTAATATTTGTTAATTTTTTAAACTATTCTTTTCAATTGTGTAATTATATATAGTCATTTTTCGAATTTTTTTTTCAATCATCAACAAAAATGCAAAGTTTGTCGAGCGCCTGGGCGCGCGTTAATGTTGCTAGTTATAAAAGAAAGAACCAGATGAAAGATGTATCAGGAAAAAACTATTCTTGTCTTTCGCGACATTTCTTTTTTTTTATACTCGAAACGTATGCGGCCTACGCGACATGCTTTAAAGGATAAGTTCGTAGATACTTGGTAAAAAAGAGGGTGAGAAACGAAGCACCATACCCAAGGGATTCTCGCTTCATGCATTTTATATTTCGCCTGACTTTGATTCTTATACTGACTAGGTCCACGTGCGACCCTCCTGAGAGTAATCCTTAATCTTTGATCGAAAATTATCTTTGATCATCGTCTGGTCATTGGATGCTCGTCTCATCTTTATTTTCTTTCTTTGCACAGGTTGTGCTACCGTTTCACCCACGTGACTGGGCTTTCTGTATGGGTGCAACGCCACTTGGGAGATTCCCTTTATCTCATGCTCCCCGTACGAACCCGACAATTCGATAAGTTTAATGAACGAAAAGCCCTCTGCTCCCGAGAGAAAGGGTGATTTTCTTCTTCCTAACGGCGACAGCTTTCAACTTTTAAGTATGTTTCGCACTTCTTGACAGACTTTTCTTCTACCTTTTAGGCTTATCGAATTTTTAAATTCTATTGAGAGTGAAAAATTTCTTGTTTATCAAATTTTCTTCTATTTTCTCGTTATCCGATTAAATAAGAAATGCCACCTTCCCGACCGTGACAGAATACTTTTTAATGAAATAAATAAATTAAATGTTATTCAATTAAAATTTGTCTTGGTGATAAATCTAAAATTTGCCGATAAATCTACTACTCATTCAATTAAAATTTACCGTGTTGATGTTCCTTTTAACTGAAAGCGTGTTTTTAAATCGTTGATAATTTAATTATAACAAGCAACTTCTCCTGAATTTTATCATTCACAGTGTAACAAATACGGTTTCCATTTACGTGTGTACAAAGAAAATTGACATTCCTCACAGTAACTCAATAAGCTCGTACGTGGAACTACTTTTCTATTTTTGCCAGAGAGCTTTCGACTTCAAAAGTTCTCTCTCGATACTGCTTTCCCGCAGTGAAAAGAATTCCCGTCAAAGTACATTTCACAATAAGTTGTTCGGCCGCAAAGTTAAAGGCATCTTTATCGCTCTTTCCACGAATAACGACTATTTATTATTATGAACACGTCCTCTAATTGGAATAACTCTTTTACCCTAATCGTAAATTCTTTAAAATTTTTTTTTTCATACTGTTGCTATTGTTAAATTGGAATCTTTTGCGCCCGAGCAACAAATCAAACTAAACAAAATTACATTCATGGATCACAAGAATCAGTATTGTTATCAATCTAAATTGCAAAGCATGATGAATCCTATTCTAAAAAGAACAGACGCTGTGCTTAACTCTAGACGTGTAACTCAATTTCCGAGTCTCCCATTGGTCAGTAGATATCAAAACTCACTATCGATAGTTTTCAGTTTCGATTTTTTGTTTTGCGGACGAATTAATATCCTTTAATTAAATATTGTAACTTCAAGTTTATTTTATAAAATTTCTTATAATGTTAGCAATCTAAAATAACAAAAAATTTTACTAAAATAATTAATACATTGAAATTAGCTATGATCTTGACTTCCCTATATGAGAACCCTTTCGACCAACTTCAGAGGTGTAACGCGTTTTATCGGGCTTCTGATTAGGAAACAGATTTTCGATATTTTTTGTCAACAATAACATCACAGTTTAGACGTTTATTTGTACTATTTTTCAATTTATTTAAAATCTTTGTTTATTGAATAATTGCATTTTATGAAATAATTATAAATTGAAAATAAATTAAATTGTAATAATTAAAGAGTGATAATTTGAGAAGTGATAGTGATTTTAGTGAAGTTGTTAAGGTTATAGTGTTTTGAGTGAAATAATGTTTTGTTTACAATTGGCATTCGTTTCTGACAGATGAGTAATGATAATAATATTAATAATCTTTTATTTATTTTAATTTTTTTTTGTAACTTATTTATCTGTTTTTTAGTTCCATTATTTAAATGTTATTTTTTTTCTAAAAGTATCATAATTATTTATGTCATTTAAGGTTTTGATATTTCTTTTTATTGGAATGCACGTGGTGATTGTCATCGGATTTTTTTTCGGCCAAGTAGAAATGGTGAAACTGGTAATAATAATTTTTAGTTCTTTATTTTGTTTCATTGTATTTTTATAATTCATTAACCTTTTAAGTTTCTGTAAAATAGAAATATTATACTTTCACGTTTAAGGTTATGTTTTTTGTTATTATTCTCCAGTTAGGTAGAACAGTAGGATAAAATGACAAAATTTGGTTCAAATTGACTTTTAGACCCCAATTTTAAACCAAATTAAAAAAATTTTCTTTGCTCTAACGCAGAACTAAATTCTAAAGAGATCTGTGCGAGTCGATTTTTTAATAATTGTTTTATAAATTTTTAATGTTAATGCAAAAAGTATATAAAAAATTGTTTTTTACAATTTTTTTTTTCTTTTGCACAAAAATTTTTTTGCATACTTAATAATGTATGCATTTGATGTTTGGGGGTGTGTCAATAGTAAAAAAGAAGTTTTTGCGCTTAAAAAATTAATCGATAGTTTTTTGTTGTTATTGTGGTACTAGTTTGAAAGTAAGTATAATATTTTAGGTTAGAATTGGCCACACCAAGGATACAAATAAGAAGAGAAGAGGATTGTAGGTTATTTGTTCACATTTAATTTTATAATTTTGTAATATTTAATTGAAATTTTAATTTACTTTAGAAAAAAAGTTTTATAAAAAAAAATCAGTGAAGTATTTAGTGGTTAATAGTGTTTTAGTTTTATAAGAGAAGTAGTGTGTGCTTCACGTGTCAATCTTCTGCAGATTTATACTAATGAGTAATAATAACAATGTTTTTCATTGTTTTCTTTTTATTTAATTAAATTTAATTATTAATATTCTATTGAAACATAAAATTAAGTTACTAATTTTTTACTTTCAATGGTAACGTTCAAGTTTAGAGTATTTTGTTTTATTATTTAGGTTTAGTCACTTGACGATCCTCCTTACATTTGCTGACAGGTGAGTAATAATAACAATAATAATAATATAATAATTTTAATTACCTTTTTATTTAATTGTAAATTAAAAAGGTACAAAGAACTTTATTATTTTTGTTTTTATCATACCAAGTTAATAGTATTAAAAGTAATAGTTTACTTTTAATAGTAACATAGAAGTTAAAGTATTGTCGTTATAATTTAGAAAAATACATGAGACAATTATTTGTCGACAGGTAAAAAAAAATAATGTTTTTCATTAATTTATTTTTAATCAAATGCAAATTTAAAAGTTATAGAGAATTGCATTATTTTTAATTATCATTATAGGTAGATATCTTATATCTGTTACTGTTTATAAAGTATCCACATTTTATTTCATATTTAAGGTATTTCTCCGGTGATGGAGATTATCAATGATAAGTTAAGAAATAAATTATATTAATTAATAATAATCGCTATTAACTGAAATACTAACTTTTGAACGCACGAGGAATTATTTACTTCACTATATCTTAAATAAAACAAATACTTTATAATTTACAATTTAATCAGTAAGACATAAGCGCGCTCGATCTCGTAATAGTATAAACGGTGCAAAATCTGTGAGAAATTTTAATCTCAGTAAAGGTATTTAATAGCATGCCCCGAATATATTTTAATTTATCGAATGAAAAATGTATAAAAGTTTTTAATTACAGATTAAATCCCGCTATATTCTGGGACGTGATGTGTAAAAGGGATTCTAGTGCATGTAGGTTTTATCTACATGTGTTGTATGTATTCAGAGGTTGGACACGCACACTCACTTTTATAAACAACGAGATGGAGTTTCACACAAGTGTCGACGCCTTTTCACAGAAACTCACCATGAAAATTAGGAATAACGTGTGTACAACTGTCGCAAGGATTTCCTTTATTTTCCTGTTGCTCCTCTTTTCACATCCCTATTTATTCCCCCTTCTGTCCGCCCTTTATCGTTTCCTCCCGTTACATGTTAACATGTTCGTATTGTCGCTTGTCGAATAATTCTTGCTCAGAAAGATTGTGCCTTGAGGCAAAACAACGACACAAAAGAGTAAGTCATACGCATGGGCAAAAAACTATTATATATATAAACAATTCAGTAACCAATTTACCGATTTTCCAAATTTTCAATTTTTTAAATTTACCAATTGTCCAATGGTCCAATTTACCAGGAAACAGCCACGTTAATGTAAACTAGAAGTAGAAAAAAAGAATACCTTTCTTACATTTCTTCGTCTCTCTCGAACGAACCAGACAAACAAGAAATTAAATATATAATTGTGTCTCAGTCTATCTTAATCTACCTGCTATACCATTAAATCTATCTTTGTCATCTCTCTTTATCTGAAGCTACCTGCCATCCCACTTTACCTATCATTGTTATTTTATCTCAAGCTACCTACTGTCTTTGTCTCTCTCCCGTAACGGACAAACAGTCCTAAACTGCGTAACAGTTATTTAATAACAGGCTTATAGCTGCCTGATTTCTTATAAAGGACCTATCATTGTTATCTCTCTCTCTCTATCCTAAGCTTGTCTCTGTTTAAAATGTTTAAAGTTATAAGGAAGGTTTCTTGCAGGATTTGAATGGGTAGTTTATGGCTTTCTGTAATCATTGTTAAACAATGCTTAATCTGTCATAAAATCTTTAATAGAGTTTGAAGTTCCTATTAAGGATGATTTTCCTGTTTTGCGGTCATGCCTGCTCTCTTTCTCTCTCTACATAATGGACCTCGAATCATTCATAGGATGCCCTCCCACCCTTTTGGTCAGTCAGCGACGGCCTGATGTGATGATTCAAGTCAGTTCCGTTTCGGCCTTCTTACATTCCATGTCGCGTGGGTTTCAGGTTCCACTTCCCGACATTTTCTTAATTAGTCAACTATTATGTGTATATGCCTAGTGAACAAATGTGACGTATTCTTTATGTGAAGTGGCAATAAACTATCCATTGTCAAATCTAAAAAGCTGTGAGTTTTTTTTTGTGAAATACCACCACGCATCATTTTTAACAGTCTCTCTCCCGTAACGGACAATCAGTCTTAAACTGCGTAACAGGCTTATAGCTGCCTGATTTCTTATATAATAGAAGAATATAGGACCAGTCTAAAGTGTACTTCGTCGATGTAAACACGTTATGACAAATCAAACTATCTCGCAAGGTAAAAGTTTATTTTCGGAAGTTATTTAGTGTTAAAAATTATTTAACTTATGTAAGAAAAAATGCTATGCTACAATTTGATGAGGTCAATGATGAATAGAATATTATATAAAATTTAACAACTAAAACCTAAACACCCGTTCTCTAGTGCGTGCCCGGTTACGTAAATCATAAAATTCGTATTCACAATTTTCCCTCAATTCCAAAGAACGTATTATTCCTATAGAGACCATAAAAAATAAGTTCCTTTAAACCTCGCCAGCCTCTTCAAATACTCTCTCAATGGTCTGAAGTTTATGCTCTCATGTTATTACGACCGACAACATATGGATCACATATATGATTATTCGACCCAAGTTTTTCATTGAGTTCTCTAAAGTAAATTTGAAGAAACCCATCATTCGCGAAATTCGAGAGGCTTTCAGTAAAAAAGCAAAAGAACCCGTCGACTTTTCGTCACGGTTCAACCGTCACCCTCTGGGGGATATAATACGCAGACATTCGACATTAGATTTAACTCGACGCTTACCACTGTCGCTATACCTAATTAGAGGGTTGCGCGGACGAAACAGATGGCACCCCTCAGGCTATCAGATAATGTCCCCCATGAACAGGGTTCATGGTATGGAAGATGCTGGGTAGAGGGGGGCTAATATGCGCAAAGCAAATGCCGCGAATCTCGCCGCTATCCAAGAACTCCTTTAATAATAATAATTCACTGGGACAAGATAACGAAAACGTAAACTATTCTATATCTCGGATATCTCAATACTGTAATTTCACGAGAAAATCAAGAAAAAGACAATCAAACTGGACGAGAAGAAAATTTCTCAAAAGAGGGAAAAACATCGTAGAGTAACCACTAAATGGTTTCATTCTCGTTCTTGATCCGATCAGATAGCGAGACAATGAACCAAGCCTCATATTATACTGGATCTATTGCCCATTGAAACTCGTGGTTTGGACCATATCATAAGAGGTCGCCAATCGCTATAAAAAAAAAACTCATCTTCAAATTTCTCGATATTACATTTAAAATCGTAAAACTCAAGTTCGAGTGCAGCAAGTTATTTTCTCTCTCAGGTTAACGATTTTTGGCTCTTTCATTAGCTTCTTAAAAGTTCCATAAAACTTTTTCGTGTCCAAAAAATAGTTGTAATAGCTGCAGTAAAATAATATAGTAGAAGCAAAATCAGAGAAATGTTATTAAAACAGACAAAAATGAGAAGAGAAAAATTTAATAATAGAAGAAATTGGGTAATAAAAATTGAACAAAAGGAGAAAAATTAAATACATTGAATTGGAAAAATATGTAATAGGATATAGTAAAGTTTACAGTGTCAAAAATGATATTTTGAACTTTTGCGAAAGTTGAGGAAATACGTTACGTAATTTATACTTGTAAGGTCACTTTACATTGTTCATTTTCCGATTTTCTGTCCCCCAGTGATTAAATCCCCTAAGGGAATCTCTCCCTATATTGTGTAGCAGTTACCCCATCCGAGGATTTGGGAATATACCGATATATAATATGTACTTTCATCCTTCGTTTAACATAAAAGAATAATTGTAATAAAATAAAAAAAGACAGGGAAATAAATCCTTCTGCTTACATATGAAACTTCATCTTTCTACTTTCACAATCGTCTAATCTTGAAAAAAATTATTTCTCATAGTGAAATAAGTTACGCAATTAATAACAAGTTAATCTAAGTACAAAAGATTGAGATTATGTTTGCTGGATATATGATTTTCTGCAGCTATAAAAAGGCGCAAAAATGCGTGAGAAACTAAAATACCGTACATAAAATAAGAAATTAATTATTAATTCTACGTAATCACACTGAAACTCCTGAGAAGTCTGTGTCATTGAAAATAATTAACCTTAAATAACATTTTTAAGAAAAATATTTTTAGAGTATTTTAAGTGTAATTCTGCAACTAAAACAAAAAGAATTTAAATTTCCCAATTAAAAGTTTTCTCCTTTCCCACAAATCACGATACAAATCTTAAAATTTTCTAACTTGCTGAACAAGTTTTCTCTAGAATTTCAAGTTTATTCTTTCCTCTTATCCTTAGGAGAAATGAATATTCACCAAAGAACGGGGAGCTATTATCCTTGGTTTATCGACGTCGGAAGTAAACGCGAAGTTAAAAGTGTCAAGTCACGCCTTCTACCCCCAACGGAAAATATTTTTTAACCATGTTCCCTGATACATCCAAAGTGTCAGTTTCCAACCTGTATTAACCCATTAACGTTCCTGCTTAGGGAAAAATTGATATAAAAAAAGTGAATACAAAAAAAAAAGGATCGCAGACCAAACAATGATTTTTGACATTAAAAATTGTTTAAAAAATAATTTGTTTAAACAATTTGTTATAAACAAATAGTAAAAAAACTGAAAATTATTATACAAATAAACAGTGCCATTCGATTGTACGCGAAAAAGATATTAAAGGAACATGTATGACATTTTTTATTTTTTTACTATATTTGTTGTAATCAATAAACAATAACAATGACCTTGAACACATTTTGGCCAATGCTTAGGAAAATGTTGATATCAAATAGGTAAATACGGGAAAGAGGACCGTGGACCAAATAATGATTTTTGACATTCCAAATTGTTTAAAAAGTAATTTCAGGGATCACAGGTTGTCCCCTATTCACCTTTTTTCCCCTATTTTAAAATTTTGCACCTATTTCCCCTTTTTCTAATTTTCAGTATTAAAGTTTATAGTTATAGTCAAAATCGATAGAAAATCCCCATTAAAAATACATAATGAAAAATAATCTTTTAAAAGATCATATCTTTTAAGATATGATGTTTAAACAAATTAAATTTTCAAAATGTCGTATGTTACAAAAAATATGTAGAAATAATAATACAGGAAATTCAACAAAATTTCAAAATTTTGGATATACATTCAAAATTGTGACTTTCTATATTTTCGAATTAATCATCTTGAATCACGATTGCCGAGGATTTTCGAGTCCTCCCAATTGACAAATCTCGTGTAAAAAATTCAGTTTTCAAAGAAATTACATTACATCATCAATTTTTTAAATATGCAGTCTACAAGTATTTAATTTCTGCATCTCTTTACAATTATCTTTTTTATTTTTAAAGTACTTTTGTCAATTTTCAAGTATTTCTAAGATTTTGAATTTCATTTTTTCGAATATCAATTATTTTCTTCAGTCTTTAAATTCTTGTCAGGAATAGTTAAATTTATTACACAAGTTTTCATTTATTTTTGTCATATTTAAATTATTTTCTTAAAATTTCAAGTATATTCTAAAATCTATAAATTATTGCCAAGAATATTTAAATTTTCTACACAAGTTTCTATTTACTTTTGTCAATTTTTAATTATTTTTTTACAAATTTTAATTGCTTTTGGCATATTTCTTAGTATTTTCGTTAATTTCAAATTATTTTCTTCATATTTCTATTATTTTTGTCATTTTAGAATTATTTTATAAAAATTTCAATTGTTATATTCAATTTTTTTTGTCATGAATTTTTAAATTTTACACCAGTTTTAATTTATTTACTTCAAATTTTAAAAATTGTCTTCATTCTTTTTATTATTGTCACGAATTTATTAACTTTTTACAACTTTTTCAGTTATTTTCTACGCATTTCAATCATTTTCTAGAAACTTTAATTACTTTCTTCTTATTTAAATTTTTTGACATTTTTTAATTAGTCTATTAAATTACAATTATTTTCTTTAAACTTTAAATTATTGACAGAAATATTTAAATTTTCTACACAAATTTCAATTTAGTTTTGTTATTTTTTAATTATTTTCTTCAAATTTCAATTACTTTTGTTATTATTCAATTATTTTTGTCATTTTCCAAATATTTTCTTCATATTTTTATTATTTTTGACGTTTTAAAATTATTTTTAATAAATTTAAATTATTTTATTCAATTTTGTTTATTGTCAAGAAATTAAAAAAAAAATTTACACCAGTTTTAAATAAATTTCTTCAAATTTCAATCATTTTCTTTATCCTTTTTATTATTCTCATGAATTTATTAATTTTTTACAACTCTTTCAATTATTTTTTCAATTATTTTTTCAATTATTTCTACACATTACAATTACTTTCCTTATATTTAAATTTTATGACATTTTTAAATTATTATCTTCAAATTTCAATTTTTTTCTTCCGACTTCAATTAATTTCTGAAACTTTCAATTATTTTCCTCAAATTTCCAATATTTTTTTCAATTGTTCAATTATTGTCTATAATTTTTTAATTTTCAAACCAGCTTTCAATTATTTATCTCCTTATTCAATTAGTTTCTTAATATTTCAATTGTTTTGTCAATTTTTCAAGTATTGTCTTCAAATTTATATTTTTTCACACTTTTTTTAATTATTTTCTACAAATTTCAATTCCTTTCCTCATATTTAATTTTTTTTTGACATCTTTGAATAATTTTCTTTAAATTTTAATTATTTTCTTCAAACGTCAAATAATATCTTCAACTTTTCATTATAATATAAATTATAATATTAATTTAATAATTAATATATATAAATATTATATTTAATTATAAACTTTTAATATTTTTTTAATTTTTCAATAATTATTGTCTATAAATTTTAAATTCTTTACATCAGTTATCAATTATTATTATCATTTCTCAATTATTTTTTTCAAACTACAATTATTTTTGTCATTATTCAAATATTTTTAACATTTTGGAATTATTTTCTTTAAATGTCATTTTCTTTAATATTTTTATTATTGTTGCCTATAAATTTTTAATTTTAACACTAGCTTTCAATTATTTATGACATTATTCAATTAGTTTCTTCACGTTTCAATAATGTCCTTAATTTTTCAATTAATGTAATACACTTTTTACTTTTTACTTCATTTTTGAATTATATTTCTCATTAATTTTTTCCAAATTATAGTTTTTTTTTGGTAATTTTTCAACTGTTTTCTACATATTTTCTATATATGTAAATTTATTTTATCTTTTTTTAAATTATTTTCTTTCAAGTTTTAATCATTATTTTTCGTCAAATTTTACTTATTTTTGTCATTTTTCAATTATTTTCTTGTAATTACAAGTGTTCTTTAAATTTTTCAAATATTTTCCTTAAATTTCAATTATTTTGTTTTAAATTTAAAATTTTTGTCTTCTTTTCTTGATTTTTAATTAATTTTCCAATTAGTTTTCTCATTTAACAAATTTTTGTTTTAAATTTGATATTGGGAGCACTGATTAATTATTGCGGGCCCCAAATTAATATCAGTAATATTTTGTTTTTTATTGAAAATTATTGTTTATTCACTTTTTTCACTTAAAAACTCCCTATTTATTCACCATTTTAAATTAAAAAGTCACTTTTTTGTACTATTTTCAATCCACAAGTCCACTGTCAGCCCTGTATAATGTTTCCATATTTAAAATTTGTAAATAAAAAAGTCCTAAAAAATCTTCAAGTATACATAAGTTAAAGCAAATTTTCTATCCCCTTTTTGTCCACTATTTTTGAAAAAATTCGCACCTATTCACCTTTTTCAATAGCAATAGGTCCTGTGATCCCTGTAATTTGTTTAAACAATTTGTTATAAACAAATAGAAAAAACTAGAAATTATTAAAAATAAATAGCGCCATTCGATTGTACGCAAAAAATTACAAAAGGAACATATGCGACATTTTTTAATTTTTCACTATGTTTGTTATAAATAATCAATAAACAATTAACAATGAGCTAGAACACATCTTACAATTAGTCCATGCTTAGAGAAATGTTGATATGAAAAATGAAAATACGGGAAACAGGACCATTGACCAAACAAAGATTTTTGACATTAAAAATTGTTTAAAAAATAATTTGTTTGAACAATTTATTATTTGTTTTTTTCTATTTGTTTATAACAAATTGTTTAAACAAATTATTTTTGAAACAATTTTAATGGCAAAATTCATTATTTTGTCCACGTTCCTCTTCTTGGATTTATTTTTTTGATATCCATATTTACCTAAGCATGGGCTGAAATAAGTTCAAGGTAATTGTTATTGTTTATTGATTATTTATAACAAATATAGTGAAAAATTAAAAAATATCACACATTTTCCTTTAGTAACTTTTCGCGTAGAATCGAAGAGCTCGGTTTATTTTTAATAATTTTTAGTTTTTTTCTATTTGTTTATAAGAAATTGTTTAAACAAATTATTTTTGCTTCCTTATAAAAAAAGCTTTATGATCGTTAGTATATTAGATTTTCTAAAAATAGTCTAAATCGACTTTTTTTATCTAAAAAGCGTAAATTTTTATTCCTAAGCAAATGTCAAGATGTATGTATGTGTGTGTGTGTGTGTGTAGGGTTTTTTTTGCCAGGATGTCTCGAGAACGCTTCAACGGATTTTAATAAAATTTTGATGACTTATTAAGCTCATGAATATCTAAATTTGAACACCAGAATTTTTGAAAATACCCACTCAAAATTTTTTAAGCACCTTTTTTCAATGAAAAAAATTGTTTTTTGTCAAAAATTTTTCCCAGGCTGAAAAATTTCTTTAATTTTTAATTATTCTCTTTAAATTTTACAATTATTCTTTAATCTTTTTAAATTTTTTTGTTCTGTTGTCGATTATTCTCGCAAGTTTTCGAATTATTCTTTCGGTTGTCATTATTTTCCTCATTTATCAATTATTTTCGTTAATATTTAATTATTTCAGTCATTTTGTAATTTTTATTTCAATTAATTTCAATTTTTTTCTCTCAGAAAAATTGTTTTAAAATTTCAATTAAATTATTATTATCGCCTTTTTTCTATTATTATTTTGATTATCATCAAGTTTCTTAAATTTTTAATACAATTGTACAATTATTTTCTTAAATTGACAATTCCATTCTTCAATTTTTATTTCCATTCTTCAGTTTTCAATTTTTTTCTTCTATATTCGTTAATTCTAGGCTCTTTCAATAAATTCTTACAGTTTATATGTATATTCCTTAAATTTCAATTCCATTCTAAAATTTTTAATTGCTTTCTTCAATTTACAATTATTTTTTTCAATTATTTTTTTTTTTCGATTTTTAATACAGTTGTTAAATGTACAATTATTTCAAACAATTATTCCTTTTCGTTATTTTTGACATATTTTCTTCAATTTTTAATTATTTTCTTCAATTCTAAAATATTTTCTTTAATTTTTAATTATTTTTAACGATTTTCGATTAATTCCTCAATAATCAATAATTTTTGAATTTTTAAATTATATTTTTTACTCTTAAAAATTGTTTTAAAATTTCAATTAAATTATTTAATTTTAGAACAATTCTCTTCAATGCTTAGTTACTTTCTTTAAGTTTAAATTCAAATTTTGTTAATTATTTTCTTTAAAATTAAAAAATGATTGCCTTTCCTCTACTATTTTTTTTTTTGGTTATCGTCAAGTTTCTTTAACTTTAAATACAATTGTTAAATTAATTTTTTAAATTTTTAATTCCTTTCTTCAATTTTTATTTCCATTCTTTAGCTTTTCAATTGTTTTTTTCTATATTCATTAATTCTGGGCTTTTCTCAATTATTTTTTTCAATTTTTATGCATATTCTTTAAATTTCAATTCCATTCTTCAATTTTCAATTGCGTTCTTTAATTTGCAATTATTCTTTTTAATTTTAATTATATTTTTGCTTCCTCATAGAGGAAGATTTATAACGGATAAGATTTTAGATTTTCCAAAAGCAGTCTAAATAAACTCATTTTCCTTTAAAAAATGTAAATTTTCATTTTTAAGCAAATGTTCAGATATGGGTGTATGTATAGCGTTTTTTTTCGCCAGGATATCTCGAGAACGCTTCAACGGATTTTAATAAAATTTTGATGACTTATTAAGCTCATAAACATATAAATTTGGACACAGAAATTTTTGAAAATACCCATTTAAATTTTTTGAGCACCTTTTTTCATCGAAAAAAGTCGTTTTTTGACAAAAATTTTTCCAGGCTAAAAATAAAACTTAATAAATACAAAAATCGTATTTCTTATCTCAAAACGAATCGATTGAATTATATAAAGTTTATAATTGAAATTTTTCATTTTTTTGTATTAATTTTTGCATTTTCGGCAATTTTTAATTATTCTCTTTAAATTTTATAATCAAATTAGTAAGCATAATTTTACTAACATAGTAGTTATTTGTATCTGGTCGAGTCCATACCAAGTGATCACACCAATTTCAGTCATATTGAGTAATATTTACGAAATTGATATTTTGGGTTCCTTTAGGAGTAAAAAAAATAAATTTTAATTATTTTTAAAAAATTCAAAATATTTTCGAAAATATTCAAATTCGAAATTTTATGTACTATTTTTTTTTGTGTTATCATAACTTCTG
This sequence comes from Ganaspis brasiliensis, assembly GCA_037103525.1. Classification (NCBI taxonomy): domain Eukaryota; kingdom Metazoa; phylum Arthropoda; class Insecta; order Hymenoptera; family Figitidae; genus Ganaspis; species Ganaspis brasiliensis. Next base: position 2,247,840 of record JAZKLR010000055.1, on the reverse strand, counting down.
TAATTTTAAAGCAATTGAGATCATTTTTTTTTAAATTACTCGTATTTAAATACTCTTTCAAGAAAAATTATAATAGTTAAGAAATTGTTTATAATTAAATTTTTATTAAAAAAATTAAATTATTTATTTAAACAAAATCTAAAGTATATCATCGATCTTTTTCAAAAAATTCATAAACATAGCCTATAATGTGCTTAAAAATTTAAGCCAAAGAAAAAGATGGTATGTATTATAGTTTTTGAGAAAAAAATTATTAAGTTATGCTAGCGCGGCGCGGACCGGTGTCACCGCTACTCAACGCGTAGTTCCGTAGTAACCGAAATGTATGTATATTTTTACATAATGTAAATATAGTTAGTGTATTATATTTAAATTATAAGCTTCAGAAAGTCACACTGATCTTTTCATAGTACATGGACATCAAACTTTAGAATTAAAAAAATCGGAGAAAATAATTAAAGTAAAAAAAATGTAATTAAAAAATTGGTAATTTATAGAAAAATAATAAAAATAACTAAAAATTGGGAAAATTATTAAAATTTAAGAATAATAATTGAAAATTTGTTAAATCAATTGAAAAATAATTAATATAATTAAAAACTGGTAAAAATAAGTGAAAATAAGTGAATAATTAAAATAATTTAAAACTGAAGAAAGAAAAATAATGGACTGGTAAAATTATCAAAATTCGCGATGTTCAGGGGTGTTAATTTTTTTTCTTATGCAATTTTAGACCTAAAATTATGGGGTAATGTCAAAAATAGAGAAACAAATAATTTGCGGAGTTTGAGAAATTTATTCTAAGAAAAACTTAAATTTTAAAAATTAAACCTCTTTCACAATTTTCATTTTTTCCATCGACAATTTTTTTGTGGGATTTTTAAATGATTTTCTACAATCCATCGTATGGATTTTGAAAAATAAAATTTCGAAAATGACCAAAAAAATATTGTTTTTTAATTTTTATGTAATACCATAATTCTACATCTTAATTGATGTAAGAAAAAAAATGACACCTCTGAGCATCAAAAATTTTGTTGAGTTAAAATTTCACCTATCTCTCCCCTTAAAGAATGATAAAAATAGTTTGAAAATAGTTGAAAGAAATGAAAACTATAATAAATTTAAAAGATGACAAAATTTTATAAGGAGAAAAATAATTAAAAATTTGAAACATAAAGTATGAAACATAAAATTTGTCAGTACTGCGAAGTACTGACAAACTTCGCAGGTGTTGACAGATTGAATTAATGAATGAAATTTTAAGATTATTATAAATAACTATTTTTAATCAATGTTTGTAAAAAAAAATTTCAAATTTCAAATTTTAGGTCTAAAATTGCATAAGAAAAAAAATTAACACCCCTGAACATCGTGAATTTTGATAATTTTACCAGTCCATTATTTTTCTTTCTTCAGTTTTAAATTATTTTAATTATTCACTTATTTTCACTTATTTTTACCAGTTTTTAATTATATTAATTATTTTTTAATTGATTTAACAAATTTTCAATTATTATTCTTAAATTTTAATAATTTTCCCAATTTTTAGTTATTTTTATTATTTTTCTATAAATTACCAATTTTTTAATTACATTTTTTTACTTTAATTATTTTCTCCGATTTTTTTAATTCTAAAATTTGATGTCCATGTACTATGAAAAGATCAGTGTGACTATAAGCTTCAGCTTATAATTTAAATATAATACACTAACTATATTTACATTATGTAAAAATATACATACATTTCGGTTACTACGGAACTACGCGTTGAGTAGCGGTGACACCGGTCCGCGCCGCGCTAGCATAACTTAATAATTTTTTTCTCAAAAACTATAATACATACCATCTTTTTCTTTGGCTTAAATTTTTAAGCACATTATAGGCTATGTTTATGAATTTTTTGAAAAAGATCGATGATATACTTTAGATTTTGTTTAAATAAATAATTTAATTTTTTTAATAAAAATTTAATTATAAACAATTTCTTAACTATTATAATTTTTCTTGAAAGAGTATTTAAATACGAGTAATTTAAAAAAAAATTATCTCAATTGCTTCAAAATTACAGAAGTTATGATAACACAAAAAAAATAGTACATAAAATTTCGAATTTGAATATTTTCGAAAATATTTTGAATTTTTTAAAAATAATTAAAATTTATTTTTTTACTCCTAAAGGAACCCAAAATATCAATTTCGTAAATATTACTCAATATGACTGAAATTGGTGTGATCACTTGGTATGGACTCGACCATCTACATATTAATTAGTTATTTTTTACGAAATGATTAGTAGAAATATAACTATTTGAATTAGTGGCTGAGTTGTTGCTTCTAAATTTGTTATTTTTAACTAATTTAAACTTAGAGAGCAGTAGAAAGAGAGGGAGAGAGAGAGAAATGTATTCTATATTATACATATAAAGCTCTTCCTAAATAGCTAACCCATCATTTCATTACTCTCGATATTTGCTCCTTTCATAATGAAAAGGACAGTTTACTAACTTTCAGTGTATATCTACGATTTACTGTGACTTGGAGTTTGTAATATATACTCTGAGGGTTGTAAGTCCGGACATTCATTGAAATTAAAAACGCAAGCGAGCTGCACTGCCTTTGTTAACGAAGTAAATAAGAGGCACAATTCCCTCGTGACGCGCCTTGAAAACGTCATTTTGAAGAGTTTGCAATGCCACTTGAAAATAAATTGAAAGACAATGTCTACAGACGATTACATTAATTAATTAGAATCACATAATTACTCTCATGTCCTTGAACATTGCAGGAATAACTACATCGAAAAAATGGTAACATTACAATCATGCAAATGGTTGGGTAAAAATTACTATTTCAGGTCAGGATTCCTTCACAGCAACTTGATTTTGATATTTCATGTTTCTAACAGATTTTTCTATACCGAATTTCAAAAAATTCCACTAAAACTATAAATCTAATTTTCAAGTCGTATAAAGTATTTTATTTAAAGAACTATGTATTATTTGTTCATTTATTCTCTAGTATACACAAAAAGAAAATTAATTATGAATTTTTTTTAAAATGTCTCGCAATTTATGGAAAAAGTTTCAAGCGGAAAATTCCTCGTATCGAAAACTACAATTTTCCTGAATTTTTTTCAATGATTAATAACTATACTATTTAAATATTAAGCGATTTCAAAGATATATTAAGAAGAGCAGTTCTATAAACATGTTATAAACATTTATTTTTGAACATTCAATCCCAACAACATAAATTGTTTCAAAATCCAGAAAATCTAAAAATTGTATAAATATAAAAAAAAAAAAAAAAAATTTGCGAAAAAAAGCAGGAGATATGTAAGGACAAATTGAATAAATTTACAAAAAGATTAACGATTCTTAAAAATATCAGAAAATTGAAGGTAAAATGAAATTTTAAATTAGTTGAAAATGTTTATTTTAGGAGATAAAGTACAAATTTACGGATCACTTTAAAAATTTACCGATCTTCAAATTTTTTTCCGATTTATTAAATTTCTGTCAATTTTTCGGATTCTCGAAATTATTGAAATATTAATTATTGAAGAGATATAAGAAAAAAATTTCAATAATGTTGTATTTATAGAATATTATCATATTTATAGAGTACAATGCGAAAAAGTCAAATAAAAATAGAAAATTTCATTGTTATTTAATAAAAGATTAAAAAAACTTTATCATTATTAATTTAAGAGATGTTTCATTTTTAATTAAAATGTAATTATCAACCCACATTCATTTTGATGAAGTACCAACGTGAAGAATAATAAAGTAAAATAATCTTATACAAACATATGCAAATTATTAAATATGTAAAATAATACTGTGTTAGCTTATCGCTATATAAACACAAACATAATTCCATAATAAATTAATTAACATCATGCAAATTAAAATTGATTTTAAAAAATGTTTAAAGTTTCAATTAATTAATTAATTTTATTCTTATTTGTTTTTAATTATTCTTCATTCTGAATATAAATTTGTGATAAGCTGGTTACTCGTTTCAATAGATAAATATTTTCAAAAAGGTAGTAAAATTTCACTATTTAATTTAGTAGTTTTTTTGTTTTCGACTAGAAAGTTTAAGTGAACAATAACTAACTAGGGGGAATTTTTAAATTATTTAGATTTAGAGAGTTATTTAGTATTTTACCGTCAACTTACTTATTTACTTATATTTTTATTTAATATTTGATATAAAATTTTGCGAGAATTAAAAAAAAATTTAATTAAACCAGGAATCGAATATGGATTATCAAGCCCGCACTGATATCAGGCATGTAATTGTTCGAAATAGCCATTTTGGGTTATCAAAAAGCTATTACAACCATTATTACCACTAAACTACCCTTTCAGTCATTGATCTAATGACACAAATTTACATAGCTTACTCCAATTATTATAGATGAAAGTGAAATTTAATAAATATGGTTCTAAAAATAGTCTCTTTCGTCGTTTATAAAAATAAAATGGTTTTAAAAAGACCGATTTTTTTTTAGGAAGAATCGGATACTTAATAATACATGTCAGAAATTCTTGAAATTTTGAGATTTAGTTTCTTTTAATGTTATAAAACAGTTCATAAAAATTCTGAAATTTCAGAATTTTTTTTTTGTTACCCAAATTAAATTTTATTAATGCAAATTTTGAGAGCGTAAAGACTAAACATTTAACATCATTTCAAATCTGATATCTTATTATTATTAAATTTCTTAAATTTCACGTTAATTTAAGAAATAAAAAAAATCTTGCACATTTTTGTTCTTTAAACTCACAAACTCAATTATAAATTTGTTTAAATAATTTAAAAGTACAATTTTATTACTTTCCCGCTAAGTAGATAAATGTAAACTAAATATTTAGAGTCACGCGAATAACTCCCAATTAAATGCAAAAAAAAATCTATAGATCTTTTTGTTCATTTGTATTTTACAAAAATTCTTAAAATTGGTAAGTAAAAATACATATTTTATTATTAACTTCATAATTATCAATAATTAAAATTTATATTATTTTTGTTTCTTTATATTTAAATTTATCTGCTCGCAATCAAAAACAAAGTAAAAGTTACATTAATTTATAGTAAAAATGCCCTCAAATTGCCCTCAAATTTCAAAATGCTCAAAATATATATCTCTCTAAATCTGAATTAGTGGTTTTCTACTAATGAATTAGCGGAAAGTGAGCTACTATTAAAATAGTAAGAATTTTACTAAGAATTAGTAGAAAACTACTAAGAATTAGTAGAAAACTACTAATCTTGTAGTAGAAAACTACTAATTAAATTAGTAAAAAAATCTACTTTTTTGAAAAGTAAAGTTTCACTATTTCAATTAGTAGTTTTCTACTAAGAATTAGTAATTTTCTACTAAGAATTAGTAGTTTTCTACTATATGAATTAGAGAAAAATGAGCCATGAATTCATAATAATGAAATCAATTTAAAATTGAGGCAAGTAATATAAAAAATCATAGATATGTTTTGAAAATAAAGAAAAAAATTTAAATTTTAGAAAAATAATTGAAAACCTTAAAAAGAAATTGAAAAAAATTGTAAAATGAACAATTAGAGAAACTAATTGAAAATTGAAACAAAAATGATTGAAAATTGAGACAAATAATTTAAAATTCAAAAAAATAAATAAAATTTGAGAAAATAATTGAAAAAAATTACACACCTAATATATTTTAAAAAACGGAAAAGTAAAGAAAATTTCAAAAAAATACTTAAAGTTTTAGAAGGTCATTGAAAGAAAAAAAAATATTAAAAATTAAAGAAAATAAATATATAGTTTATTTGCTTTGAACCTCAGGTTTATACAAAAGGAGTTACATTAATTAACACGTACAGATCAAATTCGGAGTTTACTTTAAAACTTTCTTTAAAGAAAATAAATAAATAAACATTATTTAAAATTTTAGAGAATAATTTTTAATTAAAATAGAATTAATTAAAAACTTTTTGGTCATTATATAAAAGAACGAAGGTTATTGAAAATTTAAGAAAATAATATAAATAATTGAATGAAATAATTGAAATGTCAGGTAAATAGTTAAAAATTTGGAAAATAATTAAAAAATTATTTTTAAATTTGAAACTTGAGGAAAATTATTGAAATATGATACAACCAATGATAAGTTCTAAAAAATAAATAACGTTTGAGTGAAATAATTGAAACAATTACAGAAATTTTCTTAAATAAAAATAAAATAAATGAAATTTGAGAAAAATATATGAAGATATTAGAAATTAATTGAAAAAAATGAAAAAGGCTAAAAATTGGGAATAAGAATTCAAGAAAGCTAAAAATAATTAAAATTAACGATAAATAATAAAATTTTTTTGAAATTATAAAAAGAAAGGAAAATAATTAAAAAATGAAGAAAATAATTCCAAATTTTAGAAAAATAATTAAAATATTAGTAAATAATTTTTGCAAATGAGAATAATAATAATAATTAACAATCGTGCAAAATAATTTAAAAAACTTATAAATTAATTTACAATTGCAAAAATTATCAAAATATGCTAAAAATAATTTAAGATTGTGAAAAAAATTCAAATTTGATGAAAATAATTAAAATGTGAAAAATTGAATGCAGTAAATAAAATTTGAGAGAAATAATTGAAAATATCATAAAATATATATTTAAAAAAAGAAAATAATTACAAGATAACTATAACTTTTTCGATTCAAGAGAATAATTAAAAAATCGCAAAAATAATTGAAAATCGATGAAAATACTTAAAATTTCAGATAAATAATTGATGATTTTGAAAATAATAAATATGCCAAAATAATGAAAATAATTATAGAAATTGAAGAAATTACCTAATAGAAAAATTGCAGAATTTATTTTTAAGCAAAAGAAAGCAACCATTTGAAAAATGGTTTAAAACATGGAAAATTGATGTCAATGATCTAAATTTGAGATAATAACTGAAAATTTAAGAAATTATTTGTAAAATAATGAAAATATTAAAAGATGGAGAAAAAACCGCTGCCAAGATGTACCTCAAGTATTTATTTGGTGTAAGAAATTTTTGGTATTCATTTTTTGAAAACATTGTTTCCTCATAGAGATTACTACAAACTTCACAAAGTTTTAATTGATAGCTCGCAAAAAAAATTTAAATAGGCCAATTGATGCATTTTTATACTGTCTACAACACGAGGATAAATTATTCTGCATAACATTTATATAAAACGTAACAAAAAACATAAAAAAAAATTAATTTTTATAAAAATTTAAAATTTTTGAAACCTTGATAACTCAGAACAGGCTTACCAGTAAAAGGTTCGCAAATAGCTCATTCGATGTATTTTTTAATTACCTATATAACAGTGTAAATTGTAAATTTTGTAAATTTTTTGTATTTATCTATTATTTTCTTACAATTTCAATTTAATTATTTTAACTTCAGTTTATTTCTTCAATTTTAAATTATTTTCTTCAATTTCCAATTATTTTCTTCTTATTTCAATTTCATTTGTCGATTTTTTAAATAATTGTCTTTAATATTAAAAAAGTGTCTCCTTCTTTCAATTACTTTTTTCGATTATCAATAATTTTCTTTAATTTTAAATCCAATTAGTCACTTATTTTCGTCAAAAATCAATTTTCTCAAATTTCAATTGAATTTTTGAAGTTTTCAATTATTTTTTTCAATTCTAAATATGTTTTTTCGATTTTCAGTAAAGTCGTTCAGTTTAGAATTATTTCAGACAATTATTTCTATAATTTTTTTCATTTTTCAATTTGCAATTATTTCCTTAAAATGTAATATTTCTTGTTTATTTTTTTCAATTATTTTTTTCTGTTGTCTATTAATCTACTCGTATTTTGAATTTTCTTTTCAATTGTCAACTATTTTCTTAAAATTTTAATTTAATTCTTCAATCTTCAATTTATTTCTTCAATTTTTAATTACTTTTTCTACTTTTCAATTATTTTTTTTCAATTTTAAATTCCATTCTTCAATTTTAAATTATTTGATTCAATATTCAATAATTCTCACCTTTTTTTAAGATAATACAATCAGGCCATTTCTAATCAGTAGGTTAGGTTAATTCTACAGTTTATTATATGATTATAATAAACATTAAATTGTATAAATTTGAGACCTTTTATGTGAATAAAACTCTTTAATTATAAATATTTGTAGTAAATGTGATTTTAGTTATCAATTATACTGTTTTTCTTGCACTTTGTTTCGAGGAATCCGAGCATGTGTAGTCAGTAAGGTTAGTTTAATTCTAAAGTTCATAATAAATAACGTCTAATTATACAAATTTTAAACTTTTTACGCAAATAAAACATTCTTTAATCATAAATATTTGAAGTAAATGTAATTTTAGTTATTTATTATGTTGTTTTCCTTGCACTCTGTTTCAAGTTTTCGATTACGTTCGAGTTTATCGATATATTTCGATTATCTGAAAGTGTCTTTTTTTAAAAATGATGAAAATTGAGATTATGTTCAAGAATCTAATGACTGCTATTACTTAAATCAACACACGAAGAATATTAAATTTTAACACAAAAATATGTGTAGAGATAGGAACTTTGTGCTTTAGCATATCAGCACAATTTTGCTCGAAAAATTTTAAATGTTATAAAACGTCTAAAAACCATATAAAACATGTTTTTAAATAGAAATTTCTTTAAATTAAATCAGCACAAAAAAGCACAATTTTGTCATTTAAGCAGCATAATTTTGTTCGGGTAATTGTGCCGCATAATTAACGATTTTCAGCATATATTCAGCATATATTTAGCACAATTCGTATAAATTTATATTGATTATTAACGAAATAGTCATATAAAAATTTCAGGAAATTTCCGTTGTTTATGTTTTGAAGCAGATTCGCATAAAAGAATATAAAAGGGCCTTAACAGAATGAAAATTTGAAATCATAAGGAGTGAGATAGAAAAGGACATACATAAATATGTCTGCCTTTTCTATCTCATTCTTGCGATTTGTCGGTTTCGATACAAAAATATGAGAAAAATAAATTGTTTACACAAATATAAATTGTCTAAATAATTAAAAAGTCTTGAAAATTGCAGACGAAAAAATTTTTGGTATTTCTTTAATGAAGAAAGCAAAAAACGAAATGCTTCTAGGAGAATTAAATAAAATTTTATTTTAAACATTTCAAACAATCAAACAATCAATTAAATTAAATCAATTACCTAAACTGTTTTTCCCTTCGCTATTTAAAAAGTTGTAAGCTTTTAAAATACCTATTTAATTAAAGTAAAAAATATGATAACTATTGTTTAAACAATTAAAAATGAATTTAAAAATGTAGCAAGCCTTGTATTTTGTTAAGTAAAAAAAATTATAAAAAAAATGACATAAGAAAATAATATTTTAAACCTATTTACTTATAAATGCTGAATTTATGTTTATTCGTTCTTTAAGGCACTCCTAGAGAGTGTTTATTTGCAAAAAAAATAATAATTACAGGGTGTCTACTAATTTCGTCCCACAAAATTCCCGGTTGATAATTGAAGAAAATAATTGAAATTCAAAGAAAATAATTGAGAATTGAAGTATTAAATATTAAACTTTACAAACAATAATAATAAAGAATTAAAAGAAACAATTAATAATGAAAAGAAATAATTAATAATGGAAAGAAATAATTGAACAATGACAAAGATATTTGACAATTAGAAACAAAATTAAAAAAAAAAGTAAATATTAATCTACAATTTAACAATAATTGAAAAAATTGAACAATAGTTATTAAATTCAAAGAATATAATTGAAAATTGGTCAACTAGATAGAAAATACAAAAAAATAAAATAATCAAATTGAAATCAGAAAAACACAGAATTATTGAATAATAAAAAAAAAATTGAAAATTGAGAAATAAAATTGAAATTCGAATACAATAATTGAGAATTAAAGAAAATCATTGTAAAAAGCCTTAAGTTATTGAATATTAAAAAAAAATTGAAAATTAAAGAATGTAATTGAATGTCGAAAATTATAATTGAGAATTAAAGAAAATAAGTGATAATTGAAGAAAAAAGATATTGAACAACCCAGGAATTATAGAATTTGAAAAAAAAAACAATAAAAAATGAAGAATGTAATTGTAATTTGAAGAAATTAATTAAAAATTGTAGAAAATAATTTGGAATTAAAGAAAATGTGATTTTATGAAAATCGTTGAATAATAATTGATGAATTGAATTCAAGTTTCAAGAACATATTTGCTAATTGAAAAAAAATTTTGAAAGAAGCCGAGAATTATTGATTATAGAAGAAAATAATTGAAAAATGGAGGAATTATTGAGATGTGAAATAAATAAATGATAATTGAAAAAAATAGTTGAAAAAAGTCGAGAATTATTGAATATTAAATTAAATAATTAAAAATTGAAGGAAATAGTTGAGATTTATTTATTTTATTATTTATTTATTAACACAATAAAATCTGAATAAGATCTGAAGAAAATAATTAAAAATTGAAGAAAATAATTGAAAATTGAATCAAATAATTGGCAATTAAAAAAAAAAAATTATAGTTAAAGAAAATAATTCAAAATTGATTAAAATAATTCAAAATCGTAGAAAATATTTCAGAATTAAATAAATTAATTAGAAATTGATGAAAATAATTGAAAATTTAAGAAAATAATTGGCAGTTGAAGAAAATAGTATAAAATCGAAGAAAATAATTGAGAAATGAAGAAATAATTTTAAATTAATGAAAATAATTCCAAAAGGAAGAAAATAATTGAGGATTGTAGAAAATAATTGTAAATTGAAGAAAATAATTGAAAATTGAAAAGAATTTATTATCCTAGAAAAAAATTCCCGGTTTGACGGAAAATTCCCGGTTAATTCCCGATTTTTCCTGGTCAATTTAAATTCCCGGTTATTTCCCGGTTTTCCCGGTTAGTAGACACCCTGTTAATAATCGACAGTTTCTTCAATTTTGAACATTTGTCGAGGTCTCATAAACTTCTGAACCTTTTTCGATAAAATTAAGAACAATTTTTCGCAATTTTTTTAAAGAAGTACAATTTTTCCTTGTATTTCTTATGAGAAAAAGTGACGGTACCACTCAATATTGTTGGATCAAATTAAAAAAAATAGGGATAAATTTCTTTCTTTTATTTGTAGTCAACTCTCGAGCGCCTTTAAACCATATTTCAAATTTTTCATTTTTTGAACCACCCTACTAGACAGAAACGTCGAGTATTATAGAAAAAATAATTTTAATACCTCAAAGTAAAATTTAGACTAAAAAGAAATCAATTTTTCTATATATAAATAAACTGGAGTGTTAAAATTTCAATAAGTACTAACCTTCCGTACAAAATTTTGGTTGAAACAAGCAAATCGCCTTAAAATTAAGTAGCACATTTAAAGCACATATGATAGCCAATAAAAGCATAATTTCAGCACAATTAGGCATTTTATTTTAGCATAATTCGACCTATTAAAAAAGCACAAAGTTCCTATCTCTAAATATGTGATATTTTGTTGTGAACGAAAATAAACACAATTTACGTATTTATAAATTACTTTCCCACAAATTATAATTCGAAAAGCCTATAACATAAAATATAAGAAGACTAATGAAGATTTTAAAAAGCAATATACACTGAGCTTTTAAAAAGTATTAAAGAGATGAAAGAAAGGTAATTTAACGTGTTATATTGAAGTCAGATTATGTAGAATTGCTACACGATCCGATAATCGGATAGTGTTAAACTAACCGTGAAAGGTTGTCGTAGCGAGGGCGAAATTCATTTGCATATCAATTAATCGCACGATTTTAAAGTGGCACGTGACCGCGTGAACAAACGAATAGTTTGAAATATAGACTGACAGCACGAACAACCGTTTATGTAGAAATTTTTTGCCACCTAGAGACGACAGGCGTGAGAATTACAGGGGAAGTTCCACTGAAAATGATATAACCACAAAAGCGTGTTCAAAATTTTACAGTCCATTTCCAGGATTATACCAATCTCGCTCGACAGATGGTCAATCCTGAAGTTTATCACGATCAATTCGATAAACTGTCCCATATATTTCCCGGCGGTCGTACGCGTACACCAGGCAATGACGATTTAACGCGTGTACTCTGAGTCTGAATTAGTAGAATGTGTACTGTTTTAATTACAGCAGTTTACTAATAAACTAATGTTGTACTTTAACAAAAATTTTATTCCATTTACACAATTCTTTCCACTCGAACAATTGAATAAAGTGAATAAATAATCTATTTTCTAAAACAAGCAAAGAAGTGTATAAAAATTGTTAATATAGATTCATTAAATTAATGAACTGTATTATATTAATTCTAATTAATTAAATAATCTTGTTTCAAGTCCATAAATTCTGTAAATAATTGGACCAATAGATTTTTAATGTTCCCTGAATATCTAGGAAATTTAATTGTTTCAACAGTAATTAATAGAGGTGTCAAACGGTCATTACGCACGTTCATAAGCATCGTTTTTGTATTCTAAAATCATTGTATTAAATTATTCATCAATGTGCACTAGTTTGACAATATTATCAAATAAATTGCAATTAAATACAAAATTAAAGCGAATTTTAAATAAATTATAATTGATTATAACTGGCACTTCAAATTGGTTCAACTTTTTTAATTTAATCAGTGGAATTAATAACCTCCAAATTTGCAAATTTTTATACCTTTTTCGGAAATAACTCTAATTAAATAGAATTTAAATAAATTTATAACATTTTTTCCCTTAAGAAATATTTCATAAAATAAGTTTACAAAATTTAACTAACAATCAGGATCAAACTTCTGCTTTGGAGATTAATGAGGGCTCATATTTAATTTTAGTTACATTAAATCAAGAGCAAGGGAGAAAATAATACGGTGTAAAAAAGGAGGAGAGAAATGGAGGAATGTGTGGATAAGGGGAATGTAACGTGAAAGGGGTAAATTCCAAAATACACTGCTCGTGTTCTGCAAACTCGGAAATAGCACGTCACACGATTCACCAATTAACCGCTTAACGTTGCAAGAATTATTTTAAACCAATGATAAATGCATGCAGGAAATGTTATTCTCTATATGTACAAATTATTAGAAAATTATTAATGAGAAAATTGTAAATTGGCCATTCCTCTTTGTTTTCGATTTAAAAGAAATACTTTTAAATTGCTGTCAACAATGTTCGCAATCACACATATATTTGTTATTTCGATATAAATTGAACAATAAGAGAATAGACTGAAGTAAATAAATTATAATGCCAACAGCAAAAATTACAATTGTGCGGAGGTAAATTTTCTTCAATTTGTACTATACATAAATAAAATAAACTGTGATTAATGTTTGAACATAAATTAGTAACTGAATACTGATTTAAGGAATAAATAATAAATTAAATAAATAAAAATTGTTAAATAAATAATAACAAATAAGAAATAACAATAAATGAATATTAATAAATCAATAACTAATGTTAAATTACATAATGTTCGAACTATTTTAAATTATATTAAAGATTCTACTGAAATGTTTTTAAATAGAAAGATGTCAAATATAATTTGAAGATGCTACCAGTGTAATCTCAAGTATAAAATGGAATTATTCTGATCAGTATGATAACATAGTAATAGCACAAGGTACCTTTTGCACTATAGCGATAACATAAAACTGAGGTTAAAGGTTTGCGTGGATCCCGAACTGCGATTTAGTGAAAACGACCAAAGTGTGACCCGACTCTTTATTCCGAATATCCACATTTTTCTAAAGATACGAACAGGTATCGGAAACGTGTTGACACTATCCGTTTTTTTTTTTAATTTTATAACTTTTGCACAATCATCTTTAAGGAAAAAAGTTTATCGATTTCCGCAGTAGTTTAAAGAAAAATCGATCAACAAATAAAAAGAATCTATCGATAAGGAAAGATAATCTAATTTTCAGAAAAGATGTAAAATGTTTTAGAATAGGAATATTCTATTTAAAGAAGTGAGCACGTGAAATGACTATTAACGAAAATAAAAAATAATTTAATTTTAGACGCTATCGAAATTATAAATTCCTATAGCCTTGTACCTGAGAGTATGTTTTCACATCCTACGCACAAAAAAAACGATATAAATATCATAGATTTTTGAGGTTGGAGCTTTAATATTGACATAATTAAAAACAACAACTATTTATATAGTCCTTTATTTCTTATAAGTTTTTTCTGTTTTTGCTAATCACAAAATCTAATTCCTTCATATTTTTATCACTATTTAATTATGACCGATTTTTCTCTAATTCATTAGGGGAAAATCACTAATATGGCGGGTATTTCGCCTCTAAATAAATTAAATAATAATAAACGCTTCAATTAATTCATAAAAATCAAATTTTTAATGATAAGAACCTAAAACTCTTTTCATTTTAGCAGTTGTACTAACATTTATCTAAATGAATAAAATAAATTTGGATCTGTTGGAGCCAAGAGGTTTAGGTTTTGGATTTGTTTTTTATTAGGTGGAAAATAAAAAAAACACTAAACACGTGAATTAAAGGACAATTTGACTTTATTTTAACGAGTAACGTTTCGTCAACATTTCGTTGATCTCTTCAGGTTTTAAATACAATATATAACACTTTAGTAAATTTTGTAACACGAACAAGAGACACTGTATAATAAATAAACATAAACAGTCTTTACCTCTAAAACAGAATATGTCAAAGAAATTTTAAAAAAAGATTGAATGGTGATTTGTCAAATGGCGTGTTTACATGTCGAAAGCAAGAGAGAAACTGACGAAATTGTAAATATAAACTTGAGACGGAACTAAAGTAATACAGAAATATATATAGATATAGACAAGGACAAACATCAAATGGGAATTGAGTTAAGAAGTAGGTGGATAGCAAATTATGCCATGGAGAATTTTGTTTGTAAAAGATGCTTGTAGTTTTTGTTTAGATTATCAATGTTCTCTTTAATATTAATACTATTGGGGTCGTGATTCATAAAAATCATTTTGAGCAGTATTCGTAATCTACAATTTTTGTTCCTTGGTAATGAAATTCATGATTGTTATTCTTACAATGAATGTTGATAACAAAATTCGGACTTTTATTCTTTATACATTCCCCGACTCGAGTTTTGAGCAACCTTTTAGTTTCAGCATAGTATACGACGGTAAAATTTTTGCAATTAATTTTATACACCACTCCACATTTGTTCCACTTGTCAACAGAATCTTTGCCCAGTTTTACGAGATTATTAAGCATTTTTTTTCTACTTTAGAAATAGTAAAAATGTTGTAATTTTTGAACTGTTGTTTGCATTTTGTATATTTGATCAAAAAGGTAAGTTTTGTGCCAATATGATACAGGCCCATTTTACGAAGTAACAGGTATTAAGCGGATATTTACCAGTGGTGAAAGCAGCGGATGTTGACCTGCCTCCTTGCAGCAACACACACATGGCAAAAAACACAGTGGCCATCCTCAACAGATTCTTGCTCACACCCCTTGCTCTCATCCTCGACCCAGACTCAAACTGAACATTTAAACACGCACACGTGACTTCTTTAACGAAGTTCTCGTCAGTCACACACTCGATGTCAATCTTCCTCGAATCAAATTCCATCATCCTCTTATGCTTCCTCCGAAGGAAGACAAAATTCGGATCTCCTTCCATTGTCTGCACTCTAGATAAGCTTCGAGCATGTCCTGTCACAATAGTTCCAATCTCCACGTGATCTCGCTAGATCAAGATCTTGTAAAAGATTATGTCCATTCCCATACTTGATCAATGCCAAACCAAGAGAAAAAACCTTTTAACTATTCAAATCATCACTCAGAATTCAATTACAACCAGATATGTCAATCTTTCGTCATTGACAATGAGCTAACACGAAAGTCGCGTGAAAACCGGCGCCTCCAGAATCTGCGGAATAGCGCCCGTCACCGCTCAATGGAAACGCTCGGCGTCGACTGATTTCATCCCCCTAGAAGCGCGCTACTTGGACATGATGATCGGAGCACGGCGCATCTCCACAACACCCCCAACAGAAATCTCACCCTGTGGGGAACAGGCCAATCGCTATTTAGGAGCGCGCCGCCCATCATGTTGAGAGGGCGGTGCTTCCGAATTAAGATTTTCAACTTCTTCTTCAAAGTCGGACTCGCAGACTCGCTGGCTGCGAGGTTATACCAACGTTGGTAACCGGAGTGGCTAATTCCAATCTTGCCACTGTTTAACTTTCTTGCAGGGCAGTGATGAGTTACCAACCTGGAAACTTCTCGACTCCTTAGGGACCCGATGTGGCATCGGCAGGACCACCCTTCCTGCTCAAGATTCTGCCCCGGGCTCTCTTTTCCGGCTCTTTCTAGGTGGCACGTCCTCGAGAGGATCCTTGGACTACTCGTGTGGAATCCAATTATCATCGCTAATTTGATAAATTTCTTATGTTCTCTGCAGAAAGCCAGATTTTTAGCGCAAATATGTTCACGGTGTCCGGCAAAGAATAAAACGAGTAAATACCAAGCTGCAATTTTAAAAAACATGAGGCAACTAAGAGTTTTGAGTTTAACTTTTATTCAATTTGGAATCGGGTAATTGAAGACTTGGTTCAATTATAGAGAAGTTTTGAGAAAGGAACAACTTCTTTGGAATAATCTATATAGGAGAGACAGCGACTTTATATTGTTCACATTCAAATAATGAATGTATTATTCAATTTATGTGATAACGATTATTAGCAATATTGAGGTTATGTTTATTTAAATAACAAAAGTAATTACATAATTTCATACAATCTTTAGTTAATCCGAATAAACAAATTTAGTCTATGTCTGCTTTCAGTCTTTAGAAATCTTTATTTAATTATTGAAGATAATTGTTTATTTTAACAATTTTCTTTATTAACAAAAGTTAAAGTTTAATAAAAATAATAGTTAATTTATTTGTTCAAAATTTTACGAGGCTTTTTTTCGAAGTAAATGCAAATCTCTTTTTAAAAAACTCTCCTATTTATTTGGAGGCGACAACTACATGCTTCGACACATTATGTGTCCTCTTCAGGTCAATATATAAACAACTTAAAAATAACAGTTAAGAATTAGTAAAGGAGACCTAGAAATCAATTAAACAAATCAATAATTATATAAATACATACAAAGATGTTACATCACAGAATATTATAAGAATATTATGAGAACTCACCTCCATAGTTATTAATAGTTATTAATAGTTAATTTAGTTCATAAGGAATTTTGTCATGGAAACATTTTTGAGATATACGTTGTGACTTCTTTACTATTTTCTAAGCATGCCTAGACTTGCCCAATCATTACAACATTACCCCCACTCATTAAAAACTGGCCCTTTTTCGGAGACTAGGACGGTCAGTCGTAAAGCGATGACTAGCACTTCTCTCTACTGCCCCGTCCGGGGTAGTAGTCAAATTTCTTTTCGTTTCCTTCAAAAATATTTTTTTAAACGTATTTTAAATTTTAATTAAATCTTCAAACATTAATTTTCTATATTTAAAAGAAAGTATTTTTCGTTTCTAACTCAAATTCAAATACTAAATATTTGTATATTTTCAAGAAATATTTCAAATTCTTAATTCTCTTAAAATATAAGTTTTTTTATGCATTTTTAATCAAAGTAAACATATTTACACACTGTATTTCAGAGGTATTTCCAGATCGACAAACAAGGTAGTTTTACAAATTAATTATCTATTTTCAACGTTAAAGAATGTTAAAACACAATTTATTAATAATATCTAAATCTATTAATTTTATTTTTGCACCCTTTTATTTAACTCCGCAGAAATTATAAGGGACGTTGAAATATTACTGTCGTGTAATTCTTGTCTATCTTCCCATACTAAATTTTTACAATTTTTAATTATATTTATTGAAATTGTGTTATTATTTTTTTTGTCATATTGTTCTCATCTACCACAAGATGCAGTTGCTGAAGAGCAGTGAAATATACTCAAAGTTACGAATCCTAGATTATTGAGATTTCTGAAATCTTAGGTCTAAACAACTAAAACGTTATTAGTTTTAATACACGTTATCAATTTCCGATTCTCGTGATTGGAAATTCAATTTATTTCAACCCGACATAACACACACCAAAATAAATATAAGCCTCCCTTATTAGTAGTAGAAAGAGTCGAATGTACCAAGTCATTAACAAACTTCTATTTCTTTTTATTATTCAAATTAAAAGCAAACAAGATAAAGAAAACAAAGAATACGAATTGATATATTGGTTCATATTGAACTAATTTCATTACAAAAAGTTCCTCGGAGAGACCTAATTACTCAAATTAACATGAGTTAATAAAATTGATTGACAAAGGTGAATCGAGGACATTTTCGGACGAGTCTCAAAAGGATACGGAAGGTGTTTTGGATTTTTGCGGGTAGCCGTCACCTAAAAGATGTGCCGATAATTATTCCTTGAGAGAAACAAGGCAAGCCCAGTAGGCGTAATGTTACAAATTTGATAACGTTTATTTTGGAAGTATAAAAAGTCATTCAATAAATATAAGAGTATTAATTATTCATACGAAAAAGTTTAAGAAGTATAGAATCCAAAGCATCTAGTGAGAATTCAATTAAAAAACAAAGGAAAATAATAAAAGGAAATAGAAGAAGTTCTAATTTGAAATTAAAATTATAAAGTGATATATAAAAATATATGTATATGATAAATACATGGTTACGAGTGGCAATATCTCGTTGAAAGGGATTTAGATTTATTGGTGAGTACATCAAAACTAAACACACCGCATATACACTCACAGTGGAACACACATTTTATTTAAATGAGAAAAATTATTAGGTACTATTACAGGGTTGCTACGTTTTAAAAATTTCAAAATTCCATGACTTTTTCAGGTTTTCCAGAACATTAAATTTTTCTTTAAAATCCATGACCAAATATAAAATAACTAGCAATATTAACGAACGTCTAAGGGCGCGAGAAACTTTGCATAGTTGTTGATCATTTTTAAATATGAATTTTTGCAAATGCAAATAATGAAGATTACGAGAATAATTACAAAATTGAAGAAAATATCTGAAAAATGACGAAAATAATAAACAATTGAAAAAAAATTGGATCTCAAATTAAATAATGTAACCCTAGCATCTAATGTATAATGCACTAAGTTTAGTTGCTATTTGTAACTCTTAGGATTAATTAAAGGACTTGTTCCGTATACAAATAAATAAATAAATAAAATGTTAAGAGAATAATTAAAAATTGAAAAAACTAAAAAATATAATTGAAAGAAATAATTGAAAAATGACAAGAATAATTGAAAAATTGAAGGAAATATAAAAAAAACATGACGCAAATATTTGACAATTAAAAACAATATCCAAGAATGATTAGATTAATAGACAACAACAAAAATAATTGAAAAAATTAAACAAGAAATATTAAATTTAAAGAAAATAATTGGAAATTACAAAATTAAGAAAATTATAGAAATAAATTTAATTAAATGTATATTGAACAACTGGATTAAAATCGAAAAAAATAATTAAAATTGAAGAATGGAATTGAAATTTGAACAATAGAATTAAATATTGAAAAAAGTAATTAAAAAAAGCCAAAATTCGTTGGATATAAAAAAAATAATAGATAACTGAAGAAATTTAATTTAAAATTAAAAAAAATAATTGATAAGTAAAGAAATTAATTTAAGATTAAAAAATCAAATAGAAATTTTAAGAAAATAATTGTCAATTGAAGAAAAATTCGAAAACTGGGGAGAATAATCGACAACAGAGCAAAATAACTAAAAAATAAAATATTTATTATAAAATTTAAGAAAAATAATTGTAAATTGAAATAAAATGTAGAAAACAATTGAAAACTAAAAAAATGAATACCTAATTAAAAGAAATAATTAAAAAATGATGAGAATAAATGAAAAATGGAAGAAAATATTTAAAAAATGACGAAAATAATGAACAATTAAAAAAAAATTCGAAAAATGATTAAATTAATAGAAAAAAAATAATTGAAAAAATTGTAGGAATTAATTGAAAATTGTAGGAAGCAATTATTAATTGAAAGAAACATAGTTTTCTTAAAAGTATCAAATGGTATCAAAACGTTGCAAAATGATACTTTCAAAAAACTGTGAATGATTGAAAAATGAGGAGAAAAATTGACACATTGAAAAAAATATCCGAAAAATGATGAAAATAATTGACAATGGAAAATAAAATTCGAAAAACGACTAGCTTAATAGTCAACTAAAAAGAAAATTGATAAAAATTAAACAAGAAATATTAAATTTTAAGAAAATAATAGCAAATTAAAAAATTAAGAAAATCATAGGAAAACTTTTTGGAAAAAATTGCATATTGAACAATTGGATTGAAAATCGAAAAAACTAATTAAAATTAAAGAATATAATTAAAAATTGAAGAATTCAATTGGAATTTAATGAATATAATTGAAAATTTAAAAAAGAAATTGTAAATGGCGAGAATTATTGAATACAGAAGAAAATAATTGAAAACTGAAAAGTGGAATTAAAATTTGAAGAAAATTGATTTTTAACGAAAAGAAGTGAACAATTGAATTTAAATTAAAAAAAAAACTTATTGACAGTCGAAAAAAATAATTTTAAAAAGGCGACAATTTTTTAATGTTAAAGAAAATAATTGAAAATTTATAAATGGAATAGAAATTTCAAGAAAATAATTGAAAATTCAAGAAAGAAATTGGACAATTGAATTTAAAATTTAGGAAACATTGATAATCGAAAGGAATAATTGACAAAAGGCGAACATTTTTTAGTATTAATGAAAATAATTAAAAATTGAAAAATGGAATAGAAATTTGAAAAAAATAATTTATTTGTAGAATTGAATTAAAATTTTAAAGCAATTTTTATGTTTGAACAAAGTTTTTGAAAATTAAAGAAAATAATTTAAAATTGAAGAAATTTTTAGATTTAAGGGTTTCAAAGAAAATAACTAGTTTTTTTAATCTTTTAATTAAAATATCAACATTTTAGATAATTCTTAGCATTATTATTTTAGGTTATAAGCATTTTAAATGGTTGATATTTAAAATATAATTTTTTTAATTAATAAAATTTATTATTAAACTTATATTTGTTTACCATTTATAAATACTTACTAAAAACTATATATATTTTCAGTATCAAGCATTTAAAATAATTATAATAATCTAAAATTAATTGTACTCAGATCTGTCTAAAATGTTGATATTTTTATTTAAAGATTAAAAAACTATTTAGTTTCTTTAAAAATCCTAAATCTAAATGTTTATAAGATCTTAATTTTCTGTTATTTTTTTTTTAAACTAGAAATATCAATAATTAAATTATTGATAATAATTGGAAAAGTTTTATTGCAATGAAAAAGCATAAAATAATACTGTAGTTCAATTGTTATTTTAATATTTATTTTACCTAAACTTGAATTTTAATTATTTTAGACGAAATTTTGAGTTAACATTATATTATTCTGAACAATGAATAGGAATGATATTACACGGACCATGAACAAGCTTCATATTAAACTGAGCTTTGAATTAGAATTGTATATTTTTGACAATTGAATAAGCATTTTAACAAAGGAAGGCGTCGATTTTATTAATTAATAATCTTAATAATTAATATTAAAATAAAATAAAAATTTGTCGTATAATATTTAAATATTTATTTTTTTCTTTTTACAATACATAACAAAATTAAAATAATATTTGAAGTATTTTAAATGAACATTTCTTTAACAACCCAAACAAATACATTAATGGGTACTAATTGATTATTAATAATAGTAAATGATATAAGATTTACCATTTGAATTTGTCTTTAAGACAAAGTAAGATTTTTTTATTTTCTATAATTGTAAAAATATGTATTATTTTAACAAAACTAGGCAAAAAACAGTCTTGATTTTTATCGACTAAAAAATGCCCTAATTTATATTTTTTGTTCTCTATTTCAATCCATTTTGCTTCTAAACCAATTTCTCAAAGTTTAAAAAAAGAAAGAAGGTGACTAAAATGTAGATTTTAGTCATAAGCTTTAAAATTTCAAGGGTTATGTTATTTTCTGTAATATAAAAAGATTAAAGATTTTTTTATAAAAAAACTAAAATTATTTTTGAAGTTAAATGATTCAGCTTAAGTTAAAACTAATTCTTTATTGGGAAATAAAGGATTCAATTTCTAAGGACAAATAATTTTGGGATTAATAGATTATTTTTTTGAGTGTACTCAACATTTGTCTACAATCATTGAGGATTTTAGTAAAGTCTTGATTAAATAAAAATATAATTTATAAAAGAATACAAATTATTATCATTATCCCAGTTACCGTTGTAAAAGTAATAAGGCTATTTTTTCTGAAAGTGCAAATAGTTTGGAGATTATTTTTCCATAATATAATTCCTTGTTATCTAAAACAGTAAAAAATTATAAATAAAACATATTTTGTGGTATATTTACGGTAATTTTGATTAAAAATAGTGAAATGTGTGATTTAACATTACATTATTTACATTTGAAAACAAAACATTTGAAGTCTGATTGATGTATGAATGTTTACATAACCATATGAATCATACATTTTTCAATTATTTATTAATTTCGAAAATCAAATTTTCCATCAAAATATGTGTGTTTAGTATTTCAAAAATATTAAATTTTAATTCGCCTACATACTTTAACGGAATTATTAATGTAAACTCTTTGAAGCCATTCCAAAATAACTTTGACATGCATTGAATGTTGACCGGCAATACATAGGTAGGATTTCCACAGTGCTAACAAAATATTATTTTTAGTTATTACCTTTACCCCAAATGTCAAGTCTTTTTTATATTGAAAATTTAATATATTTAGTTGAGCCCAAGTTTAAATCTATGAATATATGATAGGTGGATGTTTAATTTAATAGTACATCAAACTTTTCATGAACGAAAATAAAAAATTAATAAACTAAATTCAAGACCTTTATTATAGATCGACTATAATTGTTCAAGTTCAAAATCTGCGTTGATAACAAGGACAAACATTATTTTAATCTTAATATTAGTTTATTTTATGATAATGTGTTTGAGCTCGGATAATTTTTGTCCACAATTTCCAATTTGTCGGACTAAATGCACTTGTTTACGAAAAGTTGGGACAAAAATTAGCCCAACTGTTTGCTGAACTGCCAGTTTAGATTAGAATCTTCGATGGATCTCGCCGCGTAATGAAACTCTTTGTCAGTGTGAAACCGCAGACCTCGCCTTTGTGTCAGAGAATATCTTCTCAGTCCTCCCAAATGAATTTCAAGTCAAGCAAAAAGGAGGAGTAGGGTATATCCAGCCAAGAAAAAAAAATATCAAAAAGAGTGGAATGGTAAGGGAGAAATGAGGGAGAGATGATTCTCGATAAAGAGAGAAACATGTGAAAATGGGAAAAGACAAGTAGCTTTCCTTTTGTTGGTAAAAGTTTCTAGATTTGAATCTGAATCTTCTCTTTTATTCTAAAAGTTTATTTATTTCGTGACGAATTTTGACATCCACTTATCGCCAGATTATATTGTGTTTATACTCAAATAGCCAAAATGGTCCTTTTTAGATATACATACATATTACATATTTATTTTAATTAAATATTAAATTACATTATTATTGTAAATCTCCGCAAATATATTATATTTACTTCTGCCTCGTTTAATTACAACTTTAATTAACGAGAGCTCAATTTTGAATGTGTTAACTATATTCAATTATTCATTTGAAAATATGAATTTCAGAATGTCGTAAGTTAATTCAAACGTACATACGTATATATAACGAAGAACCAATTTAGCATCCGAATATAGAATGAATACAAAATTGAACCAGATGGTAATAGTTTAAGCAAAGAAGAAAATTCGAAGACATTTACTTCTGTAAGAATAACTCATCACTATGAGGTTGTACACGAAGACAATATTATTACCGACCCTTATTCAAACAGCTTCATCTTCTCCTGAAAACAAAACTCTTAACGACAGAAGACTCAAAGTCTACGATCTATTAACATAGGATACAATTGCTAGGGAAACTATTCAAACGATGAAACAATCGGAATGTAATTGCATTCTCCGATCTCATTCAGTACCAATTCATTTTGCGGCTCAGTTCTCTGCTTCATTGTCTGAGAAAATCTTTGTGCTTCCATTTCTATACTCCTAAATTAGCTAGTTTATTCCTCTTTAATTCCAGACAGGTCCAATTCGTGAATCATTTTGCATCTTTTTTCGTTTCATTAATCATTTAATCCACATAAAGTCATGATTAATAATCAGGGCCGGCGGAAGGTATTTTTTCTAGGGGGGGGGGGGGGCAATGCATATATATATATATATATATATATATATATATATATATATACCTTCACAGACATACATATATAATCAGGGTTGCTACGCTTTCTGGAATCACTATTAAAAATGCTTACTTTTAAAAATTTTGAAATTGAATGAAGCATGTTTTATGCACAAAATAATCCTGGTTAATAGTATTTTTTTAAAAAAAATTATCCACTTTTTCGTAAATTACTATATCTTAGCGTTTCTTCACTGTCTTACACTGAGAAAAATGAGTTAGCTCCTATTTGATAACACAGAAAATTGTTTCAGATTAAATTAATCTGCAACGCTCTTTTTTTTATACCAAATGGAATTTAAATAATCTGAAATTGGCTTAAAGAATCGCGCTGCAGATTATTTTAATACATAAAAGTTTTCAGTGTAGCTTTTTTTGCGGTGAAATTAAACCAAATTTTTATTTAACAGAATTGTTATTGAGCAGAATTTTTAATACGACGAATTTTTTAATTTTAGAATATCCATTTCACCAAATCTTCATTATTTATCCGATATTTTAGTTGCATTAATTGTTATTTAATATAATTAATAAAACGCTAAATTTCCATTTTTGTCGAATACCCTGAACTATTTAATATTTCGTCTTACTGAAGGGTCTTTACATGTCAAAAAAAAGTAAATCTTCAAGTGGTCCTTCAATTTTAGTTCTTTCCAGCAAAATTATAGTTCTATACTAGAAGTAATTCGACCTCAAAGGATTTTTCAAAATATTGAAAATTGTGAGAGTTATAGCAGTTTGAACTTTGATGGTACTTATTTTTCATTTATCTATAACTTCATTATTATTAAACCGATTTTAATAAATCCAACGCCAATTATCAGGGAATACTGTGTATTTTATGTTAATTGTAGACCCAAAATTAAATTTTTTAATTTGGACCAGAAAAAAGTGAAAATAAAAATTTATTTGCCTTTTTGATCAATTTTGACCCTTTTTACTTTATTTATTAAAACACAATATTATTCCTTATTCTTTCATCTTTAGTTTTAAAAAAGAAAAATCTTGGAGACTTGATTACATCCTGAGATATCAGCATTTTTAAAAAATTAAATTCCTCTAATTCATAGAGAAACAGTGTTGAAGTTTGCATCACATTCATTTGTTTTTTATTGAAATATTCTTTGACTCTTTATTCATGAGATTATAAGGTAAAATCTTATAAAGAGAACAATATCTCAAGACCTAATAAAGTCTTTAAATTATTTTTTTTAATTAAAGATGAGGGGGGGGGGGAGTAAAATAAAGCATATAAAAACCTGGTTTTTTATTATTAATAATTTTTAATCATTTTGCTGAATAACACTACAAAAGAAGGACCACTTGCATTTACTTTTTTTACGTGTAAAGACCTCTGCAACTGGTCTTTCGATTAAAATTAAATGCTGTTCAGAAAAATTATACTTTTATACTAGAGGTAATTTGACTCCAAAAGATGTTTTAAAATTTTAAAAATTGTGAGAGTTATAGAAATCGAAAATTTGATGGTACTTATTTTTTAATTTGTCGATAACTTGACTATTATTAAACTTAACTTAATAATCAAACTTAAATTATTATAATGAATACTGTATATTTTATGTCAATTGTAGACCAAAAATTAAATTTTTTAATATGAAAAAAAAAAAAAATTTATTTACGTTTTAATCAATTTCATCTTTGTTTTATTTGTTTTTTAAAACACAATATAATTCCTTACTTTTCCAACTTTAATTAAAAAAAAAAAATTTGGAGACTTTATTAGGCCTTGAGATGTTGTTCTCTTTATATGATTTTACCTTATAATCTCATGAATAAAGAGTCAAAAAATATTTCAATAAAAAACAAATGAATGTGATGCAAACTTCAACACTGTTTCTCTATGAATTAGAGGAATTTAATTTTCTAAAAATGCTGATATCTCAGGATGTAATCAAGTCTCCAAGATTTTTCTTTTTTAAAACTAAAGATGAAAGAATAAGGAATAATATTGTGTTTTAATAAATAAAGTAAAAAGGGTCAAAATTGATCAAAAAGGCAAATAAATTTTTATTTTCACTTTTTTCTGGTCCAAATTAAAAACTTTAATTTTGGGTCTACAATTAACATAAAATACACAGTATTCCCTGATGATTGGCGTTGGAGTTATTAAAATCGGTTTAATAATAATGAAGTTATAGATAAATGAAAAATAAGTACCATCAAAGTTCAAACTGCTATAACTCTCACAATTTTCAATATTTTGAAAAATCCTTTGGGGTCGAATTACTTCTAGTATAGAACTATAATTTTGCTGAAAAGAACTAAAATTGAAGGACCACTTGAAGATTTACTTTTTTTTGACATGTAAAGACCCTCAAACTTTTATGAAAAGAAAATTCTGCTGAATTAAAATTTGGTTAAATAGAAATTCTTTAAATAAGAAGTTTGTGTTAACAAAATTTTGTAAAACAAAAATTATGTTAAATATAAATTCGCTAAACTTAAAATTCTGTTAAGTACAAATCCAGATTTATTAAAATTTGATTAAAAACAGTCTCGAAGAACGATAACACAGCCTCACAAACAAAAGTTTGTCTCAGACACTACAGTAATGTATTTCTACTTACTTTTTTTCACTGAATAATCAGATTGGTTAAAATTTTTGAAATAATTTAAAGACTCGGACCAAAAAATGCACATTAAAGGTCTGCAAAACCTGGAAAAGTCATGGAATTTTGTTCTAAGAAAGTCATAGCAACCCTGATAATTACATTAATTATTATTGTATAAAATGTTATTGAACTTAAAACTAAGAAGATTGTACTTTTTTAAAAAGTTGTTTACATATTTATTTAAAAATTAAAATTATAAGTCAATTTTCAGAGGGGGGCAGCCCATACATTGCCCCCTCGAGATATTTCTAGGGGTGCAGTACTGAGAGAAAACTTTTCTTGTGCCAATGCAAAAATGCATTGGATGAAGTATAAATTATGCTTATAATCGGTCCTAGCATAAAATATTATAGACTCAAGAATTTGAGGTTATGTTAAACTGTATTGCGCATGACAAAAGCAGACCAGAGTTTATACCCCAAATATCTTATTCTTGGAACAAGCATAAAAACGATTTCTTTCAATGCAATCAATGTAAACAGAATTTTATTCTTGTAAAAAGATATCTTTTTTCTCAGTGAGCGAAAACGAAAAGATCTTGACTCTTTTTGATTTTGAGATTGAATACGTCTCAAAATTATTGTCGTTTTTATTAAAAACTACAAATTTTTGCAAATTCAAAAGATGAAAATTACGAAATTAAAAAATATATCTGAAAGATGACGAAAGTAATTGACAGTTGAAAAGAAAATTCGAAAAAGGGCTACATAATTACACAATTGAAAAGAATAGTTTAAAAAATTAAACAATAAATACTAAATTTAAACAAAGTAGTTGAAAAATTTTAGGAATAACTGTTGGAAATCATTGCAAATTAGACAACTGGATTGAAAATCGAAAAAAATAATTGAAAATTAAGGAAATAAATTGAAAATTTAAGAATTAAATTAAAATTGGAAAAAATTATTGATATTTGAAAAAAACATTACAAAATGAAGAAAATAATTGACAATTAAAAACAAAATTCAAGAAATGGCTAGATTAATACCTACACAACCGAATAAAATACTTTAAAAAGTCAAAGAATAGTTATAATATATTATTTAAAAATTAAAAAACTGGTAGAAAATAATTGAAAATTGCGGAAAATAATTAATAATTGTATAAAATAATTGAAAAATGACGAGAATGATTGTTAATGATTATTAATTGAAAACAAAATTCCAAAAATGACTAGAATAATTGACAATTGAAAAAAATAATTGAAAAAAGCCGAGAATTAATGAATATAGAAGAAAACAATTACACAATTGTATTTAAAATTTAAAATAATTTCTATGAGTGGAAAAAATAATTGAAAAAAATAAGAGAATTATTGAAGATTGAGGAATTAATTGAAAATAGATAAAAATAATTGAAAATTAAAGAAAATATTTCAGAATTGAAAAAAGTAATTAAAATTTTTTAAAATAAATTGAAAATTAAAGAATTAAATGGAAATTTCAAGAAAATAATTGACAATTAAAAGAAAAATTACAATATGACGAATATAGTTCGACATTGAAGATAATAATTAATTATTAAAAAAAAAAATTAACACTAACAAAAAATCGAAAAATGGTGAGAATAATCTTTATGTAAACAAAAAAAATGGTTAAAATCAATGAATAATAATGAAATTGACAGAGATTAATAAATTGTCAAGTGAATAATACACAACTGAACAAAATATTTAAAAAACAAAGAATAATTATAAAAATTTTAAGATAATAATTGAAAATTGAAAAAATTGTATGAAATAGTTGAAAATTCCGGAAAATAATTAATAATCGCAGGAAATAGTGGAAAAAATGGCGAGAATAATTGAAAAATTAAAGAAAATATGTGAAAAATGACGAAAATAATTGGTAATGGATAACAAAATTAAAAAAATGACTAGTTTAATAGACAACTGAAAAAAAAATGTTGAATCAACAAAAAATATTAAATTAAAACAAAGTAATTGCAAATTGAAAAATTAAGAAAATTACAGAAATAATTTTTGGAAATAATAAATTGCACATTTAACACTTGGATTGAAAGTCGAAAAAAATAATTGAAACTGAAATTATTAGAATTAAACAATTGTATTTAAAATTAAAGAGACTTAATGAAAATCGAAAAAAGTAATAGAAAAAAGTCGATAATTTTTTAATGTTTGAGAATACAATTGAAAAGTGGAATTTAAATTTGATGAAAATAACTGATAATCGAAGAGAATAATTCTATAATTGTATAATTGAATTGAAATTTTAAAACAATTTTTATTGAGGATTTTATTGAAAATCGATAAAAATAATTGAAAATTCATGAAAATATTGAGGAATTGAAGAATATAATTAAAAATTTAAGAAATAAATTGGAAATTTAGAATTAAATTGAAATTTTAAGAAAATAATTAAATATGGAGAAAAAAAAATTAACAATTAAAAAAAACCCGAGAAACGGTGAGAATTAGGGCCCGTATCATTTTGACACAAATTTTTTCGGGCAACTTGTTATATTGTACTCCCGAAGATGAATGTTATATTTTACTCCTTCTGAAATCAAAGATTTTTAAGTCTTATTTATTAAATAATTGATGTTAATACATTAAATTAATATTAAAAGACTTAATTAATCCAGAAAATTCAATTATTGAATAATTAAAACTTAAAAATCTTTGATTTTAGTAGGAGTAAAATATAACATTCTTCTTCAGGAGTACAATATAACAAGTTGCACAAAAAAATGTGTGTCAAAATGATACGGGCCCGAGAATTATAGTCTAAAATTGAAGGAGAATGATAAATTGTTAATTGAAAACTGATGAAAATTATAGAATAAATTGTATGAAATAAATGATAAAATTGAAAAAATCAATTAAAATTAAAGAATTGTATTCAAATTTTAAGACAATAATTGATAATTGAGAAAATGCTAGAACTATTGAATATTGAATGAAATAATTAAAAATTAAAGAAATAAATTGAAGATTAGAGAACGTAATTGAAATTTTTGGAAAACAGTTGAGAATTAAAAGAAAATTTACAAAATGACTAAAATAATTAAATATTAAAGAAATTTTTTTTAGAAATTAGGAAAATAATTGACAATTGTTAGAAAACTTCGAAATCTATCGAGAATAATCGACAACAGAACAAATTAATTCAACAAAATTGAAGAATAATTATAAAATTTAAAGAGAATAATAATAATAATTATTATTATTAATTAATTAATTAATTATGATGAATAATAATAATAATAATAATAATAATAATGAAAATAATAATAATTTATAAAAAATATTTTAGATTTATATATCAATGAAATTAAAATTATTTGAACTGATATTTATAAATTTAAATTTTAATCAATTTAAATGCATTTTTTAAAAAGCATTAAAATAAAGTATTATATAGCATTTGTGAAACAAAATATTATCGAACCAAAGTGTTTTATTTTTCAATATATTAAGCATCATACAAAAAATTATTAAATTTAAAAAGCCTTTTCTGTTAATTGTATTTTCCAAAATATTCCTATTTCTAAACAAATATTTTAAATATAATATTTCAATATAAATAAAACAAATTTTATTTATGTAAGACAAAATTGATAAAATTTTCAAAAAAAAATTGTAGAAAATCATTGAAATTTAACAAAATATTTACAAACTTTGTAAATTAATTCAAAAATAATGAAAATAACTAAAAATTGGCGAAAATAAATATAAATTTTTAGAAATTAATTAAAAATGATCAGTATAATAAAAATTGGGGAAAATAATTGTAAAATAATAAATATAATTGACAATTGAAAAAAAAAGTTATTAGAATTTAAGATCAATAATCTTCCTCATGCTCAAATAAAAAGAAAATAAGAAAAATAAAAATAATAATAATTGAAAATTGAAGATATTAGTTGAAAAAAATTAAAATAATTAAAAATTGGATAAATTAAAAAAAAATTGGGATATTAAGTATATTTTTCTGCTTATAAACTACATAGTTATTTTTGCATTTTAAAGTTCCATTTTTTCAAACTTTTCATTTCTAAATTATTTCAATTTTCAGTACTAATAAAATTTTTTATTTTGCATAATCATTCATTTTTGGAAAATTTTGTCACTAATCTTCAGTAGACAGTTTTAGTTCAAAATTTCCAAGTTTTTTCTCTTCTACTTCATTTTCAATTTTTTTTTTTCATAATTTTTAACCATTTCTTTTAACTTTTATAAACTTTCAAATTTTATCCTGATTTTTCTACTTTTAAGAAATGTTTTCTTTTCCCGCAAAAAACAGTCTTAATTCTATTAATAAATTATTAATATGTTAGACAATAAAAAAGCTTCACTATTTTGACAGAAATTTACGCTTGTTTCTAACTAGATTTTAGGGTTTAGGCCATTTTTTTAGGGTATTTCTGTGAACAACGAACATCGCATTTTTCAGACTTAAATTGCAAAAATATTTCAAGAAAATTGTTATGTTTAAAAAATACAAAACGTACATTATTATGATTAAAAATTATAACAATTATTTTTTACATGTCCTTAAAATGTGAGCCTGACTCAAGTAAAATGTTAATTAGGTTGTAAAAAGTTATCTAAATAACTAAATATATTAAATAACGTAAAACTTTGTCATGTTGAACGTAAATCCGTATTATGTCCTTGTTCTTGCCCTGAGCCATTCGTTCAAGAAAACTTTCATAAGCGTAATTGTGGATTTACATTCGTGACATATTTCCCGTGTATGATTAACGAGTCTCGCTCCCTCGAGAAGTAAAACTCCAAAAACTAAGATTACATGAAAGGAATTATTAAAATGCATTTAAACTCTTAAACGCATATTTATGTAATAAGATGCCTCCAGGGCTTTCAAAAACGAATAAAAGCTCCAACTTGAACTTCTTGAATTAGATTCGAATCCCAATAAAGTATTTTCTAAAGCGACTCATTAATTTTAGCTTTCAAATAATTTATCGATTTTCTATGCAAAATGCATTTGAATTAAAAGCGCATGGAAAAAAATTTATTCTGCAATTTAGAATATATACTTGGCACTTATTTTACATTATTGTACCTATATGTACTTAAATTTAGTATTACACTATTTTTAAGGAGGTTTATCCAAAAATCGATTTTCTGCAGATTCTTATAAAAATTTAATGACATATTAAATGTATTATTTTACATGTATGATTACAATTATATTAAAATTTACAGTTTCGTTGTTGAGATATAAACTTATAAAGTTGGAACTTTAACAAGGAAACAGGAACAAAATGCTCTAAATGACTATATTTTAATGAATTTAAAAAAATGGGTTTACAAATTAAAAAAATATATAGTATATATTTTAAAAAATAAGTTTTATTCGCAACCGATCGATTTTAAAACTAATCTACGCAGGTACACGATTTTCAAAATAATAAACCTCAGATATTGTTTTGAGAAATTGGAACTTGATAAGGTCAGCAGAAAAGTGGTGTAAAATTTTTACCCAATTTTTGCATAATTAATGAGGAATTCCTAATGAAGTTTTCAACTGAGAGACAATTTAATAGACGATTTTATCTAGAGGGCTATCTTCCGCATTAGGAAACTTGATACTTGAAGAGTAGTAAATTGTTTGAGATGCTCTGAACAGCACGTGCGAGAAACAGGGAGGGCAATGGGCCAATTTAGCACAAGGGAAACTTGACGTATATATAAAGACTTCAACGTCAGATCACGATTCAGAGCACAGCCATCGTACCTCCACTTGATTAATGAACGAAAACTTTCAATCGATTCGATTAAACCATAGTAAACAAACGAAGGGTAACCGATAAATATATAAGCTGGCAACTGTAAATGTCGAGCGTTTTACACTGGTGTAATTCATTAATCATATTTTCTTCTCTTCAAACCATTATCATCAATTTTAGAATATATGTCGCTCTTTAATACCCTATATATCAGGGACGGCGGAGCCGGGGGGGCACAGGGGGCAATGCCCCCCCCTAGAAATATCTCGAGGGGGCAATGTATGGGCTTGCCCCCCTCTGAAAATTGACTTATAATTTTAATTTTTAAATAAATATGTAAACAACTTTTTAAAAAAGTACAATCTTCTTAGTTTTAAGTTCAATAACATTTTATACGATAATAATTAATGTAATTATCAGGGTTGCTATGACTTTCTCAGAACAAAATTCCATGACTTTTCCAGGTTTTGCAGACCTTTAAGGGCATGTGATGATAATGCTAAATTTGTCCGTAAACTTTCTCTTAAAGTACTAAATGTTTTGACACTAAACTTTGTAGAATTACTCAAAATACCATTAGGAAGGTCTCTCTGACCCAATTTTGTTTCATTTTTGTTTTTAAACAAAATATTTTTAAAATTCGCAAATTTTGGAAAATTTTGAAAAATTTGTAAAATTGAAAAAAAATTAGTTTAAAAACAAAAATGAAATAAAATTGGGTCAGAGAGACCTTCCTAATGGTATTTTGAGTAATTCCACAAATTTTGGTGTCAAAACATTTGGTA
This sequence comes from Ganaspis brasiliensis, assembly GCA_037103525.1. Taxonomy (NCBI): domain Eukaryota; kingdom Metazoa; phylum Arthropoda; class Insecta; order Hymenoptera; family Figitidae; genus Ganaspis; species Ganaspis brasiliensis. The sequence goes on along the minus strand of JAZKLR010000055.1, from coordinate 2,214,264 downwards.
CTTTAAGAGAAAGTTTACGGAGAAATTTTGCATTATCATCACATGCCCTTAATGTGCATTTTTTGGTCCGAGTCTTTAAATTATTTCAAAAATTTTAACCAATCTGATTATTCAGTGAAAAAAAGTAAGTAGAAATACATTACTGTAGTGTCTGAGACAAACTTTTGTTTGTGAGGCTGTGTTATCGTTCTTCGAGACTGTTTTTAATCAAATTTTAATAAATCTGGATTTGTACTTAACAGAATTTTAAGTTTAGCGAATTTATATTTAACATAATTTTTGTTTTACAAAATTTTGTTAACACAAACTTCTTATTTAAAGAATTTCTATTTAACCAAATTTTAATTCAGCAGAATTTTCTTTTCATAAAAGTTTGAGGGTCTTTACATGTCAAAAAAAAGTAAATCTTCAAGTGGTCCTTCAATTTTAGTCCTTTTCAGCAAAATTATAGTTCTATACTAGAAGTAATTCGACCCCAAAGGATTTTTCAAAATATTGAAAATTGTGAGAGTTATAGCAGTTTGAACTTTGATGGTACTTATTTTTCATTTATCTATAACTTCATTATTATTAAACCGATTTTAATAACTCCAACGCCAATTATCAGGGAATACTGTGTATTTTATGTTAATTGTAGACCCAAAATTAAATTTTTTAATTTGGACCAGAAAAAAGTGAAAATAAAAATTTATTTGCCTTTTTGATCAATTTTGACCCTTTTTACTTTATTTATTAAAACACAATATTATTCCTTATTCTTTCATCTTTAGTTTCAAAAAAGAAAAATCTTGGAGACTTGATTAGATCTTGAGATATCAGCATTTTTAGAAAATTAAATTCCTCTAATTCATAGAGAAACAGTGTTGAAGTTTGCATCACATTCATTTGATTTTATTAAAAAATTTTTTGACTCTTTATTCATGAGATTATAAGGTAAAATTTTATAAAGAGAACAACATCTCAAGGCCTAATAAAGTCTCCAAATTTTTTTTTTTTTTAATTGAAGTTGGAAAAGTAAGGAATTATATTGTGTTTTAAAAAACAAATAAAACAAAGATGAAATTGATTAAAACGTAAATAAATATTTTTCTTTTTTTTCATATTAAAAAATTTAATTTTTGGTCTACAATTGACATAAAATATACAGTATTCATTATAATAATTTAAGTTTGATTATTAAGTTAAGTTTAATAATAGTCAAGTTATCGACAAATTAAAAAATAAGTACCATCAAATTTTCGATTTCTATAACTCTCACAATTTTTAAAATTTTAAAACATCTTTTGGAGTCAAATTACCTCTAGTATAAAAGTATAATTTTTCTGAACAGCATTTAATTTTAATCGAAAGACCAGTTACAGAGGTCTTTACACGTAAAAAAAGTAAATGCAAGTGGTCCTTCTTTTGTAGTGTTATTCAGCAAAATGATTAAAAATTATTAATAATAAAAAACCAGGTTTTTATATGCTTTATTTTACTCCCCCCCCCCCTCATCTTTAATTAAAAAAAATAATTTAAAGACTTTATTAGGTCTTGAGATATTGTTCTCTTTATATGATTTTACCTTATAATCTCATGAATAAAGAGTCAAAAAATATTTCAATAAAAAACAAATGAATGTGATACAAACTTCAACACTGTTTCTCTATGAATTAGAGGAATTTAATTTTTTAAAAATGCTGATATCTCAGGATGTAATCAAGTCTCCAAGATTTTTCTTTTTTAAAACTAAAGATGAAAGAATAAGGAATAATATTGTGTTTTAATAAATAAAGTAAAAAGGGTCAAAATTAATCAAAAAGGCAAATAAATTTTTATTTTCACTTTTTTCTGGTCCAAATTAAAAAATTTAATTTTGGGTCTACAATTAACATAAAATACACAGTATTCCCTGATAATTGGCGTTGGATTTATTAAAATCGGTTTAATAATAATGAAGTTATAGATAAATGAAAAATAAGTACCATCAAAGTTCAAACTGCTATAACTCTCACAATTTTCAATATTTTGAAAAATCCTTTGAGGTCGAATTACTTCTAGTATAGAACTATAATTTTGCTGGAAAGAACTAAAATTGAAGGACCACTTGAAGATTTACTTTTTTTTGACATGTAAAGACCCTTGAGTAAGACGAAATATTAAATAGTTCAAAATGGAAATTTAGCGTTTTATTAATTATATTAAATAACAATTAATGCAACTAAAATATCGGATAAATAATGAAGATTTGGTGAAATGGATATTCTAAAATTAAAAAATTCGTCGTATTAAAAATTCTGCTCAATAACAATTCTGTTAAATAAAAATTTGGTTTAATTTCACCGCAAAAAAAAGCTACACTGAAAACTTTTATGTATTAAAATAATCTGCAGCGCGATTCTTTAAGCCAATTTCAGATTATTTAAATTCTATTTGGTATAAAAAAAAGAGCGTTGCAGATTAATTTAATCTGAAACAATTTTCTGTGTATCCAAATAGGAGCTAACTCATTTTTCTCAGTGTAAGACAGTGAAGAAACGCTAAGATATAGTAATTTACGAAAAAGTGGATAATTTTTTTTAAAAAAATACTATTAACCAGGATTATTTTGTGCATAAAACATGCTTCATTCAATTTCAAAATTTTTAAAAGTAAGCATTTTTAATAGTAATTCCAGAAAGCGTAGCAACCCTGATTATATATGTATGTCTGTGTAGGTATATATATATATATATATATATATATATATATATATGCATTGCCCCCCCCCCCCCCTAGAAAAAATACCTTCCGCCGGCCCTGCTATATATATTATTAAAAAGTATAATTAGGCATAATTTATCGGTGTAAAACTTTTAACTCTAATTTATTGAAATTATATTCCAAAATATGTGTCTCCGTTGAAATCCAATTAAAACCATTTAAATTGGTTTATATTTGAACCGAACAAATTAAATTTGATATGATTTCAATGGTTTTCTTTATATATTACACTAATTTTAATATTCAAAAAATGTGAATTAAAATTTTAATCTGCTATTTAAATTGTGATTCTGAAATTTAATACAAATTGACGTAATATTAAAATTCAATTCATGCAATTTTGAAGGTCAGATTAAATTTATTTTTTAAATGTCGTTAAATTTAGATAAAAAATCGCCCTGTGGAATTCCATATGGCAAAATTACAGACAAAAAATAATTTTATTTTTAATAAGAATGTGGATAAATGAATTTACGATTCGAAGAAAAAGATTAAATTATAAAAACCAAAAATCATATTTTGCAAAAATAATTGAAAAATTACAAAAGAAATTGAAAATAAATTGATAAATAATTAAACTAATTTGATATTAAATAAAATAATTTAAAATGAAAAAGTTTTATTAGAAAAAATTAAGGAAAAGAATTGAACCTTGCAGAAATGGAATTTAAAAATTAGTGGAAAAATGAAAAAATAATGACAATAATTAGAAATTGAAGACAATTTTTGAAAAATGATAAAAATATATGAAAATTGTAGCAGATAGTTGAAATCATAATAGAAAAAAATTGTTAAAAATTGAAGAAATTTTTAAATAATTTTAAAATTATTATTCTCAAAGCGTGGATTAATTACGTTTTTAATCAATGAAATTTCAAATTAATTCAAGATAGAAGAATTATAATATATAATTGTAATTGTATTTTTGTTATCTCAAATATATTCTGCAAGTCTTGAAAATATTTTTTTCAAATTTTTATTATTTTCTACAATTTACAATTATTTCTATCAATTATTTTTTTATTAAATTTATTTGTAATTAATTTTTAATTACTTTTTGTCTTTATCAATTATTTTTTAATTAATTCTCAAATTTTTTTTATTATTCAACTCAAATTCTAGTAATTTTTTCAATTTACAATTATTTTCATTATTCTGCAATTATTTTCTTTTATTACAAATATGTTCTGTAATTTTTTCAACTATTTTTAACAAACTAGAATTATTTTCTTCAATTTTTGATTATTTTTATTACTCTGCAAATATTTTCTCGGATTTTTTATTACTTTCATTTATCTTAAATTAATTTCCTAGATTTTAAAATATATTTCATAAATTTTAATCATTTTCTACTATTTTTTATTAATCTCAAACTTCATTCCTCAATTAAATTCCTAAATTTTCAATTATTTATCTCGTTTTTCAATTATTTTTTTCAATTTTCATTTTCTTTTATCTTTTTGCAATTATTTTCTCCACCTTTTAATTAGACATATTAATTATTTTTTAATTAATTTCCAAACTGTTTATTTATTATCTTAAGTCCGAGTTATTGTATCCACTTTTCAATGTTTTCATCATTCTTAAATTATTTTTCTCAAATTTCAATTACGTTCGTCAATTTTTTACTTATTTTTTTTTTTTAATTTGCAATGATTTTCACAAATTTTAGAATATTTCGATTATTTGTTAATTAATTCCGAAAATTTTAATCTTTTAGTTCAAATTTTTACTATTTTCTTCAATTTTTAATTAATTCTATAATTTAAAAATTACTTTTTGTGATTTTTAATTGTTTTTTAATTAATTTTCTAATTTTGTTATTATTTAACATAAACTCTAGTTATTTGCTCAATTTAAAATTATTTTGATCATTCTAAGAATATTTTCTTTTATTACAAAATTATTTTGTAATTTTTTCAATTATTTTTTACAAATTAAAATTTTTTTCTTCAATTTTGAATTATTTTTATTACTTTCCAAATAATTTCCCGAATTTTCTATTATTTTTATTATTTTTTAATTAATTTCCTAGATTTTAAAGTATTTTACTCAAATTTGAATAATTTTATTCAATTTTGAATTATTATTGTTATCATTTTGCGAATCAAGTTTTTCAATTTTTAATTATTTTTACTATTCCTCAATTAAATTCCAAAAGCTTCAATTATTTATTTCATTTTTCAATTATGTTTTTCAATTTTCATTTTCATTGATCTTTTTGTAATTATTTTCTCTACCTTTTAATTACACATAATAATTATTTTTCAATTAATTTTCTAACTTTTTATTTATCATCTCAAATCTGAGTTATTGTAAATACTTTTTAATGTTTCAATCAATTTTCAATTATTTTTCTTAAATTTCAATTACGTTTGTTAATTGTTAATTATTTGTTTTAATTTGCATTGGTTTTTACAAATTTAATATTATTTTGATTATTTGCTGATTAATTCTGAAAATTTTAAATATTTATTTCAAATTTCCCTAATTTTTTTTTAATTTTCGATTATATTTAAAACGTTTTAATTATTTTCCGTAATTTTAAATCAAATTTCAGCAAATTTCAATTATTTTCTATAATTTTTTCAGATAAACCTTTTTTAGTTTAAATTATTTCCTTCAATAATTAGTTGCATTATTTATTAATTCACTTTCAATTTCTTTCGTAATTTTTAATTATTTTTACAAAATATGATTTTTGTTTCTTAAATTGTAATTTTTTTCTTTAAATTTCAATTAATTTCTTTAATATAGAATTATTAATGTCAATTTCTTTTGTCAAATAAGAAAAGGACATAACTCATCAAATTTGTTAATTTTATTATCAGTTTCACTATTTTCATCATTTTTTAAATAATTTTCAATATTATGAAAATTGTTTCATCCTCCATCGATTTTTAATAAACTTTTATTCAATTGTTTTTATACTTTAGTTGTATTTTTAAATTATTTAAATGATGTTCCACGTTTTTCAATCATTTTCTTTTATATCAAATAAATTCTGTAATTTTCTCAATTTTTTTCTGAAGTTTCGATAATTAACTTTACTTTCCAATTACTTTTATCCTATTTTAAGTAATCTTGTTTATCTCAAATATATTCTGTAATTTTTACAATTATTTTTTTTACAAATTTTTATAAAATTCTTCAATTTGAAATTATTTTTATCATTTTTTAATTAGCGTTTGTCATTTTCAATTATTTTTTAATAAATTCTGTAATTTTTTTTATTATTTTTCTCAAATTCCAGTTATTTTTTAAATTCATTTGCAATCAATTTCTTTAATTTTTAATTATTTTTGCTATTCCTAAATTAAATTTCTAAATTTTCAATTATTTATCTCGATTTTCAATTTTCAATTTTAATTTCCAGTTATCTTTTTGCAATTATTTTGTCCACCTTTTAATTAGATATATAAATTATTTTTTAATTATTATCCTAAATTTTCATTTATTATCTCAAATCTAAGTTATTGTATCCACTTTTCAATGTTTCAATCATTTTTCAATTATTTTTCTAAAATTTCAAGCAAGTTCGTTAATTTTTATTTATTTTATTTTTTAATTTGTAATGATTTTTACAAATTTTATATTAATTTGATTAGTTTATTAATTCCGAAAATTTACTCGAAATCAAGTAAATTGTCAACTTTGCGTTACAATAATTACGCTAATTAAGAAACTTTATAATTTAATATTGTTTTATTTCTCTGCTCTCTCCCTCCCCCAACTGGTCAATATTAAGTGTGTTTTACTGAAATTAAATTCCAAAATATATGTCTCCGTTTAAATTCAATTAAATTGGTTTATACTTGAACAGAACAAATTAAATTTAAAATGACTTTAAATGCTATGTGATTCTTTTTATATATTACCTAGGTATATTAATTTTAATTTTAAAAAAATGTGAATTAAAATTTTAATCTGAATTTAAACTGTGCTTCTGTAATTTAATGCAAATTGACGTAAAATTCAAAATTAATTCATTTAATTTTGTAGTTGAGGTTAAATTTATCTTTTGAATGACGTTTTTATCATCGGATTATTTGTTTCTTAGTCTGAACATACTTTTAAACGTAGTGTTTATTAAATTTTAATAATAATACGTTGGATAAATTTAAAATATATTTTAACTTTATTTCAAATTACTGTATTTAGTAAGAAAATACATCATTTGTCATTTTCTATTTAAAGAATAATACATATTTAATTTAATTTAAAATCAGTAGAATATTCAGTAGAAAATGACGAATTAGTTAGACAAGGAAATCTTCTGTAGTTATTGAATCTAATTGACATTTTTCAAATTTTCTTTTATAATAGTTTTTATGTTTTGAAAAATACAAATTTTTTTGTCTATGAGAACGGCATTTTCTACTTATTCTTCAATCTAAATACAGAAAATTATTTTCTATTTGAATATTAAATATTTTTTAATTAGTGTATAAAATGTACACAAAAATGTGATTCAATTTCCTAAAATATTTTTTAATTAAAAATATGACTACAAAAGAAAATTTGAAAAAATGTCAATTAGATTCTGCAACTGCAAAAAATTCGCTTGTCTTACTAATACGGCATTTTCTACTGATTCTTCAATCAAAAAATGCAAAAAATTATTTTTTCAAATTTTTAAATTTTATTAAAGCGATTTTTCGGTTCTTTCCCTTATATTTATTAAACTTTATACACGGAAAAATGTTTGGCCGAGAAATTCAACTATACTCAAAAAATAAGGGAAATTTATTCCAACATTTTTTAAATATTTTGTTTAAGTACATAAACACTTTCTGGAAAAAGTGAAAAACACCTTCTAAGTAAATTTTCTTTTTTTCTGATTTACGGAGTAGTCATCGACATTGAAAATGAATTTAGACCCAATTTAGAATATAAATCGAAAAATAAATTTGACATCCATCAAAATACGATGTCAAGTTGAATTTGACGTAAAATCAAAATAAATAATCCACTCCTATCAGAATTCGAATCGATCTAAAATCCAATCGATCTAAATTGATGAATTTTAAATTTAAAAAAGAAAAATTATAAAAGTTAAAAGTTTATGAAAAAATCTTCTTTCCTGTAACGGAAATTTAAAATTGATATTATTTCATCTTTCTCCACGAAATTCCCAAGTGTACAAATACCACATGAATTCTGCATGAAATAACAGTTTTCAAGAAGTATTTTACATAAAAATTGCACACGAAAACTCCATCGAAACTTTGAAATAATAATATCCTTCAAAATATACCTAACAACAGTAATAAGATTTCACGCTTATTCAAACTCACTTCTCTCTAAATCTGAATTAGTTAAAAACTACTATTTTAAGGGTAAAAATTTTAAAATTTAGAAAAATTTTAAGGTGAAATTTCGTTTACCATGTCAAGTACTAATTTTTACTGATAATATAGTTAAAAAACTACTAATTCAATTAGTCAAAGTAATTTTTAGGTTATGTTAAACTGCTAAAGGAATTAGTAGATTTCTATTTACTAATTACATTAGTTATTTTTTACTATTTAATTAGTTCAATTTAACTACTGAATTAGTAGTTTTCTACTAATAATTACTAATCTTTTACTAATTGAAAAAGAGAAAACTCGTTCACGATTTTGTAACCACCAAAATAAGTAATTATTTAAATGATTAAATAATCTAAATATCCGGATTACAAATGAAGATTCTTTTTATCTATTCAAAACGAGAGGGCGCCAGATCTTTCTTGGATCATTCTAAAAAAAAAATAAAAAATAAAAACAAAAGGGACAAGGAGAGAAAATAAAATTATTCAATCAAAGAAATAAACAGATTTCCGACCAAAAACAATTGGAAGCTGGATCTGTCAATTTTTAATAAACTGGATTTCCGACCAATAAATCAATTGGAAGCTCAATCATAGAAGATAATTAAATAAATTTAAAACAGAATCTTCAATATTTACCTTGGCTAGTTAGTCCCAAATCTGGATAATGGTAAAGGGGGTGGCTCGATTTTAAATTAATTTAAATTCAAAATTAATTTTAAAAAAATAAATTAAATTTTTAAAGATAATAAATTAAATTTTGTTAATTAAATTAAATTTTCATAAAACAAATCAAATTTCAGTGAAGTAAATTAAATTTAAAAAAGTTAAATTAATCTTTTGGTAAATAAATTAAGTTTCCTTAAAATACATTAAATTTTACTGAAATAATTAAATTTTGCTTAAATAAATTAAATTTGAAGATAATAAATTAAATATCGTTAAATAAATTAAGTTTCCATTAAATACATTAAATTTCTTGGAAATAAATTAAATCCTGCTAAATAAGATCAATTTAGACAATTTTCAACAAATCCAGACAAATTTCAAGAAATTAAGACACATGCATTAAACAACAACATTTATTAATCATCAATCAATAATAATCATTAACATTCGAGATCTTGACTTTAATTCTAATTTTGAGGTTAAGGAACTTTGATAATACGGTATTTTTTAAATTAAATTTAGGATTTAAAAGAAATCATTATTCACAAACTTCAGACAATTAGGTATATAAAGGAACAAACATTTGTGTTAATTATTAATTTAAATAATACTCTCAATCGAAGTTTCAAGGAAATTCAAATTTATAAATTATATTGTTCTGAAAGAAATTTAAAAGATTGACATTAGAAGTTAGGGCTCTTAATTATTAAATCATGATTTCTTAATATTTCAAAAGCATCAAAACAATATTTTAAACTAAATATTAAGTCAATTATATTTAAGCTTAAAGCTCAAATAATTAATAGTGCGAATGGAAAGAAAATTTATGATTTTTGAAAAATCAACAATTTCGACATTATTATTTAAATCGACAAAACTAAATAAAATTGGGGTCAGAATTCTTGATTTTCGAATCAAGGATCTTTTCTTAATTTTTCCAAGACTTGCTCATTAAATTTTATCACTTATAATTGTAAATATTGATAACGATTGGTTATTCGTTATCAAGAGAGAGAGAGAGAGAGAGAGTCAAGATGAAGTTATAATCAAAGTTTTTAAATTGAAACAATTAAATTCGGGAGATAAATGTATTTACTTTAATAATTTAAAAGAAAGGGATAAAGAATAATATTAACAAAAAGGTTTTCAATCTGGAAAATTCGCAAAACAAAAATGCCTCGAACAATCGAAATTTTATTTTCAAATAAATTAATCAATAATGTGATCTTACCGAAATCTCGAGTAAACACAAAAACACCAAAAGAAAAGGGCACAGGGCAGCAAAGCAGTGAGATCGTTAAATAAAATTAATCCAAGAATTAAAAAAATGAGTTTCACGTCTGGTCTCAACGGCTGATCAAAAGATAAAGAAAATGGCTGTTCGTTTTTTCTATAGTAACCAATCGTTACCATGCCAATTTAAGGGCACTACGTTAATCAAGAAAACAACTGAATAAATTTAAAATAAAAATAACGCATCCGGTAGGTCTTGAATCCTACTGGTCGATGAGTTGGCGTCTAAATTTAAATCTTCTTAATAATAAATAAATAAATAATAATAAAATAAATAATAATAAATAAATAAATAAAATAAATAAATATTAAATAATAATAAATAATCTTCTTCAATAATTTAAATTTTCGGATGTCGATAAGGTAGATTTTGGTCGAATTTCAGGAATCAGGAAGGTTGTTTTCATCAGGAAAAAATCAATAAATGTATGGATTTGAGGAAAATTTCTCAAACCGGGAATTGTTGGATAGGATGAGTTGACTCGAAGCGGGATAATATAAAATAACGGGAAAAATATACAGAATTAATTTTAAAATCTAAATTTTATAAATTATGGACCAAGTCTCGGAATTTCATACAGCCATGGAGATTAATTGAATTAAATCGAAAGTTCAAGTTTTAAAATTATATTATATCTAGATTTTATTAATTTGATTAATTTTTATGTAAAATGAATAAATTTGTGAATTTTGAAATTATAAATTTCACAATGTTACAATTTTAACCCGTAAATAGTAGTTTTTTGTTTTACTAATTCGGATTTAGAGCGTAAATTTTTGTCCAATTTTTGACAATACACAGTGTCAAAAAATTCAAAACTGGTTATACTTGATAAAAATAAATTTTTTAATAGGTAATGTTAAAATCATGTTATAAAAACTGACAAGATTGAAAATTTGCTATAAAAGATTGGAAGATGATTAAAGGAGGTAGAGTGAAGGCCTAACCTTTGACGGTTTTGAAAGTTCATCAGCGAGCAATTCTGCGGTAAAAAATCATCCGAGTCTTGACGTAATAGACTTTGCTACTTTAATATTGGGATGCGATAGGTTAGTCGTTGGTTGCAGAGGGAGTGTCGGGGTGTTAGTTTCCTGGCCGGATATTAGCTGTCACCCGGCTCACTGGACAGACTAGATATATGTATAGGAACAGAAGTAGTGTGAGATCCAGATATAGTAGGCATCCAACATTGGATGTTTGCCACTTTTATGTATAGAAAGGCGTTACGGAAACCCAAAACGATGTGCCGGAATTCCAAGGTTTGACATCGCGAAATAAAAGTAAAACATACCATCCAGATTGTATTAGACCCCAAACTTTCATCAAACACACTTCAACAAAATTTCCTTCACACAAATTTACTTGACATAAACTTCTTTCAATATATAATATATAACGTTTTTTTTTTAATTATTTATTATCTTACTAGAAAAAAAGCGCACGCCAAATTTTATTCTTTCTTAAAATAATTTTTACCTTATTTCTCTCATTGTATCATCTGTTTATTTCATATTATTGTCTTATATCTTTATCTCACCTCTTTTATATAATTATATTATTAACACTTCTTTTACACTGTAATGACTCTTTAGTAACATTATAATAACTTTATTATTTATTAAACATTCACAATTAATTTATTTATTAAACCGTTATCAATCACTTGTTTAATGAATCCACAATCGCGTTTTTTGGACAAATTGGAAAATTTTTTTAGCATTTCATAGCACTAACTTTATTGAAAATAAGAAGGAAATAAAAAATTTTATCTTTTAGCATTTCATAACACTAACTTTATTGAAAATAAGAAGGAAATAAAAAATTTAAACACTTTCTAAATATTGTTATTTTAGTCAACACATTTTGCAGACTTTCATTTGAATCACTGTCACTTTTCACATTTAATTTTTACTGTATATTTACTATTAGTCATTTTATTATTTATTATTTATCACTTACAGTTCATTTCTTCAATAAACACATTTTGCTCACCGTATTAAGAACTATTCAACACATGCTCTTAATAAACAATAAGCATATTAATACTATACACTTTCACATTAAACACATTTCTATTATAAACACTTAATAAAAAATACACAATAAGTAGCATCATTCACTTTCACATTATACACACTCAAGTTCTATTCATTGATAACTTTCACTACCATGTTCTTCTATACCACGCACTAATGTATTTAACTCTCTTTTCGTTGAAGCTCGAAAATTTTTTCTCTTTTCCAAAACCAATTATAACACTCATTATGCAAGGGTTGGCTTAAAAAACGATTGGCTTATTTAGTCTATTGTTCGTATTTAGAAAGAAAAATTTTAATTTAAAGAATATTTTAATAATGAGGCAAAATTTTAGAATTTAATTTAATTTCTCTCTTTTCATTAAAACTCGAAAATTTTTTCTCTGTTTCTAAAGCCATTGACCCTCATTTGATCGAAGGATAATGACATCCTGCAGGTAGTCTATTGTTTGTATTAAGAAATAAAATTTAAATTTCAAGGTAATTTGTATAATGAGCTGAGTTTCCTTTTTCGTAAACTTTTAACAAATACCTTCTTTCTCCAACCAAGGAACCAGGTATAAAAATATCCTTTTTCGTTACCTGTTAACGCTTACCTTCAGTACTCGTTTCTTATATAGGATCCTAACCTATTAAAAAAAAGGAGATGTAACGTGTGACATTGTAAAATTTGTTTAGAAGAATTTTACAATTCACAAGTTGCTTAATTTAAATTTATAAATAAAAAAAAAAAAAAATCAATTTCCGATTTTTCTTTCAATTTAATTTAATTGCTAAATTTGTTTAAAATAAAAATTTTGTTCCAAATTTAATTATTCTAATTAAAATAATCCGATCTCAATGATTGTTCGACATTCCAAGACTTGGTTCAAAATTTAATTTATTATTAGAACTTAATTTTAATTATTCCCTTTCTTTTTATGTTAACCTGTTTCGAGTCAACGCATGTATTGAGGAAAATATTACGAATTTGGATTTTATTGGAAATTTTGAATTAAATTTGGATTTGATGATTTAAACTGGATTTCAACCTGCCAAAATTTTGAATTTACCGCCAAAAAAATGAACTGTTGGAAATTGCTGTCTAAATTATGTAACCTGTTTGTTAATTTTGAAGTCTCTGAAGAGGATTTATTGAATTTTCTAACATAATATTCTAATTCGAATTTTGCCGCCTAACCTAAAAAAATATTGGATTATTGATTTGAAGAATTTTATCGATTTATTTTCTGGATTTATGTAATTGATCTTCATCTGAAAAATCTTTTGATCGAACCCAAGGATTATTTTGTTGAATTTATTTAAAATGCCAACCTTTTTCTTGCTGCGTTTCCTGCCACGTATAAAGGATTTGACTTAGTCACCTGGAGTGACATTTAAAAATTTCATGCCTTGGAAGGTTTTATTATTAATTCTAAATTTTATTTGGATCTCTTGTTGCTGCGGGTAGCCAAAGCCCATATAATTGTCAATTTATGTGACCGGGACTATATCCACTTGGATCCAGGAAATTCGGATAATATTTTATAATTTTCTTGGGATACTAGGATTTCAGTTGGCTGGTTCACTCCATTGAAATGATATTGGAAGAGTAAAATAATAATCTAACATCAACTGGATCGAATTAATTATCGTAATTAATTCAGAAGATTTATTCAATTTTATGAAGATTCCTTGAAGATTCAAATTTTCTTTTTTTTTTCTTTCGACCAATAGAATTAAGAAACAACAGAATGTAGCCAACTTCATTTATGTCAATTTAGTGATCTAAATTAATTTTTTAGCGTAGCTTTCTTTTTTTTATGAGCTTTGGAACAATTATTTCTCCATGGTTACGCTGGTAACCATGGAAAATAACTAACGTCACTTTTTATTAATCATTCATTGAGATTGGACGGAATCTTTTCGGAATTATTTGGATTTCACCTAATTTAACGATTATATTTATTCTCTCTGGCTCTAAATTGGACGATTTCAAGGATTAATTAATTTTTGGACAAAGATTTTAAAGAAAAATTGGAAAATTTCAACAATTTAAAATATTGATTTTGATTTCGAAGTTTGGATTTTTTTTCGTTTGGTAAGATTTCTATCATTTCTCTTGAATAAAATTCGTATTTTATTATTTTATTTTGTTTCTTAAAGATTCTAAAATTGATTTATTAATTTTCATTTGTGCGAATTAAACTTAACCTGTTAAAAATTAACTTGAAATTAAAATTTTGCTTTCCTTTTCCTTTTGTTCCAAAACTCATCCTTTATTTATTTAAAAAAATGTCACATTAGTTATTAACGAAAAATTGCTTTAATTTGCTTTTGGATTAAATTTGATTTAGATTGGACCAAGTCTTGGAATTGTTATTCCTAACTAATTCATAGTTTAGGATTATATTTATTTTTTTTTATTTATATATTTTTTTTTAATATATTAATTTGGTTTAATTTAACTTAACTTAACCTAACTTAACCTAACTTAACCTGATTTATCCTAACTTAACTTTATTTTCCAAATTGTTAAAATGTAGTTGATTATTTAATCAGTTGTTAATTTTACAAAAAAAGTTTCCTAACCTCCAAATTTGTCATTTGTATCTAATTTGCATTGTTTTTCTGAATAAAATATTGTTTATTTAATTATGTAGATGTCTTATTTAAATTATTATAATCTTTTCAAATAAAGTGCATTACAGAACCATCCCCTCTACTATCATCCAGATTGGGGCTAAGCTAGCGGAATTAGTCGTGGATGATTAATAAATTTGGGTTACTTTTCTTTTATTTATTTTTTTTTTTTGTTTATTGAAGTTGAGCTTCCTATTTGGTTGTCAACTTGCTGGTGTAATTTTAGGTTAAGCTTCCTATTTGGTCGTTAACCTTATTCTGCGTCACTTTAATTGAGTTAATTTATTTATTATTATTATTATTTTTTTTTTTTTTTGATCCAAGAAAGATCTGGCGCCCGACTTTTCGATTTTTTTTTTAAATCTTCCAAATTGTGATCGTGACTTAAGTTGATTAATTGATTTAGATTAATTAATTAAAATTTTATTCGATTACAAACGAAATGTATCGAATATCTCGCAATTCATTAGGGGCGTAAATTTTTGCCATCTGTACACTTAATGCTGACCCGGGGGGGGGGGGGGAATAAAACAAAAATAAATAAAAAAGTTATTCAATTAGCATAATTATTTTAACGCAAAAAATAAAATATCTTATTTGATTTCGAGTAATGAATTCATTTGTAATTATTTATAACTGGATGAAACAACACGCGATGGTGCGCAATTAGTTTTTACAACTTGTGTTATTAACCATTATAAATATTTTAAATACAATACCTGTCTTAAGATAAATAAAACAAGATTTATTTGTAAAGAACAAAATTTATAAAATTTTGGAATTGAAAAAAAGAAAGAAAAATTGAAATTTGAGAAAAAATGCTTAAAAGATTTAGAAATTGATTGGATAAAAATGAGAATAATTAAAATTGGGTGAAATAGTTAAAACAGAAATAATTAAAAATTGAAAAAAATGAGGGTTTGAAATAAATAATTAAAATTTTCGGAATTAATCAAAATAATATAAAATTTGTAAAAATTATTGCCAATTAAAAGAAATAATTAAAAATTGATCAACGTAATTGAAATTTGAGAAAAATAATTGGAAAATGACAAAAACAATGAAAAATTGGATACAATAACTTAGATTTGAGATAGTACATGAAAATTTAGGAAATAAATTGATTAAAAAATAATTACTGTATCTAATTAAAAGGGGGAGAAAATAATTGCAAAAAGATCAAAGAAAATAGAATTTGAAAAAAATAATTAAAAAATGAAAATAATTCAAAAATTGAAAATAATTAAAATTTTTGGAATTAATCAGCAAATAATAAAAATAATATTATATTTGTGAAAACCAATGCAAATTAAAACAAAAAATTAAAAATCGACAAACGTAATTAAAATTTGAGCAAAATAATTGAAAATTGATTGAAACATTAAAAAATGGATACAATAACTCAGATTTGAGATAATAAATGAAAAATTTGGAAATTAATTGAAAAATAATTATTACGTATAATTAAAAGGTGGATAACATATAATTGTACAAAGATAAAAGAAAATGAAAATTGAAAAAAATAATTAAAAAATGAGATAAATAATTGAAAATTTAGGAAGTTAATCGAGGAATGGTACAAATAATTAAACTAGGTGTGAATTCTGTCCATTTCATGGACACTTCGCTTCCAAGGAAGCAAAACAATTTGCTTTCTCATAGAGGAAGCAATATTTAATAATATTTGAATTATTTTAAGTTAATAAAAACAAAAATTAAAAAAACATGAATTATTTTGATTAAAAAGATACTAAAACAATTTGATTAGTTAATTTCAAAAATCCCTAAGTTCAAATTTAGATATTTATGATTTTAATAACCAATTTAAATTTTATGGAAAATCCTCTACAAAAAACTTTATGCACGTTGCACGCATACACATTTACCCACACATATGTACGTATACATAAATACACATACACCTAAATAAATTAAAATTAAATTAAAATTTAATTTTGATAATATGGCATTCTTTTACATCCAAAATAGTCCCAGAAAAAAATTGGCACCGATAAGTAACATATATTTCGATGGCTTGAAATTTCTCAGGTGACTCCACTTAATGAACCAAATTTGATGATTTTCATTTCTCCCAAAAAATATGTTTTTTTCAGCCAATCAAAAATGGCTTAAACAGACTTAAGGTACATGTTTAAAGCTTTAAAAATCCACTTAGAAATTTTATTTATGTCTATTTTTGGTGTTACTATAGCTATTTGAAAAAAACGACTTTTTAAAAAAGTATCTTTAAATTTCTTGAAATATTTAAAAAAATATTAAAGACACATTAATTTAAGCTAGATATTCTTTTTCTACAGGTTCTGGCAATAAGTTTAAAAAAAAGACGTCCCGATATGTTCATTAGGCTCTGAGCAATCAGCGTTTGAAAATCGCACGGGTCCCGTAGACCCAATCTAGCAGTTACGTTAAATCCCGATAGTCTAGCAGTTGAGGGTTAATATTATTAGTAATATTATTATTATTATTATTATCATTATTTTACTAGGTGAAAATTATGTCCATTTCGTGGATATTTCGTTTCAAAGTTAACAAACAAATTTGCTTTCTTATAGAAAAAGCAATATATTAATAATATAAAATTTAATTCGAGAAATTCGTTAAAAAAAGGAATTTTAAGTGCAAAAAAATGAAAAAACATCCATTAATTTACGAATTTTTGATCAATTATAAAAGTTATATAGGTCAATCGATTCGTTTTGAGATAAGGAATATGATTTTTTTATTCATTAAGTTGTATTTTTAGCTTGGAAAAAAATTTTGGCAAAAAACGATTTTTTTCGATGAAAAAAGGTGCTTAACAAAATTTGATTGGGTATTTTCAAAAATCCCTGTGTCCAAATTTAGATATTCACGAGCTTAAAAAGTCATCCAAATTTTATTGAAATCCGTTGAAGCGTTCTCGAGATATCCTGGCGACAAAAAACGCTATACACACACACGTACACACACACACACACACATACATCTGGACATTTGCTTAGGAATGAAAATTTACGCTTTTTAGATGAAAATGAGTCGATTTAGACTATTTTTGGAAAATCGAAAATCTTAACGATCACAAAGCTTCCTCTATGTGGAAGCAAAATTAAAGAAATTGGTTCGCACAATGATAACAATTATAGTTAAAAATTGAAGAAAATTATTAAAATTTGAGTAAATTATTTAGAAGTCTAGGAAATTAATTGAAGAATAATAAAAATAATAAAAAGTTCAAGAAAATAGTTTTAATTTCTGAAATTAATTTTAAAAAATTACAACATATATTTGTAATAAAAGAAAATAACTGCTGAATGATAAAAATATTCAAAAATTGAGAAAATAACTGAAATTTGAGATATATAATTGAAATGTTTTGAATTAATCAATAAATAATCTAATAATATAAAACTTGTAAAAATCATTGCAAATTAAAACAAATAACTAGAATTTGACGAACGTAATTGAAATTTCAGAAAAATAGCTGAAAAATGATTAAAACATTGAAAAGTGGACACAATAACTCAAATTTGAGAAAATAAAATGAAATTTATGAAATTGATTGAAAAATAATTACTATGTCTAATTAAAAGGTAGAGAAAATAATTGCAAAAATATAAAAAAAATGAAAATTGAAAAAAATAATTCAAAAATGATATTAATAATTAAAAATTTATGAATTTCATTGAGAAATAGTAAAAATAATTAAAAATTGAAGAAATTGATTCGCAAAATGAGAACAATAATAATCATTGAAAATTGAAGAAAATTATTAAAATTTTAGTAAAATATTTAAAAATAATTAGAAAATAAAGAAAATTTGTGAAAAATGATAAAAATAGTTGAAAATTGTATCAAATAATTGAAATCATAGTAGAAACTCGCGTGAAGCTTTTTATATCTAACTACTTTTATTAAAGAATATAAATAAATAATAATTAAATGTCAAATACATACAATTTTTGGTTATTGTTTATTTGTATTTTATTATGAAAATTAATAAAGTAACCAAAATTCGCCTGTATTTCAAAAAGTACTGAACGTAATAATCAGGTATATAAACAATTTGTTTTAATACAAAATTTAACTTATTAGTAAAGAACTTTTATTAAGCGGATTTATAGATATGGTTCTAAATTTAATTTAATTGATTATAATTCCAATTCATAAAAATTTTAATTATTAATAACTTTAGTATAACAAAATTTCGATTTATTTTTATTATAATCATTAATCAAAACATTTTATATCAAGAATTGTAGCCAAACCTAAATTTCTTTCATCCAACTTTTACATGATCTAAATTCACGTTCGTTCTAATTTTACTCAAATGAAATTCAAACGATCCAAATTTTGAAATTTAATACTTTGAATTATTAAAATGGATATTTATTTAAAATTTAATCAATTTAAATTCAAACTGTTATTAATTTCTATGAATTAAAATCCCATTAATTCAAACTTCAGTTTTATAATTTTTTCACGCTTTATCAATCCTAAATTTAACATTTTATTCTGCCACAATTTTTATTGATAAAAGTTTTACTTAATCCAAATTTAAATCGATTCAAACTTTAATTTTC
Source organism: Ganaspis brasiliensis (assembly GCA_037103525.1). NCBI lineage: Eukaryota > Metazoa > Arthropoda > Insecta > Hymenoptera > Figitidae > Ganaspis > Ganaspis brasiliensis. Next base: position 2,195,010 of record JAZKLR010000055.1, on the reverse strand, counting down.
AAAATTATAATCAAGTTTTAATTCATTTTAATTTTTTTCTAAATTGAAACTAATTCAAGTTACAAATTTTCATCTAGCAAAATTTTAATTTTTACAATTTCGATCAATCCTACTTTTTATAATCGGAAATTTACAGCGATGAAGATTTGATCTTATTCGTTGAATACATTCAAATTTTATTTTCTAAATTTTGGGAATAAGACTTTTTATTTCGTCCGCCATATTGAATCTGCCATTTTAAATTCTGAAAAATTATCAACAGGTTCTTAATCAGGGGTTCAAAAAATTTTAATATAACATATGTTCCATTAATTTTATTAAAAAGATAAAGTTTTGTCCAATATGTACTAAATTTTCTAATCTTTTTTTAATTTTCACCAAACTGTATATTTTTAATTTTCATATAGTTTATGCCATTTTATACCATTATTTCACACATAAATAATGGCTTTGGTTAAATATGTGACGCTCCACGAAAAGGTTCCTATAGCGGAAAAAATCAAATTTCATTTTTTTATGCTAAAAAAAAATTTTTTTAAATTTTTTTTTTTTTTAATTAGACCTTTTGTTATAATACTTCAAACTTAGGCGTACTAAGAAAAATTAAATCTGCGATCATGGATTCTTGTACTATAAGGCAGTCCCAAAAGCATAAAAAATCCGATTTCTTAATTTTAGAAAAATAATTTTCTTCATTCTGCTCCAAATTAAGGCTATAATTTTAGATGTTTTGGATATTAAATATTAATAGGATAAAACTAGTCTTTAAAAAATTATATATAATATAGTAATTTTGTAACGTCTTCCAATAAAATTATTAAGCTGTAAAGTTCGCGAAAATGAAGAAATTGTTGATTTTAAGTTTAAAGATCCTATATTTTCAAATAGAAAATTAAAAAAGTGACAAGAAAATATGAAAGTTCATCGAAATTACTTTATTTATCTAATTTATTAGTTGGATTATTTTTCGTTTTACCAAGTTTTCATCCACTCTAAATTCTACTTTCACAATTCATTAATTAATGCAATTTGTAGGTCATCGATTTTATATTAAACAGAGATTTCATATAGAATTTCACTTGAACCGACCTTTTAAATAAAAGAAAACAAAATGGACCGAATTTTAATTTAGCAGAATTCCCATTTCACATAATTTTAAGTAAATCGAATTTTTAATTGACAAAAGATTTAGTTTATCAAATCTCTATTTATCCGAATTTGTAACAGTAGAAATTGATATTTGACTGAATTCTTAATTTATTCTGTCATTTAAAATTTCGCGTTACTTAAAATTATGTGAAATATGAATTCTGTTAAATTGCAATTCGATTCAGATTACTAAGGATAACTTTAGGTTTTTTTTTCGCAAACTCCACTTGCTGAAAAAATGTCGTTTTTCCATAATTCCTATATGCTTTAAACTCATAACTTAAAAAAAATAATAATAGTAGTTTTATTATTAGTTAAAATAAAATGGTTTGACCCAATAGAAAACATTTTATTTCATTTTATGAAATAAAATTTAATTTGAATCCAATTTGAATCGTTTGGAGTGAGAGAAATTTAAAATCAAAATTGAAATCGATTGGCATTTTGACCAAATGAATAATAACACAAATGCTTATTAAGAAAACTGAAAGGACATTTGGGACATGCTCCTGGCTGGCAATCACTGAGAGGAATCAAGAGTATTGCAATTTAGAGAACGATCTACATTTCTGAACGGATTTAAGCGGCACTCACTCCGCTTCCTATGCTACAGCCTAGCGTTATAGCCTGTTCGCCATACGTGATGCAATGCTGCCTAAAGCATCTCTGGAATACCAAAATACCTCATCCTCTCTGCCACTGCTAGTCACTTCTCTTTCTCACTCTGTATCTTTATATTCCTATACAGCAAAACTTATTTCTGACGTTGACGCTATATCCTGAATGTAGAAAAATCATACCAACTTTTTCATGAAACTTGAATTTTCCCTATGATACGGAAAAAAAACATGTAAATTCGTTTCTCTTTTATCTTAAAACAATTGATCGATTATGTTAATAAATAAAGGGAAAAATGATAATTAGAGATTACAGGGTTGATACTTTTTTTATGAAATTAAATTCCCGGCTTATCTCGGTCAATTTTTTTGATTCCCCGGTCACAAATTTTCGCATAATATTAAAACAGTATTTTTCATTTTGCGAAATTCGCATTTATATTTAAAATGTAACTTTATACTTAAATTTAAAATTTACAAATTCTTATAATCTTATTAATTGTAATTAAAGCTTAAAAAGTCTTATTATCACAAAATATTAAAATGTACATTTTTGGACAATAATTTATGTTAAACATTTAAGAAGAATTACGTATTGAAATTCTACTGGCAATATATTAACACACAATAAACTGTGCATTGTTGTTAGCCATTTGAAACAAAAATTTTTTGCAAGTTCAAATAATGAAAATTACGAAAATGAAGAATATATCTGAAAAATGACGAAAATAATTGTCAATTGAAAACAAAATTCGAAAAATGGCTACATAGTTACACAATTGAAAAAAATATTTTGAAACATTAAACAATAAATATTAAATTTTAACAAAATAGTTGGAAAATTATAGGAATAACTGTTGGAAATAATTGCAAATTGAACAACTGGTTTGAAAAACGAAAAAAATAATTGAAATTAAAGAAAATAATAAAAAATGAACAAATAATTTGGAAATTAAAGAATTAAATGGAAACTTCAAGAAAATAATTGATACTTGCAACAAAAATTACAAAATGACGATAATAATTTTTAACTGAAGTCAAAATTCAAAAAATGACTAGATTAATAGACAACTGAAAAAAATAATTGAAAAAATTAAACAATAAATATTAAATTTAAAGGAAATAATTCAGGGCCGGCGGAAGGTATTTTTTCTAGGGGGGGGGGAATGCATATATATATATATATACCTACACAGACATACATATATAATCAGGGTTGCTACGCTTTCTGGAATTACTATTAAAAATGCTTACTTTTAAAAATTTTGAAATTGAATGAAGCATGTTTTATGCACAAAATAATCCTGGTTAATAGTATTTTTTTAAAAAAAATTATCCACTTTTTCGTAAATTACTATATCTTAGCGTTTCTTCACTGTCTTACACTGAGAAAAATGAGTTAGCTCCTATTTGGATACACAGAAAATTGTTTCAGATTAAATTAATCTGCAACGCTCTTTTTTCTATACCAAATGGAATTTAAATAATCTGAAATTGGCTTAAAGAATCGCGCTGCAGATTATTTTAATACATAAAAGTTTTCAGTGTAGCTTTTTTTTGCGGTGAAATTAAACCAAATTTTTATTTAACAGAATTGTTATTGAGCAGAATTTTTAATACGACGAATTTTTTAATTTTAGAATATCCATTTCACCAAATCTTCATTATTTATCCGATATTTTAGTTGCATTAATTGTTATTTAATATAATTAATAAAACGCTAAATTTCCATTTTTGTCGAATACCCTGAACTATTTAATATTTCGTCTCACTCAAGGGTCTTTACATGTCAAAAAAAAGTAAATCTTCAAGTGGTCCTTCAATTTTAGTTCTTTCCAGCAAAATTATAGTTCTATACTAGAAGTAATTCGACCTCAAAGGATTTTTCAAAATATTGAAAATTGTGAGAGTTATAGCAGTTTGAACTTTGATGGTACTTAGTTTTCATTTATCTATAACTTCATTATTATTAAACCGATTTTAATAAATCCAACGCCAATTATCAGGGAATACTGTGTATTTTATGTTAATTGTAGACCCAAAATTAAATTTTTTAATTTGGACCAGAAAAAAGTGAAAATAAAAATTTATTTGCCTTTTTGATCAATTTTGACCCTTTTTACTTTATTTATTAAAACACAATATTATTCCTTATTCTTTCATCTTTAGTTTTAAAAAAGAAAAATCTTGGAGACTTGATTACATCCTGAGATATCAGCATTTTTAAAAAATTAAATTCCTCTAATTCATAGAGAAACAGTGTTGAAGTTTGCATCACATTCATTTGTTTTTTATTGAAATATTTTTTGACTCTTTATTCATGAGATTATAAGGTAAAATCATATAAAGAGAACAATATCTCAAGACCTAATAAAGTCTTTAAATTATTTTTTTTAATTAAAGATGAGGGGGGGGGGAGTAAAATAAAGCATATAAAAACCTGGTTTTTTATTATTAATAATTTTTAATCATTTTGCTGAATAACACTACAAAAGAAGGACCACTTGCATTTACTTTTTTTACGTGTAAAGACCTCTGCAACTGGTCTTTCGATTAAAATTAAATGCTGTTCAGAAAAATTATACTTTTATACTAGAGGTAATTTGACTCCAAAAGATGTTTTAAAATTTTTAAAATTGTGAGAGTTATAGAAATCGAAAATTTGATGGTACTTATTTTTTAATTTGTCGATAACTTGACTATTATTAAACTTAACTTAATAATCAAACTTAAATTATTATAATGAATACTGTATATTTTATGTCAATTGTAGACCAAAAATTAAATTTTTTAATAAGAAAAAAAAAATATATTTATTTACGTTTTAATCAATTTCATCTTTGTTTTATTTGTTTTTTAAAACACAATATAATTCCTTACTTTTCCAACTTTAATTAAAAAAAAAAATTTGGAGACTTTATTAGGCCTTGAGATGTTGTTCTCTTTATATGATTTTACCTTATAATCTCATGAATAAAGAGTCAAAAAATATTTCAATAAAAAACAAATGAATGTGATGCAAACTTCAACACTGTTTCTCTATGAATTAGAGGAATTTAATTTTCTAAAAATGCTGATATCTCAAGATCTAATCAAGTCTCCAAGATTTTTCTTTTTTGAAACTAAAGATAAAAGAATAAGGAATAATATTGTGTTTTAATAAATAAAGTAAAAAGGGTCAAAATTGATCAAAAAGGCAAATAAATTTTTATTTTCACTTTTTTCTGGTCCAAATTAAAAAATTTAATTTTGGGTCTACAATTAACATAAAATACACAGTATTCCCTGATAATTGGCGTTGGAGTTATTAAAATCGGTTTAATAATAATGAAGTTATAGATAAATGAAAAATAAGTACCATCAAAGTTCAAACTGATATAACTCTCACAATTTTCAATATTTTGAAAAATCCTTTGGGGTCGAATTACTTCTAGTATAGAACTATAATTTTGCTGAAAAGAACTAAAATTGAAGGACCACTTGAAGATTTACTTTTTTTTGACATGTAAAGACCCTCAAACTTTTATGAAAAGAAAATTCTGCTTAATTAAAATTTGGTTAAATAGAAATTCTTTAAATAAGAAGTTTGTGTTAACAAAATTTTGTAAAACAAAAATTATGTTAAATATAAATTCGCTAAACTTAAAATTCTGTTAAGTACAAATCCAGATTTATTAAAATTTGATTAAAAACAGTCTCGAAGAACGATAACACAGCCTCACAAACAAAAGTTTGTCTCAGACACTTCAGTAATGTATTTCTACTTACTTTTTTTCACTGAATAATCAGATTGGTTAAAATTTTTGAAATAATTTAAAGACTCGGACCAAAAAATGCACATTAAAGGTCTGCAAAACCTGGAAAAGTCATGGAATTTTGTTCTAAGAAAGTCATAGCAACCCTGATAATTACATTAATTATTATTGTATAAAATGTTATTGAACTTAAAACTAAGAAGATTGTACTTTTTTAAAAAGTTGTTTACATATTTATTTAAAAATTAAAATTATAAGTCAATTTTCAGAGGGGGGCAAGCCCATACATTGCCCCCTCGAGATATTTCTGGGGGGTGGGGGGCATTGCCCCATGTGCCCCCCCCCCCGGCTCCGCCGTCCCTGAAATAATTGCAAATTGAAGAATTAAGAAAATTATAGGCACAATTGTTAAAAATTATTGCACATTTAAGAACTGGATTGAAAATTGAATGAAATAGTTAAAATTTAAAAAGATGATTGAAAATTGAGGAAATCAATTAAAAATTAAAGAATAATATTGAAATTTAAGAATATAGGTACTTAAAAATTGAAAAAAGTAATTGAAAAAAGCCGAGAATTAAAGAACATGGAAGAAAACACAAAATAATTAAAAAATGAATGGAAATAAAAATTGAAGAACTGAATTAAAAATTAAAGAAAATAATTGAACAATTGTATTAAAAATTAAAGATACTTAATGATAATGGACAAAAATAATAGTGAAAAGGTGATAATTTTTTAATATTAAAGAAAATAATTGATAATTAAAAGAGAAATTACAATATCATGAAAATAATTAAATATTAAAAAAAAATAATTAACAATAAAAGAAAAGAATCGAAAAATGGTGAGAATAATCGGCAATCGAACAAAAAAATCTTTAAAATTCATGATCATAAAATTGAAGAAGTATAAAAAATTGGCAATTCAAAACGGATAAAAATTATATAAAAAATTGTAGAAAATAAATGAAAGTTAAATAAATTAATTGGAAATCGAAGATTTGTATTGAAATTTCAAGAGAATAATTGAGAATATAGAAAATGCGAGAAATATTGAATATTGAATAAAATAATTAAAAAGCGAAGAATGCAATTTAAAATTGAGGAAAATAATTGAGAATTGAAGAAAATAATTAAAAATGGAAAAAATTAATTGAAGATTAAATAATTGAATTGAAATTTTAAGAAAATAGTTGATAATTGAAAAAAAAATTAATAAAATGACGTAAATAATTGGCAATTTAAAACACAATTGATAAAATTGCAAGATTAATAAACAACCGAACGAAATCATATTAAAAATCAAAGACTAATTATAAAATTTTAAGATAATAATTAAAAATTGAAAAAATTGTAGGAAATAATTGAAAATTGCGGAAAATTAATAATAATAATTTAAGGAAATAGTTGAAAAAGAATAAGAAAACAATAAATATTAAATTTTAACAAAATAGTTTAAAAATTATAGGAATAACTGTTGGAAATAATTGCAAATTGAACAACTAGATTGAAAACCAAAAAAATAATTGGAATTGAAGAAAATATAAAAAAATGAAAAAATACATTGGAAATTAAAGAATTAACTGGAAATTTCAAGAAAATAATTGATGACTGCAAAAAATTTACAAAATGACAAAAATAATTGTCAATTGAAAAAAAATTCAAAAATGACTAGATTATTAGAGAAATAAAAAAAATAATTGAAAAAATTAAACAACAAATATTAAATTTAAAGGAAATAATTACAAATTGAAAAATTAAGAAAATTATAGGAATAATTGCTGGAAATAATTGCACATTTAACAACTGGATTGAAAATCGAATAAAGTAATTAAAATTTCAAGAATTTACTTAAAAATTAAAAAAAATTAATTGAAAAAAGCAGAGAGTTAATTAATATAGAAGAAAACAATTGAATTTTTAATTAAAGAAACTTAATGATAATAGACAAACTAATAGAAAAAAAGGCGATAATTCTATAATATTAAAGAAAATAATTGAAAATTAAAAAGTGGAATTCAAATTTGAGGAATTAATTGAAAATCGATAAAAATAATTGAAAATTAAAGAAAATATTTTAGAATTAAAGAAATAACTTGTAAGCTAAAGAATTAAATAGAAATTTCAAGAATATAATTTATAATTGAAAGAGAAATTACAATATGACGAAAATAATTAAATATTGACCAAAATAATTAACTATTTAAAAAAATATTTAACAATTGAAAAAAAAAATTCGAAAAATGGTGTAAATAATCGGCATTTGAACAAATCTTTAAAATGAATGAATAATCATAAAATTAAAAGAAAATAATAAATTGTCAATTGAAAACTGATGAAAATTGTGGAAAAAATTGTAGAAAATAAATGAAATTTGAAGAATTGTATTGAAATTTCAAGAAAATATCTAATAATTGGGAAAATACGAGAATTATTGAATATTGAACAAAATAATTTAAAAAAATTAACGAATAACTGAAATTTAAAGAGAATAATAGTATATTGTAAACTGTTGAAAATTATAGAAAAAATTATAGATTTATTTATTAATGAAATTAAAATTATTCGAACTGACATTTATAAATTTAAATTTTAATTAATTTAAATGCATTTTTTAAATATTATCTGATTTAAAACAAAAAATATCTATGTGACAAACTGCAGGTGTGAAGAGACAAAAAATGAATAAAGGAATGAAAGAACTTGCGGATTTTTATTATTATTATTATTGTTGTTATAGATTTAAGATATTTGAAAGAGAATTGATTTTCGATAAAATTTCTCAGAACTTTTAGATTCACGAAGAAATTCCCGGTTTAGTAACAAATTTCCCGATCATTTTCCGGTTTTTCTGGTCAATTTTTTAATTTCCGGTCATTTTCCGGTCAAGTGGCCACCTTGAGATATAATAACGGGATACAGAGTAAATTTTTCTCAGAAATAATTGAAAAGACGTAAAGAAACTATTTCTATTTACTCTGGTAATTGGGAAAAGTAGTTCAAAATTGTAAAGATACAAGTCTTATTGACTTTTGAATATATGTAATGAAAAGTATAGCTGATCTTCCTTTAATTGAACAAAAATGGTTTTCAATGATTTGCGCTAAAATGGGATTAGATACGCGGAATAATCGAGCTAAGCCCCAGATTTAAGCAGAGACCTGTCCCTGCATATTATACGCCCTTTATAACGTAGATCCTAATGAAAGTGTCAAATTTGCTGCATGAACTTTAGCACGTGTCTATATTTATTATTGTTTATTGCTTTTACTTACAAACACAATGTTTCTTAAATATTTTAAGGAGCAATTATTTTTCAATTCGCCAAAATTAATTGACAATTTTACCGATAATTTCATTTGAACTGAATATATCTATGTTATTGAATTAATATTACTTATTGTAATTATCAAAAGACTCACTCAATAATTCACGTGTTTCAGTTGAACGAGGTTCGTTTTTTAATTCAAATGGAGCCAGAACAAAAAATTAGATTAGTTCGCTAATAATTTCGATTAGATCGGTTCGAATTTAGTTTGTGAATTAAATTTCAGTATACGACTAATAAAATAGTATTTAAGTAACTTAAACTCAATCATAATTGATTGCGAATAATACTGCGATCTATTGGCTCGATCTTTTATTCATTTTTTTACCCTATGTATCATGGAGAAAAATTAATATCTGAAATTATTAAAGGATTATTGAACTATAATATTAATAAAATATTTATAGAAGAGTATTTTATTCTTAAATAGGCGCCAGGAATACGGCTTTTATTTTAGGAATAATCTTCTTATTTTAAGAATATTTTATTCTTAAAGAGGCTCCAAGAATAATTCTCAAGTACACTGTAAAAACAGGTGTCTTAATTTATTTAAGTCATAAGACATGAAAAAAGCGTCTTACGGTTATTTCAAGCTATTTCATTGGTTAAGAATTTTGTAAGAAACTTTCTCATTAGTTTAAATTTAAGACACCCTAAAACACGATGAGAAGACTCAAAATTGATCAACTCAAATTTAGAATGAGAATCCTTTCCAAACAGAGTGAAAAGTCAGGTTCGATGTAAGAACGTCTTATAAAGAGCAATTTTCGTAAAAGATGACACAATTGCAATAAAGAAAATTAATTAATTATATTATTAAATTAATTAATAAAAACACAAAAAAGAGTAAAATGGGTGTTGGTGTTTTTTCATCTCTTGTTTTTGCACTTATGTTTTCAGAGTGATTTAAAATCCTACAAATTTTATCCCAAATTCCAAGTATTATTTACTTTTTCTGTTCTTTGTATTTTATAACTAACATAGCAAATTTTGACAGAAAAAGTAGGCGTAAGCATGATCAACTATAAATAAACATATTCAGTACTTTTGAATCTTTTAAGAATAAAAAGTCGTAATCTCCAGACAAAGTCAGTCCTTTATTTCAACGCATCAAACGTGTCGTCAATAATAAAAAACGTCGACGTTTCGCCATACATATATGTAGGCCTCCTCAGGACAATATAAACTAAAATAAACAAGATAACTATATAAATACAATGAAGATTATACACAAATTTGAGGTTATTCCAACAAAACAATATTTTACATTACAATCATAAACTTAAAATAAATTATAAAACTTACATCATAGTCAAATATAAAAGAATATAATCCATTGCCAAAAAATTAAAATATTTCACAACAGAAGTCACACACTAATAATAAATAATATAAATAAAAACAATACAAAAACAAAACAATATATTATCAGTCACATGTTACACTGAAAAAAAAAATTATTTGACTCAATTAATTCAAATTATTTGATAAATATTTACTTCGTTCAAATATTTTTTAGTTAGATCTAAAAAATATGTATTTGATTCAAATAACTTGAATTATTTGAATCACGTTTATTTAAACCAAATAAATCTTCTTTGGATCAAGTAAATAATTAATTTAATCTAATAAACGAATATATTTAATACAAATACTCAATTATTTGAAACTATTCATTTATTTATTTCACTCAAGTATTTGGGTTTTTGGGCACAAATACAAATTATTTGACACAATTAATTTATTTTATGGATTAAAGCAAACCGAATTATTTAATATAAATAATGTATTATTTAATGCTAATATATTATTTTATAAAAACAAATAAAAAGTATTTCAGTCAAATAAATAATTTATTGAAACGAAATTTGTGAGTTATTTAAAACTATTCATTTAATTGTTTCACTAAAGTATTTGGGTTTTTAACGTTAATAAAAATTATTTAACACAATTAAATTATGTTATGAGTCGTAGTAAATCAAATTATTTAATATAAATAATATATTATTTAATGCTAATATATTATTTTATAAAAACAAATAAAAAGTATTTCAGTCAAATAAATAATTTATTGAAACGAAATTTGTGAGTTATTTAAAACTATTCATTTAATTATTTCACTCAAATATTTAAGTTTTTAACGTTAATAAAAATTATTTAACACAATTAAATTATGTTATGAGTCATAGTAAATCAAATTATTTAATGCTATAATATTTTCTTTTTTAAAAACAAATAAAAAGTATTTGGATCAAGTAAATAATTTATTGTAACTAATGTGTGTTTTTCATAGTTTATATGTTAGGTTATATTAAGTGTTAACTAAATATAAGTAAATAAGTGTAAAATAAGCAGTATTTAAATAAATAATAAATAATAAGAATGTTATGAATGAAAATCACCATACTTATAATAACATTAAGTAAGAGTAAACTCAAAAAAAAGAGAGGGGTTATATTTTATTGATGCAAACTAATATTTTTTTGCTTTAAAAATATAAATGAAATAATTTTTTTAATTGATTTAAATTATCAGTTATTAGCTCCAAATATTTAATTTATTTGACACAAATTACTGTTTATTTAATGTGACAAAATAAAATACTCAGGTCGAATAAAATATTATTTGAATGGAATAATTTTCATAATTGATTTAAAATATTAGTTACTAGCTCCAAATATTTAATTTATTTGACACAAATTACTGTTTATTTAATGCGATAAAATAAAATACTCAGGTTGAATAAAATATTATTTGAATGAAATAATTTTCATAATTGATTCAAAACATTATGTACTAGCTCCAATTATTCCATTTATTTGACTCAAGTAATTTGTATTTGATACAAATTAGTCTATACTTAATACAATCAAATAAAATACTTAGGTCTAATAAATAGTTATTTGGTTCAAATACAGGTTTATTGGATAATAGACAAGTAAATCATTTATTTGGATCAAATAATTTTTATTTGATCCAAATAATTTTTTTTTCAGTGTAAAATCAGTAAGTTTGTGAGGTTAAAAGCTAACATACACAATTCAATCATCCAGAGATATGTTAGAAAACTGTATTATCATCATTTCATACATGTATAATCTCAAGTAACTTATGTTTCATCAAACTTTTGAAAATTAAATATATTTCCAAATTAATAGATTTGCTTCGAGAGCTAGTAATTCGGTCAATCAGAAGATATAATTGGCTATAATAATCACTTTGGTGTGTTATTATTCAGATGAGTAAAATCTGCCTAATGCTAATAGCTTAATGAGAAACAGTGCCTCCATCGATTAGCTTAAGTTCTAATCGACAGGTACGCAAAACCGCAACTCATCATGTTAACGGTGTGTTAAGTCTGTAGGTATAGAACGAATTATAGCGAGCATAAGGGTTCGTTGGTTGTGACATTACCATAAGATTTTCAAAGGCTTATGGGAGCCCGAGGGACAACCTGCCAGGATTTAACGCTTATGTCGCGATAAAAGCAGGAGACATGCCCCTATTTTACATCGTTAATATGATCCGACCCTCCCGCATTTACAGCATATATAACCAGTCTTTATTTTCCGAAATAGAAGTTCCCAAACCGCGTCCGACTTTCTAAACATATTTAATAATATGATAATTTTTTTTTTTTAATCAAAAACCAATTCAGATAGAATCTTTGTAAAAAAATTTCAGATACATTCATTAAAAAAATATTTCGTCCTACAGTGTAAAAAGAGAATCTTAATTTCAGACGTGTCTTAAAATTAAACAAGCAATGCTATATAAATATTTATGTAAAAAATAGGTAATATAAAATTTTTTTCTTAATAATACTTTTTTTTTTAATAAAAATAAGAGAAAGTTTTCTGACTAAGAAAAAAAGGTTTAAGAGATATTAAAGCAAAGTTTGATTATTGAGTTCATCAGAGATTAGAACCCTTTTCCGGTAAAACTTTTCTGGAAGTGCTCATATAAGGAAATATTAAGGCATGTAGGAAAAAAGCAAGTAATTTTAGACAATGTCCCAGGAGTTGAACATACCTTTTTAAGCTTATAACATCTAACTTAACATTATTATCAAACTATTATTTTTTATTTTTATATTTACTTGAATTCAAACGTAAAATTGTGAATTTAATATGTTTAGAATAAGTTGAATCCAAGTTAAAATCTATGAATATATGACAAGTGGATGTTTAATTTAATAAAGCATCAAACTTCTATGATGAGTTCATTTTCAAGTATCTTTTAAAAGCATAACATAATTGAGATTTAATTTAGCATTTTTTCCTAACTGAAACAGTTTATTACTAAAAATTTTTTATTTACGTTGAAATTAAGCATTTTCCTCTTTTTACTATCATTTCAACGATAAAATTGAAGATTCGTAAATAGAAAAAAAATTGTGTAAGCAGCCTGAGTGTTTAATAAAGAGGAAACGAAAATTATAGTACAGGTTCTCATGAATAAGAAATTAATTTCTGAATCGACATTTAGTAATATATACATCAGTTATGTAATATTAAATCAATTAATAAGTAGAAGAATAAATAATTAATTTATTAATAACTAATTGAATAATTTTAATTAGAGATACTTTTAACTTTTTAATAATACTTATATTGTTTTAAAAGATAATTAAAATATATGTAAAGCGTTCATTTTGTAATACGTATAACAAGTTGAAATATATGAGATTTAAAACTCATTACTGAAATAACATGACATAAATGGGCTCGTAATTTTAATATTAATCAAATTAAAGCGTTGGGTGCAACAAGGGCGTTAGACAAAAAACGACGATCAGAGATATTTTAACTTAAAAAGTTTTTAAACTTTTCTAGTTTAAAAACTGTAAATGCGAATTAAATCTTTTTTTTTATCAACCATTTATAAAACTTGGCAAATCATGTGTTTTCACATGATTTAATCTCAACTAAAAGTTGTGATTAACTATTTAAAACTAATTTTTTTCGTAACCAATATCAACGTCCTTGTTGCACCCAATCACTAAACGTTTTAGGCGTTAGTAAAATTTTTAATTTAAACAGATAACTTTAATTATAAGATATATTTTGTTATATTCTGTTATTTTTCATAAATTCTTAACTTAAAGAAAAATTAAATAAAAACTTTAGAAGGCAGATTCAGAACCATATTAACTTTTCAAGTTATTTGAATCTACACTGTAAAAACAGGTGTCTTACAAGTGTCTTATTTTAAAACATAAGACGTTTAGAAAGCGTCTTACAGGTGGGGCATTCCACGTGACATTTTCATTCAAAATTTTTTTTTGCTTGGAATAATTTTTTTCTGATTTTCTATGAAAAATAAGGTAACACGTATTTTTTTACTTTTTTATTGAATGAAAATTGCAGAAGTTATGAATTTTTGAAATTTAACGTTTTTTTAAATAGAGCATTTTTAACCTTCGTTTTTCTCCGTTATTATTAGTAAATTGAAAATAATGCCCTACATAAAGTTTGTTCAATTTTTCTTAGATTTTTTAGACATGTAGTAAAAAATAATTAATTTGCTACAAAAATACATGAAAAATTGAATTTAAGCCTAAAAAGTGACTTTTCTCAAAACCGAAACGCTCGATTTTCGATTTTTTTTTTTCAATGCAGTTACTGATTAATAAAGAAATTTTTCTCGTAAGTCTAAAAGTGGTGCTCTTTAGCGTTTTAATTATATTTGCATTTATATAGTTTACTTTTACATTTTTTTAAATTTTTAATCTTCAGTTACAAAACAAAAGAACTGTTGCACACAGGAATTTGTAAGTTGAAGTTGTTTCATTTCTATAATTCATAATTTAAACTTTTTGCAACAAGGAATTATTATAAATATCATTGAAACATTAAAGAGCACCACTTTTAGACTTACAAGAAAAATTTCTTTATTAATCAGTAACTGCATTGAAAGAAAAAAATCGAAAATCGAGACCTTCGGTTTTGAGAAAAGTCACTTTTTAGGCTTAAATTCAATTTTTCATGTGTTTTTGTAGCAAATTCATTATTTTTTACTACATGTCTAAAAAATCTAAGAAAAATTAAACAAACTTTATGTAGGGCATTATTTTCAATTTACTAATAATAACGGAGAAAAACGAAGGTTAAAAATGCTCTATTTCAAAAAACGTTAAATTTAAAAAATTCATAACTTCTGCAATTTTCATTCAATAAAAAAGTAAAAAAATACATGTTTCCTTATTTTTCATAGAAAATCAGAAAAAAATTATTCCAAGCAAAAAAAAATTTTGAATGAAAATGTCACGTGGAATGCCCCAGGTATTTTTAAGACACTTTCTCAATGGTTTAAAATTAAGACACCCTAAAATGTCTTAAAAGTGAGGACAAAATTAGACACTTGTTTTTGGAGTGTATGCATGGAGTTATATCTAACATTTTGTAACCTTATTTTAACTATAAAGAACCTGCCATGCAGTGTATATCGTCAATTGTTTTTTAATAAGAATTTATTTAGGAAATATTCAAAGCAATAATTTAAAGCAAACTAAAAGATTGCAACACCGCAACTTATATTATACCATATAATAAAGCGCTAGGTAAGCGCTATTGAATTAGTTAATTTCAAATAACAATGCTCGCAACAAGGAAGTGAATCTCTCCACATTCATATCAAACAGAATTATTATAATATGAAACAGAATTAGCTTCCATACAAAGTCGATTAATTAACGAATGTTTCCCATAATTGGTTCTATGAAATTTAACAAAAAATAATGGATTTCTTTTAATACTTCTAGTTTCTACAGTTTTTTCTGCAGGAACAGATAGTTTAATCTCAGGTAACAGAGATGGACAATTGATTATGCCATTAACAATTGTGAGACAGATGATGTTTCTGTTTCTCAAACCTCTGAACGTGACTCTTCAACTTCGATCTTTTCTTTATATTATCAAAATGTAAGGGGTTTGAGAACAAAATTACATCTATTGCGACAGTCTATTTTTTTCATAATGTATAGTGTGGTTATTTTTACTGAAACCTGGCTTAACACAGGTATAAATTCCCAGGAATTGGGATTCAGAGATTTTGATGTCTTTCGTTTTGACAGGTGTGCAGGCACAAGTGACAGTTTACGGGGGGGTGGGGTACTTATCGCAGCGAGGCGAAATTTGCGTTGTGCCCAAATTGATACTTTTTGTGACATCATAGAGCATATTTTTGTTAAACTAGTATGGGGTATACAATTATTTATAATTGGTGTTTTTTATATACCGCCAAATGCCTCCGTGGACTTGTATACTAATATGAGTCATATCATAGAAAATGTGTTAGAATCTTTCCCATCAGAAAACCTTTTTATCTTTGGTGACTTTAATTTACCTTTTTTATCATGGAGGGTGGAAGGTGACACAGGATTGTCATGTTTTATAAATTCTGGATTATTGGGTAAGCATCTTCAAATATTAAACATTATTATCAACATTTTGACTTACTTAAATTTATCTCAAATTAATAATTTTTTAAATTTACATGGATCTCTTTTGGATCTTATCTTTATAAATTATTTTTGTTTTCATTTGTCTATCTCTGAAGACTCATTACTTCCTGTAGATGGTTTTCACCCTCCATTATTACTTGAAATTTTTAAGCCAGTCAGATACATTAATTGCGATAACGATTCTTCTGTTTTTTATAATTATGATTTTAAAGCTGCCAATTACACCGCTATAAAGTTGTGTCTTGATAATGTTGACTGGTTCAATTCTTTAAACTTTCTTGACATTGAAAGCGCAGTTGATGTATTTTATAGTAATATTTGCAATGTGATTGAATCTTTGGTTCCGTTAAAAATTTATCGACAGTCGACATTCCCACCCTGGTTTAATAATGATCTTAGAAGATTAATTTACGCTAAGAAATCCGCACATTTAAAATATAAAGTATCAAGGAGTCATGCTGATTATCTAATTTTTTCAAGGCTCAGATCCGAGTGTAAGGTTTTGTCTGGGGACTGCTATGCTAATT
The DNA here is from genome assembly GCA_037103525.1 of Ganaspis brasiliensis. Classification (NCBI taxonomy): domain Eukaryota; kingdom Metazoa; phylum Arthropoda; class Insecta; order Hymenoptera; family Figitidae; genus Ganaspis; species Ganaspis brasiliensis. The sequence continues at coordinate 2,178,167 of JAZKLR010000055.1, read as the reverse complement.
ATGTTAGGAAAACTGAACGTCAAATTAAATTTAACCCTCGTTGTTTCTGGAAATATATAAATGATAATCGTAAGGATAACCGTATTCCTAATAACATGTCTCTTGACAATATTACTTTTGATAATTCTCAGAGCATAGCGGATGCCTTTGCTAGATTTTTTCTTTCGGTGTATACTAGCAGCAGTAATAATAATAATTTAAATGATTGTTCAGTGATTCCTGATAATGTTGACCTACAGAGTGTACATATTACTAGGCAGGATATTATGAAAAAGATTAAAAATTTGGATGTCAATAAGGGGTCTGGACATGATCGAATTCCCCCACTCTTTGTTAAATCGTGCTGCTCTTCGTTAATAGAACCTCTCTACATATTATTTAATAAATCTATTGCTGAATCAGTTTTTCCATCTTATTGGAAAAAGGGTATTGTGGTGCCTGTGTTTAAAAGTGGCAATAAAAATAATATAAAAAATTATCGGCCAATTACGCTATTAAGCTCCATACCAAAAATTTTCGAGTCTATCTTTACTGATTACTTGTATCAAGCAGTACAAGGATCTGTTATTGATGAGCAGCATGGTTTTGTGCGTGGAAGGTCTGTTGTTACCAATTTAAGTATCTTTTCTAATGAAATTCACACTACCCTCGAGGCTGAATCACAAATGGACGCTGTGTATGCTGATTTTGCAAAGGCATTTGATAAAGTCAACCATACCTTATTAGTAAAAAAATTAAGCTCAATGGGTATTTCTAAATTTTTAATTGATTGGTTAACGTCATATTTGACTGGTAGATCTCAAACTGTTCGTGTTAATGATAAATTCTCAAGTGATTACACAGCCTCCTCTGGAGTTCCTCAGGGATCGCATTTGGGTCCGCTCTTGTTTATTTTATTCATCAATGACATCAAATTAATTTTTAAATACTGTTCAATTTCCCTTTTTGCAGATGATATAAAAATTTTTAAACAAATAAACTCTATTTATGATTCTAGACTTTTGCAGACTGATTTGAATAATTTTAATCATTGGTGTGAGTATAACGATATGTCTCTTAACTTGAACAAATGTTTTATTATTTCATTTACTCGGAAAAAAAATATGCGCATCTCTGATTATTTTATTAATGGTGAGCGATTAGCAAGAGTGGAGGAAATTCGTGACCTTGGAATTTTACTGTGTAGTGATTTTTCTTTTAATGATCACATAACAAAGGTTTGCAATGATGCTGTGAGATCTCTTGGTTTTGTGTTCAGAAATTCTGCGCACTTTAGGAGCTTGACTACCCTAAGAGTGCTTTACTTTGCCATTGCAAGGTCAGTATTGGAATTTGCGTCTGTTATCTGGTCCCCTCGTCAGGATTCATATTTTATTATGCTTGAACGCGTACAAAATAAATTTTTACGTTTTGCCGCTAGACAAACGGGCGTACCATACAATTTTTTATCTCACAATTACGATGATTTGCGGCCAAGTTTTAATATCCCATTAATTAGACAGAGATTTTTGTTTGCAGATATGCTGTTTTTATATAAAATTCTTAATGGGATTATAAACTGTCCCTATATCTTAAGTTGTTTCAAACTGTATGCTCCTTACAAAAAACTCAGGGATATACCACAAAGATTGCCGAGATTCTATGTCGAGGTGACTGATAAGGACTACGCATCAAATTCTATTATTCGGCGATTAAGTAGGGAGGCAAATTTGTTCCTTTATAAAAAGGCACCCAGATGACAGAAGCATATTCCAGAATAGGTCTAACCAAAGTAAAGTACAAAATTTTTATAGTGCCTATGTTACGAAACACCAAGACATTTCTGATTAAAAAAGCGAGTGATCTCAGAGTCTTAGAAACAACTTCCGTAATATGCTCATTAAACGAGAGATCTTTACTAATTAACAGACCCAAATCATGTACTCGGTCTACACGAGCTAGTACGTCTCGACCAATAGTGTAAAGGTAAATCATAGTGCTTTGTTTGGAATAGGATATAACTGAAGTTTTGGAAACATTAATACACATATAATTATTGACACACCATTCGTCAAGACGATCAAGATCAGACTGGAGTTCTTGAGAAGCCTGGCAAGGATTTTACTCTGGATCAATTAATTTAAAACATTAAAGATCATCTGCATATAATACGAAGGATGAGTGTCTGAAAACGAATTTAATGTCATTCATATGGCTCAGTCCAGGTAAATCGTGTCAATCAAATTCCATTGATTTTCTGAAATGTTAAAACTTTCATGAAAATCTGTAGTTCACAATATAACAAAAAAACACTTTTAACCGTTTTTTGAAATTCCATGTCTTTGTAAGTTTTTTTGCATTAACAAATTTTAACAACATTTTAAAGAAGAATCAATAACTCAACAATGGTTTGCAATAAATTAATGAAAATTATATGGCTTATCCAAAAATGTTCACTCTTTTTAATGAAAATAATTGAAAAATTTTAATATAAAAAATTACAAATTTTTAGTAACAATTTTATAAACGATTTGAAATATTTATGTGTTCTACCCCTAGGGTTGAGATGAAATTCATAGAAAATGTAGACAGAGGTGTCTTCTTTAAGTTTCAAGAGAAAAAAATTGGTATTTTTAATTAGAAGTTTAGATTATTTTAATGTTAATAACAAAACAATGACAAAGTTTTTAGTATTTCTTCATTTTAATTAAATAAAAGTCGTCGTTGTGCTCAATATCACTTGAATCGACTGAATATTGGTGTCTAAAAGTCAAAAAATTATGTTTCAGTGAATACAAAAATTGTTTATTTAGTTGATAAATTTTTAAATTAATTTAAGTTAACAAATGAATAACGCGCTTATTTATAGTTAAAATAAATTAGTTTTTTTGCAATTAGTTTAGTATTTAGTTAAATTTGACAGTTGTACATGAATATTGTTTAAAAAGTGTTATTTTTCATTGTTATAAACAAATTCAATTAAGAAATGAGCAGCTAACTTCGTTTTTATCGAAACTAAATCGTTTTTTTCCTTAAATTTTTATAATTCTCTTAACAGTAACAATTCTTTGTAAAGATTGTTTTAAAAGGGTTATTTATCATTGTTATAAACAAATTAAATTAACAAATGAATAGTTCACTTGTTTTTTTTCGAAACAATCGTTTTTTCTAGTGTTTTGAAAGTTTGTTTGTAGTTATATTTATTCTTTAATACTAATTAATAAAATACTTTTTAATAACATTTTACATTTATTTACTCTCCTTTTTACAGGTTCAAGACTTACATTCTTTCTTAACCTACTTACAACGCACTTAATCTTAATTACAACTATTTAACTTATATCTACTATTTACATATTTACAATTTCTACTATCTAAACCTCGCCAGTGCCGGGCTTCCGTTTCCTCTTACCTCTCTTTCTCATCTATTACGACTTTACATTTACATTAAATTAGCTGTCTTTGACTCTCCCGTGATTCTTTCCCCTCTCTCCCTCCGCACACACTCTCTCTCTTCTTTTTTCCACCCTGTTCATCCACTTCACTCCTTGCCCATTTCCATCTAGAATCCACATAACTCTTTCCCATACACTCTTCCCTTCCTCATCATTTCCTTTACATCTGTCCAACACGTGTTCCCAGTCTTCCAACTCATAACCACATACCCTACATAGCTTTTGATCCTCCTCCATCCAATACCTACTCTCCATCACTCCTTCCCCCATTCTAAACTTTAACACTCTTTCCCATTTCTTCTCCTTCCTCAGATTCCTTAAATAACTTGGCTCCCCCTCCTCTTTTATTCTCTGATACCATTTATTGTATCTTGACTCCACTATCTTTTTCCACCTGTCTTCTCTATCCTTCTCTATCATCGCCCTTTCTATTTCCCCCCAAGTCTGCAATCCTTCTCCTGTCATCTCCTTCCTTGCCTCTTTCCTCTCTACTTCCCACCTTGACATTTCCTTACTACCTCTTTCTTCTCTATCTTTTATCATCCTCCAACATCTTTGCGCTATTCTGCTTCCCTCTCCCCTTTCAAACTTCTCCTCCAACCCCCACGCTCTCTTCCTTTGCCTAACTATCATCTTTTCCCTTCCAACTTCCTCTCTTAAGATATATCCTGGACATCTATTACTCACCCCCATGGTCCACCTCAGGAACCTTTCCTGCATACTTTCCACTCTTTTCCTCTCCGCCCAGCCCCAGATCTCTACCCCGTAACACATTACCGACCAAACCAACATATCAAACAGCCACAATCTTTTCCACCAGTCATTCCTAAATCTTCTCTTACCAATCCCCCATACCTGTCCCATGATCTTGCCTGCTCTCTCAATTCTTTTGCTCACATTCAGCTCCCCTCTTCCATTATAACTAAACCAGTATCCCAGGTAACAGAACTCGTCCACCTCCTCCACCACTCTGCCGTTCACTCTAAACTCCTCTTCCCTACCTTCCCTTCTCCCTCTAAATCTCATCACTTTCGTCTTCTCAACATTTATACACAAATCTCTTTCACACACATACTTTTCGAACTCCTTTATCATTAGCCTCATTCCTTTCTCGTCCTCCGCTAATAAGACCACGTCATCCGCATACGCCAGTGAGTAAAGCCTACTTCTGCCTAACACCATTCCTCCTTTTCCCTTTTTCTCTAACCTTTCCTCTAAGTCCGCAAGCATTAAATTAAAAAGCAGAGGACTCAACGGGCAGCCCTGTAGTAGACCCCTTTCCACCCAGAACTCTTCTCCAAGCCTTTCTCCTATTTTAACTCTCACTCTTGTGTCCGTATAAATTTCCTTTATCCTCTCTATCAACCCTCTCTCTATCCCCCTCTCCTTCATGACTCTCCACAAAATGCCTCTATTCACCGAGGGAAACGCTGCCTTAAAATCGACAAACCGCGCCACACATTTACCTTTTTCCGCTCGCCTTTTGTTCGCAATAAAGTTTACTACATAAATATTATCCATAGTTCCCATCCCTCTCCTAAAACCCGTTTGATTATGTGGCACAGACCCCAGACTTTCTACCATTGTTTCCAACCTTTTCCTTAATATTTCCGTGTAAACCTTATATCCAACGGGCATTAGTGTAATCCCTCTATAATCCTCCAACTTTTTTCCCTCTCCCTTTTTCCTTATCGGTACTATCCATCCCGTCTTCCACTCCTCCGGCCACCCTTCCCCCTTCCATACCTTATTCACAATTCTCCACATTTCCTCTTTTACACTCTCCCCTCCAAATTTCAGGCTCTCATTCTCGATCCCATCATTTCCTGCCGCTTTATTCCTTTTTAGTCTATCAATCGCTTTATTTACTTCCTCCTTACTTATCTCTCCTCCTTCTCCTTGCTCCCTTATCTTTCTACTCTCGCCTCTTACCCTTCCTTCCACACCTCCACTCAGCTCTCTAAAGAATCTTGTCCACTCCTCCATTTTTATATTCTCATTAATTTCTTGCCTCCTGCTTCTTTCCCTGTTAATTATCTCCCATTCTCTCCCTTCTCTGACCGCTACTTCCACCTCCTGTTCGTATCTCACTCTTTCTAACTCCCTCTTCATCCTCAACAGCCCTTCGTGCTCCGTATGCCTCGTATTATACGCTCTCTTCTCTATTCTTCCATGTCTCCACTCTCTAATACTGTCCCTTAACCTTCTTCTACTCCGCTCACACTCCTCGTCCCACCAGCCTGCATATACTGCTGTCCCCCTTATCTTTTCTCCAACTTCCCGTTTACCCTTATTAATTCTCTCCTTTAGATTCCCTAAAAGCTTGTCTACTCCAACCTCGGTTTCCTCCTCCTTTTCGACTTCCTGCATTCTCTATTCATACTCTCTTAGTATATTCAAATCCCATTTCCCCATCTTCATTACCCTGTCACTCCTCTTTTTATTACCACTTCTTCCGAACCTTCTCTCTTTTTCTGCCTTCATCTCTACTATTAACGGGAAGTGATCCGAACCCACCTCTCTACCTACTTTCAATCCTCTTATCTTATTCCTACTTCTTTCTTCCGTTATCACATAATCAATCACCGTCTCACCTTTCTTCACGAACGTGAACTCTCCCTCCTCGTCACCTTTCGTGCACCCATTACAAATTGACCATCCATTGTCTCCTAACATTCTCAGTAGCTTCTTGCCTTCTTCATCTATTTCCGTATGCCTCGACCTTCTACTAAACTCCTCCCTCTCCTCATCCCAAACTGCGCCTCCTAACTGTCCTGTCCAAGCGTTCAAATCCCCTCCTATTACCACCAAGTCTTCTCTCCCTCTTTCCATCCATTCCTCCAACACCGACCAGCCTTCTTCCTCTCCTCTTCTCCTATACACCCCTACTACGTACATTCTCTGTTTTCCTAGTACTACCGAACGCACCATGCAGCCCTCTTTCCCTTTATTCTCATCTATCTCCCCTACTTCCTTAATCTCTTTCCTCACTCCCGATATCATTCCTCCTGACCACCTACCCACTTTCTTTTCTTTCTTCGCTCCCTGTATCTCCCATCTGAAACCCTTCGGCAGTTTTTTCTTTATTCCTATCCAATCCTTTTCTCCTATCCATGTCTCACTCATCACAATGATATCCCATTTCTCCAAAGTTTTCCAAAACCCTGTATCCTTCCCTTTCAACCCTGCCACGTTCCAAAACACTATCTTTACTCCTCCTCTTCTCTCTTCTCCTATTCTACCTCCGTTACCTCCCTCCGTTCGCCAGCTCCAAACCCCTGCTCTCCTCCCTCGCTACCCCTTTCCCTGTTCAATCTTCTCCTGATGACATCCGAAACCTTAACTAACTCCACCCCTTCTTCCTCTACCATACATTTATCTCCGTCCATCCAGAAGCCATCTCTGCCCATCCTTATCTGCTTCCCCTTCCTGTACTCCTCCCACGCGACCTGTTCTAACTGCCTGCTCATTTTTCTTTCCTTCTCCGTCCTATCCATGTCAATCCAAATTCTCCTTCCTTTCAACATCTTTTTCTTCTCTAAAACCTGCCTTTTTTCCCTTTCACTTCCCAGTTCTACTACCCACACACTTGGTCTATCTCCTTCCCGACCACCAAACCCTCTTAGGTCTTTGATCTCTACCCCCACTTCCAATTCCTTCAGCAACTTTTCTATCTCCTCTCTTCCCCTTTCCCTTTCCACATTTAACCCCCTAATCGCTATATTATTCCTCTTTTTTCGCTTTTCTTCACCCTCTCTCCACCTCTCCATCTCCTTTATTCTCTCCTCCAGTGTCTTCTCTCCACTCCCTCTCTCACCGCACATATCCTTATCCCCTTTATTCGATTCTACCTTCTCTATCCTTGCTGACATTACTCTTAACTGTTCCCTAACCCCCTCTTCCCTTTCTTTCTGCGTTAACCCCATTTCCGCGACCTTCTTAACCACCTCTTCTTTTTCCTGCTTCCATCTATTCTCCATGTCTATCCACAAACTCTTAAATGTTACTGTTAAGAGAATTATAAAAATTTGAGGAAAAGAATTATTCAGTTTTGATAAAAACCAAGTGAGCTGCTCATTTGTTAATTGAATTTGTTTATAACAATGAAAAATAACACTTTTTAAACAATATTCATGTACAACTGTCAGTTGTAACAAAATACTAAACTATTTGCAAAAAAAACTAATTTATTTTAACTATAAATAAACGCCTTATTCATTTGTTAACTTAAATTAATTTAAAAATTTATCAACTAAATAAACAATTTTTTTATTTATTGAAACATAAGTTTTTGACTTTTAGACACCAATATTCAGTCGAATCAAGTGATATTGAGCACAACGACGACTTTTATTTAATTAAAATGAAGAAATACTAAAAACTTTGTCATTGTTTTGTTATTAACATTAAAATAATCTAAACTTCTAATTAAAAATACCAATTTTTTTCTCTTGAAACTTAAAGAAGACACCTCTGTCTACATTTTCTATGAATTTCATCTCAACCCTAGGGGTAGAACACATAAATATTTCAAATCGTTTATAAAATTGTTACTAAAAATTTGTAATTTTTTATATTAAAATTTTTCAATTATTTTCATTAAAAAGAGTGAACATTTTTGGATAAGCCATATAATTTTCATTAATTTATTGCAAACCACTGTTGAGATATAAATTCTTCTTTAAAATGTTGTTAAAATTTGTTAATGCAAAAAAACTAACAAAGACATGGAATTTCAAAAAACGGTTAAAAGTGTTTTTTTGTTATGTTTTGAAGAATTTGATTGACACGATTTACCTGGACTGAGCCATATATTGTATGAACAATAGGGGTCCAAGGTGTGAACCTTGCGAAACTCCAGAGGTCGCAGTAAATGGATTTGAATTTACATCTCTGATTCTCACCATTTGTGTCCTATCAACTAGATAACTTTCAAAAATTCCACCAGATTATCAGACACACCTTTGATTTCCAATTTTTTAAGCAGTATTCCGTGATCAACCTTATCAAAAGCCTTCGATAAATCAGTATAAACCGCATCTACCTGAGTCCCCTTTTCTATTCTTAATAATAAATTATTTACCAATAATCCCAAATTAGTGACTGTTGATTTACCACGAGCAAAGCCATGTTGTTCTTCAATGATTATATTGGACACTGCGTTATATACCGAATCGTACACAAGTCTTTCGAAGGTTTTAGATATAATACTCAAAATTGTGATTGGTCTATAATTTACAATGCTACATTTATCCCCACTTTTATGTACTGGAACTATAATACCTCTTTTCCACTCATAGGGAAATGCTGACCCTCGGTAGCATCCAGATTCTTTAATTTGTTTGAAATATCATTTCTCGTGATATTTATGGACAAGAGATTCACTCCCCTCTCACTAACCGAACTCCCATCAAACAATCTCGAAGTTACAGTCGTATACACTGACTTAAAGTGTTTAGCAAATAAATTGGCTATGGTTAAAGAATCATATCTAGTCTCGTTGTTTAAACACATTTTATCAGGCATACTTTGACTCTTCCGATTTTCGTTAATATATTTCCAAAAATTTTTTGGACATAATTTTTAGTCTTAGAGATGTAGCTATCATAACAAACTCTCGATAGCACATTGCATTCCGACCTTAGTTTAGCAAATATCAAGCAATTGTCATTATTACTGAATCACTTATACATAGTATGTGGAGTCTTTTTTCTCTGGATTAATTGTTTTAATTCACCAGTAAACCACAGTTTAAAGCTAGAGTCTCTTACAATTTTTAAAGGTACATAGTAGTCAAATGCCAAATTCAGGCAATCATAAAATATGCTAACAGATTCATTAATATCCTCAACTTTAAGTACATCCTTCCATACGATTAAATTCATAAAAGATACAAATCCAGCTAAATCATCATTCTTAAAATCATACTTAATGTTATCCTGTAAAGAATTATCATTTTTATCATTGCTATATAAGTTGTCTACTGAAAAAAGTGGGTGGTAAACATCTATCGGTAATAAAAAATCTTTGACAAGATTAATCGAAAAAAGTTCAAGATTACAAAACAATAAATCCAATATGGACCCATGTACATTGAAATTATTATTAATTTGAGACAAACCCAAGAATTCAATCGTGTTAGACAACATAGAGGAAATTGTAGACTGTGTATTTAAAGAATTCAATTCAGTATATGATATTCTTGGAATATCGCGGAGCCATTGAGAACAGATTAATAAATATTATAAGTTTTGGTTCTTAATATTTATTAACGTATTACGATTATCATTGTTCTCCCTATATGATTAACCCATAATGACCTAATTAATAAATAGGAAAATTGACGTTAACTGAGGTTTATGATTGTGCCAAGTCGGCTATATTTGTATCAGTGCTGACAGCTAAAGATGGCTTTAGGGCATGCCGGTCAGCGGTCAGAAATCGAGAGAAGGGTGGATCTAAATCCAAGGGTGGAAACTGAAAGATATAGGTAAACCGTAACTGTTAGATACCTGCAACCCTCCACTGTATGGTTACATCTACCACAGTGGCATGTCGTGCCACACCAGAGAAGCTCAGCCACAACGAACTGGGATAAGGGATGGTCGGTGGTGAGAGGTTGCTGGCTGGATCGAGGGATGGGTCGGGTTGGACGTGATCTTTCATAGCTGCTTGATTGGCCCAGCCTGCCTGAAAATTTATTGTCCATTTCGAATCAGATGCTACAACTAGATCTCGTGACAAAATATTTAAAGCCTGACTAAACTGGCAACAATAAAAGGAGACACGTTGATGAAATCAAGATTGTAGAAAAGTTGCGAATGCACCTACCAACCCTGCCTATGTCCACACATTCTGGCAGAAAAAAAAAACGGGGGAAAAAAAAGGAAATGTGAGAAGGAAAATACGAATTCAGAAGTGTCCTGACTCTGAATACATGGTTATGTACCTGCGTCGTTATAAAATAGGGAGAGTTATCTCTAATAGGGTAAGGGAACATTTATTGGAAAAGAAAATTTTGATTTGTTTCCTTTCTGTAAACGTGTGTTTATCTCAATTACGTTTAAAGATGTTAGAGTTTATTTTTAACCGAGTCTGGAAAGAAATTGTTCGCTAATGAACTAGTTGGGTGGAAAATTTTTACTGCAGTTTTAAAAATTGTACAGAAAAAAGAAAATACGGAAAAAGTGGTTTATAACTTCAGAAATCTAAATAAATCTTTGTGTGTAAATTGATTAGAATGTGCGATTTCGTGAATATTTTTTTTTTTTTTTTTTTGAGTGACGACGCACACGGAAGTTTTCACACATGTACCTGATTTGGAAACCTACTTCGTAAACCTCCAAATTTTTAAAACGAAATAAATATTAAAAATTTTATAGTGCACTAATTTTACCAGTGCACAAAGGTTACACCTGATGTTCTCGCACAGTATTCATTGAAAAATTATATAAAAAATGTGTTGTTCGTTAGGGTCCCTGATGTGTCCCATAATTCCCTAATTTGATTAAAACTATAATTGTTAATCCAAGGTGTTTAAGATCAATGAATACCGGTTTAAAATTAATTTTTAGGAATTAGAAAAGTTAGATTCAATATGTCTGACAATTTTTAAAAAATTAATCAGATTAACCTACAACTCATTGTTTTACGTGTAAAAAGATTATTGTCTTTGTTTTATTTGATATTTTGTCTTTTAGTATCGCTATAAATACGACATCATACGAATACGCATCTCCATATTATAGATTTTCAAAATTTAGAATGGCGTGTTTAATATGAAGACCGACTTTTAAAAAAAACGATGAAATTTGCAGTTCACTTTTTATTGTAACCTGGAATTTTTAAAATATTTGGACGCAAATTTGATATTTAGTTTTCACTGGTTTCTCTACGTGGACGACTTTCGACTTACAATAAGTGAATATTCACTTATTAAGATTTAGACAGTAGAATTTAAAATATCAGAAACAGTAAGGCAGACGATTTTTAAAAATCTATGCGATTTGCTTAAATTTTATATTTCAGAGATTTTTGATGTCGCTGAATATAAAATTATAAATCTGGAATTTAATTTTAGTAAACAAAAATGTCGGATTCAATATGGCGGACATATTGAATTTTGAAAATTTGATGTTATAAATTTAAAATTTTAAATTATAATTTACCGTTTTACAATGCTCTTAAATTTTAAATTTATAGCAATTTTAATTTTTTCAAACTTCAGTTAATCTAAACTGATTAAAAGTTCAATTTATCCACGTTTCAAATATACTAAATTTGAAGTAATTAAAAATATTTCTTCAATCTTTAATAATTCTCTTCTATTATAATTTCAATTACTTAAACTACAGTTTTGTACTATTTTTATCATTTTTCAATTATTTTCTGAAATGTTTAATTATTTTTAAATTGTTTCCCTAAATCTTAAATTTACCTTCTTCAAAATTTCAATTATTGACATTATATGAATTTAATTATTTATTCCTAAATTTTATATTACATTCACCGCAAATTTGAATTAATTTTTTTAATTCAACATTGTTTTTGTCATTTTGAAATTATTATTTCGTTTAATTTTCATTTCTTTTTATTATTTTGCAATTATTTTCTCCATCTTTTAATATTTCCATTATTTTTCAATTAATTTCCTAAATTTCCAATTGTTATATCATATTGCTTCCTCATAGAGGAAGTATTGTTTTTAGATCATTTTCATCAATTTTCCAAGTTTTAAACGATTTTTCAATTATTTTCTTCTGCTTAAAAATAAATTCTGCAATTTTTGCTTTCTCATAGAGGAAGCTTTGTGATCGTTAAGATTTTCGATTTTCCAAAAATAGTCTCAATTGACTCATTTTCATCTAAGAAGCGTAAATTTTCATTCCTAAGCAAATGTCCAGATGTGTGTGTGTGTGTGCATAGCGTTTTTTGTGTACAAGATATCTTGAAAACGCTTAAACGGATTCCAATAAAATTTGGATGACTTATTAAGCTCAAGAATATCTAAATTTGGACATGGGGATTTTTAAAAATACCCAACCAAATTTTCTTGAACACCTCTTTTCATCGAAAAAAAACCGTTTTTTGACAAACATTTTTTTAATGCTAAAAATACAACTTAAGGAATACAAAAATCATATTCCTTATCTCAAAACGAATCGATTGACCTAAATATAACTTTTATATATGATCAAAAATTCGTAAAATAATTCATGTTTTTTAATTTTTTGCATTTAAAATTCTTTTTTTTTAATAAATTCCATAACTAACTTTTATACTATTAAATTATTGATTCCTCTATGAGAAAGAAAATTATTTTGCTTACTTGGAAGCGAAATGTCAATAAAATGGACATAATTTTCACCTAGTTTCCATTATTTTCTTCAATTTCTAATTATTCTCATTATTTTGGCATATGATTTTCAAAATTATCAATTATTTATCTGAAATTACAATTATTTTAATAAATTTTCAATTATTTTTGCGATTTTTTAATTATTTTCTTGAATTAAAAATTTTTAAGTAATTTTGTAATTATTTTCTTTTTTTAAATATATATTCTATCATTTTTTTAATTATTTTTCTCAAATTTATTCACTGTTTTCAGTTTTTCACATTTAAATTATTTTCATCATATTTCAATTTTTTTTCTCAATCTTAAAGCATATTTTAATTATTTTTATCAATTATGAATTAATTTTATCATTTTTCAATTATATTCCTCGATTCTTAATTAGTATTCTGATTTTCTAAAATTATTTACTAAAATTTTTAAGTATTTTCTAAAATATTTGAATTATTTCCTTCAATTTTTAATTATTTTCATTTGTTTTCATAATTTCCGGAATTTTTTATTACCTAATTATCGTAAATTTCAATTATTATTATATTGTTATTATTATTATTATTATTCTTATTTTTTTCAATTAAATTTATATTTATAATTTATTTTATAATTTTTTAATTATTTTATAATTTACCGTATAATTTGTTATGAATTATATTATCGTAAATTTCAATTATTTTTAGTTTTATTCAATTCTTATCTCTAGATTTCAGTTATTTTTATGTTCTTCAATTAATTTCTAAGATTTTCATTTATTTTTCTCAAATTTCAATTATTTTATTTTTATTTAAGATAAATTCTGTAATTTTTTTAATTATTTCACTTAAATGTCATTTTTTGGAACTTATCATTGTTTGTATCATATTTCAATTATTATCATAAAATTCCAAATTTTAAAATAATTTTTCAATTATTTTCCAAAAATTATTTCCTTTAATTTTTAATTTTTTTCATTTGTTTTATAATTTACAAAATTTGTTATTAATTATATTATCGTAAATTTCAATTATTTTTAGTTTTATTCAATTATTATCTCCAGATTTTAGTTATTCTTATTTTCTTCAATTAATTTCTAAGATTTTCATGTATTTTTCTCAAATTTAATTATTTTATTTTTATTAAAGAAAAAATTCTGAAATTTTTTCAATTATTTCACTCTAGTGTCATTTATTTTTCTGAACTTATCATTCCTTGTATCATATTTCAATTATTTTCTTCAAGTTTCAAATTTTAAAATCATTTTTCAATTATTTTCCAAAATTTATTTCCTTCAATTTTCAATTTTTTTCATTTGTTTTATAAATTCTAAAATTTATCTGACATTACAATTATTTCATTAAAGTATTTATATGGTTTTCTTCAATTTTCAATCACTTTCGTTCTTTTCTATAATTTTCAAAAAAGTTTTTAATTACTTCTCTTTAATTAAAAATTATTCTCTTCAATTTTAAATTATGTTTATCTTTTTCATTTATTTACTCTATTTTGTAATTATTTTTTTTTTTTTGTCAATGAACTTCTGAAAGCTTTAAGTATTTATCTGAAATTTTCTTTAACTTTCAAATATATTATGTAATTTTTTAAATTATTTTCTAAAATTTTAATTATTTTTTTCAATTTTAAATTATTTATCTCAATTTTTAATCATTTTTTTTCAATATCATAATTATTTTCTCTAATTTTTCATTGCAATATTTTAAATTTTATTTTGAAGATTTTCAAGTATTTTTCTGAATTTTAAATTATTTTCTTTATTTTTACAACATTTCTATGATCTTTTTAAATCACTTTATACAATTTTCAATTGATTTAATTATTATTTTTCAATTAATTTACAAAATTTACTTTTATTTTGTTTAAATTCAATTATTTTTTTTTTAATTATTTTGAATTCTAAACTTTATAAATTTTGTCCTAAACAAACATTTATTTATTTATATAAATTTATTCTTAAATTTTATAGGGGCCGTGTACAAATTACGTAAGGACGAAAAGGGGGGGGGGCGTATCAAAATCTTACGGGTTTTTTTCAGCAAATTCCATCGATTTGTATAAAACCTCCACGTATTAAAATGCACTTTATATTATATAAAGAATCTTCTTCTCATTATCAATTTCAAAAGTTAAAGAAATATAAGTAATCTATATAAGATGTTAACTTGATGAATTGCACTTTGTACAAAGACATAAAGACTTAGAAGTAGAGATCGCAGATTGCCTGAGAAATGAGGGGAGTCATGGCTTCGCTCGTAAATAGTCGTAGCCGTTGATTGGTCTGTACACCAATACACTGATTACGCCACCACATTTAATTGATTCTCAACCAATTTAGAGGCCCTCCGGGCTACCGCTCTACTTTTAGAGACTTTTCCTTCTTTTTCTATCCTCTATTCAATTCATCACCCACTCCCTTCCTGAAAATTTCACCGCTGAGTTTGCCACCAAGTGAAAAAATGTAGTAAAAAAAAACCAAATAAAAAAAATAATATAAAAATGTAAAGCAAGATGTTTTAACTAACTTTTCGCTACTTATACAGAATAATTCTTTCTTTCTGAAATAAATTTTTTTCGACATAATAAAAAAATGAAAAATTTGTTAATTTAGCAAAATAAGTATCTTAATTCCTTGAGTGTGAAGTTTCAAATTGTGTTAAAGAATACAAGGCAAGTTTCAGTGTCGTTTTTATTTGTTGAAGAAAAAGGCTTTAACACGCCGCTTTCCTTTTCGATTTATTTCAACATCACGAAAGAAAAGTAATAGCGAGAATTCTGCCGAAGCACGACCTGCAAAGATTGCCTCAGTATCGAACTTCTTTATGAGAATTCATCAAATGGATTTCGACGAGACTGTAATTTCGCCTCGAGTGTCTAAAAGTAATTCAGGTGTTTCATTACAGTGAATCAAACTGGAATTTTTACAGTCTCTTGTTTAGTGGTCACATTATATATTTTATGCTGTGACATTTTGCCCCAAATATCATTATTACTCTATAAATAAACAGTTATTTTTATCTCTTTCAAAATTATTTTTTACCCAAACCAATTAGCGAAAAAGATGTATCTTCTTTTTCTTTCTGATAATTTTAAAAATAAAATTCTTTTTCACCTTGAAAAATAAGAATTGTATTACAGAAGTAAAATTACGTAATTTATTATTTAATGGTAAATAATTTTTAACAATGAAAATTAGAATTAATTTTGTTGGACTTTTAAAAAGAGAAATAAAGCGAGTTCATGCATTTTTGAAAATGTGATATAATCCATTTTCCACGAAAAGCTGCGAGTGCAAAAAATTGTGGTGCCATCGCTCTTCTGAGCGAACCAGAGCCAGTCGTGCTCTCGCGAATTAAGACCTAATTTTCCGAAAACGCTCAACGTGAAATTTTCCTGCAAAAGAATTCCTCGACCTCGAACTTTCAATTAGTCACGTAATTTTAAAACTTGCCTTTCGTTTGATCCAGAGTACAGTGCAAAATCTTTTTATAAATCTACTTTCGCTTTATAAATCGTTTCAATTAAATAACCAAGTTTGTTATAAAATACAATTTGCAACAAAATATAATAATTCGCAGTATAATTAAATCAAGGAACTCTTTTTCCTCAATAAAAAAAAAAATAATGAAAACTTACGGAAAATAACATTTTTATAATATTTACAAACTTACGTTATATACATTTCTTTATACTTTCCTACAGTTACATTACGTCTTACCAACCTTACCCATCCCTGAGAATCCTTAAACTCATAACCTCTACTACCCCACCTTGTAACTGTCAAACTAACAACAATATCAGTTGCTTAGATACCAAAATAGAATATTTTAATTAAAAAATGGGGATACCAACCCTTTGGTTTCATGTTTTTAAGTTTTTTTGTATTTTTATTATGTTACAAATTTTAAAGATTTAAACTGATATTGGTAAGTTAAAATCTTTCTGGAATTCACTGTTGAAAACTCTAAGATATTTTATTTTTGTTAACAACAGGACTTATTGCTATTGAAAAAGGTGAATAGGTGCGAATTTTTCAAAATAGGGGACAAAAAGGAGACAGAAAATTTGCTTCAACTTATATACTTAAAGATTTTTTAGGACTTTTTTATTTACAAATTTTAAATATGGAAAGATTATACAGGGGTACCAGCGGACTTGTAGATTGAAAATAGTACAAAAAAGTGACTTTTTAATTTAAAAAGGTGAATAAATAGGGATCCCCGAGTCGAAATTTTGAAGCTACTTTGAAGCTCATGAGGAACTTTAGCTTCTACTTAACGACTTCTTAATTTTTAGCCTCTTCTTTACTTCTAATAATAATATTTCCTTCTACTTTACGTCTATACACATGTTTCATTTTTCCAATCATTAAAATTAGCAGCTCTTTTAAAGCTCCACATTCCCAGTTATAAAGAAATGAAAATTTTTATTCTACTTTAAACCTGCAAGTGAAACTCAGTCATTTTTTCCATTGAAATATACTTTTTTATTTAACATATAAGAAAAACGGGAGTTAAACTAACTTTTTCTTCAATTATTGTTCCTCTGATTAGCCCTTAAGAGGAAAAAATTTTAATCTATAACCAAAACCCAATAATTTGTAAAATTAGGGAAAATGTGTATCTTTCTAGATGCACTTGTAAAAAAATAACAATTATTAACAATAATTTGTTTTAACAATTTTGAGTGGTGATTGTTGTTAATTTTGATAAATATCTTATTTTTTCAATATAAAAAGTAAACAAATTAAAAAACTACTACTTGCTAGGTGTTTTTAAATGTTATAAATTAACAATAATAAAATGTTTTAAAATATAAAAATAATAATTTATGGTCAATAATTTTTATTTTTCTAACCCAGAGCCCAGTAATTTATTTGTAAAATTAGGAAAAATTTGTATCTTCCTAGGTGTATTTGTAAAGAATTAGTAATTACTAGCAATAATTTGTTTAAAAAATTAAAATTGATGAAAATAAAATTAAAAAAATGTATATAAAAAGTCCAGAAAAGAAAAGTAAAAATCCTTCAGAAAAAAAAAAGTTTGGGCAAATTAAACCAAAACATTTTTATAATATTACACTGAAAGCAAGTCCAACAATAAATTTAAAAAAATAAAGAAAATCTAAAAATTCTATAAAAGAATAAGTACTAAGTTTGCAAAAAACCTCGCAAAAACTATCCAAGAATTAAAAACAAATTGAATAGGTGCATTAATAAAAAAATAAGCGTATTTATTTTTAAAAATATGAAAAAAACTTATGAAACTCAACGAAATAATAATAAATAATAATTATTATTTATTATTTATAATTTATTTATCAATAAAATAAAATGACAAATACAACAACAAAAAATATCATTAGTAAAAGGAGAAAAAATCTTTAAATTTTGTAAAAATAAGAAATTATAAGATAAAATTTAAACAGTTTCGAAAAAGAAACTGAATTAGAAACTAAAGAAGAATTACAAATATTGTAAGACTTAAAAAAAGGATTATTGTGAATATGAAAAATAATTAATATTATTTAATTATTTTGCATTAACTAATGTGTCTTTAAATTTGAATTAATTGACATTTAAAAGTTTGAAAAAATTGGAATATGAGTTTATTGACGTTTGGAATTTATTTAAATTATAATGACCTAAGGATATAAAAATTTGATATTATTTTTTGCTATCTTCATACCAAAAATTTGTAAATCGTAGGTATTTTGATTATCTATATTAGCCCAATTATTTAAATTTTATAAAGATTAAAATATTAAAATTGAAATTTTTAAGATTTATCCACAAATTTGTGGTTTTTTTTTATGGTTTGTGATTTTTTACATGCAGTATTAGACATCCGGAGAATTGTAAAGTTTTTTTTTTATTTCAATCATGATTTTAATGCAAATGCTTCAATGATTTAAATCAATATCAGCCTGTAACTTGACAATAATAAATTGTTTAAACAAATGAAAAATACATAAAAATCTCCGTAAACATTCAGAAATTGGCGATATGTAACAATTTTGTTGAAAAGTCCTAAAAAAACTATTAGTAATTTGTATCATAAGGACACTGAGAAAATTAAATATTAAGTTCATAAGCGTCGGTAGCGTAGTGGTTAGTGCGTTAGATTGTAAGTGCGTAGGTCGTTATGTCGTGGGTTCGAATCCCCACTTGCGTTATAATAATTTATTTAGTAAGTTTAGACTATTTCCAGCTTGTGTGTATTAAGTGTGACGAATTCTAAAAGCGCATGAATTTTGAATATTTATTTTATATTTTTTTTTTATAATTTCATTCATATTAATTTCAGTTTTATTCGCAAAAACAGATTCTTTCTTTGTTTAGACTTTATAAGATCAATAAAAAGGGGGTCTTGAGCGTTAAAAGAGGCCTTAATATAGTTGAATATTAGCTTCTACTTTAACGCTCTCATCGCGGAAACAGGAAATTTCTTCCAATAATAGCACCAAAGTAGAAGCTAAATTGTATTGAATTTGCTTCTACTTTAAACCTCTATTTCCTAAAAATTTTGGACTATGTAGCGTTAAAGTAGCCTCAAAATTTCGACTCGGGGAGTTTTTTAAATGAAAAAAGTGAATAAATAAGAAAACTAATTGGAAAATTAATTAAAAATCAAGAAATGAAGACAAAAATTTAAAACAAAATAATTGAAATTTAAAGAAAATAATTGAAAAATTTAAAGAATACTGGTAATTACAAGAAAATAATTGAAGAATGACAAATATAAGTAAAATTTGACGAAAAATAAGGATTTAAACTTAATTATTTGAATAATGACAAAAATAATTGTAGATTGAAAAAAATAATTGAGAAATGACAAAAATAATTGATAACTGATGTAAAGAAATGAAAATTTATAGACAATAATTATTGAAAAATTGAAACAAATATTAGAAGTTTGAGGAAAATAATTAAAAGTTGAAGACATTAATTGACGTTTGAAGAAAATAATGGAAATTTAAAGAGAATAATTCAAAAATGTAAAAAAAAAATTAAATATGAGGAAAGGAATTGGAATTTGTAGAAAATAATTGAAAAAGTGTGAAAAAATATAAATTTGAACACAATACTTGAAAAATTGACGAAACAATTGAAATATTAAGAAACCAATTGAATAACGAGATAAGTAATTGAAAAGTTTGAAAATTAAAAAATTATAGACAATAATTAAACAATTGAAAAAATATTGGAAGTTTAAGAAAAATAATTGAAAGTTTAAGAAATTAATTGAAGTCTGAAGAAAAAAATTGAAATTTGAAGTCAATAATTCAAAAATGTCATAAAATTTAAATATAAGGAAATTAACTGTAATTTGTAGAAATAATTGAAAAAATAATTGAAAGAGTTGTAAAAAATTAATAAATTCATGGGAATAATAAAAAGGATAAATAAAATGATTGAAATTTGAAGAAATTTATTGAAAACTGGTGTACTTTTTTTTTAATTTTTTGACAATAATCAAAATTGAATAAAATAATTTAAATTTGTTAAAAATAATTTAAAACGTCAAAAATAATAAAAATATAAAGAAAATATTTGGAAAATGACAAAAATAATTGAATAATGACAAAAGTAATTGAAAGTAATTGAAATTTGAAGAAAATAATTAAAAAATAACAAAACTAAACTGAAATTTGTGTAGAGAAATTTAAATATTCTGACAATAAAATAAAGATTAAAAAACGTAATTGAAATTTTAAGAAAATATTTGAAATATTATAAAAATAAGTGAAAATTGGTGTAATAAATTAAAAAATTTATGGCAATAATTTAAAGTTTAAAGAAAATAATTTAAATTTGAAGAAAGTAATTAAAGTTTAAAGAAAACAATTGTAATTTAATAGACTAATTAAAAAATGTCAAAAATTTAAATACGAAGAAAGGGATCTCATCCATATATTATGTCACACTTTAAGGGGGTGGGGGGGGGGGGGGGGGGGGTCAACCAATTTGTGACAACAAGCAGAAAAAATGGCGCTAATGTATGGGACAGTGTGTGACATGGGGGAGTGGGGGGGGGGGGGTCTAAAATGGTGAAAAATAGTGTGACGTAATATATGGACGGCCCAAAGTAATTAAAGTTCCTAGAAAATTTTTGAAATGTGTAGAAAATAATTGAAAAAGTTGTAAAAAATTAATAAATTCGTGACAATAATAAGAAGAATGAAGACAATTTTTAAAATTTGAAGAAAATAAATTAAAACGTGTAAAATTTAAAAATTCTTGACAAAAAAAATTGAATATAACAATTGAAAATTTTATAAAATAATTCGAAAATGACAAAAATAATAGAAATATGAAAAAAATAATTTGAAAATAACGAAAATACTAAGAAATATGACAAAAGTAATTGAAATTTTTAAACAAATAATTAAAAAATGACAAAAGTAAATTGAAACTTGAGTAGAAAATTTAAATATTCTTGGCAATAATTTATAGATTTTAGAAAATATTTGAAATTTTAAGAAATAGTTTAAAAATAACAAAAATAAATGAAAACTTGTGTAATAAATTTAAATATTCTTGACAAGAATTTAAAGACTGAAGAAAATAATTGATATTGGAAAAAATGAAATTCAAAATCCCAGAAATACTTGAAAATTGACAATAGTACTTTAAAAATTATAAAGATAATTGAAAAGAGATGTGGAAATTAAATATTTGTAGACTGTATTTAAAAAATTGATGATGTAATGTAATTTTTTTTTGAAAACTGAATTTTTTACACGAGATTTGTCATTTGGGAGACCCGGAAAATCCTGGGCAATCGTGATTCAAGATGATTAATTCGACAGTATGGAAAGTCGCAATTTTGAATGTATATCCAAAATTTTAAAAAATTAATTTTTGACATCGGAATCTTTATTTGCGACCTCAAAAATCTCTAAATAAGACTTGTTGAATTTCCTTGAATATTTATGTGATAAAAGATTGCACATATTGCAATGTATTATTTCTACATATTTTTTGTAACATCCGACATTTTGAAAATTTAATTTCTTTAAACATCATATCTTAAATATATAAAAAAAATATATATGTAAATAATATTAATTTTGTTGACTTCAAAATAATCTGATAATAACGGTCTATTAAGAAACTTCTAAAAATAGAAATATAATATGAACAATATAAAAATTTTAGGTATATTGCAATATACAAAAATTTACATTCAATTATAATAAATGTTTAAATTTGAATTATTTAATCTGTTGGAAATTGACAAAGAAAACGAATATTATGTAATTTATCACGAAAGACTAGACATTCATCCGATTTAGTTAGGGTGGAAGATTGGTTATATAACCCATAAAATTCAGTGAGTCACCCTACTGAGCTGAAAAGACGTTTTAAGTAACATAAAAGATTTGTATCTGTCTGTTTAAAAATTATTTTTGTTTCTAAATCTGGTAGAAAATTACTGAAACTGTTTCTATTGCTCTCTAGGAATATGATTAAAATTAAAAACTACATATTTTAAATCAATTGCTACATTAAAACTTAATTAAAATAATCAGAATCCTAGTTATGTTAACCGGGCATTTTCTTGTTATTTAAAAGTTAGAAAAAATTTAATTCTATCAATACGAGACAGAAAAAAAACTTTTGTAAAAAAATTATAATTTATCACTAGATTAGATTTTAAGAAAAAAATATAGAAAATTAATCCTCAGTCATTTTCTAATTATTATCCAACTGGTAATTAACTAATCACATGATACTTCACTTCAATCAAATTGAATTAGAAATGAAAGTATTTCAGAAAATCAAGGAAAGGCTGAGGGGAAATTTGAATTTTCAATTGGAAGGTAGAAGGTACTCTGGACGTTTAGTTGAATATTCGATCGTTAGATTCATTGACAGGAATTTATCGAATTCTCGAGGATATACAGTGTACGTATTCCAATCCCCTTACATTTGGGTAAAGCAATGTGAAAAATTTCATATTCCCTGAAATGAAAAGCATATATGTTACAATGGAAATCTGTATTTTTAGATAAAAATAATAAATTAGAAAAGAATAAACGATTCAACCCAGACATCTGTATTTTAAATGTTGATGCAAAATTTCTCCCCACTTTGCCTCAGGCACTTTTATTCCTCAAATACAGATATTTTAAATACAAACTTGACATGTTTCAATCTGCGGCTGGTAGCGAAATGTATGCAATTTAAAATTTTGTTCGCTTTTAATTAAAATGTTATTCTTGATATAAAACTCACTTTTATCTCACCATCAGATATTTTTAATAAATTTAATTCTCGCTCGTGAATTAAAAAATTAATATTGTCCAAAAATTTTAATGAAAACTACATGTTGGTTTTTAGATTAATTCTAATTATATTTTAACTTGATCTCGAACTTGATCGTGAAGATAGTATAAAGGAGAGTCGGGTAAAAAATTTAAAAAAAAATGATTTTTTGCAAATGTTTATTTGTAATTTATTTTTTAAGCTGAGAACATTTAATAAGAAATAAAGAAGAATAAAACATTTAATCAAATTCAAATAAATAATGTCGAATAAATGAAAAAATTTCAAAAAAATATCTTCAAATTCATATGAGCGCAAAATTAAAAAACTTAGGTAAAAGTAACAAAAAGATAGTAAATTAATAAAAAAACAACAGAAAAACGTAAAAAGATAAGAAAACAGTCTATTAAAAAAATGAGAAAATTCCTTTAAATAAAAAATGTCATGTCGTTTAATTATATTACTAAACAGATTAAATTTTTAAAATTAGAAAAATTAGAGAATTATTTTACAAATTGAATAAAACAAATGGATAAAATTTTGGAAAATTTAAACAAGTTTTAGAAGAAAAAAAATTCTATGAAATAGGTAGAAGAACTATGTTAAAATGATAAAATTTATAAGATTAAATTTACGTAATATGTAAAAAATAAAAGAATAAGTCTTCAAAAAAGTAGAAAATTGAGAAATTTAAAAAATGTAGATAAAAGCATCGAATGTTTTCTCAAAAATTCGTTATTACAAGATAAAAACTGAGCAATTTACAAAAAGGAAAAATGTTACTAAGAAATAAAAAAATTATGACAAAAATTAATAAATCTACTAAAAGATTGGACTTAATAAAAATAAAATAAAAAAATCTACCCATATAGAAAAAATAAAAAATGCACAAAAGAAATTTAAAAATCCTTTAAAAATAAAAAAGTTTAGGAAAATTGAACTAAAAATATTTTTCTAATATATTACACTTAAAGCAAGTCCAACAATAAATTTAGAAAAATAATAAAAATCCAAAAATTTTATGAAAGAATAAAAAAAAATAGACAAAAGTTGTGAAAACAAATTAAATAAATTTACAAATAAAATGAGCGTATTTATTTTTAAAAGCATGGATATAATTAAGAAAATCAACGAAATAAAAAGTTTAGTTAATGTTATAAAATAACAAAATTGTGTGAAATAATATTCAATAATTTGCATAAAGAGAAGAGAATTAAAGAAAATCCTAAAAAAAAAAACAGATAAATAAAAATATCAAAAGTAAAAGAAAAAAAAATCTTAAAATTTTGTAAAAATAAGAAATTATTATAAGATAAAAATTAAATAGTTTCGAAAAAGTAAAATCTCTTAAAAATATTGTAAGAATTAAAAAAAAATTATTGTGAATATGGAAAATAATTAATATAATTTAATTATTAATATGCATTTCAATTTGAAAATAATTAATATAATTTAATTATTAATATGCATTTCAATTTGAATTAATTAAAAGGTTGAAACAAATTGGACTATGAGGTAGATTGACGTTTGGAATTTATTTAAATTATAATGACTTACAGATATAAAAATTTAATACTATTTTTTGCTATCTTCATACCAAAAATTTCTAGATTGTAGGTATTTTAATGATCTGACAATTTTTTAAATTTTATAAAGAACAAAATGTTAAAATTGAAATTTTCAAGATTTATCCACAAATTTCTGGATTTTTTTTATATTTGCGATTTTTTACATGCAGTATTAAACATCCGGAGAATTGTAAAGATTGTTTTACTAATTTTACTTATGTTTTAAATGCTCTTTCTTAGCAATTTTGAAAATTTTTGAAAATTATCAAAATGTCGGTCATTTTTTGAAAAATCAAAAACTCGAATTTCTCAAAGACATCATCTTTTATTCTCTTATACAAATTTTTTTCTGGTTATTAAATGTAAAAGAGAATTTTTTCCAATTGCTTTGGTATATCCACTAAGATAAAAGTCGGAATAATTTTTTTCTTCTGAAAATGACAAAAAGCATTATTTTGGCTAATGCAAAAGTATCACCTGGAATTTTTTTTATTTGCCTTCTGAATACATATTTTTTATTTAGAGAAATGTAATTTTTAATTCTATTCTTTATCTAGTAAATACAAAAAAATTTCAAAGAAATAAGAAATATTGTTTTTGAGAAAATTGAACTTTTTTATTTTCCAAAAAATTGACATTTTATAAACTTTTGCAATTTTTAAAATTTCTAAATTTGAAAAGAAAAAGAATTTAAAATATTACTGTAATAGAAAAAAATAAATAATTTATGACGCTGTATTTTCCAAAGTAATGACTTTTAGTATTTAAAAAAAAAAATTTCTTGCGCCTTTTACGGTGTTTTAGTATGTAAAATCAGAAAATAAAATTAAAAAATATGTACAAATTTTCGAAAAAACTAGAGAGATTTTTAAAAAATTTGTTATCGATCTCGTTCAAAAATCACTCTTTTTTCTAAAACTTTCAAATGCTCGTAACTCGTTAAAAAAAATACGCATCTTTTTATTTGTCTTCAAAAAAAAAAGTGTGTAAAAATTATAAAAAATCTTTTGAGATTTTCGACGTTCCTTGGAACAAATTTGTCAGCAGTATAGAGACAATTTTACTAAAAAATAACGGCACTTAATTATCTTTTTGCATTAACTTTTTAACTGTTTATATATATTTCTGTTTTGAAAATGTACAATGACTTTATTTAATCTTATGCTATTTCTTATGTACTTTTATAATTTTTGTATTGCCCTTAAATGATCATGTATTGTGGGCACAGTAAAATAAAATAAATAAATAAATAAATAAAAACAATAAAAAACAAGTTAAACATGATTTTGAATTTTGAAAATATTCGGCCTGTATGGTGTCAAAATATTTATTATTTTGAGTGAAAGTTTACGGACAAAATAAATTTTGCTTTATTTAATGCTTTTATTGATAAATGATTCAAATAACTATCACAATTTATTTTTAAAGGTTGATTGTTTAGTGTGATACAGTTAGTATATTTAAAAACTACCATTAGAGAATATTTTTTTTTACTCTAAACTTTTTTAGCCGAACTGACCCGACTCTTCTCTAGAGGTTTAAAATTAAATTTAAAATCTGGCTCTCTTCTAAGTATAATCTAACATTATTATCTTAACAATGTTTAACAATTTTGTCAGAACTAATTTTCAACATATGTTGGAAAACATTCAACTTCCAAGTTGAGAAGCTCATAACGCTTTCGCCTTGCTCCGATAAATCAGAAAATTCACAAGGACTTTCAAAATTCAGAACAAGCGGAAAGAGAGTTGGAGTGAAGGAAAGAGAAGAGGCAAGGGTGAAACTCAAAGAGTTTGATGTATCAAACATAATTACGCTCGCGGCTGTTGTAAGACCTGATGTTAGGTTGGGTACAGCTGTTGCATACAAAAGTGTGCACATATATAAAATATCTTTACGAGTGAGTATGTGTACATATTCCCCTAAGCTACAGGAGGGAGATAAATTTAAGAGCATCAGGTTATTCCAAAATTACTATTTTTTTTTTTATCAAACATTAATCTACCGAATAATTTCTCTCTTTTTTACACATAAGGGTACAGAATCAATTGTCAATTGTTACTTGACGATACGAAATTCGAAACAAAAACGAAACGGAAATATAGGTAATCGAAACATGACGTCTTAAACAGAAAGTCTAATAAATATTATATATTATTCCCAGTTATTTGTTTACCTATTAGCAACTGAAATATTAATGCCATAATGGAAAATGGGTGCATTATTTATCTCTATAGTTCTTTTGTTTGCAGAAAAGTATCTTACAACTAAAAACATGAAAACCTTGAGAAAAATATACTTTTAGGAACTGACCTAGAAAGTACTTAAATCAAAAATATAAATATTCTCGAATCAAGGATATAGTTATTTTCGGCACGATTCTAAGAGCAATAAACAATTTCTTTAACTTTTGAATCAGATTATAAATATGTTTTCCTCAGCATAAACAAGTTTAAATCTGAATTTAAAATTTCCTTATTTGAATCCTTTAGAATATCTCATGACATATTTAATTCTTTTTTTATTTGCTGTTTAAAATTTTCCAAACCAGAAAAGTATATTATTAGGAATGATAAAAAGTACTCGATTGGCTATTGATCATAAGAATGGAAATGTAATAAGAGATCATTGCTTTGTCATTCTCAAATACAAGAATCTACGTTTTTTCCCTCATTATTTACTAGTTCTGATTTTATTTTAACCGTCAATATAACCCATCGAGAGATAGATGCTTGAATCTGCAGTTATAATGGTAGTCAATTGTCAAACGAGCAATAAGAAATAAAACCGTTTCTTGAAGAGAAATAAGAATAAGAAAGACCAAATAAAGGAAAGCAGAAAGTCGAGTAGATACAAAACATAAATTAAGATCCCAATCGAAGAGATTGGCGACAAAGCCCTTCCAATTCTTTATTACTATAGTTCAAATGGGATCAAACTACTTTTGCCACTCCGTTTAACTTCTCTTATCTCACTCTTTTCAAAAAATATTCATTAATTGTTTATTTCAAATTAAGATTCATAATTGTTTATCAATCAATTTTCATGTTTTTTACGTTATTTATAATGTTCCTGAAAATTCCACACCTACAGGAATAATATATTTGACACACATAAAATTTATTTGTCCTAAATAAAGATATCTTTGTCTCAGAGCCTACTAAAATTTTATTTGGCTTAAATAAATATTTATTTGGCTCTGAGAAAAAAATATTTTTTCTCTGAATGACATTAAGAATGTCTTAATAATATTGTCCTTAATTATACTTTTCTTCGTATTTGTCTCATGGTCATTTTCAAAATGATTAAATCTGAATTTATTATTAATTTCAGTCCTCAGACAAATTCATTAATTAAAAGTCCCAGATTTTTATAACTTATAACTTATTTTTTATTCTGAACGAATGAAAGTATAAAAATAAAATAATTGGATTTTAAATCTGAATTTATTATTAATTTCGGTCAGCAGACAATTCTTTAATTAAAAGTCCCAGATTTTTGTAACCTATATAACTTTATTCGTATTGTTAAAAAACTAATGTATAAAAATGAAATAATTGGATTATTAAATCTGAATTTATTATTAAAATCAACCAGCAGAGAATTCATTGATTAAAAGTAAAAAATGTTAATAACTTTATTTTTAAAGAAACAAAGTCTGATGCACAATAAAGTATTTAAAAACAGAATGCACATTATTGTAAAATAAGTTAGCCAACAAATTAGCGAAAATTCATGAAACATTTATGTGCTTGAAAACAAAGCTAAGAATATTATGAGAGCTTATTGCATTAAATCAATTGTTGCAAATGTGTTAAGCACTTTGTAAATGTATTTTAGGCAGCAGAAGCCGTAAAATTAATTTGCAAAGAACGTCAATTAGAATGCAGGTGCTCTAGAGAAATGTTAAAGTGTTAAAGGGATTTTAAGCAAGATATGAATATCTTGGAGACGCGGAAATAACAAAAAGAAAAGTGAGAAGAAGCAAAGCGACGCTTTCTGGGAAAAGTATTAGTCGAGATGCCGCAGAATGTAAATACCAATTCCGGTTAGCAAGACTGAAAGATCTGGAGAGTTTGGGTGAAAGCATTGAATGAGACAAGTTTGCTTTTGTCCCACAATTACGCAGAGACAATGAGAGCACCCTCCAAGAAGTCCCCTTAACCCCCAACCCTTTTCGTTCGGCACTGTGTTCAGCAGCTGCCCTCTTTCTACAAGCCAGCACTGAACGAATCTCTAACTAATATCAAACTCAAGAGAAAGAAAGTCCAAGCAACCATCGTACTTATAGGATTAAGACTTAAGACAAACTAAATCCTTAATCACCTATATGAAGGTATATTAGATAAAAAATTATGCTTACAGTGTTCAGGGACTTTTTGATCAATTTTGACCCTTTTTA
Source organism: Ganaspis brasiliensis (assembly GCA_037103525.1). Lineage (NCBI taxonomy): Eukaryota > Metazoa > Arthropoda > Insecta > Hymenoptera > Figitidae > Ganaspis > Ganaspis brasiliensis. Next base: position 2,149,150 of record JAZKLR010000055.1, on the reverse strand, counting down.
CTTTATTTATTAAAACACAATATTATTCCTTATTCTTTCATCTTTAGTTTCAAAAATAAAAAATCTTGGAGACTTGATTAGATCTTGAGATATCAGCATTTTTAGAAAATTAAATTCCTCTAATTCATAGAGAAACAGTGTTGAAGTTTGCATCACATTCATTTGTTTTTTATTGAAATATTTTTTGACTCTTTATTCATGAGATTATAAGGTAAAATCATATAAAGAGAACAACATCTCAAGGCCTAATAAAGTCTCCAAATTTTTTTTTTTTAATTAAAGTTGGAAAAGTAAGGAATTATATTGTGTTTTAAAAAACAAATAAAACAAAGATAAAATTGATTAAAACGTAAATAAATATTTTTTTTTTTTCATATTAAAAAATTTAATTTTTGGTCTACAATTGACATAAAATATACAGTTTTCATTATAATAATTTAAGTTTGATTATTAAGTTAAGTTTAATAATAGTCAAGTTATCGACAAATTAAAAAATAAGTACCATCAAATTTTCGATTTCTATAACTCTCACAATTTTAAAAATTTTAAAACATCTTTTGGAGTCAAATTACCTCTAGTATAAAAGTATAATTTTTTTGAACAGCATTTAATTTTAATCGAAACACCAGTTGCAGAGGTCTTTACACGTAAAAAAAGTAAATGCAAGTGGTCCTTCTTTTGTAGTGTTATTCAGCAAAATGATTAAAAATTATTAATAATAAAAAACCAGGTTTTTATATGCTTTATTTTACTCCCCCCCCCCTCATCTTTAATTAAAAAAAATAATTTAAAGACTTTATTAGGTCTTGAGATATTGTTCTCTTTATATGATTTTACCTTATAATCTCATGAATAAAGAGTCAAAAAATATTTCAATAAAAAACAAATGAATGTGATGCAAACTTCAACACTGTTTCTCTATGAATTAGAGGAATTTAATTTTTTAAAAATGCTGATATCTCAGGATGTAATCAAGTCTCCAAGATTTTTCTTTTTTAAAACTAAAGATGAAAGAATAAGGAATAATATTGTGTTTTAATAAATAAAGTAAAAAGGGTCAAAATTGATCAAAAAGGCAAATAAATTTTTATTTTCACTTTTTTCTGGTCCAAATTAAAAAATTTAATTTTGGGTCTACAATTAACATAAAATACACAGTATTCCCTGATAATTGGCGTTGGATTTATTAAAATCGGTTTAATAATAATGAAGTTATAGATAAATGAAAAATAAGTACCATCAAAGTTCAAACTGCTATAACTCTCACAATTTTCAATATTTTGAAAAATCCTTTGAGGTCGAATTACTTCTAGTATAGAACTATAATTTTGCTGGAAAGAACTAAAATTGAAGGACCACTTGAAGATTTACTTTTTTTTGACATGTAAAGACCCTTGAGTAAGACGAAATATTAAATAATTCGACAAAAATGGAAATTTAGCGTTTTATTAATTATATTAAATAACAATTAATGCAACTAAAATATCGGATAAATAATGAAGATTTGGTGAAATGAATATTCTAAAATTAAAAAATTCGTCGTATTAAAAATTCTGCTCAATAACAATTCTGTTAAATAAAAATTTGGTTTAATTTCACCGCAAAAAAAAGCTACACTGAAAACTTTTATGCATTAAAATAATCTGCAGCGCGATTCTTTAAACCAATTTCAGATTATTTAAATTCCATTTGGTATAAAAAAAAGAGCGTTGCAGATTAATTTAATCTGAAACAATTTTCTGTGTATCCAAATAGGAGCTAACTCATTTTTCTCAGTGTAAGACAGTGAAGAAACGCTAAGATATAGTAATTTACGAAAAAGTGGATAATTTTTTTAAAAAAAATACTATTAACCAGGATTATTTTGTGCATAAAACATGCTTCATTCAATTTCAAAATTTTTAAAAGTAAGCATTTTTAATAGTAATTCCAGAAAGCGTAGCAACCCTGATTATATATGTATGTCTGTGTAGGTATATATATATATATGCATTGCCCCCCCCCCCCTAGAAAAAATACCTTCCGCCGGCCCTGAATTATTTCCTTTAAATTTAATATTTATTGTTCAATTTTTTCAATTATTTTTTTCAGTTGTCTATTAATCTAGTCATTTTTTGAATTTTGACTTCAGTTAAAAATTATTATCGTCATTTTGTAATTTTTGTTGCAAGTATCAATTATTTTCTTGAAGTTTCCATTTAATTCTTTAATTTCCAAATTATTTGTTCATTTTTTATTATTTTCTTTAATTTCAATTATTTTTTTCGTTTTTCAAACCAGTTGTTCAATTTGCAATTATTTCCAACAGTTATTCCTATAATTTTCCAACTATTTTGTTAAAATTTAATATTTATTGTTTAATGTTTCAAAATATTTTTTTTAATTGTGTAACTATGTAGCCATTTTTCGAATTTTGTTTTCAATTGACAATTATTTTCGTCATTTTTCAGATATATTCTTCATCAACTTTATTTTAGAGCGTATACGAAAAATATATTCTCAAAAAAGAATACTTATGAATATGTGGGAATAATTGGGAATATTCGGAATTTCAAACCGAATAAAATTATAAAGTAGCTCGAAATCTATCGCCAAAATTTAATAGAATATAGAACTAGGTCTACCTTAAATAATAAGACCAAAATTGGATTTTTTAATTTTGCACCTGAGGCGCTACAAGTGTTCAAAATCACCGAAAATGAATCATCTTGTTAATATTAAAAAAGGAAGTAGCTTTGAATACAAAAATATAATCTTTTTATCGCAAAACTAAAGTTTCAATCCAAAGCAGTCCGACAAAAAATGAAAATGCAATCTATAACAAATAAATAAAACTTCTACAATTATAAAATAACTTACATAAGTAAATTAAACACTGTAATAAATTACAAAAATATCTTCTTGCTTCAAAATAGCGTGAGTTTTAGAAAGAACACCTAAAATTTGATATTCAATGCCATATGTGACAGGTTAATCCGACATGATTCTTTATAATCATGTGACTCACGTATCACGTAACTCTCGTATTTTTTCTGCGCATGCGTACTTATTTTAATTCATCCCGCGCTTTTTTAAAATCATGTTTTAAAAATATTTTAAAAATGATTCTTCAATGCACAATTATGATAGTTATTATTAATATAAATGCAATTATTTATATAATTAATTTGTAAAATATTGATTTTCTATGCAGAAGCAGTAACAACTAATTATTTTAATTATTTTAATGTTAGAACTCATTTTTATAAATTAAATCAAAGTGTTTAGGAAGCTAAATGTTTAAGGATTAATTTAAAAAAAAATTATACACGTTTGTGAGATAGAAGTATATATTTTGTGAAATTTAAAATTAAAAAAATTATCGTCGGAAAGCATCATTTTCCCAATTCTTTAATAAATTCTTTAATAATAAACTGATAAACATAAAACTTTATAGAAATCATCTTTATCTTAATATACTTCATTAATAAAAACAATTATGTTTAATATTTATTTTTGGCCAAGTTAATATAACGTTTGCCAATTTACCCAATATTAGGCATTTTGTCCGACTCTCCCCTACTTCATATTAAGTATAGTAATGAGTTTTTTTAATATTTACAAAATTTTTAAAAAAATGTAATGAAAATAGTGTGAATTTTGACATTTGACAGGTAAGTTTCAAAATCTATTTTCACCTACTATTTTGGACTTTTTTTCATAGCAATCAATTAATATAAGTAAATTTAACTATTTTGAACAAATATAAATCAGATGTACAATCTACATTATTTCAGTGTTTTTTTTAAAGAGATTTCACAGCTGTCATAATAACCTTTTTCAGTGCACCTCAACTTCAAAATTAAAATTTCAAAGCACATACAAATAATTTTATAAAATATTTGCCAAAAATGAATTGTACAGATATTAAATATCATTATTATGAATTATCCCATTTATCTAAAAATAGGTCGCAAAGACTTTAGGTGAAATATAAAAATGTATTGACTCTAATAATTCGCAAATCCTTTCATTCCTTCATTTATTTTGTCTGTCTACACCTAAAGTTTGGCACATAGATAAGTTTTATTTTAAACTAGCTACTTTTTAAAAAATGTACTTACATTCATTAAAATTTTAATTTAAAAATATCAGTTGAAATAATTTTAATTTCATTAATTATAAATCTATAATTTTTTCTATGATCGTCAACAGTTTTCAAATTACAATTATTCGACATTTTGTAATATTTCTTTCAATTATCAACTAATTTCTTAAAATTTCAATTTAATTCTTTAATATTTATTTTTTTTAATTTTTAATTTTTTTCGACAATTCTCAATTATTTTCCTTAATTTTTAATTATTTTATTCAATATATTCAATAATTCTCGCCTCTTTTCAAGTATCAATTATTTTCTTGAAATTTCAATACATTTTTAAAATTCAGTTGATTTCTTTCCTACAATTTTTTTTTTTAATTATCTACAGTTTTTAATTGATAATTTATTATTATCCCTCAATTTTATAGTTGTTCTTTAATCTTTAAAATTATTTCTTTCTGATGCCCATTAATCTTGACATTTTTCGAATTTTTGATCAATTCACAATTATTTTCTATAACATTGAATTATTTTCGTCATTTTACAATTTAACCTACAATTATCAATTATTGTCATACAGGTTCAATTTAATTTTTTAATTTTCAATTTATTTCTACAATTTGAATTATTTTCCTCAATTTTTAATTATTTCCCTTTTTCAATTATTTTAATCGATTATCAATTATTTCCACATATATAATAATTCTCAGATGTTTTCAATTATTTTTTTCACTCATAAAAATTCTTTTAAAATTTCAACTCCTTGTTCAATTCTACAACTATTTCCTTCAATTCTCAATTTTTTTACAAATTTAATTCCATTTGTCAGTTTTCAACTTTTTTTTCTACATTCAATAATTCTTGGGTTTCATCAATAACTTTTTCAATTTTTAATTATATTCTTCTAATTTCAATTACATTCTTTAATTTTCAATTATTTGTACGATTTTCAAATAATTCTTAAATACTAAAAAATTCCTGTCTTTTTTCAATTAATTTATTCAATCATAATAATTGTTTTAAAATTTCTTTAGTTTTCTTCTTTTTTCAATTTTTTACAACAATTTTCTTCAATTTCTCATTATTTTCTTCAAATTTCAATTCCATTTTAAAATGTTTAATTATTTTCTTTAATAATAAAAAATGCTCGACTTATATTAATTATTTATTTTTCTCTACATCAATAGATTTCTTTAATTTTAGATACACTTGTTCAATTATATTCTACAAATTTTAATTCCATTCTTCAATTTCATTCTTCAGATTTAAATTATTTTCTTCAATTTTCAATTTTTTTCCTTAATTTTAAATTACTTTCCTCAATTTTTAATTATTTTCATTAACATTTTTAAATTCTCGTATTTGGTTAATTTTCTTTCGATTTATAAAAATTTCTTGTGAAATTATTTTCTAGAAGGTAGAAGAAGTTTCAAAATATTTTTTTTATTTTTATAGTATATTAGAAAATAGAATTTCAAGTTTTCAAGAATAAAAAAATTTCCTTTCAATTTTCTGCAAAAAAAAAACTATGATTTAAATAAACAAAATCAACGAGATTTAGTATGTCCAATTTTTTTATAAAATAATTCTTCTGTGGAAGATTTAAATTGTTTTAAAATATCTATTTTACTTTTATAACATATTTGAAACTAGAATTGCAAGTTTTCAAGAAGAAAAAAAATTTATTTTAATTTTTGGCCAAAAAAAAACTTTGATTTGAATATACAAAATCAGCAGCGAGATTTGGTTTATAAAAATTGTCTTTGAAATTATTTTCTAGGAGATTGAAGAAGTTTTAAAATATTTTTTTTTATTTTTTAAGTATATTAGAAACTAGATTTTAGAGTTGAAGCAAATTACTTAAAAACTGTTTAAATAAAGCAAATGCACAATTTTGAGGAAATATTGGAAAATTTGTAAATTTTTGTAAAATTAAAAAGTATTTTTTTTCTCAAAAAAAAAAAACAAACAAACAAACAAACCATAAATTTTTACAGTTTTAACTTTATAGTTTTCGGTTTTAGGTAATCACGAAGTGTATGTTTGAATTTAACAAGATTTTGTTTAAAAATGATAATAGTTCTAAAGGTTGTGTAAAAATATGTGGATGTAATTATTAAGAAAAAACTTGACACATATTCGATTAATAAAAAAAACGCTTTATTTTTTTTAAATCCTGTAAAGGTTTTCTAATGCCTTTACTATGAGACGAGTCACTCTTTGGTATTTCTCTTTTCCTACAAATTATAGAAAAATACGATCTAAATTATAAATATTATTCTATATAAGAAATCGGGCAGCTATAAGCCTGTTACGCAGTTTAAGACTGTTTGTCCGTTACGGGAGAGAGACTGTTAAAAATGATGGGTGGTGGTATTTCACAAAAAATAACTCACAGCATTTTAGACAGAAAGTGAGAAAGTGAGGTTAAGTTTAACTTTGTATGGATTGAAAATATATGTACTTCAATCTTTCCGATGTTTAACAATGTATAAATCGAGACATCAAAATTATAATAGAAAATTAATCAATTTTGAGTCATTTTGAAAAATGACCTAAACATGTAATCCTTGGTTTATATTGAAAAATGATTCAATATATATGTTTCTAATTTTGAATTCATAACCAACCCTCATGCACTATTTGGGTCATTCTTATCAAGAACCCTAAAGAAGTCGTGCGTAAAACGATATCTGCAAAGAGAGTACTAATACTAATAGATAAAAGGGCAACTATATATTCCAACTTTAACGAGGAAATAAAATAGAAGATAGAATGTTCCGTGGGAAATAATAGATTGTATTAGAGGTATTAGTATTCAGCCTGCGGATTCCTTGGTCTGATTCTTTAGAAGGCATATTGGACTGTCCGACATTTGCAAATATTTGCACGAAACCTCTACTGATGTCTGAAACAGTGACTCTGCAGGTTCTAAATTCTAGTTTAGCAAAGAATTAGAAGCATCAATTTGAACTTATTCTAATTATTTACTTTCAAGATTTTATATTTTACTTTCTTTACTATACTATTTCACTTTTTTATGATTTGCCTTAGATTTAATTGAAATCTGTCTGAAAAAGAAATACCTCTTTCTTTCAAAGAGAAACAGCAATTAAAGATTAGCTTTTCCTCGACACAATTTTGTTCGCTTGAAAGGAATTTTGTATACACTCGAAATAGAAATAAACGAAAAGTGGGTTAAGAAGATAAGTTGGAAAAGTTTGAAACTTGAAACAAACAACTGTTACACTATATAGAAACATACAATTACTAATTTTTGAGCTTCATTATATAATAGTTAGTTAACAACAATTTCTAAGAATAAAGTTTTCAAAATATTTTTTTTTTTCACTTCAAAAACACTCTTGTTGAATTGTTATTTTATTTTGATATTTCTTTTTGAGTAAAATTCAACCTCAAAATCCCAAAAAAGATGGACTTTGGGACGAAAACACAATTGACAGGAATCAAGTTAAAACAGCATGAGAACTAGCATCTAAAAAGGAATATTTTTTGCGTTTAGTTCTGACAAGAAAAATATAAACTCAGAAAGTCGAAAGATGAGCCGTAAACATAAGCCTGGAAAACCTTGCTAGCTGTGACTGGCAGGTTTCTTCATCGAAGAAGCCACCGGAAATGATGTTTCCATCCAAGGAGCGGAAAACTATTGTCTTGGACTCTTACGACAAAGATTTAGCAAACGAGTCAATATTTTAGCAATAACGGAAATACACTTTAAATATGAAACAGTCCGATGCAAGGCCGATCCTTATCGAGATGCCTCCTGACATCGACATCCAACTACTATACGATCGACTTCCTCCTTTGAAACTCTGCGAATCTCCCAGTGCAAACACCAAAAAGCGCGAATTGAAAATATACACGTTATATTGAACATAAAAAAACTGGATTAATTTTTTTTCTACATGGATAATAAAGAAATTAAATAATAATACAAATTACAAAAGCTGACATTTTTGAATAATACCGAAGAAGATTTGAATATCAAAAAATTTAACATACTTTATAATGACTGTTCGTAACTATTAATTTGCTGCATAAATGATTAGATACGCAAAAGAATAATTTACATTTAAAGATCATATTCTACAATATTCCAAATGAAATAACCTTTAGAAGTTGCTGTATTCTATATTCAGGTTTTATAAGAACTTTTAGATGGTCCAAAGATATTTCAAAACTACATTTCCTCTTATGAATATTGTAATGGAAACGTAGAGGAACGTGTAGATAAGGAGGTATAGAAGAAACCGTGACCGGTTCGTTACCAAAGACGAATGCCAATTATATTTTAACCAAGACGAATCCAATTTGTGTTCAAACTTTCAAGTGGGCTCCAAGTTTGAACCAAGAGGCTTCTATCCGACGCAGGCGTAGGCTGAGGGGCGAATCGAAACTAACAAGAATGTCTTGTCACATATTTTTCGAGTGGTCAATGCAACTTTATAACTAACAAAGTTCACTATCAAGGCCTTAACCAAAAAAATATTTTAGGGGAAGGGAAATTGTGTTGAAAACAGTCAAGGTTATCTGCTCTTAGTTTTTTTCTTTTCCTTTTATTTCGGATTAAAAACATTTCATTATGATCAATGATCACAATGAATCTAAGTTCGGACTTAACTTTTTAAATATATTTTCGATTTGTAGACCTTATTTTTCTATAATATAATTTAATTGTTGTGGCCTTTGGTCTTGGATATTAAGAGGTGTATTAAAGAAGTGTGATTTTCTAAACCATATATAGTGATCTTTTATTGAAAAATCTGTCTATGCATTTCGTGGGTATATCCCACTCTTCAGGACTGTAAAATGTATAAAATCATTAACAATTTTTTAAAATTTAATAAATTATGTAAACAACCAACAGCATATATAAATTTACACATACCGCATATGAGATTCTTGATGATAGTTAGAAAATTAATTAAAACATATGATAATAATCTGGTTTTTTCATTTTTAGGTTATAACATATTAATAAACTTATAAATCTGTCAATCAATTTTCGAAGACAAGGATAAAAACGTAAACGAACATAGTAAAAATGTGCATGGTTTTTTGGTGCCATGATTAATATTATGATTAACTTTTTAAATACTACACTGTTAAATATTTTGAAATTCATGACACTTTTATGTCGTATTTGAAACAGAATTTCTTATATATCAGTACAGAAAATAAATTCCTCGCGCATGCGCAGAATCTATAAGGTTATGTTAAATTTCGGACAAGGTAACAGATTTTTCTGTCACATGTAACTTGAAAAAACTGCGGTTACAGGTAACAGCAAATTCTAGTGAAAATTTTGGTAATATTGTAGAAGAAGGACTTTTCCGAATTTTTGATATTCTTTCACGGCCCAAATTACTGAACAGTGTAGATTTAGATATGAAAAAGTAAAATGTGCATAATCAGGGTTGCTAAAATTTCAAAATTCCATGACTTTTCCAGGTTTTCCAGACTATTTTTCTTAAAATTCCATGACCAAATATAAAATTGTTTTAATAAATTGTTTAGCTTATTGCAGTAAAAAAATATAAAATTGAATTAAATGAATAATAAAACGTTAATATTGTTATTACTTGACAACATTAATCTGGATATAATTTGAACCAATTAGTTATTAGATTTATTTTAAACTAACAACATTAACGCGTGCCTAGGCGCGGGAGAAACTTTCCATTTTTGTAGATAATTTACAACTATTTATTTCCGCAAATGTAAATAATGAACGTTACGAGAATAATTACAAAATTAAAGAAAATATCTGAAAAATGCCAAAAGTAATTAACAATTGAAAACGAAATTTGAAAAATGGCAAGATAATTACGCAAGTGCAAAAAATAATTTAAAAAATTAAACAATAAACATTGAATTTAAACAAAAAATTGCAGAAAGATTTAAAATTACAGGAATAACTGTTGGAAATAATTGAAAATTGAATAACTGGATTGAAAATCGAAACAAATCATTGTAATTAAAGAAAATAATAAAAAATAGAGGAAATAAATTGACAATTTAAGAATTTGATTGAAATTTGAAAAAAAATAATCAATAATTAAAAAAAATTACAAATGACGAAAATAATTCACAATTTAAAAAATAATTTAAAAAATTGAATACTCTGTATTAAACAAAAAAAATTGAGAAAATGAGAAAATTATAGGAATAACTGTTGGAAATAATTGCAAATTAAATAATTGGATTAAAAATCGAAAAAAATCATGAAAATTCAAGAAAATAATAAAAATAGAAGAAAATAATAAAAAATAGAAGAAATAAATTGAAAATTTAAGAATTAAATTAAAATTTGAGAAAATAATCGAGAATTGAAAAAAAATTACAAAATGATGAAAATAGCTAGATTAATACATAACCGACAAAATAATTGAAAAAATTAAAGAATAATTATAAAATTTTAAGAGAATATTTGAAAATTGAAAAAATTGTAGAAAATTATTAAAATTGATGAAAATAATTAATAATTGAAAGAAATAATTAAAAAATAACGAGAATAATTCAAAAATTAAAGAACATATCTCCAAAATGACAAAAATAATTGATAATTGAAAACTAAATTCGAAAAATGACTAGATTAACAGACAACTAAAACGTATAATTTGAAAAATTAAGGAAGAAATATTAAATTTAAAGAAAATGATTGTAAATTGAAAAATTGAGGAAATTATAGAAGTTTATATTATAATTTATATTAGAATTACACATTAAAAAACTGGATTAAAAATTGATAAAAATAGTTCAAATTGAAGAAAATTATTTAAAAACGAAGAAAATAATTGAAAATTGAAGCAAATAATTGAAAATTTAAAATAGTAATTTTAAAAAGCCAAGAATTATTGAATACAGAAGAAAATATTTGAATACTGAAAAAAGGAATTGAAATTTAAAAAAAACAATTGAAGATAATAATTGAACAATTGAATTTAAAATTAAAGAAACTTTTTGATAATGGAAAAAAGGCGATAATTTTTTAATATTAAAGAAAACAATTGAAAAATGGAATTGAAATTTGAAGAAAATAATTGAGAATTGAAGAAAATAGTCATAGAATTGAACAATTCAATTAAAATTTTTAAAAAATTTTTATAATTCAAAAAAGCCGAGAATTATTGAATATTAAAAAATAAATTGAAAATAAAAAAAAATAATTGACAATTCGGGAAAATAACTAAAATATAAAGAAATAGATTAAAAATTAAAGTATTAAATGGAATTTTTCAGAAAATATTTGATAATTAAAAAAAATTACAAATGGACGAAAATAGTTAAATATAAAAGAAAATAATTAAAAGCTGAGGAATATAGTTAACAATTGAAAAAATATATTCGTAAACTATCGAGAATAATCGACAACAATTGCCGATTGAAAACAAAATTCGTAAAATGGCTACATTAATACACAATTGAAAAAATAAATATTAAATTTAAACTAAATAATTGAAAATTGTTAATTAAGAAAATTATACGAATAATTGTTGGAAAAAATTGCAAAATTAACAACTAGATTGGAAATCGAAAAAAAGACATTCAAATTAAAGAAGAGAATTCAAAATTGAAGAAAATAATTGCAAATTAAAGAATGGAATTAAAATTTAAAGAATATAATTAAAAATTGGAAAAAGTAATTGAAAAAAGCCGAGAGTTATTAAATATAGAAAAAAATAATTAAAACTGAAGAATGGAATTAAATTTTGAAAAAAAATTGAGAGTTAAAGAAAACATCTGAACAATTGAATTTAGAATTCAGGAAACTTATTGATAATAATTGAAAAAAATAATTGAAAGATCTCGAGAATTTTTTAATATTAAGAAAAATAATTGAGAATTGAAAAAAATGGTTGTAGAATTGTAGATTTGAATGGAAATTTTAAAATTATTTTTTACAATTTAACAAAATAATTGCAAAATTCCGAGACCTATTGAATATCGAAGAATTAATCGAAAATTGATCAATATAATTGAAAATTGAAGAAAATAATTAAAAATTGAAGAAATAAATTGAAAATTAAAGAATTAAGTTTGAAGTTTTAAGATAATAATTGATAATTGAAGGAAAAATTACAAAGCGACAAAATATGTAAATTTTAAGAAAAATAATAGACATTGAAAAAAGAATTCGATAAGTGGCAAGAATAATCGACATTAAAACAAAATAAGTTTACACTGAGAATATAAGTTGACTAAATATAACCAATTTTTGATTAAATTTAGCTGAGAGAGGTTGTTGATATAGCACCTGCAAAGCTCTTTGTTTATTATTAGCATATTAAATGCTATTTTTAACCTTGAAGTTTGGTTGTGATCGCCGGCATCTTGTGTGTTTTGTTCAGAGTCCCTTAACCTAAAAAATTGACTAGAGGCTTATTTTCTCAGTGTAAAAATTAAAGAATAATTAAAAATTTGAAGGATAACAATAAATTGTCAATTGATAAATGAATTTCAGTAACTACATTGAAAATTTCAGTTATTTTCTATTGATCAATCAAGTAAAAGTCACTGACAATTCAGCAATTTTAAACTTACAATTAGCTCAAATGAAAATTCACTCATTGAAATTATAAAAGGAAAAATTAATTAAATTAATTTTTTATAAAATTCCCTAACTTTCCCAGGTTTTCCCTGACTACAAAAAAATTCCATGACAATTCCAGTTTTCCCAGGTTTTCCAGGACCGTAGGAACTCTTTATTTATTTAATTATTTATTTAATTATAATATAATTAATATAATTAAATATAATTAAATAAAGAAAAATTTTAAAATTGAAAAGTTGTGAAAAATATGGACCTTAACTGAGCTGGGGGGCAAGTATTACATTTGATTAACAAGTAAGTTTTACGTGAAAAATTCTGGAAAAATTTGAAACACAAGAAAAGTTTGATTTTGCAAAGGAGGACCCAAAATTAGAAATATATATATATTCTTTCCGTATTAAGTATGTAATATTATATGAGAAAATTTGAACTTTAATTTCTTCTCCAAAATGGTAATTATTTTTTTGTTTAAAAGCATAGAAACATTTGTTGTAATTATCTTAGTGTTAATGTTTGTGTTGTATAAACATTACTGTAAGACTAATATTTCTCTATTATCGGTAAAGTCATTATTTTAATCAAAAAATATGTATTATTTTTTTTATAGCCAGATAAACAGATGAAAAATAGAAATTTTAAAAAATGTGAATTTCTTAATAGTTCAATTTCAATTTCCTCCATGAGGAAGCAAATTTTTTTGGCCGATATGAAAGCAAAATGTTTATGAATATATTCAAAGAAGAGGGAACAAAGATTATTATTTTTAATAATAATAAAATAATTATTAATTTATTATTGTTATTAAAGAAACTCTATATATTGTATGAATTACAATTTCTTTAAACAACAAAAAGTTAACACCAATAAAAAATTGTGATATGGAGGCAACAAATTAATTTTTAATGAAATGATTCATTACAACAATTCAAATTGAAGGTTTAATTTATTCGACACTTCCAAAAAACCTATATTTTCTATAAACACACGAATCTTCAAAAAGCCAACTCACCAAAACATTTAATTTTCAAAACACCGAATCTTAATTTTTCACACCTTTTTTTGTCATACAAGTTTACTCTCTTTGTTAATCGATAAAGTAGACTAAAAGTGCGGGAAGCTTGAAATTAATTTTTATTAGTTCTTATTCAATTTTAAATAACATAATTTATTATCATTATTATCATATTAATATTCCTGATTAAATTATTATTTTTATTTTTGTTATCATATTTATTAGATTATGCGCATTGTTATATGATTTGAAAAGAGCACGCGAGAATGAACAATTCAACTTCGGTGTAGGTGAAACGATCGACCTTAAAGCATAATCTACACATTTTAAAGTCTGGCGTTTAAGCTTGGATTTTTATTTGAAAAAAGTGAACTGATGGAAATTTAGATTCAGAGTATACGGCGGGTTTAGCCTCGAGCTCTAGGCAACCGTGGTCAGAGCCGATTAACGGGAACAATTTATCAAAAAATAAAAGTGTACTTTTAAGCTGAACCGATATTTTTGCAACACATGGCTCCAGCTGGGATGAAATTTCTAGTCTAAGTCTGATCTACTATTGTTGTTTTTTCATTTACTCTTATCTTTCCTCTTCCTTCCGAAAGTAGGCCAAGAAGAACAATGAGAAATGGGTGACTTAAAGTATGGTAAAATATTATACCTAAAAAGCACAGTGAAATTTAATAAATATCTGTAACGAGACTAAAAAACAATATTAAAAATCCAGTTACACTACCGAACAAAATTGTGGGACAACTTACAAAAATAGGATTAAAAACATAACTGTCTTAAAATGTTGATAACTCTTTTAGATATTAGCAAATTTAAATTTTTCATAAACCATGGGAAAGCTTATAAAATTTGCTGATAAATAGTTCTCTTTTAAAGCTTTTTAGACTTATAGAAACGGAGATTCAATGTGATAAAGACAGGTGAATTTTTCGATTTTTGTGAAGTTCGGTAGGCTCCATTTTCTAAAAAAAGTAATTGGAAAATTTTGAAATTCAGCTTAATTAAACCTTGAACTATTAGCTTTAAAATAAGCCAAAGAAAATTAAAATATCTTGACTGGTTCAAAAGTTATAAGTAAATGTGTATAAAGAATAAAACGCTACAATTCCTTTGTTTCCTCCCCTCTCGGCCTATTTGCCATCTTTATCACATTGAATCTTCGTTTCTATTAATCTAAAAAGCTTTAAAATAGGCCCATTTATCGGCAAATTTTATAAGCTTTTCAATGGTCTATAAAAAATTTCATTTCGCTAATATCTGACAGAGTTATTTTAAGACAGTCATGTTTTTAATTCAATTTTTATTCCACAATTTTGGCCGGTTTTCTTAGGGTTTGTAAATGTGTTATTATCAAAACCTCAAGGTTAAAAAAAGAATATATTCTTTACTAAATTGATAGCACTGTCACCTATTCCGACTTTTACCGAATGAAGCCGAATGCGACGAATACATCTGTATCAGCCGAGCTGGTTTATTTTCAAAGTTTTCAATCCTTGGTAAATCTTTTGATTTTTCAAAAGATCTTTTAAAAAAATTACATTAAATTAAGTAAGTACTTATTTATTACATAAAAAAGTAGTAACACAAAAGGTTTTACGTAACTAATTGCTCATTATGTTCATATGCAGGTTTCAAATTTCGCGCTCTTTTAAGCTCACACGTTAGGTTAGGTATATAGCAGAAAGGAAAAATGCCAATTTTTTGTCCTCAGTCGACAATCGACAAAAAATATCAGATGAATCTCAATTCGAATAATATTTTGTTTAAATATTATAGATTACAGTGTGTTTTCTTAACGAATCGATTATATTTGAAAAAATACTTGTAAATAAATGGGTAACTACTTGTTTTACAGCTTATATATATTAAATTAAAAGCGATTATCTACTGTTGGAAGGACGCTTTCAATGCCGTATATTTTGACTGTGTAGTAAATACATTAAAAATAGATAAATATCCAATTTTATGGTGAGTTTGACTATTAAATTGCTTAATTAAATATATTTACTTTATTTTAGAAATAAAAATTTTATTAATTACTTCGGTCTGAAGTCATTTGACGTGTTAGAATTTTTCACTATCTGCACGGAACGAAGGGAATAGTATGTAGATCTTACGCGGAACAAAGTAAAATTTACACAATACTATTGTTAGTTTTTGATTGACTAAATAAAATATAATTTATTACTAATAAATTTAAATAATAGGGTATCTAATCCTAATTCGATTAATAAATCATTTAAAATCATTTTAATTATGATTTTTATTAAAATTTTTTATTTTACTAATTTATTTTAATTTTTATTTTATTATAAGGTTAAATCAACGCGCTGTCAATAGAGTAGCGAAATTCTCAATAATTTAAAATCCGGTTACATTCTCGAGAATGTAACCGAGAATATTCACCTTCAGGAGAATTTATGAGAATTTTCTATGATTGAATGATCTTCACTATTTTGAAACACAAACAATTTATTAAAATAAAAAAAAGATAAATAACAAAATTGTTACAATAATAAATAACCAAATAATTCGGTGACTCCGTATGAAGACAGAAAAAAACAGAAACAGATGTGAAGGATTATATTCCGAAACAGAAAAGACAAAACTTCAAAATCATAACTTAATATATTTTAAATCAAAAGCGTCTATCACTCGTCTTGCTATTCGTCATTCGACCCTTTTCGGAAAACCTCGCAAAACCCGATTCCCTTTTCTCTGTCTTACAATTTTTTGTCATTTTCTAGTTCTCGCAACAAAAATAATTATCATTACAAATTAACAATAAGTCAATAAAGTGTAAAAATTATTATTAAATCTAACAATTATGAACAGTGTTTTATAAAATTTATAAAAAATGTAATTTTTCAAACCTAACTAGATTAAATCGATTAGTTTTTTTACATTTTATGTTATTAACAATTGTAAATATTTTAATTATAATATTTAAAAAAAAAATAATGACTAATTTTGCAAATTAATTGAAAAAAATAATGAAAACGATTAAAATTGTTTAAAGTAATTGAAAAAATCATAAAAATGTTTTAAAATTAAAGAAAATAATTTAAATTTGAGAAAAATACTTCAAAATCTTAGAAATAAATTGAAAAAATTAGAATAATAAAAAATTGGAGAAAATAATTGAAAATTGAAAAAAATGATTGAAATTGATATAAATAATTCAAATTTTAGAAAATTAATTCAGAAATTAAGATAATGATTAAAAATTAAAGAAAATAATGAAAAAATAATATAAATAATTTAAAATTGAAGAAGATAATTAAAATTTTGGGAAATAATTGAAAAAATTACATAATATATTTTAAGTAATTGAAAATTGAGCAGAAAAATGAAAATTTCAGATAATTAGAAACTTATAGGAAAAACAAACACGTATTCTCCAGACAAAAGTCAGTCAATTTATTTCAACTTAAAGTCACGTCAAAAACAAAAATAATGAGACTTAATACTCCAACTTATGCTATGGCTAGAATGTTTAACGAAATATTAAAAAATTCACTTCAGGTGCCAAAATCCAATATTAAGAATTCCTTTGAATTTGTGAAAAAGATTGCCAATATAGATATTAGTGATGATGAGATTATGGTTTCGTTGGATGTAGTCTCATTATTTACTAATGTTCCAGAAGAGTTAGTGTTGTCTTCTGTTAGTAGTAGATGGAATGAAATTAAAAATAAAACTAAATTTTCCAAAAGTGAATTTTTTAATGAAGTACAGTTTTTATTAAATTCGACGTATTGTCAATTTGACAATAAATATTTTAAACAAATTTTTGGTACACCGATGGGGTCTCCAATTTCCCCAATTTTAGCTGATTTAGTTCTGCAGGATTTAGAGTAATTTGTTTTTAATAATTTAAATATTAATGTAAAATGTTATTATAGATATGTTGATGATACTTTTATTATTATTAAGAGAATTGATTTATTCAAAGTATTGAACAATTTTAATGCTTATCATCCAAGGTTAAATTTTACACATGAAGTGGAACATAATGGTGAATTGTCTTTCTTAAATGTAAAAGTTATTAGATCTATAGATGGAAAATTGATCACGGATTGGTTTACAAAAAATACTTATTCTGGAAGATATTTGAACTTTCATTCTAACAATCCGATCCAACAAAAAATTGCTTTAGTAAAGAATTTGGTTGATTGTGTTTATAAGTTATCTAACGTAATTTTTCAGGAAAATAATCTTAAGAAGATTATTTTTGATTTATTACTAAATGGTTATCCTAGTGAGTTTATTGTTAAACATGTAAAAAACAGATTAGAATTTTTAAATAATAATAATGATAATAATAATAAAAATTTAGCTGAAAAAAATTTGATAGTTGATAAGTCCATTGTGTCCATTCCTTTTTTAGGTAATTACTCTTGGACAATTAAAAGATTGTTGAAAAATTATAATATTACTACAGTTTTTAGATCTTTTGCTACGTTGGATAATTTGATAAAATTGGGTAAAGATCCGATTGAATATAAAGAACAAACCAATGTGATTTATAAGTTAAATTGCTTAAATTGTCCAAAAACTTATATCGGACAAACAGAAAGATATTTATTTAAAAGATGTAATGAACATGAAAGTAACGTTAATTTGAATAGTAAGTATCATAATGTTATCTCCCAACATAAAGTACAACATAAACTTGATGATACTTTTATTCATGAATTTGATTTCAAAAATATTAGAGTACTATATAAAGAAAATAATGAATACAAAAGAAAAGTAGGTGAAATGTTTTTTATAAAAAAAGAAAAAAATAATAGTCTGAATTTGATAACAGATTTAAATAATTATAATGGATTATATATTGTGATTTTGGATAAATTTTAAATAATTTTAGTCTTTTTTATTATTTGATGAAACATAATTTTAGATGATAATTGTTTATATTTAAAAAAAAAAAAGAAATAATTTAAAAAAATGGGAAATTTGAATTTTGAGTTGATTAATTGGATTATGCTGCCATCTGTTGATATTGTAATGAGTGTTGTCTAGTAACCTTTAATTTTAACATTGACCATGATACACGTGTATACGGTATCTTATATATATTTTTTAAATTATTTATTTTTTTATTAATTGTTGACGTGACAATGTTGTGTGTGTTTTTCTCCAAAATGTGAATGTATTATTTATAATGTTGTGAGTTGATTTTATATTTATTTTTATACTTTAGAATTGTAAATTTTAACATGTAATTTAGTTTTGTTTTTAATTAACCTCAAATTTAGTTTTTCAGTTTTATATTACGAATTTTATATTTATATTGTGTTATTATGTTCTTTTTTAGTTGTTTTTGTCCTGAAGAGGCCTACATATATGTAGGCGAAACGTCGACAGTTTTTATTTGTTTTTGACGTGACTTTACGTTGAAATAAATTGACTGACTTTTGTCTGGAGAATACGTGCTTGTTTTTCTTACTTTGATGATAACTCCTGGACGTTAAACTACCTGTTTTGGAAACTTATAGGAAACTAGCCTTTGAGCCCGCCTTCGGCGGGCATCGAAATCTAGTGGCGCGCCACCAACAGTATTTTTTGACAGAAAGTATTTTTTGACAAAGAATATTTCCTTACAGAAAGTGATTTTTTGACAAAAAGTATTTTATGATGGAAAGTATTTTTTGACAAAAAGTATTTTCTGATAATTTAATTTTCGTTCATACGCGTCCCTGAAATCTTCTTCTGTATTTTCTTCTGTATAAAAATAGACATAATCGTCTTTAAATATTACATTATTTAATACACTTTAATTTATTTTATATTATTTTTTAAATTCATAATATATTTTTTACCGTAAATTGTTAACGAACCCATCTTTTCTCTAAAGAAAGATATTTTCCCTTTTGGCTTTAAATATAAATCCTAATTCTGTAAAACAGTTTATTCATCAATTATTAAATCCCTTATTTTTAAAAAATATAATGAAGGCTATTTAATGAATAATGACATCACTTTGTAAGAAAAAATGTTTCTTAAATGATTCCTTACTTTTTAACCAAAGTTTACAGAATTACTTAAAATATCATCTGGAAGGGCTGTTTGACATGATTTTCGTTTAATTTTTCCACGAAAATAATTTTTTCAAATATTGTGAATTTATCAAATTTTTAATATCCATAATAATTTTGAGACTTAATTCAGACAATCTCTGTCCAGGTATACGTTTTAAATAATATTTTATGTGATTCTATAAATTTCCATTTATATCTAAATATTCAGCATTTAAAAAAAACTTTGCCGATTTTTCCCTGCTTAAGTGACGTTAATCTTCATCACATGCCCATATAGATAGATAATTATTATTTTTTAAAATTATTTATTATAATAATTATAATTATAATTATTATTATTTTAAAATATATAAAAGAAGACTATTTTGTTATTTTTTAAATTTATTTTATTATAACTTTTTAATTTTTAATATTTACGATACTCGCAAAGATTTATTAACCTTCATGTCTTCATCATTTTCATAATAATAATAATTTTTGTTTTTAAAAACTATATTTAATATATTTTTCAATAAAAAATTTAATAAGAAAAAAATAATTTCTTTAAATATTCATTGTAATACACTTTTTTATATAATGAAATAGATTACTAAAATTAATTCGTACCTGTAGTTTAAAAAAAAAATTTTAAATTATTTTTTCATTTATAAATATGTGTCTTCTTATTTTCTTTCAAATTATTCCATTATTATTCTTTCTTTCAAATTTCAAAATATTGACAGATTTAACGTCATAAGTGCATATTCATTTTTTCTTTTGTTTTGTTACTACCTTCACTATTCTTTATTTCAAACGATTACAATAATTTCATTCCATACTGATTCCATACACTACCCAAAAAAAAAAGTATTCTTACGTATAAAACAGTAAAAGAAGGAGTCACATTTCTGACTAAATATTACTCCTAAAAAAGAATAGAAGTTATGAAATGAAACGAATTTTATAACCACATGGTAATTCTTTTTTTAACTTTAAATTAATTTAAACAGCTAAAATAGGGGTTAAGGTGGCATTATAATTTTAAGTTTTTTAACGTATACAACGAGTTCGGAGTGCTATAATAATTTTTTTAAACTAATGCAGGATGGTTAGGGTGTCAAAAAGTATAAACTGTTTTTAAATCAAATCAAATCAAAATAAAAATAAAAATGTAAATCATCTTCGTTGTAACGTTTTCTTATTTTCTTTAAAAAATCATTAACTTTTAGTAAAAATATATATAACATAAAATGTGTATTTTTTTAACTAAGTAACTTTTGTCTAAAAAATTTTTTACAATTTTGAAGATTTTGTTAAATACTAATAACAAAAAACCCTGAATTATTTTTCATTAAATTTCGAGGTACCTAGGTCGTTTTTGAAAGTTCTCCCTTTAATTTTTTTCTGATATTTTATAATATTTTGTACATATACCTAATTATGCAGAGATGCTTCTTAATTTTGGGCCCTATAATGCCTACTTTTTTTCGGACCATAAACGAACAGCTGTATTATTAAAAAAAAAAAAATTCTAATAAATATTTGACAAGATTTTCTGAACAGAACTATAAAAAACTATTTTTTTTTATTTTGGGCCTTATAAGGTCCTATTTTTATTTCTGATAAAATCTAAGTCACCGACCTATAATACACCCCTATACCAAGTTTAAATGCAGTTTTTTTGATTAACTGATTTTTCATTTTTTTAAATAAAAAAATTTAGATTTAAAAATTGATATTTCTATTGTTTAATCTAAAATTGATTTTGATATTTATTTTGTTAAATTTATATAGCCAAATATGTTGTAAGAAAAAAAAAATTAATGCAAAAAGATTAGAAGTAATCTAACAAAAAGTCAGTAATTTAAAAAAATTTTTGTTTTTCAATTTTTGGAGAAATTGGCATATCTTCCGTTCTAATTAAAATTTTTGAACTTTCTAAGTTTATAAACCTAACTTGGGTCTAAACCTAACTTGGGTCAACACCTAATATACCACCAAATTTCATTTAAATCGGTTAAGTCATTTGAATGTGATTAGCGTACAAACTTTTGTGACAGACAGACAGACAGACAGACAGACAGACAGACAGACAGACAGACAGACAGACAGACATGAAATTTTTTATTGTCATTTTTGGATTCCTTAATGCTCAAAACGAAAGTTTATGTTAAAAATTTAAGATTTAAAACAATGTACAGACAAAACTCTGATTTTATTTATAAGGATTATGAAAAAGAACGTAAGTAATTGAAAAGTGAAGAAAATAATAAACAAATAGGGGAGTGGGCCCCAAGATGGACAGGGCCCCAAGATGGACATTTCGTATAAAATTTTTGTTTAAGGTGACAGCGCCAGCGCCTTATGCTTTTTGTCATTTTTGTTGTTTGTATAGACGAAGATTTTGATGCAGATTTGAAGAAAAAAACCAGTTGGTTTTTCTTCTACACATACCACGTAATTTTGTGTCTAAAAAAAGTTTTGTGACAGTTTTTTCTCAAGTTGGTAAAGTTATTTAAATTTATGATTTAGAATGAGTACTTAACGTTATAATATTCTTTATTTATCGTATAATAATATCCTAAAATGATTTTACTAATTCAGTGTTCGTATATATTTTTTTACTGGGGATTAAAAAATGGCGTCATGTACCCTAAGATGGACAGGCCTCAAATCTCAATGTATTTATTTGCTTATTTTTGACTTTACACTTTTTTCAATAATTTTTTGAGCCAATTAATTAAAATTTTTTATTTACCACCATAAAATGTGATGTTATCGTTAGAGAAAATGATATATCGATATTTTTCGATATTTTATTACTTTTTACTGTTAAGCTATTAAATTTAAGTTTTTAGAAATGTTATTTCTTGATAAATTTCCTAAAATGATTAAAAACTATTTTAAGAATTGTTAAACGATGTTAATTTTTTGTTTACTACAATTTTCAGAGATTTTTAAGAAGGTGTCCATCTTGGGGCCACTTTTTTTTAGACCGACAATTTTAACAATTAGAAAAAACGCTTTAAAAAATGTTTATGTTCAAAACAAAATTTTATCTCTGTGGCCATAAGTTACCTTATAAATTGTACTTTCATTTGGTATAAAACATTTTAATATATTTTATTTGGTTTGGATTCTACAGCAATAAGACGAAAGGGTGTCCAACTTGGGACCCTCTCCCCTAATATAAATAATTTGAAAATTGAATTAAATAATTGAAATATCAGATAAATAGTTTACAATTTGGAAGTTATGAAAAGAATTAAAATTGATTAAAAATTGAAGAAAATAATAGGAAATTTGAGAAAAATATTCAAAAATTTTAGAAAATAATTTAAAAAATAAGAATAATTAAAAATTGGGGAAAACAATTGAAAAATGATTTTAAAATTGGAAACTTGAAGAAAATAATTGAAATATGATAAACAAAATTTTAAGTTGACAAAAATTAATTGAAAAAAATAATTGAAGGAGGCTAAAAATAATTAAAACTTAAGACAATTAATAAAATATTTTGGAAATTATGAAAACAAATGAAAATAAAATTAAAACTTGAAGAAAATAATTTAAATTTGAGAAAAATACTAAAAAATCTTTAAAAATAATTTTACAAAATGAGAATAATAATTAAGAATTTAAGGAAATAATTAAAAAAATTTAAAAGTAATTAAAATATGATGAAAGCGAGGATGAAAGTAATTAAAATTTCTGATAATTAATTGAAATTTTTGAAAATTATGCAAAAAGAATGAAAATAATTAGAAATTGGAGAAAATAATAGGAAAAATAAAGAATTTATTTTTAAGCAAAAGAAAATTTATAAAATCGTTTTAAAAGTTGAAAATTGAAGACAATAATCTAAATTTGAGATAATAACTGAAAATTTAGGGAATAAATTAAAAAATAATTAATACAATTAAAAGATGGAGAAAATAATTGCAAAATGATAAAAGGAAATGAATATTGAACAAAATAATTTAAAATTGAGAAAAGGTAACGGCACCAATAGTCGATCAGTTTGATACAGTTTGATATAAGTCGATTAATTTGCGCTTTACATGTAATTTTTATTTGTTTGTTGTTAATTTTATTTGTAAAACTTATAAATACATTAATTTTTAAGTACTACGACTCATTTCTCTAGTTAATTAACTAAATAATTGTATTTCAAGTTGTGTGATCGACTATTGGTCCAAGATTGATCGACTACTGGTGCAAAAGGTTTTCAGCCATTTTTGCCGCTGATCGACTATTGGGTCCCTAACCCCCAAAAGAAGGTCCTTTTTAAATTTTAATTTTACAATAAATAACTTATACAAAATAATTCGATGTCAACGGTTACGCATTTGCAGAGCTTCCACTACATAATTTAAAAAATAAAATTCAAAATGCATAGTTCGTTTTGAATTTATTGAGTTTTATTGAAAATCTTACTTTTTTATCTCAAGATGTTGATCGACTATTGGTTCCATTACCTTATTTGAAAGTTCAGGATATTAATTCAGAAATAATGAAAACGATTAAAAATTGACGATAATAATTGCAACATGAAAATATTAATGGTGAATTTAAAAAAATTGCTTTTATTTTACGATAAATAATATGAAATTTAGCAATAAATAATGAAATTTTGTTATTGTCGAAGAAAAAATAATTGAAATTGAAAAAGTGATGGAAAACATTTTATTAAATAATTGAAATTTGCGAATGGTAGATTTCAAGACTTAGGGGAAAAAGTGAGAAACAATGAAAATAATTAAAAAATGCAGTAAGTAATTGAAAAGTGATAAAAATATTTGAATCTCAATACGTGGAATATAATAACCTGAATTCCGGTTAATTTAACCGTACAGTTTTTTCAGTGTAATGTTGATCGGTCACCCCTACATACACCAATCGACTAAATGAAGGAATAAAATAAACTTTCAATAAGTTTTCAAGTTGTAGGAAACGCGATACTGCAATAATGATGATTTGCATAAGAGGAATGGATTTTATTCATTCTTCAACATTTATTAAAGTGAAGGGAAAAAGAAAATAATAAAAAAGATACGACTGCGTATACATTATTCAAAATGAAAAAGTTTTTTCATTTGGCTATCTATTGAAGAAGATTAGCGGAATGTTGAAAGCTTTTCGTTCTCGAAAAAGAAAGGGGCCGTAGGGTGGTGTGGCGATCTAATAAAATACATGAGGAAGCGACGTCAGATTCATCAAGGGTTGCGAAGAAGAGAGAGATATTAAAAGTAAAGTACGATGAGCGAACTTAACTCATTAGAACAGCTTGTGCAAGCTAGCTTGCTCGCCTTCTCTCCAGACCTGACTTTCGTTACAAGATATAATACCCTTGAACTATGTTCTTTACTATCAGTTCTCCTCTAAAACTTATCTTTTATTATCCAGCGATCTAAAAAATAGCTAAAACAATTACATTCTTCCGTATAATTCTATCTTTTTTCATTATTTCTATTCTAATTTGGTATTTTCTATTTCTATTTTCTTTGCCTCGTTTATTTAAATTTAGAATCACATTTGATTGCACTATAATTCATCAATTAAATGTATATACTTGCGCAACAATTTCATATATAGTTTTGAAATTTTAATGTTAACCATTATTGGATATTAAAATTCAACAACTTAGCTAATTAATTAAATTCAATTAATTCCTCCTGATGCTATATTTTAAGTTTTACACGTATTATACCTCTACAATATTAAAAGCTCGTTAATTAAACAACTCGGATAATTAAATTAGCAATTTAATTTTTAAGTGACTTCTGTCAGTTTAGCATTTACTTGATAATTTGACTTTTTAAATATGTATTCGATAACCTAAAGTATAAGGGATATTATTAAATGCACTTTAAGTTTTTACTTGATTTTATAAATGTATTGGTTTTCAAATACAGGACATGATACTATTTAAAATTTCATAAAATCAGAGCACCAAGCGACCTAAAGATTGAGAACATGATCTCAAAGTAAATCAAAAATATTAAAGTGCCCAACAGAATCTATATTACCATCTGCTCCCTTAATCTACTCAATATGTGCGGAGATTCTGATTCACGACCATTCAAATTTCCTTATTTCAACATCAAATATTTTTCATGAAACCTATTTTATAACATTTGATTAATTCCTAGTCTTAATTAATCTATATAATCTTAATTAATTCCTAACCCTAATTAATGAAAAAATCCACTAATTTCTTACTTTAAATTCTATATTGAAAAATCTTACATTTCCAAAATTTATATGCTTTACAGAATAATTATAGCCTATTTTATTGTTGTAACCATTTTGTCCTAAATGAAGCAATTGAAATTATAACAAACTGAAACATTTATACGTGAAATAAAAACCAAAACTGAAAACATTTAATCGGAATCAAGTTCGATTACTTTAACAAGATTTCAACGAATGAACGGTTTTAAACTCAGCTTGAATTTACTCTACATCTACTGAAAAACATGTCGAAGCGATACTTTTTACAAAGTGTTAAAGGATTTCCAACATCTTCTTTTTTGTCACTAGCAAAGCCGATGAGTGATTTAGAAAAAAAACAAAAAATGAGAATGAAAGGAGTCGGATAGAAAACGCAGCGTTATTTTAAAAGGATACCTCAAAGTCGATTAATCAAGAATGACCAAACGAATAAAAAAGAAAACGAATTTTATGAGAAATTTGTCCTTTACAGAACAAATTCAATAAAACTCAAGTTCCTCGAATCCTCAATTATTTAAAACAGGAAATTCAAGATTTTTTGTCGTTTTTAGATTGTTGAATAATTAAATTTCTTGTTGCTAAAAATTATTCAAAAATTCATAAGAGTAACTAGAACATTTTTGTAGGGTGGTTTTTTTTCAATTTCATTTTCTTTTTTTTTTTTTAACACTTAATTACCTTCTTTTTAAAAGTATTTTCTTTAATTTTCAGTTATTTTAGTCATAGTAAAATTGTTTTCATTATACATTCCAATTCTTTTCTTTAAATTTCTATTACAATTTTTTATTTTTATTCTTGCCTTAAATTTCATCAGGAATTTTAACTCCTTCTTTAAAAAAAACTATTGTCTTCAATTTCAATTATTTTTCTTATTTTTTCAAATTTTATCTTATAGTCTTTAATTTTCAATTATTTTTTCAGGAATATCATCAATTTATAATTTTAATCCTCACAGAAACATCCGATCTAAAAAATTCAAATGTGGTTTTAAAGCTGATACATGTGGTTAGGCGTCCCCCCTCACCCCAATAAAAAATATTAAAAAATAAAAAAATGGCTCCAATTTAAAAAAAAATCACAAAACTGGGTATTTTTTTTGTCATTTTTGAGTCGTTAAAAAAAAAGTTGACAATTAGCTTTAGGGGGGATGCCTAAAGGATTTTATAACGAAGAAATCGATCTAAGGTTTTTTAAAATCGATCAAAAAGAACTAGAGTTATGCTGTCCGCCAATTTAAAAAACATGGTTTTGAGAAAAAAGCTTTTAAAGTTTTGTGTGTAATGAGTCGATGTAACTTTTTTATTTCTTCGAATTTTAATCTGCAATTTGGGAATTATATTCTTGAGGTAATGTAGACCACAAAAATAATATTAAAAAAAGTCGATTTTTTGATCGATGCAAAGTATAATACTACCTTAAATTCAATTGTTCTTGTAACTTTTTAAGCACTTTTTTCAAATTTTAATGTTTTAAAAGTATGTTTAAAGGCAATTTTTTCGTTTTTCAATTATTTTCTCTATTTCTCATATTTTTCTTTACTTTAAATCTGTTTTGTCTACAATTTCAATTACTTTTTCTATTTTTTAATGAGTTTCTTAAATTATTTTCTACAAATTTAACTCGTAACTTATATTTTTTAATTATATTGATCATTTTATACTGAATTTCTTCAAATAAAAATTTCTTTCACAATTCTAAATTATTGTCTTCAATTGGAATTATTTTTTTTATTTTTCAATGTTTCTTTTCAACTTTCCATTATTCTTCTTCTTTCAATTATTTTCGGCATTTTTATTGAAAGCCTTCAATTCTTAATTATTTTTCACATTTTAAAAATTTATATCTTTAATTAAAAGCTTTTTCTAATTTTTAAATTAATTGTGATATATTTTTATTTTCTTTCATCAATTTTCATTTACTTTGTTTAATTTAAGAAAATTACCTTTTGATTCAATTACACTTTTAATTTTTAAACTGATGTTCTTTAATTTTCAGTGATTTTCTTCTGCTTTCAATTATTTATTTTTTGAATTTTCAATTAAAATTTAAATTTTGCAATTATGTTTGTTAATAATTAATTATAATCTTCAATTCGAATTGATTTTCCCATTTTGAAATAATTTCCTTTAATTCTAGGTTTTTCCTTTAATTTTCTACTTGTAGCCTATAATTTTAAATTATTTTTGATATTTTTTGTCAAACGTAATTCTTCAATTTTACAATATTGTATTCAATTACAATTATTTTTGTGTTTTCAAATGAATTTCTCGAATTTAAATTTTTTTTGTCATTTCAAAATGAATATTTTTCTTTTTCAATTATGCTCTTAAATTTTCACTTTATCTTTATTCAGTTAAATAAACTGTTGCAATCAATTTCAATTACTTTTGTCATTTTTAGTACATTTCTTCTTCTTTCAATTATTTTCTTCAATTTTAAATTAAAAAGTACAATTTTCAATAATGATTGATATTTTTTAACGAGTTTCTTCAACTTTCAGTTTTTGTCTGCAATTTTCACGTATTGTCTTAAATAATCAATTATTTTATTACATTTCAGATTATTTTTTATTTTTTCAAATTTAAAACATTTTATTTTTAAAGTATGGTTTGAACAATTTAAATTGTTTTCTAGGTGATTCTAAAATTTACAATACATTCTTAATGTATTTTAAAATATTTTTCTTTAATTTTTAATTATTTTTTTAAAGATTTTCTTAATTTTTCAGTATTTTATTTGAAATTTTAGTTCTTATTCATCTTATATTCGTATCGTATTTTATATTTTCTAACAATTGAAAATTTCTTTTAATTTTTTATCAATTTCATGAATATTTTTCTTAATTTTTCAAAAATATCTTTCATTTTCTTAGGCAGCCTGAAAACTTACTTTATTTTTGTCGCTTTTTAGTTAATGATTCAATTTGTATGATATTTCTTTAAATTTAAATTAATTTTTCTCATTTTTAAATTTCAAAAAAGTTTTTTTAAAGATTTTGTTTTACTTTTTGTTATTATCTGAAATGTTACTTGCAATCAATAATTTTTTATTTTATGTACTTGTTATTTTCAAATGAATTTTTTCAATGCTTTATTTGTTCTTCTCTTTTGAATTTTATTTTTTTTTAATTTAATATTTTTTTCATTTCTTAATTACCTCCTTTCAATTATTTTCAACAATTTTAAATTAAAAAGTACAATTTTCAATTTTGTTTGATATTTTTTAACCAGTTTCTTCAACTTTCAGTTTCTTTCTTCAATTTTGAAATTTTCACGCATTGTATTATTAAATAATCAATTATTTTATTCAATTTCAGATTATTTTTTAATTTTTCAAATTTAAAACATGTTATTTTCAGCGATTTTACAGTATGGTTTCAACAATTTAAATTGTTTTCTAGGTGATTCTAAAATTTACAATACATTCTTAATATATTTTAAAATATTTTTCTTTGTTTTTTAATTATTTTTTTTAAGATTTTCTGAATTTTTCAGTATTTTATTCGAAATTTCAGTTCATATTAATCTTATATTTGTAGTATTGTACATTTTCTAACAATTAAATATTTCTATTAATTTTTTATCAATTTCATCAATATTTTTCTTAATTTTTCAAAAATATCTTCCATCTTCTTAGGCAGCCTAAAAACTTAATTTATTTTTGTCGCTTTTCAGTTAATGACTTCAATTTTTATATTATTTCTTTAATGATAGAACGTCCAACGTCCTTCCGGCAGCACAAAAAAGCCTTCCGCGAGTACGTACGAAATCGCGTTATAAAATTAACATGGATTCAGATAAACAAAAAGTAGTTTATATCGTTGGAAAGGTAAAGAATCAAGCTTTCAGCGCATGTAAACATGGAACTTGTAAATTTAAACCCCGAAGCTTGGTAGCTAAAAGAAGTTAAAGTTTCCAAAAATTCACATAATTTTTAGTCACAAAAAGACGACGCGCGGTACTGCCGGCAGGACGTTTTCGTTTTTTTTAAAAAGACTACCTAGCCCTTGTACATAAATTTAGAAAATCGATATTTACGTCATCTGAAAGCTTGTTTCATTACCTAAAAAACCATATATTCATTTTTATACTTATCTGATTCCATATTGATTTTATAGAGCGAATTCCGAGGGACTCGCGCCTGAGCCATTTACCACCGGCCGCCATTACGTTAGTTATAACAATATTTACAAAAGTCATAATAAACTCAATTCCTTTGATGATAAAGATGATGCATTATGATGATAATGATGATGGTGATGATGATGATGATGATGATTATATGAAATTAAAATATTTTTTCACAAAAATGAGTTGTCCTTCCGGAAGGACGTTTACTGTGTAAAAGCGCGTCCTACCAGCAGTACGCAGCCTTGGACGTTCTATCATTAAATTTAAATTATTATTTCCATTTTAATTATTTTTCTCATTTTTAAATTGAAAAACAGTTTTTTTTAAAGATTTTCTTTCATTTTTTGTTATTTTCTAAAATTTAACTTGTAATCAATAATTTTTTTATTTTATTTGTTATTTTCAAATGAATTTCTTTAATACTTTATTTTTTCATCTCTTTTTAATTTTTTTTCAATTTAATATTTTTGTCATTACTTAATTACCTTCTTTTTAAAATTATTTTCTCCAATTTTCAGCATTGGCGGATATAGACTTGGTTTCTGGAGGGGTCATATATGACCTCCATGACCCCCTCCCCCCCCCCCGAGGATCCGCCACTGATTTTTAGATAGTTTAGTCACAATGAAATTGTTTTCTTAAAATTTTAATTAGTTTCATCAAATTTCAATTACAATTTTTGATTTTTAATCTTGCTTTAATTTCTTCCGGAATTTTGATTTCTTTTTTACATTTAAAGTATTGTCAATCATTTTTCTCATTTTTGTAAATTAATTTTTCCAAATTTCGCCTATTTCTCATCTGTTAATTATTATTTTCGTATATTTTAACTTATAATCTTTAATTTTCGATTATTGTTCTAGGAATTTCTTCAATTTTTAATTTAAATTCTTGTTATTTTAAAATTAATGTTTTCGTTTCACAATTATTTTTTTTAATTTTTACTTTTTTTTAATTTGAAATTGTTGCCTTGAATTTCAACTATAGGATCGCTTAAAATTTTCTAAGAAAGGGGGGGCCCAATTTAAAATTCGAAATTTAAATCAGTGTGGCCACAAGATTCAGTTTATCAATTTCCCTGACATTTTACTGACATTTTACTGACTTTACAATTAAATCTGACAAAAATTTTTTTATTCAGAGTAAATTTTATTTATTTTTTTAAAAATACTCATAAATGTTTATACTATAACGCTTAAGTAGGTAATAAAAATCAAGACTTTTAATATTAACTAAAAAAAACTGTTAATAACTTTATAAAATATAAATAATCATTTTTTAGAGTGATTTCAAGGGATTTCGATATAATCACTTCAAAAATTTTCATTACATACTTAGAATTCGTTTCTTTTGTAAAATTAATTTGTCACTATTGGCCTAGAGTCCTAATACAATTTAGAATGTTTACAAACGATTTTTATATTGTCTAAACAATAGTTAAGCTTAAGTTAGTTTAGTAGTTAAGCATTATTGTACAAACATTAATAATTATTTTCGAAAAAAAAAATCGATTCATTTTTGAGTTTGTCTAAAGATTTTTGTCAAAAAAAATAGTAACTTTGACCGCACTATGGTCCGTCTCATTTTCGTTATTTTCCCTGACAAAAAACTTTTTTCCCTGTCATATCCCTGACTTTACTGACAAAAATTGTTTTTCCTGTCATTTCCCTGACTTTACTGACTTAACTGAGTAAAGTTGCTAAGATTTTATTGTGCGCAAAATAACTTGCATTTAATATTTACAAATATCCTTATTATCTCAAATAGATTTTAAATCCTCATTTTTTCTAGGGTGTAGTTACGTCTATGCAAAAATTGCATCTGTATTTTTAACAGGTTTAAGTGTAAAACCTATGAAAAAAGAAGAAAATTTATCAAAACAACATTATTTTCTTACTATAACTCGAAATAAGTCGAGGATAGGATAAACTTTTTCCAAACTATCGAAAAGCAATAATAGACGTCATAATTTCGGTAGATATTGCAATAAAGGCACAAGATAGAAACGGATATGATGGGTTAATGCTAATAAATGGCCCAGTAAGCATCCGCAGAGCAGCCCATTATGTTATAAATTAGCCATTGTTGCGCGGCCATATTCGGATGTGGCTAACTGACGAAGGATAATTTAACTGGCCAAAACACTAGGCATCCAAAATAACCAACGCAAATACACAGAAATCCGCTTTCTAATCTGCAACGCGGATATTAAGTGTAATTTGTAATAAAGGCGATTCGCAATTCAGACAACGTACGTATAATTCATATCGCATTCCTGCAGTTTGCTGACTCCCGCATTTCAATTTAGATGGCGTCAACGTATGTCTATAGATATAGAGAGCAGACGAACTTTTACCCCGAATCACCAGTGAAAAATAGACAAATTTGTCGCGTGTCACTTTGAGTTCAATACTCACGAAAGATATGCTAGTGAACGAATGCGCGAGACAAATATGTTCCCTTGATTATATAGAGAAGAGAAAACTCATTGTTCACTGTTGCAAACTTTCTTTTTGAAAATTAAAAGAAATTCTTGTCAGTTGACTTTTGTAGAAATTGATTTGAATTAAGAATGGGTTTTCTGAGTAGTGAATTATTCCCTACGGAAATTTTTTATATGAAATTTCATATGAAATTCATGTAAAAATTTATATGAAAAAGGTTATGAAAAATGATGTCAAAAAGTATATAAAAATTCATATGAAAAAAGACATAAAGAAATGGTGTCAAAAATTATATGAAAAACCATATGAAAATTGACATAAAATTTTATGTCAAAAATACCATAAAAATTGATAAATAATAATAAAACATTAAATAATAATCACAAAAAATGGTAATACTACTAATGAGATTTAAAAAAGAAATAATAAAAAAAAACAATTGAATGTAATTTTGAAGACCTCTTTAAAAAAGCAGGGTCAAACCATACCTAAAATACCAGAGTTGTCCCTTAATAAAAACTAGATTTTTAATTTAAAAAATATATTTATTCTGTTTAATTATATAATTCACGTCAATCCTGTAATAATAATTCAAAAATTTTTATATTTATGACTTTTTCCATATAAGTTTTAAAAAAAATCTATTTATAAGGTAACTTACAACATAATATTATTTTTCCTTATTGTAAAAAAAATTTTTTTCTTTTAAAATTTTACTGACTCGGAGAAATCGATAAATACTATTACACTTGTAAATTACTAACAAATTAATAAATATTATTAAAATTGTTATTTTGTTTAGAAACCGTTTTTTGAGCTAATTAAAGAAACAGTTATTTAAAAATACATTATTTTGAAAAGGATTCAATTTACAAAACAAACTCGTGAAAACATAAAAATGAATAATTCTACTTGAGTTGAAATTTATCTTGAAAATCTTGTGCAGATCAAAAAAAAAGCACAAAGTATTCTGGTCTTTTATCTTTACAAAACTTTGTTCCAAAATAAGCCAATATTTTAAGTTCAATCTGCGCTTGGGAAGAAAGTAAATAAAAATTTCGTTCATTTGAGAATTGAGAACTTTTGGGTAACCAACTTTTACAACTTCTTTGTAATGAAAGAGATTTGTATGAAAACATTAAACTTTGAGTTTCATGTAAGACTATAAAAATTATATTAAAACGTTTTCTTCTTTATACTGAAAATAAATCAGGGTGTTCAGCGACTTTTGACAAAACAATTCAAGATTTTCAAGGGTTTCAAGGTCAAAAATAAATTCTACTTTTTATTTTTAGTAACTAAAACAATATCTAAAGATACTTTTTAAAACCATCAGAAAATAATTAGAAACTTTTGAGAAAATAATTTAAATTGCGGAACAAAATTTAAAAAATTGGAGAATGTGAATAGAATTAATTAGTAATTCTTCACAATTCATAGTTACAGAATTAAACAATTTATAATTAATTTATGACACAAAATTATATATTTATTACATTATTTTAATATATTGTCACTGTAAAAATGTCACTTCATTATAATTGAAAAGTAAAAATTATGGAATTATTCATATTTAATTATCGCAGAACTTGACTGATACCTCAAGTCACCGGAGATTAAAAATTCAACCTAATACTGTCAATAATGTAAATGACGTGTCCTTAATTAAATTGTCAATCATTAATCCACCTACTTATCAATTACTACATTTGCATGACAACTGGGATTTAATACATCACGAATAACGTGTTTCGCAGTATTTTAGCTTTGTGTTCATTCTTGAAACGAAAGCTATATTTAATTTAAATTTACTTTTTAGTCTTTTTACTCACTGTTACTCTAGCAAACTTTAAGAAAAAAACTACATGAATGACAAAATTTCCATATAGTATTTTAGATATATATAAAAGCATTCTTCCTTGGCAGAAATTTAAATGTGTATGAAATTAACTAAATAACTGCATTCGATACATTATTTAAAATTTTTTATTCTCACTTCAGATTCGCATAATCGACTTTAAAAATAGTCATAAAGTTTCCGAAAAATGCAGCTAATTCTTAAAATTCTTAATAAAAATTATTTCCAACAGTATTTTTAATATTGATTATAAAAAGGCATTAAAAAAAGTAATATTACAAAAAATGTAGAAATTTGGGAAAAATAATTTTACTACTTAAATAAAAATGTAGTTTTAATTAAAAAATAAAAGATTTTTTTTAATATAATAAATTATATGGTTATTAGTGAAACATACAAGAAACTGAACACGTAAAAATACTGATACATTTCGTTGAAGGTTGTAGAGATTCAACTCCTCCAGAAAAAAATATATCCCCTATTAAAATATATCCAATTTTGTTGTTTTCATGTAACACACTGAGAAAAATGAATTAGCTAATATATGGATAGCTAATTTTTAGCTGTGGTAGCTAGTATTTAGCTGTTTCAGCAAACAAAATTAGCTGTAAAAGCTAATTAATAATTGTGTTAGCTAAAAAATTAGCTATCCATATAATAGCCATTAAAGTTAGTTAAGGTAGCTAAGTCTTAGCTTTGGCTGCTAATCTTTTTTCACCGTGCATGTTAAAGAATATAGAAACAAAAAAAAATCGAGAATAAATTTTACTAAGGCATTTACAAAATCCATTATAAACTTATACAACAATCACTTTTTAATGAAAAGAATAAAGATGTTTTTTATAATAAAGTAGCTTTCATTCATTCTGAAACGGAGAAGTTCGATTGAAATGGAAATGGAAAAAAAGCTGATGGCTAAAATAATTTAAAACAAAAGAGACTAAGAAAAATTGCAAAGTGCTGTTCGAATATATTGCAAATTGAGAAATATAAAAATCTATAAATATAGCAAAAATTTACCTTGTAATATATTGAAATGTACAATTGACTTCATCAATCAACTTTCACATAACACGATGCTAATTTAGAAATTATAAAACTGATCAACCTCATGAGACGCAGTGGCCAAGAAAATTGGCCCTTTCAAAGACGGGTCATTTATAATCTACTTTAAAAGTAACATATTTACAGTCGTAAATATAAAATAAAATAAAAGCAATAAAAACATATGATAAATCGTTTTCAATGAAGATACAACGTATAATGTTCAATAATGAAAATTGAATTTGATTGTCAAAAGAAGAAATTGTATTTATTGATGAAAAAAGATAATGAAAATGGAGGAATTATTAACTTTAATGCTCATTACCTTTGTCAGCTGCCCAGAATGCTTCATTCGTGATAGGGGATACAATATTCATGGGAACGAAAATAAATTGGTAGCCGCGACTCTACTCAGACCATCGATTGTCGCGAATTGAAAAACAATTAGTGAATTGTGGTTGGCACTGCTACTACTACTACTACGAAAGTGACTACCATCATTTGAGTATACCCTGTTTTCGTTGAAACTCTACCCTATACTCCTCATACTCCGATCGCCTCGCGGTCATCGCCACGCATTCACGTTCAATACATTGCGTTTATTTGCATACCATATTTCGAGCCAAACAAAATTTGCTCTCTTTATATTGCAACCAGATGTCCACAACGCTTAAAGATACAGCAATATAAAGTCCACCAGAAGAGACTAGTATCAGTTTTGCCTGATTTTTGCACGAATTTTTGTTTAAAACAAACAATTACATTTTCATGTACATGTGCAGGAATTGATATTTTCATGTTCAAAAAGCCGTTTCTAAAATTAATGAACAGATTTCTAGGAAAGAAAATAGTATACAGGGTTGCTACGCTTTCAAAATTCCATGACTTTTTCAGGTTTTCCATTTTTGTTAAAATTCCATGACCAAATATAAAATTGTTTTAATAAATTGTTTAGCTCATTGCAGTAAAAAATATAAAATAATTAAATTAATAATAAAACGTTAACATTGTTATTACTTAACAAAATTAATCTGAAAAAAATCTAGCGTGGCGAACCACCGAATTTGGAAGTGAAGCTATAATAAGAAAATGTACTGCTAATTTGTATAAATAATTTTGCTGTTTTCAGTAAACTGTTTTGATAAATTGGCACTTATTTTGTTATTGCTGAAATTCGAAATTTCGTATTTTAGTAAATTAGGTATTCCTCTTAAATAACCAAAATAGAAAAACTGTTAAAATATATCAGCGAAACGCAACTTTAGGTCAGCTGTAGGTATAGTCAACTTCTTGATACAAACTTTAGTGATTTGGCGATAGTGAAAATCTCCGAAAAAACAAACAGTCAAAAACTGACAGTTTCAGATTTAAACATTCTCGTGGTTATTTTTATTTAACCTTATAATAGAAATATTAATTTTTATTTAAAAATTAATTAAACGAAAACATTAGTATGATTTACCATCTAGAGCAAAATTAGTGAAAAGTAGTGAAGTGAAAAGAGGATAGTAGAAGAAATATAAACAGAGAGAAATAAGTTAATAGAATTATAATTGTGCATTTCTTGAATAAACAATAAATACATCTGAATATATTTAGTTTTATCAATTGATATTAATTATTAATTAGAATCTAAATTAATATTATTTTCATAAAGCGATAAATGGCTTCTATTATTTTAAAGTTTATTAAAATAACCTATATTTTTTATTTACAAACATAAAAGTGTTATCAACTCTGTAATTAACGAATCATATATGATTTAATTTTAAAAAATAACAATAATAAAATATTTAAAACTAAAAAATTATTATATTTTATTTTATTGATAAATTTAATTTAGGTTTAAGTACATACGTTATGTTTTATATATAATAAGTTTCTTTTGAATTTTTAAATAGGTACATAACGAAAAGGAAAACGTAAAACCGAAATTTAAAATTAAATTTTTGAACTTTAAAAAAACCTTTATTAAATAATATATATTGTGGTATTGAAAACTTATCAAGTATATTTAAAATTTTAATAACCCTACTTTTAATAAAATTAATTTAAATGAAAATCATATCAATTTAAACTTAAATTACATACCTATTAATGACAAAACTAAATACATATTTAAATTTATTTATTATTTTGAAAATAGAAATACAAATACAGAATTATAATTTTGTCAGATTATATTTATTCGTATTCACATCAGTCCTTCTTGATTCCTATTTATACGTCACTATCATTTCACAGTATTTCGGTAAAGATAATTATAACACTTTTATTAATTATATAATGTTTTAATAAAAATTTCAATATTTATTATGTGATAAAAGAAAAGTAAGCATCACCTAACCACGAGAATATTTAAAGCTGAAATTGTCAAAACCATTAAAACTTTAAAAGGCAGTGAGATAAGATGAAATGAGATCAGATGAGTATTCTGCAATTGAGCCCCTTGGCCACTGACTCTTCATAAACACAATTTTAAATAACCTTTTATAAAATTAAGTATAATTGCTAAAACATATTCATTTGCTTTTTTTTAACTATTTATAAAAATCAAGTTTCTAGCTATTCATTTAGAATATTTCAATCAAAGAATTCCATTATCTTTCTTTTAAAGTTACAAATATATAAAATAATAATACACTTTCCCTAATATGGAAAAATTGAGCTGCGATTTTCAATTTCGCCAAAACAATGATATTGGCAATATCGCTCGTTCGTTTTTGGCTAAATATTTAGCCATTCTGGAGAAAAGTTTGACTGATACAGTTGTACTTTTTTTCCGTGATGTATATATAATTCGAACCAATTAGTTATTAGGTTTATTTAAAAAAAAAACAACATTAACACGTGCCTAGGAGCGCGAGAAACTTTCCATTCTTGTAGATAATTTACAACTATGAATTTCTGCAAATGCAAATAATGAAAATTATGAGAATAATTACAAAATTGAAGAAAATATCTGAAAAATGACAAAAGTAATTGACAATTGAAAACAAAAAATGAAAATGTCAAGATAGTTATACAATTGAAAAAAATACTTTAAAAAATTAAACAATAAACATTGAACTTGAACAAAAAATTTGAAAAATTAAAAAATTACAAGAATAACTGTTGGGAATAATTGAAAATTAAGTAACTGGATTGAAAATCGTAAAAAATCATAAAATTGAAGAAAATAATAAAAAAAAGGAGAAATAAATTGAAAATTTAAGAATTTAATTGAAGTTTGAAAAAATAATCAATAATTTAAAAAAATTACAAAATGGCGAAAATAATTGATAATTGAAAACAGAATTCGTAAAATGGTTAGATAATAATTACACAATAGAAAAAAATAATTTAAAAAATTAAATAGGTACTAAATATTAAACAAAAAAATTGAGAAATAAAAAAAATTATAGGAATAACTGTTGGAAATAATTGCAAATTAAATGATTGGATTGAAAATCGAAAAAAATCATTAAAATTCAAGAAAATAATTGAAAATTAAAGAAAATCATAAAAATATGAGAAAATAATAAAAAATACTTTAAACAAATGAAAAATTTAAGAATTAAATTGAAATTTGAAAAAATAATCGAGAATTGAAACAAAATTACAAAATGACGGAATTAATTGACAATTAAAAACAAAATGACAAAAATAGCTAGATTAATACATAATCGACAAAATAATTGACAAAATTAAAAAATAATTATAAAATTTTAAGAGAATAGGTATTTGAAAATTGAAAAAATTATAGGATATTATTGAAAATTGAGAAAAATAATTACTAATTGAAAGATGTAATTTAAAAATGACGAGAATAATTGAAAAATTAAAAAACCTATTTGCAAAATGACAAAAATAATTGATAATTGAAAAATAAATTTGAAGAATGACTAGATTAACAGAAAAATAAAATGTATAATTGGAAAAATTAAAGAAGAAATATTAAATTTAAAGAAAATAATTGCAAATTGAGAAAATTATAAGAATAATTGTTGGAAATAATTGCAAATTAAATTATTGGATTGAAAATCGAAAAAAATAATTAAAATTGAAAATAATAAAAATAGAAGAAAATAATAAAAAATTAAAGAATAAAATTGAAATTTTAAGAATATAATTGAAAATTTAAAATAGTAATTTTAAAAATCCAAGAATTATTGAATATAGAAAATATATTTAAAAACTGAAAAAAGGGATTGGATTTTTAAAAAAAATAGAAATTGAAGAAAATAATTGAACAATTGAGTTTAAAATTAAAGAAACTTATTGATAATTGAAAAAAATAATTTAAAAAAGTCGATATAGGTAATATTTTAATAATAAAGAAAATAATTGAGAATTGAAGAAAATAGTTATAGAATTGAATAATTCAATTGAAATTTTAAAGAATTTTTATGATTGAAAAAAGCCGAGAATTATTGAATATTGAAAGATTAATTGAAAATAAAAAAAATAACTAAAAAATGAAGAAATAAGTTTAAAACTAAAGTATTAAATGGAAATTTTAAGAAAATAATTGATAATTACAAAAAATTACAAAAGGAAGAAAAATAAAGAACCGAGGAAAGAAATTAACAATTGAAAAAAAATTCGTAAAGTGATGAGAATAATCGACAACAGAACAAAATAATTGAAACTAGGTGACAATTATGTCCATTTCATGGACATTTTGCTTCTAAGTAAGCAAAATAATTTGCTTCCTCATAGAGGAAGCAAGAAATTAATAATATATAAATTAATTGGGGAAACTAAAAATCATTGTTTTAAAAACTTGTTAAAAAAAAATTTTTTAATGAAAAAAATGTAAAAATATGAATTATGTTACTAGTTAAAACGCTTTAATGTCCGAGGTTTGGTTAAATTTTGAAAATTTCTAATGACACTTTCGAACAAGTCGGTTATTAAATATGTATTTTTATTAAACAGATAAAAACACTACATTAGTTCGACGTTTCGAGAATAAACCATTCTCATTTTCAAGGACAATATTTTCACAACAAGATAAATTGGATCACAAATCAAAAATGAGTCAAAAGTATGTCATTTTACAATAATTTTTTTAAAAAGAACTTTTTTCTTTTATGTCAAGAAAAATTAACATTTTAGAAATTTGTGTCTTCTATTCTAGTTGTTGTTAGTAAAAGTTCAGACTTATGTTACGAATTCTTGATCAATTATAAAAGTTATATATGTCAATCGATTCGTTTTGAAATAAGGAATATGACTTTTGTATTCTTTAAGTTGTATTTTTAGCATGAAAAAATTTTTTATCAAAATACGATTTTTTTCGATGAAAAAAGGTGCTCAAAAAAATTTGGTTGAGTATTTTCAAAAATCTCTGTGTCCAAATTTAGATATTCATCAGCTTAATAAGTCATCCAAATTTTATTGGAATCCGTTCAAGTTATCTGAAAATAAGTCGATTTAGACTATTTTTGGAAAATCGAAAATCTTAACGATCACAAAGCTTCCTCTATGAGGAAGCAAAAATTAAAGTATAATTATAAAAGTTTACGAGAAGAAATGAAAATTGAACAAAATTGTTATAAATAAAGGAAATTTGAAGACAATGTTTAATCATTAAAAGAAATAATTAAAAAATAACGAGAATAATTGCGATATTGAAGAAAATATCTGAAAAATGACGAAAATAATTGTCAATTGAAAACAAAATTCGTAAAATGGCTAGTACACAATTAGCAAAAATAATTTTAAAAATTAAACAATAAATATTAAATTTAAACTAAATAATTGAAAATTGATAAATTAAGAAAATTATAGGAATAATTGTTGGAAAAAATTACAAATTGAACAACTAGATTGAAAATCGAAAAAAAAAGTAATTCAAATTTAAAAAGACAATTTAAAATTGATGAAAATAATTGCAAATTGAAGAATGAAATTGAAATTTAAAGAATATATTTAAAAATTAGAAAAAGTAGTTGAAAAAAGCCAAGAATTATTGAATATAGAAAATATATTTAAAAACTGAAAAAAGGGATTGAATTTTGAAAAAAAATTGAGTGTTGAAGAAAACATCTAAACCATTGAATTTAGAATTAAAGAAACTTATTGATAATTGAAAAAGTAATTGAAAAATGTCGAGAATTTTTTAAAATTGAGGAAAATAATTGAAAATTAAAAAATTGATTTAAATTTTGAAGAAAATAATTGAGAATTGAAGAAAATAATTGTAGAGTTGTAGAATCGAATTGAAATTTTAAAACTATTTTTTACAATTTAATAAAATAACTGCAAAATTCAGAGAATTATTAAATATTGAAGAATTAATCAAAAATCGATAAATATAATTGAAAATTGAAGAAATAAATGGAAAATTAAAGACTTAAATTGAAGTTTTTAGATAATAATTGATAATTGTAGGAAGAATTACAAAGTGACGAAAATAATTAAATTTTAAGAAAAATAATTGACATTGAAAAAAAGTTTGAAAAATGGTAAGAATAATCGACATTAAAACAAAATAAGTTTACAAATTAAAAAATAATTAAAATTTCGAAGGATAATTATAAATTGTCAATTGAAAACTGAATTTCAGTAACATTGAAAATTTAAGTTATTTTCTATTGATCAGTCAAGTAAAAGTCACTGACAATTCAGCAATTTTTAACTTACAATTAACTCAAATGACAATTCACTCATTGAAAGCATAAAAAGAGAAATTAATTAAATTAAATTTTTAAAATAATATTTTATATAATTCCCTGACTTTTCCAGGTTTTTCCTGACTACAAAAAAATTCCATGACAGTTCCAGGTTTTTCAGGTTTTCCAGGACTTTAGCAACCCTGAGTAATATTTATTGGATTTTCATTTCCAAAAAAAAACAGAGGCTACTCTTAATTTATTTGTCTGAAAGGGAGGTCATATTGTAATTACTTTATAGAGATCTTTGTGTCCATGAACGGAAAATCAAGTTTGAAAGGTGCAGAGAAAAACTGAAAGATTCTTCTTCTAACCAATTTTTTTTCTTGACACCTTCAGCCAATCGGTTCTCGATCTAGTCTTTCAACTAATCCAATCCGTCAAGATAAGTCTTTCAGACATGAGGATAATTCGGTTACCTCGACACCTTGTTCTGCACTTCTCTTTTATCCATCCACCCCGATAGTCATCTCACATCGTTTCACAGAACTCTATTTTTGATAAAATAATTCTAGGTTCCCCGGATAAAGACGAATATCTTATTTAATTTCATTATAACAAACTGTCAGAGGGAGATTTAAATAACAGCTTAAATTGAAAGACATTTCAATTATGTATGTTGAAAATTAATAATAAAAAAAATCACGTTTTTTTATTAAACAAAATAGAAAATAAATATTAAAAATAGTTAATAACATTGTACTTGACACTGAAAAATTACTTTTTTTTTTTAAGAATAATTCCTAGATCCTACACAGTAAGAAATTTTGTGTATTTGTGTAGAAGATGGTCCTTGTTAAATTTGTAACACTTTGAAATGTAAAAACAATAAAAACATAATATTATTATGTTACTTGTTACAATAATAATGTATTAATATAAGATAATTTAAATTCTAAATTCTAAATTTTTATAATTATTTTATTTTATTGATAAAAAATGTAATATAACAACTATATTAAATGGTGAATGAAAATGTGATGCGTGGAGATTCTCCAGTAGATATGACTGATTTTGGTCAGCCAGTGGATTGAAAGTGATACATTTGAGTCATCGAATGAACATAATTTAGTGGACAAAACATTTTCATTAACAATTTTGATTGGAATTCTATTACCTGCTGTTGTATTTTACCCTCAAATATAATTAAGTGATCGATGTTATTTACACAATTGACAAACGATCAATTTTCTCTTTAAATAATACTTGTTTTCATTTTATATTGCATGTATCTATGTATACCTTTATTTCTTCTATTTTACTGGAGTTCACTATTTGTTTTATCTTATCATCAACAATTTATACCAGAACACAAAAATAATACTATACATTTGTCAAAGACTATCCAACAGTACAAAAGGTTTGGTAAAATTTAATTAACTTGTTTATACTTGTACTCTATAGAATAAAAAAAAATATTTCCCGTTTTTTAAATAAACTTGAAGTTCTGAACGTTCAAATGGCCGAAATTATTATTTCAACATTTTCCAAATTCAAATTTGCCCAAAAATAACTTCAGGGACTTTTTTAAAAAACTAAAAATTGACTCTCTTAAACCATTTTTTGTCAAATCGATTAAACACCTTTTTAGTCAAATGAATTCGCTTCCCTTGTCTAAATCATCAATATCAGTATCAATCGTACAATATTTTCTGTGCAACCCGAAAGCGTCATTCATAATCAGTTGATTGACCAAAACCAGTCATATATTCGTATTTCACACGCTTCTGCACAAAATCCATCCAAATGTTCACTATATTTTCAGTTATTCTAAATTTTTAACATTTTTACTCATACAGCAAAGCTTCAATAGGTTTTCAT
Source organism: Ganaspis brasiliensis (assembly GCA_037103525.1). Lineage (NCBI taxonomy): Eukaryota > Metazoa > Arthropoda > Insecta > Hymenoptera > Figitidae > Ganaspis > Ganaspis brasiliensis. The sequence goes on along the minus strand of JAZKLR010000055.1, from coordinate 2,105,257 downwards.
CGATTGATAATTTTTCGAAAAATCAAACGTAAACTATTCTTATAAAACTTTCATTTATTTTTCGCATACTTCAGCCAAACTGGTATGCAGCATTGTAAAAAAACGTGGCCAGACCAATAAACGCAAATATTTGAACCTATCATGGAAAATTCGAACCAACAAACAAAAGAAAAATTGTTCACGCGCGCTAACAAGTTATTGATGAAGACGTGACAATTTTTTAGAAGAAAATTTACATTTTTTTCTTTTTTGTTTGTTTGTTAATATACTCTAAAAAATCAACAGTGGAACTAATTAGTTAAATTTTAAAATAATGACTAACAAAAAGAGGGTAATTAAAATTGGCCAATTTCTATGTTAATTAAACCAATAAATTAGTCGAGTTAATTACTGTTTTATACAGTGGAATGAAATAAATACTTTATTTATACTTAATTATTAGGGTGGTCAAAAAAAAAAATCAGAAATGTTATGCTCCTACCCCCTAAATTTGTTACAAATTGAACAAAAAAATTACCCCTATTTTTTTATTTTGAAATCGGACAATATTTAGAGATGGCTTAAAGCAGTTTCTTTGTTCAATTTTACGTAAAAAAAGGGATTTTTAAAATTAGTAGAAAAATAATTATATTATTATTTCAAGGTTTTTTTACGAAATTTTATTGTTTCTTTAGAAGCTTAGACAGGGTGTCTACTAATTTAGTCCCACAAAATTCCCGGTCATTTCCCGGTTTTTGTTCCTATTTTTCCCGGTTTTTTCTCTTGTTAACTTAAAATTTATTTTAAGTATAAATAGACCTACAAATAGCTAAAAAAAATTGAAGATAACAGTTGATAATTGAAGCAAATAATTGAAATTCAAAGAAAATAATTGAGAATTGAAGAATTAAATATTAAACATTACAAAAAATAATAATTAAGAATTAAAAGAAACAATTAATAATGAAAAGAAATAATTAATAATGGAAAGAAATAATTGAACAATGACAAAGGTACTTGTCAATTAGAATCAAAATTTAAAAAAAAAGTAAATATTAATCTACAATTGAACAATAATTGAAAAAATTGAACAATGGTTATTAAATTCAAAGAATATAATTGAAAATTGGTCAACTAGATAAAAAATCCAAAAAAATAATTTAAAATTTAAGTTAATAATTCAAAATTAAAGAAATAGATTGGAAATTAAATAATCAAATTGAAATCAGAAAAACACAGAATTATTGAATATTAAAAAAAAAAACAATTGAAAATTGAGAAATAAAATTGAAATTCGAATACAATTGAGAATTAAGGAAAATTGCTGAACAATATTGGACTGAAAAAAGAAGAAAATAATTTATAATTAACAAAAAAATGGAAAATGACAGAAATTATTTAATATTGAAGAAAACATTAAAAATTGAAGAACAGAATTGTTATTTAATGAAATTAATTGAGAATTGAAAAACATAATTGAACAATTAAATTGAAAATAGAAGAAAATTATTGAAAATTGAACAAGGTTTTGAAACATGAAATAAATAACTGATAATTAAAAAAAAATAATTGAAAAAAGTGGAAATTACTGAATATTGAATTGATGAAAATAATTTAAAAATTCTCAATTTGAATAAAAATTGAAAGAAAAACATAATTTAAAAAACCTGAGAATTGTTAAATATTGAAGAAAATTGAAAAGAAATTGAAAATTGAAAGAAATTGAGAAACTGACAGAAATATGAAAAAATAATTGGAAATTGAAAAAAATAATTGAAATTTAAGAAAAAAATTGTAATTTGAAGAAAATAATTGAGAATTTAAAAAAAATAATTGTAAAAAGACTAGAGTTATTGAATATTAAAAAAACAAAAACTGAAAATTAAAGAATGGAATTGAATGTCGAAAATCATAATTGAGAATTAAAGAAAATAATTCAAGAATTGAACAATGGGATTGAAAGTAGAAGAAAATAAGTGATAATTGAAGAAAAAAGAAATTGAACAACCCAGGAATTATAGAATTTGAAAAAAACAATAAAAAATGAAGAGTGTAATTGTAATTTGAAAAAATTAATTAAAAATTGTAGAAAATAATTTGAAATTGAAGAAAATGTGATTTATGAAAATTGTTTAAGGGCATGTGATGATAATGCTAAATTTGTCCGTAAACTTTCTCTTAAAGTACTCAATGTTTTGACACCAAACTTTGTAGAATTACTCAAAATACCATTAGAATGGTCTCTCTGACCCAAATTTATTTCATTTTTATCTTTAAACTAATTTTTTTTCAATTTTACAATTTTTGGAAAATTTTGAAAAAAAAGTAAATTTGAAAAATATTTAGTTTAAAGACAAAAATGAAACAAAATTGGGTCAGAGAGACCATTCAAATGGTGTTTTGAGTAATTCTACGAAGTTTGGTGTCAAAACATTGAGTACTTTAAGAGAAAGTTTACGGACAAATTTAGCATTATCATCACATGCCCTTAATAATAATTAATGAATTGAATTCAATTTTCAAAAACATTATTGATAATTGAAAAAAAATATTGAAAAAAGCCGAGAATTATTGATTATAGAAAAAAATAATTGAAAAATGGAGAAGTTATAGAGATGTGAAATAAATAAATGATAATTGAAAAAGTCGAGAATTATTGAATATTAAATTAAATAATTAAAAATTGAAGGAAATAGTTGAGATCTGAAGAAAATAATTAAAAATTCATAAAAATAGTTAAAAATTGAAGAAAATAATTAAAAATTGATTAAAATAATTGAAAATTGTAGAAAATATTTCAGAATTAAATAAATAATTTAGAAATTGATGAAAATAATTGAAAATTGAAAAAAATAATTGGCAACTGAAGAAAATAGTAGAAAATCGAAGAAAATAATTGGGAAATGAAGAAATAATTTTAAATTAATAAAAATAATTCCAAATGGAAGAAAATAATTGAGAGTTATAGAAAATAATTGGAAATTGAAGAAAATAATTGAAAATTGAAAAGAATTTATTATCCCAGAAAAAAAATTCCCGGTTAATTCCCGGTTATTTCCCGGTTAGTAGACACCCTGTTAGACCACAGATACCGGTGAGAAAAATATAAACCATCAGGCATTAAAATAAAAACCTTTGAAAATTAAATAAGATAATTATTTAAAGAATTTATTTAAGATAATATAGAATCAATTATTTTTAAGATATCTTGATTGAAATTCGTTATTTTCTATAAGACTTGAGTAAGTTGTTAAGACAAAATGAGACAAAAATAATGTATAAAAACACGGATAAAAGTAAAAAAGTTTCGCTTATTTGTTTTCTAGAATTAATTATCTTATTAATATTATAAACAGAACTACCTTTTAATAGAGGAAATATAAAGTTTTTCTCTAAAAACTCAAGTGACATCGAAAAATGGTGATTCATAAAGTGAAAGAAAGACTATAAAAATATGTATAATGCTCCTGAGATTGAAATAACTTGTAAAGTTGAATTTCTAACACTCTAATAGATTATATAAATACCTGCTTGTTTCGAAAAAGCGTGAGTTTTAGAAAGAAAACCTAAAATTTGATATTCAATGCCAAATGTTACAGGTTAATCCGCCATGATTGTTTAGTCACGTGACTCATGTTACTCATCTCGAACCCATACGCATTTTTTCTGCGCATGCGCACTTCGTTTGATTAATCCCGCGCTTATTTAAAATTATGTTTTAAAAATATAGTAAAAATTATTCTTTAACGTACAATTATTATAATTATTATTAATATAAATAATTTGTTAAAACCCTGATTTTCTATGTAGAAGCAGGAACAACATGATTAATTTAAAAAAAAACTATACACGTCTGTGAGAAAGAAGTGCATATTTTCTAAAATTTAAAAAAGAAAAAATTATCATTGGAAAGCATAATTTTCACAATCCTTTAATAAATTCTGTTTTAAGAGGATTTTTTACGATTTAGTTGCAAATTTACGAAAAAGTGCGTTTTTCCCATGCATATTTCAAAATAAAAAATAGGGGCAATTTTTTTTTCAATTTGAAACAAATTTGGGGGTTAGAAGCACAATATTTCTGACTTTTTTTTCATTGGTCACTCTATTAATTATTAAATAAATGCCGAATTTAATCCCTTTCAAAAACGATCTAAATACTGTTTGAATCCTAATTACCTGAGAAGGCTTTAAAAAATGAGGTTAAGATGAGACTTTTTCTGAATAAATGTTTATTTATATTGCAAATGAATATTTCACCTGAAATATCTTTGAATTACAATTTTAAATATCTAGCATATATGCAGATGGAAAATTTGAAGTGATGACTTGACCTCTCACCTTTGCGACTAATAAGAGGAATGAGTTGATACGAGTTTCTGAAACTGTAAAATTTTCTGCAATACATTTCTTCTTGTTCTGTGTTTCTATATGACGTTACGATAACTATGTTCAGTAATGATGTTCTAAAGAGTCTCTTAAGGCTAGCACTTGACGCGAAAGTCAGCATACTTCAGCACATTTTGTGCTTTCATGTCCATATAATTATTAAAACCTTAATGACCTGCAATTACATCCTATACTACATCTACTCTATATTAATTTCTCTCAAGTTAACACAAGTTTTAACAAAACGTGCGGAGAATCTAGGAAAAATACATGTCAAGAAGATCAAATGTTTAATTACTTTTAAAATTATCCTTCTTTAAAAAGCACTTGAATTTATTAAAAAATTTAATTAATTAATTCTATTTATAAACAGAAAGAAGTCTTAAAGTTTTTTACACTTAGTTTTTAAATATCATGTAGTCAAATATAATTTATGAAAAAAAGTTATCATCTAACTAAATCGATTAATATTTCTAAAAATTTTACATTTTAAAAATAATTTTTTTTTTTTTAAATAAAATAAAATCCTCTTTTTCTTTTACCAAGAATTTAAAAACTTGAAGTCAATTGACAGACTTAATTCATGGAAATACGAAGAGTTTTGATGCTAATATAAAAAATATTAAACTAAAGTTAAAGACGCTTGAGGCAAACTTTCCATGGATATTTTCAAGAGGAGTATTTCTTCTTTTAACCATTCTTTACTAACGATTTTTGGAGGAGAAAATTCTAGAGAGTTAGCTAATTGGTTGACTGCCGCAGGCAGTTATTCTCGGAATTCTCTTAGAAACATCCCTTCTTTTATTCCTGATCTTGAATAGATACCAAAGCCAAAACCTATAAGTTGGAACTTTCTTCCAATAGGAAATAACAACATTCTACTAAAGAAGGAAAAGAAATGAGAGTTCTAATAAATAGAGATGAAAACTGATTAAAAAGTGAAGGAAATAGAAATTTTTATTTTATTCTAGTGTCGTAAAAAAAATGTAGAAATAGAGAATAAAATTGAAAAATAAAAATATACTCAAAAAAGAAAATTAAATATACAAAATGATTCAGAAAGATATAGAAAAATGTATTTTAAAAAGAAATTTATTAGGAACTGAATATTTGTTAATATTTAATCATTATTTTTTGAATTAATAAAATATTATTTCGTTCAAGTGTAGAAGTTAATATTACTTAATTAAAAATTAAATAAATGCAGTTCATTTGATTATAATACAAATTATTTGCTTCTATTTAAATATTATTTGATAATAGAAGAGCAGCCGATAATTTAAATCAATTAATACAATTGTAATTAAGCAGTTCATTAATTTAATTTAAATAATTCTCTTAATTAATTTAATAGATTAATTATTTAATCTATAGCATTATATAAATTATACACATATTCAGTTATTCAAAATATAATTATTCCACTCACTCGACAAACTCCAACGAGGATTGAATTTTTAAATTTATACCATAGTAGAGAACGTGCTAGTTTCCGTTTAAATGGATTAAAATCCTTTGAAGAGGCTACATTTTTATTGGAGGATCGCGTATATATTTAAGCGTGTTTTATCATACAATTTTACACTATAGGGAAATGAATTTATACTCGAAACTTTTTGCAATGATAATAATCACGTTCAGGACCGATTATATTATTTTTTGGTTTTTCTTTTTTAAATTAACAAATGTTGTGAATTTTATGTTACTATTTTTTTTTATGTATACTATAATTCTGAGGTGCTTGAAAATTGCGCACAGAAAGAAAATAAGTTACAAATTTTACTAAAAGATTTTACAAATTAGGGACAAAGTGCTAAAAGGGGAAATTTCCGTACAATAAATCAATAAGTCTGCCAAAAAAGTCAAAAATTTGTTCGCTTAATTATATTTAGTTTAAATCTAACAACTCCTTAAATTTTTTAACCGAATTATTATTTTTTATAAGTTTAATGATCCTAAACATTTTTAGGGGAAAAAAAAATTATTTACACTTTGTGAATTGATTTAAATTTTATTTTTACTAATTTGACATATAGTAACAAAAATTTTATAAAAACTTATTATTAAAATAAATAATTTGAATAAATACAAGTTTAGTTAGATGTATCACAATATATAAACATAATATTTATATTAATGGATAAAACATTTTTGCTGCAAAATATTTTGTAATATTAAAACTTTAAATAAACAATAATTCAGTTAAATAAAAATTAAAGTAATTAGTTGTTTAATTATTTTTGTAAGAATTAAACGAAAGTGATATAATTAATAATTATGATAAAGAGCAAGTAGAAAATAACAAAATTGGAACAAATGGAAATTTAGATTTTTTCAATTTTACTGAATGTTAATTATATATATCTATATATAATTATTGTATTTATTACCTATAGGTAATAATGAAAAATAAATTTACTGGAAAAACACCTTTACTGTATATCTATATTCGAAATTTTTGTCCACATATAAATCATATAAAATATTTTCAATTGTTTTTAAAAGAAAATAATATCAATAATGAAAATTACTCATATTTTGATGAAAGATTTATTTTTTTCAGGTTTTGATGATCAATTAGAAATTCTACTTTTTCCTCCATTCATTGCTCAACCACGTAAAAATTCTTTTTAAAAAAATACGCACTTCACTAATTTTTTTTTTCACTCACGGTATAAAAATAATTTGACCAACAATTGTTTTAACCGTAAAAACTCTATGTAATATTTTCGGTTTTAATAAATCTCTTTTAATGTACTTATAAAGGTTACTTTTGTACCTTTCAAAATAATTTGAATTTTTATCCTATTTTCAAATAAATAATCATGAATTTTTAAGAAATAAAAATTAAACTCAATTTAATTAGAGCAAAGAATTAAGTATTATTTCAAAAAGTTACAATAACTACAAAAATGTGATAATAAAATTAACAAAGAATTTAATAACATAACTTAATAATTAATTATTTAAATAAATTTAATAAGATAGTTATAGTTTTGTTGTACAAGTCAGGATAAAATTTACAAAAAATCTTTTTCTATAAATTATTTTGTCTCTAAATATATCTATTTAAAAAGACAAAAGTAAAAAAAATTATAAACTTGAATTGAATTTGAGTCTATCAGAAAGGTTTAACAAAAAATTACGAAAATGATAAAATAAAGATTAAAACGAAATTATTAAATCACTTAGGTATCATTCGTAGTTGACATGATCGATTATGATTCTTGCGTGGAAAATTTTACGTTTCATCAAAATAGAGTATATTTTCTTAAAAAATATAATTATATCGTTGATGTTAATTTATAAAACTTTTTATTTTTTTTATTATTTTTTTTTTTTTTATGCAGAATTTACCTGAACCACTTATAATTTATAAATTGTTGACCAATTTGGGGGTTATGATGTCAAACTTAATTTTGCAAAAATACTAATATTTCGGTAACAGCGAAGTCAAGCTTTTATGATATTTTCGTTCTGCAGATAGTACTAAAGCTAATTAAGTAAAAATTTTAATTAAAAGAGATAAGATGTTAAGGATAATCGGCGATTTTTCCTTAGAAAGAAACGACAACAATCATTCCGCTTCGCGCCTTGGAATATAAAATATAACTGCTAACATTGCCAACCCCAAATCATGAAAATTCCTACGAACCTTTTTTAACAGAAAAGCTAAATTTTAATACTTTTATAAGAAAATAATTGAATATAAAGAACAATATGCATGTTTGAATTAAGAACTGTGGAATATTTGTATAATTTAACCGGATTTTTTAAATAAATACACAAACAAATTTAAGTGGTTAGTAACATTACGTTGTCATCCTGAGAGTTTAAAGTACAAAATACAGACAACTTCAAGTAAGTAACCAAATTGTGAAATTGCCAGTTGCAGTGTCTAATTGTTATTAAATAATTATTGTCGTATTGTGAATAAGTTACTAATAATTTGACAGAAAAAATAAGAAAATTTAATTCGTTTAAAGCCAGTAAATCCTAACCTAAATACAGACAGTTGCTATTAATTTTAACTGAAAGATATTTATAATATATTGATATATGCAGGTACAGTAGATTCTCCCATAAATGATTTATTGTTCAGTTTTATTAATTAATCATAAATAATATTTTATTTATGATAGGTATTTTTAAAATATATTGAATAAAAATAAATATAAATAATGCTTTACCTGAAACTAACCATGCAAGTCGATAATTTTAGATTTTAATTTAATTTTAGAACAATCTTCAGATTACATCAACCGGGTAAAAAGATAAAAAGACACTTTCAAATAAGAATTATTTAATTAATCGACACTGCAAAATTTTAGGTAAGTTAATTTCAAATATATACAGAATAAATATATGTATCTTTATATAAATAACAATAATTATATTTCCATGTCACATTCACTTTACAATTAAAAAATTTGTTTTTTATATATTTTAAATCACATTTTAAAAAGATGAAAATTGTTAAATAAAAACAGTTGAAAGTTTTTGTCCTTTTTTTTTTTAATTTTTCGTTATATTTAGTTAATCTTGTATATATTGTGTAAAAGAAAAACTGTTAAAATTGACAATATTTTAATTCATTTAATTTTTTTAACAGAATATTTCAGTCCGAAACCTATTTTAAAATAAGTTTTTGTATTTCGGCAAAGATAAGGAATGTTGAAAAAAAGTGAAATTTTACATTACAAAAATCAAGATTCCATAGCAATATCTATAATCATCATATCAAGAGTTTTTTCCACAAATTGAAAGTTGGTGTTTTGCACGTGTTGGTAATAGTTTAGCTGCGGTAACTGATACTTATAAATATTGCAGTTCCGCTAAAGAGAGCTGTCATTGCAAAAGAACTGTCAATTGTCGAGAAAAATGAAAGTAATACTCTGGCATTTGCAGCTAAAGTCCTCTAGGCTTGCCCTTTAAATAAAGTCCTAAATATTTATCGTAAAACTTGTGCTATATCTCTCGATTTAATCAAAACTTATTTAACTTTTATTAAGAAGATATAATTACCATTACTACCTATTTAAAAAAAAAACTTTTTCAACTTAAAGCTGCACGTGCGTAAATAAATAAAAAAATATTTTTTTAAAAAAGGAAAACCAAATAGGAAAACTTGTTTGATGTTGAAACTCTACGACTTATTCATTCAAACTGGCAACTGAGATTTGAGTTTTTGCATAATTTAGCTTTACTCCCGCGCAATTAAATAAAAATAAATATCAACTGGAGATTAGAATTGCGAAGAAGTAATATTACCTAGAGTAGGGTAATGAAAACGAGAATATAACCGGGAATATAACTGACCTAAATTATATAATCGAGAATTTATGAGAATTTAAGTTTTTTATTTATTTATCAAATTAATCCAAATTTTCTTAATCTACCTTCTGCAAATTTGAATTATTGTTTTTACATTTTTCAATCACTTTTTCAATTTTAATTATTTTCTCTTCGACAATAAAACCATTTCATTATTTATTGCTGAATTTTATATTGTTTATCGCAAAATAAAATTTACTTTTTTAATTGAGCAATATTATTTTAATTTTGCAATTATTGCAATTTTTAATCATTTTCATTATTTCTGAATTTATGTCCTAAACATTCAAATATATATTTCAATTATTAATTATTTCGGTCTGTATCAATTTCTTTTTATCATTTTGCAACAATTATCTCTATCTTTTAATTATTTTAATAATTTTGCAATTAATTTTCTAAATTTTCAGTTATTATCTCAAATTTAAATTATTATTTTCAGTTTTCAAGTTCTTAAACGTTTTTCCGAGGTTTTTTCAATTATTCTCTTTTGTCTAAAAATAAATTCTGTAATTTTTCTTTTATTTTTTCTAATTTCTAATTATTTTCATTCTTTTTGCAAAATTTTTAAAAATTCCAATTATTTATCTGAAATTATAACTATTTATATCATATTTCAAATATTTCTTTCAATTTTAAAGTACTTTTATCATTTTTCAATTATTTCCCTAAATTATTAATTATTATTTTTATTTGTTTAATTATTTCCAAAAATTTTTATTAATTATCTTAAGTTTCAATTATTTTTAGCCTTCTTCAATTCTTTTCTTTAATTTTTAATTATTCTCATTTTTTAAAATTAATTTCTCAGATTTTCAAGTATTTTTCTCAAATTTCAGTTTTTTTATATTTTACTTATTCATTTATTTTTATTCATTTCATAATATATCCTACAGTCAAAAATAAACCTTTATTATAACCATACAAAGTATTTACACAATAATAATAATAATTCTAAAATTTGTAAATGTTTTTCTCAAATTTCCCATTATTTTCTTCAATTTTTAATCATTCTTCATTCTTTTCATAATTTCCAAACTTTAAACTATTTATCTGATATTTCAATTATTTAATTCATATGTAATAATTTAAAAGTTTCATTCATTCCTTCATTCTATCCACACCTGACATTTGTCACTAGATATTTTTGTCTTTTAAAATTTTAAATCATATTTCACCTTTTTAAAATGTTGTGAAATTTTAAATTTATAGCAATTTTAATTTCTCCAAATTTCAGTTAATGTGAACTTGCATTAATTAAAAGTCCAATTAATGTAAATCATTGAAATTTGAAGAAAATAAATAAAAAATGATAAATAATTGTAATTATAATTATAATTATAATTTAATTATTTATTCCTAAATGTTATATTACACATTCATCTCAAATTTAAATTAATTTTTTTAATTTACCATTATTTTTGTCATTTTGCTATTACTATTTTCAATTTATAATCATTATCATAATTTCTGAATTAATTTCTTGAACTTTCATATATGTATCTCAATTTTTAATTATTTTATTTAATTTTCATTTCCTTTTATTATTTTGCAATTATTTTTTAAATCTTTTAATTATTTTAATTACATTTCAATTAATTTCCTAAATTTTCAGTTATTATCACAAATTTAGATCATTGCCATCAATTTTACATGTTTTAAATGATTTTTCAATTATTTTCTTTTGCTTAAAAATAAATTCAGCAATTTTTTTTAAAGATTTTTTTTTATTTTTTTTTTATTTTCTTCAATTTCTAATTATTTTCGTTATTTTGTCATATAATTTTCAAAATTATTAATCATTTATCTGAAATTTTAATTATTTTCATCAATTTTCAATTATATTTGCGATTTTTTAATTATTCTTTTGAATTTAAATTTTTTAAGTTATTTTGTAATTATTTTCTTTTTTCAAACATATTCTATGATTTTTTAAATTATTTCTCTTAAATTTTATTTACTGTTTTCAGTTTTTCATATTTAAATTATTTTCATCATAATTCAATTTTTTTCCAATCTTAAATTCTTTTCAGCATATTTTAATTATTTTTTTCAATTATGAATTACCTTTAAACATTTTTCAATCATTTTTCTCGATTGTTAATTATTATTCTCATTTTCTAAAATTATTTACTAAGATCTTAAGGATATTTTTCTAAAATTTTTGAGTTTTTTTTTATAAATTTTTAATTATTTTCATTTGTTCTTATAATTTCCAAAATTTTTGATTAATTATCGTAAATTTCAATTTTTTCAGCTTTTTTCAATTAATTTCTAAGATCTTCATGTATTTTTTTTAAATTTAATTATTTTATTTTTATTTTAAAAAATTCTGAAATATTTTTCAATTATTTCACTCAAATGTCATTTTTTTTAGAACTTATCATTCCTTGTATCATATTTCAATTATTTTCTTCAAGTTTCAAATTTTAAAATCATTTTTCAATTATTTTCCAAAATTTATTTCTTTTAATTTTCAATTTTTTTTTCATATGTTTTATAATTTCTAAAATTTTAAACTATTTTTTTGAAGTTTCGATTATTTCATTATATTATTTATCTTATTTTCTTCAATTTCAATCTTTTTTGTTCTTTTTCATAATTTCTAAAAAGTGTTTAATTATTTCTCTTGAATTTGGTAAATATTATTCTTTTTAATTTTATATTATGTTCATCTTTTTCCATTTATTTTCTCTAATTTTTAATTATTTTCTTTTTTTTTTTTGTGTGAACTTATATAAGTTTCAAGTATTTTTCTGAAATTTTCTTCAATTTTCCTTTATTTAAAATATATTATGTAATTTTTTCAATTATTTTCTCAAATTTTAATTATTCTCTTTAATTTTAAAATTATTTATATTATTTTCCATTATTTTCTTAAATTTTTAATCACTTTCATCAATTCTGAATTATTTTTTTCAATTTTTAATTATATTTATCTCGATTTAAATCATTTTTTTTTTCATTTTTCATTTACTTTCTCCAATTTTTCATTATTATAATTTCTCTCAATTTATTTCTAAGATTTTGAAGTATCTTTCTCGAAATATAAATTATTTTCTTAAATTTTATAACATTTCTATGATTTTTTAAATTACTTTCGACAATTTCAATCGTTTTCATTATTTTTTCTCAATTAATTTGCAAAATTTGCCATTATTTTTTAAAGTATTATATTTAAAATATTTACAATTGTTGATTACATAATTTTATAATTTATATAAAACCCTGTTCATAATTGTTATATATTTAATAATAATGTTTACACTTCATTAACTTATAGTTAATTTGTAATGATAATTATTTTGTTATTTATCCATTTTTATTTCAATAAATTGCTTGAGTTTCAAAATAGTGGAGCTCATTCAAACATAGAAAATTCTCATAAATTCTCCAGAAGGAGAATATTCTCGGTTATATTCTCGAGACCAAGAATTTTATTTTAAATTTCTGCCTCCTCTCATGCGCTGAAACGTTCTGCGCGTTTTGGTTAAATGCCACGTTCCTGGAACCTGGAGACAAGTCACGTGGACTGATGGAGGAGACTTGGTGGAAATGAAATTGAACTATAGTTAATTCAGTGGTAACCTCGTGTGCATTATGGCCGATAAAACCAAGTTAAATCTTATTGAACAAATTAAACAACAAGGAGATCTTGTGCGAAAATTAAAAGCTGAGAAGGCAAACTCCACTGAGGTACTATTTTATAAATTAAAACACATAGTTTTTAATTCATTTCTCGACTTTCGTTAACAACATCCTTCCAGTGCATATGGAGTACTATATTTTCTATTTAATTTCCTTTTAAATTTAGTAATTCCCTGTTTAAGAAAAGGATATTTCGTAACTATAATTTATAACTTCGAATCATTTGTTTGGCAATTTATAAATTTTTGTTTCGAATGTCTAATATTTGAATTTATAACATTTTCCCCTTATTATTTTATATTTTGTTTTCTTTTATTCAATGACATCAGCAAATAAACAAATATCTACTTCATAAACTATTTTTTAAAGACATTTATAAAATATAAGACATTTTTGGAGCAGATTATAATGTTAATTATAGGTTATGAGAATCTGGAATTTTAATTGTCGGTACTTTCTCTTTATAAACTAAATGTATAAAATTAAAGTTTTATCAAGCTTACGAAATATTTTACAAATTAATTTAATTGTCAATTCTTTATTTCTTTTTTGCAATTTGTGCAGTTTGTTTAACAATATTTGTTTTTATGTGTGTTTACGTAATTTTCTGCTCTACTTTTGTAAGAAATGAGTGAGTCGCACGTTTTAGAAAGTTCGATACGTAATAACGACGTAAATAATTTTATAAAGATTCTTCAAGCATTGTTTTTCTTATTTTGAGAATGATTATCTGTATGAAAAATTGCACAATTAACGAAATCTAATTTTAAATACCATTATCAGTACAAATGAGCAAAATATTTTTCAATTATCATGTATTTTTTTCTTATTTATCGTCACTTGATTCAGTTATATTTCTAAATCTACTCTGTTTCCAAAAGGTTCATACTCTCGAATTTGTTCAATTTAGGATCATAAATCATCAACAGACATAAAATCAGAATTTGCAATTATAAATGAAAATCTCTCAGAAGTGAGTTTTGTTTGCGGTTGGACTCCCACCAACAAGGATGTTAAACTTTTTGATTTGTGTAATAAACATATAAACGGTGAATTAACAAGGTGGCCTCACTTGAAACGATGGTTTGATAACATGAAAAGTTACTCTCCAAATGAACATTTAAAGTTTGCTGCTCCAAAAGGAGAAAATTCGTCTTTAGCAAATAAAGTCGACCTCTTAATCAATCCTATTGCTTCTCCTGATAAAAGTCTAGATAAAAAGGTGAGGCAGTAGTGCATGCTTGCTGCACTGCCACGGAAGAAAAATTTTAAAACCACAAAAAATCCCCTCCAAAAATCAAATATCTTTTCTCAATATTTTCTTTCTCAATTAGAATATTTCTGAAACCAAAGTCTTTTATTAAAGTTTCCTGAACTGTTTTTAGAAAACTGAATTGGAATTACTTATTTAAAAAGAGAAACTTGAATAGAAATAATTAGTAGGATACCTTCTGTGGTAGCTGCTCGCTAGCTTGCTAACTTATATATCTAATGTTCTGAGTAGTTCGATAATCAACACTGAAGCGGACTTTTTTCTTTGATTCTGGTTACGGTAATTCTCTTCCAATCATGTTGCATTTGATGCGAACGAATTTAATCCTCGCCGCTCGACAATTTCGCAATACTTCAACAAATTTGACCCCAAAGGTACGAGACAAATTTTGAACTTGGTCCGAAAAGAAAAGCTTAAGTTGATATTCGAACTACGACTTTTTCGACTAATTTTAGTAATTGTTTTTCTTTTTATCTGTTTTAGATTGCAGATGAAGTAGCAAAATTACTGGAACTGAAAGTACAATTAGGAGATGACAATGTGGCTCAAAAATTCATTCTTAAAACCCCCAAAGGGACGAGGGATTATAATCCTGAACAAATGGCTTTGCGACTTGGAGTTTTGGAGAAAGTAATCGCAATTTTTAAACGTCACGGGGCAGAAACGATCGACACTCCTATTTTTGAACTTAAGGTTTGTCTGCATTTAATTTCAAAAGTTGTGCTTGAATTCTGCAAGTCTGTAAAAATCATTGTATTTAGTTTGTTTTGTTTCTGTCTACATTATTATTTATTTTTTGAATAAAACTAATAGATAAATTTGTTAAATTGAATTAATCTTGCAGGAAGTTTTGACTGGAAAATACGGAGAGGATTCGAAACTGATTTACGATTTGAAAGATCAAGGTGGAGAGATTCTTGCACTCAGATATGATTTAACTGTTCCTTTTGCGAGATACTTGGCCATGAACAAAATCACTAATATCAAAAGGTACCACATTGCCAAAGTATACAGAAGAGATAATCCTGCAATGACAAAAGGACGTTATCGCGAATTTTACCAATGCGTGAGTATTTTCATCACTTACTTCATCTTGGATATTTTTTTCAATTTAAATTAAATTACTCACAGTTCAAATTAAATTACTCAGAGTTCAAATTAAATTTTAACTCTGAGAATTCGATATTTAATAAGAGAATATAAGTTTTATAAATAAATAAATAAACAAATATTGTATAAATAAAAGCAATATAAATGATAACAAAATTTTACAGTTACAATAAAATAATGATAATTGAACATTAATTTAACAAGTTTAAAAAAAAAACTAAATAACCTGTAGTAGTAAATGTTTAAATAATATTAGAATATTTAATATTTTATATCAATAAATATCGGGGCTGTTATGGATTTAAATTACTTTGATTTAAATCATGATTTAAGACACTGAAAAATTTGCATTAAAATCATGATTTAAATTTAAAAAAAACTGTACAATTCTCTGGATGTCTAATACTGCATGTCAAACATCTCAAACCATAAACAAAACCCAGGAATTTGTGGATAAATCTTAAAAATTTCAATTTTAATTTTTAATCTTTATAAAATTTATAAAATTTAGCTAATACAAGTGATCAAAATACCTACGATTTACAAATTTTTGGTATAAAGACGGCAAAAAATAATATTAATTTTTTATATCTTTAAGTCATTATAATTTAAATAAATTCCAAACGTTAATTAACTCGTATTCCAATTTGTTACAACTTTTTAATTTCAATTAAGGATGTTTGACCTTATGACATAACCTCAAAGTAAAAATTAATTTTTATCATGAAAATAAAGAAAAACGAAAATTGCCCTTAATAAATTTTAAAAGATCTACTTATAGAATTTTCAGATAAAATTATTTTGGATTAAAATATTTGGTCATTTGCGCATTATTTAACTTTTTGTGTTTTTTTTTCTCAAATCTAATAAAAAATTCACATTTTTATCCAATTATGTCAAATAATGGCTCATTTTGTTCTTCGAAACAGTCTTTATAAATTTTCTCATAGAATTTTATTAAAAAAGTTTAGTTAAAAAGTAATAAACAAAAAAAAATATCTTTCTAGATTGTTTCTGAACAATACGTTTTTAATCAAATTCTATGAATAGAATTGTAGAGAATGTTTCAAGGAATAAAATGTGCCATTATTTGACGTAATTGAATAAAAATTGCAGTTTTTCATCAGATTCTAAGAAAAAACACATAATATTCAATAATGCGTGAATGAGAAAATATTTTAATTCAAAATAATTTTATTTTAAAATTGTATAAATAAATCTTTAAAAATTCATTAAGGGCAATTTTTGTTTTACTTTATTTTCATGATAAAAACTGATTTTTAGTTTGAGGTTATGTTATAAGGTCAAACATCCTTAATTCAAATTTAAATGCAAATTAATTAATGCATAATAATTAAATAATATTAATTATTTTCGATATTCACAATAATCCTTCTTTTATTTCTTACAATATTTCTAAGAAATTTCACTTTTTCGAAACAATTTAATTTTTATCTTATAAAAATATTATTTTTACCAAATTTTACGATTTCTCTCCATTTATTTTTAAAATTTTTTTTGTTTTTGTCTTTTTATTTTAGGATTTTCTTTATTTTTCTTCTTTTTGTGCAATTTATTTAATATTGTTTTACACAATTTTTTTATTATAACATTCACTAAACTTTTTATTTAGTTGATTTTCATAATTATTTTCATATTTTTAAAAATAAATACGCTCATTTTTTTGTAAATTTATTCAAATTGTTTTCACATCTTGTCTATTATTTAAGAGATTTTTTGCAAACTTACTTATTCTTCCTTAAAATTTTTAGATTTTATTTTTTTTTTTAAATTTATTGTTGGACTTATTTTAAGTGTAATATTATAAAAATGTTTTCTGTTTAATTTACTTAAACATTTTTATTTTTAAAGGATTTTTAAATTTCTTTTATAGACTTTTTATTTATCTTGATACCTATATACATTTTTATTTTATTCTTATTAATTCTTATTTTTTAGTAGATTCTAGCCAAATTTTATTATTTTTTGTACTTTTTTCATTTTTTAACAGTTTATTAGATTAAAAGGAAAAACATTTCTCCATTTTCTTTCTATTTATTTAATTTTCTTTATATTTCACTATTCTTTAGTTCTTCCTTGCGTTTTAATTAATTCTTTAATTTTTGACATAATTTTTCTATTTTTTAGAAACATTTTTCCTTCTTTTCAATTGTTTAGTTTTTATCTTATAATTACGAATTTTCGAAAACATTTATTTGATGCTTCTATCTACATTTTTTAAATTTCTCAAATTTCTACTTTTTTGGAAAGCTTTTATTCTTTTATTTTATACTATCTAAATTTAATCTTGTAATAAATATTCTCATTTGAACATCGTTCTTCTATTTCAAAAAATTTCTTTTCTTTTAAATTTTCCAAAATTTTATTCATTCTTTTTTTTATTCAATTTGGCAAATAATTCTCGAATTTTTCTAATTTAAAAATTTTGTTCTGTTTAGTAATATATTTGAAGTTTTTGTTAATTATCATCTTATTTATTATTCTAATTAAAAAAAATGTCCGTAAATAGAATAATTTTTTATATATTTTTATGTCACCGTTTCATTCTTGTATTGTTTTTTAAATGTTTTCTTAATTTCTTTAATAAATTTCATATTTTCGATAAACTACTTACAAATAAACATTTTGAGATTTTATATACTGATTATATTTAAAAAAAAACGATTTTTGATAGATATTAATAGTCCTGATCAATATTATTATATTTAATTTATTAATATTTAATATTCTCCTTGATCTTTTCTCACCTTAATTCCATTTTTCAATTATTTTCATAAATTATAAATTAGTTTCTTCAAATTACAATTATAATCTTCAATACTAAATTATTTTTATTATTTTTCATTTATTCAATATCTAATTAATTATTCATGTAAATCTCAATTATTTTCGAACTGTTTTAATCAACTTTTATAATTTTTCTTGAAAAGTCAATTTTATTTTTAAATTTTTAAATAGTTTTAATCACTTTTCAATGGTTTTAATTATTTTTCAATGATTTGTCTTTGATTTTCTCCAGTTTAAAAGTATATCCATCTGTTGTTTCACTTATTAAAAAGTGGATCTTGATATAATTTATTTTTGACTTGGAATACTTTGCAAAAGACTTGAATTGTTTTTTCAAAAGTCGCTGAATACCCTGTACCATTTTTTAAATCTAGTTATGGGCGTTTTTCTTTAAAAATAATACATTCTTGTTTTTATTTACAGGATTTTGACATAGCTGGTCAATATGATCCGATGTTACCTGATGTCGAGTGTTTACGCATCATTTATGAGGCTCTAACTTCATTGGAATTAGGACCATTTTTAATGAAAGTTAATCATAGATGTATCTTGGACGGTATTTTTGAAACATGTGGTGTTCCTAAAACCGCATTTCGTAGTATTTGCTCTGCCGTAGATAAACTGGATAAAAGTCCTTGGGAAGAGGTTCGCAAGGAAATGGTTGAGGAAAAAAATTTAGATGGAGCGATCGCTGATAAAATTGGCACCTATGTTTTACTTTCCGGCAAAATGGAACTTATTCAGAAATTAAGAGAGGATCTGCAACTAATGAAATCGTCTAGTGCCGTTCAAGGCCTGGAGGCAGTTGAAACACTTCTCAAATACTGCGAAATTTATCAAATTAGTGATTTTGTTAAATTCGATTTAAGTCTGGCGAGAGGACTTGATTACTACACTGGTGTTATTTATGAAGCAGTATTAACTGGTGAGTAATTGTTAGGAAAATTGATATATTATGTTTTTATTAAAATAATATTAATAATAATATTAATAATTAATAATTGTTTTTGTAAAATTAATCGTTTTGTTGTAAAAATCAATTCCTCGAGCCGAATTTTGTATTTTTTGTTCATATTAATTTTTTCATAACAATCTATGGAAAAATCAGAATTTTATTTACTACCCTTGAAAAAGCCAAAGACAGTATCGGAAATCATTAAAAATATTTTTTGAGTATTTCTAATATATAAAAATATGTATAATAACAGTTTTTTTAATTAAATAATAATTTAATTAACTAAATTAAAAAGAAAACATAAACAGTAAAACAATTTATTCTATATTTTCTAAAGACTTTCACCAAAAGTTTAATAAATACTTAAAATTTGTACTCTTTTACATAATTTTAGACATTTAACAATTGTTCAAACAATGTATTATTGTTAATTTTAAATTTTCTTAAAAAAAGCCATACAGAGTTTTAGTTTTTTCTAAATTTTGTAACATTTTGTGTCTACAATAACTAAGTATGAAGATAAAGTATAATCTTAAATGTTTAACAATTGTTTAAATAATGGATTATTGTTAATTTTAAATTTTCTTAAAAATCATCATGCAAAGTTCTAGTTTTTCCAAATTTTGCAGCATTTTATATCTACAAAAATTATATACTTACTACTTATAGTTATTGCAGACATTATATGTTGCAAAATATAGAGAAAAAAAACTAGAACTCTGTACGATTATTTTTTAGAAA
The DNA here is from genome assembly GCA_037103525.1 of Ganaspis brasiliensis. Taxonomy (NCBI): domain Eukaryota; kingdom Metazoa; phylum Arthropoda; class Insecta; order Hymenoptera; family Figitidae; genus Ganaspis; species Ganaspis brasiliensis. The sequence continues at coordinate 2,085,021 of JAZKLR010000055.1, read as the reverse complement.
ATTAAAAATCAACAATTATAGATTGTTTAAACAATTGCAGGGATCACAGTTTCTCCCCTTTTTCACCTAATCCCTTTTTTCCCCCTTTCCCCCTTATTTTCCCCTTTTTTTAGAAAAATCACCTAGAACACCTAAAATCAAGATTTTATCACCTAAAACACCTAAATTAAAATTTTTCTCCTCTTTGACCGTCATTTTTTTTAAAAAAGTTTCTATTTTTCCACTTTCGAAAATGCAAAAATATATCCTTTTTTAGGGTGTCTGGTACAATGATGAGAAATTAGTTATTGAATTTAAATGTTTAAAAATAACTTTTAACTTGAAATGGTTTTTTTAATATTATTTATTGAATTAATTTAGATTTTAAACAGGAAACATGAAAAAAAACATAATTAAAATAAAATTATTTTAAACAGTTAAATAATATTCTTATGCCATGTTTTCTCAATTAATTACAGCAAATTAATTAATTAAATATTTTTTACTCGTTTTAAACAAATATTACTCGTTTTGCATCATAAAATAAAATAATACAAAAGGTTAATAAAAATAATTTGAACTAATTCTGTCACATTCTGCTAAAAAAAGAAATAAATGTTATAAAAATTATTATATTATTATCTAATGTACCTAATTATATTTTTGTAATAAAAACTTTGCTGTCATATTTTTGATAAAATTAAAACATTTTTCGAGTACCATGTATTCTTGCTGAAATACATCAAATTTATTTTATTGGATGGAAAAAAAATTGTTTATGAAATATATTTACTTATTTCAAACAAAAATTAATTGGTTTGAATCATACCTAAAATAGAAAAATACAATAAAAGAGATTAATAAAAATAATTTGAATTGATTTTGTCATATTTCGCTGAAAGATTTTCAATTTTTTTCTTTAATATTATATCAGAACATTTTACATCACCGATTTTTATGTTTCCTGTTTAAAATCTAATTATTAAATAAATAATTTAAAAAACCATTTTAAATTAAAAATTATTTTAAAAATTACATATTTAATTGCAACAACCATCTTCTCGTCGTTGAACAGACAACCTATTAAAAGATAAATTTTTGTTTTTCCGAAAGTGCTCTTTTTTTTGTTGAAATTTTCATAAACAAATTGAACAAAAAAAGACTGAATTAATTAATAAAACTGTTTTGAAAAAAAGAAACAATAAAATTTTGTAAAAGAAAACTTGAATTATTAATATAACCCTTTTTTATTAATTTCCAAAATCCTCTTTTTCACCTAAAATTAAACGAAGAAACCACTGTGATCCCTACAATTGTTAAACATTTAATATTATCCTTCAACTTCATACTTAGTTTTATTGTAAATACATGTTGCAAAATTTAGAAAAAACCAAAACTCTGTATGTTTTTTTAAAGAAAATTTAAAATTAACAATAATAGATTGTTTAAACAATTGTTAACTATTTTAAATTATCTTTCATCTTCATAAATAGTTATTATACACAAAATGTTGCTCAATTTAGAAAAATTAGAACTCGGTATGATTATTTATAAGAAAAATTGAAAATCAACAATAAGAGATTGTTTAAACTATTTTTAAATGTACAAAATTACATAAAAGAATACAAATTTTAAGTATTTATTAAATTTTTAGTGAAAATCTTCAAGGAATATAGAATAAATTGAATTTTTATTGTCTATGTGGTTTTTTCTACAATTTAGTTAATTAAATTCTTATTTAATTAACAAAACTGTTAATATACAAATCTTTATATATTAGAAATTCTCCAAAATATTTTTAATATGATTTCCGATGCAATTTTTGACTTTTTTAAGAATAGAAAATAGAGTTTCCGCAAAATTTTAATTTTTCCATAGATTGTTATGAAAAAGTAAATATAAATAAAGAAGAAATAAAAAAATTGGCTCGAGGAATCGATAGGGAGTTTAATTACGAAGATTTCTAAAAAAGTTTGTATAATTTGCGCCAAAAGTAAAGATTATTTCCCAAAAGAATTTAAATTGTGTCCGATTTTGGTAGAAGAGAAAAAAATTATAATATACAATTTAAAGGAAAATTTCATTGTTCTCCAAAAATACACTAGATATAAAAAAATATCCTAAATAAAAGTTGTTCCTCTTCAAAAAATATAAAAAAAGTTTCTTTTGATATTTTTCTCTATTTCTCGTTTTTTTCATCAAAGTCAAAATTCGATAAAAAGCTAATTTTTAGAAAACTTTGCAGTGTTTTTGAATGCAAATGAGCAAATAATTGTTAGAAAATGGGCAATTTATCAGAATCCTTTTATGTCAAACATATCATATTTTTAGTTTAATTACAGTTTTTAAACATATTTTTAAGTGAACATTAGAAAATTCATATTAAGAGGGGGTTTTTTTATCTAAATAAAAGTATTATTAAAATTAATTTTACCAAATTTTGAAATATCAAGTTTCACATTTCTCAGAAATAATTAGGTTGGGTCAAGATTTGTTGTCAAATAATAATTATTTAACATTTTATGTTCTTTTTTTAATCTAGTAGAAATATGTAATTTTTATCCAATCTTAACAAATAATATCTAAATTTTCTCTTTAAAACATTATTTACAATTTTATTTGTTGCCTTTTGTTAAATAACATTTTGTTTAAAAATATATCTAAATCAAATATTATTTATTCAATAACTTTTGAATAAAATATTTTAAAAAAGCCAACCAATAAAATTGTAGAAAACGTTTCAACAAGTATAAGATGAGCTATTATTTGTCAAAATAGGATGAGATTTCAACTAGATTTAACAAAAAAAAAACAATTGTTAAATAATTATTATTTGACTACAGATTTTAGCTCAACCTAATTTTTTATGAAAAATGTACACTTGTATATTTTAAAATTTGGTGAAATTAATTATAACATTTTTATTTGATGTAATCGAATTTTGACGAAATTTGTTGAAAAAAAACGAGAAATAGAGAAAAATTTAAAGAAAAACTTTTTTTTATATTATTTGTAGAGAAACAACTTTTATTTAGGATATTTTTTGATATCTAGTGTATTTTTTGAGAACAATGAAATTTTTCTTTAAAAAAATATGAAATAATTTTGTTCTTTTCTACCAAATTTGGGAAAAACTTAAATTCATATGGAAAATTATCTTTACTTTGACGGCAATTTCCAAAAAAAATTCAACCTAAAAAACCGTGGAGTTTTTGAGTAATTGCAATTCAAAATTTTGTAGTAAAACTACCACCATTTAGTTATTTTACAATATTTTTACGATTTTTCAATGGATTTTTAAAGAAGACTAACAACTCTTTTAAGCCGTAAAAAAGGGAATAATACACCCCAATTACTTAAAAAATTATTAAACTTGAAAGGCTTTTTTCTTAAATTTTAAATAAACGAGAGCTCCGACTTAAAATATTAAAATCTTTATAATTCCATGAAAATTTTTTTTTAGCTAAACAAAAAAAAGACGTTTTTTCTGAAATTCTTTGTAAAACATTTTGGAGATAAAATTAATTTTTAATTCCGACCATGTCATGCCTGCCTAAATTGAAATGAATTTGGTTTAATAAAATATCCTTTCCAATGAAATTTGAATAAACTTCTTAAGATCCCAAGATCCTAATTTTTCATTTCAGGACTGTCAAAAACTTGAATTCTTTATAACTAATGGAAATTAAACATTTTCCAAAAACCCTTTGAATCATTTAATAAACTCATAATGACGTTTTAATTTTCCATATTGTCAATTAAATTTGATAAAATTCGGATTTTGCTGTTACACTTCAGGAATTTTTACTCTAATCATTTTTTTTACAGGAGACGACGTTGGCGTTGGAAGCATAGCAGGTGGAGGACGTTACGACAATTTAGTAGGGATGTTTGATGCTAAAAACAAGAACGTTCCTTGCGTGGGACTATCTTTGGGTGTCGAAAGGATTTTCAGCGTTTTGGAATCAAAGCTGGAAACTAAAGGCATGCATACTCGAACCACTGAAGTGGAAGTTTTCGTTGCAGCTGCTCAGAAAAATTTATGCGAGGAGAGAATGCGAATCATTGCCGAATTGTGGGAAGCGAAAATCAAAGCTGAACATTCGTACAAGAAAAATCCGAAAATATTGGCTCAATTGCAGCACTGTGAAGTAAACGGCATTCCTTTGGCGGTTATTATTGGCGAGGGAGAACTGCAAAGAGGAGAAGTTACACTCAAAGAAGTGAAAACAAGAGTTGAGAAATCAGTGCCCAGGAATCTTCTGGTATCAGAAATTCGAAAATGGTTAGAAAATTCGCGACTAAATCCTTAGCCAATCAACTGTTAAATTTATTTAATGACTATTGTTAGAATAATGTTTTTACTATAATTAAGTAAATTCCTTTTTATACTATGTGGCTCTTGATGCGTGAATTTTTTTTTACCTTCAATACCATTTGTACAGAATAATTTTCAAATGTATCAATTAAGCACACATAACTCAGGAGCGAAAATAATTCATAGACTTTAGTAAAATCTATCAAAGTGATTATGAATTAGACAATTTAGTGTAGATTATTACCCCTTTGTTTATACAATTTCCAAAAAACCAAACTATTTATTGCATTTCTTAAAATAAAAAGATAGAAAATGAAAAATGCGATTTTCTTAATTTTGTGAAATAATTTACACCTTTTTATTCAATTAATTAAAATTATTCTTAAAAGTAGATTTTGTATTCCACTTTAGTTATTTTAAATATTTATATTTACAATTTTAAATATTAGGCTCTCTTTTCCTAAGAATCAGATAATAAAAACGATCTCGTACCAGCCGAGAGAACTAGCTCATGATTCTATCACAGTATAATTTTTACCAAGCATCATGTGAATAACATTCAAATCATAATATCTCAGTTTACAGTGATTCACACTGTAGTCGATTTAGTCTTTATGTATTTACAACGTAACTTTATTTTATTACAACGTCTTTATTCATTCATTCATGATTGATTCAACTGTGATCGAAAAGTATTTGTTGAATATTTTAAAATAGGTTTTAACCATTTATTCATATGACTAATTTCAATTTAGGCAGGCTGGACATGATCGGAACTAAAAATCAATTTTATTTCCAAAAATACTTACCTTTCATCTCCCTTTCCAGTTTTGGTACAGGGTTTTTCTAAATTTTCGTCCTCGAATTGGTCGCAAATTATTTCTTTAATATCTCCAAAAAGTTGTTTTTCAAATAATTTTAGACTATACGTATTTTTTTTTTAGCTGAAAATTTTTTTTTCATGGAATTATATAAAGACTTTAATTATGGCCTGAAAGAATTGTTAATCCTCTTTAAAAATCCATTGAAAATTTTTAAAAATATTATAAAATAACAAAATGGCGGCTGTTTTAATAAAAAAAAATTTTGAATTGCAATTATTCAAAAATCACAACGTTTTTTTGGTTGAAATTTTTTTAGAAAATTGTCGTCATAATAAAGATTATTTCCCATAAGAATTTAACTTATGCCCGATTTTTGTAGAAAAGAACAAAATTATTTTTAATTTTTTTGAAGGAAAATTTCAGTTTTCTCACAAAATACACTAGATATCAAAAAAAATTTTTAATAAAAGTTGTTCCTCTTCAAAAAAAATAAAAAAAAAATATCTTGATATTTTTCTATATTTCCCCTTTCGTAAAAATTTGATTAGAAGCTAATTTTTCGAATCCTTTGCAGTCTTTTTGGATGCAAATAAGCAAATAATTATTAGAAAACGTGTAGTTTATCAGAAGCGTTTATATTTTAAACATATCACATTTTTAGCTTAAGGAGGTTCTCTCCATTGCCATAACCTTAAACTAAATAATGGCTTTTCTTTTCACATCAAATAAAAATGTTATTTAACTTCACCAAATTTTAAGAGATACAAGTGTACATTTTTCATAAAAAATTTGGCTGGGTTAAAATTTGTTGTCAAATAATAAATAATTATTTAACAATTGGTGTTTTTTTTTTTGTTAAATCTAGTTAAAATCTCATCTTATTTTGACAATTAATAGCTCATCTTACTTCTTGAAACATTTTCTACAATTTTATAAATTAGAGTTTTAAAAATTAAAAGCGTTTTAACTAGTTTTAAAAATATTTTATTCAAAAGTTATTAAATAAATACATTTTTGAACAAAATGTTCTTTAACAAAAGCCAACAAATAAAATTTTAAATAATGTTTTAAAAAGAAAATTTAGATATTATTTGTCAAGATTGGATAAAAATTACATATTTCCACTCGATTCAAAGAAAAAACATAAAATGTTAAATAAATATTATTTGACAACAAATCTTGACATAACCTACTTTTTTCTGAGAAATGTGAAATTAGATATTTCAAAATTTGATGAAATTAACATTAATAATATCATTATTTAGCTAAAAAATCACTTCTTGAATTGATTTTTTTAATGAAAACTGTTTAAAAAAATATAAAAAAATTCAATAAAACAAAAGATGTGATATGTTTGAAATATAAACGCTTTTGATAAATTACACGTTTTCTGACAATTATTTGCAACTAAAAACACTGCAAAAATTTCGAAAAATTAGATTTCAATCGAATTTTTTAGAAATTTGTTGAAAAAAAAAGGGAAAAAAAAGAAAATTATCAAAAGAAACTTTTTTTATATTTTTTTAAGAGGAACAAATTTTATTTAGGATATTTTTTGATATCTAGTGTATTTTTTGAGAATAATAGAATTTTAAAAAACGTTCAAATTGATTTCAAATGAATTTTTCCTTTAAAAAAAAATAAAATAATTTTTGTCTCTTCTACCAAAATCAGGCACAAGTTAAATTCTTACGGAAATTAATCTAAATATGACGACAATTTCTAAACATTTTCAAGCAAAAAAACTTTGTGGTTTTTTTTGTTATTTTTGTGGTTTTTGCAACATTTTTAAAAATTTTCAATGGATTTTTAAATAGAAGTAACAATTCTTTCAGGCAGTAAAAAAAGAATAAGATATAACAGTTATTTAAGAAGTTATAACTTTTATAAGGTTTTTTTTCTTAAAATTTAAATAAACGAGAGTTCCGACTTTAAAAATTAAAATCTTTATAACTTCCTGAAAAAATTTTATTCACCTAAACAAAAAAAATACGTGTCGTCTAAAATTCTTTGAAAAACAATTTTTTGGAGATAAAATTGATTTTCAGTTCCGACCATGTCGAGCCTGCCTGATTTGAAATGAATTTGGTCATAGTATTTAAAAACGCAACACTTTAAAAGTTTGTATTCAATCTGAAAAGATTCATCCTACATTTTTCTTAGGTTCAGTTTGGACAAGATAATTAAAAGTTTATTTAATCTATTTTATCTTTGCTTTCTGGTTCTGAACTTGTACTTGGCTGATGATCCTCTACCTTAACTTCCGTCAGGGAACCTTCTTCGTCTACTGATACCTCCACCGTTGTTGTAAATTGATCAGAACTTGTAGGTTCCTCTACCTTGACTTCAGACAATACTGGTCTTGTTTCCGAACTCTCTCCACTTTCTGAACTCTTTTCACTATTAGAACTCTTTCTACTTTCAGAACTCTTACTACTTTTAGAAGTCTTTCTACTTTCTGCAGGTCGCGAAATAGCGGAAGATTTTCGACTCGATTCGGACCAGGGCTCGATTGATACAATCGAGATTTTCCTGTCCTTAGATTTGTCATCTCCACTTTTCGCCGGGACTAATGGCTGTATTTTCGAAAAACTAGTCGATTCTTTTGAAGAGCCGTATAATTCACGTTTCGCAGAGACTTCGGGTACATTTTCAATCGGAGAACTGGACATTTCCTGACTTGGTTCCTTAATCTCGGACCCGTGAATGTCACCGGTAGATTTTCTCTTTAATGCTATCACGCACTCGGAAGTAAAAGAACTGTCACTTTTGTCGGGATCGTGGCAAGAAAGTCTATCATCTGAATAAACTGTAGCTAGTTTCGTAGCACCTTGATAACTAGGATAAGGTTTTAATTCCTTAAACCTAGGATTCACTACTCCTTCTCGACACCTTTCCATTTCTTCTTTGTACCGTTCCACTTCTTCTCTACTCCTGTCAATACCTTCGTTACTTCCCCTAAATGAACCAATGTCCCTATAATCATCAGGTCCAATTGTGAACGATTTAGAAGATTCATCAGACTGTCTTACGCTGGTATCTTCTCTTGAGAAAAGAGAAGCATCCTCCCATGAAGGATTTTCCGATGCGGAAGTGAGATCTTGATTTCTAGCCGAGTAACTAGTTTCCGAATCAACTTCGCTTTCGGAGAAGCCTCTTTTGTAAGAATGACCTTGACGCAACTCTGATACTCGGGACATTAAAGCTTGATGCGCTGGCGATACGATTGTTACTGACTTTTGAGAAGTTTGTGAAGGTCGACCGCTGATTTTTGATGGGAAATCTCTTGGCCTTAAGGTTGAAGTTCTTGATATTTCGTGAGGTGACGTACTAACGCCAGTATTTTTATCGACAGTATCGGAATTAACATCGCTAAGACTGAAAGCTCGGACTCTTCGTTGGAGATTCTTTTTGCTAATTTGCCGTTGAAGCATTCCAGCTCTCCAGCGAGGGAGTCCTCGCATTTGATGAAGAGGACCAGTTGATGGAATCGTGGGATTATCGGTGTGAGCTGATCTTATGGAAAAGCGGCGAGATGTTCTTACTGGAGCAGAAACACCTGGAGCACTTTCCAGCTGCATAAGAGGCTCCTTGGGACACTCGATGTTGAAAGACTCGTTCGAGTACGGCGGTGGTCCCGAACGATCACTCTGAAAAATGATTAATCGTTAAAAGAACAAATCCGGAAAATTTGTAGTTTGGGAACAGTGTGTCCAGAGACTTTTGAAAAAATAATTCAAGGTCGAAATAGTAAGTTATGTCAACGAACATTTTTTAACAATTCAAAAAGTAGTTGAATAAACTGTTGGCTTGGAGGGCATAATTAGAAACTTTGAAGAGAATAATTGATTTTGAAAAAAAATTTAAATAAAATATACAGGGGAGAAGACCCAACAGTAGATAGTACAAATTTCTAATATATGAAAATTACATTAAATTAAATAAGTTGTAATATAAAAGGATTTAGGTAACTAATTGCTCATTTTCTTCATATGTAGATTTCAAATTTCGCGCTCTTTTAAGCTTATACGTTATGTTAGGTCTATAGCAGAAAGGAATTATGCCAATTTTTTGTTCCCAGTCGACAAAGAATGTCAAATGAATCTCAATTCGCCTAATATTTTGTTTAAATATTAAATATTACAGTGTGTTTTCTTAACGAATCGATTATATTTGCAAGAATACTTGTGAATAAATGTGATTAGGGGTAAATACTTGTTTTACAGCTTATATATATTAAATTAAAAGCGATTATCTACTGTTGGAAGGACGCTTTCAATATGTCGTATATTTTGACTGTGTAGTAAAAACATTAAAACTAGATAAATATCCAACTTTATGGTCAACTTGACTATTGCATTGCTTAATTAAAGATATTATCTTTATTTTAATAAAAATTTTATTAATTACTTCAGTCTAAAGTCATTTGACGTGTTAGAATTTTTCACTGTCTACAACTCTTGGGCGGTCTCCTCTAATTATTTCAGGATGAGGTTATTAATAAAATGCTTACCGTTAAAATGAAGCTAATAAACATATTCAAGTAAATAATGTAGAAGCAAAATGAGCCTACAATTAATCTCTTCTTCATTTTAAATACTTTTTTAACACGATAAACAATCACGTAAAAAGGAATCTCCTGCCTCTTGTGTATCAACTAATTTATTTATAGACCTGTTCGAGACTGAAAGTAATTTTTGCCTTCAAAATGTCGTTTTATAAAGAATTTTTTTATTTTGCTGAAAATTTTTTTTTTTTGGATTTTATAAAGATTTTAAGTTTAAAACTGGGAAACTTCGTTTCTACAAAATTTAGGGAGGAAAATCTTTAAAGTGTTGAAACTTTATAAGTAATTAAGATAATTTATTTTTTCTTCTTGCATCTGAAAGGGCTTTTGTTCGTCTTTCCAAATCCATTGGAAAAATTAAAAAATAACAAAATGGCGGTCATTTTACTAAAAAACTTAAAATTGAATTTACTCAAAAACCCCACCTTTTTTTTTGCTCAAAATTTTTTTGGGAATTGTGGTCATAGGGAGAAATATTTTCCATAAGAATTTAACTTGTGCCCGATTATGGTACAAGAGAAAATTTTTTTTTTTTTTTTTTTTAAACAAAAACATCATTTCTTTCAAGAAATACACTGGATATGAAAAAATTTTTAAAATAAAAGTTGTTTGTCTTTAAAAAATCTAAAATAATGTCTTGTGTCATTTTTCTCTATTTTGCGTTTTTTCAGTGAATTTTGAAAAAAATCGATAAAACTCTCTGTTGTTAAACTCTTTTGAACTTTAAACAAAAATAATGATGACATTTCCATGCAAACTCATGTAACTATTACCTTTGATTTTTTCAAAAATATTATATAACTCATTAACGTCTCAATATTTATACTCGCTATTACTTTATTGAACACAAAAATTGTCAACAATTGTAACTTTAGTGACAGCAAAGATAACTAACTATTTATAAGTCAATGTGGAAGAAAAAATTTTTAAATCAAAAAAATATTGATACCGACATTAAAAACGCAACAAATGTGAGCGTTTAATCAATTTTTTTCATAATTGACTGAAAAAACGCAAAATAGAGAAAAATGACACAATTAGATTTTTTAAAGACAAACAACTTTTATTTTAAAAATGTTTTCATATCTAGTGTATTTCTTGAAAAAAATGATGTTTTTCTTTTTGAAAAGAAAAAAAAAAAAAAAAATTCTCTTGTACCATAATCGGGCACAAGTTAAATTCTTATGGAAAATATTTCTCCCTATGACCACAATTCCCAAAAAAATTTTGAGCAAAAAAAAAGGTGGGGTTTTTGAGTAAATTCAATTTTAAGTTTTTTAGTAAAATGACCGCCATTTTATTATTTTTTAATATTTTTTTAATTTTTCCAATGGATTTGGAAAGACGAACAAAAGCCCTTTCAGATGCAAGAAGAAAAAATAAATTATCTTAATTACTTATAAATTTTCAACACTTTAAAGATTTTTCCTCCTAAATTTTGTAGAAACGAAGTTTCCCACTTTTAAACTTAAAATCCTTATAAAATCCAAAAAAAAATTTTCAGCAAAATAAAAAAATACGTGTCGTCTAAAATTCTTTATAAAACGACATTTTGAAGGCCAAAATTACTTTCAGTCCCGAACAGGTCTAGCCTGCCTGATTTGAAATGAATTCGGTCATAAGCGTTTTCTAAATTTTGTTTATTGATAATAAATTGATTCTGGCAATTTTATATGCAAGAATTCAAGCTAAATTAAAAAGTTTTTCGAATGGAAAAAAATGCCTTAAAAACATAACCTCAACTTCTGACATTTGTTGTGCCGCGTTTCTGAAATGGATTATCTATACTGTTGATTATCTTGATTAATTGATTATCTACTGTTAGGAAATAATTTTGATTTATAAAAAGTGTTAAAATATTTATAAATAAATTTATTTAATCTTTTCAAATTTAGCATACTTGAAGCTTAGATTAACTGAATTTTTAGTCAATGCAAATCTGAATTGATTAAATAGTGGTTTAAAAGTTTTATAAATTTGATAAAATATGAATAAATTTTAAATAGGTGAATAAAATTGAATAATTGATAATCTCTACTGCCTATTGCAATTGAGTCAGAATTCGTGAAATTAGCACGCATAGAAAAAACAGATTTTTCTTTTTTATCGAAATATTGAAAAAATTATCATGTTAAATTCTAAAAATGTTTCTACCAAACGAAAAATTTTTTTAAATTTTTTACAAAAGTTATTGCCAAATGAAAATTTTAAACGCTTTTTAAATAAAAGCTTATATATCTTAAACGAGTTTTCCGATTTAAGTGTACCTTGGATAGAATCAAAAGGCATCCACTTACAGTTCGAAAATTTAAAAAAAATTAAATTTTTCATAATTTGTTTATAAATTGCTTATAAACAATTAATTCTTTTGACTGTTCTGGACCTTTTTAAAATCGAGAAAATATATTAAAAATAAATACACTTAAAACTCTAAGAAATCAAAATCCAATGAGAAAATTGACGAGGGATTATTTTTTAGGGGCATTCCATGAGAATTAAGATAGTTTTTGCTTATACCACGTCATTTGGTAGTATTTTAGGTGCTAAATAAGAGATTAAAAATGTTGCAAAATAATTTGGCATACTTATTTAGCACTTAGAGTACTAAAGAAAAACAGAAAACTAAAAAATAATATCTATTTTCAATGGAACGAATTTCTTATGGAATGCCCCTAAAAAATAATCGCTCGTCAATTTTCTCATTGGATTTCGATTTCTTAGAGTTTTAAGTGTATATTTTAATATCTTTTCCCGATTTTTAAAAGGACCAGAACATTGAACAAAATTAATTGTTTATAAACAATTTATAAACGAATTATAAAAAAAAATATTTTTTTTAAATCTTTGAAATGTAAGTGGAAGTCTGTTTTATGACTTTTGATTCTATCCAAGGTACACTTGAATTGAAAAACCCATTTAAGCTTTTCTTTAAAAAGTTTTTAAAACTTTCATTTTGCAATAACTTTTGTAAACAAAATTTTAAAAATGTTAATCTTGCAATAAACTTTGTAAAAAATGTTTAACATTTTTTTCGTTTGGTGAAAATGTTTTTATGATCAAACATAATAATTTTCTGAATATTTCGATAAAAAAAAGATCTTATTTTTTTTATGCTGACGAATTCTGACCCAATTCAAGGATTTATTTTGAAATTCGAGGTGATTTCAAGATTTTACAGAGATTTTAAAAAAGTTTAAGGAGATTTGAAGTTTTTTAAAGTCGCCGAACACCCTGAGAAATTGGTAATTTTGAAATCCTCATTTAATCTTTAATTTAAAAAAGTAATTTACCGAATATCCAGAAGAGTACAGAGGTGGTGTGGTGACTGGCCTTAAAGAAAATCTCCTAGATTTCGTGATTGGCGGTTGAGCGTAACTTTTTCTAGAATAAATTGGACTCGAGGATCCAGAGTTATCAACAGTCCTCAATGAAAATCGCCTGGAAGCAGCATTCTGAGCGGCTGTGATTGTATTCTGTTGACTCTGACTCGTGGAAGAAAGATCTGAATGCTGTGAAAAGAGTGTGAACAAACTCGGCAGCCTGGGAGGACTTTGAATACCTGTTCCCATTTTTCTTTGAGGTTTCGCGGAGTAATCATCAGCACCAACTCTTGAAAGAGCCCTGAAGAAATCGGCTAATGTCGTCTCCTCTAAAAGTCCTCCTAATCCTGAATTTCCAGCTCCAGTGTGAGTAAAGTAAGGACGATTTGTGGAAGTCCTTGAAGAGGTTTGTCTAATCATCTGTGACTGTAAAGTTTCTCTGTCACGTTCATCAATCTCTCCAACTGACACTGTACTTCTGCTGCAAGTTTCTGAAGTTTTTTTATTAGATAAGCCTCGCATCCACCTGGGAAGAAAGCTTTTTTGGACGGATTTTGGTAAAGCTAAAGAGGGTAACTTAGATTTAATGTCTTTAACGATAGGCACTCGGGATTTACGGGTTTTCATTATCTCCTGGATCTTTCTGGAAGCTGCTGGTCCTGACCAAGTCCACTCTTCATTCTCCCGAAGATAACTTGTGTCTGGCTTCTCCAATCTGACCTCACTACAAGCTCTAGATCTTGGCTTAGGGAAAGGAATTTTATCCTCTCCAATTCTCCACTCATTGTTTTGCCAAGGAGCTTCACTGGCAAGAATTTCCTTTTCACTGAAACCCTGAACTCCTTCCTTCAGCTCTGGTTCATCATCATCCTCGGGGGGCGGAATGTAACCTAAAATATTAACGAGACGAGCTAAAAGTTCCGCCGGTTGAACCATAGCGTGAGCTGCAAACGTTGCCTTCTTATCGATTCGCTGAAGATCTGTTTCGGACACAACTCTTGCCACTCGAATCTAAAAAAAATAAAGAAATTAATATTTCTGGTAAAATTATTATTCAAGGCAGTGGCGTAACTGTTAAGGGGCAAAGTGGATAATTTTGAACTCCCTACCACCTCTTATTACGTAGGGTTTAAAAAATTAAGTAAAAATTTAAAGTTACTTATTTATGTTTTATAGGGTAAATGCGGGTAATTTCGGACAGTACCGATAGTCGGACACTTTCTGTTTTGAAGTTAAATAAATAATTATTTACTGTCGGAATCTTCTCACAAAGTTATTTTATCAAATTTGTCAGAATTATAGAATATAAAAATTACCTGCAACGCCCTCTAGTGATTTTTAAATTAGTTAAAATGCAACAATAATTTACTCAACCGCGATGTTTTGACATTTTGTCTAATTTCTTATTCCAGCCGTTAAGGATGTAGAGATTTTTATTAGTACGAAATAAGGTTTTTTAGGTTGTAATTATGTTTGAAAATGTTACAAAGTGATTATGAAAACTCTAATTTTATGTTTAAAAGTGAAAATAACATTAAAACGACTTTAAATTTACAAATAATTGACGTAATTGACGTGTCCGACTTAACCTGTCAGATTTTAGAGTGTTTGTTGTATAGTCGGACACTATATTACTTGTATTGTATCTCGTATTATTTTAGATGCTGAAAAAGTAAATACCATAAAAACAACTACTTATAACCTATAAATTTGTTAACTTTCTAACATTTTCTGCATCAAAAGAAAAATAACCTAAAATTTGATTTTATACGAATTCCTCCTTTTCACTGAAGGATCACAACAGAACTTGACAGATTGTCTTCAAAATGCCATAGAGAGGTATACAATTTTAAAACATAAAAAACTTTCTTTTTTTATTTAAGATTCACCACATGGGTTTACAAATTAAAATCGTGCTGCCTGAGGATTATTTCTGTAACTGAATTTGATAGATTTTATAACATAAAAGCAAGAAATATTTTATTATTTTAAAAAAGAAAAATGTCCGACTACTGATACAGTTGTGTCCGACTTTACAAGCAAGTGTCCGACTACTGCTGATATTCTGATTTTTTATTAAAATAGCTATATTTTATTAAATATTGACATGTTTGTAGCAAATTTATATAAAAATTAATCATGGATGACTCATTTAACGATTCATGCAAAGCAATATGTTAAAATACTTTTCAATTTTAAGAAAAATATCATTATTTAAGATCGAATTCTTAAGTGTCCGACTACCCCCGCATTTACCCTACTTGATAAATTTTATAATCATTTTTACATTTAAAATTATTTGTAGAACTGCCCTCAAATTTCAAAATATTCAAAATATATATTCTTGTGTAAAAAATTCTTTGCTCCCCCACGCACATAATAAATATCTGCAAGATTTTGATGCACCCTTCCCCCCTCTCACTCTTACGTAATTTCTACAAGGACCCTATAATTTTTAAAAATAACTTTATATAAATAAATAAATATTTATTCAGGACAAAATTTATAAAATTTAAGAACTAAAAAAAATTGCAAAGAATAATTGAATTTAAACAAAACAATAGCCAATTTTCCAAATTAATTGAAAAAGAATAATAAAATCAATTTAAAATTGAGGAAGAATTAATTAAAGAGAAATAATTAAAAACTTTTTGAAAATTATGAAAAAAAAAAGAAAGTGATTAAAAATTGAAGAAAATAATATAAATAATTGAATGAAATAATTAAAATGTCAGATAAATAGTTTAAAATTTTAGAAATTATAAAAAATGAAAAAACTTGTAGGAAATAAATTTTGGAAAATAATTGAAATATGATACAAACAATGATAAGTTCTAAAAAATGAATAAAATTTGAGTAAAATAATTGAAATATTACAGAATTTTTCTTAAATAAAAAAATTGAAATTTGAGAAAAATACATAAAGATCTTAAAAATTAATTGAAAAAAATGAGAATAACTAAAAATTGGAGACAAGGATTGAAGAAAGCTACAAATAATTGAAATTTACGATAATTAATAAAATTTTTGGAAATTATAAAAGAAATAAAAAAAATTTTAAATTGAAGGAAATAAATTATGGAAAATAATTAATAAATGTTTTTAAAATTTGAAACTTGAAGAAAATAATTAAAATATGATACAAACAATGATAAGTTCTAAAAAATAAATGACATTTGAGTAAAATAATTTAAATATTACAGAATTTTTCTTAAATAAAAATAAAATAATTGGAATTTAAGAAAAATACATAAAGTTCTTAGAAATTAATTGAAAAAAATGAGAATCTAAAAATTTGAGATAAAAATTAAAGAAAGCTAAAAATAATAGAAATTTACGATAATTAATAAAAAAAATTTTGAATTATGAAGCAAATGAATAAAATTGAAAATTGAAAGAAATAAATTATGGAAAATAATTAATAAATGTTTTTAAAATTTGAAACTTGAAGAAAATAATTAAAATATGATACAAACAATGATAAGTTCTAAAAAATAAATGACATTTGAGTAAAATAATTTAAATATTTCAGAATTTTTCTTAAATAAAAATAAAATAATTGGAATTTAAGAAAAATACATAAAGTTCTTAGAAATTAATTGAAAAAAATGAGAATCTAAAAATTTGAGATAAAAATTAAAGAAAGCTAAAAATAATAGAAATTTACGATAATTAATAAAAAAAATTTTGAATTATGAAGCAAATGAATAAAATTGAAAATTGAAAGAAATAAATTATGGAAAATAATTGAAAAATGATTTTAAAATTTGTAACTTGAAGAAAATAATTGGAATATTATACAAACAATGATCAGTTCTAAAAATAAATGACATTTGAGTGAAATAATTAAAAAAATACAGAATTTTTTTTAAATAAAAATAAAATAATTGATACTTGAGAAAAATACATGAAGATCTTAGAAAATAATTGTAAAAATGAGAATAACTAAACATTGGAGATAAGAATTAAACAAAGCTAAAAATAATTAAAATTTACGATAATTAATAAAAAAATTTGGAATTTCTGAAAACAAATGAAATGATTAAAAATTAATAAAAATAATACACAAATTTTAGAAAAATACTTAAAAATAAGTAAATAATTTTATAAAATGAGAATAATAATTAACAATCGAGAAAAATAATTGAAAAATGTTAAAATTAATTCATAATTGGAAAAATAATTAAAATATGATGAAAAACATTTAAGATTGAGAAAAAAAATTTAAATATGATGAAAATAATTTAAATGTGAAAAATTGACAACAGTAAATAAAATTTCAGAGAAATAATTGAAAAAATCATAGAATATGTTTGAAAAAAGAAAATAATTACAAAATTACTTAAAAAATTTAAATTCAAAAGAATAATTAAAAAATCGCAAATATAATTGAAAATTGATGAAAATGATCGAAATTTAAAATAAATAATTGATAATTTTGAAAATTTTATGCCAAAATAATGAAAATAATTAAAAATTGAAGAAAGTAATAGAAACATTTCAGAATTTACTATTAAGCAAAAGAAAATAATTGAAAAATCGTTTAAAACATGAAAAATTGATGACAATGATGTAAATTTGAGATAATAACTAAAAATTTAGGAAATTAATTGAAAAAGAATAAAAATATTAAAATGTGTAGAAAATAATTTTAAAGTAATAGAAGGAATAATAAAAATTGAACAAAATAATTTAAAACTGAAATATGTATTTGAAAGTTCAGGAAATTAATTTAGAAATTATGAAAATAATTATAAATTGAAAATAATAATTGCAAAATGACAAAAATAATCGTAAATTAAAAAAATTAATTTAAATTTGAAATAAATGTAATATAACATTTAGGAATATATAATTAAATTGATTTAATGTCAATAATTGAAATTTTTTAGAAGGAAAATTGAAAATTTAGGGAAACAATTTAAAAATAATTAAAAATTGCAGAAAATAATTCAAAAATGATAAAAATAGTCAAAAAACTGTTATTTAAGTAATTGAAATTATAATAGAAAAGAATGATTAGAAAATGAAGAAATTTTTAAATCACTTCAAATTTAGTATATTTAAAACGTTGATTAATTAATTAAACTTTTAATCAATGGAAGTGCACATTATTTGAAATTTAAAGAAAATAAAATTGCTATAAATTTAAAATTTGAGAACATTTTAAAAAGGTGAAATATGATTTAAAATTTTAAGAGAAAAAAACATCTAAAGACAAATGTCAGGTGTCCTAGTTACGCCACTGATTCAAGGAAAACATAAATGTTCCAATATCAAATTGGTTTTTTCTGTCTTTAAATGTTTTTACAATTAGAATCGAAATCATTTTTTTACTTAAAAAAGTACTTTTACATTTTGTCTCACCATTGGAGGAACTTCACTATTGGCTCTTCTTCTAGGATGAGGAGGCTCAAGAAACTCTAGTCCTCCATAAATAAGTTGCCTTAAATCAGGAAAACTGTTGCTTCTCGAGAATTTAGGAGTTGGTACATCATAATCGTATTCATCCACGTAAACTCTCTGGAAAAAAAATATAATTTTGTGGTTTTTCGAATTTATCCACTCATGATCATTATTAAGGAAAAAAACTCACCTTCACTTTAGATAACTGCAGTTCATTAAAGACCCTTCTGAGATAATTGATTTCTTTATTAAATTCGTTCCAGATTTTGCTCTGAGTGAGTTTGAGATTCAGGGCCAGTTTGTGCTCAATTCTCGCAAACTTTTTGCTCCGCATTCCTCGAGCAATAAAGGTCATGATCATGGCAATGTAACCCAATCCAAACGAAATCCAACAAATTAAGAAGATCTTATATAAAATAAAATAGACTCCACTTCCTTTTGTGTTGTCTTGACCTAGAAAAATTCATCAAAAGTAAGATTAATATATTTAGATAAGTTTATATAATATTCTTTAATACTTAGGAATTTATTTTTTAATCATTACTAATTAAATATCTACTACTTACATCAAAAAATCATCTAGAGATTGCAAGAATAAGATCAAATTCATTTATTAGTTGTCAGTGAGGAAAAATACAAAATAAAATAAAAACCAAACTAAATCAAATAAAATATTGATAAATCGTCTTATTTACTGTCTTCAATTTTTATAATATAATATCTTTTATCCGAAAAAGTAAAACTTTTTATTTATTGAATTATAAAATAATAAGCACACAAAAAAATCATTAAACTTGACATTAAATTAAAAATCAAAATGTGCAAGACTTCCGAGAAAAAATTATATTAACTATTAATAAATAATAATTAATAAGGACTTTTAATTTTTTCCCGAATTCTGTCTTTACCCAAAATTAAACATTCAAATATTGTAAATAAGGAATTATTACTGCAAATTCAAAAGTGGAATTTTTTTCGAACCTGCTACGTAATCTCCAAAACCTATGGTTGTTAAAGTAACAAATGCATAGTAAACAGCCTCGTCATAAGACCAACCCTCGTAGTGAGAAAAAAGGAAAGCTGGGAAAAAAATAAACATAACAAATCCTGGTAAGAGATATACGAAAATCTGCATAGCGAGTCCTGCTCTTCTATTTTCCAAGGGTTTTACTTTTTTCTCGCAAACAGCTTGGTCGTATTGATATGATTTATATTTCTTGTGAGCTCTGACGAAGACCTGTCCAAAAAATTCACCCAATTGTGAGAGCAAGATTCCATTCATCGGTATTCCAATAAGAGCGTATAATATCATTAAAACTCGACCCAACATATTGGTTGGTGCCAAATTTCCATATCCTGAAATTATAAAACAATATTAAAAATGTACTAATAAATTTTAATTCAGAAATTAATAATTAATCTGAAAAATAACGATAATAAATTGACAGTTGAAAACAAAATTCGAAAAATGGCTACATAATTACACAATTGAAAAAAAGGATTTACAAAATTAAATAAATATTAAATTTAAACAAAATAGTAGAAAAATTAAAGGAATAACTCTTGGAAATAATTGCAAATTGAACAACTGGATTGAAAAACGAAAAAAACAATTGAAATTGAAGAAAATAATAAAAAATTGAGGAAACAAATTGAAAGAATTGAATTAAAATTTGAAAAAAGAATTGATAATTGAAATCAAAATTAAAAATACGGCTAGATTAATACACAACCGAACAAATAATTTTAAAAATCAAAGAATAATTATAAAATTTTAAGATAATAATTGAAAATTGAGGAAAATAATTAATAATTAAAGGAAATAATTTAAAAATGACGAGAATAATTGACAAATTTAAGAAAATATGTGAAAAATGATGAAAGTAATTGTCAATTAAAAACAAAATTCAAATAATGACTATAGATTAAGAGACAACTAAAAAAATAATTGAAAAAATTAAACAAGAAATATGAAATTTAAAGAAAATAATTGCAAATTGAAAAATTAAGAAAATTATAGGAATAATTGTTAAAAATAATAATTTTAATAACTGGATTGAAAATCGAAAAAAAAAACAATTGAAAATTGAGAAATGCAATTAAAAAAGAAAATAAAAATTGGATGGAATTAAAAATTAAAGAAAATAATTGAACAATTGTATTTAAAATTAAAGAAACTTGATGATAACCAAAAAAAAAATAATAGAGGCAAGGCAATCATTTTTTAATATTAAAGAAAATAATTAAAAAGCAGTATTTAAATTTGAAGAAAATAACTGAGAATTAAAAAAAATAGTTTTAGAATTGAATAATTGAGTTAAAATTTTAAAACAATTTTTATGAGTGAAAAAAATAATTGAAAAAATACGAAAATTATTTAATATTGAGAAATTAATTGATATTCGATGAAAATAATTGAAAATTAAAGAAAATATTTGATAATTGAAGAAAATAATTAAAAATTGAAGAAATAAATTGTAAATTAAAAAATTAAATGGAAATTTTAAGAAAATAATTGATAATTAAATGAAAAATTACAATTTGATGAAAATAATTAAATATTGAAGAAAATAATTAACTATTCAAAAAAATAATTAACAATTGAGAAAAATAATACAATTAAAAATTGAAGAAAATAATTAAAAATTAAATAAATAAATTGAAGATTAAAGAATTAAATTGAAATTTTAAGCAAATATGGGATAATTGAAAGAAACATTACAAAATGACTAAAATAAAAAAAGTAGAAACTCTTTTCAAAAAAGTTAAATATTTACGGACATTATTTTTAAATTAAAAAAATAAATATGAAGATTTAGTAAAATACATTACTAAAGAAAACAATTTTTTAAAATTAGAATAATTACAGAATTTTTTTAAAAATTAAAGAAAAAACAAATGAGTAAAATTTTAGAAAAAATTAAAAAATGTTAAAAGAAAAAAAATTCTATGAAATAGAAAAACGATGTTAAAATGAGAATATTTAGTACAAAATTAGATTTACATAATATAAAATAAAAAAAAATCTTCAAAAAAGTAGAGAATTTGAGAAATTTAAAAAATGTAAATAAAAGTATTTAATAAATGTTTTCAAAAATTCGAAATTACAAGATAGAAATTAAACAATTTAAAAGAAAGACAAATTTTTCTAAAAAATAGAAAAATGATGACGAAAATTGGAAAATAAATTAAAATGCAAGGAAGGGAAAAATTGTGAAAAATTAAATAAATAGGAAGAAAATGGAGAAATCTTCTTTTTAATCTAAAAATCTACAAAATTGAATAAATTCACAAAAAAAAATGAGCGTATTTATTTTTAAAAATGTGGAAATAATTAAAAAAATAAAAGAAATAAAAAGTTCAGTATAATAAAATTGTGTAAAATAATATGGAATAACTTATAAAAAGAATAAAATTAAAGAAAATTCTAAAATAAAAAGATATACAAAAAAAAATCAAAAGTAAAAGAAGAAAAAATCTTTAAAATTTGTAAAAATAAGAAAAAATAATATAAAATTCGAACAGTTTTGAAAAAGTGAAATCTCTTAGAAATTTTTAAAGAAATAAAAAAGAGGATTATTGTGAGTATTAATAACCTTAAACTAAAAAATGACTGTTCCCATAAATAAAACCTTTATTAAAATTAATTTCATCAATTCATTTCGAAAGATCCAGTTGTACATTTTC
Organism: Ganaspis brasiliensis; assembly: GCA_037103525.1. Classification (NCBI taxonomy): domain Eukaryota; kingdom Metazoa; phylum Arthropoda; class Insecta; order Hymenoptera; family Figitidae; genus Ganaspis; species Ganaspis brasiliensis. The sequence continues at coordinate 2,062,920 of JAZKLR010000055.1, read as the reverse complement.
TAGAAAAAATTAAGATTAGCTAATTTTCTTTCAATTCAATGAACAACTGCAATATTCATTCAATTTTCTGACAAATAACAGCCCATTTTTCTCGTTAAAATATTCTCTACAATTTTATTTGGTGGGTTTTGTTAAATAATAAATTGTCTAAAAGTTAAAAAACAAATAAAATTTGTTCTTTACGTCTTTTTTAAACAGAATATTATTTAACAAAATCTAACAAATAAAATTCTGGAGAATGTTTCAAGGAGAAAAATGGGTTATTATTTGTCAGAATTGGACAAAAATTGCAACTTCAATAAATTTAAAGAAAAAAAAGTGAAATGTTAAATAATTATTATTTGATAACAAATGTTAGCTTATTCTAATTTTTTCTGAGAAATTTACAACTGGATCTTTCAAAATTTGGAGAAATTAATTTGAATATTTTGTTGTTGTGAAAAACGACTTTTTATAGTTTGAGGTTATGTAAATGGAAAGAACTTCCATAAAAGTTTCAATAAATTGGAATATATAAGTAATTGATATTTGGAATTTATTAAAATTATAATGACTTATATAGATATAAAAATTTGATATATTATACTATTTTTTGCTATCTACATACCAAAAATTTTTAGATCGTAGCTATTTTGATTAGCATAAATTTTTAAATTTTATAAAGAAAAAAATATTGAAATTTTCAGGATTTATTCAGAAATTTCTGGTTTTTTTTATGGTTAGTCATTTTTTACAATCAGTATTAGATATCCGGAAAATTGTGAAGTTTTTTTTTTATTTACATCATAATTTCAATGCAAATACACCGATATGATTAAAATCAATTACAGCCTTAATTAGTACTAAGTATTATATTATAATAGCAGCAAAAAATCAAAATTTGACAAAATTAAATTTCTATCGTTTAGACTTTAGGTGAATTAAATTTAGAGTCGATTAAAATTTCAATTTTCGAAATTCTCTAAAAAATGCCATTTTTGCTCACCAATTGTGCTGACAACTGTGTAGGCAAAATAAAAACTGTTGTAAAAATCCCATTTTGATGGATCAATTTCACCGTCTGAATAATTGTGAAAAGATTTTCCACAGTAATTGCTCAATTTCTTCAAAATCAATTTATGATCTTCTTCTGAATTGCTTGGCACATAATGTTGATGTAGCAAAGCTGTAAATAAAAATTAAAAATTTAGACAGTTGCAATTTTTCGCAGTAGTTTCTAAAACTATGAATTAAAAATTATTCTCAGACAACATTCTTGTTTTAATTATGGTTATAAAAATGAATCAGATTAATTTCTGGTTTTCAACAAGCATTCCACTTGCAAATTTTTCAGATTAGTTTCAATACAAAACTCGTTAATCAACTGTTGGATTAAAATGATCGCAAATGAAATTAAAATCACGTGTAGAATATGTATCGCAAGATTTTTTTCTACTTAAAAGCAAAAAAAGGAAAAGGTGTCATTAAATTTGTAAAAATTAGTTACAGTAGTAGATATTTAGTAAAGAGAAATTTAAAATATTAGTCGTTTATTTTATAGAATAAGAATAAGATAAAAAAAAAATTACAATTTTAAAAAACCATAAAAATGAATTTTTTCCTGTTTCCTCTTGTTGTTAAAAACATAGCAATAAGGAAACAAGATTACTGAGAATGAAGACTACTTCAAAATGCAAGGGACTTTTTTCTGAATCAGAAGAATCATTCACATGAATTATGTTTATAAGTTCTTGACGTCAAAAATGAATACTGTAAAGTGTGACTCAAATCTCGTCAATAAAAATACACCTTAGGTGATTATTTAATTTACAGATATTTAATTTATTTGACATGATTGTTGAGTTGATTCTGTGACTTATTTTGGAAAAAGTCTATCTTCCAGACAATGACAAGTGTCATTATCTTATCAGTATTAATATTTACCAATTTCATTGCTAGTTTGTTCAATTGGTCACTTAAAAAATAGACAAGTGTAAGTGACAGAACAGAAACATCAAACAAGTCTTGCAAAAAAAAAAAAAAAAAAAGGAGTTTCTTCCTTAATAGTACAATTTTCTCTTCCTTTACATAATTGGTAATAGCAGACGTGTCAACAAATAAGTCAATTTAAAATTAATGACAATGATTACAGCGTTTAAAAAACCTGAATAAATAATGTTGATGTTATAAAAATTTATTCCCGCACGTGCAAAGAAAAGAAATTCTCGTTTTATCATTGTAATTAATCTTCGTTAACAAAAATGTGAAACAATTCGGCTTTCTTACAAAATTGAGATTTTAGGGAATAAAAATGAGGATTTAAGACTTTCGCAATTTGTTTGCTTGCCTTGGATCTAGTTTGTCAATTTATTTCACCTGAGTTCAAGGAAATGTGTTCCTTTAAAAAAAAAAGAGAATAAAAAAAGCGGATATAATTATATATAAATTGTACATTTTGTCTGAAAAGTGTAGATAATCATTAAACTTATTATTGACACTTGTAAGCGCGAAATTAATACTAAATTGATTAATACACAAAACAAATCTTATTATGTAATATAATGACTTTCCAAAAAGAATAATAATAATTGATGATATGTCTATTGAACACAATGTCGATGATAAGAATATTTTTAAATTGATTAATCCTTAAGATCTTGAGTTTGCAATTTTGATACAGAAATTATTTATCTGGCACTTGGAGTAATTATATTTGTAAGTAACAATATTATCAGCTACTTATTGAATTAAAATAAAAATATTCAACTTCTAAAAATACTATAAATTTGACATTGAAATGGAAAAATTGATAAATTTGCGAAAAAGTAGAACAAATATAAAAGAAATAGAAAATAGAAAATGCAATAAATTGAAAATTAGAATTTATTATTCCTATTGTGTTTTACGGAAAAGAGTTGATATTCGAATTAAAGAGAATTTTATTTTATCAAAAGAGGAAGTGAAAAAGGGTGTGTGAAGTATTGTAATGAGGAAGTTGTGTGGGTTCATGGTCCTAGTAATTGATTCTGATCGAAATGAACATAGTCTGCAAGGTTTCAATGTCATAAATTGTTCTGAATCATGGGAGTGGTGCCATTATTTTTCGTCAAAGAGTCTTAATGACACTAACACTGGTTTCTGTACACTGTTCTCTAAACAAAACAAAACGGCATTGTGAAACTGTCACCAAACACAGTCTAGCCTTCCATTCTTTGAAATACTAAAGGCACTGTCATACATATTAAAATCCAAGAATTCTTCTTTCTATACCTATAACAAAACCATTTCCAAAATTTTAAAAAATGTTAAAAGTCGAAGACGAATCTAAACAATTATTAATAAAGAGAAACAATAAATAGAAAATAACGGAAACAGGAAATAAAAACTAACAGAAACAGGAAATAGAAAATAACGACAAAAAGACAGAAAAAGTAAATAAAAAAGAAAAGATGTAAATAAAAGAATAAAAAGACGCCATACAGTGGAAAGAAAAAATTGCCCGTGGACAAATTGGTTTTTAGCCTAAACATTTTAACCGAATTACAAATTTTTTTTTAAATTAAAGGTAATAATATTCTGCATAAAATGTACGTTTTTTGTTTTTTAACAAAAATTGTTAACAATTGTTTATTAAATGTTAAAATAAAAAAAATTATTTTTTGTACTTTAAACGTATATTGTTGCTTATTGTAGGCTAGGATTGAAGAAATAATAATTAAATTAATTGTTGCAATAGTCTAAGAATGTTTTTACGAAATAATTATATTGTTTAAAAATTTTTTCATTTTTTATTAACAAATAAGTGAACAAAAACAGATTTATTCAGATTATATACATTTAGCGATTTAATTTAACACAATTTAAAACATTTGTTATTTAAAAGTAATTATTAGTACTATTCAAGATTATAAACAATTAATTTGTTATATTGTAAACAATTTATATAAACAATTTATATCTCAAAGTTTCTTATAAAGTGATTTATGAAATTTAATTTGCAATATAAATTATTATAAAATAATGGTAATTTAAAATACTAATTCAAGTTCATTTTTTAATTTACACATTGTTTAAACAATGCTTGCTTAACAAATTTATAGTATCAAAATTTTTCGTTGTTTATAGCTTGTTCTTTTATAATATTTCAAAATATATACAATATTTTTTTAATTCTTCGTCAATTTCAACTAGGTTCATAATTAAAATTTATTATTAACAATTTTATAAACAATTTTAAAAATAATGTTCGAAAAAAAACTTTGAACTCTAAATGTGCGTCATTTTTTTCTTTAAATAACGATTATTAATAAGTAAAAGTCCGCTATTTCAATTTTTATTACTTGATAATATTTTTTAACATTTGTTTAAATAATGCTTAACTAACAAATACATAGTCTGAAAGTTTTTCGTTGTTTATAGCTTGTTCTATTAAAATATTTCAAAATATATACAATATTTTTTTAATTCTTCGTCAACTTTAACAAGCTTTTTAATTTAAAATTAATATAAACAATTCTATAAACAATTTTATAAACAATGTTAAAAAAAGTTTTCAATACAATTTGTGTCATCTTTTTTCTTCCGTTATAGATTTTTAATGAAAGACAAGTTAGTGCAGTTTTCATTACTTGATAGTAGTTTTAAACATTTATTTAAATAATGCTTAATTAACAAATTCCTAATCTTAAAGTTTTTTTTGTGGTTTAAAGCTCGTCCCTTTTAAATGTTTTCTTATATGCAGTGTACTATATTTTTTTAATTTCTTGTCAACTTTAACAAACCTTATAACTTAAAATTATTATTAACAATTTTGTAAACAATTTTATAAACAATTTTTAAGAAAAAAATCTAAAAAAATGTGGGTTATTTTTTTCGTCAATATTATAAACTATTAATAAAAGATAATTGTCGGTTAGTGTGTTTTACATTACTTGATAAAATTTTAAACATTTGTTTAAACTCTCCTTATTTAACAAATACAGATTCTGAATGTTTGTTATTGATTAAACCTGGTTTTTTAAACAATTAATCTCAAATATAAATTTTTTTTAAATAAGCAAATACATAATTCAAAGTTTTTCGTTGTTTGAAGCTTGTTTTTTTCAACATTTCTAATATGTACAATATTTTTTTTTACTTTTTCGACAATTAATTAACAAATGTTTAAAAATATTATCAATAATGAAAATCGGCCTAACTAAGAATTGTCTTTCATTAATAATCTATAAAAATTCAAGAAAAAAATGCCCCACATTGTATTAGCTTTTTTTCTAAAGAATTGTTTATAAAATTGTTTACAAAATTGTTAATAATAATTTAAAGTCATACTTGACTTGATTTTATGTTAAACTTGACAAGAAATTAAAATATATATAAAATATATATGTTTAAAAATGTTATCAAATAATGAAAATTGCAATAACAGACTATTGTCTTTTACCTATTAATAATCTTTATTTAAAGAAAAAAATTACGCGCATTGACTTCAAAGTTTTTTCTCAAACATTGTTTTCAAAATTGATTATAATATTGTTAATAATAATTTTTAAGTATAAAGCTAGTTAAAGTTGACAAAGAATTAAAAAAATATTTTAAAAGAACAAGCTATAAACAACGAAAAAACTTTGAGACAATGAATTTGTTTAGTAAGCATTGTTTAAAAATTATGTAAATTAAAAAATGAATTTGAAATTTTAGTATTTTAAATTATCAATTTGTAATAATAATTTATATTGCAAATTAAAATTCATCGATCACTTTATAAGATACTTTGAGATATAAATTGTTTACATAAAGAAAAATTCTCGAAAAAATTATAAAAATAAAATATTATATTTTGCATTTTTTTCATTAAGTTAAAGAAATTGATAAATTTATATTTAATGATTAAATTTAATAATTGATAGATGCTGCCTATTAATAGAAGAAGAAATTATTTCAATTTTAAATTAAACCTGCGGTTAATTGTTGAATTGTTTCTAAAACAGACTGACAAATATCACGAATAGTAAAATTGTAAATTTGTGATTCATTAAAGTTTTGCGGTGAGAGAACGCGAGTTGAATGGAAATTATGACCATCAGAGGAAGAAGCTGTTGAAATTATTAATTTGAATTCAGCATTATTTAAAGGTCAGAAATAAATCTCATTTTGAGATTTATTTTAAAAAAAAAAGGAAAAATATTAGTATGTTTAAAAAAAAACAATTTATTAGGTATTAATTTACAATATCTCAGGTATTTTAATTAAAAAAATTATTTTATTCTGATCTTAGACAATTTTTGTTTTTTATTTTAAAGTATGTCACACTACACTGACTTTTTTTTCCCAATATAAACACAATCGTCCCATTTTAAATCAAATCTGTAATTCTGATATTTTTGTAATGAAATTCTATTGATTTAAAACCGCTCGTTTGTTTTACATCAAGTATTTACTGTTCTATTTTCCTCTAAAGGTCTTATTCTGATGGTAAATATTTAAATGTCTCTTCTAATACATTTAACATTTCTTTTAAAGGGACTTTATCCTTTTTCAGGAGAGCTTCAATTACCTTTTAAAATATCATTTTTTATTTTATTCAAGTGACATAAGGTTTACTTTTAAAAAACAGATAAAACTTGAAGAAAATTGATTAAGATAATGAATAAGTTTTTGATAGAAAAAAAAAGTAAATAAAAAGCAAATGTGAGAATTTTCCTGTTCATATCACAACTATGTTAAAGATTTCCTTAATCAATTGATACGAAAAACATATCAGAAAAATATCTCAAGTGGAACTGGCAATCAAGATTATAATTTCATTAGTTAAATTTTATTCTATCAATCGAAAAAATCCCCCGACTGTTGTATTCAAACAAAATTTCTGAAAACATGTCTAAAAAGTCCAGTTTTCAAATTTCATCTCACGATTTCATTCTATATTTTGTAAATAAAAATAAAAACAACTTTCGGACAATTTATGTTTTGTGATTAAAAAATGTAGCATAAAACATTTTATCTGTTACTTTGAGTTTTTTAAATATATTTTAAATTGGTTAATATTCTCTGTAATTAGTCTTCAGATAATGAGAAAACTGATAACTAAATATTTTTTGAAAACTTGAAATAATGCCAGCATTTTTCAAATTCCATTCTGGATACAATTTATTTATTTATTTGTTTAATCCTTTTTCGTACAAAAGGTCCCAGCGGTCCTTAAAGGACCATTGTTGACAATTTAATCGAAAAATCTATTATATTTAAATCTATTTATCCGTTTTAAGTTTTCAATTTCGGAAATAATACTTTTTAAAACGAAAAAAATCTCAAATATGAAACATAAATGTTTCTGAAGTTCTGAACTTGTAAATAAACAAAAGTTTTCGAAAATTTCTTTTGTATTTTATTAAAAAAAACTCTGCTTCAGAGATCCAAGATTAAATAATTAATTTCTAATATATTATTTTGCTTTATTTAATTTTTCTTTAAAATAATACTAAAAAACATTGTTCCCGAGTGGGCTCATTAGCCCTAGGAACTCATTTTTAAATAAATAAATAATAAATAAAAAAAAATAATTCCATTACTTATATTCGAAAATTTTTTAAAATTTGCGAAAAATATTTGGTAATCATTTTTTCTGTAACTAAGAATTAATAGAGAATATGAATAAACCTCTTTAAAATATTGGGATTTATTTGTCTCAAACATAAGTGTAAATTAAGGAAATGGAACGGAAACTAATTTCAAGTACACAGAAAAGAAAATTAAGAAATAAAAATAAAACGAAATTTTATCAGTTTTAAAAATATTTCGAAAATGTAATTAGATGCCTAATTAGACAATTATAGACGCATAAGTCAATAACATGTGACCCACCGTGAATTTCGATGCGTTCATCTCGGGCCTTTTTGATATTTTCAATCTCAATGTTACTCTCGATATGGTAAAAGATCGAAGCGCCCAGAAGAAGGTAGGTCAAGAACAGCATCAACAGGACCATCCATTGCTTCTTGGACATGTTCCTCCGGAAGGTGAACAAGACCTTATTCAAAATGAGAAATTGTTGTAATTTTCCTCGAAGCGGCTCTTCCTCGAGGCCGATAAAACCTTCGTCACGAAATCATCATTGGGGGCGATTAAAACTCACAGTTTCAGTCACAATTGTTTCACCAACACTCTGGTCACTTGGACTGTCTAAGAGCTTTCGCGTGAAGACCTTTATCTCTGACGATGGCCTTTTAATGAGAACTTGTTATCTTTCCGATATTGTCTCCTGTATACTCTTATTAATAACCAACGGCCTTTTCGAATTAAAAATAAAAACAGGATTACTTCAGTAGCCCTCGCTTCTTGATAATCTTCTCCTTCAATTCTTTCTGCGAGCTTGCAAGTCCTTCCTGAAATTTACAAACACTTATTAATGATTCATAAAGGAAAATTTAGTTAATATTTGCAATCGAAATTAAAATAAATATTTTTTAAAGTAAGAGAGTTAAAACTTGATGAACTGAAAGGTAAAGAGATTAAAGTAAAGATTTTAAATAAAGGTGTCCAGCGAGTTTTGAAAAAACAATTTAAAGGCTTCTCAAGGTTTTCGAGGTAAAAAAATAAATTACATCAATATTACTTTTTAATGAGTGAGAGTATATTGTCAATCTGAAGAAAATAATTAGAAACTTTTAAGAAATGATTGAATTTGAAGAAAAGAAGAATGTAAATTAAAATGGAAGAAAGAAAGTGTAATTAAAACTTGGAAGAAACAATTAAAAATTCGAGAAATAAATAATAAAATTAAGGAAAATCATTGAAAACGTTGAAGTTAATATTTAAAAAAAAAAAAGAAATGAATGAAAATTAAGGAGAAGCGTTGAAAAATAAATACAATGATTTAAAAGAACGAAAAATAATATCTACATTACAAGAAAATAAATTAAAATTGTTTAAAATAATTGAAACAAAAATCAATATCTACAATTTGAAAAATGGAAGATTAAAACAACATTCGTATGTGGGAGAAATGATTGAAAATATTAAAGTAGGTAACTGAAATTTGCATTAATAACTAGAAATTGGAGAAATTAAATTGAAAAATGACCATAAAAAAAAGATTTATTTATTTATTTATATATATAACTAAAATTTCATACATAAAGATAATAATTAAGAAATGAGAAACAAATTTAATATTGAGAAAGTAAATGGAAATATAAAAAATATAATTGAAAATTGATGAATAAAACTTAAGAAATCGAAGAATATAACTGGAAGTAAAGAAGTTTATTTAAAATTGAAAATATAATTGAAAAAATTAAAGAACTTAATTGAAAAATAAGAAAGTTAAAAAAATTGAAAGTATAATTAAAACTTGGAGAAAACAATTAAAAACTTAAGAAATTAATTGAGGAAAACTGAAACTATTTTTAAATGACGAAGCTAATTAAAACTAATTGAACAAAATTGTGAATTTTAAAAAAGAATTGTAAATTGAATTGTAAAATTGAAGAATATAATTGTAATTTGAAGAAAATATTTTGAAATTGAGGAAAATAATTGATGGAAGAAATAAAAAATGAATGACAATAATTAGTTACTAAAGAAATTGATTTAATATTGAAGACAATAATTGAAAAAATTAAAGAACTTAATTGAAAATTTAGATAAAAAATTGTCAAAATTGATAACTATAAATTCAAATTTGAAAAACCGCTTCGAAATTAAAAAATGTAATTGAACATTAACGAAAATAATTAAAAATTTAGGAGAATCATTGAAAATATTGAAGTTAATATTTGAAAAAGAAGAAAATAATTGAAAATAGAAGTGGAATCGTTGAAAAATAAATAGTATCATTTAAAAATCGAAAAATAACATTGATATTTCAAAAAATAAATTAAATTGTTTAAAATAATTGAAAATATTAAAATAGATAATTGAAATTTGCATTAATAATTAGAAATTGGATAAATTAAAATGGAAAATGACCATTAAAAAATTAAATATAGTAGGTGATAAAGAAATGAGAAATAAGTTTAATATTAAAAAAATAAATGAAAATTTGAAAAGTATAATTAAAAATTTATGAATAAAACTTAAGAAATCGAAGAATATAGTTGGAAGTTGAGAAATTTTTAAATTGAAAAATAAAACTTTAAATTAAAAAATTTAATTAAACATTAACGAAAATAATTAAAAATTAACGAAAATAATTAATAATTAAGAAAAATCATTAAAAATATAAAAGTTAATATTTGAAAAAGAAGAAAATGATTGAGAATTGAAGAGAATCGTTGAAAAATAAATAGTAACATTTAAAAATTGAAAAAGAATATTAAAAATAACCATAAAAAATTAAAGATAATAATTTAGAAATGGAAAACAAATTTAATATTGAAAGAATAAATGAATAGTTGGAAAATTGATGAACAAAACTCAAGAAATTGAAGAATATATGTAATTGGAAAATTGAAGAATAAAATTGTAATTTTAAGAAAATATTTTGAAATTGAGGAAAATAATTGACGGAAGAAATAAAAAATGAATCACAATAATTGAGAAATAATTGAAAAATTAAAGAATGCAATTGAAATTTTAGGTAAAAATTTTAAGAATTGCAAAATAAAATTGAAACTTGAGAAACCATTTTGAAATTAAAATATATAATTGTAAATTAACGAAAATATTTAAAAATTAAGGAAAATCGATGGAAATATTGAATTTAATATTTGAAAAAGATGAAAATAATTGAAAAATGAAGAGAATAGTTGGAAAATAAATAGAATCATACAAAAATTGAAAAATAACATTGATATTTCAAAAAAATAAATTAAAATTATTGAAAATAATTGAAAATATTAAAATAGATTATTGAAATTTGCATTAATAATTAGAAATTAAAAAATGACCATAAAAAATTAAAGATAGTAATTAAGAAAAGAGAAATAAATTTAATTTAAAAAAATAAATGAACATATGAAAAATATAATTAAAAATTAATGAATAAAACCGAATCGTAGAATAAAATTGTAAGTTTGTATATATTTAATTTCATAGATGAGTAAAAAACCCTATGTAAGTTGAAAAATTTATTTAATATTGAAATATAATTGAAAAAATTGAAGAACTTAATTGAAAACTCAGGTAACAAATTTGAAAATTTGAAAAATAAAACTGAAAGTTGAACCACTTTGCAATTGAAATATATAATTGTACATTAATGAAAATAATTAAAAACTAAAGAAAAATCATTGGAAATATTGTGATTAATATTTGAAAAATAAGAATATAATTGAAAATTAAATAGAATCGTTGAAAAATAAATAGTAACATTTAAATATTGAAATTTCAAGAAAATAAATTAAAATTGTTTAAAATAATTAAAACAAAAAATAATGCAATTTGAAAATTGGAAAATTAAAGCATTATTTGTATATGAGAGAAAATAATTAAAAATATTAAAATAGACAATTGAAATTTGCATTAATAATTAGAAATTGAAGAAATTCAAATAAAAAATGACTGTAAAAAATTTAAAGTTAATAATTAAGAAATTTGAAACAAATTTAATATTGAAAGAATAAATGAAAATTTGGAAAATATAATTTAAAAATTGATTAACAAAACTCAAGAAATCGAAGAATATATGTAATTGGAAATTGAGAAATTTGTTTAAAATTGAAAATATAATTGAAAAAATTGATGAACATAATTGGAAATTAAGGAAATTAATTACATTTTTTTAAAATTATAATTAAAAATATTTAAAAATTGAAGAATATCTAACTAGCTTATATTAATACTCTTGTAATTATTCAATAAAATAATTGAATCAATAAAACAGTGTATTTTTAATATTGAAAGATGAACAAAATTGACAAAGTGACAAAATAATTTTAAAAATTGAAAAACATAATTGAAATTTGCAGAAAATAAATAAAATTTGAAGGAAACTAAAAAAAAATATTAAGAAATGACGAAGTGTGATAAAAAATAATAAAAATAACTGAGTATTGAAGAAATTAATTAAAAAATTTAATATCAGAATTGTAATTTGAAGAGAAGAAATTGTAATTTATGAAAATATTTGGAAAACAAAGAAAGAAATGGAAAATAGAAATAAATGAAAATATAGATTTAAGATTAAAGAAAATAATTAACAATTAAAGACACTAATTGAAAAAAAACAATAAAATTAAAGAAACTGATTGAGAAGTAACGGAAATAAGTAATAGTTGAAGTGAATAATTGAAAAATTATAAAAATAATTAAAAATTAAAAAAAATTTGAAATCATAATAAAAAAGAAATGAAATTTTTCAAATTTGCCAAAAATTGAAGAAATTTGTTAAAGTTAGTACATTTGAAGCTTGGATTAATTGAATTTTTAATCAAATTCGAATCGGTTGAAGTTTGAATAAATTGAAATTGTTATAAAAAAAAAATGACGAAAATTAATACGGAGAAAAAATTTGAATAAGTGATAATCTGTTATGCCAATTGTAATTTACAAATTTGTTTTAAAATTCAAGATGACTTGAAGGTTTACAAGGTCGCTGGACACCCTGTTAAAAAAGAATTGAAGCTGAAGAAGTGATCTGTTTCAAAGGAGTTTTTACTTTCAATTTTTGATGACACGGAGCAAACAACTGGTGAGAATTTTTTCATTTTACAGGATATGTGTTACGAAGGAGTTAAAACTGGATTGGTAGACGGGCCTCAAAAAATTTATTCTCTTCTGCTGATTTATCCTCGAGTCACGACAATTGACCTTGTTACAAATTGTTACCTCAGAGAATATATCAGTTAGCCGACTTCTTGGAAAAAAAAGGAGAAAAATAACAAAAAAGATTGCTTTCCCAATTACCAAAATTTCCATTCCTTGTTTAAGCTTTTTAATCCTATTTCATCATTTATCTGTTGAACTTCAATTTAATAAAAATAAAATTATTTTCCAATAAAATTATTACTAAATTAATTTTTGCCAAAAATTGGCGATATTTGAATCTACTTTCTATTCTTTTCCGCATCAGTTATTAAAAACTGCAATAAATCTTCATCTTATTGAATAACAGGTTCAAGTAATGACTCTAGTAGTTTTGTTTTTAATATTCTATTTTGCATAAGGTGCGTTTGCACGGTGAGACAAGTACAGAAATATTCTGTCAACTAGTAAAAAAAAAACGTTCGATAGAATAAATAAAGCGCATAAATGAATCAATTGACTTTAGAGAAAACGTCAAAAGTAGGTGATTTACGAGATGACGATGAGTAACGATGATCTTGTTTGACTACAAGTTATCTAGATCATATGTTTAAAACTCATGTTGTATTTTTTTTATTCATTTGTACCTCTTTGACAAACTTAACATCGACAAGTTATTCTTAACAGAGTTCTTCGTTCTCTTTTATCAAAAAACCGTTTTATCTTTTTAATACATCTCAAATATTTTCCAATTGAGATTAGTTTTGTAATCAGATTAAGAAACTATAACATTCTTTCTCTAATCCAAAAAAAAAAAAAAATTATTATATTCGCTACGAAAACTGGTTCTATTTGTTTACATTTATGTTATTTTAATTCTTTATTTTAAGAGACAGTAATAATAATAAATTTGCAATATAATAGAAATAACAATCTTTCAAATAAAAAATTTAATTAAATTTATTTCAAAAAATAACCTCAAAATGTCATACGCTTTTTTATGTAATTTATTTGTTATAATTTTTATCATGTAATTTCTATTTATTTATCATCGAACATATTCTTTATTAAGACCTAATGAGGAAATAAATTAAATAAATAAAAACTATTCAACTTATATTGAGGTGCAAAATTTAGTTATAAGGCCTCGTAAAAATTCCCAAAAAATATAAAATAATTTTATTTCTATTTGGTTCACAAATCTGTTAAAAACAGTTTCATTTCTCACTTGCAGTTAAAACTTCATTTTCAAAATTATACTAATATAATTTACGAACTTTTCTGACAGACAATAAATCATTTTTATTGCTAATTAGTTTAGTTACTATTTTTTAACAAGTTCTAAAAAAAATTTTATTAATTTTTCAAATTCGAAAATGCGTTTAAAAGGCATAAATTAAAATTTGATCGAGACAGAAAAGATTATCTGCACAAAAATAGTAGATTATGGCATTTAATATGTAAGAAAGCGAGTTTAAAATTTGTATTACTATACTTTTTGTTAGAGAACTCGGTAGTTCTATTAGTCTCATTTACACTAATTCACCTAATTGTTTGCCAAGCAAATCACGAGATACCTAAAAATATATTCATCTAATATCGAGCGGCCATGAAAAATCAGTTTATGCGATTTTTTGATTTCTGTTCTCAAAAAGGATACCGTTAAAATCTCAAAAGTTAAATTTTCACCTCTCCAAAATCTATCTTATTTATGATTTTTAAACAGAAATTGCAGATTAATTAAAACTTTATTCACTTGTAATCAGTTTTATTAAAAATTTTTTAAAATTTAATGTGGAGTTTTAATTGAAGATTTTTTAAAAAATAAAATAATATTGATTATAATTCGCGACATGGCACATCACTATTTATTAACACGACGCGAATCAATGTCCTAATATTTCGCAAAAGGAAATCACTTAAGAAATCGTCACGGTCGATTATTATGAAACAATTATGTCCGATAAATAATATGCAGAAGCGATCAATTTTACTTTAAATTCTCTAGTGAAAAAAATCGAGTTTTGATACTTTTAAATAATTTTTATTTATTTTTAAATAATTTGTATTGGTTTTGGACATCAACACCAGGGAAGATTTAACTGCAAAGAGGTTTACTACAAACGATCGTTAATTGTCTTATTTATTCCGACGCGTGAACTTCTCAAGAAAATTAATATTAATTAATCGTCGCTCAACTGACCGCAATTCTCATACAAATGAATTTAATTCAAAAAGAGATCAAAAAATTTTTTAAAAAAAGAAAAAAAACAAAAAGAGCGCAAACTAATAGTTTTGATAAAAATAATAAACAAAATAATTTAAAATAATAATGATAAGTGATAATGATAAAATAAAATTTAAAAAACACAATTTTACAATCATCTCCATTAATTGATTTTTTCTTTAATTTAATAAATTCAACAGTTGTTATAATTAAGATATGAGAATGAGACTTGTTATTGCTCTTTTTTTTCAGTACAATAATTGAAGGCTTACACGACTGTTATTTTATCAACAAATAGCTTATCTTTCTAGAAATGGTAGCTAATATAGTGACTAAAATACTCGAAAACATAAAATTTTTGTGTTTTTGGAAAATCGGTTCATGGTAACGAAATTAAAAATTATGATTCTAAGAATTGATAAATTGACAACTTTATTTTAGATTATTCGAGAGATTAAAATAAATTATAAACACGCTTTATGTTATGAAGGTCAATGCTATTGACAATTAATCAATCTAAGATTTTAATTAAAATTTGGATACTTTTAGAATCGTAAAGATTTCATGTCGCAATTTCTTAATTGTATGGTTGATTAAAGAGATATACTTTTCTATCTCGTTCATAAGACGACCCAGTTTGTGTACAGAAATCAGTGGGCATTAATACGAGGTTTATCCAGAGGCTTATCATCTTTATACACTGCCAGTTTGGCTTTTAAGATATGTGTCTAAGTATTTTTCTCCCAACTTGTTATTAAATTATTATAGAGAACAAGTTCATTATCAATTTGTTTTTCTAAAATTATGCCCTTCAGCATCCACATCTCTTGAGTTATTCTCTGTAGATAGTCTCAATAATTAAGTGTCCCACTTGAGTATAATTAAATAAATATTTTGAAGCTCTTTTTCGAGAACTTTCTTTTATTATTTTTCTCCTCTTTCTATCTCCTCTGAATCGGTTTTCAAAACGTAATTGTTTATAAAGATATAAAAAATAATAAAACATAAAGAGAAAGAAGAGAAAAAAATTAGAAACAACATGAAATTAATTTCCAATATTGTTTTAAAAGATCCGAGGAATTGAATAAACTGTGAGCAATTGGAGAAGCAATTTATGTGGAAAATCACTTTGTAACGATTGAATCAAAATAGAAATGTAATCAACAAACAATAGGAACGAGAGGGCATTACCGAGAAAAGAAATTCCGAAGATAAATAAATGTCTAAATGTCAATAAATATCGGTGAATGTTAATCTTACCTGCCTGTTATAAAGTGCATCAGCCTATAAGGATCAGGAATAATCATGAATCGACAGTAAATCTCTATCGATCTTTTCTGTCAAGATCCTTCACTCTCAATTGTTAATCAAGGTGGAAATTTAAGAAACAAAAACCCCGTGGGAATGGCACACGTGGTCGCAGTGAAGATCGTAACTGTGACATCTTCACTTTCGGCCATAAACAGTCTTCAAATATACTCAATTCGAAAGGATACGATGTCGGCGAATTTTAAGGCCCGACATCGAAACCATGTGCTTGGGCACTTAGCCGAACGAAGACTATTCGCGCTCTGTATTCCATCGAGGAAGGTCTTCCGGATGGTGGGAGAACGGGAAGCCGGAACTTCTGCATCCTCTGGTACATTTCTTGAATAAAAAAACGGTCCCCAGAAGCTGATATCATCTTGTATTAAAGCTGTCAAAACAAAACAAATTTATTTAAAATGATAATTTTGAAAAAAAGGGTATTCAGACAAATTCGTTAATTTTGAAAAATGATTTCGGGATTGCTTTCAAGAATAAAAAATTCAATAATTGCAGGCTTTCTGGATTTTTTTGGGCAAAATTCATAGTGTGATATTTCGATAAATTTTTCCAAAATGACACAAAGAAATTCGACATTTCTAAATAACAGGGTGTCTACTAATTTCGTCCCACAAAATTCCCGGTCATTTTCCGGTTTTTGTTCCTATTTTTACCGGTTTTGTCTCTTGTTAACTTAAAATTTATTTTAAGTAAAAATAGACCTATAAATGGCTACAAAAAATGAATATAACAGTTGATAATTGAAGAAAATAATTGAAATTCAAAGAAAATAATTGAGAATTGAAGAATTAAATATTAAACTTTACAAACAATAATAATTAAGAATTTTTTTTTTTTATTTGCCAATAATACAGCCCACAATCATCAGATCTTTTACGGGCACAAATATACATAATTAAGATATAAAAAATATATAAATTCAGTTTCAAGTAATTGTTTAAGTACTTCTTATAGAAGAAAAAAACTCAAATAACATTTTTGAAAACGCACAGGCGATGTAAAAAATATTCGAAGCAACTTTACTACAAATAATTATATAATTAGAGCAAAATACTAAATCTTTTAATTTTACCATAGCTATTTTTAATAAAATTAAAAATTTTGCTTACCAAAAAAAAATTCAGTCACATTTTAATCGCATCTATTTTCGCAAAGTGATTATTATTGTGAAGAGATTCATTAAAAGCCAAAGAAGAGACAAAATATGGTACATTGAAGTCCCCAAGAATAATAAATTAAAATTGAAATTAAAAGAAACAATTAATAATGAAAAGAAATAATTAATAATGGAAAGAAATAATTGAACAATGACAAAGATATTTGACAATTAGAAACAAAATTTAAAAAAAAATGTAAATATTAATCTACAATTGAACAATAATTGAAAAAATTGAACAATGGTTATTAAATTCAAAGAATATAATTGAAAATTTGTCAACTAGATAGAAAATCCAAAAAAATAATTTAAAACTTCAGTTAATAATTCAAAATTGAAGAAATAAATTGAAAATTAAATAATCAAATTGAAATCAGAAGAACACAGAATTATTGAATATTAAAAAAAAACAAATAAAATTGAAATTCGAATACAATAATTGAGAATTGAAGAAAATTACTGAGCAATTGGATTGAAAAAAGAAGAAAATAATTTATAGGTAATAAAAAAAAATGGAAAATGACAGGAATTATTTAATATTAACGAAAACATTAAAAATTGAAGAATAGAATTGTTATTTAAAGAAATTAATTGAGAATTGAAAAAAATAATTGAACAATTGAACAATTAAATTGAAAATAGAAGAAAATTATTGAAAATTGAAGGAGGTTTTGAAACATGAAATAAATAACTGATAATTGAAAAAAAAATAATTGAAAAAAATCGAGATTACTGAATATTGAAACAAACAATTGAAAATTGAACAAAATAATTAAAAATTAAAGAAAATAATTGAAAATTGAAGAAAATAATTAAAAATTGAAGAAAGTACTTAAAAATTAAAGAAAGTACTTAAAAATTAAATACAATGTTTGAAAACAGCAGAAAAATTTAGAAATCGACGGAAATAATTGCGAATTGATGAAAATAATTTAAAAATTCTAAATTTAAATAAAAATTGAAAGAAAAACATAATTTAAAAAAGCTGAGAATTGTTAAATATTGAAGAAAATTGAGAAGAAATTGAAAATTGAAAGAGATTGAGAAACTGAAAGAAATATGAAAAAATAATTGGAAGTTGAAGAAAATAATTGGGAATTTAAAAAAAATCATTGTAAAAAGCCTAGAGTTACTGAATATTAAAAAAAAAATTTAAATTAAAGAATGGAATTGAATGTCGAAAATTATAATTGAGAATTAAAGAAAATAATTCAAGAATTGAACAAGGAGTTTGAAAGTAGAAGAAAATAAGTGATAATTGAAGAAAAAAGATATTGAACAACCCAGGAATTATAGAATTTGAAAAAAAAACAATAAAAAATTAAGAATGTAATTGTAATTTGAAGAAATTAATTAAAAATTGTAGAAAATAATTTGGAATTGAAGAAAATGTGATTTTATGAAAATCGTTGAATAATAATTGATGAATTGAATTCAAGTTTCAAAAACATAATTGATAATTGAAAAAAAATATTGAAAAAAGCCGGGAATTATTGATTATAGAAGAAAATAATTGAAAAATGGAGGAGTTATTGAGATGTGAAATAAATAAATGATAATTGAAAAAAATAGTTGAAAAAAGTCGAGAATTATTGAATATTAAATTAAATAATTAAAAATTGAAGGAAATAGTAGAGATTTATTTATTTATTTATTTATTAACACAATAAAATCTGAATAAGATCTGAAGAAAATAATTAAAAGTTGAAGAAAATAGTAGAAAATCGAGGAAAATAATTGAGAAATGAAGAAATAATTTTAAATTAATGAAAATAATTCCAAATGGAAGAAAATAATTGAGAATTGTAGAAAATAATTGGAAATTAAAGAAAATAATTGAAAATTGAAAAGAATTTATTATCTCAGAAAAAAATTCCCGGGTAATTCCCGGTTTTTCACGGTCAATTTAAATTCCCGGTTATTTCCCGGTTTTTCCGGTTAGTAGACACCCTGACATAATTAGGGCAAATTAATCTAATTTTCTCATTGATGATTAAAATTTCAAATTAGTATTAATAGGTTTTAAAAGTTATTTGAGATCTGGAAATATTAGAAAAAAGAGAGAAAATAGAAAATAATTGAAAAATAAAATGTAATGGTTACAGGAACATAATATAGTTGCGGAAAATTGTAATTATCTTGTAAGAAAAGAAAGCAATTTTAAGAACAACTGATAGGTGAATGAAATTTTTATAATTTTTTTATAATTTTGTTATTTTAATTTTAAGGTTCTGATCTTTTTTTTTTTTGTAAAAGGGTACTTTTGTCGCCCGTACTTGTGGTTAAATAAAAAATCTCGAGAAAATGAAAAATCAACAAAATGAAATATAATCTGATGAGAGTTAGAGTAAAAAGATTTTTTAAATTCTTAGGTAAAAGTTAAAAAGTTTAAAGGAATGAGAAAAACTAACAACATCTAATACAAATAATAAAGCAATATTTTGAAAAATGGAGAAAATCTTCAAAAACATTTAACGAACTATAAAGAAATAATGTAAAAAATAATAAAAATTTTGAAATGTAAACAAAAGTGTAAGAAACAGTAAGAATGAAATAAAAAAATTTAAGAACTCTGTAAAAAGAATGACAAATTTCTACAAAAAAGAAAAAGTTCTGGGAATTATTCACAAAAATGAAGACAATATAAAAAGAATATGGGAAAAACTTGAAAAAATCAAGAAATTTGAATATAAATAATAAAAGTAATAAAAAAATAAATAAAATTTTCTAAATGTTATCATAGCAAAATTGTATTAAAAAAAATTGTAATAAATCGGGTAAAAAGAAAGAAAGTAAAAAAAACCTATAAGACAAAAAGAAAATAAAAGTAAAAAAAAGTGTGAAAAAAATGTATTATAAAGTTAAAAAAAAGAACAAAGTCGGAAATATTTAAATTAAGGCTAAACAAAATGCAAATTAATTAATTTATAATCACTGAAATTTGGTTTAATTAACGTTTACAATTTTGAATAGATGAAACTTTGATTTAATTGCTATTCGAGATTTATTTAAATTACATGCAACATTGAGGCGCGCCCAAGCGCGCGATAAACATTACATTGTTGTTGGTCCTTTAAAACTATAAATTTTTGCAAATTCAAATAACAAAAACTACGGAATTTAAGAATATATCTAAAATATGACAAAAATAATTGATAATTGAATACGAAATTCGAAAAATGACTAGATTAATAGGCAACTGAAAAAATAATTGTTGCAAATAATAAATTGCAGATTGAACAACTGGATTAAAAATCGAAAAAAATAATTGAAATTCGAGAAAATAATAAAAAAATTTAGGAAATAAATTGAAAATTTAAGAATTAAATTAAAATGTAAAAAAAATAATTGATAATTGAAAAAAATTACAAAATGACGAAAATAATTGACAATTGAAAACAAAATTCAAAAAATTGCTAGATTAATACACAACCGAACAAAACAATTTAAAAAATAAAAGAAAAAATTACAAAATTTTAAGATAATAATTGAAAATTGATAAAATTGTAGGAAATACTTGAAAATTGCGGAAAATAATTAATAATTGAAGGATATAGTTGAAATAATTGAAAAATTGAAGAATATATGTGAAAAATGACGAAAATAATAATTATTAACAAGTTTTAGGCCATTCTTTCCACATTTATATATTCTTTTTTAAGTTACATATAAAACATTTTTTTTTAATTTTTTTATTTTTGACGCAAATAATTGTCAATTGAAAACAAAATTTGAAAAATGACTTGATTAATAGGCAACTGAAAAAAATAATTTAAAAAATTAAATAATAAATATTAAATTTAAACGAAATAGTTGAAAAATTATAGGGATGATTGTTGCAAATAATATTGAAGAACTGGATTGAAAATCGAAAAAAAATAATTGATAATGAAGAAAATAATAAAAAAAATTTAGAAAATAAATTGAAAATTTAAGAATTAACAAAATAATTTAAAAAAACAAAGAATAATTATAAAATTTTAAAATAATAATTAAAAATTTTAAAAATTGTAGGATATACTTCAAAATTGCGGAAAGTAATTAATAATTGAAGGAAATAGTTGAAAAATGACGAGAATAATTGAAAAATTGAAAAAAAATATGTGAAAAATTATGAAAATAATTGTCAATTGAAAACAAAATTCAAAAAATGACTAGATTAACAAACAACTGAAAAAAATAATTGTAAAAATAAAACAATAAATATTAAATTAAAAGAAAATAATTGCAAATTGAAAAATTAAGAAAATTATAGGAATAATTGTTGAAAATAATTGCACATTTAACAACTGGATTGACAATCGAAAGAAATAATTAAAATTGAAAATTGAAGAAAGCAATTGAAAATTTAAGAATGGAATTGAAATTTATGGAATATACTTAAAAATTAAAAAAAAGTAATTGAAAAAAGCCGATAATTAATTAATATAGAAGATAAAAATTGAAATCTGAAGAATGGAAATAAAAATTGAATAGAATGAAAAATGAAAGAAAATAATTGAATAATTGTATTTAAAATTAAAGAAACTTAATGATAATGGAAAAATATAATAGAAAAAAGGCGATAATTTTTAAATATTTAAGAAAATAATTGAAAATTGAAAAGTAGAATTTAAATTTGAAGAAATTTTTTTTGAGAATTGAAGCGAATAGTTTTAGAATTGAATAATTGAATTGAAATTTAAAAACAATTTTTATGAGTGAAAAAAATAATTGAAAAAATCCTAAACTTATTGAATATTGAGGAATTAATTGAAAATCGATGAAAATAATTAAAAGAAAATAATTAAAATTTAAAAAATAAATTGGAAATTAAGGAAAATTTCACTGATTTTGAGGTTCTTTTCAGTGATTTTTTTTTATAGTAAAAAAAATATTTATTACTTAAATTTTTTTTTAATAAAATATATCTCTAAAAGTAATTTAAATTTTTTTTTATTTTCTCTTAAATGATGTATCGAAAAAAGGCTACCGAAAGTTGTCCTCTCTAAAGGTTTGTCACACTTTTATTCTTCAACGGTTAATCTAAAATGAAAAAAACTAAAAAGTTTCTTAATCTGTACCATTTTGACTACCGTATTGAAGACGTATTTTAAAATCATTAAATTAAAGGAGAAAAATAGATTGTCAATTGAAAACTGATGAAAAATAAGGAAAAAAATTAAATTAAAGATTAAAGAATTAAATTGAAATTTTAAAAAAATAGTTGATAATTGAAAGAGAAATTACGAAATAACTGAAATAGGTAATTAAATATTAAAGAAAATAATTGAGACATGAGGAAACTAATTGACAATTGAAAGAAAAATTCGAAAAGTGTCGGGAATAATCGACAACAGAACAAAATAATTTAAAAAAATTAAAGAATAATTATAAAATTTACAGAGAAAATGTAAAAAATTATTTATTAATAAATTATTTGAATTATTCTTAATAACGTTCCAAACTTCTCCCCCCACCCCAAAATGGAAAAAATATTTCTTTTGCTCTATCATCTTGTTCTGTTTGTTTTAAATGTTTTTAATAAAAAAAATATATTACTGTGTTATTTTTAAATATTTTTTAAATTATTTAAAATATTTATTAACTATTATAACTATTTATTATTAAAAATTTTGAGTTCTTTTGGAGGAGTTTTTGGGGACGTTATGAAAAATAGTTAAAATAATTTATCAATAAATAAAGCATCGGGTTTCATTTTTTGGACATTTTTTAAGAGAAATATGATTGGTAGATTAAATAATATAAATTTTGACAGATTTTATATAAAATTTACGGAAACATGCATTTTTCTCGAAAGAATTCAATAGTATTTTCAAGGCCACGCCGGCACGGGTAAAAGTAAATAAAAAAATACATTTCTCATTTTTTTATATACCTAGAACAAAATTAAGGAATAAAAATCAAGAAAAAACTAATTTTGTTCTTTTGGGCCACCCTCATGTTCATTTCAAAAAACTCTTTGCTTTCTTGTCGATTAAACAAATTTTTTGAAAATTGAAAAATAATTACATGTTTTTTATCAAAAATTTTCCTATGTATGGAAGCAAAAAGTACGGGTTAAACGCAAAAAATGAAAAAATTCCAGGACATTTCCAATACTTGTTTCAAGATGCTCGTAAAAACCCTGCATTTTTTTTACCATTTTACTTCTTTAAATTAAAATATTTGTTATTTATTCTCAGAATTCAAAGAAATGATTCTTTAAATCAAAGAATTTTAATAAAAAAATGATTTTTTTAAAAGTAATGACAAAATTACATCTTTTAGATTTTATTAACTTTTAATTTCTTAGATAATTTTAACGATTAAATATGATTTTACTCATAAAAAAAGGTGAGTGTCTTACAATTCAGCTTGTAATTGAATAAAAAATATTTGTATTATTTTTGCTTCCTCATAGTAGAAGCTTTGTGATCGTTAAGATTTTCGACTTTCCTAAAATCGAAAAAATAGAACAATGTCTAAATCGACTTATTTTCATCTAAGAAGCCTTAATTTACAATTTATTTATTTATAATTTTCGACTTGTTTATTAATTATTTTATTCAAATGAATAAAATTCGCTTTTATTCATTGAAGCAATTGACGTAGAAAATTGAAAATTGTAAATATCAAATGTGATTTTGTTGCTGATTTAAGTTATCAAATATATATTATTGATTAAAATAAAAATCTTATCTATTTTTCCTTTTTTCCCATTTAGAATTTTGTAAGAAAGATTATTGTTTAAAAAGTAAATACTTTTGCACAAGTATTCACATTGTATACGAATTAATTTTACGGTATTCATAAAAATTATTTATGTTAGTAGGTACAAAAAGTAACTATAATAAAATAAAAAAACTTCTTTCGTTTTTCGGTTAATTTATATTTTTATTGGCTCATTTTTATCTTGAAACTAATTTTAATTTTCATTCTAAAATCATTCTTTCCATCATTGACGAGAAAAGATATCTTCTACATAATAATAATAATAATATTTCTAAGTAAAATACTGAAACCAATATATTCTAAAACATTTTTAAAAATTATTATAATTATCCTCAAAAGCAAATGTTAGTCAACTTTTTAAATTTAGTAAAAATCGAAATATACAAAAAAAAACGAAATTATTAATGACTTGATTATAAAAAATAGTAATTTTTATACTAGCAAACTTTCATGAGAAATTTTTCTAACCTTGTAATTCTAGTTCCTTTCAATTTTGTTTTTGCTCTTAAATAATTAAATCAATGAATTTTTATAAATATATTGTTTCTTACATACAGCGGTTAGAGTACCGTTTTATTTATTAAACTCTCTAGCCTATATGGCTCAAGGTTTTGCATAAGAGCCTTTTTTATTCTGAAATATAACAATTGGAGGTTTTTTTAATTTAATTAATATTTAAAGAAAAATGTTTTGCAAAAATGAGTAAAATATAAAACAGTCCTTTTGAAGTAAAACTGGATATTTTTATAAATTATAATAATTAAGATTCCAAATTCATTAATTATTTTAGATACCTATATTATTTATTTTATTAAATAATTATTATTCAAATTAAATAATTCATTCTTAAATAATGCATTAATATTGAGCACTAAAAGAAACAAACTTTGATATGAAATATTAATTTCCTTCAATTTATTTTTAAAGATTCAGTAATTTACATAATTTATAAAATTAGAAGTAGGTACTGAATGATTAAAAACATATTTAGATCTAGAATCGTGTGTTTTGTAGACTGACATTATGAAAATCTACTCAAAACATATTTACCGCTACGCAGCTTAGTTAATAAAAGTTAATACAGCCTTTTTTTTCCTTATACAGTTAATAATGCACAAATCTTTATTTTTACAAATCGTTCAAATGAGTCCAATGTCCTCGATTTTTATGTTTAAGGAAGAATCCAAGGAAGTATCGCCGAAGCCCCCTTCCATTCCCATTTGCTATAATAATAATTATAAATATTTGAGTTTAATTTCGTAATTCATTAAATCTAAACTTTTAATTTTATTTTTAATGTTTTAAAATTGACTTGTATTTTTTTGTAAAATAAATTAATTTTATTCATTAATGCCTAATTATTTATTTATTTTATTTATTAAATTTTGTTTGCAATTGCAGTAACTTAATTACCTGTAAGGCAGCGATTTGCATAGGATCGCTAACAAAAAGAATTTGTGTTTCATTATCTGAAGAATCATCAGAGAAGTGAAGATCTCCAGCTTTGCTTAACATCAGATTCTGTTGATAAATAGTTATGTTACTTTTTATTTATAAAATAACTAATTGACGTGAGAATAAATTTCTTACGCTATCTTGTGTGGAAGAATCATGTAATTCTGAGGTAGTTTCCAAATAAATATCTGGGCATCTATGTAATTCAGCATTCTCAATTTCAACCAACGAGTGAGCAGTCCTTTCATGCAGAATTAAAGTACTATTTTGTCGATATCTTCTAGAGCAAATTTTGCATTCAAAAGGCCTCTGCTGTGTGTGAACCTAAAAAAGGAATTTTGTCATTTTAAAGAAATACAAAAATTGTGCCTTTTTACAAAGAATACATAATTGTTAATTTTTATTTTCTTTAAAAAACAACAATTTTGCTTTGGTCAAACGATCATTTTATTGTGAAAAAAATGTTTAAGTCTCACTTATTTTAACTTGTCGACCAATTGAAACTAACTAACATTTTCATTGGTTGCTGCGAATTAGATCAGCTAATCAGAGAAGATCTCTATAAACACATGGAAGTTAAAATAAGTGCGACTTTTGTCATGGATTTGCGTGGACCGGATTAAAATAAGTGAATAGTCTGACGGCAATTTACCAAATGATGTTTATAAAGACTAGAGTATTCCGTGAAACGTCGTCCACAATCTTTTATCGAACAGACATAAGGTTTTTCTCCAGAATGAATACGCAAATGATTTTTGTAATTAGTTGCACTCGCAAAGGCTTTATCACATTCTGGCTCGGTGCATTTGTACGGACGTTCCCCAGTATGTGTTCTTACGTGTACCTAAATAAATAAATCAATTAGTTCCAATTACCTAAAAAAAAAAAAATCTTAAGTAATTCACAGCTCTTTGTGTTGTTACCTTTCGGATGTTACTGGTAGTGAAAGATCGTCCACAACCTTCAACTGGACAAACAAATGGACGCTCTCCAGTATGAGTTCTTCCATGTTTTAATAAATCACCGGAGGTTTTAAATTTTTTATTACACGAGTCGAATCCGCAAACATATGGTTTTTCACCTGTGTGAGTTCGTAAATGAGCTTTTAAACTGTAACCAGTTGAAAAACTCTTTGAACACTTAGAATAAGAACAGACATATGGCTTATGTCCAGTGTGCGAGCGTTCGTGAACCTGAAAATAGATTAAAACTATGAATAAGTTCATTAAAACGTAAATATTAAAATATATATATATAACAAATTTAATAAGTAACCAGTATTAAAAGCAGGCCAGATAAAAATCATAATTTTTTTTTATTTAAATCGGATTTTTTTTTATTTAAATCAAAAATTGACTTCTTAAAAATATAATCACTAGATAGAATTTCCAAATGTTTATTTGTAAGTAGTTTATTAAAGAAATGAAGAAAAAATTTAAAAAACAACACGAGAATGAAACAGTGACATAAAAATATATAGAAAAATAGAAACTCCTTTAAACAAATTAAACTATTTACGGACATTTTTTTGAATTAAAATAATAAATAAGATGATAATGAACAAAACTTTCTAATATATTACTAAAGAGAACACAATTTTAAAATTAGAAAAATTAGAGAATTATTTTACAAATCGAATAAAAAAAGAATGAATAAAATTTTAAAAAAATTAAAAAAAAAATTTAAAAGAAAATAAATATTATGAAATAGAAGAACGATGTTCAAATGAGAATATTTAGTACAGGATTAAATTCACACAATATAGAATAAAAGCTTTCGAAAAAGTAAAAAATTGGGAAATTTAGAAAATGTACATAAAAGCATCAAATAAATATTTTCAAAAATTCGTAATTATTATAAGATTAAAACTAAAGAATTAAAAAGAAGCAAAAACGTTTCTTAGAAATGAAAAAATTATGATAAAAATTAAAGAATTAATTAAAACGCAAGGAAGGACTAAAAAATAGTTAAGCATTAAGAAATGTAGGTAAGTATAACAAAATAAATAAGTTTAGGCAAATTAAACCAAACACATTTTTATAATATTACACTGAAAACAAAACCAACACTAAATTTAGAAGAAAAAAAGAAAATCTAAAAACTTTATGGAAGAAAGAAAGCTTGGAACATAGACATTTTTTGTTATAAATTAAATAAACTTTTTAAAAAATGCATTCAAATTGATTAAAATTTAAATTTGTAAATATCAGTTTAAATAATTTTAATTTCATTAATAAATAAATCTGCAATTTTTTCTATAATTTTGAACAGTTTTCAATATACAATTATTCTCTTTAAATTTTATTCTTTCATTTATTTTAATTTTTTTTAAATACTTCACTTATTCTCTACACTTTTCGAATTTTTCTTTCAATTGTCAAATATTTTCCTCATTTCTTAATTATTTTCTTTAATATTTAATTATTTTAATCATTTTGTAATTTACATTTCAATTACTTCAATTATTAACTATTTTTTTAAAATTTCAATTCAATTCTTTAATCTTCAATTTATTTATTTAATTTTTAAATATTATCTTCAATTTTAAACTGCATTCTACGTTTTACAATTATTTTATTTAAAATTCAATAATTCTCACAATTTCTCAATTATCAAATATTTTCTAGAAATTTCAATACATTTCTTCAATTACCAAATGATTTCTTTAATTTTAAATTGTTTTCTACAAATTTTTCCATTATTTTAATCAGTTTTCAATTGACAATTTATTATTCTCCTTCAATTTTATGATTATTCGTCAATTAAAATTTTTTTTTATTCTAATGCCGATTATTCTCACCATTTTTTGATTTTTTTTTCAATTGTTAATTATTTTTTTTAAATAGTTACTTAATTAAGTCAATATTTAATTAGTTTTGTCATATTGTAATTTTTCTTTTATTGGCAATTATTTTCTTGAAATTTCCATTTAATTCTTAAATTTACAATTTATTTCTTTAATTTTCAGTTATTTTGTTCGATTTTCAATTATTTCCTGAATATTCAATAATTCTCGTATTTTTTCAATAATTTTTTTCTCTCTTAATTTTTTTTTTAAATTTTAATTTAATTAATCAATTATAGAACTATTCTCTTCAATTCTCAGTTATTTTCTTTAAATTTAAATTCCACTATTCAATTTTCAATTATTTTTAATGTTTAAAAATTATCGTCTTCTTTCTATTATTTTTATTATTATTATTAAGTTTCTTTAATTTTAAATACAATTATTTAATTACTTTTTTTAATTTTTAATTCCATTCTTCAATTTTTATTGTCATTCTTCAATTTTCAATTATTTTTTTTTAATTTTAATTATTTTTTTTTAATTTTAATTATTTTTTTCGATTTTTTATCCAGTTTTTAAATGTGCAATTATTTCCAACAATTATTTCTACGATTTTCTTAATTTTTCAATTTGCAATTATTTTCTTTTAATTTAATATTTCTTGTTCAATTGTAACTATTATTTTATTCAGTTGTCTATTAATATTGTGCTTTTTCGAATTTTGTTTTCAATGGACAATTATTTTCGTCATTTTTCACATATTTTCTTCAATTTTTCAATTATTGTCGTCATTTTGTAATTTTTTTTTTCAACTTTGTTTATGGTTTGAGATGTTTTATATGCAATATTAGACATCCACAGAATTGTAAATTTATTTTTTTATTTAAAGCATGATCTTAATGCAAATATCCCAATGTTTTAAATTGTAATTTAAATCCAAGTGATTTAAATGCATAACAACCCTGCTATTATGCAAATAGTTACAAATTAAATTTATTAAATACTCTTTATAAATAAAATTAAAGTTATAAACCTTTAAATGATGAAGGGTACTGTAGACTTTGGTACAACCTTCTCTAGGACATGGATGTTTTGCTCTAAATTTATGAACTACTCGTTTATTCACTAATACATCTTCTTTTATTGTCAGTTTTCCATCTTCAAGTTGCCAAACTTCCTGATCTAATTCATTAGACAGAACATAGGTAGTGCCATTAACTACTTGAACCTGAGAATATGAATTTTTTGAATTATTTTCTGTCTCTGTTTGAAGAAAAGACATGGGATCTACTTGTAGTTGAAACAATTCTCCATTTCTTAAATAAACTGCTTCTCTTGCAACTTCTTCGTCGTCTTCTTCTTCCTCTTCTTCTTGTGAATTCTTCGAATTAGATTCTTTTAAATAAAAAAATTTATTTTATTGGTTATATGAACATATTCAATAATAAAATGATTATTCTGCTATAGAAAAAGTAAATACAAACCATTTTCTTTAATGTTTCCGGCGATAAAGGCTTGACTTCCATCAGGTAAAGTTATGGCAGTTAATGCAGTTCCTAAAATTTGATCTCCAAGTACCAATTCTTGAACTTCAGCATTATTAGAACTATCTTCGCTAACAAAAACAGAAAAACATTCCAAAGAGTCCCCTGGATACTCCTGAAAGTACAATTTTGTAAATTAATTAAAATTCTTTTAAAACATTTATCTTTTAAACACTGATTTAGGATCAGAAAATAAAGATATTTATATTTAATTCCAAAGAAAAATTCTTTAACTCTTTATCTTTATACAGAAATGTTTAAATTTAAAAAAACAGAAATTTCTAATAAATATAATTTTTTTCAAATATCTTTTTACGTTTATTTAGTATTTAGTCTTCAAATTATATGTCCTATGAGATTAATCAGGGTTAAAGGAGAACATACAATTATTAATTTTTATAAAAATGTCTTCAAATTAAAATATAATAAACTAATAATGTAATAAAGTGTAAAAACACACCTCTAATCCTTGCAAAAGAGTGAAATCACCTTGTTTTACTCTTCGATTTTCTGCTGACTTTAGATTATGCGATGACATAATTTTCAATCCAAACCTGCACAAGTAAAATTAATATAATATTACTTACAAAAAAATGGTCTAGTTCTAAACTTGCAAACATTAATTGTAAATACTTTTTAATAAAAATAAAAACACCAAAATATGACAAATGTCAGTTTTCAATATACAATATTCTTAAGATTAATTCTAATCTGAAAAACAATTAAAATAAATATTATATTATTCTCTGCTTGTTAGTAAATATCTTTTGTTTTTTACTGAAAGAATGATGTGAACCAGGTGAATTAAAATGAAATTTTATTATGATAAAATTTTGAGGTTATATTTTTAATTTTCTATACAAACGTAAAAACAAACAAAAATACAAGTTTAATTAGTTTAACATCAAAACATTTTAATAACCTTAAAGAAATTTTATAAGATATAAGTATTTCTTTAAATATTACACTAACTTGAATAGTTTTTATAGTTATTTCTCAAAATTCAATATGTGCAAATTTAATTTCACGTCGCAGGATCGCCATTTTCTTTTAACACTGCATTTATCAACACTGAACGTCTTACGTCATAAATCACATTACACCGGGAAAGATAGTTTTCCTCTAAATAAAATAATAGTTTTATAACTTAAAATAAATTTACTAATGACAAATTTCCGTATTCAAACAATTATAATAATGAAAAACATAATCGGTTGCCCGCGAACTTTGACCGCAGACGTTCAGCGGTACGGAAGCAACTAGCGCCCTCTGTTGAGAATCAAGTTAACGACAAATTCAAAATTTTACTTCCGCACATAAAAATTTTGGCGGTTATTTATTGCATTTTTTTTCGCGGTAAGTTATGTTTATTGTTAACGTTTTCTTCAAAAATGTATTAATTTCTTGTCGTGAGTGGTATAATTTGGCTTCTATCATAACGTATTTGACAAAAGGAGTCTAGAAAATATACATTTTTTGAGTGAGAGCTAATTTAATTAATTTACGATCATTTTCAAAGGTATAATATCAATATTATCGATTCAATTTGAGATTTTGGCGATTCCTAAATTACAGGTTATGTTGATTTATGTTTTATGGGTTTTATGTGTATGTCCTTATATGTTTATTTCGTTTATTTAGATCCTTAGGATCTTTAGATAAATATTTATTTATTTATTTATTTGAGAAAATATACGGGTTAAGACCCATTACATATTAAAATTATAAATTAAAGATAACAAGAAATATATATGTCGCTACGAAGGATTGTATCAAGTCTAAGCAGAAAAAATAACATTCTTTAGACTCCGTATAAATGACAACAAGTTATTATCAAAAAAATCCACATTACTACACAAGTTGTAAATATAATTATATTTACTTTAGTTTTTCCAAAAAAAAAATCAGAAAACCCAAAATTTCGCTACTTATCTACTTTTTATCAAAAAGGGAGAAATCCTGAAGAAAAAATTATTACAAAATTTGGTAAAATAAGAAAATGACAATCAAGGTATTTTATTATTATATTATTATTTATTTATTATTATTTATTGTTCCTTTGTTTTTATCAAAAGGTGCATTTTTATTTTTAACAGAATTTTTACTAATTAACCTGTATTATTTTATTTAATAAAATTTTAACTTTCGTTCAATTTCAAAATGATAGATAATTTTTAATTTGCTAAAAATTGGTTTGTCTGAATTTTTATTTACACTAATCAGAATTATTATAGACGTAACAAGTTTTGAAAATCTGGAATGTGACAAGGCATTTTTTTACATTTTCGAAAGATCTGAAAAATTAGAAAAGTCATAAAAAATGTTTAATTTACAAACTATATAGACCGTAACAAATTAAAATTTTTTCACCTTTTTCGCTAATTTTGTTAATTTTTTGTCTTTTTTTACCTTTTCTTCAATCTTATCTTGCTTCAAGGTGATTCTCAATTTTGAATAAAATAAATCTATTCGATTAATTTGTGAATGTAATATTTCAAATTAATTAAATTAACAATGCTTACTTAAAATTGAAAATTTTCTTAACCTAAATTTTTTTTCAACAATTCTGGGCTTAATTTAATTGAATTTAAAGTGTCAAGATTTCCATCATTTTTCTAACTGATTTAATTTATTAAAGCTTCAGTAGATCATATTTTGTATGAATTACAACTTTATTGTAATAAATTAAAAATTTAATCAGTTTTAATTTCAATTAGTTGAAAACTTTATTGATTAATTTTATCTAAACTTTATTTTATCCACAAATTTTTACACTTTACAACTGCTGAACTAAAATTTTTAAAAATTTAGCAAATTTAAATTTTGTCTAAATTTAAATTTTAATTTGAATATTGGTTTAGAAATCCTCAAAGCACAAAATATTTTTGAAATACATATACAGATATTTCCTGACTTTATGAAATTTTTCTTTGTTTCAGAAATATATCTGGAATTTATTTTGGAAAGTTCTAAACATTTCAGGAATATTTTCTGAATTTTCTCAGAACCTTTCATATTTTTATTATTACTACACGGAAAGCAAATAAACACATTTTTTAAAAATATATATTCTACAATTTAGGGGGAAAGTGACAAAAAGCGAAATTTTCACGTAAGAAATTTTAATTTTAGAAAAAACATTCACGTAATTTTAAACCTCTTTAGTTTCTAATAAATTAATTATAAATTTTAAAAAATTTGAAATTGCTTATTTAAAATTTTCCCTTGTTTTTCATTCTATTTCTAAAATGTAAAATATTTTAATAAAATTTATTTTCTTTCCGTGTTCCTACCGGAAGGAAAGTATTTTTAATCGAATCATCTTTGAATCCTCCTTGTGGTTTCAAGACCCAAGTGGGGTGCTTTAAGAAGTGAGTTGTTTGGTCCCATGCATCATGACATTCTCCCAAGTCATCCTAACTAGATCAGTTCGAGTCCGAAACTCATCGAATATAATCTGAATTTAAAATTTAAAAAATTCGTATTTTTTTCTCAATGGAGTTACAAATATATTAATCTAGTGCTGGTATTTTTTACCGTGCACTGATTGGTGAATGTGAACAAATATTAGAGAATTCAAGACTTGAAGATGTTGTTGGTAAGTCTAAATTTATATTTATTGATAATGAAAAAAAATATATTAATATAATGTACATCAGCAATATCAAAATACGAATTTTTAGTACTTAAAAAATAAAAATTTGGTAAATTAGACATTCAATTTGTCAGATATTTTGGTAAAGTAGGATTTCTAAAAGTGGTGTTTGGTTATTTTATTATTTTTTTTAATTAAATAATAATTTTTAAAAAATATTAAAATTTTATCAACGTATTTTTACAATCAACTTTTATCGAATTAAAATTATTTTTGTAAAGAAAAAAAAGTTCTTGAAAAATATAGGGTCTTTTGGGGTAAATAAAAACAATTGATGCTTGTGCTTAATTAACTAATAATTATTTATCATTAGCAACATTTTATCATATTTAATAATCTAATTTCATAAATGGTAAATAAAAAAATTTTACATAAAAAATATACACAATTTATTTAAAATTATGTGGGAAATAATTTTACATTAACACACACAAGTTATTTTTTATTTTATTTTTTTATTATTATTATTTTTTTTTTAATATTATTATTCTGTAATTTATTCTTTATTGTTACATTCCCTTTTTTTGTTATTGTTTACCTTTTAGTAACAAAAATTAAAAACAAAGGTTATTGAGCATTTTCTCAAAAATCCATTGGCTAAATTTCTCAAATTTGAATTCATTAACAAATGATTAGAAATTAATCCAATTATTAATTGTTTATTTATTCGTAAATATATCAGTGGATACTGATGTATCTCTCGTGGACTTTTTGTACTTTCACTCGGTGATTGATCGTCTCAGTACAATTGCCGATAGCAAAGGTATTACAATATAATTCTCTTCGACTCAGATATAATACATGCGTTGGTAATCTATACTTTATCGTTACACTAAATGCAGTACTCATTTACCCTCAGGTTCAAACAATAAACTCGTGATATGTTACTTTAGACTCTAGTTTCCCAGGAAAAACTTGCTTCAAGTAATATAATTCTACTTTCTTCAAAATAGACATGAGAATTTTTTTTTATATTATAAATTTATTTCGTTTGAATACATTTTTTTTAAATTATCAAAAAAACTTGTAATTTAATTTATTATATATATTTATACCAAATATTTCAATTTATTTATAAAGGAATTAATATTTTATTTATTTAAATATTTATTATTATGTTCAAGTGAATGAAAACTTTAATACAATATTATTCCGAACTTTAATATTTTCATAACGAATTGTTGCAGCAGAAAATAAGAAAAGGAATTCCATTATATTTAAGGAGGTTCCCTTCGTTCACATAATCTTAAATTGAGGTCTGTTATTGATTTAAATCACTTTGATTTAAATCATTGGAAATTTTGCATTAAAATCATGATTTAAATTTAAAAAAAAACTTTACAATTCTCCAGATTTACAAATTTTTGGTATAAAGATAGCAAAAAATAGTATTACATTTTTATATCTTTAAGGATGTTCATAACCTCAAACTAGAAAATGATTTTTCACATAGAATAAAAATATTATTGATATTGATTTCATCAAATTTGAAAGGATACAGTTGAACATTTTTAAAAAAATATAGTTTCATTCAAAATACGTTATGAAACAATAATTATTTAACATTTTGTGTTTTTTTTAAAGTTTGTGAACAATTGTAATTTACATTTAATTTTGACAAATAATAGCTGATTTTAATCATTGAGACATTCTCTATAAATCTGTTGGTTGGATTTTGTTAATGATATTTTGTTAAGAAATTATTAAAAACAATAAAAATAATTATATATATTTTATTATATACACCCAGAGAAAAAATATATTTGTTTTCCAGCCAAGTAACTAGTATATTATAGTATACTATATATATATAGTATATTATATATTATAGTATATTATATTATAATTAATTAATAATTATTATTATTTATTATCAATAATTATATAATTATATTATATTATAATTATATATATTAAAATAATATATATTTTTTAAACAGAAAAAATGGTAACAATAAAATCTAACAAACAGGCTCATAGAAAATATTTCAAAAATTAAAATGAGCTATTATTTATCAAAATTGGATGAAAATAACAATTGTTGACAAACTTTAAAGAAAAACACAAAATGTTAAATAATTATTATTTCATAACAAATTTTTTATTAACCGAATTTTTTTAAAAAAATGTCCAACTGAATCTTTGAAAATTGCCGGGTAACATCGATTTTAATAATATTTTTATTTTATGTGAAACACCATTTTTTAGTTTGAGGTTATGTTAATGTGCTGAACACCCTTAAGTCAATCTACTCCATGGTTAATATAATTATATAAATTCCAAACGTCAATCAACTCAGACTCCACTTTGTTCCAACTTTTAAATTTCAATTAATTCAAATTTAAATGCATATTAATTAATGCAAAATAATTATATAATATTAATTATTTTCCATAATCACATAATAATCCTTTTTTTTTAAATATTCTTACAAGATTTCTAAGAGATTTAAATTTTTCGAAACTGTTTTATTTTTATCTTATGATTTCTTATTTTTACTAAATTTTAAGATTTCTTCTATTTTTACTTTTGATATTTTTCGTGCTTTTTTTTTATATTTGTCTTTTTAATGTAAGATTATCTATAATTTACTTTTTTTTATGCAAATTATTTAATATTATTTTACACAATGTTTTTATTATAATATTGACTAAACTTTTTATTTCGTTAATTTTCATAATTATTTTCATATTTTTAAAAATAAATACGCTCATTTTTTTTTCTAAATTTATTCAATTTGTTTTCAAAGCTTGTTTATTTTTTGCGAGATGTTTTGCAAACTTACTTATTCTTCTATAAATTTTTTAGATTTTCTTTATTTTTCTAAATGTGTTGCTATTGGACTTATTTTAAGTGTATAATATTATAAAAATGTGTTTGATTTAATTTGCTTAAACTTTTTATTTTTAAAGGATTTTTAAGTTTCTTTTGTAAACTTTTTATTTATTTTAAATTTTATTTAATTTTTATTTTTGTACTTTTTACATTTATTCAGTTTGTTAGATTAAGGAAAAAAACATTTCTTTATTTTCATCCTATTTATTTAATTTTCTTGATGTTTCACTATTTTTTTAGTTCTTCCTTGCGTTTTAATTAATTCTTTAATTTTTATCATCATTTTTCCATTTCTAAGAAACATTTTTCCGTTTTTTAAATTGTTTAATTTTTATCTGATAATTACGAATTTTTGAAAACATTTATTTGATGCTTTTATCTACATTTTCTAAATTTCCCAATTTTTTACTGTTTGGAAAGCATTTATTCTTTTATTTTATATTATGTGAATTTAATCTTGTACTAAATATTCACATTTGAACATCGCTTTTCTATTTCATAAAATTTTTTTTCTTTTAAAATTTTCCAAATTTTTATTTATTCTTTTTTTATCCAATTTATAAAATAATTTTCTAATTTTTCTAATTTTCTTCTCTTTAGTAATATATTTGAACATTTTGTTAATTATCATCTTATTTATTATTTTAATTAAAAAAATGTCCATAAATAGTTTAATTGTTTGAAAAGAGTTCGTACTTTTTTTTTATATATAATTATGTCACGGTTTTATTCTTGTGTTGTGTTTTTAATTTTTTCTTCATTTCTTTAGTAAACTACTTTCAAATAAACATTTGGAGATTTTATATACTAATTATATTTTCAAAAAATCATGATTTTTATCAGCCCTGCTCAAAGTAGAAAATCGTTTTTCACCCCAAATAAAAATATTTTTGAAATCAATTCCACCAAATTTTAAAAGATCCAGTTGTACATTTTTCAGAAAAAGTTAGGTTGGGCTAACATTTGTTGTTAAATAATAATTATTTTATGTTTTTTCTTTCAATCCAGTTTAAATCTGTAATTTTAATCCATTTTGTTAAATAATAGCTCATTTTTCTCGTTGAAACATTCTCTGCAATTCTATTTGTTAGATTTTGTTAAATATTATTTTGCTTATACAATACTAAAAAAAACCAATTTTATTTGTCTAATAACTTTTAAACAAAATATTCTTTAACAAAACCCAACAAATAAA
The DNA here is from genome assembly GCA_037103525.1 of Ganaspis brasiliensis. Taxonomy (NCBI): domain Eukaryota; kingdom Metazoa; phylum Arthropoda; class Insecta; order Hymenoptera; family Figitidae; genus Ganaspis; species Ganaspis brasiliensis. The sequence goes on along the minus strand of JAZKLR010000055.1, from coordinate 2,025,365 downwards.
ATTTTAGACGAATATTTTACTTATATTTTAATGTAGAAACTAAATATCAAGTTGTTACTTCTTCTGCATAGAAAATCAGTGTTTTAACAAATTAATTATATTAATTATTGCATTTATATTAATAATTATAAAAATTGTACATTGAAGAATTTGGATTGAATATCAAATTTTAGGTTTTCTTTCTAAAACTCACACATTTTTTAAGCAAGCAGGTATTTATATAATCTATTAGAGTGTTAGAAATCCAACTTTATAAGTTATTTCAATCACAGGAGCTTTATATATTTTTTATCTGAAGCACCGTTTCTCCACGTCACTTCAATTTTTAGAGATAAATTTTATATTTCCTGTATTTTCTCTTTATAATATTAATTAGATGATTCATTTTAGAAAACAGATAAACGAAAAAAATTGTTTTATCAAAAATGGCAAATCTCAATCAAGATATCTTAAAAATAATTTCCACTATATTATCTTAAATATTCTATATTATCTGGTATTTGTATATTTCTTTAAATAATCATCTTATTTAATTCTCAAAGGTTTTTATTTTAATGTGTGATGGTTTATATTTTCCAAAAATATTATAAATACTTTTTTTTACTCCAAAGTTTTACACAAACATTTCGTCCGGTTCTCCCCTACAACTAGATTTTTCCAAGTTTGGTGAAATTAATTTCAGTAATATTTTTATTTTGAGTAAAAAACGACTTTCTAGTATAGGTTATGTAAATAGAGAGAACCGCCTTAATAATCAAATTAATTTTTTAATATGTATTTAAATACCCATATAAAAGCATAATTTTCATGTGAATTATATAATAAATATATCGATGAATAATAGACGTACGATAAACAATTTAAAAATATCCTGCAATCTTAATTAAATTTAATCATCATTTATCAATTTAATCTCATTGAATTAATTAAATTAACCAAAAGTAAATTAATTATAACAAAAAACGTTTTTGAAGAAATTTTTCCTATCTTATTGATCTAAAGTAATCAAAAAATTCCAAGTAGTATTGTGGTAATAATACATTGAGAAATAAGATAATTACAAGTTAATCGGATACGCAAGAAAAGCTAATTGGTGTTGGATTTTCGCTTAATGATTTACTACTTGGCTCCCCCTAGTTATTAATCATAAGTTAAAACGTTTCACTGGTTTATCGTGTGAACCTTATTTGTAGTTTATGATTTGTTTTCTGCCCTCATTAACAAATTGATTACAAATGGAAAATCAATTCTCTGATGAGAGATGATATTTAAGAATAAATTAAAGGCTAATTATTGCCTTTAATTAAGCGGTTTCTCAATTTGATCGTGCTTTAAGATTTAAATTGAATAAGTTTAATGCTCATTCTATATGGGATATATTTCACATAATTTTTTTTTCTTAAGAGAAATACTTTTTTTGAAAGTGAAGCTAGAGCGTGTTTCGAAATTATTACCCCCCTCTTTCCGTTATTTGATCCACTCAAAAACCACTTGTTTAGATACATAATACAGTGAAGGGAACGGGAGTGAAATGACCAAAGAATATACACATAACGAATGCAACTACTCCCACTAATTCTAGTTTCTACCTTGCTCTGCCTTCCAGAAACAAAGCATAGAATTCTAGAGGTAGTTATAATTATATACTTATTTTATTCATAATTTTTACATTTTTATTTCATAACTTTTTTTGTAATTTTTATTTCAAGTTATTTTCATTATTTAATATCTTTTATGAATTCTGACTTAATGCTACTTTTTTACTTATTTCATTTTGTAATTTAATTTTTTCGTTTCAAGTAATTATTTCCTGATAAACAAACCTTTTTTTTAAACTAGATTTATTTGTAATTTTTAGGGTTTATATATAGTTTCTGAATAGCCGAGATTCCTATTAATCTGATTGATCGACTTTTTTTAAAAGTGCCGAAATTGTGAAATTTCGTTAAAATAAAATTGGAAGAGGCTAATTAGAAGCATCACGAAATAAACGACAGCCGACATGGCACACGTTATGTCAGAAGCACGTGAGATTGCCGGATAGTATACTTGCATTAAGTCCTTTCGCTTCTAAACGCTTACTTTGTCGTGCATTTCGCTGGTATTCGTTCGTGACGAAAGTACGTATTCTCAGTGAGGGTAATATTTTTTTAAAGCTCTCATAAAAAGTCGAAACTGGTCTATTAAAAATTTTACTCAAAAATATATAATACAGGGATAAAAAATAATAAGCCCTTTTAAAGTTTGATCCAAAACAATTAGTTTCTTCTTTAATGTCATGAAAAATTTCGAGAATATTTTCGTTTAAGATTTAAAACTATTATTTTCCAGAAACTCCAAAATATTAATAAAATAAATAGTATAATATAAAACTAACTATATATATTAATAGTATAATATCCAAAATATTATACTCCAAAAATCTTACAAGTTCCATAAGCAAATGCTTTCAATCTTTTGTATGGGTTAGCTTGTAATACTGAATTTTGAAAATTTTAATTTTAAAAATTAGACGTTAAATTTGTAATCAACAACCCTAAAAAATAGCAGGGCTGATAAAAATCATGATTTTTTTAAAAAAATCAAAAATTGTTTTTTTTTTTTAAATATAATCAGTAGATAAAATTTCCAAATGTTTATTTTTAAGTAGTCTATTAAAAAAATGTAAAAAAAAAAATTAAAAATAACACAAGAATGAAACAGTGGCATAGGAATATATATAAAAAAGTAGAAAGTCTTCAAAAAATTAAACTTTTTACGGACATTTTTTTTTAAATAATAAAGATTAAATTTACGTAATATATAATAAAAGAATGAAGAAGAAAGTAGAAAATTGAGAAATTTAAAAATGTAGATAGAAGCATCAAATAAATGTTTTCAAAAATTCGTAATTATAAGATAAAAATAAAACAATTGAAAAGTAGGAAAAATGTCTCTAAGAAATGGAAAAATGATGATAAAAATTAAAGAATTAATTAAAACGCAAGGCAAAACTAAAAAAAATAGTGAAACACCAAGAAAATTAAATAAATAGGAAGAAAATGGAGAACAAAATGTAAACAGTGTATAAAGTTAAAAAAAATAAAATTTTGTTAATATACAAAAAAATTTTAATTAATCAAAATAAAATTTAAAAATGTAGGTATATTTTTTTAAGATAAACTTAAAGTCCACAAAAGAAATATAAAATCCTTTAAAAATAAAAAAGTTTAAGCAAATTAAACTATAAACATTTTTATAATATTACACTTAAAACGAGCCCAACAATAAATGTAGAAAAATAAAGAAAATCTGAAATTTTTATGGAGGAATATGTACTAAGTTCGCAAAAAATCTCGCAAAAAATAAACAAGATTTGAAAACAAGTTGAATAAATTTACAAAAAAAAATGAGCGCATTTATTTTTAAAAATATGAAAATAATTATAAAAATCAACGACATAAAAAGTTTATTGAATATTATAATAACAAAATCATGTAAAATAGTGTTAAATAATTTGCATAAAAAGAAGAAAATCCTAAAATAAAAAGACAAATAAAAAAAAAAAATCAAAAGTAAAAGGAGAAAAAATCATTAAATTTGGTAAAAATAAGAAATTATAAAAAATTATGAGATAAAAATTAAACAGTTTCGAAAAAGTGGAATTTCTTAGAAATATTGTAAGAATTAAAAACCGGATTATTGTGAATATGGAAAATAAATAATTAATATTATTTAATTATTTTGCATTAATTAATATGCATTTAAATTTGAATTAATTGAAATTTAAAAATTGCAACAAATCATAGTTATTTTGATCATCTTTATTAGCACAATTTTTTAAATTTTATGACGATTAAAATATTAAAATTGAAATTTTAAAGATTTATCCAGAAATTTGTGGGTTTTGTTGATGGTTTGCGATGTTTTTACAACAGTATTAGACATCCGGAGAATTGTAAAATTTTTTTGATTTAAATCATGGTTTTAATGCAAATTCCCTAATAGAAAAAAATAGGCCCTGAAAAATAGTAAGAAGTAAAAAATTTCAATTAAATCGGATCAGTTAAAATAACATCCTCATTATTAGCCCCGACGTCTTTTGGGGTCATTAATTACGAACCCGTTCATGATTTTTAAAAATCCCAAATGGCGGATTCAATATGGAAGCAAAAATACAAAACTTGTGAAAAAATTGATTATATTCAGTATTTAGAGGTTTTTGGGGTTGTTGATGACGAATCTATATTCCTGATTTAAAAAAAAATGTTCAATGGCTATAAAAATTTGAAAATATAACTTTCAAATCTGGTTTTAAAATAATTAACTCAAAATTATCTTTACATTAATGGAAATTAGTGAATTATTATTTTTTGTTTTGGTATTGTTAAATCTTTTTTCAACCCATTACTTAAGGAGGTTGTCCCCATTTATATACATGACCTCAAATTAGAAAGTCGTGATTCAAATAAAACAATATTATTAAAACTAATTTCACCAAACTTTGAAAGATCCAGTTGTACATTTTTCAGAAAAAATTAGGTTGAGCTAAAATTTCTTGTCAAATAATAATTGTTTAACACTTTATGTTTTTTCTTTCAATCTAGTTAAAATCTGCAATTTTTATCCAATTCTGAGAAATAATTACACCCTCAAAATGTTGTTTTAGGGTCAAAAAACCGTTTTCAGGTAGATTCATGTATACATCATACCTTAAAACTTAGTAACTTTTTATCAGAATTGAAAAGTTTTTTTGTTTTAAAGCTTTAAATACACGCTTCCAAGCTGTACAAGAATTTCTTTATTATCATTTAAATTTATGAAGATATACATAGATAAAATATCATAAAAAATCTTCATTTTTTCATTGATTTTTCAATTTTAAGGCTAATTTAAATCTCTTATCTTATTAAAATTATATTTTATCTAAATGCACATCAAAAGCTTAATAAATACAGTTTCAAATGACTTTATATTGAAAAAAATCCGATTAAAATTGTCAAATTTATTCCACTTTTAATTTTGTCTTTATGAACATTTTTCCATTATTTTTTTTTGCTTGTATTTATAATTTTGTCTCTTTTTACTTTTTATGCACTTTTTCAATGCTAAGATACAATTTTCAGAGTTTAAGAATAATCTAATAAATACATGTAACATTATTTAATAAAATAAATATTAGGTTCTATCAAGTAATTATTAAACTTTAAAAAGTGATTATTATTGCAAAAATACATAAAAATTGAAAAATGTTCAAAATAATACATACGAGGAAAAAAATAATGAAAAAATGTTCACAAATGTTTAAATTAGCTTCAAAGTTGAAAAATCAATGGAAAAATGAAGGTTTTTGATGATTTTTGGTCTATATCTTCATGAATTTAAATTACTCTAAATTTACTCTAAAACAAGATTTTGAAGGTGTAGGTATCAGTGATTTAATATATATCATTCTTTCTAGTTTTTTATTACCTACAACCTCCACTAGTTTGAGGTTATGTCAATGAAGAGAACCTCATTAAGTAATAAAAAAAGATGAATGATTTTAACTTTTAACTAACCATTTACGTACATTAATATTAAAATTTTTCTACGTCGCTATATAATAATGTTTACTATATAAGTAATCGATTATAAAGTTTGTATTTCAATTTCTTCATTGAATATCGATTGATGAGCTAATAAATTAATCTTTTGGACGATTTCCATTATCATAAATTTGAACGAACTAATAGCAACAGGAATGCCATCAGTAATCTTCCTTTGGAGCAATTAGCTAATCGCAGACAAACGAGACTGTGTTACAATCGGAAGATTCACGATCCACACGATTGGGTATATTAATCGAATGAAAATATAAATAATCGCATTGATATCAACTGTCAAAATATGCTAATGAGTTTATTATTTTATTAAAGATCATCAAGTTTATTAGTTGCTCTGGTAAATTTTACCGTAATTTTCAGTTAAAGTAATGAAATATTTTCTGCTTGTCTAATTCTGTTTTCTTTATTTTGATACACGGATAGAAAATCAGTTACAAATTTTATTAAAATATCTTACACTTTAGGGAAACAGTACCATGAAGTGAAATTTTCATACAAGAAATTTTAGAAGCTTTGAAAAAAGTACTAAAATCATTTCTAGGCAATTCTAAACTTTAAGAAAGTTCAACAATATTAAAAAAAACTTGATATTCTTCACAACAAGGGAAAAGAATAAAACTTAATTTTATAGTCTTAAAAAAATAATTGCTCTAAAGTATTTAAGTGACGTAATGAATTGTACGAAAGAAAATTTTGTAATATTTCAATAGCAGGAAGTTTATAAAAATTTCCAAGATGTGAAGCGAAATTTAAATAATTGAATTTGACCGTAAGAAGATATTTCACGTGATTCGCCTTTGCTAGATAAATTACTATGTATAGTTCCGAAGAAAGGTATTACATACTTAATCTTACAAGTTACATATACTCCATGCAATAATGCGCATTCCGAGTGTATAAATGTGAACATCACGACATGAATGCATTTTCATTGTACGCAATAAAAGAAGTTCTTTGTGTCGAGGTAGTGCCAAGTGAAACTGGAGTTTGACCCCTGAACCCCATAACACTTGTATGAAAATAATATAGCACGTATGTTGTCTTTTCAGGCATGCTCTTTTTGCAATTCATTAAAGTGATCATCAACTATATATATCACCAAAACCGTTTAGTCATTCTGTCTTTTGCAATATTCTTTCTGTAAATTTGCAACAGTTGCAAAAATTGCCACATATGACTTATTTGTAATTATTATATTCTAAATATAATTCGAAAAATCAGAAATTGTAATTTTCGAAATCCATTGTATTTTAGAGTTCGTGTGCAGCGAACGGGTATTCCTATTTTACCTGAAAATCCAGATTCGCGAAAGAGAAAGATTTACTTATTGTGTGTCTGCGTTAAGAGAAAAAGAGGAAGCAGAATGTATGTAGGAGTCAGAAAAAGGATACATTGACACCTCTTTTTTTTTCTTCTCGTAATTATTTCATCATATGCGGTATTCACTGGCTTGAAGGGAGTGATTTAATCGTTATGAAATACTTTTGCGGTCATTACGAGTCATTATGAAATCGATTTCAAATCGCAAGATATCTTCTGAAACGCAAATTGGCTAAAATAGTAAAAATTTATTTATTATTTAATTTGTCAAAAATTCTATTTTTCCGCTTGAGTATTTGGGATAATTTTTAGTTATCCCAATTGACTGTATCTTTCTTACCAATGAAATATTTTGATAAAGCTAAACTACTTTGATAATAATATTGTACAAAAGGTCCAAATTAAAAAGTCTAAGACAAAAGTCATGGACTAAAAGATTCGAAGTTTACAGTATCAAAAATTGTGGAAGGTCATGTCAAGTTGTTACTGCTTCTGCATAGAAAATCAGTGTTTTAACAAATTAATTGAATTAATTATTACATTTATATTAATAATAATTATAATAATTGTGCATTGAAAAATCATTTTTAATATATTCTTAAAACATGATTTTAAATAAGCGCGGGATGAATCAAAAGAAGTGCGCATGCGCAGAAAAAATACGTTAAATACGAGAGTTACGTGATTGGTCACGTGATTATAAAGAATCATGGCGGATTAATCTGTCACATTTGGCATTGAATATCAAATTTTAGGTTTTCTTTCTAAAACTCACGCTATTTTGAAGCAAGCAGGTATTTTTGTAATGTATTACAATGATTAATTCACTTTTGTAAGTTATTTTATAAATGTAGAAGCTTTATTTATTTGTTATAGATTTTGTTTCCATTTTTTGTCGGACTGCTTTGGATTGGAACTATAGTATTTAATACAAAATGACGAATTTCATGTTATGTTATGTTTTTCATCTTTTAATAATATTATTTATAGATACAATTGATTGTAAATAAACATTGACCGAAGAGGTCCTTCTTGGAAGGACAAAAGCTTTTAACTAATTGAAATGAATTATATGATCAGAAAAAATAAACTCTTATTACTACATCTATAAAATATTAATTTATTCTGGTCAACACACAATACATCTTTTTGAAAAATGACGAATTTTGACAATAATATGTAAATAATTATTTTTTCTGAAATAAGTGCTTAAAATAACTACCTTATTATATTCTTAAATGTTGTTTTCTAAATATGTGATGGTTCATATTTTTCAATGGTTCATAATCCTAACTCTTTTAAAAAACTCATTTTTGGACTAGAAAATGTTTTTGTCGTGCAAATTAATTAAGATTTATATAATTTATTTATCTTTATGGAGTTTTTAAAATACCCTAAAAATCCCCTATTTTTATATATTCAGTCCCCAATTTCCCCAAAAATATTTTTCATTGTCACTATGAAGCCTGATCTTTTAACTATTGGACCTTTTGTACTTATTAACAATAAACATCATTAATATCATTAATGAATCAGGAAAAAAAAATGTCCAACAATAATAAATTCTAATCTAATTTATAAATGAGAAGGTGTGAACTGATGAAACCTTTTAAATAGACACGCATATCATATTAGTGAAGGGTTACTAATACGAAAGAAGTTGAAAGTCAGTTTTCGTATATGCATGCATAGTTTAGAAGTACAACATGAGTTTCATGCACACGTCTTCATATATGATCGAGTTTCACGATGGGAGATGCAGTCACATGATTCTTGTGGCGGTTTATAGTCAGTTAAAACCCGTGACTGTTGCTTCACTTCTAACTTCAATAAATTTATACGGCCTGTTGGTGCAACCTGGACAACATCGCGTGTATGCACAACCTCCAGCTCTAGAATTTAGTTTTGCTTTGAAACATCTACTTCGATCTAGGCATGTGATCCAATTTTCCCCTCGGGACTTCAGTTTATGGACACGCATGTAATCCCTATTTATCTTCATTACCTCAAAAGCTCAATCTAACGAGACCTATGTTTGTTTCCCTGCTTTGTGTATAGGAAAATTAACTTTATACCAATGACTCCATTAGAAAAAATTACTCCATTTCACGGTTCATAGTCCATTGTCAATTATCCTCTTTCATTCATTACAGCACTGTTTTTCTACTTTTTCTCCTATTTTTCACATTAGTAAAGCTTTTGGTAATTATTTTCAAATTTTTCTTTATCTACTTTATATATCTCTTAAATATAACGTTACAGACAATATTGTCATTTTTAGAATAAAGCATTTTTATGTTTATTTTTGTAAAATAATCATTAAATTCAAATTGACAACAAACACTTATTTCAGTATAATGCTAAAATTACCGAAACTGAATGAAATGGTTTTTGTTTTAACTTTAAAAATTGGAAATTGCTTCCAAAACTTCGCATTTTTATATGTATTTAGAGAAAATATGACATTTACAATTCTGTAAAATGACCAGAATTGAAAATTTCGTGTTTCATTTTAGTATCATTGTCCTCGGTGGTTTACACCTTGAGAGAAATTCACTATTAAACTTTTATCTTGGATCAGCGTTGATGTTATTTTCACTTACTACCGCCACTCTTGCAGTTTTATATTTCGAAATGCAAACTGAGTTATTTAAACATTTGTGTACATTATGAATATAAAATGAAATCTTCGCGAGTGAATTTAACAAAGTTGCCTAAAGAAAAATTCAATTGAGAAATCAGTTCTCTATTTTAAGGGTATGTGATGGATTATTACGTCACTGGTATAATAGACAAAATATGTCCGTAATCTTTCTCTTAAAATAAAGAAATCTAAAGTCCTGAATATTCAAATGAACGGAATTATTGTTTTGACATTTTTTTAGATTCTAATTTGACCAAAAATAATGTCTTAAATATCAATAAATATTAGTAGAATATTTTAAAAATTGTATTTCCTTGTTATATTTTGTAACAGTTTATTTTGAAAATGTTTTTCTGGGTAAAAAGTTTCGTTCAAATGAATGTTCAGAACTTCAGGAACATTAAATTAAACAATAAAAATTTCTATCTATTCTATTAATAATAATCAACCTCCAATGCAATCAACTCAAATTTTAATTATTATTAATATATAAACCTAGTATATATATATATATATATATATATATATATATATATATAAATTGGTGAATCCAAAAAAATTGATTGGAACTAAGACACATATGTCTACTATTGTTCTTCTTTGAAGAGGACCGCATTGATGGTCGAAACGTCAAAAAAATGTGTTTTATTTATTAATTAACCTCATTTGAGAATTTGACTCGGAGAAATCGATAAATTCTACATTTGTGAATCAAATTTTAATTGTTCCAAATTCCAGTAAAATCGAATTTTTTTATTGGTTGAAATTTAAATCGATTGTCAATATAAATCCGCCAAATTTAATCAGATTTTATTTTCAATACATTATAAATTTAATGAGTCAAAATTGATTTTAAACATGTTTTAAACAATTCAAATGTTAATTAATTTATTTAGTTTCACTTTATTTGTTTACAACCAGGGGGCGGCGGCTTGTAAATTTTTGCCATCTGCACTTTTTAATATTGTCCGAAAAGGGGCGGGGGGGGGGGAGAGCAGAGAAATAAAACAATATTAAATTAAAGAGTTTCTTAATTATAGCGTAATTATTGTAAAAGACAAGTTGACAATTTATTTGATTTCGAGTAAATTTTCGGAATTAATAAACAAATAATCAAAATAATATAAAATTTGTGAAAATGATTACAAAAAAAAAAAAAAATTTTAATGACGAACTTGATTGAAATTTGAGAAAAATAATTGAAAAATGATTAATACATTGAAAAGTGGATACAATAACTTAGATTTGAGATAATAAATGAAAATTTAGGATATTAATTAAAAAATAATTAATATATCTAATCAAAAGATGACAAATATATTTGCAAAAAGATAAAAAAAAATTAAAATTAAAAAAGATAATTAAAAAATGAGATAAATAATTAAAAATTTAGGAATTTAATTGAGGAATAGTAAAAATAATTAAAAATTGAAGCAATTAATTGCAAATGACTTGAAAAAATAACTGGAATTTGAGATAAATAATAAAAAATTAAAAAAATTTATTAAAAAATAATTAGAAGTGACAAAAACTATTTGAAGAATGATACAAATAATTGAAAATCGAAAAATTTAATAAAAATTTGTAAAAAAAATAATTGTAAAAATTACAGAATATACTTGAGATAAGGAAGACTTGAAAAAGGGTAAAAATAATTAGAAATTAAAGTTAATTATGAAAATTTAAGAAAAAAATTGAAAAAAATTACAGAATTTATTTGTTATAAAAGAAAGTGATTGAAACTCGAACAATATCATTTTAATACTTGAAAAATACAACTAAAATATAAAAACAATAAATAAAAATTTAATAAAAATTGATGGAGGATGAAACAAGTTTTCCAATATTGAAAATTATTTGGAAAATGATGAAAATAGTGAATCTGATAATTAAATTAACAAATTTGATGAGTTATGTCCTTCCATAATTTTACATTAAAAATTGACATTAATAATTCGATATTGAAGAAATTAATTGTAATTTGAAGAAAAAAATTACAATTTAAAAAACAAAAATTATACTTTGTAAAAATAATTGAAAAATGACGAAAGAAATTGAAAGTTAATTAATAAATAATGAAACTAATTATTGAAGAAAATAATTTAAACTGAAAAAGTTTTATTTGGAAAAATTAAAGAAAATAAATGGAACTTACGGAAATTTTGAATTTAAAATTTACGAGAAAAATTGAAAAATAATGAGAATCATTGAAGAAAAATTTCTGAGAAAATGATAAAAGTAGTTAAAATTTGTAGATTTTAAGAGGCCATACTTAAATTACGTAACGCTCTAGGGGGGGGGGGGGGGTTGTGAAAAGTTGTTACACCTGTGGAAACTGTCAAAAGTTTACATTATAAAAACTTTTAACGGGGGGGGGGGGGGGGGGTCTAAAAATTCCTGAAAAAAGCGTTACGTAATTTAAGTATGGTCCCTAATTGCAAGTTTAGAAAAATAATTTTAAAAAATGCAGAATATTTGTGAAGTAAAAGAAAGTACCTAATTACAAAATGATTTCAAGAATTTTAAATTGAGGAAAATAAGGAAAATATTATAGAAATAATCGAAAATTGAAGAAAATAATAGAAATTTGAGATAAATAATTTAACTATTTAGAATTAATCTACAAATAGTCAAAATAATATAAATTTTGTGAAAATCATTGCAAATTAAAAAAAAAATAATTAAAAATTGACAAAAGTATTTGTAATTTGAGAAAAATAATTGAAAAATGATTAAAAGACTAAAAAGTGGATAGGTCAACTTAGATTTAAGATAATAAATAAAAGTTTAAGAAATTAATTGAAAAATAATTAATATATCTAATTAAAAGGTGGAGAAATAATTGCAAGAAGATAAAAGAAAATGAAGATTGGAAAGAATAATTGTAAAATAAGATAAATAATTGAAAATTTAACAATTTAATTAAAAAATGAAGTTTAAGATTAATTAAAAATTGAAGAAATTGATTGCAAAATGGAAACAATAATAATTGAAAATTGAAGAAAATTATTAAAATTTGAGAAAAATATTTTACAATCTAGGAGATTAATTGAAGAATAATGAAAGTAATAAAAAATCGGAGAAAATATTTGCAAAGTAATAAAAATAATTAAAAATAATTTTTATAATGAATTTTTATAATTGAAGAAAATAATTTTAGATTGTTAAAAAAAAATTTTTAAAATTACAACATATATTTGTAAAAAAAAAATAATTTCAGAATGACGAAAAAAATTGTGAATTGAAAAAATAACTAGAATTTGAGATAAATAATAAAAAAATAAAAAAATTAATCGAAAAATAATTGAAAAAGACAAAAAGTAATTGAAAATTAAATTAAAAATATTTTTAATAAAAAAATAATTGATAACAAATCTTTTTTCTCATGTTTTCAATTATTTGCTACAATTTTTATCATTTTTCAAAAATTTTCGTCAATTTCTAATTATTTTCATTATGTTTTAATTTTTCCCCTAATTTTGAAATTCAAATTCTGCAAGTTTCAATTATTTTCTTTTATTTTTTGAATTAAAACTTTTTCATTTTTAATAATTTCCTTCAATATCAAATTAGTTTCATTATTTATTAATTAATTTTCAATTTCTTTCCTCATTTTTCAACTATTTTTGCAAAATATGATTTTTGTTTTTTAAATTTTAATCTTTTCCTTCGAATTATAAATTCATTTATTTACATCCTTATTAAGAAGTTTATTTTTAGTCTGTAATTTTTCCATATGGAATTCCACAGGGCGACTTTTTTGCTCTATGGCCGCCTTTGTTTACAACTAATTATTATTTCTAAATGATGTAGAATCTAATCAATGAGAATATATAAATGTCCAAATATTACTTTTTGTAAATCAACAATTATTTATTCAAATACCAACTTACTAAATTTTTATATTAAAAAGTATAATTAAACTTAAAAATTCATAACTGTGAAAAATAAATTTTCATCAAGAAGAATTAGGTATCTATTTATTATTCTATTATAATAATTCTAATTCTATTATTTTTTTAGTTAAGGCTAGGAACTCTAATTTTAACGGTAGCAGCTTTTGTAAGAGCTGCTCCAATAGCTAGAGTTCACTTAAAATTTGTTTCTCCTCCTCACACATATGAACATGGATATGTAATAGATGGTATGTAGATAATTTTTTAATATCTTTATTTTATCTATTAAATGTCTATATTTTAATATTATAATTATTTTTGTGCTTAACACCTATACTATTTGATTAATTTCAGTTAATAAATGTTTAATTAATTTATTCGATTTTTTTAGGAGATAAAACATTAATGCAAAAGTCCTTTCTTTCGATAGGAAGAAGAACTCCAAGAAAATTTGGTTTGTATTAATTAATTATGGTTAGTTTAAATTTACAAAAAGCTTTTAATTTGTAACACTAGAAAAAAAAAAATTATTGTAAAAATAAACTTCAAACATTGCACTGTCTGAATAAACACTATTATGTCGGCCATATTTGTTTTCAAACAAGCGGCGCCTCACCGCCAGAAATTTGCAAAAAAAAGATTATAGAATTTGTCTTTATGACAAATTTCCACAATTTTTCTCATAAATTTTCTAAGAATTAAACAATACAATAATTTATAAAATATCTTTCATCAGTTGAGCGTTATAAGTTAATAAACTGAAATTCAAAAATACCATCAATTTATGAAATATGTGAAATTTTTAGGAGATCGAATTCAACCAAATGGGATAAGCAACAATCATCTTTATGTAGAAGAGCAGCCTAGAAATATAAAACCTGAAAATGCCAAATTTTTATGGCCGCAAGGAGTTTTTCAAGTACCTATTGATATAAATGATCTTGGATATAGTTCACACGAATCTGGACACAGAACACCAGACTTCTCCGATGGAACTCGTAATTATTTTTCATTTATAATATCAAAATCAATAAAAGAAAATCCCTGAAAAAAATATTTAATTGCTTTTAGAATATCCTGATCCTTATCTTTTAACTGGAGAACAGGCGAAACGAGCAGTGATGTTTCTATACGGACGTGGAGAACTCTTTTTGACCGATTTTCCACATACTCGAGCTTTAATTAGAAATCAAGAACAGAGACAACAAAATGGTTTACCTGGAAATGTATTAAGTAGTCTTAGGCCGCAATCTCCTTTTTATAGAAAATTATCACACAATAATAATTTATAAAAATATAATTGTTACCTACTTTTTTGTTACAAGTCAACTTTTTATAAAAAACTTTTTCTTCATAAAAGGTTCATAAAATATGAAAACTTAGTAAAAATAAAACTGCCTAACAGTTATTAGATTTAATTAACATTGTTACTAACTGTATTTTTATATTAAACGTTTACAAAGATTAAATTTTGTGTTATAAAATGTTTCGAATTATCAACTGCCGATAATGCAGGTTTCTATGACGAATTCGATATAATATTGATAATGCAGGTTTCTCTTGATACTCAATTGATGATTCTCATCAATAAAGTTGATGAAAGTCCCATCAGATTGCGCATTATATACAAGTTTTTGGTAAAAGGATTTTTAATTTTGGAAATAATTATGATTACAAACACTGTCTTTGGTTTTATTTATTGGTTATTCAAATTGGTAAATATTAGTTTTAAAATTGTTATCAACAACTAAATTTTATGAATATAAACATATTGTTTGTAAAATAAAAATGTTTCTAAAAGAATATGTTATTAATAAAATATTTTAACAACAGTTTGATATATACTATGAATAAATGTTTATTTTATTATTTCTATCAATAGAGTCGGATGAAAATGCAAAGTCACGAAAACTTTAAAACGTTTTCGGGAGAACAAACATTTGATATGCAAACAAGCGATTCCGCTTGAGACAAATCTTACTTAATGTGAATACAATGATGAATGAACACTTGAATAAATTATAAGACCACACCTCGATGTATTACAAAGACGGTAAATCTTCCTGAGTGTTACAAACACAATCTAAATTGATTTCCCTTTGCTAAATAAGACCTTACTTCATCATCTCAAGAAAATTGTGTAGGCGGTTATTGTAAATATTGTAATCACTTTATCCAAAGATCTTTATAAAGCTTCTGTGACAAGTCTGTTTACACATCACAAATCAAACATTTTGCATTTAAATTACCTGCCAATTAGCTTTTTGTAATTACTCAAATAACTCAAAAACAATGTCATGTATATTAGTAAATAAATAACGTTTTTTTATTAAAGCTGTACTAATATTTAAATATTAGTTTATTTGTAAGTTTTTTAAATATATTAATCTGTTAATATTTTGGCATCATTGATAAATAGCAGTATTTTGTAAACATAACATTTTAATAAATTATACTAATTTTAATATGGCGTTATTATAGTTCTTTTTATTTAATTCTTATCTTTTAAATTTTTTCAAATATAATTAGACTATGGTTATGTGAAATAAAAATTTTAGACAAAGAATTATTTCTTGATATAAAAGATTTCTTTTTATTAAGAATAAAAATAATTTTGGACTATCTGTTTGGATCAAAAGAATTAAAAAATCTGACTTCAGATTCGTAATCAGTGACCTCGAAAACCCTTGAGACCAATAATAATTATCTTTGGATTAAAAATAATTATCCTTGATCTAAGAATGTATACTTGAATCAAGAAAAGTTAACAATTTAAAAAACTATTCTACACGATTAAAGTGATTATGGATTTATTTTAAAATTGTTAATAAACAATAATGTTTTATTTTAACTTTTAAAAATACCAACAAACATTAATGTTTTGATTATTAACAATATCAATATTTTTTACTCAATTTTTAAGAAAAAACTTTTTTAACTGGATAATAGTTTCCCACTCACTGAACATAGAAAACATATTGAAATCAAATATAGGTCATTCAATTTTCTTAGTGTTATTGGATAACCTTCTAACCTTCGTTGAGTGATTGTTCTCAACTTATATACGCTTTATTCGTAATAAATTCCATGAATTGCATTTTTCATAGTAATCCCTTGAAGTATTCATGAAGCATGATCATAAATTGAGGAATAGGGACTTAGTTAAAAAATCATCATGTAACCTAGACCCAGTTTAATTTATGTAGTATATTCTACATTGAATAAAGAGTTAATTCGTCATTCTGACGCCATTCAATAACGTATAATACGATTAAGAATTACGGTATAAACTTTCTTGAATGCATGATTTTGTGACTAATTTTTGCAGAAAAGTATTATTATCCTATTTTCTCAGAAATATTCTTAAGAATTTATTTTCAACACATTATTCAATCTGTTTGTGCTTCTCTTATGAAACTTTAGTGGATAAAATTACTTGTAGGAGTATTTGCATACCTGCATAAATATTCAATCAAATATTTGTTAAATTGTTTTTTATCATTTAGGATTCCTCCATTTTTAAAAACAAACAATTAAATTTAATTGTTTAATGATTTTTTTTATGTTCTTTAAGTGTTGTTTTGTTTTAATACTTGCAGTGCTATTTACTTTAATTCATTATATTTTGCATTTTTAAAAGAAATTCTAAATAGCTTTTGTTTTTGTGTGATTTATGATTATAGAAAAGTTGAGGTAGAAGGAATGAATATGTCCTCTTTGAAAGATATGAGTGTGAAAATTGTTGCGAGTTTATACGAGAGTTTCTCATTTCTATAGAATTTGAAATTCGTGAAGTTGCGAATTCCGCAGTTCATCTAAATTCGCGATGGCGTCATTTATGAGCTTGCACAGAAGATTCGCGATGGCAACAAAACAACAAACATTTTGTCGCTTCGCTTAACGCAAAGTTAAATTACCGAGGGACGTAAACTCTCAAACAGCAGCCGTTGTATGTTGTAGCTTGGCCATTCTACAATTTCAATTAACGTCGACATTCTCTCCTACGTTTCTTCACACTTTACCTAAAAGCCCTCTGTGCAACTTGCCCCGTAAAAATACCAAAAAATTCACGCGCTTATATCGCAGGCTTCGCACTCCCCAACTATTTACTACTTTTTGCTACTTTTTTCATGAAAGGCTACTTTTTTGATACTTTTTTCGGCTTAAAGCTACTAAAAGCTACTTTTTTTAAAAATTATGGGAAAAAAGTATTCAGTTATTAGATTATTAATTTTATAAGTGCAAAAATTTATTAATTTACAGTCAAACTTCCATACTACCGAAAGAAATTTGACGTTTCCGCGGTAGAAAGGTTCTTTAAAATGCTATTAGTGAGTGAACGTTCAGGAATGTAACAACCATTTTAAGTCATAGGATCTTTAAATATAAAATGGAAATTATAATAATTATTAAACAATAATTTATCTATTAATTTAGGCTGCAGTGAGAAATAAAAATTTATATAACAATTTGCACAAGTCAGTCTTCTATCGTTAAAATCACATGTTTGAAATAACATTATTTTTATTAATAAATTTTTCGAATTTTTTAATAGTGAAAAATTATAATTATTTTACAAATTTACAATAGGCTTAGTTGGGGTAATTCGGGACAAACTATACCTTGCTGACAATTGACAATAAAAAAATTGCAAATATACGTTTTTGACAATTATTTTTAAAAAATTTCTACAATTGCTTAGTAATTTGACTTATTTAGTAACTTGAGCTACAAGAAAAAGAGGTTATTTTGACAACTGGTAAGATGAAATAAAAAAGCGCATTAATGATTTAGATAACATAAATTTTCTTATTGGTATTTGTTAAAAACAGTCTTATTTACTTATATTAATTAATTATTGAATTAATAAGAACAAAATGTTGGGTGAAAATTACTTTTAAAACTTACTTGCAAAATGTCACAATTTTCAAAGTTCTAATTAAAGTTTTCTATTAAGAATTCAAATATTTTAGTATTAAATATTATTTTATTTTCTGTCTTTCATAAGACGTACTAACTTTTTAATTTTATAATGGAGAAATATGAAAACTTTTAACTTAATTATTGAAATTTTGAGAAGAAGCAGTGTTTTTGAACTCTAATAACTCATCACCAGAGGCGTGAAAAAATCAAATTTTGGTTTTAAAATTCAAGTTTGACACTCCTTTCCACAGTATCAAAATTTGGTGTTGGAGAATCAGCTACTTTTTTACTTTTTACAATTTGAAAAATGTGCTTTCCGAGGTGCTTTTAAATACGAATTTGAAGGTTAAAATGCAAGTAGTTTTGTAAAACTGAATTTAACTGCCGCCAGATTGTGAAATTTAAATTAAAATTTTGTTAGTTTGAAAATTTTGACATTTTGCAAGTAAGTTTTAAAAGTAATTTTCACCTAACATTTTGTTTTCATTAATTCAATAATATTAATTAATATATGTAAATGAGACTGTTTTTAACAATTACCAATAAGGAAATTTATGTTATCTAAATCATTAATGCGCTTTTTTATTTCATCTTACCAGTTGTCAAAATAACCTCTTTTTCTTGTAGCTCAAGTTATTAAGTCACAAAGCAATTGTAGAATTTTTTTTAAAAATAATTGTCAAAAATTATTTTGACAGCAAAAATAAATATGACAAATTATCAGATTTTTGTAACATTAGTCCGCAACGACTTTAGGTGAAATATAATGGTTTGACTCATAATTCATTTTTCTCATTATTAAAAGATTTTTTCTTCTTTTGTTTTTGATATTGGTTGCGGTAGTATTTTGGGTGCTAAAGAAGTGTTTAAAAATGGTGCGAAACTTTTGGTCATACTTATTTAGCACCTTCAATACTAAAGAACAGAAATCTAAAAAATAATATCTGTTTTCGATCGACCAAATTTCTTATGGAATGTTCCAAAAAAATAATCGCTCATTAATTTTCTCAATTGATTTCGATTTCTTCAACACTTCAACACTTGCCTTATGAGTTTTCGCCGTATAGAAGTTTGACTGTATTATAACAATAATTTTTTATTTCAAATATTAAATAAATCTGAAACGTGCTGTGACTAAACGAACATCTAACACATTCATGTAAAATGAAAATAATAATTAATAGAAAAAATAAATTAAACTTATCTTATTTTCTATTTGGCTACTTTTCACTACTTTTTTTAATCATGCAAGCTACTTTTTCCTACTATTTTTGAACTCTCAAAACAGTGTGAAGCCTGATATCGCTAAAAAATGGATATTTGTATTTTAGAAATGAAAATGCAACAGCAACTATAGCTTTCCTTTAGTGTCATTTATTCCATTTTTACTCGCTTTTATAAAAATATTCTTTATAAGATAATAATACTGTTCTTTTTTATTTCAATAAAAATTTACAACTTTGGGAATAGACAAATTTTATGTCTTTTTTTGATCCAATGTCAACTTTGGTCACAATAAGGTAAATGTCCCAATTATGAAACGGGCATTTAGATACTTTTGGATATTTTATCGCATGCAAACTTACAAGAAAATAATACCCACATTTTTTTTATTATGACATATATTTCTAGTTCTAAGAACAATAACTAAAAACTTATTTTATTTTGTAAAATAGAAATAATGATAACTTAGTGTCCTAGAAATTTGTACCTAAAAGTATCCTAGAAATTTGTACATGAATTTTTAGGTGCACCTGTGTCCCATGATTTTTTCCCTATCACGGGACAAAGAAAAAATTATTGTCAAAATAAATTGAATAATGTAATTATCATGTTATTTGGTTAAAATCAATGAAATAGGATAACAATAATTATTATATTTTGTGGAAAATTTCATTAATTTCAAGATTACAAACTAAACAGTTCATAATAGAATAGGGGAGAGCAGGGTAAAATGCCTAATTGGGTAAATTGGCAATAGTTAATAACTTGGACAAAAATAAATATTAAACATAATTGTTTTTATTAATAAAGAATATTAAGGTAAAGATGATTTCTATAAAGTTTCAAATTTATCAGTTTATTATTATTAAAGAATTTATTGAAGAATTTATTAAAGAATTATAAAAATGATATAGAAACTAAATGTCAAGTTGTTACTGCTTCTGTATAGAAAATCAGTTTTTTAATAAATTAATTATATTAATTGTTGTATTTATATTAATAATAATAATTAATTAATAATAAATAATAAATAAATAAATAATAATAATTGTGCTTTTTGCTCCAAAGTTTACTATAGAAATTTTGTCCGTCTCTCCCCTACAAAGTAAACTAATATACAAGAATAATTTTTCTTGAAAAAAACTATTTCAAAAATTCTCCGATTTTATTTTTAAGTTTAACTAAATTAAAAAGTGAACAAAATTACAAATTTGTTGTCATCTTCCGATTTTTTTCTCGAAAACTAAAAGAAAACTTTTGTTGAAATTTATAGTTTGAAACCGAAGATTACTAAGGACATTTGAAAACTGTGTAAAACTTGTTTACATTTATTATTAGAACTGGTTTAAAACTGTGCATGTTTATAATAGGCTCATAACTATTTAAATATATTGATAACTATTTACAACTGCTTAAAACTAACTTAAAACAGTTGCAAACTTGTTTAGAACTGTTTACAATTACCTAAAATTGTTTAGAACGGTTTAGTACTGCTTAAAACTATTTAGAACTTGTTTAGAACTGTGTTAATCTACTAAATTTTGTTTAGCACTGTCTATAATTGATTAAAGTTGTTTAGAATAGTTTAGAACTGCTTAAAACTATTTATAACTTGTTTAGAACTGTTTAGAATTACTTATAATTGTGATGCGCTCCGAAGAAAGGGACCTTAGAAGCAAGTCGGTAATTTTTTCAGGAGAGTGAAAAAAAAAGATGAGCGCGCATGGTGCTCTATACAAACCTCTGATGTTTGAATTGTCATAACTTGAAAAATAATTAATAAAAACATTTTATGACTTCAGTTAATGGAAAAGGAACCTTTAATAAAGTTAAATCAACCATAAACCGAAAATAGATTTTTTGCTTCTAAGGTCCCTTTCCTCAGAGTGCGTCACATTTATTTAAAAATTTGTAATACACAGTTTCATAACTATTTAAAACTTTTAAGAACTCTTTTAGAATTGTTTAGAATTTGTTATATCCTTTGTTATATCAAGAATTCGTTATATCGTTTGAAACTAGTTTATAGTTATTTAGAAACTGTTTAAAACTATTTAGAGTTGCTTTAAAATTTTTTAGATTTAATTTTTTATGTTTATACATATAGCGTAATAAATTAAAACGAATTAAAAAATTATTTATGCCTAGCAACAATCAACAAACGTAAATCAGTATTAAAATAACCTTTGACTTAACATTTGTAGGTTATGTCAGACTAGATTGATTTATTTGCAACTTTTAAGTAATTTTAAGATTTTATTTGATTTAGTTTATAAACAAAGAGCTTAAAAACAATAAATGTTGCTAATTTTTAAAAACTAATATACAAAATGTAGTCAATATTATTAAGTATACAGATTCTAGTTTTATGTTAGGTTATGTTAGGTTAAGCTGCTTATTTTCAATTTTGTGGATCGGAACCAAAGCTATTATGGGGTCATTCACAAATCACGTGATATCTTCGGGGGTGGGAGGGGGTAGGTAAAATATCACGGTCCATGGAAATTAAATTTTTTAACAATAGAAAAAATATCACGATGGGGGGGAGGGGGTTCAAATTATCCAAAATTTGTATCACGTAATATGTGAATGACCCCTTTATAGTGATTATAGTTATAGTTATTTCTTATCTAGAGATAGAAAGGAGTTGCGTGGTTCTTAATGTATGAAGGAGTTACGTGGTTTTAGAGGTAGAAGAAAGATACGTGTTCCTAATAGAGGTAGAAGATAGTTATCTGGTTCTTGATGTATGAGGGAGTTACGTGGTTCTAGAGGTAGAAGAGAGTTGCGTGGTTCTTAATGTATGAAGGAGTTACGTGGTTCTAGAGGTAGAAGGGAGTTGCGTGGTTCTTAATGTATGAAGGAGTTACGTTGTTCTAGAGGTAGAAGAGAGTTACGTGGCTTTAGAGGTAAAAAGGATTTACGTGGTTCTTGGTGTATGAAAGAGTTACGTGGTTCAAGAGGTAGAAGGGAGTTACGTGGTTCTAGAGGTAGAAAGAAGTTACGTTGTTCTTAATCTATGATGGAGTTACGTGATTCAAAAGGTAAAAGAAAGTTACGTGGATTTAGAGATAAAAAGGAATTACGTGGTTCTTGGTGTATGCAAGAATTACGTGGTTCTAGAGGTAGAAGGGAGTTACGTGGTTTTTGAGGTAGCAAGGAGTTAAGTGTTTATAGGGGTTAAAGAAAGTTACATGGTTCTAGAGGTAGAAGAGAGTTGCGTGGTTCTTGATGTACGAGTGAGTTACGTGGTTCCAGGGGTAGAAGAAAGTTACGTGGTTCTTGATGTATGAGTGAGTTATATGGTTTTAAAGGTATAAGAGGGATACATGGTTCCTTATAAATTGGGATGTTACGTAGTTCTATAGATAGAAGAAAGATACGTGGTTCTAGAGGTAGAAGAGAGTTGCGTGGTTCTTGATGTACGAGTGAGTTACGTGGTTCTAGAGGTAGAAGAAAGTTACGTGGTTCTTGATCTATGAGGGTGTTACGTGGTTTTTGAGGTAGGTAGGATTTACGTCTCATTAATTGGTGCCAGTTTTGAAAAGTGAACTGTATTGTGCGACAAAGCAATTTGCTGTCCTATAAATTGGTACACTTAGGAATTTATGAACCTATTATAAGACACACATAGCCGTAAATGTATTTTTTTTTAAAGTTTCGATTAATTTACCACTAAGTAATAAATATATTTTTACAAATTAATATAAGAATTTTAACTAGTAAAATAGTTTCCATTTTACTTTTATTAGCAAACAAATTATAATATAACTTGTTTCAACTCTGTCTCATAATAGGTGAAAATTTGTAAAATGTCACATAATTAGGTCTTTTACCTTATTTAACCAAAAACCATAAAGTCAGTTATAAAGATCCGGTTCCTCTAATTTAATCATTTTCCCTTTAATTGAAAAAAACAAATTTACTGCCAATCTGCAGATATTGGCACTTAAATTTTTTATACATCCAGATGAAAGTAAAAAATAATAAAAATGCATAATACATGATCAGTGAACCTTTTATATGTCTGGAATACCTTTCAGAAATAAAATTTCCGTTTTATCAAAAGAACTAAAAAGAACCAAACATCTAACGTTTGTTATTTTTTTTTTCTTTTTCAGCATACAAAGCATCTCTAAATGGAGGGACGTCGCCGAGAAAGGAGCTTTAAATCCCATTTTGCCCAAGACGTGGAGTTTCGTTTGGAGGTATGATTTCGTAATTACATTTAATTTCCTCTTGTCGCTTTTAAATGTTACCGCGCGCTTAGCTAATATACAGTAGATCCTGGACACTAATGAAGGCTCCACATGCTCGATAGTCCAGTGTATGTAACTATGTCCCAGCAGAGAAAACTGGTTTTAATAGGACTTCAGTTAACTAGTGTCTGACTTACATCCAGCCCCTCGTGTTCTTTGGTAATTGTAATACATCGCTTAAAATTAAAATCAAAACAAAAATAGCATCAAATCGTTTCGATTTACGATGCATCGTCTTCAAGCAACAACTCAATGTTATAGCTTCATAGAAGCGCACGCACGTAAATCTGATATCGTAATTACTGATGCCTTTTAAACTTTTAATGACGATTTCAAGTTTTTGTTATATAGGAGTTTTTGAATTCTTTTTCTTCGGGGATTTTAGTCTTTTTATTGGCAGATTTAATTAAGTTGTTGAAGCGCGAAGATTAAACCTGTTATTACAAATATTATACAAAATGAATTTCTAATATATAAATGAATACGCAGTGGCTGATCCAAGTGGGGATGATATTAAAAAAAATACAAATCATCCTCTCTAAATCTATAGTGAAACAAAAATTGTGTTAATAGAAAATTCTGAGTTATAAAAACAACAACTGAGTTAAATTTTAGGAAACTGAAAATTATGTTAAAAATAAAGTTTTTTTTAATAATACAAAAATGAAATTGGGATCGTTTAAAATTTGGTTAAAATAAAATTTATAGTAATACAATTAAATTAAATTGTCAAATTTAGCAATTAATCAGTGCAGTAATAATTAATTGCACATTGATGAAATGTCGAGTAATTTATTAAAATATTTCTTGTTGTTTTGATGAGTGAACTGATTAACTCTAATAAGAACACTTGTGTTATAATTATAGTTATAGTCCTTCAGCTAATTATGTCAAAGGGTTGGAATAATAGACACTCCTCTCGTGCTTTGGCTCACTACATTGTTTCCAACTATCGACTATTCCAATCTCGTAGTTATTTACAGTCAACAATCTCGGATCGTGTAATTATAAATTAATAAATTTCCCAATAAATTTACTGTTTTGGTGTAAATTGTACACTTGGTAGAATCATAATAAACAGTTATAAATATTTTGCAATATTTGATTAAATAATTAGTGAGAGTTTATTGACAGTGTTGAAAAAGATAATCTTTATCAGCTATACTCTTTGGAAACTGCATTAGCATCATTGTTGCAGTGTATAGATAGAAACATTCTCGTACAGTATTTCATGAATTAAAATTATTTTATTTAAGTAAAGTGCAAAGAAAAGTGAAATTAGGTTAAAAAAATTTTCATTTTTTTTTCTTTTTAATAATGTGCTGTTATGAAGTTGTAACGGGCGGAAAAAGAAATGAGGAAAGAGGGAAAAGAGGCTTAATATTATCAACCGCGTCACATCCGTTTTCGATTCTACGATATCTTCCGTTGAATTTCAAGTTAACCAATTCATTAACATGGATATCGCGATAAAAGGCTGTCATTCTAACAAAAAATCTATGAACTTTTTATGTTCAGTGGATCATTTATATTCCCGCTTTTAGTTCAAGTTCTTCACAATGATTTATGGTGATTTCAAACTGCAAAGTTTTTTAATTCATCGGTCATGAATGATAAAGTTTTTTTTAGTACTTAAGCAAAGTTGTCGCATGGCTTTCAATAAAATAATAAATTTCAATAAATTTAGAATAAAATAAAAAGCTTTCAAATTTATTACAGTTGATTTTGATTTATGTTTAAGAAGTCTTTTTTTGCAATTATTATTAATTTTTAAAAAAAAGTACACAAAAAGAAATATTTACTCCTTAAATTTGAATTAGTAAAACTATTTAGATCAGACTTTCAATCTTTGTTGTAAATTAAGTATGCTGAAAAAATTTAATTAATTTAGTTGTTCTTAAATTTCTTTAAAAGTAAAAACTTCTGTGATTTTGAAAGCAAAAACCCAGTGATTGGTTTAATCAGGTACAAAATTTGAATAATTAAATTTTAATTAATGTTTTTTACTTTTAAGGTAATA
This sequence comes from Ganaspis brasiliensis, assembly GCA_037103525.1. Lineage (NCBI taxonomy): Eukaryota > Metazoa > Arthropoda > Insecta > Hymenoptera > Figitidae > Ganaspis > Ganaspis brasiliensis. The sequence continues at coordinate 1,999,494 of JAZKLR010000055.1, read as the reverse complement.
AATTAATTTGTTTGAATAGAAGCAATTTTATTAATCTATATTTGAAGAGTAAGTTTCTACAAAAAAAAAATTTGAATAATTATTGAAATTATTTAATGAACATTCATTTAATTAATTAAGGTTTTTAGAGTACATTAAAAACTTAAATATGTGTTTAGTTAATTAAAAACTAATAAACTTTCTGTTCATTAAAGGGAATGTGTTTCTGTTCATAAAAATAAACGAGTTTGGTGAATTAAAATGAATGTGTATCAAGTTCATTAAAATGAATATTTTTCATGTTTATTAAAACTAATGCTCTTCTAGTTCATTAAAAATTAAGAAGAGTTCAATTCATTAAACATGAATAAGAATAGTTTTCCTTCCCTCATTAGTCTTATTTTAAATTTTATCAGTAAAGAAACTATCAATCTCTTTGATCTCTTGAGGCTGGAATATTTACCTGTTGCCTCTTCTTCTCCGTATAATATATTCTAAAAAGGTTAGATTTTGATCCAAGTGAGAAAATAAACTGAAGCGGGGTTTTGAATTTTTCTTTTCTTTTTTGTTAAAATAAAATGGGCACACGTTTATTTTAATAAATTGTTTATTTAAAATGATTTTTAATTAAGCTCTGAAGCGATTCGGTTAATAGAACATCCTCGGACAATTGGAATCTGGATAATTGGAATTCTAGTGTACTTGTTAATGAAATCTGTAGGGCAATAATTATTATTTAGTAAAAAACAAAAAAGCTTTAAAATTCTGAACCTTTAAATAAATTAAATCTTTATTTTATATTTAAATCCGCTTGTGACGAAAGTTCGTATTTTTGGATTTTTCAAAAGTTCGATATTAAGTGAGAATATTAATAGCAATATTATAATAATTTTTTTTGAATCAAACAAACTTTTTTCTCAATGTATTCTTATATTAAGAATATTTTCTTATGTTCTTAAGAATAAAGGTATTATTTAAGAATATGCTTATTTTAAGAATATTTTATTCTTAAGGATGTTCAACCCATTGACATAACCTAAAATTAAAGAATGGTTTTTCGCATAAAATAAAAATAGGTACCTATTATTATAGTTTTTTTCGCCTAATTTTGAAAGATCCAGTTATACATTTTTCAAAAAAAATAGTCGATTATATTTCACCTAAAGCCGCTGAGGCCTATTTTTAAAAAATTCTGATATTTTGTAGAAATCATCTTTAGGGCCCTGAGAATGCATATTAGACAATGATTTTCTAAAATTTTTCTGCCTTATTTTATAAAATTGATTTTAAGTTGAGATGGGACATAAAAATGTCGATTTAACAGGTAGACAAATCAAATAAAAATGCACACAAATAATTAATAAATAATTTTTGTTTTCTTTTATAATTGTTCACAAATGTTTATTTTTTTAATTTCTGTAGACTTCGAGTTAAACGAAACTTCTTGTAATTATAAAAATTGATATTAAATATGAAGTGTCAAATGTCAAATTTTCACACTTTTAAACTATATTAAAAAAAAAAAAAAAATTACTTAAAATGAAGTACTTACTTTCGATTTAGTTACATATGATCTAGTACTTTTTTAAGTTAATAATTTAGAAGTATGTAATATTTTATCTTCAGAAATGGAATTTGGTGAATTTCTCCCAATTTTAAGTCAGAATTTTTCATCCACAAAAAACCGTAAAAATCCCATTCTTGTTTAATTATTTGAACTTGACCGTCTTTTGGTTGATGTCAAAGTTTGGCGTTGGAGAGAGTTAAATTGATTTTTAAAAATTAATTTCTGAAATGGAATTTAAGGTTACAAAAACAAGTAGATTATCAAACTAAAGTTAGCTTGATCCTTATCGATTTAACAGATTTTTCATTCAAACTTAATATTATATTTTAATAAGTAATATTAAGTTTCTAATTGGATCAAGTATTTAATTTTAATAATTATGGTTATTTATTAAATTTATCAAATTATATTAATTTATTTACAAAAAAAAAATCTTATAACCCTAAAACTTTTCATTAAACATTCTTTTTTTTAAATATTTATTTTAACAGTTTATACTGTTTGTTAAGCATATTTATAAAATACAAAATAAATAAAATTAAACAAGAATGGGATTTTTTCGGTCTTCTGTGGATGATAAATTCGGATTTAAAATTGTGAGAAATTCACCAAATTTCAATTCTGAAGGTAAAATATTAGATACTTCCATATTATTAATTTAAAAAAGCACTAGATCATAAGTAACTAAATCAAAAGTACTTTATTTTAAGTAACGTTCTATCTAAAAATATGAATTTACATTCTAAAAAAAAATAGTTTAATAGTGTGAAAATTTGATATATAATACTTCATATTTAATATAAATTTTTATAATTATAAAAATTTTCGTTCAACTCAGAACGAAATTAAAAAAAAATTAAAAAAATAAACATTTGTGAACAATTATAAAAGAAACAAGTAAACAAAATAATTTGCTTTCTCACAGAGGAAGCAATGAACTAAAAAAGAATTTTAAATGCAAAAAAAAAAAATGAAAGAACATTAGTTATTTTATGCGAATTTTGGCTAAAAAACACACACACATACACACATACATGCACACACAAATACACACATACGTACATCTGTACACTTGCTTAGAAATGAAAATTTACGCTTTTCAGATGAAAATAAGTTGACTTAGACTATTTTTGGAAAATCGAAAATCTCAACGATCACAAAGCTTCCTCTATGAGGAACAATAATTTAAAACTGACGAAAGTATTTGAATTTTGAATTTTTTTATTTGATTTGTCCACCTGTCAAAATGACATTTTTATAACCCACCCTTACGATAGATTTTTTTAGAAAACAAATTATAAGCTTAAAATGCTTTTTCTACAAAAGGTTTGGTATGTAATATTTTCGCGACTGTAGGAAAGTTATTATAAGAAAAACTATAAGGTTGGCATTATAAGAGCATAATTATAAGTAGGTAATCAATGTAAAATTAAAATTATAAAAATATTTTCATGATAACAACATTACAAAACATTTATTACAATAAAATAATTATAAGAATACAATTACGTATTTAATATAGATATGGATTAATCCACTGACTTTTGTCTGGGGTTTGTTGCGACGATATTTTATTATTTTTAAAGTTTTAAAAGATGTGAAACTCCAACATTTTTTGCATTCAACAAGCATATTATCATAGCATAAATTTTATTTCTTTTCGTGTTATCATAGTATTTAAAATTATAAAAGTTCACGACTTCACTTCAAAAACCTTAAATCTGATACTTTTTTAAACATGTTATAATTCTAAACCGATTTAATATAATATATGTATCAAAACTTAATAGAAAATATAAATCATTTTTTTCTAAACGTAGAAAAGATGGATTTATTATAAATTTATATTATTTTAAGATAATTCTCTAATTTGAAAAATTTATATTTGTAAAAAGTTTCACTATTTTTCGGAGCTTCTAACTTTTTTGTATAGAACTTCCTAAAATCTTGAGGTTTTGAATATAATTTAATATTAATATAATCTACTTGCTTTTAAATTTCGACAAACGTGTTTTGCTTCGTTCAGGGAATATTGCGTTTTTAGGAGGTTCCACAGAAAAAGCTACTCTCTAAATTTAAATAAGTGAAAATTCACTTATTAGATGTCAAAAGTCTTCCACTCTTTCAAAAAGTGTATATGCACTTATAATAAGTGAAAATTCCACTTATCATAAGTGCATATACACTTATTTTGTAAGTGCATATGCACTTTTTGAAAGAGTGGAAGACTTTTGACATCTAATAAGTGAATTTTCACTTATTCAATTTTAAAGAGTAGAAGCTCCTAAAAACAGTGAAACTTTTTAGAAATATAAATTATTTTTTAAATTAGAGTATTAACCTAAAATAATGAAATTTTATAATAAATTCATCTATTCTAGGTTTAGAATAAAATGATTTCTATTTCTAATAAGTTTTGATACTCTCGATTATTATGTTCGAAAAATGAGTTTATTATATACGTAATTGTATTCTTATAATTATTTTCATGCAATAAATATTTTATAATGATTTTATCATGAAAATATACTCTCTAAATTTAAATAAGTGAAAAGTCACTTATTAGATGTCAAAAGTCTTCCACTCTTTTAAAAAGTGTATATGCATATGTACTTTTTGAAAGAGTGGAAGACTTTTGACATCTAATAAATGAATTTTCACTTATTCAATTTTAGAGAGTACTTATAATTTTATTTTTACAATGACTGCTTATAATTATGCTCTTATACTGCCAGCCTTATAGTTCTTATAATAACTTTCCTACAGTCGCGAATATCCTATGTAAGAAACGAGTACTAAAGGTAAGTGTTAAAAGTTAACGGAAAAGGAAACTCTTATATTAGTTTTGTGAGTAAGAAAGAGAAGGCAAAGCGTTAAAAGTTAACGGAAAAGGAAATTGTGTAGTATTGTTTATTAACCCAATGGGAAATTGCCAATGATCACCATTGGCTAAATAATGGTCCCATGATTGGCGGCCAACAGTTTTTTCTTGGCAAACTATTGGCAACCAATATTGGACCACAGTTGGTCAATCCTTGGGATGATAACGGGTTTGCCAGTCATTGGCAGCCATCATTGGTTCAATATTGGTTGCCAATGATAATGCCAATAAATAAAATTTTTTAAATTAACAATATTAAAATCTATATTTTTATATTGTTAATTTATTTATTGTTTAAAAAATTTTTTTTTTTTAATAAATATTTTAATTTATTTATTAATGCATGTCAAGTATTGGTAACAATAATTGGCTTTCAATATTGGTCCATCCTTGGGAGCCAATGAATAACCAACAATCTTATTTTCACAACTCTATATGGAAACAGAGTTGTTAATTTAATCTTCAGCCAATATTTGACAATGAAGATTTGAGTGTTGGACACATTAGAAATGTATTTTCAGAGGTACGGGATCAGGCCTTATATAAAAGAGCTGAAGAAACTCGATCGTGAGAGAGGCTGACCGATGCGCGCCCTATGCTAGTTTCCGAAACCACAAACGCGTGAGAATCCTCGGCGCGCAGACGCGGCATAGACGCGGCGGGAAACTTCCACTATTTGAATTTGAATTTTTTATGCATTTAATCAAAAACAAGAAAAGAAATATAATAATACAAAAATTATACAAATTCTTAAATTTGTATAGTTTTCTGATTGTTATTAAAAAGTAATACGCTTAATTATAAAGAAATACTTATAATAAATATCCTCCATAAATAATTGTTCAATTCTTGAAGATTTGAAAAACTCTTAAAGGTGTGTCCTAAGGTTAAAAATTATTGTTCTAAATCTACTTTAATCGATTTTCATGTTATAGAAATTATTTAAATAAATTAATTAGTTTTAAAGAAATCAGAAAGAAATTAAATTGATGAAAAAATAAACATTTAATATTAAAAATAATATTAATAAAAATAATCACATTAAAACTTTGCTTGTAAAATAAACAGAACGAAAAATTTTAAATTAAAAAATTAATGAACAATTACAAAATATTAAAGAAGACTTTAATTTTATTAAAATGTAAATTTAAGTCACATAAATACAAATATTCATGTAAGTATTTACATTTTAAATTCACCATTTTTTCTGTTTAAATTTAAAGTAAAATTTAACAAATTGTAAAGAATGATAGTTAATAAATATTTAACTTTATTTGTTATTCTTTTCGTTTTTCACATGCAAAAAATAATAATTTTTTTTTATAAAACTAAGAAAAAAAATTTTAAATTTGAATCATTTAATTAAATAATTTATTTTAACAAAATGACTTTCTAAATATAACTATCCAGAATATATAAAAAATATGAGCAAAAAAAATCAAAATTGGTTTTTAAAAATAAAAAAATAAACTTTTTAAAGTTTAAAATAAATTAAATTTTTTTTAAATGTTGTTATTCTAAAATTAATATTAAACTTGAATAATAATTTTCAATACAATTACTTAAAGTTAGTTTTCAAAAAATTCAATTATCATTAAAATGATTCTTTCCAAATAATAAAACTTAAACAGACAGAATTAATGGTTTCTTTTAAATTAAAGAAATAAGAGAGCATTAAACATAGTTAATTTAATATTTTGAATACTATTAAAAAAAATTTAACTTTAAAAAAATTAATGATATCAAAAATATTATTTTTCGATCCTAATTAAAAAATGTAACTTATTTCAATTTAGCTATTACAAAACGGCATTGAGTTTTAAAATTTAAATTTGTATAGAAAGGTTTAATTTAGTTCACATCTTATTTCCAGTTTAACTTAAAAGTTTAAAAAAATTTTAACAAAGTTTTTACTTTCTGAGCACATTTTTAATAATATTCGAAATGTTTACTTTAAAATTTTAAAATTTTTGATATCATTAATTTTTTTAAACTTAATTTTTTTTTAATTTTATTCCAAAATTTTAATTAACCATGTTTAATGCTCTATTATTTCTTTAATTTAAAAGAAACCTTTAATTTTTTCTGTTCAAGTTTTACTATTTGTAAAGATTCGTTTTAAAATTAATTTAAGTTTTTGGAAACTAACTTTAAGTAATTATATTTGAAAATATTATTTAAGATTAATATTAATTTTAATATAACGAATTTTAAAATATTTTTAATTCAACTTTAAACTTTAAAAAGTTTATATTTTATTTTTAAAAACAAATTTTAATTTAATTTTAATAAAAGATATGGACATAAAAGAAAAGAGGATATAAACTAATTTAAAGCTTAATACCTAGACACAAATTTCAAAAATTTTAAATTTAAAAATCAATACTGTTTTATAAAGCTAAATTAATATGAATTTTTTTTTTAAATTAGGATCGAAAAATAATATTTCTGATGTCATTAATTTTTTTAAACTTAAATTTTTTTTAATAGTATTTAAAACCTTTAATTTTTTCTGTTCAAGTTTTACTATTTGTAAAGATTCGTAATTTTAAAATTAATTCAAGTTTTTGGAAACTACCTTTAAGTAATTATATTTGAAATTATTATTTAAGATTAATCTTAATTTTAATATAACGAATTTTAAATAATTTTCAATTCAACTTTAAACTTTAAAAAGTTTATATTTTATTTTTAAAAACAAATTTTAATTTAATTTTAATAAAAGATATGGACAAAAAAGAAAATAAGATGTAAACTAATTTAAAGCTTAATACCTAGACTCAAATTTAAAAATTTTAAATTTAAAAATCAATACTGTTTTATAAAGTTAAATTAATATGAATTTTTTTTTAAAATTAAGATAAAAAATAATATTTTTGATGTCATTAAATTTTTTAAACTTAATTTTTTTTTAATAATATTCAAAACATTAAATTAACCATGTTTAATGCTTTATTATTTCTTTAATTTTAAAGAAACCTTTAATTTTTTCTGTTCAAGTTTTACTATTTGTAAAGATTCGTTTTAAAATTAATTCAAGTTTTTGGAAACTAACTTTAAGTAATTATATTTGAAATTATTATTTAAGATTAATATTATAATTTTAATATAACGAATTTTAAAAAATTTTCAATTCAACTTTAAACTTTAAAAAGTTTATATTTTATTTTTAAAAACAAATTTTAATTTAATTTTAATAAAAGATATGGACAAAAAAGAAAATAAGATGTAAACTAATTTAAAGCTTAATACCTAGACTCAAATTTAAAAATTTTAAATTTAAAAATCAATACTGTTTTATAAAGTTAAATTAATATGAATTTTTTTTAAAAATTAAGATAAAAAATAATATTTTTGATGTCATTAAATTTTTTAAACTTAATTTTTTTTTAATAATATTCAAAACATTAAATTAACCATGTTTAATGCTTTATTATTTCTTTAATTTTAAAGAAACCTTTAATTTTTTCTGTTCAAGTTTTACTATTTGTAAAGATTCGTAATTTTAAAATTAATTCAAGTTTTTGGAAACTAACTTTAAGTAATTATATTTGAAATTATTATTTAAGATTAATATTATAATTTTAATATAACGAATTTTAAAAAATTTTCAATTCAACTTTAAACTTTAAAATGTTTATATTTTATTTTTAAAAACAAATTTTAATTTAATTTTAATAAAAGATATGGACATGAAAAAAAATAAGATGTAATCTAATTTAAAGCTTAATACCTAGACACAAATTTTAAAATTTAAAAATCAACACTGTTCAATAAAGCTAAATTGAAATAAGTTACATTTTTTAATTAGGATCAAAAAATAATATTTTTGATATCATTAATTTTTTTAAAGTTAAATTTTTTTTAATAGTATTCAAAATATTAAATTAACTATGTTTAATGCTCTCTTATTTCTTTAATTTAAAAGAAACCATTAATTCTGTCTGTTTAAGTTTTATTATTTGGAAAGAATCATTTTAATGATAATTGAATTTTTTGAAAACTAACTTTAAGTAATTGTATTGAAAATTATTATTCAAGTTTAATATTAATTTTAGAATAACAACATTTAAAAAAAATTTAATTTATTTTAAACTTTAAAAAGTTTATTTTTTTATTTTTAAAAACCAATTTTGATTTTTTTTGCTCATATTTTTTATATATTCTGGATAGTTATATTTAGAAAGTCATTTTGTTAAAATAAATTATTTAATTAAATGATTCAAATTCAAAATTTTTTTACATATATTAAATTTTTTTCATTTTTAATTTGTATTCAAATTTATAGAATTTGTTTCTTAGTTTTATAAAAAAAATGATTATTTTTTGCATGTGAAAAACGAAAAGAATAACAAATAAAGTTAAATATTTATTAACTATCATTCTTTACAATTTGTTAAATTTTACTTTAAATTTAAACAGAAAAAATGGTGAATTTAAAATTTAAATACTTACATGAATATTTGTATTTATGTGACTTAAGTTTACATTTTAATAAAATTAAAGTCTTCTTTAATATTTTGTAATTGTTCATTAATTTTTTAATTTAAAATTTTTCGTTCTGTTTATTTTACAAGCAAAGTTTTAATGTGATTATTTTTATTAATATTATTTTTAATATTAAATGTTTATTTTTTCATCAATTTAATTTCTTTCTGATTTCTTTAAAACTAATTAATTTATTTAAATAATTTCTATAACATGAAAATCGATTAAAGTAGATTTAGAACAATAATTTTTAACCTTAGGACACACCTTTAAGAGTTTTTCAAATCTTCAAGAATTGAACAATTATTTATGGAGGATATTTATTATAAGTATTTCTTTATAATTAAGCGTATTACTTTTTAATAACAATCAGAAAACTATACAAATTTAAGAATTTGTATAATTTTTGTATTATTATATTTCTTTTCTTGTTTTTGATTAAATGCATAAAAAATTCAAATTCAAATAGTGGAAGTTTCCCGCCGCGTCTATGCCGCGTCTGCGCGCCGAGGATTCTCACGCGTTTGTGGTTTCGGAAACTAGCATAGGGCGCGCATCGGTCAGCCTCTCTCACGATCGAGTTTCTTCAGCTCTTTTATATAAGGCCTGATCCCGTACCTCTGAAAATACATTTCTAATGTGTCCAACACTCAAATCTTCATTGTCAAATATTGGCTGAAGATTAAATTAACAACTCTGTTTCCATATAGAGTTGTGAAAATAAGATTGTTGGTTATTCATTGGCTCCCAAGGATGGACCAATATTGAAAGCCAATTATTGTTACCAATACTTGACATGCATTAATAAATAAATTAAAATATTTATTAAAAAAAAAAAATTTTTTAAACAATAAATAAATTAACAATATAAAAATATAGATTTTAATATTGTTAATTTAAAAAATTTTATTTATTGGCATTATCATTGGCAACCAATATTGAACCAATGATGGCTGCCAATGACTGGCAAACCCGTTATCATCCCAAGGATTGACCAACTGTGGTCCAATATTGGTTTCCATTAATGCGCCAATATTGGCACCATTGGCTCCCAATACTGGTCCATTAATGCGCCAATCGTTAGTTTCCCATTGGGAAGTGCTCAACAGAAATGTGTTTAATGTGAAAGTGTATAGTGTCTATTAATGTGTTTTGTTTATTAAGAGTTTGTATTGAATAGTTTTAAATACGTGTATATATTGTTACATACGAATAAGTGAACGAAATGTGTTTAGTAAATAAATAAGTGTTCAATAATAAATAATAATAATAGTGTTATGAAGTGCTCAAAGTTTCTGAGGTAAAGAGATGGTAGAATAAGATGAGATAAACATGATACAAATGTGACAATAAGAGACATGAAGTAAAGATATGAGACAATAACATGATACAATGAGATGAGATAAACAGATGAGACAATACGATGAGATAAAAAGATGAGATACAGAAACAGAAAAACATTAAGAGTTGAAATAAAGAGATACTTTGATGACATAGGATAAAGAGGTAAATTAATTTAAAGTATTATTGACACATATATGTACATGTGGAGTTAGATCGTGAGACTTATAGAGAATTTTTACAGGAATTTTGAAAAACTATATTGTCCTCTTATTTTATTGTTTAAAATATATTTTACAAGACCTGATTTATCAAATTTGAAGATAATAATTTAATTTAGATGTCATTAAATATAATTGAACCCACCGCGATCAAAAGGGCTTACGCGTGACTTTCGTTGGCCTCTCGTACAGCGAGTCTACGGCTGCGCCAGGGGACCTGCGCACTCGTTCATATGCCCTTTTGATCGCGGTGGGTTCAATTTATAAAATAAACTGCTAGAAATGTCAACAAGTTGTATTAACGTATTTTTTCCAATAAAATAACATTAGGTTTACTCTTCGCATAAAAACAGCTTTATTTTTTACAGGAATTTCAACAAATTATATAGTCCTCTAAATGGTATTATAGGTATATCATAATTTTTTATAATTAATCTTCATATTCTTCATTTTAAGATCACATCAATTTAAATTTATTCCAATGTCTTCTTAACATTAATTTTCTTTTTTTATTATATAATGTATTTCTTTCATTTCACATACACTGTTAAAAATTTCTGTATTGTGCTTCACATACATGTATATAAAATTCAATTTAACATACAATTATATTAAATTTAATATAAATTATCCTAAATTTAATAAAATGTATATTAAATTTGCTATACATGTATCTGAGAATTCATAACGTTGAATGAATTCTAATATACATGTATATTAAATTTAATATAATTGTATGTTAAATTGAATTTCATATACATGTATGTGAAGCACAATACAGAAATTTTTAACAGAGTATAATTATATATAAATGAAACATTATCTTAAGAAATAACAAAATTTGTCGCTCGCTTTTTTCCTAGTATTATACAAAACCTATTGTAGAAAAACATTTGTTTCCTATAAAAATCTTTCATAAGGGCATCTCAACTTTAAAATCAATTTTATGAAATAAGTCAGGAAAATTTTAGAAAATCATTGTCTAATATGCATTCTCAGGACCCTGAAGATGATTTCTACAAAGTATCAGAATTTTTCAAAAATAGTCCGCAACGGCTTTAGGTGAAATATTATATACTGACTCCATAATAACAAACAAATTTTCTATTAACAATTGTCCAATTGTTATCATCAATACCAATTGCTCTATTTTGAAATAACCCGAGTCGAAATTTTGAGGCTACTTTAACGCTACATAGTCCAAAATTTTTAGGAAATAGAGGTTTAAAGTAGAAGCAAATTCAATACAATTTAGCTTCTACTTTGGTGCTATTATTGGAAGAAATTTCCTGTTTCCGCGATGAGAGCGTTAAAGTAGAAGATAATCTTCAACTATATTAAGGCCTCTTTTAACGCTCAAGACCCCCTTTTTACTGATCTTCTAAAGTCTAAACAAAGAAAGAATCTGTTTTTGCGAATAAAACTGAAATTAATATGAATGAAATTATAAAAAAAAATATAAAATAAATATTCAAAATTCATGCGCTTTTAGAATTCGTCACACTTAATACACACAAGCTGGAAATAGTCTAAACTTACTAAATAAATTATTATAACGCAAGTGGGGATTCGAACCCACGACATAACGACCTACGCACTTATAATCTAACGCACTAACCACTACGCTACCAACGCTTATGAACTTAATATTTAATTTTCTCAGTGTCCTTATGATACAAATTACGAATAGTTTTTTTAGGACTTTTCAACAAAATTGTTACATATCGCCAATTTCTGAATGTTTACGGAGATTTTTTTTGTATTTTTCATTTGTTTAAACAATTTATTATTGTCAAGTTACAGGCTCATATTGATTTAAAGCATTGAAGCATTTGCATTAAAATCATGATTTAAATAAAAAAAAAACTTTACAATTCTCCGGATGTCTAATACTGCATGTAAAAAATCACAAACCATAAAAAAAACCACAAATTTGTGGATAAATCTTAAAAATTTCAATTTTAATATTTTAATCTTTATAAAATTTAAATAATTGGGCTAATATAGATAATCAAAATACCTACGATTTACAAATTTTTGGTATGAAGATAACAAAAAATAATATCAAATTTTTATATCTTTAGGTCATTATAATTTAAATAAATTCCAAACGTCAATAAACTCATATTCCAATTTTTTCAAATTTTTGAATGTCAATTAATTCAAATTTAAAGACACATTAGTTAATGTAAAATAATTAAATAATATTAATTATTTTTCATATTCACAATAATCCTTTTTTTAAGTCTTACAATATTTGTAATTCTTCTTTAGTTTCTAATTCAGTTTCTTTTTCGAAACTGTTTAAATTTTATCTTATAATTTCTTATTTTTACAAAATTTAAAGATTTTTTCTCCTTTTACTAATGGTATTTTTGTTGTTGTTGTATTTGTCATTTTATTTTATTAATAAATAAATTATAAATAATAAATAATAATTATTATTTATTATTATTTCGTTGAGTTTCATAAGTTTTTTCATATTTTTAAAAATAAATACGCTTATTTTTTTATTAATGCACCTATTCAATTTGTTTTTAATTCTTGGATAGTTTTTGCGAGGTTTTTTGCAAACTTAGTACTTATTCTTTTATAGAATTTTTAGATTTTCTTTATTTTTCTAAATTTATTGTTGGACTTGCTTTCAGTGTAATATTATAAAAATGTTTTTGGTTTAATTTGCCCAAACTTTTTTTTTCTGAAGGATTTTTACTTTTCTTTTCTGGACTTTTTATATACATTTTTTTAATTTTATTTTCATCAATTTTAATTTTTTAAACAAATTATTGCTAGTAATTACTAATTCTTTACAAATACACCTAGGAAGATACAAATTTTTCCTAATTTTACAAATAAATTACTGGGCTCTGGTTAGAAAAATAAAAATTATTGACCATAAATTATTATTTTTATATTTTAAAACAATTTATTATTGTTAATTTATAACATTTAAAAACACCTAGCAAGTAGTAGTTTTTTAATTTGTTTACTTTTTATATTGAAAAAATAAGATATTTATCAAAATTAACAACAATCACCACTCAAAATTGTTTAAACAAATTATTGTTAATAATTGTTATTTTTTTACAAGTGCATCTAGAAAGATACACATTTTCCCTAATTTTACAAATTATTGGGTTTTGGTTATAGATTAAAATTTTTTCCTCTTAAGGGCTAATCAGAGGAACAATAATTGAAGAAAAAGTTAGTTTAACTCCCGTTTTTCTTATATGTTAAATAAAAAAGTATATTTCAATGGAAAAAATGACTGAGTTTCACTTGCAGGTTTAAAGTAGAATCAAAATTTTCATTTCTTTATAACTGGGAATGTGGAGCTGTAAAAGAGCTGCTAATTTTAATGATTGGAAAATTGAAACATGTGTATAGGCGTAAAGTAGAAGGAAATATTATTATTAGAAGTAAAGAAGAGGCTAAAAATTAAGAAGTCGTTAAGTAGAAGCTAAAGTTCCTCATGAGCTTCAAAGTAGCTTCAAAATTTCGACTCGGGAAACAACAACACTGCGATTTTGTATTGAGAAACTCCGAGTCGTTCTCAATTAACCGATATTCCGAAAAGAGAAAGAGAGGCCCTTGGGCCTTCTTCTGATTTACGTGCCACCCCCACATCCTTAAATCTCCTAAAGACCCTAGACCGCAAGAACAAAATAACATCTCCTTTAGCCACAAGCGGTTGCCTCACCTCAACTCGAGATTTCCGCCACTGATATGCACCAGTGATTCCTCGAGCTGGTTTTCAGCTAGTATAGACTCTATAGAGATTCCTAAGCCGGATCCCGGATCCCGTCGTCGTGATCGTCAGGAACATAGAGTTGGTGGGACAACCGCGAGATGGAGACGCCCGACCCGGTGCCCGGCGTCGGGCCGCCGGCAGTCGCTAGCGCGACACGGTCGTCGCCACGTGCGAATGAATTTGAATCCACCGCCGTGGACGATTGCCACGCGAGCCGACGCAGCTCGTTCTACAATATTTTCACCAAAAAATTTCAATTTTCTCGTCTTTTTGCAAAAATTTTCAATCTCCCAAAGATTCTTGCCTGATGGAACCCAATTACATCAGTCTCCCTTTAAAAGCAAATTTGTGCCAGAAGGAGACTTGAAATAAAAAAATAAAAAAAAGACTCGTCCACCAACAAGAGGGTCCTGTCTTTCAAGACCCAACTTTCAAATAAAACCTCTCAGTGCATCTCAATTTTTGCATTTTTGTCAATTATCTCTCTCTCATATAAAGTGACGTGCGGAAGTGACGTTTTCTCTCTATCATTCTCTCTCTCTCTCTTTTTATCTTCTCTTATCGGCCAGACAAACGGATTTGAACTCGTTCTGGATACCGCGTGGCGTGGGGGGTTGGGATGACATTGGGGGGTTGACCTTGGAAATAGGCGCCACCTGCGGATCGCAGGACCAAGGACCTCTAGAGTAAAGAGGCCATAGTAGCCGGTACAGGAAGTTTGAGGGAGTTCGCGACTCGACACGTGTGTAACGCAACGTTTCTAGTGGCTTAAAATACGCGGGTTATAAATTATTGCGCGACGAAATGTATAGAGGAAAATAATAATAAAAAAAAAAGAGAGGGGGAAGGGAGCATTGGACTGGATCAAATTGAGTGTGAAGAAAAAATGGAGAGGGGAGATGTGTCTTAGCGCGGGAGATTTTATTATTTTGGTTTTTTAATAGTTGGTGAGTCGTGAAGTAAGACGGTAATAAATCGAGGAGATTTTGTTTGTTTTTTTGTAGTTTTAGAATAAGTAGGGGCGCTGTTTGAAATTTTTATTGTTGGCTGAGAAATATAGTGTGTATTGCAGCTTGTAAGAGTGCACAATTTCCTAGGATCGTAAAGTAGTTTATTGAAAATAACTGAAACACCGATGGAATGACTCAATATGTTGCCTAGGTAAGACAATTTTACGTCTGTGTATGTGTTTTTTTTTTTATGTATAGGTATACTGTCATGATCGATTATAGATAGTTTTAAATATTGGGAAACGGTATTTAAATTGATGATTTTTAATTTGTTTATGCGAATTTTGGTGGGTAAGAAAGTACTTTTTCTAAATCTGAATTACTTGCAAATAAGTAATTGTTAGTAAAATCGTAGCTGAGTTTTTGTTTTAGGAATTAAAAATAACTGGTTATGAGTAAAATAAGAACTGTAAAATAGTTTAAATTTGACAATTAGTAAACAATTTTAAATTTCTATTAGTAAATAGAATTTTAGTAAAGTATTAGTTTTCTTGACATAACCTAAAAATGGAGTTGACTGCTAATTAGTTATTTTTTACCAAATGACCAGATAACTATTTAAACTAGTAACTGAGTTTTTACTTTCAAATCAGTTATTTTCAACTAATTAAGATTTAAAGAGTGATTTTTAAAGAATAATTATCAACCGCTATTTCCGTCCCGGTTCATTTTTACCAACATTCAAAATCTGAGCTCATTTTTGCTGCAGATCAAATTGAGTATCTTACTGGGATCATTTTATATTAAAATTACTTGATTCTTTGTGTTTAGGTTTTTTCTTCGAGGGCTCTAATTTTTTTTTATAAAATAATTATTGCATTTTAAATTTTTCGAATAATTTAATTCCAGTTTCAACTATTTATAAAATTGATAGTTTTAAACTGTCTGTGTCTTTTTTTATTTACAATATTATATGAATATGAAAATATTTTTAATTTGATCCCTAAAAGGTTATAGAATATGACATAAAATTTTCTTTTAAATTATCTATTATTGCTATAGATGAATAATAGTTTATACAAATTTTCTTGTGATTAATGTTTTCTTACTTTAAAGCATGATTTCAAAACTCAATTTATATTAATAAAAAGATTTTTTTTTATAAAGGCTTAATTTATTAAATAATAATAGTTATATTTTTTACTAAAGTTGAAAAACTAAATAAGGGTCTTTCTGGGAACATCAATTACCAGAATCAAGTAATCGAAACAATTTTTTTTTTCTTATAACGCATTTTCTACATCCCCTCCCCTCCCCACCCTTCCTATCCCCAAAGCATGTCGTCATTTGTACAACCTGAGAAAAAATGTGGTAGATTTTTTGTTTATTTTTTTAAATGTCTTAAATAGATATTTATTTTTTTACAAAATAAATGTTTTAAATACCTAAAACATTTTGTTATTCTCGTACGTTCCCTTATAAACAATAAAGTGAATAATCTTCATGTTATTAAAATAAACTATATTAATAACTATTAATTAATTTAAAATAATTATTTCTAAAAAAAATAAGGAAAAAATTATTTTAAATTACATATTTTTTAAACTAAGAATAATAAACAATAAATTCATCTAAGTTTACAAATTAAAAAATTTTTTTTAATTAAATTCATTGGTAGTGAAAATTTGACAAAATAATGCATTTTTTATCTCAGTTTGTTTAAACAATTAAATGATGGTTTTATCATGTGTTTACTCTAAAGTAACATTGTTTAGCAAAATTAAGTGAAGCGATTTCACCAAATCGAATACAAATATTTTTTATTACGTCAGTTACATACTCTGTTTATTTATATTCAAATTGTTTATATAAAGAATTTCTATTTTTTTCTCTATACTTTTATCAAATATTATACTTTTTAATTTGTTTTTTTAATAAATATTCTATAAATGCAAGAAAATTGAAAAATATTTTAAGATATTTTGTTTCTTTAGCACAAAATGTAACTATACTCTGAACGATAATAATTTAAAAAGTTGATTAAAATTACAAATTAAGGAAAATATGACAAAAGTGATTATTTTTAAAAATAAAAATGTATTAATCAATTAAAAAGTTTTTAAATACCTTACAAGTTTTTTTAATACCTTGAAAAAGGGGGGAGGTAATTAATTTACTTGATTTGTTAAAATAAATATAAATCTTGTAAATTACAACAAAAAAAAATACATAGCTTTGATTATTTCTTAATAGGCATTAGCTGTTAATTAACAATTAATAATTAAATTTTATCGGGTTATTTTAACATTTCCAATGAATAGTTAATTAGACATTTTGTTTATTTTATTAATTAATATTTATTCATCATTTAGTTCTTGTATATTATTCATTTTTTTCTTTTATTTTCTTTCAAAAACTTCATATTAGTCGTTACAATTAAAATTGTCAAGCTCTCTAAAAATATAAACTTAACCTTAAATTAGGTATATGATTTTTAATAATTATAAAGAGTAAAAATTATGATATTTCGAAATTTTTGCTTCTATTTTGTTTCTTTAGTCATTAAGCGTATTTATTAACAATATATTTAAAATTTTGATTGTTTGACTTTTTCTAAAATTTAAATTTTACAAATAAAATTTTATTTAATTAATTGTAATTTAATTTTCACAGAAAAAAATAAATTTGTTGTAGTTACTAACTGATCTTTCATTTTAAAAATTTTTTTTGCATTTTTTTTGTATTTTCTACGTCAACTAAAAAGTTGTCTATTAGGGGGGTTACTATTATTAATATTCTATTACTATTATATTATTGTCCCTTTAAAATAAGCAAACTAATCCAGTGACATTAATTCTTATAAATTATCATTATTTTCAATTATAGCCGTCACATTAATAATTTAAATTGAAAATCTCGGCATTTTTGGTATAGAGAAAATGCTTGTAAACCTAATTAGTGAATTCAATTAATATTCAATTGAAATAAAAAATCAAACATTTTGCTTTGACATTTTCACCTTGTGCAAGCTTAAAATAGAATTCAAGTTTAAAAATACAAAAAATTAATTTGAATGTAAACATTGATTGACAGTCAATTATTATTTGTAAAATTCGCCCTTGAGGTTTGTTTGAGAATTTCCTAAACTTAATTAACATCTGGAGTTGTCAGGGCAATATGATAATAATGAAAATTTAATACACCACCCTTTGCGTAGTTATATACCCTTAAATTATATTTCTCGTTCAGTGACTCAGTGAATAGCCCCGATAGATGGACAGTTTCATTATGAAATCGTTGTGTCATTCTATATATATACAGTTTTCCAGACCAGATTGTCGTTAACGAAAATAATTACTAAAAGTCGCCATCTCCTGGAAAACAATTTCACCGCCTGGATTCGTGCGTAAATTGAAAAATGCAAAAGAGAGAAAAAGAGAAGTGTTTCAACATATATATATTCTACTGAAAGCTTCTTCAAATTAGATATCGCACAAATACTTTCATGACTATAAATTGTAACAATTATATTTTAAAATCAAACTCAGGAAATTGGAAATAATTCCAAGGAAAACGATGCCTAATAAATATTTATAAATCCGCACTTTCGAAATATCCCTACAGTGCTTTTTTTTTAATTTGGATTTGTACTTTTTATTTCAAAGTTAAATTCAATTTTTTAAATTTTAGATTGTGTATATCATTTTTCACAATTGAAAATAGAAAGTTTTTTGAGGTTTTTATTCCTCATTCTTATTCTTAACTTACACTCTAAAAACAAGTGTCTTATTTTGTCCTCACTTTTAAGACATTTTGAGGTGTCTTAATTTTAAACCATTGAGATAGTGTCTTAAAAATGCCTGTAAGACGCTTTCTAAACGTCTTATGTCTTAAAATTAGACACTTGTAAGACACCTGTTTTTACAGTGTAATTTAAACTAAATTTCTAAACACAAAAAATTAATACATCCGTTTTTTATCAATGCGATAAGTTCTTTCTTTTTTGTTTGATTTCATATTTAGTCCTGATGAGCTATGTTCATAGCGAAAATGCATTAGACGGAATAAATACATATTTGCAATAGTATCTACTAATTTATTTTAATGGACCAAAGGTCACAATTTGACACATATTATTAAATGTTGGAGGATTGGAAAAAAAAAATTTTTTCATCAATATAATTTGTCAATCTTTTTCAATTTGTTTTATATTAATTTTTAAATGAAGTATTGAAAATATTGTGACGAACAATTGTTAATTCTTTGGTTTATTTATGAGTGGTTTCTGGAAGCATTTGCAACACGTGTGGTCTCGTTTAACACACACGGTTTCCTATGGTGATTCGTAACGAGGGGGAATTTCAAGCCAGTATTTCAAGTTTTGGTACAAATTTGCAACGATACTATAGTTTTTGTTTCAATCTCATTTGAAAGGTTTCGACACTCAATTTTGGATACAAAAGACCATTTTTTCCAAATAAAATACTGTATAAAAGGCTGTTTTCGAACATTACATGTATTCAGAAATTGTTGCTTTTACGTTCTATAATAGATTATTAATATTGTTTATTAAAATATTATAAAAAGTAATTAACAGTTCTAAGTAAAAAAGAAATTAAAATTAAAAAATTGAAGAACTTTATTTTGATTATTAAATTAATTTCTTATTTCATTTCTAAAAGGCAATTTAAATACTTAATTTTACAAAAGAGCGCTGACATCATCAATGCTATAAAGACACATTAAAATAATAATGTGTTCGTTTTAAATGCCATTTTGTGTCAAATGAGAAATTTACTCGAGTATAAACGGCTAAAATTCGCAAATTTATATCGTTGAATTCATTTCATTTTTTTGTAAATCATGCCTTTTAATTTTGATAATTTTTTTTAACGCTTTTTTAAAATTGACAGATTTTAGCTATACTCGCTTCGTTGAGTGTCATAAATTGCACTTGTGAGTTTAATTCAAATTTATGGTGAATAGATTGCTCTAGTCAATGAATTCCAAATCCAGATTCATATGTACAAGAGTAACTCCCAAAATTGAGAATTAGAATTTTAAATTTTATCACACTATTTTTACTCATTAATTCTAAACTTGTCAAGGTTTTAACTAATTATAAAATTAAACATTTTCTTCCAAGATTAGTTGACTTTGAAAAATCATATCAGTCTTTAATAAACAATTAGTTTTGCACATTTATTAGTTGATGGATTTGTAAATGATGTAATTAGATTGTTGACATTTGACAAACTTGAGATAAATTTTCATTATTAATCATGATATGTTATACTTTATATGCAGTGTAAGAATTAGTCTTCTCGAGTACATATAAAATTTATTTAATTGCTCCTCCTTACTAGTGTAATCAGAATCGTAAATGTCATTCGCTAGGCGTTTATCGCGAATTAGACGACCATAAATTTGTCACAAAACCGTCTTCTGGGAATTTTCATGTGGCAATGCGCATTCTCCGCATATCTTGAGAAACTAGAATTGGATCAGGAGTGCGCTGGGACGTGTTTGAGGGTAAAACGAGGACGAGAAATGTCGTTCGAGAATGGAATGAAGAGTGCGTTTGCTGCTGGGGGTGGAAAGAGAAGTAGAAGTAGCAGTGATGCAGTGAATTAGTAAAACGAGAAAGGAAAGTTAAAATGAAAAAAAAAAGAATCGACTAAAAGGGACATTAATAAAATATTTTTGAAACTGTTTGAGGGCAGAGTAAAAATGCGCGCATATTATTGTCAAAATTTATTGGAGATTTGATTAGAACGATTTTGTTCAATAAATTCCTGAAAGCAAATATTTGCGTTTATTGTTACTTTTTATTATCTTTTTTTTTTTATTGAAATGTGGGTGTTTAGTGGAACGAAATGTTAAAAATATATATTTGATTTATTTATTTAATTGGTGAAAATATTTAAAAAATATTAAAAAAAAATAATAAACTGCTGTAAATGTTAAGTTTTGTTTAAAGAAAACAAAATTTTGTTGTATCTTATAAACAGAGCAAAAAAGTCGCCCTGTGAAATTCGATATGGCAAAATTACAGAAAAAAAATAAATTTCTTAATAAGAATATGAATAAATGAATTTACAACTCGAAGAAAAAGATTAAAATTTAAAAAACAAACATCATATTTTGCAAAAATAATTGAAAAATGAGGAATGAAATTGAAAATGAATTAATAAATAGTGAAACTAATTTGTTATTGAAGAAAATAATTAAAAATGAAAAAGTTTAATTTGAAAAAATTAAAGACAATAAATGAAATTTGCAGAAATTGAATTTAAAAATTATAGAAAAAATTGAAAAATAATAAAAATAATTAGAAATTGAAAAAATTTTGAAATATGATAAAAATAGATGAAAATTGTAGCAAATAATTGAAATCATAATAGAAAATAATTGTTAAAAATTGAAGAAATTTTTAAATAATTTTAAACTTTTTATTCTTAAAGCGTAGATTAATTAAAATTTTATTTAATGAAATTCCAAATTAATTGAAGTTTGAAGAATTATAATATATAATTATAATTGTAGTCTTGTTATCCCAAATATATTCTGTAATTCTTTCAACTATTTTTTTGTCTTTTTCAATTATTTTTTGATTAATTTTCTAAATTTTTTTATTATTTCTATTATTATTTATTCAAATTCTAGTTATTTTTTCAATTTACAATTTTTTTCATCATTTTGCAATTATTATTTTCTTTTATTACAAGTATATGTTGTAACTTTTTCAATTATTTTTAACAAACTAAAATTATTTTCTTCAATTTTTAATTATTTCTATTACTTTGCAATTTTTTTTGTATCGGATTTTTTATTACTTTCATTATTCTTCAATTAATTTCCTAGATTTTAAAATATTTTTCTCAAATTTTAATAATTTTCTTCAATTTTCAATTATTATTGTCATCATTTGACAATCAATTTCTTCAATTTTTATTTAATCTCAATTTTATTCCTCAATTAAATTCCTAAATTTTCAATTATTTATCTCATTTTTCGATTTTTTTTTCAATTTTCATTTTTTTTCTTTTTTTTACCATGTTTTTTATATTTTTACCATGTTTTTTTTATTTTTACCATGTCAAATAGTAATTTTTTACTAATAATTTGGTAAAAAACTACTAATTTAATTGGCCAAAGTAATTTTAGGTTATGTTAAACAATAAAAGAATTAGCAGATATTTCTATTTACTAATAACATTAGTTATTTTTGAATTTTTACTTAGTTAAATTAAACTACTGCATTAGTAGTTTTCTACTAATTGAAAAAGAGAAAACTCGTTTACGAATTTAACCTCTAAATAGTAGTTTCTAACTAATTCAGATTTAAAGAGTTTTATCTTTTTGCAATTATTTTCTCCACCTTTTAATTAAATTTATTAATTATTATTTTTTAATAAATTTCTTAAATTTTTATTTATTATCTTAAATCTAAGTTAATGTATCCATTTTTCAATGTTTTAATCATTCTTCAATTATTTTTCTCAAAATTCAAATACTTTCGTCAGTTTTAAATAATTGTTCCTCATAGAGGAAGCTTTGTGATCGTTAAGATTTTCGATTTTCCAAAAAAAGTCTAAATTGACTCATTTTTACCTAAAAAGCGTACATTTTCATTTTTTGGCAAATGTTCAGATGTATGTGTGTGTATGTATGTATGTATGTATGTGTGTGTGTGTGTGTGTGTGTGTATGGATGTATGTGTGTATAGCGGTTTTTATGTATGGGATATCTCGAGAACGCTTATACAGATTTTCATAAAATTTAGAGGACTTATTAAGCTTATAAATATCTAAATTTGGACACAGGGATTTTTAAAAACACCCTATCAAATTTTTTTAAGCACCTTTTTTCATCGAAAAAAATCATTTTTTGCCGAAAATTTTTTTCATGCTTAAAATACAATTTTATAAATACAAAAATATTCCTTATCTCAAAACAAATCGATTTACCTATATAAAGTTTATAATTGATCAAGAATTAGTAAAATAATTCATGTTTTTAAATTTTTTTGCATTTAAAATTCTATTTTTTTTAACAACTTCCCCAATTAATTTTTTTTTAATTTGCAATGATTTTCACAAATTTTATATTATTTTGAGCATTTGTTGATTAATTCCAAAAAGTTCAATTATTTATCTCAAATTTCCATTATTTTCTTTAATAATTTTCGATTATTTCTACAATGTTGTAGGGGAGAGGGCCCCAAGTTGGACACCCTATCGATTTATTGCTGTAGAATCCAAACCGAATAAAATATATTAAAATGTTTTATACCGGATGAAAGTACAATTTATAAGGTAACTTATGGCTACAGAGATAAAATTTTATTTTGAACACAAACATTTTTTAAAGCATTTTTTCTAATTGTTAAAATTTTCGGTCTAAAAAAAAGTGTCCCCAAGATGGACACCTTCTTAAAAGTCTCTGAAAATGGTAGTAAATAAAAAATTAACATCGTGTAACAATTCTTGAACTAAGTTTTAATCATTTTACGGAATTTATCAAGAAATAAAATTTCTAAAAACTTCAATTTAATAGCTTAACAGTAAAAAGTAATAAAATATCGAAAAATATCAATATAATAAATTCTCTAACGATAAAATCACATTTTATGGTGGAAAATAAAAAATTTTAATTAATTGGCTCAAAAAATTATTGAAAAAAGTATAAAATCGAAAATATGCAAAAAAATACATAGAGATTTTAGGCCTGTCCATCTTAGGATACATGACACCATTTTTTAATCCCCAGTAAAAATATATATATGAATACTGAATTAGTAAAATCATTTTAAAATATTATTATACGATAAATAAAGAATATTATAACGTTCAGTACTCATTCTAAATCATAAATTTAAATAACTTTACCAACTTGAGAAAAAACTGTTACAAAACTTTTTTAGACACAAAATTACGTGGTATGTGTAGAAGAAAAACCAACTGGTTTTTTTTCTTCAAATGTGCTTCAAAATGTTCGTCTATACAAACAACAAAAATGACAGAAAGCATAAGGCGCTGTCACCTCAAACAAAAATTTTATACGAAATGTCCATCTTGGGGCCCTGTCCATCTTGGGGCCCACTCCCCTAATGTTGTAATTATTTTCCTAAATTTAAAATTCTTGAAATTATTTTGTAATAAGGTACTTTCTTTTACTTCACAAATATTCTGTAATTTTTAAAATTATTTTTCTAAAATTGCAATTAATATCTACAAACTTCAACTATTTTCATCATTTTTCAAAAAAATTTTTTACAATTATTTTTTAACAAATTTTTATTAAATTATTCAATTGCTTCCTCATAGAGGAAGTATTTTTAATTATATCTATCATTCTTCATTTAGTTCTTGTCATTTTCAATTATTTTTTACTAAATTCTCTTATTTTTTTAATTATTTATGTCAAATTCCAGTTATTTTTTCAATTCATTTGCAATCAATTTCTTCAATTTTTAATTATTTTTACTATTCCTCAATTAAATTCTTAATTTTCATTTATTATCTCAAATCTAAGTTATTGTATACACTTTTCAATGTTGTAATCATTTTTCAATTATTTTTCTCATCAGGTTCGTCAGTTTTTAATTTTTTTTTTTTAATTTTTAATGATTTTCACAAATTTTATAATATTTTGATCATTTGTTTACGAACCCAAAAAATTTACTCGCAATTAAATCAATAACTTTTGTGATACAATAATTACGCTAATTAAGTAACTCTTTAATTTAATATTGTTTGATTTCTCTTCTTCCCCTCCCCCCCTCTCCTCTTCCGTCAATATTAAGAGTGCATTTGGCAAAAACTTACAAGTCGCCGTCTCTGTCGCACTATAATAGAATTGAAATCTATTTCGGTTCAAGATTCTATATCTTAAATTTTAAAGGTGTGCTTAAGAATAAAATTTAAAAAAAAAATTTAAATTCAAATATTAAAGGTTCCAGGGAGTTGACCATATATAAAGAGAGGAGATTACAATCGAGTTGGTCGCTTTGATTCTGTCTCTCATTCTATGTTGGTCGTGATAGTGGCGGTTGTACGCTAATGAATGAAGATATGTCTGAATGAACAGGCGCGTAAAGTGCCTTAGCTTTAGCGTGATTATATACGCCCACCTAATTACTTAACAGCCCATGAGAGTCCTCGTGTCCAACGTGGCAACAGATTTTCTGTAGTGCCGTCGACGACTTCCTTTTAGAATTTGGTCGAGGACCTAGGGAGAACGTCATAGGAGAAATTGTTAGCACCAGCTTGTATTCCGAGTGTTTACGATGTGCACACGAACATTTGTACCTAAGCCACAGTCTCGATCGTAAATTACGGGATCTACTGTCTATGTGGTTGTTTAACCAGCGGCGAAACATGGGAGAGCGCATATTTGACTCCTATACACTCCAAGTATTTACTATATATTCAAATAATTGTTCTTCCTTGTTTGAGATATCAAAAATATATACAAAGCTCGGAATATTAATTAGAAATTTATTAATTTGTTGGATTTTAGAATTAAGAGAATTTCTTGAAATAGCCCGAGTCGAAATTTTGAGGCTACTTTAAAGCTACATAGTCCAAAATTTTTAGGAAATAGAGGTTTAAAGTAGAAGCAAATTCAATACAATTTAGCTTCTACTTTGGTGCTATTATTGGAAGAAATTTCCTGTTTCCGCGATGAGAGCGTTAAAGTAGAAGCTAATATTCAACTATATTAAGGCCTCTTTTAACGCTCAAGACCCCCTTTTTATTGATCTTCTAAAGTCTAAACAATGAAAGAATCTGTTTTTGCGAATAAAACTGAAATTAATATGAATGAAATTATAAAAAAAAATATAAAATAAATATTCAAAATTCATGCGCTTTTAGAATTCGTCACACTTAATACACACAAGCTGGAAATAGTCTAAACTTACTAAATAAATTATTATAACGCAAGTGGGGATTCGAACCCACGACATAACGACCTACGCACTTATAATTCAACGCACTAACCACTACGCTACCGACGCTTATGAACTTAATATTTAATTTTCACAGTGTCCTTATGATACAAATTATGAATAGTTTTTTTAGGACTTTTCAACAAAATTGTTACATATCGCCAATTTCTGAATGTTTACGGAGATTTTTATGTATTTTTCATTTGTTTAAACAATTTATTATTGTCAAGTTACAGGCTGATATTGATTTAAATCATTGAAGCATTTGCATTAAAATCATGATTTAAATAAAAAAAAAACTTTACAATTATTCTCCGGATGTCTAATACTGCATGTAAAAAATCACAAACCATAAAAACACCCACAAATTTGTGGATAAATCTTAAAAATTTCAATTTTAATATTTTAATCTTTATAAAATTTAAATAATTGGGCTAATATAGATAATCAAAATACCTACGATTTACAAATTTTTGGTATGAAGATAGCAAAAAATAATATCAAATTTTTATATCTTTAGGTCATTATAATTTAAATAAATTCCAAATGTCAATAAACTCATATTCCAATTTTTTCAAACTTTTAAATGTCAATTAATTCAAATTTAAAGACACATTAGTTAATGCAAAATAATTAAATAATATTAATTATTTTTCATATTCACAATAATCCTTTTTTTAAGTCTTACA
The DNA here is from genome assembly GCA_037103525.1 of Ganaspis brasiliensis. Classification (NCBI taxonomy): domain Eukaryota; kingdom Metazoa; phylum Arthropoda; class Insecta; order Hymenoptera; family Figitidae; genus Ganaspis; species Ganaspis brasiliensis. The sequence continues at coordinate 1,972,673 of JAZKLR010000055.1, read as the reverse complement.
ATATTTGTAATTCTTCTTTAGTTTCTAATTCAGTTTCTTTTTCGAAACTGTTTAAATTTTATCTTATAATTTCTTATTTTTACAAAATTTAAAGATTTTTTCTCCTTTTACTAATGATATTTTTTGTTGTTGTATTTGTCATTTTATTTTATTGATAAATAAATTATAAATAATAAATAATAATTATTATTTATTATTATTTCGTTGAGTTTCATAAGTTTTTTCATATTTTTAAAAATAAATACGCTTATTTTTTTATTAATGCACCTATTCAATTTGTTTTTAAATCTTGGATAGTTTTTGGGAGGTTTTTTGCAAACTTAGTACTTATTCTTTTATAGAATTTTTAGATTTTCTTTATTTTTCTAAATTTATTGTTGGACTTGCTTTCAGTGTAATATTATAAAAATGTTTTTGGTTTAATTTGCCCAAACTTTTTTTTTCTGAAGGATTTTTAATTTTCTTTTCTGGACTTTTTATATACATTTTTTTAATTTTATTTTCATCAATTTTAATTTTTTAAACAAATTATTGCTAGTAATTACTAATTCTTTACAAATACACCTAGGAAGATACAAATTTTTCCTAATTTTACAAATAAATTACTGGGCTCTGGTTAGAAAAATAAAAATTATTGACCATAAATTATTATTTTTATATTTTAAAACAATTTATTATTGTTAATTTATAACATTTAAAAACACCTAGCAAGTAGTAGTTTTTTAATTTGTTTACTTTTTATATTGAAAAAATAAGATATTTATCAAAATTAACAACAATCACCACTCAAAATTGTTTAAACAAATTATTGTTAATAATTGTTATTTTTTTACAAGTGCATCTAGAAAGATACACATTTTCCCTAATTTTACAAATTATTGGGTTTTGGTTATAGATTAAAATTTTTTCCTCTTAAGGGGTAATCAGAGGAACAATAATTGAAGAAAAAGTTAGTTTAACTCCCGTTTTTCTTATATGTTAAATAAAAAAGTATATTTCAATGGAAAAAATGACTCAGTTTCACTTGCAGGTTTAAAGTAGAATAAAAATTTTCATTTCTTTATAACTGGGAATGTGGAGCTTTAAAAGAGCTGCTAATTTTAATGATTGGAAAAATGAAACATGTGTATAGACGTAAAGTAGAAGGAAATATTATTATTAGAAGTAAAGAAGAGGCTAAAAATTAAGAAGTCGTTAAATAGAAGCTAAAGTTCCTCATGAGCTTCAAAGTAGCTTCAAAATTTCGACTCGGGAGGTTTTGCGGTAAATGTTTCTCGAATTATAAAAGATTTTGATTATTTTTGGATTGGAGAATATTGTAATAATAATAATATATAGTAATATTTTTATAATGTTATAACTCTTCCATATATTGCGGAAATTCAAAAATCCTTAAGTAGTCTTTAAAAAATATAACCTTGAACCTATTTATCAATCAAATAATAATAATGTTAATATTTTTCTTAGTACTAAAAACCCTATACCGATGTTTAAAAAAACTCATGTAATCTATTAAATACCATAGATTTCATTTTAAGTTTTAAGCCTTTTAACAACACAAAAATTATAGTTACTGAGAATAATTATAAAAAAGAAGTTTTAGAAAAATGTTACATATATTAAAAAATCCATATTCCATTAATTTAAAAACAGATACAGGTTATAGTATCGATATGATTCGTACTGATAGTGACAAACGAACCAGAAATCAAACTGAGTCCAGATGTGCTTATATAAAATATAAAATAGAAGTAAGAGTTCATACTTTCAATCAATTTTTATATGGTGGAAGATTGTTTCAGCAATGGTTAATTGATAATTATGTCAAAGTTGAAAAAGATAGGTTACAGTTTTGTAAAAATAATCAAACAAAATTAAGAAGTAAAACTTACAAAGGATTAATTGATCATTTACATAATCAAGAAATTAAAAATAATTTACATGTTGGCAAGATGTTGATATTGCCTTCAACATTTATAGGATCATCTCGCAACATGTTAGAACAATATCAAGATACAATGACCATTGTAGCTTTTAATGGTAGACCAGATTTATTTATTACAATGACAAAAATAATTTCTTTTTTGTAATTCAAAATGGAAAGAAATTGAAGAAACTTTATTACCTATAATCAGTCAGCTTCTGATAGACCGTATATCGTAGCAAGAGTCTTTCATTTTAAAGTAAAAAAATTAATCGAAACTATAGTCGATGATAAACTATTTGGAGAAGTAAGTCTTATGTTTATGTTATTGAATTTCAAAAGAGCGGTTTACCATATACATTCATTTATTGGTTATATTGGAAGAAGGTTCTAAAATATTAAGAGCAGAGAGTGTTGATCGGTATATTTCAGCTGAGATTGCAGAAGAACATGTTAATTCTTAATTACATAAAATTATAATGCAAAATAATATTCATGGACCTTGTGGATAGACGCTTTAATCACATCAATTTAAATTTATTCCAATGACTTCTTATCATTAATTTTCTTTTTTTATATATTATGTATTTCTTTCATTTCACATAATTATACATAAATGAAACATTATCTAAAGAAATAATAAAATTTGGCGTGCGCTTTTTTGGCTAGTATTAAATAATAATAAACTCCGTAAACTCCTAAAGTTAGTTAGTATTTATATTTATTCATCTTTTTCTGTCCACGTTTTAAAGTCTGAAGTGAATTTAGTTAGTATTGATATTCATTCATCTTTTTCTGCCCATGTTTTAAAAACTGAAGTGAAGGTAGTCCCTGAGATTTTATTGACTTTGACTCTCTTTATCAGGAAATATTGTGAAATTTGAATTGAAAGAATAAGGTCAATAAATAAAATATAACGTATAGTTATAAAGAATAAGGTAACATTTTTCATTAGTGTCGTGTTGTGCTGGTTTTTAATTGTCATTTGTGTAAAAAAAGTTTCGAAAAATGCTTTAAAAATTTATTATGGTTTTTGGAGAAGTTTAAAATATATACACATGCAATTAATTTCTTAAATTTTCAGTTATTATCTCAAATTTAGATTATTGTTTTCAATTTTCTATTATATAAAGATTTTTTAATTATTTTCCTTTGCTTAAAAATAAATTCTGCAATTTTTCTTGATTTTCATCAATTTATAATATTCATAATTTTGGCATTACTTTTAAAACTTTCAAGTATTTATCCGATATTGCAATTATTTCCATCAATTTTCGTTATTTCTGCGATTTTTTAATTATTCTCTTTAATTAAAAATTTTTAAGTAATTTTGTAATTATTATTTTTTTTTTAACATATATTCTATAATTTTTTTAGTTATTTCTCTCAAATTTTATTGAATGTTTTCAATTTTTCATATTTAAATTATTTTCATCATAATTCAATTTTCTTTCCCAATCTTTAATTATTTTCAGCACATTTTAATTATTTTTTTCAATTTTGAATTAATTTTATCATTTTTCAATTATTTTCCTCGATTGTTAATTATTATTCTTATTTTCTAAAATTATTTTCTAAGATTTTTAAGTATTTTTATGAAAATTTAAATATTTTCTCCAATTTCTAATTATTTACATTTGTTATCAGAATTTCAAATTTTTTTTATTAATTATCGTAAATTTCAATTATTTTTATCTTTCTTTCAGACTTTTCTCCAATTTTTAGTTTTTCTCATTTTATAAAATTAATTTCAAAAATTTTTTAAGTACTTTTCTCAAATTTCTATTATTTTCTTCAATTTTTAATTATTTTTATTTGTTTTCATGATTTCCAAAAAGATAGATTAATTATTTTAAATTTTCCTTATTTTTAACATTCTTTCAGTCTTTTCTCAAAATTTTAGTTATCTAAATTTATCTAAATTTCAATTATTTTTAGCTTATCAATTCTTTTCTCCAATTTATAGTTATTTTATATTTTTTTTTAGGCTTCTAAAATATTCAAGTAAATTTTTCAAATTTCAATTATTTTTTCATTATTTAAAAAAAAATTCTGTAATTTTTTCAATTATCATACTTAAATGTCATTTATTTTTTACAACTTATCATTGCTTGTATCATATTTTAATTATTTTCGTCAAATTTTAAAATTTAAAAACATTCTTCAATTATTTTTTAAAATTTGTTTCCTTCAATTTTCAATTCTTTTACATTTGTTTCATAATTTCAAAATTTTTTAACTATTTATCTTACTTTTTAATTATTTCATTACTTTTTATATTTTTTATATTATTTTCTTCAATTTTCAATTAGTTTCGTTTTTTTTCTCGTTCTTTTTCATAATTGCCAAAAAGTTTGTACTTATTTCTCTTTAATTAAAACTTGTTCTGTTCAATTTTAAATTATGTTTATCTTTTTTCATTTATTTTCTCTAATTTTTAATTATTTTCTTTTATTTCAATGAACTTCTGAAAGTTTTAAGTATTTTTCTCAAATTTTGTTTAAGTTTTCTTTATTTAAAATATTTGATGTAATAAGTTTAGTTATGTTCTCAAATTTTAATAATTTTTTCTTAATTTTAATAAATTTATCTCAATTTTTAATCATGTTTTTTAATTTTGAATTATTTTCTCTAATTTTTCATGATTCAATTTTGTTTTAATTTACTTTTAAGATTCTCAAGTATTTTTCTCAAATTTAAATTATTTTGTTTAATTTTAATTATTCTTTGCAATTCTTTTTAATTTTAATTCTTTTTATTTATATTAATTGATTGTTAAATGTTATATTTAAAATATTTATTTCTTCTTATTAGATAAATATTATTTACCGATTTGTTATATTTATTATTGTATTTTATAAATTCTAAAGTGTATGAAAAACTAATCGCGCGTTTTATTTTGCTAGTATATTAATAATACAAAAATATTTATTAGCACTATTTCAGAAATATTGTGTATCAATCTTCCTAAAATATTTTCTATTAATATTTACAGAATATGTTCTGTCAATATTCATAAAATATTTATAGCAATATTTCAGAAATGTTTATTAGCACTTAGCAATATTTCAGGAATATTCTATATACCTGGAATATTTTATGATATTCCTAATATTAACATGCATATGAAACAAAATATAGAAATTTTTAACAGTGTATGGAATATTGCTGATACATTTTTTAAAAGTAACTGTTGTATATTTCCTCATTTGAACTCTTATTACTCTCATTTTTTATCTGTTATTTACTTCCCTTTAGTAATCTTTCTGAAATTTATTCTAGAATGTTGCGAATCATTTAGTAAAGTAACCTAGGAATTTTTCTCGAATCATTCGTGTGTTATTTAAAATCAGATAAGGGATCACAGTCAGTGCACTTTTTCCCCTAATCCCCATTTCGTCCCCCTTTATTCTTCTCTTTAGTTTCTAAAAAAATCACCAAAAATGTCCAAATTTTTTTATTTTTCCCTCTCGTCTTTTTTTCCAATTAAAATTTTAATTCTCTTTCATAATTTTAAACTAACTGAAACTGAGTTTATTTCAATTTTAAATTAATTCAAATTTTAATAGATTTAAATTAATTTCTTTGCTTGTTTCTTTATTTTATACGAGATTTTATATATTCATATATTTATTTATTTTATTATATATTTTATTATTTTATTTCATTCTTAAATAATAAAGCTGAAGCTAGCTGTTACTTTTCAAAATTTTTCGAAATCTCTAAATATTAAAATTTAGACAAATGGAAATTATTTAACTACTTTTCAAATACTTAAATAATAAAAAATCTGACAGTAAGTAGCGGTTAACTTCACTTTTTTTAAATAGACCTTTTTACATAATTTAGATTTTTTCAACCTTTCTTGAAATATTTTTCCCGTTCTTGAAACTGATAACTCTTTTTTTTCTTAATTTTCTAATTTTTGACCATTTTTCCCATTGTCTTTCATTGAAGGGGAAAATGAGCGGGATTAAAATGTGTTCTTCAATTTTTGGATATTTTTTAGATTTACTCATGCATAGAAATAAAATTAATGAAACTTATAAAAATATGTTTTTAAATTAATAAAAAGTTTTGCGTATGTACAAATGTTTGATTTTGTCAAATATTTATTTTGTGTTTTATTTTCGCATAAATAGAAGTCTGATTTTTATTAGGATTAGAAGAGTAAATATAGCAAAGTTTGTTTGTATTTTATTTAGGACCATTTCATCGAGCATAAGGTTGCGATAATTGACTTATAGGGTTAATAGAATTATCTATTTTCAAAATCAGAGGGTCGCTATAATTTAATTTTATACGACGAAAATTAGTTTTATCTAAATAGACGTGTGAAGCTGGAACCCTTCTAATAAATAGCATCAATTATTTCTATCTCGTACAAATATTGAGACTAAAGTTTATTATCTGTTAAATTTATAATAACGTTTCTATAAAACACTGGGTTTTGAAATAACTGTTTTTTTGTTGTTGTTTAAAGAATTGGGTTTTGTTGTAAGACTCTCAAATTATTATATAGTTGAAAATTTGTTACAAAATTTACATTCCATATTTTTCCCGAGTGTGTTGTGTTTTGTGGTGATTTAGTTATCGCAGATGTTGTATAGATAAACCGATGAAAGTTTGAAATCCGAGTAAAATTTACATTGAATGAATCTGCATTTCTCTTAATTATTAATACATGTTCACTATATTAGACTTTGGTAACAAAGTGGTACTTTCAAGTTAAAGTAGATTTGCAATAGTACAATTGAATTTTCAAGTTCTCTAAATTCGTATGCATTCCTCTATGCTGCACACTATTTCAAGAAGCTTTTGCGAACGTTTCGTTAGAATGACAAACAGAGATTCGTAGAACGTAGAGAGCTGCATTCGATTATGCATTCCGCTTCATTCTTTCTCGGATTCATTATATTACAGATGCCGATTCGAGCATAAGTCGATTTCAAACACGTCAATGTTTTTTCAATATGACTGAAAAATTTTCTTCTTATTTTTTATCAATTTACCTCAATTCATCATTAATTAAAGTTATTAACAATTATTCTTAATTAAACTTTCAAATTATATTGAAGTATACAGTAACAAGCAGGGTATTAAAATGATCCTCGAATTTTAAATACGATTCTCAAATTTAAAAAAAAAAACTCTGGGAAAAAAAACTCTTTAATAATTCTAAGCCATTATTATTTTGTACATAAATTCCAATCGTCAATTAACTCAAACTTATAGGTTTCAATTGATCAAAATTTCAATTATTACATGTAGTAAAATGAAAATTAATGAAAATTACGAGAATAATTACAAAATGGAATGTTTGAAAAATAACGAAAATAATTAACAATTGAAAACAAAATTCAAAAAATGTCTAAATAAATACACAATTGTCACACCTACTTTTACAAGCTTTTTTGTCAAAAAAAATCTGTACATTTAAAAAATAATTTAAATCTAATTTTTATATATTTTTTCAGTAAATTTGGTATCTCCTAGGCTGGTTATCAATTAAAAACTGTTAATTAGTTGCTGAGAAAAAAATTTAAAATAAAAAAGTAATGTGTTTTATTTATTTTCTATTTTTATATCCCAAACTATATTTTAGAGCAAAAAAATTTATAATTTTTGCATATAAAGTTTGAGTGGGACACGAAAGGGTTAAACAATAAGCATTCAATTTAAACAAAAAAGTTGAAAAATTAAGAAAATTATAGGAATAATTGCTGGAAATAATTGTAAATTGAACAACTGGATTGAAAAAAAAAAATAATTGAAATTGAAGGAAATAATTGAAAATTTTAGAAAATAATAAAAGATTGACGAAATAAATTAAAAATTGAAGACACAAATGAAAATTTGAAGAAAATAATAAAAAACTGAAGAAATAAATTTAAAATTTAAAAATGAAACTAAAATTTGGAAAAAAATTGAAAATTGGGAAAAAAATTCAAAATGACGAAAATAATAGACATTTGAAAACAAAATTCGAATAATGGCTAGATTAATACACAACAACAAAATTGAAAAACTCAAAGAATAATTATACAATTTTAAGAAACTACTTAAAAATTAAAAACATTGTATTAAATAATTTAAAATTGCAAAAAATAATTAATAATTTTAAAAAATACTTGAAAAATGACGAGAGTAATTGAAAAATTAAAGAAAATATCTACAAAATTACTAGATTAATAGACAACTGAAAAAAATAATTGATATAATTTACCAAAAACTTTAAATTTGAAAAAAAATTGCAAATTGAAAAATTAAGACAATTCTAGGAATAATTGTTGAAAATAATTGCACATTAAAAATTGAAAAAAATAATTGAAATTGAAGAAATTAATTAAAAATTAAAGATTAAAATTTAAATGTAAAGAATATACTTAAAAATTGAAAATAGTAAATGAAAGAAGTCGAGAGTTATTGAATATAGAAGAAAACAATTGAAAACTAAAAAATGGAATTGAAATTTGAAAAAAAAAACTGAGAATTGAAGAAACTAATTTTAATTTAACGAATTTTATTAATAATCGAGAAAAATAATTGGCAAAAGGCGAGAATTTTTAAATATTAAAGAAAATAATTCAAAATTAAAAACTAAAAAATGGAATTAAAATTTTAAGAAATTAATTAAGAGTTGAAGAAAATAGTTGTAGAAATACATACTTGATTTGAACTTTATAAAACAATTTTCATGATTGAAAAAAAAAAAATTGAAATAGCCTAGAATTATTGGATTTTGAAGAATTATTTAAAACCGAAAAGAATAATTGAAAACTAAAGAAAATAATTATATATTGTGGAAAATAATTAAAAATTGAAAAAATAAATTGATAGTTTAAGATTTAAATGGAAATTATAAGAAAATAATTGATAATTAAAAGAAAAAGTACAAAATAACGAAAATAGTTAAACATTGAAGAAAATAATTAACAAATGAGGAAAATAATTGATAATTGGAAACAAAATTCGAAAAATGACTAAATTAATACACAATTGGAAAAAATAATTAAAAACTGTAAAAAGTAATTATAAAATTTTTTAGAAAGATTTCAAAAATTTGAAAGATTGTAGGAAATAACTGAAAATTAAAGAAAATATCTAAAAAACGACGAAAATAATTTACAATTGAAAACAAAAATCGAAAAATGGCTCGATTAATATTAATACACAACTGGAAAAAATAATTTAAAAAATTAAACAATAAATATTTAATTTAAACTAAACAATTAAAAATTGAGAAATTAGGAAAGTTATAGAAACATTTGTTGGAAATAAATTGCTAGATGAACAACTGGATTGAAAATCACAAAAAGTAATTGAAATTGAAGAAAAAATAGAAAATTGAAGAATGAAGAATGGAATTTAAATTTAAAGAATATAATTAGGAATTGAAAAAAGCAGAGAGTTATTTAATTTAAAAGAAAATGATTAAAACTAAAAAATGGATTAAAATTTTTAAAAAATAAGTTAGAATTGAAAAGAATAATTGAACATTTGTATTTAAAATTAAAAAAGCTTATTGATATTCGAAAAAATAATTGAAAATGGCGAGAATTTTTTAATATCAAAGAAAATAATTAAAGATTGAAGAATGAAATTGAAATTTGAAGAAAATAATAAAAAATTGAAGAAATAAATTGTAATTTGAAAAAATAGTTGGTTATTGAAAAAAGGTAAGGTTTTTGGAATATTGAATAAAATAATTAAAAATTGTAAAATGGAAGTGGCTTTAGAAAAAAATTGATAATTGAAAGAAATATTACAAAGTAACGAGAATAATTAAATATTGAAGAAAATAATTGAGAAATGCTCAAAATAATTGACAATTGAAAAAGAAATTTGAAAACTGATAAGAACAATAGCCAACAGAACAAAATAATTAAACAAATTTAAAGAATAATTCTAAAATTTAATGAGATGAATTGTATATTGAAAACTGTTATAAATTAAAAATTTTTTTTTTAGATTTATTTACTAGTTTATATCACTTTCTCGAAATATTTAATTTTTCTTGTAAATTTTTCTTTTTCAAAAAATTTTGTGAGTATATTTTGTTTTACCTATATTGTTTTTTTGTATTTTTACAAAATCACTTAGGTAACTTTCATTTCTTTTTAAAAAATTTTCTTTTTTTTTATGTTTAAGACTTTTTTTAATTTTATTCTTTTTACAAAAAGTACTTCAGTTAATTTTAAACAGTTTTATTTGTACAATATTTAGAAAACTATCTTTACTCTTTCAGTAATTAATTTTATTTATTATTATAATTTGGAAGTTGTGAAATATATTTTTTTCAATTTTATGATTTTTTTAAAATATTCACTAGATTTTTTTCTCATTTGTCATAACTTATTAATTTTTATACTTTTTAATGACTTTTCTTTTTTTATTTAATTTTATGTAAATTTGATCTTATAAAATAAATTTTCTCATTTGATCATAATTTCTCTATTTCTTAGAAATATTTGTTTTTTTCTCAAAATTGTTCAATTGTTTTTATTTAATTTTTTATTTAAAAACAAATTATTGTTTTTTGCGGAATTTTCAAAACAAGTTTTTAAAGTTTTTTGCCATGTTTTTTAATTCTTCCATTTTTGCCTTCAATGGTTTTTTCCCTTTTTTATTTTTGAAGAATTTATTTATTTTTTGCAGGTTTTTCAATTATTAAGTACATTTTGTACATATTTTTGCTTTAATTTTCCCATTTTGAATGTAACTTATCCTTAACTTATCCGTTCATTCATAATAATGGTTTTAATAAAATTTTGTAGTTTTTGTAATTTTTGTAAATTTTTATTTTTTTATATTTTGTTAACATTTTTTGTAACACGCATAGAAATTTTTTTTTCTTTTTTATCGAAATATTGAAAAAATTATTATGTTAGATCCTAAAAACGTTCATACCAAACGAAGAATTTTTAAAAATTGTGTTACAAAAGTTATTGCATAATGAAAATTGTAAACACCTTTTAAATAAAAGCTTATATTTCTTAAATGGGTTTTCAAATTTAAGTGTACCTTGGATAGAATCAAAAGGCATAAAACAGACTTCCACTTACAGTTCAAAAATTAAAAAAAACAAATTTTTTTATAATTTGTTTATAAATTGTTTATAAACAATTAATTTTTTTCAATGTTCTGGACCTTTTAAAAATTGGGAAAAGGTATTAAAATACACTTAAAACTCTAATAAATCAAAATCCAATGAGAAAATTGTTCAAAAAGTTAATTCTGCAATAACTTTTGTAAAAAATGCTTAAAAATTTGTTCATATGGTGGAAATATTTTTATGATCAAACATAATAATTTTTTAAATATTTCGATAAAAAAGAAAAATCTTATTTTTTTATACTGTTTTCACGAATTCTGAATCTCTTTTATAAAAATTAAATTTATACGCTTATTTGTATTTTTAGCACTTGTTTCCGAATTAGGTTTCAGTTATAAACTTTCTGAGAATGTTATATCCATCTTTAGAGCTTATTATACGACTATAGGCCTCAAGGCACGTGGTAGTAAAAGTCAGTTTATAGATAGCGCGGTTAGCGGCCACGAAATAATTGCCTTTATGATTGTTGGATATTTTGAGCAGATCTTAGAATTGTTTTCCCCCAACAAAAGTTTCATTAATCATTTGCTGTTTTCGAACTTTTTACGTCCTATTTGGATCAATTGTTCTAACCCCTTGACAGTTCCATTTCCTCCGAAAACATTAGTTTCATCATTAGAGAGCTGGTAAAAATATAGACTATATATTAAAGTTCAAAAAGTGCTGTTAGTTCTATATATCTAAACAAAATTTGTTCTTTATAATCTACTAATGTTTATTGTAATATTACTTCCGAAATGCGATTTTTATAAACTATTTTTCATCCATAAACTAAACCTTTTGATGATTATTTTTACTGATTGATATTAATTATTGCAATTTTATGAAATGCGCCTGGAGAAAACGAATTTAATGCATTTACTGGTAATAATTTATATAATTGCCTTGGCCATTAAATTATATTAATTGTAGAGAAAGATGCATTTTTTGTGCATAATGAATGGGAATTAAAATAACATTTACTCGAAAAGTTGTGCAAAAGGATATGAATGAAAAATGCAAATGTGATTTCTGCGACAAGTGGGCATGTTTTTTTTTACATGTGGATGTTGAGCCAACTCGTTTCTTAATTCTCTTTATAGTCGTCCGACCATCGCATCGGGTTAAAGGAGTGTCGTAACTCGCTGTCAGTATAAATGGAGATCTTATGTTTAGGGTCGTCTACTATAAAGTTTCGAAGAATGATTGATGTCATTAATTCAGAGTAGACTTCTTTGGCGCATGTCTCAGTATAGAATGTAATTCTCTTATCGGTCTTTTTTAATGCGACAACCACAATTTAATCTTCGTGTGCATGTTGTATACTGATAAAGAATTTTTAAAATAGAAAAAAGAAAAGAAAGCATTTCATTTTTATTGACGAAAATAACAGGGTGCACACTTGACCGAGAAACCGGAAATTTTGTTACTAAACTGGGAATTTCTCCGTGAATCTAAAAGTTATGAGAAATTTTATCGAAAATTAGTTTTTTCCATATATCACAAATCTATAATAATAATAATAATCCTCAAGTTCTTTCATTCCTTCATTCATTTTTTGCCTGTTCACACGTCTAAAGTTTGGCACATAGGATATTTTTTGTTTTAAATCAGATACTTTTTAAAAAATGCATTTAAATTGATTATAATTTAAATTTATAAATATCAGTTCAAATAATTTTAATTTTATTCATAAATAAATCTATACTTTTTCTATAATTTCCAAAAGTTTTTCAGTATACAATTATTCTCTTTAAAAATTATAGTTATTCTGTAATTTTTTTAAATTATTTTGTTCTGTTGTCGATTATTCTCGACAATTTTCGAATTTTTCTTTCGATTGTCAATTATTGTCCTCATTTCTCCATTATTTTCTTTAATATTTAATTATTTTAGTCATTTCGTAATTTATCTCTCAATTATCAACTATTTTCTTAAAATTTAAATTTAATTCTTTTCTCTTGAATTTATTTCTTCAATTTTTAATTATTTTTCTCAAATCTCAATTATTTTCTTCAAATTTTAATTGCATTCTTCATTTTTCAATTATTGTATTCAATATTCAATAATTCTCGCATTTTCTCAATTATCAATTATTTTATTTAAATTTCTATACAATATCCTTCAATTTCCAATTGATTTCTTCAATATTTATTTATTTTCTACAACTTTTTCCATAAATTTCATCAGTTTTCAATTGACAATTTATTATTCTTCTTCAAATGTATGATTATTCGTTAATTTTAAAAAGTTTTTTGTTCGAATGCCGATTATTCTCACCATTTTTCTAATAATTTTTTTAATTGTTAATTATTTTTTTTTATATTTAATTTTTTTTATCAATTAATTATTTTTGCCATATTGTAATTTTTCTTTTAATTATCAATTATTCTCTTGCAATTTCCAATTTATTTCTTCTATTTTAAATTACTTTCTTCATTTCTCAAATATCTTCTTTAATTTTCAATTATTTTGATCTATTTTCAAATAATTCCTCAATATTTAATAATTCTCGGATTTTTAAAATTATTATTTCCACTCATAAAAGTTGTTTTAAATTTTCAATTTAATTATTGAGTTCCAGAATTGTTAACTTTAATTCTCAGTTATTTCCTACAAATTTAAATTCCACTTTTCAATTTTCAATTATTTTCTTTAATATGAAAAAATTACCGCTTTTTTTCTATTATTTTTTTCTATTATCATTAAGTTTCAATTATTTTAAATACAATTGTGCAATTATTTTCTTTAATTTTTTATTACATTCTGTAATTTTTATTTTCATTCTTTAGTTTTAAATTGCTTTCTTCTATATTGATTAATTTTCGGCTTATTTTAATTTCTTATTATCAAATATTAAGTATATTCTTTCAATTTCAATTCCATTCTTCAATTTTTAATTGCTTTCTTCAATTTGAATGATTTTTTTCAATTTGCATTATTTTTTTCAATTTGAATTATTTTTTTCGATTGTTAATCCAGTTGTTAAAAGTGCAATTATTTCTATAATTTTGTTAATTTTTCAAATTGCAATTATTTCCTTTAAATTTAATATTTTTTGTTTCATTTTTTCAATTAATTTTTTCAGATGTTTCTTAATCTAGCCGGTTTTTGTATTTTGTTTTCAATTGTCAATTATTTTCGTCATTTTGTAACTTTTTTCAATTATCAATTATTTTTTCAAATTTTAATTTAATTCTTAATTTTTCATTTTAATTCTTAAACTTTAAATTTATATCTTCAATTTCTTAGTATTTTTTTTCAATTTCAATTTTTTCTGCAATTTCAATTATTTTTTTTCGATTTTCCATCTAGTTGTTTTCAATTTATTTCTTAAAATTTTAATTTATTTACTCAATTTCTTAGTATTTTTTTCAATATTCAATTTTTTCTGCAATTTTTAATTATTTTTTCCAATTTTCATTCCAGTTGTTAAATTTGCAATTATTTACAACAATTATTCCTATAATTTTCTTAATATTTCAATTTGCTTTTATTTTCTTTAAACTTAGTATTTCTTATTTAATTTTTACAATTATTATTTGTTTCAGTTGTCTATGAATCTAGGTATTTTAAAATTTTTTTTTCAATGAACAACTATTTTCGTCATTTTTTACATATATCCTGCAATTTTTCAATTATTCTCGTAAATTTTTGACTATCCCTTGCAATTCTTAATTATTTTCATCAATTGTCAATTATTTCGTCATTTCGTCATTATTTAATTTTTTTTCAATTTTTTTTCAGTTGTCTATATTCTAGTCATTTTTCGAATTTTGCTTTCCATTGACAATTATTTTCGTCATTTTTTACATATATTCTGCAATTTTTCAACTATTCTCTTCAACTATTAATTATTTTCATCAATTTTCAATTATTTTTTACAATTTTTTCAATTTTTAATTATTATCTTAATATTCTATAATTATTCTTTTATTTTTAAAATTATTTTGTTCGGTTGTGTGTTAATCTAGCCATTTTTTGAATTTTATTTTCAATTGACAATATTATTCTCGTCATTTTATAACTATTCTCTTCAGTTATTAATTATTTTCACCAATTGTCAATTATTTCTTAACATTTTTTCAAGTTTGAATAATTATCTTAAAATTTTTATAATTATTTTTTGTTTCTTTAAATTATTTTGTTCGTTTGTGTATTAATCTAGACATTTTTGGAATTTTGCTTTCAAATGTAAATTGTTTTCGTAATTTTGTAATTTTTTTCAATTATCAGTTATTTTTTCAAATTTTAATTTAATTTTCAAAAGTTCAATTTATTTCTTAAATTTTAATTATTTTGTTTGTTTTTCAATCCAGTTGTTCAATTTGCAATTATTTCCAACAGTTATTCTTCTAATTTTTCAACTATTTTGTTTAAATTGAATATTTATTTCTTAATTTTTTAAACTATTCTCTTTAATTGTATAATTATGTAGCCATTTTCGAATTTTGTTTTCGAATGTCAATTATTTTCGTCATTTTTCAGATACTGTCTAAATCTGAATTAGTGATTTTCCTCTAATGAATTTGAGAAAAATCGGTCACTATTAAATAGTGTATATTTTACTAATTATTAGTAAAAAACTACTAATTAAAAAGTAAAATATCTACTAATTGAAAAAGCGAATTCCACTGTTTTAAATAATAGAAATTTAACTATCAAATTAGTAGTTTTCTACTGAACATTAGTTAATTAATAAAAATGCGTAAATTTTAAATTTAAGTATAAAGTTTAATTTCAAATATAAAGCCGAATTTCGCAAAATTAAAAATACTGTTTTAATTGTTCGAAAATTTGTGACCGGGAAATACAAAAAATTGACCGGGAAAAACCGGGAATTAAATTTCATAAAAAAGTGACCAGCCTGAATAAAAACGTAGGTTATTAAAGTTTTGGTGAACAATTGTATTGTCGTGTGTGTTTTGCCTTACAGATTATCGGACTTTAAGTCGATATTTTATTACCATTTTGAGAATTTTTTATTCCTGTCTTGTTTGTGAATTTTTATACGATATTTTTTTTTTTTTTTTTTTGAGAGGCACGAGGCTTTTGTTTCATGTAGATAAACATTTCGTCGACAATTTTCTGTGTGGCTTGCGTGTTTGGATTTATCAAATAACTACCGCCCAGTTCGAATATAATAATCCAATTTAAGTATATGTTTCTTATCTTTCTGGACCACGAAATTCTGTTTGGAAGCTGCTCACATTCTCGGCGGTCAAAAACCCGTCGCGCAATGCAACAAAAGTACAGGCGCATACATAAATAAATACATTTTTTTTCTCTTAATTTCTTCTTCTTAATTATTTAATTAAATACTTCATTCTTTAATACTACAAATAATTGTTTCATATCCTCTTGCAGCCCTTTATAATTTTTTTTTTATTTTCCATTTCAATCAAGGAAATTACAATTATTAAGCAGTTGTACAGTTTCATTTAATTCATTTCAGGCACGCTGAAAAAAGTTATTTGATTCCAATAATGGATTAATTGTTGATGTTTAAATGTATATTATTGTTAATATTATATTTCTGTTTATTATTTTTTAAACTCATTTACTACTTTTGTAAATAATGTTACGATTTATTTTCCTCTTTTACTTTATTTTTTAAACGAAATATTTAGCTTTACCTTTTAATAATAACTTTAGTCAATGCTATATACATTTTTTATAAAATTTAATGAAAATTTCTGTCAGTAAATTGTAATTTACACTCTTTTTCACATGAAGTTGACGATTGCTCGCGAAGTACTCATAAAATCCAATTACACGAATAGCCATAAAAAAAGGAGAAACTAAATCTTTTGCCACTTTGAACCTGAACTAATGAACTTTTCAAAGTGTAGTTAACAAAGAAACTTTTAAACATGTGAACTAACACTTATAGAAACTTATTAGCCTATTAAAAGGCAGATTAACTTTATTAAACAAAATGACTCTAGGAGATAGACAGTGTTAGATAAAAAAGTATCACAGCTCAAACTCAATGAGAATTTCTCTATTTTTAACTCAACTTGACAGTATTTCAGAAAAACAATTCTTAAAATTTGTTTTTTACAATTATGCATTAAAAATCGAGAATGATATCGCTAATCCATGTATTAATTTACATTACATCAGAACAAAAAGTTCAAACCAAAAAATCCTGACCAAAATGTCTAAGAAAAAAAGTCCAAAGAAACAAAAATTTTACAGTAAAAATGTCAAAAATAAAGAAGTCCAAAATAAATAGATTATTCACCAATCTATATTAATATATGTTTAGTATAAAGTTAATATTAAGATTATATATTATTAATGTAAATTAGTGGATTGTAAATTTTTACGAAATACCGGGGAGTTATTAAAGATACCTATAATAATAATAAATATATTAAATGATAAGAAAGAATCACAAAATATTGGCAAACGAATTTTATTATTGTAAAATTAATATTAAGATTAAAAATTATTAATATAAATTAGTGGATTGTAAATTTTTACGAAATACCGGGGGTTATTAAAGATACCTATAATAATAATAAATATATTAAACGATAAGAAAAAAATCACAAAATATTGTCAAGCTTCGAGGAATTTGACATTTATTTTTATCGGAACCGGAAGAATAAGACGTTTTGAATATATATCGTTAGATATTCTTGAATCGTTGATACTGCATGTACATCACGTATTCGACTACATATTCATGTGCCAGGTGATCAAGGTTAATGAACTATTGACTGAAATATTGTTTCTATTCTAGGAATTTAATTATTTCAGGAAGAATTGAAAAGAATTTTTTTATATTGAAAAAATTTAATTTATAATCAAGATATGATCTTGATTTTCTGTATGGAATAACCGAAAGTTTTTATTGAAAATTTTTTTTCTGTTATTTATGTGTTTTTAAAACAATATATTTATTATTTCTGTATAATTCAAAAGTAGATAATTTTTTATATATATTTACAATATTAGATATTGCTTATTGTTTTAACTACAGAGTCTGACAAATTGACCAATTTCACTTTTACATAATCGCATTATTATGTATATGCTTAAGAACTTAAGCACCTTGTCCCAGTGTTAAATGCTATTAGCAAAAAATTGCGAGAAAGAAGTAAAGGATAAAGCTGGAGAGAGATTTACATTAAGCTTATTTAAGTACAGTAAATAAAAGTCACATGATGTCTTTTTAAGAACAATATTTATAACATTTTTCATTTCAATTTTTAGAAATTTCAATTTTTTTATCCAATTTTTATTTTTTAAATTAAGTCACTTTTAAAGCCTCTTTTCAGTTTATTTATTTGTCCAAATTTCTCAGTTAACCAATTATGGATTTTTTAATAAGTGAATTCTAATTTAGATATTCTTAATTGTTAATTATCAGATAAGACTCAAAGAATGACATAAAAAATCTTAATTATGTAAGCAGAATTTATGTATATAAAGCATTTTTATATTTATATATTTTTGTATTTTAAACTAAATTTTCAAGTTCGATAGAGAAGTTTTTCTGATTCAATTTTCAGTCAGAAGTTCGCTAATGTGTAAATCATTTCTGTAATTACTGACACCTCAAGCGTTTCTCTTTATTTTCTTCCGACATTAGAAGACACATGTTTCCTCACTAACCTAGAGACTTTTGTGTTTATTATTATAGCTCTTGGTGCAATAAATTCTGGGGTTTACAACTCGTGTAATAAGTCTCGAGTACATGTGCCTTCCGACATATCTGCATTATCTTTAATTGCCTTTCTTTTTTTTTTTTAGAAAAACAGACAAAATCCATTAAGAAAATTGATTGAGCATTTTATCTCATTTCAGAAATTTTTCGATTATCCATCTTTTGTGTTTCCTTACTATCCTTTTTTTAAAACTATTTTTCAATTTCATTTTTCTTTTGGGCGTGCATTCACTGAGAGAAAACATTTCTTCGATAAAGGATAAAAAAAAGCTTGAATTGTATGCTTATATCGATTAAGAATAATTTTTCTTGAATCAAGAATATAATATTATTCTGAGACCAATAATAATTATTCTTGGATCAAGAATAATTATACTTAGTTCAAGGATAATTATCCTTAATCCAAGTACAGATTCTTAATCCAAGAATGCATATTTGAGTCAATAATAAGTTATTCTTGATTCAAGAATAATTATACTAGGTCCGATCCTAAGGATCATTTGTCTTTGATCCACAACCGTAAGTGATATATTTGGCACAAAGATAAGTTATTTGTGCCGAATAAAAATATGTCTGTCTTATAGCCAACTATTTTATTTGTTTCAAATGAAAAAGTTACTTGAATCAAACAAAATTTTACTTGACATAAATAAAAATTTATTTGATTCAAATAAAAAAGTTAGATAGCTGTGAGTTAATATTTTTTTTTCTGAGGGGCGAATACTAAAATGCATTGATACAAGAAAAATGTTCTCTCACTGTAAATGCTTTATCCAACTTAATCTTTTTGTTGTTCTTCAGAAAGTTCCTAATTTGTTTCAGCCAATCAGAAAACAGAAATGGCCATAACACTAATAACATAATAATTAGTTTCAGTGCTTTGTTGCTGTTGATCTTCACGATCCCGAACGTGACATGGGCTCAAGCAGACATATTTGGCGAAAAAAAGGGTAAGTCGAAAAATACCTATTTTTGTGGAAATTAATTATAAAATGTTTACAACGTTTTCTCATAAAAGAAAAAGCGTTTTTTTATTTTTTTAATTGTTTTATCCTGAAGGATGAATTTCTCAGGAGTCTTAGGGTAATTTTTAAATTTATTTTTAAATTCGACAATTGGCGTTTTATATTATTCTCAACTTTAGAATTTATATTTTAAAATTTATGTGGTTTGATTATTATCAATATTTCCCGTAATAAATCCAGTCATTAAAACAATATATCACATATAAAATTCTAAAGATTTTTAAATCGGAGATTCCCCGTCTAATATTTAAGTAAATTTTTCACGCTTGCTTCCCGGATAAGCAAAAGTCCGCCTAAGGGGAAAAGATCTTCTTTGTCGTAAATAAAAGTTTATATTTTGAGAGAAAGATAAAATTTATTTGATTTAGAGAAACTTTGAAACGGTGTCTATTTTACTTAGGAGTTTTAAAATTCCTTTGATTTCTCTGAAACTTCTTTTAAAGTTTCTTTTGCAGCTTTAATATCTTCAAAGGTTTTTGAACACCATCAAGTCCGAGATCATCAAGTTGGTTACTGACTTTTTAGCAATTATATTTAAATGAATATTCAAATCCAGAAGAATCTATACTGAATAGAATTTTTATTTTTTGCTTACATTTTTTATAAAGTTGTTTTAAAGTAAGTATTTTTAAAACATTTCTTTATCTAAACATAATTTTTATATTAGAATGTTTGCAAACTAAACTTTTTTTTTAAAAATATCTTTTAAATTTTATGCCATGAAGTTGTAGAAAAGCATTTTTTATTTATAGTTTTGAGTAAAAACAGGTAAAATTTGTCAGTTGCGGAAAAATTGAAAGCAGTTAAACGTCTACAAAAGTGATTAAAGTTATAAAGGCTTTTTACAGTTTATTTAGTAATTTTTATTTAATCTGTTCACACCTGAAGTTTGTCATATAGATTACTTTTTGTTTTAAATCAGGTAGTTTTTTAAAAATGCATTTAAATTAATTAAAATTAAAATTTATAAATATCAGTTCAAATAATTTTAATTTCATTAATAAATAAATCTTTAATTTTGTATAATTTTTGACAGTTTTCAATATACAATAAATCTTTTTTAAATTTTAAATTTTTCAGTAATTTTCTTAAATTATTTTGTTTTGTTGTCGATTATTCTCCACAGTTTTCGAATTTTTCTTTCGATTGTCAATTATTTTCCTCATTTCTCAATTATTATCTTTAATATTTAATTATTTTAGTCATTTTGTAATTTATCGTCTAATTAATTAATCAATCAATTAATTAATCAATCTTCCTTCAATTTTCAATTGCATTCTTCGTTTTTCGATTATTTTATTTAATATATTTAATAATTCTCGCATTTTCTTAATTACCAATTATTTTATTGAAATTTCAATATAATTCTTAAATTTGCAATTTATTTCTTCAATTTTCATTTATTTTCTACATTTTTGTTCATAATTATCCTCAGTTTTCAATTAACAATTTATAATTCTCCTTTAATTTTATGATTATTCGTCAATTTAAAAAAATTTTGTTGTTGAAATGCCGATTATTCTCAGCATTTATCGAATTTTTTTTGTATTGTTAATTATTTTTTTTATTAGTTAATTTTTTTTAATAGTTAATTATTTTTGTCATATTGTAATTTTTCTATTAATTGTTAATTATTTTCTTGAAAGTTCCATTTAATTCTTTAATTTTCAATCTATTTCTCTAATTTTTAATTATTTTCTTAAATTCCAAAATATTTCCTTTAATTTTTAATTATTTTTATCTATTTTTAAATAATTCCTCAATATTCAATCATTCTTAGATTTTTTCAATTATTTTTTTCACTCATAAAAATTGTTTTAAAATTTTAATTCAATTCTAGAACTATTTTTGTCAATTCTTAGTTATTTTCTTCAAATTTAAATTCCACTTTTTAATTTTCAATTCTTTTCTCTAATATTAAAAAATTATTGCCTTCTATCTATTATTTTTTTCAATTATCATTAAGTTTCTTTAATTATAAATACAATTGTTCATTACTTTTTAAAATTTTTAATTCCCTTCCTTAATTTGTATTAATTAATTCTCGGCTTTTTTCAATTACTTTTTTCCAATTTTTAAGTATATTCTTTAAATTTCAATTCCATTCTTCAATGTTTAATTGATTTTTTCAATTTTCAATTATTTTTTTCCATTTTAATTATTTTTGTTCGTTCTTTCAATCCAGTTGTTAAATGTATAATTATTTCTAACAATTATTCCTATAATTTCCTTAATTTTTCAAGTTGCAATTATATTCTTTTAATTTTAAATTTATTGTTTAATTTTTTCAATTATTTTTTTCAGTTGTCTATTAATCTAGTCATTTTTGCGAATTTTTTTTTCTTCAATTTTTCAATTATTATCGTCATTTTTTATCTATTTCCTTCAATTATTAATTATTTTACGCAATTTTCAATTATTTTCTACAATTTTATCAATTTTCAATTATTATCTTAAAATTTTATAATTATTCTTTGATCTTTTAAATTATTTTGCCCGATTTATTAATCAAGCTGGCCTTTGAATTTTGTTTTCAATTGTAAAATTATTTTTGTCATTTTGTAATTTTTTATTTAATTGTCGATTATTTTTTCAAATTTTAATTTAATTCTTAAGTTTTCAATTTATTTTTAATATTCCAATTGATTTCTTTAATTTTTTATTTATTTTCTATAATTTTATCCATAATTTTCATCAGCTTTCAACTGACAATTTCTTATTCTTTTTCAATTTTATAATTGTTCATTAGTTTAAAAATCTTTTTTGGTCGAATGCCGATTATTCTCACTATTTTTCAGTTTTTTTTTTTTTTTTTTAATAGTTAAATATTTTCGTCATATTTTAATTTTTCTTTTAATTATATCAATTATTTTCTTGAAATTGCCATTTAATTCTTCAAATTTCAATTTATTTTTTCAAATTTTAATTATTCTCTTCAATTCTCAAACATTTTTTTTTATTTATTTCACATGTAAACGGGCGTAAGTACAAAAAAAGAAAAAGCCCTTTCGTACAATAAGTACTGATATTTAAAATTAACAGTTAGGATAATTGATAATTGATTTTATTTAATTTTAAATTATTTTTCGATTTTTTTGATCGATTTTCAATAAATTCCTTAATATCCAATCATTCTTGGATTTTGTCTATTATTTTTTTCTCACTCATAAAAATTACTTTAATATTTCATTTTCATCATTCAATTCGAGAACTATTTTTTTAAATTTTCAATTATTTTCTTGAATATTAAAAAATCATCTCCTTTTTGCTATTATTTTTTTCGATTCTCATTAAGTTTCTTAAATTTTAAATACAATTGTTCAATTAATATATTTAATTTTTAATTCCCTTCTTCAATTTTTATTTCCCTTCTTCCGTTTTTCAATTATTTTCTTGACATTTCCATTTGATTCTTTAAATTAAAATTTCTTTCTTTAATTTTTAGTTATTTTCTTCAATTCTAAAACATTTTCTTTAATTTTCAATTATTTTGATCGATTATCAATTAATTCCTCAAAATTTAATAATTCTTGTATTTTTTCAATTATTTTTTCCACTCATAAAAATTGTTTTAACATTTCAATTTAATTATTATTTAATTCTAGAACTATTTTTTTCAATTGTTAGTTATTTTCTTTTAATTTAAATTCCACTTTTTAATTTTCTATTATTTTCTTTAATATTAAAAATTTATCGCCTTCTTTCTATTTTTTTTCTATTACCGTCAAGTTCCTTTAATTTTAAATACAATTGATTAATTATTTTCTTTAATTTTTAATTACCCTTTTCAATTTTTATTTTCATTCTTCAGTTTTCAATTGTTTTCTTCTATATTCATTCTCGGCTTGTTTCAATTACTTTTTTTAATTTTTACCTAAATTCTTTAAATTTCATTTCCATTTATCAATTTTTAATCTCTTCTTCAATTTTAATTATTTTTTTCTAATTTTTAATCCAGTTGTTAAATGTGCAATTATTTCCAAAAATTATTCCTATATTTTTCTTAAATTTGCAATTATATTCTTTTAATTTAATATTTCGTGTTTAATTTTTTCAATTATTTTTTCAGTCGACTATTAATCTGGTCATTTTTCGAATGTTGGTAATTGACAATTATTTTCGTGATTTTTTAAAATATTTTCTTCAATTTTTCAATTATTCTCGCCTTTTTTATAACTATTTTCTTCAATTATTAATTATTTTTAACAATTTTTTAATTATTTCCTAGAATTTTTTCAATTTTTAATTATTATCTGAAAATTTTATAATTATTTTTGATTTTTTACATTAGTTTGCTCGACTGTGTAATTGTGTATTAATCTAGACGTTGTTTGAATTGTCTTTTCAATTGTCAATTAGTTTCTTCATTTTGTAATTTTTTTATTCAATTATCAATTATTTTTTCAAATTTTTATTCACTTCTTAAATTTTCAATTTGTTTCCTCAAATTTGTATTATTTTCTTAAATTTCAATTCTTTTTTTCGATTTTTAATCCAGTTGTTCAATTTGTAATTATTTCCAACAGTTATTCCTTTTATTTTTCAACTATTTTTCTTTTTAAATGTTTAAGATAGATTTTTGTCAAAAATTGAGATTTTAATATTTTTTGATAATAAAACTTTTATAAGCTTTAATTATAATTAATAAGATTATAAGAGTGTGTAAATTTTAAATTTAAGTATAAAGTTATATTTTAAATATAGAGGCGAATTTCGCATAATTACAAATACTGTTTTAATTGTTCGAAAATTTGTGACCTTGAAATCCAAAAAATTGACCTGGAAAAATCGGGAAATAACCAGGAATTTAATTTCATAAAAAAAGTGACTTTCAATTTATTTAAATTGTCAATTTTCTCGACTAACTGAATTACGAATTAAATGAATTTCCTTTTTCGCAAATATCTTCTCATATGCAAATTGTCTTGCTTGTTTTAATTACCGAAATGCTGGGAAGTTCCTTGCTACATAGCTATTTGTCGAATGGTTCTTCTTGCACACCTGGGGGTCGTTTCTAGTTTCCTTCTGGAGAATCGTCTTTGAGAAATAAGAAAATAGTAAAATGAAACAGACTTGTACAACACCAGGCTCTTAATTGGCAAATTATTAATTTGTTAATGATATATATTAGTCAATTAGTAATTTATCAACTTATATATTATTCCTTCTTACCAATTTCATTACTTTATTCATTTTATTACTGTTTTATTAATTTTCTACGTTTGCACTGAGATATTTTAAATTCCAAGAAATTCAACAAACTATAATTAAAATCCATCAGTTAAAAAACGCAGGAATTAAATTTTTTTATTAAAGAAAAAATAGGAATTTTTGTCGAAGTTTCAATCACAATGTAATACATAGTTTAAGTGCTTAGAGTTGCAGTAGTTTTAATTAAAGTGAAAACAAATTCGCGGTACGACTATTTCAGTAGAAAATGTACTTTGTAATCAGACACTAAAGCAGCTAATGCCGAACAAACTAAAGTAATTTTCAACTTAAGACTTGACAAAATTTACAATATTAACTTTTAGTATAATTATCTCATCCCAAGATTTATAACTTTCAAAGTTTGAAGTAATCCCTTCAAAGAAGCTTGTATTGTTAGCTGGAAAACTTCACGAATGTACAATCACAGCAATTTATCTTTTTTTTTTTTTTTTTCTGTAACACTTTGTATTTTTTCATTTTCATATATATAGACTTGCTCGGGGAAATATTAAACTTTTTCAAACTGGTACAAATTTGACTATAGAAGAAGAATTCTCAATTATTTCTGGTGGCTAGAAAAGATTTGCCTGCGGCCACTTCCAGAGCTTTTCTCTTATCAGAGTAGAAGGCAGAGGCACGATGAATAGCTCCCGCAGGATGTACGATAACACTCTCATCCCTACTGCCTCATTTGTATCCACCCTGTCCCCTCTTCCAGTCCTATTTCGCGGAAATGGAAAAATATACTTTTAGTAATAACTCGCATACTAAGAAGCTCTCTTTCTCGCTTTAGATTATTCTCTGTTAATCTATAATTCTAACTTTATTAAAAGTCCCTGCAATGCGCACTGAATGTAGTCAAGATTTCTCTAAAATAAGAAGAATCTAATAAGAATTCTGAAAAAAATGCTAATAAGAAAAATTTGCTGCAATTCTTTGTTCATATTGAAAAATGCGACGCACTTTTGAGATCAAGAAAATATCAAAGGCATTCGTTTATTATAACTGCATAACGCTAAAAAAATTTTAAAAAATAATAATTTATTAATATTTTTTTATTATTCAAAAAATAAAGATTACGACTTTGGAGAATATATCTGAAAAATTAGGAAAATAATTGATAGTTGAAAACAAAATTCGAAAAATGGCTACATAATTAAAAAATTATAGGAATAATTGTTGCAAATAATTGTAAATTAAACAACTCGATTGAAAATCGAAAAAAAATTAAAATTGAGGAAAATAATAAAAAACTACAGAAAAAATTGAAAATTGGGGAAATAAATTGAAAATTTAAGAATTAAATTAAAATTTGAAAAAATAACTGATAATTGAAAAAAAATTACAAAATGACGAAAACAATTGACAAATGAAAACAAAATTAAAAAAATGGCTAGGTTAATACACAACCGAAGAAAATAATTTAAAAAATCAAAGAATAATTATTAAATTTTAAGATAATAATTCAAACTTGAAAAAATTTTAAGAAATAATTGACAATTGCTAAAAATAATTAATAACTGAAGAGAATAGTTATAAAATGACGAGAATGTCAATTGAAAAAAAACTTTAAAAATGACTAGATTAATAGACAGCTGAAAAAAAAATTGAAAAAAGTAAACAAGCAAAAAATTAAATTTAAAGAAAATAATTGCAAATTGAAAAATTAAGAAAGTTCTAGGAATAATTGTTGGAAATAATTGCAAATTTAACAATTGGAATGAGAATCGAAAAAAATAATTAAAAAATGCAGAAAAAATTGAATATTGAAAAAACTACTAAGAAATTGAGAAAATAAATTGAAAAATTAAGAATTAAATTAAGATTTGAAAAAATAATTGATAATTGAAAAAAAATTTAAAAATGACGAAAAAAATTGACAATTGAAAGCAAAATTCAAAAAATGGCTAGATTAATACACAACCGAACAAAATAATATAATAAATCAAAGAAAAATTATAAAATTTTAGGATAATAATTGAAACTTGACAAAATTGTAGGAAATAATTGACAATCGCTGAAAATAATTAATAACTAAAGAGATTAGTTAAAAAATGACGAGAATAACTGAAAAATTGCAGAAACTATGTAAAAAATGACGAAAATAATTATTGTTAATTGAAAACAAAATTCGAAAAATGACTAGAATTATAGACAACTGAAAAAATTAAACAAGAAATATTAATTTTAAAGAAAATAATTGCAAATTGAAAAATTAAGAAAATTATAGTAATAATTGTTGGAAATAATTGCACATTTAACAAGTAGATTGAAAATCGAAAAAAATATTTGAAAATGCAGAAAAAATTGAAATTGAAAACAATACTAAAACATTGAAGAAATATATTAAAAGTTTAAGAAATAAATTGAAAAATTAATAATTAAATTAAAATTTGAAAAAATAATTGTTAATTGAAAAAAAATTAGGTACAAAATGACGAAATCACGAAATAATTGACAATTGAAAATAAATTTCAAAAAATGGCTAGATTAACGCACAACCGAACAAAATAATTTTAAAAATAAAAGAATAATTATAAAATATTAACATAATAATTAAAAATTGAAAAAATTGTAGGAAATAATTGAAAATTGATGATAATGATTAATAATTGCAGAAGAAATAATTGTTGGAAATAATTGCAGAAAAAAATGAAAGAAGATAAAAATAAAAAGAAATTGAGGAAATAAATTAAAAGCTTAATAAATAAATTGCAAATTTAAGAAGTAAATTAAAATTTCAAAAAATAATTGATAATTGGAAATAAAATTACAAAATGACGAAAATAATTGACAATTGAAAACAAAATTCAATAAATGGCTAGATTAACACACAACCGAACAAAATAATTTTAAAAATCAAAAAATAATTAAAAAGTAATTACAAATTGAAAAATTAAGAAAATTGTTGGAATAATTGTTGGAAATAATTGCATGTTTAACAACTGCATTGAAAATTGAATAAAACAGTTGAAATTGAAAAAAATAATTTAAAATTAAAGAAAGCACTCAAAAATTGAAGAATTGAAATGAAATTTATGGAATATAATTAAAAATTGAAAAAAAGTAATTGAAAAAAGAATAGATGAATATTTCACAAATTTTCGCACAATTAAAACAGTTGTTTTAATTTTGCTAAATTCGCCTTTATATTTAAAATGTAACTTTATACTCAAATTTAAAATTTACGCATTCTTATAATCTTATTAATTATAATTAATGCATAAAAAGTTTTATTATCACAAAATATTAACATCTAAATTTTTAGAGAATAATTTATCTTAAACATTTTTAAAAATAATTAATTATAAATGCAATAGTAACATTAACTTTTCATTGTTGTTGGTCATTTAAAACTAAAAATTTTTGCAAATTAAAATAACGAAAATTAGGAAATTGAAGAATATATCTGAAAAATGACAAAAATAATTGACAATTGAAAAACAACATTAAAAAATGACTACATTAATACATAACCGAACAAAATAAAAATTAAAAATCAAAGACTTATTATAAAATTTTAAGATAACCGAACAAAATAAAAATTAAAAATCAAAGACTTATTATAAAAATTTAAGATAATAATAAAAATTTATTTAATCTGATTAAATAAATAAATAAATAATAATTAAAAATTGTAAAAATTGTAGGAAATAATTAATAATTGAAGAACATAGTTAAAAAATGACGAGAATAATTGAAAAATTAAAGAAAAATAACCAAAAAAGTTGGCAATTGTAAACAAAATTCAAAAAATGACTAGATTAATAGACAACTGAAAAAAACAATTGATAAAAATTAACAAGCAATATTAAATTTAAAGAAAATATTTACAAATTGAAAAGTTAAAAAAGTTATAGGAATAAATGTTGCAAATAATTGTACATTTAACAAGTGGATTGAAAAGCGAAAAAAAATTAAAATTGAAAATTAAAGAATTGAATTGAAATTGATGGAATATACTTAAAAATTAAAAAAAAGTAATTAAAAAAAGACGAGAATTAATGAATATAGATTTATAGATAAAAACGATTGAAAACTGAAGAATGGAGAAAAAAATTAAGAAAAAAATTAAAACTTAAAGAAAATAATAAAACAATTGTATGTAAAATTAAAGAAACTTGATGATGATAGAAAAAAAATAATTGAAAAAAAGCGATAATTTTTTTAATATTGAAGAAAATAATTGAAATTTGAAAAGAGGAATTTAAATATGAAGAAAATAACTAAGAATTGAAGAGAATAGTTTTAGAATTGAATTTAAATTTTAAAACAATTTTTATGAGTGAAAAAAATAATTGAAAAAATACAAGAATAATTATTTAATATTGAGGAATTAATTGAAAATCGGTAAAAAATAATTGAAAAATAAAGAAAATATTTGAGAATTGAAAAATAATTGAAAAATAAAGAAAATATTTGAAAATTGAAGAAATAAATGGGAAATTAAAGAATTGAATGGAAATTTCAAGAACATAATTGATAATTAAATGAAAAATTACAATATGACGAAAATAATTAACTAGTAAAAAAATAATTAACAATTGAAAAAAAATTCGAAAAATGGAGCCAGTATCATTTTGACACATGACTTAATTTTAGATTGTTATATTGTACAGAATGGGAATGTTATTTTGTACAACTGCTAAATGTTATTTTGTACAGTTTTGAAAAATGAATTTGTTATTTTGTACAATTTTTTAAAAAAGCAATAAAACATTGGAAGTACAATATTTTAGCTTTTTTAAAGAATTGTACAAAATAACAAATTCATTTTTCAAAATTGTACAAAATATCATTTAGCAGTTGTACAAAATAACATTTCCATTCTGTACAATATAACAGTCTAAAATTAAGTCATGTGTCAAAATGATACTGGCTCGAAAAATGGTGAGAATAATCGTCATGCGAACAAAAAAAAGTTTTAAATTGATGAATAATCATAAAATTGAAGGAGAATAATAAATTGCCAATTGAAAACTGATGACAATTATGAAAAACATTGTGAAAAATAAATGAAAATTAAATTGGAAAATTGTAAAACTAGAAATTAAAGAATTGTATTGAAATTTCAAGAAAATAATTTAAAATTGAAAAAATGCAAGAATTATTGAATATTGAATAAAATAATTAAAAAAGAAGAATGCAATGAAAAGTTGAAGAAAATAATTAAAAACTAAAGAAATAAATTGAAGATTTAAATTGAAATTTTAAAAAAAATAGTTGATAATTAAAATATAAATTACAAAATGACTAAAACAATTAAACATTAAAGAAAATAATTGACAATTGAAAGAAAAATTCGAAAAGTGGTCAGAATAATAGACAACAAAACAAAATAATTGAAATAGTTATGAAATTTAAAGAGAATAATTGCATTTTAAAAACTGTTTTAAATTAGTTACAGAAAAAATTATAGATTTATTTATTAATGAAATTAAAAGTATTTGTACTGATATTTATTAATATTTATAAATTTAAATTTTAATAAATTTTAATGCATTTTTTAAAAATTATCTGATTTAAAAAATAAAATATCTATGTGCTAAACTTCAGGTGTGGACAGAATGAAAGAATGAATGAAAGAATAAATGAATCTTGCGATTTATTATTATAGATAAATAGAGGGTCGCCATCATTTTCTCTAAAACTCAAATGACTGAATCTCCAAATGAGCGAAATTTATTTGCCAGAATATTGAACTTTCCGAATTACCATTTGTCAGAACTTTTAAATTTCCGAATATCCATACGTCAGAATATTCAACTCTTAGAATCTCCATTTATCACAACTTTTAGCATTCCTAACTTCGAATTGTCCGCATATTAAACTTTCCGAATCTTCATTTGTTTAAATTGCTAAAAGAGCTGTCTGATTGGCTGATAATATTTTCGGAAACATTAGCAGCCAATCAGAAAGCTATTTTAGCAATTCTACATTCTTGTGGTCTGACAGATGGAAATTTTGTATGTTTAGTAGCCGGGGTGTTAAAAGTTGTGACAAATGGAGATTCGGAGAGTTGAATATTCTGACAATTAGAGGTTAGGAATGTTAAAAGTTGTGACAAATGTAGATTCGGAAAGTTCAATATTCTGATAAATGAAGATTATTCTAATTTTTCTAAAGTTAAGACTTTAGAAAGTTAAAAGCTTTTTTTTTATAAATTCTTCAATTAACTTTTATATTATTAATGAGGAAGCAAATTATTTTGCCTGGAAGCGAAATGTCCATGAAATTAACATAATTTTCATCTAGTTTATTAACCTAACAATATGCCAAAACAATAAAATGTAATTATAAATCGATTATTTTGCATGATCACATTCCATTATTTTTTTATTTCAACTTCGCTCGTTTAAATCAAACCACAAATATAAAAATCCAATTTATTCGGTGATCAATACACAATTTTTTCAAACATCAAAATAAATTTATTTATTGAATTGTTATTAATACTTAGGTATTGTCAAATTCAAATTTTAGGATTACGCGTCATTTTATATATCGTATACTAAATTAATTAGATTGCATTGTTATATGGTAATTTGATCCGTGTCGAAAGTTGATGAGAATATTAATTAATTAATATGCATAGGAATCATGATATATGGAAGAAGGAAAATACATTGTGTTATAAAGAGAATATATCAAAATCGCAAATTGGAAAATTTTGTAATTTTGTCGTATTTGGCAAAACGATATTTTTCTCGACAAAAATTTATTGCTCCACTCAATTCTGCTATATTTACTTCATCTTATCCAACCCCTCGTAAGATTCTCTTATTTTTTCTTCCAGGCATATGATCTTTTTCTCACCGAAAACTTGAGTATCTCAATGACAAGCTTGTGTATCCGAGTGAGCCAAAGTGATAGAAGCAAGAAAGAATCCTTCCTCTCAAAAGAACGGGTTTTGTGTATTCATAACAAAGGGATATTTCAATATTTTGAGAAAAACCTATATTGTCTTTAGTTTCTAATTGACTTTCCTGATTTGTAGTAAATTGTATTTTATCATCTAAAATACTTTTCTCCGTATGAAATAAGTTGGAGGATTACAGTATAAAAATAATACTTTGTTGTTTTTTTCTTCTTGTATTATTCACAAAATAATAATCTTAGTTTGAACGGAATATTCCGCTTCTAAATTCCTTTTACATTTTAATCTTTTAGTTTTTTATCTTATTTAATATTATCAATTGATAGGTATTTAATAAAATATTATTCAATGTAATATATAACACTATTCAACATCATTTAATAGCATTTGGCTGCATTTAGTACCTACTTAAAAAATAACCGTTTCTAGTTGGAATTTTAAATTTAAATGTAAAACGACTCTTGAAAAAGCAATGAACAAAGTTAGTGGATTATTTTTCAGCCAGTGTATGAGGTGGATCAAAATTTGGACTATTAAGCAGAATCAAAATTGCATTTACACACACAATCCCACTTTTGCTTTTCTATTTAGAGACAATGCTTTATATTCCTGCTTCCGCCTGCATTTTCGATGTAGTTCCATTTCGTTTCTATTCGGTGGAAAACTTTCCCAAGGGAACTCAGGCAGAGATAAAGAGGATCCAGAGTTCACAATACTATAATAGAAGGAAAATATTGATACCGAAATTATGCAAAATAAAGAATACTTGAGAATGTACAAAATGTAGAAATGGGAACATTGAGTAGATACACGTGTATTTTATACAAGGATATTGATATCTGATTACGAAAATGCTATTAACGAAAATCTCTACACAGTTAAAAATTTTGTGTAAAAAATGGTCCACATATTCTTTGTGTTAAATTTAACACAAAAATTGTGTTAATTTAACATAAAGATTGTGTTAATTTAACATGAACGATTGTTAAATTAACATATAGTTTGTGTTATTTTAACAAAAATTTTGAGTGGACCGTTTCGGACATTTAATTTGTGTTAAATATACACAAAATTTTTAACTGTGTACCAAATAAATTAAAAAGTATAAACTTTCTGTCAAATTATCTTTCTGTTATAGTTTATATTATAGTTATAGTTACATAGTTACATAGTTCAGTACAATTATATTCATTAAAATATTAAAGTTAAATTTTAACATTTTTTTCCTATTTTTGTGAGGTATTGAAAAAAATTGAAAATTTCAGTAAGTATAAGTTCGCGAAATAAAAGTATTCTAAGAATTTTCGAAAAGAATTAAAATCATAAAAAGGTTGATGTTAACCATTGCGGATGTCGATTTCGAATTAGCATATAATCGAGTCAGTAAACTTAACGGGTTTTAATGACAAGACACAGGCGTTACTTCAGACTCATTTTAATAAATGGTACAGTCATCAGAGAACAAGAATCGTGTCATAGAAACGATTATTCAAACTGCTGATTTGGTTTAAAATTATACATGATTAACAATCAATAAACAAGAATTTACATTGGCGTTAGTCATTTCTGAATTATCTTCAACAACAATACACTACTCTATAAATTATCAGTAATGACAAGTTTCTTATGTAACTGTGCTACGCTGCGAGTATAGATTATATTTGAGTTGATAATTTCATTCTTTTTTTATAAATTCATTAACAATATATTATTGTTAATTTTTTATTGCATCATACTTATTTAAATTACAAGAATACAGAATAATTGATAAATAAAATGATACTAAACAATGGTAATAATAATGAAACGATATTTTTTAATATTTATGATTTTTAATTTATATCTTCGGATTAAAGTTATTTGGAATTTTAAACCTATGTTTTAATTTATTCGTGGAATTCTTATTTATGATTATTACTTGATGGTTATTATTTTGCAGTTATTATTTTATGAGTTTTATTATAAATTTATTATTTTACAATGATCACTTTACGTTTATTATTTTACTGTTATTGCTTTAAGATTATTATTTTATAACTAGCAAGATATACGTGCGCTTAAGCGCGCGAGATTTAATGTAATTAGAAGTTAAATATAAGTTTAATAATTTACTTACACAATAAAAAATATTTATTATTCATTTATTTTTTTTCATTTTAATTATAAAATAAAAATTTTTCTCTGTAATTGGTTTAAAACTTTCTAATTTCTAAATAAAATGAGCTTAGGACAAAGTCCTTTTTTCAAATTTTAAAGCATATATTGTGAAAAAAGTGTAAATTGCAGTGTTTTCTTTAATTTCAAATAACTTTTGAAATAATAAAGATTTTTTAATGTTTTTGGGGTGATTTAAAAGATAATTTTCTGTGGAATTTAAAAATTTTATCACGACTGTTGTACAATTTTTTTCTTACATTTTGCCTAAAGCTAAATTGAGAATAAAAATGTCAAAAAAATTGAATGTTATTTTACCCATCTGAAAAAATAACATAAATTGAATAGACCAATATTTTAAAAACATTTTAAAAAATATTTTTCTCACTAATTGTAACATTTAGATTTTTTGCATTTTTCCAAAGTCATGTTCGACCTCTTGCAAAATCTAAGAAAAAAATTGTGCAATAATAATGATACATTTTTTAAATTCTACAAAAAATTCTTTTTTAAATCACACAAAGAATATTAAAAAAAATTTATTATTTCAAAAGTTATTTTGCAATTTACTTTCGTGAAAAATGAAAGACAAATTTGATTGGCAGGTGATATTTGTCACTTGTAAACAATTGTGTTACGTAACTATATTAATAATTTTAAAAAATGGAGAACTTTTGATTTATATAAGAGAAAGTTGACAATCGACAACATTTCAATTACGTGGATCGATTTGAGTGAACTATAAACATTTAATATGTGCACGGGAGTGCAGAGGACAGATCGAATGTAAAAAACATATAAAATCGCGGAAACGTGATGCACTTGGTTGTTGCTCCGGGCAGACATATTGGACCAGAAGCGTGCCCGGAAAGTATAAAATATCAGATTCTCTCATGGCTCCACTTCCGTTTTAGCTTCTTCTTTTCTTCTTCCACTTTTATTTCTTATCGGTTTTTCTTTTTCTGTCTTTTTTCCCTTTGTCTAGCCATCTATCTTCTGCATCCTCGATTCTTTTTAGTACTGTCTTTAGTGGCCCCTATATGCCCTGATACGGGCCAAAGAACACTTTCAGAGGCTTTATCAATTCAAGTATCAAATGCACTAACTTACTGCTCTCAACTTACAAATATTAAGATTTTTATGACTTCAAATTATCTCCGCTTATCAACATTTTTAAACTAAAAAAAAAAACACCTGCATTTTTTTTTATTTTAATTTAAATTTAATGAGGATGGCGACCTTAATTTAACCTGAAACTAAAAATGTATTTCAACGAAAATGTTAAAGATATACTGTTTTCCTATTAATTAGCATTTAATACATATATTGAACTTTATAAATTATAAAAATTGTAAAAGAAAAATTGTTTATCTTTGTCAAAATATTTATAGACTAAAATTTTGAATACAGTGCAATGAAAAAGGAGAAAAAAGTAATTTAAAGAAAACGAATAAATGTGATACAGAAAATAAAGAAAAATGATATTAAAATATTGCTCAGATGTATAATTTGTGATGAGAAAGGGTTGGATGGGAAATGGGTATGGATAATCTCTGATGCCACTTGCTCTTCTCAGACAAGTTGATATATTAGTGACTGCAACGTATCGTAAACTCCCATAGTATAACATACATAATCTTGAGTTTATCGAACGTTAATCTCGATTTATAACAACCAACTATAGATGCTAGTCTTTTTCATGAAAACAACTACGTCCTTCCGAATATTTCATTGGGAGATAGATGGATCATTTCTCTAGGATGTCAAGTTTTAGCCGATGGCACGATCCTTCCTACGTAAGGATTAATGGCTCTTTCTTGATCGATTTCAAAACATCCTACGAAGCACCAACCTTGTTAATAATTTATCTCGACTCCTGCAGTTGAAAACACTCTATTTTTTCTTAAGTGAAATGACGAGAAATTAAAGTACAGAAAAAAAATTCAAAGTGTCTCTTTTACGACTTATTGTAGTTACAAGATATCTTCATTGAATAGTTTTTTGATTAAGCGGAGATTTTGAATATAAAATGTCAAAATGAAAGGAACGTCATTAAATTTTCCCGGACGACTGCACTCGTAAAACAACGTGAACATGAGCAGAGGATATCTCGCGGGAAATAAAACAAGCTTCATGTCGGTATAGTTGTAAGTTGTCATTGTTACCATAAATGGACTTCCATATGCAATATGAAAGCTTTCGCAATTTCAAAAAATACTTAATCCCATTTGAAGAATTTATGTTTCTATATATCCTGAAATTATGTTGGAAAATTTTATGAATATAGTTAATAGGATTTAAGAAAATTTCAGGAATAGTAATAGTAAAGTAACGGTACTAATACTCGATCAGTACCTATAGTCGATCAATGATGATTTAATTAAACAAAATTAATTTATAGTTTTCTTACATTGGTTTAAATAAATCTTGTAATATTCGAAGTAGTATTTGGCATCAATATTATTAAACTATTAATTAATTTTATTTAATTAAATCGTCACTGATCGACTATAGGTACTGATCGAGTATAGGTACCGTTACCTTAATTGTAATAGTAATTCTGTTACTAATAAATAGGTAAGAAAAAAAAAAGAAATTAAATTACCCCTAAAAAATAGAACGAAAAGTAGAACAATACAGAAAAAGCACCATAAAAACTACTCAGAGAAAAGAATATTAAAGAAACAACTCAGAAAAAATAAACTAAAATAATACAAGAAAACAAGACAGAAAAAACAACTTACAAGAAACAAATGGCACTGAAAAAAGGATTCTTCTTTTGACAATATTTCTGGGCTTCTATTCAGGAATAAAATATTTTTGATTTATATATTTCGAAACTAGAGGAAAACTTATGCTAATTTTAATTAGTAAAAACTACTAAGTTCACAGTGAAAACATGTTTATCCTATCAAATAATAATTCTGCTACTAATAAATTAGTAAGAAAAAAAAGAAAGTAAATTAGCCCTAAAAATACGACAAAAAATCAAGACAAAAAAAACAATGCAGGAAAAGCGTCACAAAAAACTATTCAGAGAAAAGAATATTAAAGAAAGAACTCACAAAAAAAAAAACTTAAAAATACAAGATAACAAGACAGAAAAAACGACTCATACGAAACAACCTGATGGCTGTTTCCATTTCATATTATACAGATCGAATATGTTCAAAATTCAAAATCATGTATAAAATGTTTTTTATTGTTTTTTTAGGGCAAGTAACGAGACGTGTATTTTTTTGTTTTGCGAAAAAAAAAATTTCTCAGAGTTACGACCATTTGAAAGTTTTAGGACAAAGAGTGATTTTTGAATGAAAACCCTAACAAATGGTTTTTAAAACCTCTCTAGTTTTTTCAAAAATTGACATTTTTAATTTTTTTTCTGATTTTACTAGTTTTAGGAGATCTTTTTTAGTAATTTTGAAAATTTGAAAATTTTTCAAAAATAACAAAATGGCGGCCATTTTTTTAAAAATCAAGAAACTCGAATTTCTCAAAAACGGAATTTTTTTTTGTAGTTACTGGATACCATAAACAATTTTTTCCAATAGGTTTAATGTGCGCTAAACACTGGAAGGAGCAAGAATTTTGTTTGTGAAAATTATAAAAGTCATTATCTTGATTAATACAGCGCCATATATTATTCATATATTTATTCTGTTTCTTGATTTTAGTACCGTTTTAGATGCTTCTTCTATGCAAATTTAGAAATTTACAAACTTTTTTAAATTTTCAAAATGTTGGTTATTTTTTGAAAAATCAAATAAGTTGAATTTTTCAAAAATGTAATTTTTTTTTTTTAATTTTTCCTGTAGTTACTAGATTACAAAAAGAATTTTTTCCAATAGATTTAATGTGCGCTAAACACTGTGAAAGGTGCAATAATTTTTTTTTTTTAACATACAAAAAGTCATTATTTTGGCTAATGCAAAGATAGCTAGTAAATAGAAAAACATTTTAAAGAAATAAGAAATATTGTTTTTGTGAAAATTGAGCTTTTTTATTATTGAAAAATAGACATTTTAGAAAATTTTGAAATTCTTTAATTTGTAAAGAAAAAGCATGTCAAACATTACTAAAATAAAAAAAATGGTATAATTTATGGCGCTGGATTAGCCAAAGTAATGACTTTTAGTATTTAAAAAAAAAAATCTTGCGTCTTCCACAGTGTTTAGCGCACATTAAATCTATTGGAAAAAGTTATTTTTGCTATCTAGTAACTACAAAAAAAAAATTACAGAAAAATAAAAAATTACTTTTTTGAGAAATTCGACTTTTTTTCACAAGTTTCAATTATATTGTTTTATTTTAAATTATTTTCATCAATTTGCAATTCTTTTCTTCAGTTTGTGAGAATTTTCAATATTTTTTAGTCAATTACCTTAATTTACAATTATTTATCTCATATTTCAATAATTTTTATCAATTTTTAATTTTTTATTATTTTTTAATTATTTTCTTATATTTTAAATATTTTTTGTAATTTTATAAATACATTTTTCTGAGATTTTAATTATTTCTTGATAGACTTTCAATTACTTTTACCATTTTAAAATTATTTTCTCCAATTTCTTAATATTTTAATTATTTTTCAAATAATTTCCCAAACATTTCTATTATTTTTTAATTAATTTAATACATTTTCAATTGTTATTTTTACAAATTTTAATTATTTTCTTTTATTTTCAATTATTATCATTTTACCTACTATTTTTCTTCACTTTTAAATAATTCTTTCAATTTCAAATATTTTCTACAATTTTAGTTTCAGTTTAACTATTTTTCTTAAATTTTCTTTTAATTTTTCAATTTTTTATTAATTTTCTAAATTTTTAATTATTTTTCGCTTATTTCAATTACATTCTTCAATTTCAAATTAATTTGGTGATTTTATCACTTTTTTAAAAAATTTCAATGATTTTCTTCAATTTTCAATTATTTACCTCAGATTTAAAAATTTTTTTTTCTATTTTTAAATGTTTTTATAATTTTGCAATTGTTTTCTCAAATTTTAAATTAGTTTTAGTCAATTTTCCCAATTTTCAATTATTATTTATCCCAAATTTTAATTAATTCTTTAAATATAAATTACTTTCTTCAATTCTTAGTTGTTTTGACCATTTTTTAATTATTTGCTTTAATATTATTTTTCTTAAATTTCAATTATTTTCTTTAAATTTTAATTATGTTATTCAATTTTCGAATATTTTTATTATTTTGCAATTATTTTCTTCAACTTTTTAATCATTTTTTTAAATAATTTTCTAAATTTCCAATTGTTTATCATTAATTTCAATTAATTCTATAAATATCAATTACTTCCTTTAATTTTACATTGTTTTTACTATTTTCCAATTATTTTATTTAATTTCGATTAAACTTTTTGATTTTGCTTTCTTATATGGGAGGTATTATGACTTATTTTTTCAAAATTGTAATTATTATCTTCAATTTTAAATTATTTATCTTAAATTTAAATTATAATTTATTTATTTTTCAATTATTTTCATTATTTTACAATCATTTCCTCCAAATTTGAAAGATTTTAGTTGTTTTGTAATTAAATTTCTAAATTTTCCAAATATTTATCTGAAATGCAAAAAGTCCAAGTGGACATTTAGAGAGAAGAGGAGGGGGGCGAGAGGGTATCAAAAAGGGATTAAAAATTGTCCACGTGGTATATAAATGACCCCTTTTTTAGGGGTATAATATTTTGAGAATATTTCTTAGATCCAATTCAAGAAAAATATTCTTGATATTTTTCTTATTTTAGGCATATAATATTATTAAAATAAGAAAAAAACTTCTTAAATCAAAAATTTATTGTAAAGGACTTAGGAAAATATTCCTAATTTAAAAATTAGCTTCTTAATTTAGTCAGATTATATTCTTAAAATAAGCATAATATCAAGAATATTTTATTCCTAAATAGTATACAAGAAATATTCTTAAAAGAAGAGACATTTTTTTCAATTCAAAAAAAAAAGAAAGAAAACACAACTTAAAAAACAAGCTGATAATTATGTTGACTTTATAAACAATTGGCTTCCTTATAGAAAAAGAAATAAAAAAAAGTTTATTGAAAAAATTTTGAAAATTTTAATTTTTTAAAATTTTGAAAAATGCGATGTATTCTGTAAAATTTTGACAAAATATAAACTTTTTATAGATAAATAGATTATTTCTTGAGAGTATTTATCAAAATTGTACAAAATTGTATCTGGAATATTCTCTAACACAAATTT
The DNA here is from genome assembly GCA_037103525.1 of Ganaspis brasiliensis. Classification (NCBI taxonomy): domain Eukaryota; kingdom Metazoa; phylum Arthropoda; class Insecta; order Hymenoptera; family Figitidae; genus Ganaspis; species Ganaspis brasiliensis. Next base: position 1,932,465 of record JAZKLR010000055.1, on the reverse strand, counting down.
TGAAATATTTTTAGAAACATTTTAAAAATAGTAGTTACTTCTTCTGAAATATAATTCTAGACTATTTCTAGAATTTACCTGTTGAATATTGCTATCGGATTGATAGAAGAACTGAGACATTTTTTTACCGACTATTGCTGAATCGACATATGAAATATTTGTCAAAAGTAAATACGGAATATTTGTCTCTTTTACTGAAAGCATACGAAATTTATCTGTTGAATATTCTCGAAGATTTACCTGTATAATAAACATAATTTCCAAAACTTGCGATTCTTTAAAGTTATTTTTTTCATTTTCTTAATTTTCACTTTTTCAAATATTTCAATAATATTTGCAAATTAAAAAAAGAATGACTATCTTTATGTAAAAAAAAGGGTTTGATTCGATTACAGAGCATCATTTTCTAAAAGCTAAATTCTTCTTAAATTAAATTCTTCTTAAAAAACCCTTTCTCCAAATCCCAGGAAATTGCTTGGAAACGCAAACCAAGAATGCTTCTGGTACAAAAAAAAGCTGCAGTCATTCGTCATTTAGAATTAATAAAATTCAAAAAAACCTTCCAGTTTAATCGGATTAAAGTTTCTTCTTCACAGGAAACGAAAATTCGAGGTGAAGCTTGCGCGTAACTTTACGGTCGAGCTTTGGCACTTAAAAAGCAACCCCTTGGGGTTTTGCGGACCGAGTTAAGTTTATTAGAGCAGCTTCTATTCTGTGCAACGGAGAGATGGAAAGTGAGAAAGGGACAGAAAAGAGAAACGAAAGGAATGACAAAAAATAAAGAAAAAAATAAAAGAAAGAAGGTGAAAGATAACAGAGAAATGGCGAGAGAAAGAGAAATTCACGGAAACCATGGCCTCTGAGAACAAGAGCTGCTTTCTCACCAACGAATGAAGCTTTCGTGTGACGAGTACACGAATAGTCGTCACACCTCATGCGAGACAAAAGTCTCGTAAACAATAAACAAAAACTGGGCTACCTTTTCTGCTACCGCACGATTCTTCTTAATCGTGTCTTCCTCTATCCTTCTCTAAAGCCTTATTTATGTCCACGATTGACCTTTTCTTTGTATATTTCTTTAAGCTTTTTTCTCTTCTATTCTTTCTTAAATTACAAAAATAAGAAGCCAGAATTCTATACTTTCATTGGCACATTTTAATCTGATTATTTATTTATTTATTTAAGTATTAACGGGCTCTATTAAGGCTCTTTTGTACAAAGTACTTAACAAAACTTAAAACTAAACAACAATAAAAATTGTATGAAAAGTATAACACTTTTAAGTATGAGGCAAAGTATGAAACAATAGCAGAGTTATAACACCGTATTCAAAATAATATATAAATCTGATAGAATAAGTTTGACATAGAATTTATGTCTGTATATTTTTAACATAAGCAACAGGAAAGATTGCACCAAAGTTTATATAAAAATAGTTGCAAAAAGTATAACTTTTACTAATAAAATAAAAAAGCAGGTCTTATTAAGTCACTTTTTAACACAAATTCAGCTTTTTTATCGGAGACTAAGAATCACGTTGTGATACTTTGCACATGCGCATTAAAATTTTTTCAAAATACTTTAATGACCTTGTTCCGAAAGCAAAACATTCATTTCTCTTTTACAAATATTTTTGTTTTAGATCATTAATTTTTATTTCATAAATTGTTTAATTTCAATTTAATATGAAATTATTCTCCTATTTCTATTCATCTTTTGTCTCTGCTTTTATATTGTTATCTAATATCACTTTTTGCTCTCACTCTAAACTATCTGTTTAATTATCTTTCGGAAGGAAATTGTTAACATTTAATCAAGTTCAAGGAAATTGTGTATAAATCTTTCCTTCCAGTATATAACATTGTGATAAGAATTAGCCTTTGTTGACAAATTTCCCAGCTGTTTAGGAATCGTATAAACAAATTACCAGCAAAAACCCGTCTCTCTTGACAAGTACCTCTAAAGCTTTTCCTTCAAGTTTCCTTTTCGAGCTTGGCAGGTGAAAGCTTTGTTTCATCTAGCAACTGTTTCGTCGTCAATTCGCTCTTTACGGGACGAAAACATGTTTCGAAACTTACAAACTGTATCCCGCAGGAATGAACATCTATATCAGAGTACTTTAACTTGCGACTTTTTCGCCTTCTCAATGCGAGTGGTTTAAGTCAAATATTTGTAAGTGACTAGAGAAACTTGAAGCAAAACGATTCCTCGCCTTTAGGTTTGGACATACACGTAATGGATTTTCTAAGAGGTTCCTCTTTTCGAATTACTTTACTTACTTTTTCCAACGGAAACATCCTTTTTATCTTATTTCGGATTTTTAAATCAACCAACTTTCAAACTCTGTTAGCAAACTCAAAAGACAGTTGAAATCACTCGAAACTTTGTCCTGGATACTTTAATTTTTCAAATAAACCGAAAGCAATAAATTTCAATCTATTAAACTTTTAATTGATCTTAAATTCTGTTCATCTAATAATCACTGGATTAATATAGGCTTTTTAAATTACCTAAATTTCAAGGAATTATCATACCGCAATCTAGTTAAATATCATCAGGATGGGCACTTGACCGGGAAATTTGTTACTAAGCCGGGAATTTCGTCATGGATCTAAAAGTTCTGAGAAAATTAATCAAAATTGTATATTGTAAATTTATACCCTAATTATACGTTATTTATTATGGGAGGTTTCAATATGCCTTTTTTTGAGTGATTCCCTGCATTAAATAATAGGATTACTTGTGTTTCTAAGATACAATCTTCTGCTTTATTTAATACAATAGCGGACTCTTTAGCGGATATGTTGGCCTTCTTGAATATCAGCCAAATTAACACTTTTTCTAATCTTGTGGGTAACATACTTGATTTGGTTTTTATTAATTTTATTTCTCATACTTAGAGCCTTGTTGTGGAACCAATTCTTGAAGTTGATAGATATCATCCTTCCCTTATATTAACAATTAATTATGTTAATCTCATTACATCTGATAGAGTTTTGGAACCAGCGATGCGGAAAATATGATTATTCTAATGTCGATTTAGCTGGTTTTGTAACTTTTTTATCTAAAGCGTTAACTGGAAATTAGCCTTGAGACAATCCTATTTCACTTATGAGATTATAGATTATAATTATATATAGCTGTAATAAAAAAAACATCTAAAAATTGAATGAACACTACATATTTGCCCCATATAGATGAAAAACTGATAGAATGATTTTAAATTGATCTTGGTGAAGCTCAGTGAATGCAGTTTCAGACAATGACATTTTCAATAGTTTCAGAAAAATTTCAGAAAGTGTTGGACACGGCATCTGCGACTTTCTAATAAAATCTTGGCGAATAAAAACGAATAGCGACTTCCCGGAAACTCACAAGATAAGCCCACAGTTCAAGTTTATAGTGCTGACCGAGCAGATGTACCAAGGTGAAGGAAAATTGGTCCTTTTCAAACGCTGGAAACAGATTATAGACTTTTCTGATTAGATACGTATCTAATCTATACTTTTCCGATTTTCAAAACGCTGTATTTTTCAGCAAACTGTAATCTCAAAAATCATTAATTTTTAATTTTATAAATCATTTTAAATTAATGTTTAAAACATGATAATATAATTTTAAATTTGTGGAACATTTTTTTTTTTAAATTAAACTAAAATAAGCATCTAGTTCTTCGGAATGTTTTTCTTACACATACACTTTGTAGTAGAATGAAAAACGAAAATTGAACCCAGACATGGCAACTTATCCAAATCGTGTTTTCCGCTTATTTCCTTTCCTCAGGCAAGTTGTAACATTTGCAATATACTTGTAAAATGAAACAACATTTCTGAAATGAGGAAGACGGTGAGAAATAAAAAAAAATGTTTTTTACGTGAATAGAAATAGTATAACGATATCTGAATAATCGACCAATAAAATGAACAAGGTGTTTTATTTATTGGTAAAATTTGATGAAACTGGATTTGAAAATAAGAATAAATTCCTCTGTTCTTTGGAGAATAAGTCAAATTTCTTTTGAGCCAAGAGGAATATCAATAGAGATTTTCTTTTGCCTGAAACATGGGAACTGATTTTTCTGCGCGTACGGTCCCGCAAGGAAATCCACTTTTCCGGGTGCATGGATCGCAGTCAAGCAAATATACGAGCAGACGACGTTGGTCTAGCTTCCGTTTGGGAGGCGGGAACTCGTACTTGTTTGCTCTCGAAATCACACTGAGTCGAGTACGCCCGCAGGATTTCGTCCTTACTCCGTCTCACCCCCATTCTGTATTGCCTCTCATCCCAAAACTTTGTTCACCCTCTCCCTATAGTTTAACCTCATACCACGCGCTCCGTACTTAGAAATCTCGCCCCATTTTCCTCATACTACTACTGCCAGTTCGCCACCTGTCCTTCGGGGCTCGTATGCGGTACAGTATCCACATAATATCTGATATCCCGCTACACAAATGTGTACGTATCCATAAATGCAAAACCTCTGGCACCAGCTGTTTGATCACTCGACTAACCTTTGACCCTAAGTCCAGATTTTCAAATCGATTCCTTTCCCATGAATATAGATTGTTTTTTAAAATTAATTTCCTTGAAATTTTTATATCGAAAATAATTATTTATTTATTTATTTGAAGTTACATACGGGTCGATAAAAGCCATTAAGAAGAAGAAACTGATTGCAAATGAATTGAAAAAATAACTGGAATTTGAGATAAAAAAAAATTAGAGAATTTTTTAAAAAATAATTGCAAATGACAAAAACTAATTGAAAAATGATAAAAATAATTAAAAATTGAAGAATTTAATAAAAATTTGTAAAAAAGAATAATTGTAAAAATTACAGAATATATTTGAGTTAAATAAGAGTACTTAAAAAAGGAAAAACTTAATTGGAAATTAAAGTTAATTATGGAAATTTAAGAAAAGAATTGAGAAAATTACAGAGTTTATTTGATATAAAAGAAAGTGATTGAAAATCATAGAACATCATTTAAATACTGTCAAGTGGGGCTATTTTGTGCGCCTTGGGGCTATTTTTTCACGCGAGGTTTTTAATGAATAAAATCTTTATATTCAGTTGCTTAAGTTTGCTACTTGGTATAAATATTTTCTGATATCTAGACTACAGAGAGAACTAAATGAATTTACTCAAATCTTTATCAGAAATCAGAAAAAAAATCGTCAAAACCAAGCAGAAAAATTTCAAATTTCTCAAAATTCTGTTCAGATCTCCGGAAGTTTAAAAGTGTTTCTAAAGATATTAATAATACTTGTTGATCATTTAGTTGAGATAATGTATACGTGATGCTCTAACTTTTTATTGTATATTTTAAGAAAAAAGTGTAAAAAACTGAAAAACCAGGATTTGGTGGGTTATTTTTTGCATTCTTTAAAATCAAGTTTTTTTCAATAATTTGTTTTGTAGTTAGTAAAAATTACTTTAGAATTTCGTTTTGAAACATTTTTGTCTTATTTTTGTTATAAAAGACAAGAAATAAGCTTAAAATTTCAGTTTTACATATAATGCCTTAAAAACCTCAAAAAAGTAATATTAATAATTACATGTTTTTCAAGTTAACTTTGAAACTTTTTCTCTTAAAATAACTCAAGAAGTGTAATAGAAGTTATTTTAAGTAAAATTTTCTTAAAGAAATAACTTTTTTTGTAAATCTACTTTTTTGTGAAATTTTAGTGTTTTACTTTCAAATTAGTTTAACAATTCCTAGGAAAAAAATATTTGTGGCTTTGTGTTTCTTTATTGTACTCTAAAATATCTAGAAATAATACTTTATACAGCAGAAACGTTTAAAAAAAATTTTTACACGACTGTATAAATAAGCAAACTTTGATGCACAAAATAGCCCCACCATGGGGTTTATTTTGAGCACAACTTTGAGTTTCTATAACTCAGACAAAAATTTTTTTCTTGTCGGCTAACTCATTGGACACCTTTAGAAGGATGTCTACAACATAACTGAATAGATGAATTCTTTATTTTTTCAGATTCTGAATTTTAATAAAGCATAGAGTGGAAAAAGAGCGGTTTTGTGCACAAAATAGCTCCACTTGACGGTACTTAAAAAATACAACTAAAATATAAGAACAATAAATAAAAATTTAATACAATTTGATAGAGAATGAAACAAATTTTATAATATTTTTAAATATTATAAGAAAGTTATTTAATTATTTATTTTATTATTTTATTTTATTTTATTTTATTTTAATTATTGATTATTTATTATAAGAAAGTTATTTAATAAATAATGAAATTAATTATTGAAGGAAATCCTTTAAACTGAACAATTTTTAATTGAAAAAATTAAAGAAAATAATTTAAACTTGCGGAACTTTTGAATTTAAAATTTACGAGAATATTTCAAAAGAAATGAGAATCATTGATGAAAAATTTTTGAAAAATGATAAAAATAGTTGAGATTCGTAGATATTAATTGCAATTTTAGAAAAATAATTTTGAAAAATACAGAATATTTGTAAAGTAAAACAAAGTACCTTATTAAAAAATGACTTCAAGAATTTTAAATTATTGAAGAAAATAATTAAAATTTGAGATAAATAATTGAACTTTTTGGAATTAATCAACAAATACTCAAAATAATATGAAATTTGTGAAAATCATTGCAAATTAAAAAAAAAAAAAATTCAAAATTGACGAAAGTATTTGAAATTTGAGAAAAATAATTAAAGAATAATTCAAACATTGAAAAGTGGATACCTTAACTAATTTTTTAAATAATAAATAAAAAGTTAAGAAATTAATTGAAAAATAATTGAAAGGTGGAGAAAATAATTGCAAATAGATTAACGAAAATGAAAATTGAAAAACATAATTGAAAAATGAGGTAAATAATTAAAAATTTAGGAATTTAATTAAGGAATAGTAAAAATAATTTAAAATTGAAGTAACTGATTGCCAAATGATAACAATAATAATGGAGAATTAAAGAAAATTATTAAAAAGAACTTAGATTTGAGATAAAAATAAAAATTTAGGAAATTAATTAAAAATTAATTAACATATCTAATTAAAAGGTGGAGAAAACAATTGCAAAATGTACATGTCCATGTATATGTAAGCAATCTACTAAGCTACTAACTCCAGAGTATTTTGAATGTCTTATAGTTTGTACTTGTAAAAAAGTTTTAAAATCATCGAGGTATTGATGTAAGTCAATAAATAATATATATTTAAAAAAATTACGATGAACCTTCATTTGTTTAAACAAATTATTATTGTTACCTGTCCATTTTCTACACGCCACACCTAGGATAATGCCGTATTTTTTCCTAATTTTGAAATTTAACAATTTTTATGCAATGACGGATAAAGGTTACAAATAAATTTATTATTTAAACAATTTATAAACACTTTTTTTCAGATTTTGGAAGAAAAGGAATAAAAAAATAGAAGACACTATTTTTATATTATGACGACGTTTCGGTAGCTTGGTTCGCTATCTTTATCAGATCACTTTAATGTAAAACAGGGACTGACACGAAAACCGAATTCTGTTTCTGTTTTGAATTGTTGTGACGAAACAAAAATGTACAAACAATATTGTTTTGTATTGCGTCTGAAACAAAAATGCTCTGAATTACGTTTTCGTCTCATGCCCGAAACGAAAATCAAGTCCGAATTTCGTTTCAGTCTCATGCCCGAAACGAAAAGATTCTGAATTTCGTTTTCGTCTCCTGCAAGAAAAGAATTGTGTTTAAAATTGTTTTTGTGAAATTTAGAGCCTTTTTTATGAGAAACGAAAACGGAATTCGGAGCGGATTTTCGTTTCGGGCATGAAACGAAAACAAAATTCGAAGCCTTTTCGTTTCGGGCATGAGACGAAAACGTAATTCAGAGCCTTTTCGTTTCAGGTTCAACACAAAACAAAATTAAATTGATATTTGGTTTCAGTTTTCAAAACCGAAACGAAACAAAAATAAAATATATTTTGTTTCGGTTTTCGTGTCAGTCCCTGATGTAAAAATAATAAAATTAAACAATAAGAACACTTAAATGATCACAAAATAAAAAACACGATAAATAAAAATAAAAATTACTTAATTAAAACATTTATACGTTTTTTGTCACATCGAAACGAAATTAATATAAATAAATTAAAATTTATAAAATAAGTCGAATGTAATAAAATTTCCCATTTTTTTTTAAAATTAGGAAATCACAGACACAGTTATTGTGAGTGATTATAGTCAAAAATGAGGTGTGATAATGACAATTACAAATTATATAACCAGTCTACCTAAACATCTTCATAATATAAAAAAGGTGTCTTATATTTTTTATTCCTTTTCTTTCAAAATCTAAAAATAAATGTTTATATATGATAATGGAAGGAAAAAATGCTACTATTAAACAATTTATATACAAATTATTATTATTATTATTTAACAACTTTTTACTCAAAGCACTTAGAAAGATGGAGTTTTTTTTCCAAAATTTGCAATTAACCAAACATTGTACAATAACGAATGTAAGTTATAAATGAATTTATTATTTAAACAATTTAAAAACAAATTCTTATTGTTATTTAACAACTTTTTAATCAAAGCACCTTATGTAAAAAGTTAATAAACAAACTCTTACTGCATCTTTCTAGGTGCACTGAATAATAAGTTGGTAAATAACAATAATAATTTGTTTAAACATTTTTTTTATTGATAATTATAACTATTTTAATTAAATATATATTTTATATAAATTAGTCCCCTGCTTACTTTAAAAATGTTATAAATTTGCAATAATAAATTGTTTAGACAATTTCAAAATTCATCGTAATATTAGTAAAAAGTACTATTTGTTGACACAGAACAAATATATTAAAAAACTTTGATGATTTTAAGTCTCTTTTGTAAAATACAAATTTAAATAAACTCGTGTCTACCCGGGGTATAGATATTCGGTAGTCCGCGTTATAAAAAATGGTCCGGTAGCGCGAAGGTTTAAGGTAGTTCTCCGGCAGTTATACTTGAAAAAATCGATTTTCTTTAAATTGTGAGGAAACGTCATTTTATGTGTGCCTTATATTTGGTTAAAATTTCAATAGCCCTTGCAATGCTCAAAATTGAGATATTCAGGTTCGAAATTTCATTTTTCATCATTTTCCATACAAAATTGGAATTTAGAACCTGAATATCTCAATTTTGAGCATTGCAAGGGCTATTGAAAGCTATTGAAAGTATAACTGCCGGAGAACTACCTTAAAAAATATATTTGCTTATTATGTTATCAGATGAGTGACTGGATGAGTAAAGATCTTAAAAACAATCGAAATAGCTTTTTTTTAGTTTTAAAATGTTAAAAAAAAATATTTCACAATCGACTTTTTAGGTGGTTTTTATTTTTATAGACATCAATATTTAGGATACAAAAGGAGAATAATTAAAAATGACTTTACTTTTATGGAGGTCCAGATATTCGAATTTTTTTAATTGATGGAAAACAAACTGCTTTATGTCCCACATCAAATTATGTGTTTATTATAACTTTATCGTATAATTAGAAACACAAAATAATCTTATTTTTAATTTTTAAAATACATGGTAATCTTGAAATTGAAAATCGTTTTTCTCAAAATTAGAGTTTTAACACTTCTAACTTTATATATTTTATTACATTCTCTTTCATAAAAAATATCAATTTCCCAGATTGAATTTATGTTCTCCAACAAAAAATAAAAGTAAAAAGCAGTATTCGTTTGAAATTTGAGACTATGTTATGAAACAGTTTCTGAAAAACTGAAACAAGCTTTTGGGAAAGTCAAACCACTTTGTGAACAGTGCATACTATTTTTTACGTGTAATGAAAAACTCAGTACAAAATAAAAAATATGTCTCACATTTTTGAAAATGAATAACCTGACATTTTTGGCTACTTTCTTGTTCGCGATGATTATCACAGTGAATTTTGAAAGTACTCGGCCAAATCAGCCGCGGGCTTTTTGGTTTAGCGCATTACTTTTTTCTTTCTTCTTGCACTCTCGACACTAAAGGTACGAACCAATTATGCATAGCGCTCGACTTTTCGCGGGTTCGCGCCAAAAAATGGCGAATGCGTTTTCCCAGGGGCCATTAGACACTGGGGGAGTAATTTTCCATGTGTCTGAGAAAGGACTCAGTTGACACAATATGCAGCTATTTGGAGACTGGCCAAATGAAACGGAAAAATTACGAGGCAGACAACGCTCGGTCCATATTCCCACATCCGTACGTGTCGCGTTTCTCTTACAGAATACACGTTTGTGTACCAAGGTCTTAAATATGTCCCGGTGCAAATTACTACTTCTGCAGACCACCCGGTCACTCTCTTAAACATGATTGTGCATTCCGAGAAAATTGACTTGTCACGTTTCTTTTTTTTTTTTCTTTAAAAAAGCATGTGTTTTTCAGAATATGATTGATCTTGCCGAAAGTTAGTTATTTTAATAGTTGTTTGTTAATTCTCGGAAACTATCTCTTAAATTCTTATCAGGTGTGCATTTTACGAAGATTTATAATTATTATCAAATTTTTATTTTTATAAATATAATTTATTAAAATCCTTCTAGGTATATCAATTAAATTTATAATTTTCCTAATATGCATAAATAGTATATAATTATTTTAAGTCCTCGTAATTAGCATCGACAGTCAAACCAATATTTTTAACTCAATTTCATCATTTTAGAATGTTTGCATACATTGAATTTTAAAAGCTAATGAACCAAAATGTCAAACAGATCTGAAACGCGATCTTTTGATAGAAATGTATTAGTGATGTATACGAGCGAGAAATGACGATAAATAACTTAAACGATCGAGCGTTCGTTCAATTGTTTTAATATTATCGTATTGTATCGTACCGTTTTGACGATCACTCGTTCAAACGATCGATCTCGAGAGATTATTATTAATTGTTTTCAAAATTTGATTTAACCTTGTTATTTGAAGTTAATTATAAAATGTAGTAAAATTGATTGCGTGTTCGTACATGAGAAGAATATTTATTTGTATTCCTTGAAAAATATTTAATAAAAATCTGATTTAGTAACTTTTTGTGTTCATGTTATGAGCAAATAACCTACTCGTAGAAACTGCTCTTATGCTTAATCCATTTATATTATAATAATCCAGAAATTAAATTAATTCTGTAAAAAAACTAACCTTAAAAATTAAATTTTAAAATATGTTCGATTATTTAAAAATCACTAAGTAATTTAATTTTTAAATCACAAAAAAGTCTAAAATATACAAATTCTTGCGATTTTAAATTGTCTACAAAATAGATATGTTGTATTTTTTAAAAAATTGAAATAAAATGCAAAAAATACTACAAAAATAATTTTTTCAGTTTTTTATTCTTAAGGTATTTCTCCGTCAGTTATACCTGAAAAAATAGATATTCGGTGAGTTTTTTTTATAAATTGTGAGGAAACGTTGTTTTATATGGGTGTTTCCACTAACTTTCGTCTAAGAGGTGTTGCTGGCATATCTCAAAAATAAATTTATTTTATATATAAATCATTATTAAGCACCGTAGAATTCATTTAATATGAAAATTTTGTTAAATATTTTTTTATTTATTCAAAAATTGCAATTAAAGACGACAGAGTAAGGTTAAAATGGCGTTTTTAGTCCACATTTCAAACATTTTATAATTAATAAAAAAATATAGGTTTAAATAAAATTTGTTAAAAAGAAATGGTAATATACATTCTAAAGATTTCTTTGTGATAATTTATTTTGTGCATAAAACTAAATTATAATAAGAAAAATCGATTTAATATTGATCTAAAAACTGTCAATTTTCGTCATATTTAACAGCATATTTTTTATAAAAATATTTAATAGAAAACTTGGATACTTACGTGGATTAAAAATCAATACATTAACTTAACTTATTCACGAAGAATTACTTAAAAAAATTATTTTAATTATTATAAAAATTAATTTAAAAATTGTAAATTCATGAAAAACACCATACTTTAATACATCATATCTTTTTTCTGGATGCTTTTAAAAGATTCAAACTTTACACATATTTAAGTTTCTACAAAATATACACTATATTTAAATTTCACGAGGGTATTTTGCTTAATTTGTATAAGATATGTAAGTTCGGAGATTTATAAAATTTTTAAATTTAACCTCATTTGCAATAAATTTCAATCTTAGCTATTTCAGAAATTAAGCAAAATACCCTCCTGAAATTTAAATATGTGTATATTTTGTACAAACTTAAATATGTGCAAACTTTGAATCTTTATTTAAAAGCTTCCAGAAAAAAGAAATGATGTGTTGAAATATGGTATTTTTCATGAATTTACAATTTTGAAAGTAAATTTTTTAAAAATTAAAATAATTTTTTTAAGTCATTTTTCTTGAATAAAGAAAGTTAATGTTTTGATTTTCAATCCACGTAAGTATCAAAGTTTTCTATTAAATATTGTTATAAAAAATATGCTGTTAAATATGACGAAAATTTACAGTTTTTAGATCCATATTAAATCGATTTTTCTTATTATAATTAAGCTTTATTTACAAAATAAATTATTACAAAGAAATCTTTAGAATGTATATTACCATTTCTTTTTAACAAAATTTTATTTGAACCTATATTTATTAATTATAAACAGTTTGAAATGTGGACTAAAAACGCCATTTTAACCTTACTCTATCGTCTTTAATTACAATTTTTGAATAAATAAAAAAATATTTAACAAAATCTTCATAAAAAATTAATTCTATGGTGTTTAATAATGATTTATACATAAAATAAATTTATTTTTGAGATATGCCAGCAACACCTCTCAGACGAAAGTCAGTTGAATCACTTATATGTTCCTTCTACATGGTTACAATTTCAGTACCCCTTGCGATGTTCAAAATTGAGATATTCAGGTTCGAAATTTCAATTTTTTATCATTTTCCATACAAAATTGGAATTTCTTACCTGAATATCTCAATGTTGAGGATCGCAAGGAGTATAATAAAGTTTTAACAGATAGAATAATTTCAAATAGTATAAAAAATTTGTTTACATTTCTCAGAAATGTTGCGCACTTCAGCAATATAAACATTTTTTATTTCAAACGTCAAAAATCAATTACCAGCATCGTTATCGTTCGTTACTACGAGACGATCCGATCCGATCAAAACAAAAGACTAATCGAGTAAACATATCGTACAATTTTTTTAGAATCGAGTGAAGTCGAGCGAGTTATACGATTTTCTCGGATCGTATGCATCACTAAAATGTATTCATATAAAATTTATAGAATTTGAGCATATCAGTTAAGAAACTTTTAATATTTGTATATAGATAATTTTGTGTTTTATCTGAAACATGTATTTCACTTTAGGATTTTTTAAAAATATCATACCTTTTTGCGCTGCACTGCAAAAACAAATGTCTGCAAATGTCTCAAATATGGGGACACAAGACACATATTGTGTCTCACTCTGAGACATATGCATCTCAAAGTGTCTCATTTCGAGACATATTGTCCTAGCAATTTTTACAGTGTGATAATAAAACCTAACCATTTATCTTTAAATTAACAAAACAAAATTCATTTTTTGATAACAAATTTGGATTGATTGTAATTTGGATAAATAGAGTCTATTTAAATTAACCTATAGACCGCTGGAGTTTGATAAATCTTCATCCCTTTAGAAAATCCCTAATATTTAAGCTTCCTAGTGGTCTACAGGTTAATAGAATCAGTGTCAATTAAAGTTTAAATTAACAGATTAAGTTAAATTGAAGGCGATCGATTTACATTTATAGATACGTTTTAAATTGAATTAACAGAAATGTAGATCGATTACAACCAGTTGAAACGGTAAATTACTAAAATTATGATAAATAATACGACTGACATGGAAAATAGGATTGATATACCTAAATAGATTTAAATACGTTAAATCTGAATAAACGAAAATTATTACAATTAATTGAAATTTGGATAAATTAAAGATTGCATTGATGGATCTTAATTAAATCTCATTAAAATGTCGATAAATTAAAATTTGTTTTGTTCAAAGCCAGGTTTAATTTAAATTCGAATAAAATGGAGTTTAAATTGATTGAAATTATGTAAGATAAAATTGAAATCACGATAGACATTAAATTATAAAGAACAGCATCAATAAAGACAATTATATAAAAGCTGTAATAAAAATGTTGGTAAAAAATGATAGAAAATAGCTTTTTTTTTCTATGAGCTTTGCAATTTTAAAATTTGTACCGGATGGAGCCCGAATCGTTAGTAGGAGTTCTCCCTCACGGAAAAAATTCTTCAACTGGAACAGCAATAAGTTTCACTGAAACAGCGATATGTTTCACTAGAATAGCGAAAGATTTTGCCATTTTTGTGAAACATATCGTTGTTCCAGAGAAACTTATTGCTATTCCAGTTGAAGATTTTTTTCCGTGCTCCCTTTTGGGTCAGTCAGTGTGGGCCTGATAAGATGATGGGTCACTTTTTTTTTGGATTTTATTCAGTCCACATCGGGCGCGTTTTACCGTGCAGTTTTCTACAAACTGTTGACTGGTTCTCCATTTTGTGTTCATAACGGGTGTACAAATGTGACGTATTCAAGATTGAAATAATCAATAAATTATCCTTTTGGAAACTATAACAGTGTTGTGACATTTTGTGAAAATACCATCAAACATTCCTAACAATCTTAATTATTATTAATCGTTTTTTTAAATTTCTGTTATATCGATTACAGAATCGTATTCAGACTGCATATTAAAAAAGACTAAAATTAATTAAACAAACTTGTATAAAGCCTAAAACGTATATTAATTTTCAAATTAATAAAACGCAACAGCTTTATATCTAGACAAACCGTTAAAAAAACCACGACTAACTCTTGTAAACTTTGCAAGTAAGGTATACTTCCACCAACAATTCAAACCTGCTTCTTTGATCTAAGATAATAATGCTGCAGGGTTCAAAGGTAATTCAACCTCAGATTCTCTAATAATCTCTAAATAATAATAATAATAATAGTTATCCCGAAAATAAATTTAAATTTTATCCAGTAGCATTACACGAAAATGAAACGTTTATAAAGTCCAATTACGTATAAAATAATTTTTTGCATTTCAGATGGAAATGATAGGAAATTAAATTATGAAATCTTTTTTATTCTTCCAGTCATCTGGTCAGAAAAAATGGTGTTTATTTTGCCACCCGTAAAAGGACTTCAAATTTGCAGTTTCTACATCAATTTCGATCGGGAACCCCAACAATTTTTTTTTGAAAAAGGTGTAAAATTTTAAAAAAATGGAGTATACGAGATTTCCAGTGCATTTGATGATAAAAATAGTTCAGAGTGAAAATAAAGAGTATACAATTTTCTTTAATTTAAAAAAAAATAAGCGTCTTAAGTTAATTAGGTAAAAAATTATAGCTGTTTAAGGAAACCAGATTTTTTTCGATTTTTCAATAAAAAACGTACTTTTGAGTTTTTTACCAATTGTGCGGTTCCCAGTTATTAATAACAAAAAATGAATAATATGCTAAATAAAATTAATTGAAAATAAATTTTTAATTATTTTTTATTCGGCCATCTCCCTGCGCTTTTTAATTTTCAAAAGGCTTTATTAAAGCTTAACATTTTTGTCAAAACATCAATTTTTTGATGTTGTATGGTGCTTTTAATACCTTAGGTTTTATTTTATTTTATTTTATTTTATTGAAGTACAGTAAGGTCGCGGTAAGTGTCCACTCGTCGGGACCAGCGATTTCAGTAACTGTCCATTCCTTAAGCCACGCCCCAGAATTTTTTCGGGGGTTGAAGCAGGAGCGTAATCTGCGTTCGAGCAGGTGGGTTTTGAAATTGTTCAAAAGCCTCATGCCGCAGCGAAATAGACAGCACTGACGGTAGTAGTTGAGGGAGGGACACTTTCTGAAACATGCTCCGAGACACTTGCTGAAATGGACACTTACTGAAACGGACACTTACTGCGACACTTACCTTACTGTAAATCCAACAGCATTAAAGACCAATTACAGGATTATCAATTGATTAATAAATAAAAATGGCACATTATAATAATAATAATAATTAAGGCGTCGGATTCGTGTTAATTAAATATACAACAGCTGCTAAGAAAGAATTAAGAGATTAGATAAAAGATTTTTCTTCCTTCCAGTTATATTTAATGTAAGATTTGGTTGATCTTGGGAAGGTCAGTGAAATAAAAATTAAGCAATTTTTATCTTTGCGCTACGTTGGCTACGTTGGCTAGGTTGGTCACGAGTTTGATTGGGAGAATGTTAAGATTTTGGATTATGAATCTAATTGGAAAAAACGCACTATTTCTGAAATGATTCATATAAATTCTATTCAACACACAATAAATATTAAAGAAGACTGTTTAACTTTGAATAAAATATTTTTACCTTTACTCAGACAATTGAACTCGTGATTAGATTTTTTCAGTGCCTCGACCGAGATTGTAATGTTTGTTTTTATTTAGAATTCACTGACTTTTCTCAAATACTTACCTCGACCGACCATAGAAGCAAAACAGTGCTATTTCCTATTTCAGTTTTGACTTGGCCGTCGATGGCTCAAGACACAATTTTAAATTATGATATGTATTATTTATTTATTTATTTATTTTTATGTTTGTAATGTTAACAATTTTTATGTTTGTAATGTTAACAATTTTTATGTTTGTAATGTTAACAATTTTAAAAAATATGACGCATTAAAAAAGTTACTATGGTCTAATATATATTAAAAAATGAGGTAAATGTGAACTTTATTTTTAATCTATTAACAACCAACTTAATTTTTATAAATATTTTGCTTTGTGTTGTGTTAAAGAAAAGTGTTAATGAAGTGCTTTAATAAAAAATTTTTAGCCTGATGAGGTTGGCAAACCCGGCCAACGAAACGTAGCGCAAAGATAAAAATTGCTTAATTTTTATTTCACTGACCTTCCCAAGATCAACCAAATCTTACATTAAAATTAAGAGATTGATTCAAAACATCCAAACTCAATGAATCTTTAAGATACAATAAGTTCACGTTTGACACATACTCAAAATTGGAGTGGTATTGGTATCTTCAATATAAAATGGTTCAAACCCTCGCAAGAGATACTGAGGAACAGCAATCGGTATTTCAGACAACAAATATTGGCTATTAATCAGACCATGTATAACTTTAAATAAGAATAATACCGCATCAACTTCTCAACGACTTTTAAGTGGGTTTTCATGAAAACGTTTCATGAAAACAAGCCTTAGGTTTTCAACCTAAGGGTTGAAAAATATCACGCAGAAACGCTCAAAAACCTTTAAAAAATATAAAAATTGTCCGAAAAATAGACGAAAAACTAAAAATTATTAGTCTAAATAAAATCGAATCGAGAGAGAATATCCCATGTATGAAAAAATAAAGAAAATAAAACAGCCTTTTAATGTAAATATACAAGGAATTAGCAATAAACAGTCTATGAACTTTTTGACTTCATTCCTTCCAGTATTTTAAGTAACTTTTACAATAAATTATAAAAGTTTTTTTGTTTTTAAATTAAAAAAAATTTTATACTCTTAATTTTCACTCTGAATCAATATTTCATAAAATGCACTGGAAATTATTGAAGTAGCTCCAAAGATTTCATGAATTATTATTTCTTGTATTTATAAACATTTATTAAATGACTAATACATGCACTTATTTAGCTTTAAAGTAGTCTGCTATGGGTTTTTCTTGCTAAAAAAGTTGAAATTTTTCCTAAACTCAAAATTATTTTTTTCTAAACTTTCTATAAAAGTAGTCGAAACATTAGTGGTAACTGTATAGTTTCTCAGGATTCTAAGGGCTGCCTTGACGTTAGACTTGTGGCGGATGCGTTAAGAGTTAGTAATCCACTCATTTGCATTACCTTTATTTATTTTATTAGCTTTCTCACAGACTAATAAAAAAGAAACGTGATGTCGTTTTTTAAATCTCCGGTCAACCACTAGAGCACTCGAAAATTTCAATTCCAAAATTAGATGCACTTTCAGTTGTATTTTTATTAATTTTTTTTTTTATTAAAGATCTATTTAAAGGTACATTTAATGATCGCTTATGGTTAAATTAAAAAGTGGTATTACCCATGCTATAGCAAGATAATAAAAAATACAGTATCTTCACTTCTGCTTTGCATCAATTGCAGCAATTTCGTAACAGTATCTATACAATATTTATTGTTCGCAAATTTAATGAAAATTATGTGTACATCAATGGAAACAGTTTCGAGAATTGTGCACTGTACATATGATGCGGGATTTGGGAAAGATATTCACCGCGTAGAACATTGAAGATGCACCTTGTGTAATATTTAAACACAGGACCAGTGAGTGCCGTAGCATCCTGTTACAAATACATAAGCCGCTGGCACATAGGTTCCTGCATATAAATGCGAAGGAAAGCCCGGCTCGCGGTCCATCTTCCTCCCTCACGCAATCTGTACATTATGTGCATATAATGTACCGGAAGGGTGGAAGGATCCTTCGCTTTCAACTATTTATTCTCCCCTGTGATGCAACCGGAGCACCGTGGACTTTATTTCCTCAATTCTCCAGAGGTTAGAGAAATTTTCCCATTCCACTATATGAGTTTAAAAAATGTATATGCAGTTTAGATACAGATATTAAAAGTAGAAACAGAGCCATTTCGCAAATTTCATATCCATGAAATGTTAAAATGTATCAGGTAAAAACTCGATACGTGAGTCGAAAAAAAAAAGATTTCACTTGGTCCCGTGATAATTTAATTTCCTATCATTTACATCTAAAATGCAAACATTTATTTTATACGTTATTGGACTTTACAATCGCTTTATTTTCGTGCAATGCTACTGGATAAAGTTCAAATTTATTTTCGGGATTACTATTATTATTATTATTATTATTATTTAGAGATTATCAGAGAATCTGAGGTTGAATTACCTTTTAGCCCTGCAACATTATTATCTTAGATCAAAGAAGCAGATTTGAATTGTTGGTGGAAGTATACCTTACTTGCAAAGTTTACAAGAGTTACTCGTGGTTTTTTTTACGGTTTGTCTAGATATAAAGCTGTTTCGTTTTATTAATTTGAAAATTAATATACGTTTTAGGCTTTATACAAGTTTGTTTACTTAATTTTAGTCTTTTTTTTATATGCAGTCTCAATACGATTCTGTAATCGATAAAAAAGAAATTTAAAAAAACGATTAATAATAATTTAGATTGTTAGGAATGTTTGATGGTATTTTCACAAAATGTCACAACACTGTTATAGTTTCCAACAGGATAATTTATTGTTATTTCAGTCTTGAATACGTCACATTTGTACACTCGCTATGAAAACAAAATGGATCATTTAATTCCTGTAAGAAATCTTCCTTATAACTTTAAACATTTTAAACAAAGAGTATTATAACCACAAAGCAATTTAAAATTGCAAAGCTCATAGAAAAAAATGATATTTCCTATAATTTATTACCAAAATTTTAATTACAGCTTCATATTGTGTATAATTTTATCTTCTGTTTTTTGAAATTTAATATCTACCGAGTTTTAAATTTTATCTACTCAAAAAATATCTGGTTAAAGTTAACATATCCAACAGGCTTAATCATTCTGGTTGATTTTTCTGGTTAACGAAATTTTTGGTTTAAAATTCTGGCAAATGTAGTTTAAAAATTACACGGCAGAGTGCGTTTTCCGAAAAAGCCTTTTTTGATTTTCGTCAAGATTTAAGAGTCAATGATAATGTTTTGCAAATATTAAACGAAGCGCAGTGGGCCAGATTGCAAATAACCTAGCCAAAACCCCCCAAAAATTTTTTTAATTTAAAGGTTTGAACTATTGAATAAAGTAACTGGCATATTTCTGCATACTGTACACTGTAAAAACAGGTGTCTTACAAGTGTCTTATTTTAAGACATAATACGTTTAAAAAGCGTCTTACAGGTAGTTTTAAGACACTATCTCAATGCAATGGTTTAAAATTAAGACACCCTAAAATGTCTTAAAAGTGAGGACAAAATAAGACACTTGTTTTTAGAGTGTAGTGAAATATTAGGAAGCACAGGGTCCATTAAGAGTACGATACGTCAATTCAATGTTGACCTACGCGTTCAATTGGTAGGCTACCTAACAGTGCTGAAAAACGTGTAGTAACTTTCAGGAGGAATATATTTTAATTGTGTGCGTCAATATGGTTAAATTAACCAGAAAATTTACCCAGAAAATTTTAATCAGATTTTCTAAAATTTTTAAACAAAAAAATTGTAAGGGTATATTTAAAATTTTATTCTAGTTACAAGAAACAGAAAGTTTTTTGAGTGTCCTATATGATTTGAATTAATTTAAACTTCATTTTATTCGAATTTAAATTGAATCTAACTTTGAAAAAAACAAATTTCAATTTATCAACATTTTAATGAGTTTTAAGATCCTTCAATCCATACCTCTATTCATCAAAATTTCAATTAATTTAAATAATTTTGGTTTGTTCAGATTTCACTTAAACCTATATATATATTTATATCTATCCTATTTTCTATGTCAATCAGTCATATTATTTATTCTAATTTTAGTAATTTACCATTTCAATTGGTATTAGAAAACTTAAATAAACATATTTTTTAAGCAAAAGGTATGATATTTTTAGAAAGATATTTTTAGAATAGATATTTTTAGAATACCAAAATGAAATAGACATTTCAGATGAAACACAAAATTATATATTTAAGTTTCTTAATTGATATACACTGACATTCAATAAATTCTATACTAGTATAATTCTATCAAAAGATCGAGTTTCAGAACTGTTTTCCATTTTAGTTTATTAACCATGTTTTAAAATTCAATGTATGCAAAGATTCTTCATTGATGAAATTGTGTATAAAATTTTGCTTTGACTGCCGATGCTAATTAGAAGGATTTGCAATAATTATTATTTAGTTATGATGTCCACAAAATTGGCGACGCCATTTTTAAAATTAATAAAAAAAGGTCTAAATTTGTGCTAAATTGGTCCGCAAAACATTTTCCTAACAAATTATCTTCTGACCCTAAGAACAAAATAAAATTTTTTGTTCCAGAATTGCAAATTTTGAAAAATGCAGAAATGATATTGTGCTGAGTATCACAAATTGTACTGAATAATGTGCCTCAAAATGAATTTTCATATTATTAAAAGTTTTCTCAAAAAACAAAATTTTTTTGAACAAACATTTTTTTTTGAAAAATTAAAAAAAAATTTTAGGTGGATTTTAGAATTTTTAATTTTTTTTAAATCAAAATTTTATTAAATCCAAGCGTAATTTTGTTCAAAATTATAAAAAAGCCCGTAAAGAAATTGGCGTTAAAAAAAATTAAAAATGGTAGAGGAAGATTGATATTTTAGATGGAAGAGAACAAAATTACAACTTGTTCCTGAACGGTTTCAATTTTTTTTTCTGGAATAATTTTGAATCTAAAATTACAGTATATTCTTAAAAATTGAAATATAAAGTTTTTTGACATAAAAAAATTTCATTTTTATGAAAAATAATTTTTTTTTAAATCTAGGCGTAATTTTGTTTAGAACTGTAAAAGAAGACAGTAAAAAAATTTTTATGCAAAATAGTAAAAAATTGTAAGAGCATATAGATTTTTAAAAAGTTTCATTTTTTCGAAAATAAAAATTTTAAACATGTCCAAATTCTCATTCTTTTATTTTTTACATTATAAAATAATTTTATATGCCTAAATTATGCTAAAAAAATTGGCACCTCTAGGCGTTATAAATTTGGATGGGTTAAAATTTCACCGGTGCCTCCCCTTAATTGTTACAAATTCCACTTTAGTCAGTTTTTAATTAAGGTAAATTCAAAAATTTTGATTTCTTTAAATATCAATTTATCCAAAGTTTATTCGTTTTTAAATTTAAATCATCATAATTTTAAAAAATACAAGTTTTTACTTATTCCGATTTTAATCAATCTCAAATTCATTTCTTTATTTTCATTAAAAATTTTAAAACTATTAATTTGACAGTTAAATAAATACTAATTGAAAAAGTGAACATTCACAGTTTTAATCAGTTGATATTTCACTTTTTTAGTAGTTTTCTACTAAAAATTAGAAAAATATTTTACTATTTAATAGTAACCGATTTTTCTCTAATTCATTAGTAGAAAACCAATAATTCAGATTTAGCGAGTAGTAAAAAAATCACCTTCTGTAAAATATTCAAATTATTTTTGAGTTTTATGTGAAAGCATAAACTAAAATATTTGAAAATTCTTTGTACGGTTTAATGACTGAAATACTCTGAAATAAGGACTTCTAAATTAAAGATTTTACTTTTATAACTAAAACTCTTTTTATTAAGCTTGCAGCAATTAAGTAACTTTTAAACATATTTTGCCCAGGCCGTTAATCTGTAAGTGGCTCCTCAATTTTTTCCGTAAGTGCTTATAAATCCAAACTTTACGTCGATCGTAAAAGTAAGCATCCCCTGATTCCACCACGGGATTTCGCGAGGGTATAAAACTGTGAGTAACGAAGCAGCCAGGGAATCTCCGTTTTCTCTGAATCTCTAAATAATAGCTTTATCGAAAGGATTTTAACCATTCTTTAGAGTTTAGCTTCTCGCGTACGCTCACTGTTTGCATAAAAGAGAGAAAGAGAGAGAGAAAGAGAAAGAGAGAGAGAGAGAGAGAGAGAGAGAATGGGAATGTGCGAAATGATAAAAAAGGTTAAATAAAAAAAATGATCTAACTTTAAAAAAAAAAAAATATATTACGCAGTGAAAAAAAAGTGAGAAAGTGAGTAGAAAAGAAGAAATATCGAAAGAGGACTCTAAAAACAAACGACGTCGTAATATCTCACGGATATTCTCGCCACAACTTCCGTAGCCGCGGGGAAATTCGTATTCAAAGTTCCCGATTATCTTCTCGAGGAGTGTCGACTATTTCCTTTTTCTCTTGATATCGACTCCTCCCCCTTCTCCCTACGAATCGAGCGGGCTCCATTCATCCCAACGGTTACGCCACTACGCGTGGCAAATGTCCGATAAAAGTAGATTTGTTAGTTCCAATCGCGATTTTATCGATTGGAAATTCCAAATTAGGTGCAGTTGCTTTAATTTCCTTTAAAACCCTTGCCTTTTGTTTCCTATCTTTGTTTTTTCACTTTTTTTATTGTTTAATTATGTGTACAAAGTTTGCTTTTATTTTCTATGACTATTACTGATAACAATATGATAAAGCATTTGAAATTTGTTCTCATGAATTAAGTGGTCAAAATGTCGCGAAGGTTGAACGTATTTATTTCTGTTTTAAAACTTTGTTAAACTATCTGTTTATCGTACTAAAACGTGATATTTCCACTGAACTTACTGAGAGGATTTTTTTGTTGTTTGTGTAATATGAAATTCGTGGTTGGATATAATAACATTGATTATAGAATTTAAAGTTTAGAATTAAAGAAATTCAAAATAATAATAAAATTAACGTTTCGAAATCTGAATGACTTCCTCTTCAGGACAAATTGAAAATTTTATGAGTCAGATGTAAAAGCTCAAATCTACAATTTTACAAATTACATAAATAAAGTGATAAATTTGAATAAACCATATAAATGTTACTAGATTGGCAGTAAATTAGTAAGATAGAAAAAAAAAACAAAATAATGAATTAAGACCAACTACTCACATTCAAATCGTAGTTTACTTTTCTTAATAAAAAACAAACATAATCCAATATTTAAATTAAAAAAGGAACAAGTCACATCATTGTCGTCAATATATAAAATCTCTTTCAATTTCACTCAAAAAACAATCCATTAACATTAATTCACTATTTAGATTACATAAAATTGAAATTCGGTAATAATATATAACAATTTTTTATTTATTAAAACACAATTAAACAATTGCCTTTTATGAAGAACAATTTTCTAAATGTGTTTAAAAATTAGTACATCGTAAGTTAACCCATGAATTTAATTTAACAAGTCTCAGCGTCGAACTGAAAGAGAGATTATTTACATTTAAAATTTATTAACAGTATCGTACCATATTCTCAAGAAGCCATGTTCAGATCTTGTTCAATTATACAATAAATTTTAAAGAAATTACAAACTTTATATGTATTATGACGCATTCTTTCATATTATGTTTAATGTTTAATTACTTTAATTTTTAATATTTAATAATAACAAATAAACAATATAAAAATAAATGTTGTTACATCTTGAGCAAAGGCTTCATTAAAATATTATTTATTTCTTTCAAATATTTTTGGAGGAAGGTAGGCCGATTTAATATTTATTTTTAATGTGGGACGTTGATTTCTATCGATCCTATGGGGGTCGTCTATCTTTGAATATTTTAATTGATATATAATTGCCTTTTTACTTATTAAATGAATAGAAAAGATATTTGTGAATATATGTGAATATAATTTTTTATTGAATGTTAGAATGAATGTGACAAGATTTTCATGATTTTACAAATATTTAAAGTTACTTTCATTTACCTTAGTTCTGAGGGCGACAGTAAATAAATACAGTTGACGCACAGTGATTTTTTCTTCTCTTGAAAAAGATCGGTCGATACTTCTCACTGTTATTAGTTCATACTGTTCGAACAAACAAGAGTTACAGTCGTAAAATTTAAAATAACCGAAGGACCAAGCTCACGATGATCTTTAAATTTACGCGGCGATGCATTTGCGAACTATGATTTTGTATCGGAGTAAATGACAATTGAAAATGAAAATGTGCTTGCTTTTATAGGTAAAAATCTACCCTAGTGGGAGAAAATCTGATCATAGTTCACGTATATTCTATAAGCTTGATCCTTAGGTCATCCTAGGAATCGAGAAGTTTCTAAGAATTTTAGTTATCAAGGTATCATATTATGTGACTGCAACTTTTCCTATGAGCACACGAGGCTAGATATCGGTGCTGGCGTCTTTTAACATTCTTAAGTCTACTCGAAGTTCAAAGATTACTTTTATTTTAATTTTATTTCAATTTATTGGCTCTCGCTAATATCCAGTTTCATAGATGGACTTGACGAGAACAAAAGATCTTCAATTTCTCTTACTATTTTTATAAACTTCGTCAATCTATGAGACTCGACAATATGCGTATTATCTAAAATAAGTTTTATAAGTTTGCAGCTGCAATAAAATTCACGAGAATTATGCATAGAAACAAGTTCCGTTTTGCAGCCGATCTATTTTTTAAGAGAATATGTGCGTGAGAAAGAATGTAAAAGATTCTGCATGGACTGAATCATTTCCTAGCTTTAATATTTTATTATTTTATGAATTAAGTTTAATCAACGCACATTTTCTCTTAGTTAAGAAAAGATTTTTGTTACCCGGATGTAACAATATCTCGCGCCAAGTTACTTTATTGAGAAATAACTGAACAGAAAAATAATAAAACAATATACTAATGAAATTAATAAAATTAAATAAAATTGTTAACAACAAGCTACGACTAACTATCTTTCCGGAGAGTAAAGGAGTAGCAGAAAGTCGAATTTAAATTTTACAAGAAATCGACATTTCTTAATTTTATGTATCGAAAGGATTACAAAAATAGTCGGCCGCGTGGCACGGCCATTACGAAAGACGCGATTTGATTTTCTACAAATTTTGTTCGGAGAACCGACTCCAACAAAGACAAAAGGCAATTAATTATTAAAGAAGCTCACCTGATATGGGCCTACGCTCCCAGATTGCTCCTCTACCAGACATTATTTCAATAATTTTTAATAATCCGTATATACAGAAAATGTCAACAAGACCAACCAGAAGTTACTCGAACTCACACCAGTACTAGAATGACGATAGGCTGAACGCGTCGTCGTCAAGTCAAAATTGTCTACACCTAATTAATCCTTAGCGCGACAAGCTGAGACACAATCGTTCCATGTTCTAAGTTACGCGAAGATCCGTCGCCGTTACGTAGCAACCGTGAGCGACCGCACTCTGTCGCACGGCAGTGGTGGCCTTGTCCGCTCACCCCTGTATCTCAGTCGTCCGCTAGTTCGTTTTGAAAGGTGATAAACAAACACCGTCAACATTTTTCTTTTGGTCCTGACTCCTGGTACTTTTGTAAGGACGGGACTCACACCCGTGCCCAGTGCCAGGACGATCTCACAACGGACTCGAAATCCAAGTAACGACGATCCTTAGGGCAACTTTTCAAAAATATAAAAGTGAAAAATCCTCCACTTCTTCAAATAGGGATGAGTCAGGTTCGTGCTGAAATAAAAAAGAAGACACTTTTAAGTAATAGTTGTTGTCAACAACACAACAATTCCAGATTGTTAAGTTGTCAGGTAGGAATAATTAATAGTTGAATAATTGAGTAAATTAAAAAATATTAGAATTTAAACAAAACTAAAGAAGTACTTCAAACATTTAATTAAATAAACAAATAAATTAAATTTTGTTTGATTTCAGAATGCAAGCTAAAAATAATAAGGCACAAGTCTCCAAGCTTACATCAGACTGTACAACAGTCAAAACAAATTGATTCCAGACTGATGTTTATTAATGTTTTTAGATAAATCTGGAAACATTGTGCGAGGTAAAATTTTACCTCGTCACAGTATTTAAAAATAGAGTTCTAGATAGAACAGTAATTTTGCAGATCAGTGACTTTATTAATTCTATTAGTTAGCTCCTTTCTTATAAAAATCGTTTTAGCAAAAATCCTCTTAAAATCATTTACTTCTTTATGTAAAATTTTTATATTTTCAAAATCAAAATCATGGTTGGATCCTTTTTCATTAATATTTTCTAGTCTGTGTTTATTGATAACATTATGAATCTGTTTGATCCTTTCCAAGTTTAATAAATTCATCCAATTTAGAGTTGCTTCTAAAAACCACATTAATATTTTTTCTATTTAAAATTCAATTAATATTTATAGAAAACCGTCCGTTTATAGAAAAACTAACTTGTTCCTTTTTGGATTTGAATATTGGATTATGTTTGTTTTTTATTGAGAAATAAATAACCCTTGCAAATTATTTTAATATATCACAATTATGTGTATTTTTTTTCATTGTAGAGATAAAAAATAGCAAAATGAATGCTAAAGTTGAAATACCTTTCGCGATGCATACTTGTGTGTCATTAATAAAAGAAACACTTTTTTCTCAGAATACACTTGCCATTAACACCTCTCGTGTTGAGGCAAATGAACATGGAACATTTTCTGGAATGAATGCGATGCTTTTGTGGGAATTTATTTGTTGAGTTACACCATTCGAATGTCACGGATGATACATTGTTTTACGGTTCCGATTTGCTGAGCAATACAGGGGTTTATATCCAGGCACTGTAAATGTATTGGGCGGAACTCCGGATCTCATTTCCTCGCGTAATTAGCTCCTACCTTTAGATCCCGAGGTATAAGTAAAATATTAATATATTATATTGCATCTGGCTGGAACGCCGCTCCAGCTCCGTGCCGGTTACATTGGTGGGCGCGCCGCACGTTTAATTTGGTCGAATCGCTTCACGCCTCGCTACACTCGCCCGAGTCGCCGTAGTTGTACTAAAGCTCTAGGGAACGATGAATTCCACTACCTACCATAGACGGAAAATATCACATCGAGCAACCAGTATGCAAAGGCAAAATTATTGCAATTCCCCTTTAAAGACAGTCGAAACTCTCTCATTGGTGCTAATTCCTTTTTTTATAATGGAAAATCACAATACGACCTTTCACACGCGGAAAATTGTCTATGATTAAGATAATCGCGATTTCGCTTCTTTGAAAAATAGTTCATTGTGTAAGAGAGAAAGAAAGAGAGTGAGAGAAACAGAGAGGAGGAAGAAGAAAAATAAAAAAATGATTAATTATGTTTTTATATAGTACAGTCTTCTAACTTGTGACGTTGTAAAATTTGGTATAATAATTTTACAACTTACAAAATTTTCATATTTATTAAAAAAAATATTTAATTTAAATATTATTAAAAAAAAATGTTTAATAAAATAATTTTCTTTAGATTCAAATCGGTTTAATTTATAATAATTATTAATCTCTTCTCAATAGCTTCGCGATATTCCAAGACTTGGTCCAAATTTTGTAAATTTAGTATTTAAGAATTAATTTTATTCATTTTCCCCAATTCCATGTAATCCTGTTTCAAGTCAACTATTCCTGCCTTTAATCTGAAAATTATCTGAAAATATTGACTATTTCCTGATAATTTTGAATTTACCGACAAAAAAGGATTTTAAAAAGATATTTTTGGAATTATAATTTATGGAGTTTCGTTAAATTTTAAATTAAGAAGAAATTTTATTGATGTCAAGATTTATTTTTGGATTCTACGTTCCTGGCTTATTTTGAATTTCCCAACCGACTTTATAACCTAAAAATTTGAATTTATTGATTTAATTTATTCACGTTGCACCTAAGAAGTTTAATTAATTTTAAAATGTCGACCTTATCTCCGCTGCTGTTTGATGGCTTAAGTCCTGTGTTAAGAAGTCGACTTTGTTACCTGGAGTAATATTTGAAATTATTAAAACCTTGGAAGGTATCATCATTTATCTATTTGTAAATGGCCTAGAATTTAATAATTAATGTAGATTCAAGAATAAAAGGATTTCAGTTCTTTAGAATTCATGAATTTTAATTGCCAACTATTTAAGATTCCTTTTATTGGAAAAGAAGCATGATTATTTATCATCTTTCACTGAAAAAAAATTTTGTTAATTTAATATATGATTTGGGTGAAAATTTCAATGCAGCAGAAAGTCAACCATATGTGTAAATTTAACATCAAAATAAAGAGACATTTAACAATGATCTAGAGTCAATCTTAAGAATTTCATTCACTTGAAAATCACATGCAGCAAAAATCGCAGATTGTTTTTTCTGTGTTTAAACCGAGTTAATTCATTGTTCTAGTTTGGAATTGACTCAGAAATATTTTATTGATTTATTCATTAAAGAATTACGTTTTAAAGATTAAAATTTTGCCGCTAATTTTAAATTCAGCCAATAGGAAGAAAGACTTAAGAATATTGTATTTCGATTGGACTATCTATTGTAAATTTAGTTTTAATTTATTGTAGTTTCTTTTTTGTTTTGTTCGTTTGTTTGTTTGTTTTTTTTTTTTTTTTTAAGAAAAAGAATTGAGTTTCGAAATGTTGGTAACCATGGAAATGTGAAAAAAACTAGCGTAGCCATTCTTATCTTATTCCCAAAGGCTGGAGAGAACAGACGCATCGTGAAAAGAAATTTTTTAAAAAAGGGATTATTCAATTTTCTGAAATAAGAAAAAGTCAAAATTCATTAAATATTTAAATTATAAAGAATCCAAGAAAAAATTTAAGAGCTGGAATCATTTATTCAACTAATTTTCATCATTCAAAGTTGGATTTTTTTCGTTAATTTTCTGGTAAGATTTCATCTTTTCTTTGGACAAATATAAATTATTAAGGAGGTATCGAACGAACAATCGGAACAAAAGTTAATCCAAATGAATAATTTTGATTTTTGATATAGAAGACACATAAGTTAATGAAATTTTTTTCAGTGGAAGAGTGGACATTTATATTTTTTACAAAATGAGCCCTTAAAAATTGGAATTTGATGAAAATTAAAAAAAATTGACGTTGAAAACGATTATTTAATGTGAGGTGCAAATTAAACCAAATTGAATAATCGTTTTCAACGTCAATTTTTTTAAATTTTCATTAAATTGCAATTTTTAAGGGTTCATTTTGTAAAAAATACAAGTGTCCACACTTCCACTGAAAAAAATTTCATTAACTTATGTGTCTTCTATATCAAAAATCAAAATTATTCATTTGGACTAACTTTTGTTCCGATTGTTCGTCCGATTCCTCCTTAATTTTCAATTCGTTTTTCTTGTTTTCTCGATTTGATTACTAATTAAATTAAAATTATTTTGATTCTCGATTTCTGATTAATTTTTTCATGTTCCAAAACTCCTAATTTTTCTCTTTCCTAAATTTGCCTAAACATTTGGTTTTAAACCTTTTAAATAAAGAAAAGATTAAATTTAGTTTTATTAAGAATTGTAAATTGAAAAATCATATTGTCAATTAATTGTATATTGCCTCTTTCTTTTAACATGATGATAATTATGTTTATTTAGTTCCTAATTTAAATCAAATTCATTTCTTTTCGCAAGGTAACCACTTGTATTGGTTTATTTATCAAGTCTTGTGAATTTTTTTTTAAAGATCAAGTTAGTTTATTTATATCTAGAACCGTTAACATTTAGTTTTCTTCATTAAAAAATTTTAATTATTAATTTTAGTTATGTAATTTATTTTATTTAAAAATTATAAATTGTTTAACATTAATCATAAATTTAGACTCCCAGAACCTTAAAGTTTTAAATTCAATTTCGAATTATTATACGTTTAATTTATGATGGATTGTAAATTATAAATTATAATTTGGTGTGACTTTTTAACTTAAAATTAATCCGAATAAATGTTATAATTTAAATAAGATATTTTATTATTTGTCTGATAAGTTTAATTTAATCTTTTCAGATTAATATCGAATTACACCCTCTACCATTTTCCAAATACGGGGCTGTGTTAGTCGGATATAAAAAATTGATACGGGAGATCGTTGCAAATTTAATTTGACTTATTTTGATAATTTAATCAAATTTCATTTTTATTTCTTTTTTTTAATTTAAATTTGATTTTCTCAATCGTTTCTTTGATCTTTGAGCTTCTTCTTCTTTCTTTTTATTCTCTTTTTGTCCTTTTTAACTTAAATTCGGCTTTTAATATTTTTTTAGTTGTCAATTTGGTTAAATTTTTTATTTGTTGAGCTTCCAATCGTTTTTGGTTGCCAATCAATTTATTTTATAAATTGAGCTTCCAATTCTTTTTTTTGTCTATTTGGTCCTCTACCTTCTTCCCTTTAATTTATTTTTTTTCAATTTGATCCAAGAAGGATCTGGCGCCCTCCAAGTTGATTTTTATTTATCCTGTTTTGGTAACCACATTTCTGCTTTCATAAATCTTAAATTAATTATTCCTTTAATTAATTTATCAAAATTATTACATTATAAAGTAAATATTTATTTATTAATTAATTATTTAGTAAATTTATTTTTATTTTTAACGGTTACAAACTATAACTTTTTCTTAAAGGTTTTTGCATGTTGTTTTCTGTGTTGCTTATTCTCAGATGTTTTTTCAGAGTTGCATTTTTTGTGTTCTTTTGTTAAATTGTTTTTTATATACTGTTTTTTCTAAGTTTTATTTTTGTGTTGCGTTTTCTGTATTGCTTTTTCTAATATGATTTTTCTGAGTAGTATTTTCTGTGTTGTTTTTTTAAATTGTTTTTAATTTGTTGTTTTTTCTGTATTGTTTATTTCCTTATTGCTTTTATGCGTTGTTTTTTCTGAATTATTTTTACTGTATAATTTTTCTAAATTGTATTTTCCGTATTGTTTTTTCGGAGTCTTTTATAAATGGTTTTTCCCAGAATATTTTTTCTGTGTTCCTTCTGTGTTATTCTATAGTTAATTGAGAGAAAAAAAATTGAAAAATAGATATTCACTAGTAGACAGACGTTAATTCAGAGTGCTCAATTATATGATCATTTCATTATTTAATGTGCAGCACGATTTTTCAGTTTAATGAAGCGAGTAATTCTTACAAGCATGAGTTATACCGTTTTAGAGATAAATTGACCGATAAATGTGATTATACATGATTTTCATTAAAAGGATTCTCTCTCAAAGTAATAGTTACTCATTCATCAAAGTTAAGAAATGGAATTTTGCAAGTTTTCTTTAAAAATACAAAGCACGTTTGTTAGTGCAATTCAACAATTTGCCCAGTAAAACAGAGTTTCGTGTCTGACCACATTAAAACTTTTTCCACTGTCAGAAATTCGCTCCACTACATAACAGTTGACCTGCACTACATTTTCTACTGGAGAGGTTTATCGACAGCGGTAACATCCAGTTGAAAGTGAGCAATCATTCGTCAATTACTTTATCACAGTCTTTAACGATTAAAGGAATTAGCTACAATAGAAAGAAGAATCAAATAAAAATTTGTTTAAAACATAAAGTCAGCAACGAAATCATATATTGCTCAGGAACTGAAATAGGAATAAATAAAAGTCGAGTTCAGTCATCGAGTAGTTCAAAAAACTAGAGTTAGAATACAGCTTTAAAAACAAATTCGTTCAATTTCATGCCACATACCAAAGTTCAAATGAGTCGCTCTATTTTATTGGTAATATCGTTTATTACCTTACACAATAAACAGTAAAGTACTCAAAGTTGGAAACAATATTTAACAGTGTTTATACGTGTGAGAAATTTTCATACGTAATCGCAATCATTAATTTAATAATAATTGACCAGGATAAAAAAAATGAATAGAACTAGATCAAGTTAATACATATATTTGTAAAGTTGTCAAGATTTGAACATGGTACATTTTGTGAAAAACGCAACGCGTGTTGGTACATGTTTCGAGTTGGAAGTTTGCTTGTTAACTGACAAAAATGTAGAACTACAAAATTTTCGCTGAGTGGGAAAACAAATTACAAAGTGGGAGAAATTAGAAACGTCTTCGAAAAATGCCCGAAAACGGCCCATAGGGCGTGAACCTTTAAAATACAGTAGGACGTCTCTTAAGTTAAATCCTCTTATGTTAAATCTCAGGGCTGTCAGTTTAAACAAAATTATGGTTGACTTGTCTTTTTTTCTTTTGTTTACAAAAATTTGAAAAATAATAACCTAGTATAAAAAGTTATTCTTATACTTTTTAATTTGCCACTTGTTAAGAGTAATGATTTTCTTAAAACTAATATAAAAGAATAAAAGTATTATATTCCTTAATACTATTTTACTTTATATTTACAGGTTATAAAACTTTATTTTAAAAATCAGAGGAGAAGAAAATCTCCAAGACTGCAAAAATATAAACATAAATATGTCATTAAATATACTGCACTTAACTTCATGCAGAAGAAAACAAAAACAAATTTCAAATAAGATTTTTCACAATAACCATAACAAAATTTGCACTGACATTTAAATTATTCGCCCCTGAATCATATGACATATGACGATTTTGATTGGTTGTTCTCTTAAGTTAAAAATTGTACCACCGTTTAACTTAAGAGACGTCCTACTGTAGCAAGAAGTTTCTCAAAGACAAATTCAATTACGGTAATGAGTTAAGTGCTTCCATAAAATTCGAAGATTTTGTTAAACCGGCCCTAAACGGTTGGCAATAGGTAATAGGGTCTACACGGACGTGAGATATATGAACCATGTCATCTTACCTTTATTGGTTGTGATTTTATCTTTTCAAATTAAGATTGTCGATGTAGTTAGAAATTTACAATGAACAAAATTAAGAATATAAATGTCCTTTAAACTTGAGTGAAGTAATTTTGGTGTGAAGTAAATCGTTGAATATTTATTACAGTTATATACCATTTTCACTAACAAACAGTTTTCGAATTATCATACTGTAAATGAATTTATTTCTTTTCGTAAAATTTTTTTTTAACTATTACATTAGGTTTTTTATTTTGCTTTATAAAAAAAGTTAAAACTATTTCCTATATTTATTTCAATCTTTATATAAACAAATATTTTTGTTGGTAATCCAGTTTTAGTCTCTTTTAGTTTGGTTTATCATTATTAATCTGATTATCTAGACATTTTCTTGAGGAATGAGAATTCTAGTTTTAAAAGCTCATAAGTATGCAATTGTGCTTTTTTAATCCGTTTTAGTTTCATTGCTTTTATTCCGTGGGAGGACGTTATGAATGTCTGGATTTTCCGGGTGAACGGAGAATTCTATTGTCTGCGAAAAAGAAAGTAATAGGAATGGTAAAGTGTAAAGACAATTGTGAAGTCTCAATTACGATTTTGTGGGAAAGCAATCTGGCATTACCTGTTTTTATCTCAGATTATAAAAGAGATGCCACATTTTAGTGAATGAAACCAACCGCGTAATTTACTAAATATTCTCCATTCTCTTTGTATCTCTTTTCCTTGCATTATTATAGAAGCATCTCTTTCCTCTATGTGTCGCATTTCATGTTGAAACTAGTTTCCTGAACGAGGCAGCTTATTACGATGGTGCAAAATTTACCACCACGGGGATCCTCTTTCGTTTGCATTCATTCGGAATCGTTGAAATCCTCCTAACAAGTCTAACTTACATTTGTGAAAGCAAGTGTGTAAATGCCTTTGACGGGTATTTCGTAATAAATAATACTGAAAATGAACCTATTATTCGTGGCATTATATTTCATGTAAAAACGTTTAATAATAGTATTCAATTTTATGAGTAGCATACGTGGTCGAGTCCATACCAAGTGATCACACCAATTTCAGTCATATTGAGTAATATTTACGAAATTGATATTTTGGGTTCCTTTAGGAGTAAAAAAAATAAATTTTAATTATTTTTAAAAAATTCAAAATATTTTCTAAAATATTCAAATTCGAAATTTTATGTACTATTTTTTTTGTGTTATCATAACTTCTGTAATTTTGAAGCAATTGAGATCATTTTTTTTTTAAATTACTCGTATTTAAATACTCTTTCAAGAAAAATTATAATAATTGAGAAATTGTTTATAATTAAATTTTTATTAAAAAAATTAAATTATTTATTTAAACAAAATCTAAAGTATATCATCGTTCTTTTTCAAAAAATTCATAAACATAGCCTATAATGTGCTTAAAAATTTAAGCCAAAGAAAAAGATGGTATGTATTATAGTTTTTGAGAAAAAAATTATTAAGTTATGCTAGCGCGGCGCAGACCGGTGTCACCGCTACTCAACGCGTAGTTCCGTAGTAACCGAAATGTATGTATATTTTTACATAATGTAAATATAGTTAGTGTATTATATTTAAATTATAAGCTTCAGAAAGTCACACTGATCTTTTCATAGTACATGGACATCAAACTTTAGAATTAAAAAAATCGGAGAAAATAATTAAAGTAAAAAAAAGTAATTAAAAAATTGGTAATTTATAGAAAAATAATAAAAATAACTAAAAATTGGGAAAATTATTAAAATTTAAGAATAATAATTGGAAATTTGTTAAATCAATTGAAAAATAATTAATATAATTAAAAACTGGTAAAAATAAGTGAAAATAAGTGAATAATTAAAATAATTTAAAACTGAAGAAAGAAAAATAATGGACTGGTAAAATTATCAAAATTCGCGATGTTCAGGGGTGTTAATTTTTTTTCTTATGCAATTTTAGACCTAAAATTATGGGGTAATGTCAAAAATAGAGAAACAAATAATTTGCGGAGTTTGAGAAATTTATTCTAAGAAAAACTTAAATTTTAAAAATTAAACCTCTTTCACAATTTTCATTTTTTCCATCGACAATTTTTTTGTGGGATTTTTAAATGATTTTCTACAATCCATCGTATGGATTTTGAAAAATAAAATTTCGAAAATGACCAAAAAAATATTGTTTTTTAATTTTTATGTAATACCATAATTCTACATCTTAATTGATGTAAGAAAAAAAATGACACCTCTGAGCATCAAAAATTTTGTTGAGTTAAAATTTCACCTATCTCTCCCCTTAAAGAATGATAAAAATAGTTTGAAAATAGTTGAAAGAAATGAAAACTATAATAAATTTAAAAGATGAGAAAATTTTATAAGGAGAAAAATGATTAAAAATTTGAAACATAAAGTATGAAACATAAAATTTGTCAGTACTGCGAAGTACTGACAAACTTCGCAGGTGTTGACAGATTGAATTATTGAATGAAATTTGAAGATTATTATAAATAACTATTTTTAATCAATGTTTGTAAAAAAAATTTCAAATCAATCTTATAAGTTCACATAATAGAAAAAATTATATGAATTTGTGTTGATATCTATAATTAAATTCAATATTTAATATTTTAAAGATTTCGAATTTGCCGCTAACATTTGTAGTTCTTAACTTGCCGCTAGGTGCGTGTATTTCTCGAAAGAGAGATCGTTGAGTATTTTCTATATAAGCAAGCAAGCTTTAATTAAAAATTCACTTATATACAGGTTTGTATCCTTTGATTTTTTATCGTTTTGCGTTTGTAGTTGAAGTGATTGAATTTGGGTCATTATTAGTACTAGTCTCACTTTTTTCTAATTTTTTTACCATTAAAGGTACACAAAAATTTCATTCCTTCGTACCCCTTGAGAATAAAATTGAAACAAAAATTTTTTCAAATTCTGTGCACAGCACAATTTGTAAAATAAAAAAATAAACATGACGATTAACTGTATTTATATTATGTAATAATATACATACATTTCGGTTACTACGGAACTACGCGTTGAGTAGCGGTGACACCGGTCTGCGCCGCGCTAGCATAACTTAATAATTTTTTTCTCACAAAACTATAATACATACCATCTTTTTCTTTGGCTTAAATTTTTAAGCACATTATAGGCTATGTTTATGAATTTTTTGAAAAAGATCGATGATATACTTTAGATTTTGTTTAAATAAATAATTTAATTTTTTTAATAAAAATTTAATTATAAACAATTTCTTAATTATTATAATTTTTCTTGAAAGAGTATTTAAATACGAGTAATTTAAAAAAAAATGATCTCAATTGCTTCAAAATTACAGAAGTTATGATAAAACAAAAAAAATAGTACTCAAAATTTTGAATTTGAATATTTTCGAAAATATTTTGAATTTTTTAAAAATAATTAAAATTTATTTTTTTTACTCCTAAAGGAACCCAAAATATCAATTTCGTAAATATTACTCAATATGACTGAAATTGGTGTGATCACTTGGTATGGACTCGACCACGTACAACTTCTATTTGAAAGAAATTTTTTTCCAAGTGTGTATTTAATGTTTCTATTAAATTTACCCAATATTTTCCCAATAAAACTCAGTCGATTATAAAAATCGCAATAAATACATCTTATTTTATTTGGAAGCATATTTTTTTGAAGTGTGTATTACTTTTAACAAAACTCGATTAACTCTCTTGGTGATTCGCTTTTTTATGAGTTCTAAAAAACTCTCAATTCTCTACACAAGATAAAATCTTTTACTTGATTAAAACACAGAAAGTTTTTCGATTTCTGAAATTCTTGTGAAAAGCCACGTAGGAA
Organism: Ganaspis brasiliensis; assembly: GCA_037103525.1. Lineage (NCBI taxonomy): Eukaryota > Metazoa > Arthropoda > Insecta > Hymenoptera > Figitidae > Ganaspis > Ganaspis brasiliensis. The sequence continues at coordinate 1,895,279 of JAZKLR010000055.1, read as the reverse complement.
ATAAAACAACTATCGTTATCCAGTATCCGAGTCGTCAGTCATTGTTTCCTTTACCTTTGAAGGAAGGAAACACTACACTTGGAGAGTCGCGTCGTAAGAGTTTGTTCTCTGAATTGACTGTGTCTTCGTTTCTTTGCGTTCACCAAATCAGAAGTGAGGATAGCAACCAAGAGTAGACCAAACTGGCAGTACGAAAAAGTGCAATAGTAAATATCTATATACATGAAAAACGGAAAGAGAGAAGGAGAAGAAGAGTGAGAGTAGAGAGAACAAGATAGGGGTGAATAGGTCTTGAGGACAGGTTGAATGGGACGAATAAGAATAATTCTTTTTGTTCATTCCATTGCCATCCGAATTCCCCAAGGTATCAGATCTCTGTTTCGTTTTCTCGACAACAAAAAAGGTACTCACGAGTCACGTCGGGAATAGGATGCACTGACCTGACACAATAAAAAATAAGCCTTGTTCTTTTATTCATTTTCTAAGATAATCAACTCTGTTTATAAATAAAATCTGATTTTGTTTTTTATATTTCTCGATATCTTGGTCTGAATTCCATCATTTTAAATTTGTTTTACAGAACTAAATCTACTTTTCTTTATCTGTAAACAATATTTGCCTTTTTCTACCAATGTAAGAGTTTTAATCCAAATATCTGTAAATCAAATAAAAATTTCGATATAAATTTATTATATATTGTGACGTGAAATTTGTTTAAATAATTTCACATCTCACAATTTAATTTATTTTAAAATATTTAATTTCAATTGCTGATTTTAAAATTTTAATTACAAACTTTATTTTCTTATTTAAAGAAAACATTATTTTTGATTTAATTCAATTAATTTCCAATTAACTTTTGACATTGTAAAATCTAATGTCTAATTTTCTTATTTCTATTCTTATTCTATTCTTATTCTATTCTTATTTCTATTATTTAAATTTCAATTGTTAAAATAAACTTTAAACTAAAAAGGTTTAATTACAATCGAAAATTTCGAGAATTCCATCTGATTAAATTTATTATTTTTACCTTTGGTATTTACTAATCTGATCTCGAGAACTTTACGACATTCCAAGACTTGGTTCAAAATTATAAAATAATAATATTTTAGAATTAATTTGATTTATTTTTCCCATTTTATGTAAACTTCGCTTCGAGTCAACTTATCCTGTTCAAGAAGTATTGAATTTAAAGAGAAAATATTAACGAATCCTGATGATTAATTAATTTTGTTCCTGTCAAAGTAGAAAGAATTTCTATTTCAAATTAAGAAGAATTTTAAAGGATCCCACGACATGTTTAATAAATATTATTATCCTGGCGGATTTGAATTTCCCACCTTTTTCTTTATCTAAAAGTTCGAATCTATCCAATTAATTGATTTAGATTTCGTCACTGGAATTTCTTCGAGTAGTATCTGAGGAATTTGATTAGTTTTGAATCAAGTTCTTTGGAGTTCACGGATTTCAGTTGCTGACTAATCAAGAATCATTTTATTGGAAAAGTTATGTGAAGATTTACAATCTGTTTGACCGACTTAATTCATTGTTTCTGATTTTGTATTATTTCAGAAGAATTCCTTGTTTAATATTTGATGAAAATTCTTTTTAGAGGATTTGAACTTTGCCAACTTCAATTCCAGCCAATAGGAATTAAGCATTTAAAAATTATTTGTTTTGATTCGACTCTCAATTGTAAATTTAGTTCGTAATCTAAATATAGAGATTTTTTTTTAAAATAAAAAAAAATGAGTTTCGTTACACGTATGTCCCTATGGTTACGTTGGTAACCATGGAGAAATAATAACGAACGTCGCCATCTTATCTTTGGTGAGTCCTCAAGGAAAGCCGTGGAATCTAAAAATTTTCTTAAAAAAAAAAAAAAAAAATCAATCAACCCAAAGTACGAATTTATTGATAATTTTGAGAAACCTAATCTTATTATGGAAATTCAGGACGTGGAAATTTGTCATTGATACAAAATTTTATTGATAATTTTTGGAACTAAACTTTGGTAAGATTTCATTATTTATTTTAGGAGAAAATTTAATTTCATTAATTTGATTCATTAAGATTGGATTAATTAATCAAATTTAATTTAAGAATTTTGTTTAAAATCTAGATTTCTTATTAATTTTCTTACAAGTTTGAAACTCATTTCTTTTTTCCTTATAATCCTGCATTTTATGCAATTTAAAATGATTAAAATAAATTATTTGATTCATTTTCTAGAATTTTCTTTAAGAAATTTTTGTAATTTATTAATTTAATTATTTAGTTTCCCTTTATAACATTCAAATTTATTTGTGTATTTAAGTGATTTAATTTTTTTATCTACTCTAAGTCTTGTGAATTAACAAAGAAAAGATCCTTTATTTATTTAAATATAAATCTAGTCTTAATTTCCATATTTTGAAATTGCATTCAAATACCTAACCTAAAACTTTAATTCATTAATTTCGATGTAGTTTTCTATTTAATTGATAATTATTGTTGATTTGGATTCTTGAATTTATTTAGGATTTATTGAATTACTTAACCACAAAATATATTAAATTAATTTTCTTTTTTGTAAAAATATTGTAAGAATATTGCAAAAATATTGTAAACATATTTTTGATTTGGACTCTTGAATTTATTTAGGATTTATTGAATTACCTAACCCCAAAATATATTTAAATTAACTTTATTTTTGTAAAAATTCATTAATTTAAAAATATTTGAATATATGTTATTGTTTGAAAGGTGAGTGTTTTCCTCATTCAATTTTTTTTATTATTCAATATCTTGAAAATTTAAATTAAATTTAAATTTAAATTCTTTCTATAAATTTTATTTAAAGATTTAAATTGGATCAATTAATTTCTTGTTTATCTTCGAGTTTTTCCTTTTTGAGAGTTTATAATTCGAATAGAGCTTCGGATTGTTTTCGGTTATTGATAAGATTCATTGTCTAGTCTTATATAATTAAGTTTCTGATGATTCTCAGTTATCAATTATTATTGTCGAATAATTTAGTTTCTTTTAATTGATCCAAAGTAAATCTGGCGCCCACCAAAATTTAGAATCTTCTATTTTATAACCTGCGATCAGTCGCCAAAATTTGGAAGAATCTTTAAATTTGTGGAAAAGAAAACTGAAGATTTTAAATTATTGTTCCCGTGAAAAATTCAATTTGCAGCCAATTTAATATTATTTATATAAATTTACAGATTCCCGTTAAATTTTGAATTAATAATAAAAATTTTGAATTTACCAGAATTTATTTGATGTCAAGACCTAATTTTGAATTTTACGTTCCTGGCTGATTTGGAATTCCCGCTTGATTTTTTAACCTAAAATTTGAATTTATTGATTTGGATTTATCTCATTAATTTAAATTTGGATTTATAAATCTATATTATTGATTTGGTTTTTTTCTATTCGATTTCTTCGTTTGATTTTCTGGTTGTACCCAAGGAGCTTAATTAATTTTGAAATATCGTTGATTTAATTATTTAATTAAATTTTTAGTTGCTGCGGATTTACCAGGGCCCATAATTCGACGAGCGATGTAGTTGGAACTATATTCATTTTGAATTTGAGAATGGTTGGTGACTTTATGGATTCAAGTTCTTCAAGATTCATATCAGAGATTTACCAGTTGCCATACTATTCGGGAGTCTTATTATTGGAGGAGTTATACTTTGATCTACCATCTCAAGGATCGAATTATTTCATTGTTGTTGTTTCGAATTAATTCAGAAGATTTCAATATTTATTTTATGAAGAATTCCATTTGGAAGATTTGAATTTCGAACGTAATTATGTCAGCTTATGGGAAATAAGCATTTAGATTATATTTCATTTTTATTGTAAGTCTAGATTGTATTTTGTCTAAATTTAGTAATCTCAGTTTTTAACTTCGGTAACCGTGAAAAATAACAGACGTCGCCATCTTATTCTTTTGCTCCCTGCCAAAGAGATCGGACGTTGTTTTTTGCAAATTAGAGAAATTCATCGATTAAAAATTAAATATCAGATATACTTTCTGGATTTGAAATTTGTTTGAATAAATAAAAAAAATGTTATTGTTGTGAAATAAGTGTCTTATATTGCGATTTATTTTTATTTAATTAAATTAATCTTTCCAAATTGGTAACGAATCACCTCTTCTGTCATTATCCAGATTTGGGGGTAGCTAGTCGAGATAAAATTATTTTGCGGAAGACTTTTAAATTTTGATTTATTTTGATAATTTAATTAAACTGAGTTTGCTAAATTTAAAATTTTGATTTTCTGGATTATTTTTTTTTGTTCTTTAAGCTTCTCTTCTTTCTTTTATTCTTTTTTTTGCTCTTAACATAAATTGAGCTTCTAATTGTTTTTAGTTGTCAATTTGATTAATTTAATGTTGAGATATTTTTGGTTGTCAATCATTTTCTTTCTTCAGATTAAGCTTCTAATCGTTTTTAGTTGTCAATTTAATTTATCCTTATCTTGATTCAGCTTCCAATTTGTTTTGGTCCGTCAATGAAATTCTTTCTTCCATTTAAGCTTCTAATTATTTTTAGTTGTCAATTTGGTCTTCTAGCTTCTTCCCTTTTGTCTTTTATTTTTGTTTCTAGATTGACCCGAGAATAAATTAAATTTATATTTAATTTTTATGGTTTATTTTTTTTTTTTTAAGGTTACAATATATAAAGACATTATGATCTCTAAATAATAATTATGGACAGTATTTTGTGTGTAAGAAAAGTGAAATATTATAAAGCCGACAGTAGAAAATATTTCTCGAAAATCCAAAGATTGTGCTTCCTTATTCATGGCGTGTTTTATAAAATGCGTTATTGCTGAAAATATTGAAGAAATATCCGTTGAAAATGTGCAAGATTCCTGGGATGCCCACAGGTATTGCATAGTTATGACGAGATTGTGTGAGTGGCCGATATGCCCTCATAACGAGATGTTATTGAAAACATAGAAGGAAGATGGGTCGAGCGATAGTCAAAGTGAACAATTGGTGGAGGATAGAAGCCAAGGTAATATAAGCAACAGCACCAGCATAACTGACAGTCATACCGTCTGACTAAACACATATTCTGATAAGGGCATTTCACGAGAAAAGCTGCGATTAACGTAGCTGCTGTGCGTACCTTCTGATATTAATTTGTTTTCCGCTTTCATCCTCGAATTTCACACTGTCAGAAAGTATAATAGACGCACTACAAAAACACATTAATATAGAGTATACATTAATCTCTATTACATCTTAATTATAAATTAGTCAATTTAGTATAACAGGCTCGAATATTCGAAAATAAATTAATCACAGGAGCAATTACTTTGTTTTCTATTTAATCTACAATACTGTCGGAATTTGTCAGTCTACTCATTTTTTAAGGTTTGAAAAATGTCATTATAATATCAAGATATAAAATATACTTATGTGGATAAACGAAAAGTGTTTTCTAAACTATTTACTATATAAATATTGATTTGAACTTTTGAAATAATGGGTGAGAAAACTAAAGTTTGATGGTCAAATTTCTCATTCAAGGGGTTCAGTTATAAATTAAAGTTCGATGAGTAGCAGATTTAGGAAACAATCTTCTTTCTTGGAGAGATCGAGTTTCAGGATCATGACTTAGGTTTCAACAGCATTTATATACATAATGGAGTATCAAGTCCTTATTTGAGGGAAATTTCAGTACAAAGTTGAAGTTCGAGAGTTGTCTGCATTAGTTATAATTGCTTCAAGCAAGTTGGAATATTGTAAATTGTTTCAGAGAACAATATGGCAACATTCTTCATATCAAATTACAGATATAAGGCAAAAATTATTTGAAATTTAATTATCCTATGTAAGAAACGAGTACTGAAGGTAAGCGCTAAAAGTTAACGGAAAAGGAAACTTATATTGGTTTCGTGAGTAAGAGAAAGAAGGCAAAGCGTTAAAAGTTAAGGGGAAAGGAAACTCTCACCTCATTAAAAACTCTTTAAATTTAAATTTTAATTTCTCTCTCTCTCTCTCTCTCTCTGAAATTTTATCTCATTATACAAATATTTTTCAAATTTAATTTTTTTCTAAATACAAACAATAAACTACTTGCTAAGCCCATCATTGTTCAAGCGAACCCTTGTATAATGAGGGTCAATGATTTTAGGAAAAGAGACAATATTTTCGAGCTATAACGAAACGAGAGATAAATACATTCAGTGCGTTGTATTGAAAGTTATTAAAAAGTTATTAATAAATAGAACGGAAATATGTATAACGTGAAAATGAATAGTGCCTATTATTGTGTATTGTTTATTAAGTGTTTAACAGAAATGAGTTTAAATGTGAAAGAGTACAGTGTCTATTAATGTGTTTTGTTTATTAAAAGTTTGTATTGAATAGTTTTAAATACGTGTTTATATTGTTACATACGAATAAGTGAACGAAAACTGTTTTGTAAATAAGTTGAAATAAAGAGATAATTTGATCACATAGGATACAGAGGTGAATTAATTTAAAGTATTATTAACACATATATGTATAGATCGTGAGGCGTAGAGAATTTTTACAGGAATTTTGAACAACTATATAGTCTTCTCATGTTATTGTTTAAAATATATACAAGACCTGATTTATCAAATTTGCAGATAATAATTTAATTTAGATGTCATTAAATATTACTTAATATAATCTATGAGATGCCACGCTTTAGTTGGGGCAAAAAAAGGTGGAGCTTTATTCTTTTAAGGGAATAATGTGATTGGTCCTTCTTATGTGTTTTCTAATTCTATTCTCTTATTTGGCAATATCCACCAATAAGAACAAAAGTTGATTTCAAAAATTCCTTATTGTTGCCAAAACGTGGCTAAGTGTTTAATTCTATGGCTTCTTTACATTAAAAAAAAGAATTTTAATAGAATACCTTTTTCTTAAATTAAATTTAATTAAACAAACTCACTGTAACCATCAAGTTTGCAGTTTTAGGATTTTAGTGTCCTACATAACCTATTTCTTTGTTTTGACGATCCTATCTGGTTATTACTTATTATAATCTATGAGATGCCACGCTTTAGTTGGGGCAAAAAAAGGTGGAGTTTTATTCTTTTAAGGGAATATTGTGATTGGTCCTTCTTATGTGTCTTCTAATTCTATTCTCTTATTTGGCAATATCCACCAATAAGAACAAAAGTTAATTTCAAAAATTCCTTATTGTTGCCGAAACGTGGCTAAATACATACTTTTTTTTTTATGTCCTAAGTGCGTCTTCTTCTAACCCATACATTCTTGAATGTTTATATTTAATATACCTTCTTGAAACTTAACACCTTTATTTTTTCTGGTCTCTGATTACGAAACTAACCTTATTTCTACAAATTTTAATATGGTGTATCCAAGATGGTGTTTATAGGATATATGAGATTAATGAAATGATTTGAATGTTGGTTCTAGTGGAATTTTTTTGATCACTGATTAAGAATCTTCTTTTCTATTTTGATTTAGTTAAAATCGTCGGCTGGGAGAAAAACTATGCATTTTCAAAAAGAGAAATGAAAAACGTACTTCTTTAATAATTTAATTATAAACGTGCCATTTCAGAAAAACAAAACCAAAATTCAAAAATCGGTGTTTTCAAAGCTCGCTGATTTCAAATATTACGTAATTTTTAAAAAATATCCATTTGAAATAATAAAACAAGATAATGTTAATTATCTTGTGATTTTTTTATCAATTATAAAATTTACATAAATCAATCTATTCGTTTTCAGATAAAGAATATGTCCCTATGAATCGATTTCGAGTATTTTTCAAAAATCTATAATATTGATCTCAAAACTTTCTCTATCAGAAAGCAAAATTAATAAATTTATTTAAAAATTGCTTCTAAGGGTCTTCATGATTGCAGATTATGAATCTGAAATCATGAAAATAAAATCAAAATGACAGATCCTAGATCGCAGCCATAAAAAATAAAATACTGATCAATTATATTCCAATAAAATAAGCTTATTTTTTAGAAGGTGCATCATACAATTATGCTCATTTAAAGCAAGATGTTGAGAAGGTTCTAAGTAAATAAAATATTAAAGTTACATTATCCAATTCTTTTTATAATTGACAAATAAGAGATTTTCATATTTATTTTTCAACATTTCTTTCAATAAACTTTTTATAATCATGTATAAAAAAAGAAAAGTTCACGCGCGCCTGGGCGCGCGCTAATTTTGCTAGTAAATTAGAAAATAAACTGCTAGAAACATCAACAAGTTATATTAAGGTATTTTTTCCAATAAAATAACATTAGGTTTACTCTTCGTATAAAAGAACATTATTTTTTACAGGAATGTTGACAAATTATATAGTCCTCTAAATGGTATTAGGTATATCAGAATTTTTATAATTAATCTTCATATTCTTCATTTTAAGGTCACATCAATTTAAATTTATTCCAATGTCTTCTTATCATTAATTATCTTTTTTATTATATTATGTATTTCTTTCATTTCACATAATTATATATAAATGAAACATTATTTTAAGAAATAATCCAATTTATCGTGCGCGCTTTTTTTCTAGTGATATTAAAAATAATAATACTATATAATTTTTAAATATAGTTGTATCATATAATTAATGGCAAGGTGTCTACAAAATCTGGAAAACTTGAATTCTCAGTCAAATTAAAAAAATATCTTTAAATGTGAATCAGCAGAAATTTGTCAATTTATTGTAGAAATCTACAAATTCAGATTTACTTTAGAATTTCATATTAACTTTAAAATATTTAAAATTTGATTCGCTTTAAGTTCGATTGTCTTTTCGTAGATTTTTTCCGATTATTTTACATTTTTCCCCTATTTTTTTTTGCAAATTTATTTATTCTGTTAAAAAATATATATCATAACATTTAATTATATTTTGCCAATCTTCCAATTTTCAGTTTCTCCAATTTTACAATAATCTTAAACTACCTGCAATCACATTATACGTATCTTTGTTATCTCTCTCTCTGTCAGCGTTAAAGTCGTAAACACAGCAGTATGTCTATATAGCTATTGCCTAAAGCTGACTGATTTGTTATGTAGGATGAAATTACTTAATTCTTATCAGAAATCAACAAAAAGATCCTAAAGTTGTGCAAATTTGTGTAAAGTTGTGTCACTCAAACTTCTGTTTAGATTTTCGTTAGTTTAAAAGTGTTCAGAAAAATAACTAATAACGATCAAGAAATAAAAAAAACGTAGTCTCCAAAGTCATTTTAATAAAATTTGACAGTCAAAACATAAAAAGGCCATTTCAGGACATAAAATTTATATTCAGGGTTGCTACGATCCTGGAAAATCTGGGAAACTTCGAATTGTCATGGAATTTTTTTGTAGTCAGGGAAAACCTGGAAAAGTCAAGGAATTTTATTAAATATTATTTTAAAAAATTAATTTAATTAATTTCTCTTTTTATGATTTCAATGAGTGAATTAACATTTGAGCTAATTGTAAGTTGAAAATTGCTTAATTGTCAGTGACTTTTATTTGATTGATCTATAGAAAATAACTGAAATTTTCAATGTTGTTACTGAAATTCAGTTTTTAATTGACAATTTATTATTATCCTTCAAAATTTTAATTATTCTTCAATTTTTAAACTTATTTTGTTTTAATGTCGATTACTCTTCACATTTCAGAATTGTTTTTTTTAATGTCAATTATTTTCCTTAAAATTTAATTATTTTCCTCGCTTTGTAATTTTCCCTCAAATTATCAATCATTATCTTAAAACTTCAATTTAATTCTTTAATTTTCAATTTGTTTCTTCAATTTTGAATTATTTTCTTCAATTTTCAATTATATTTATCGATTTTCGATTAATTCTTCAATATTCAATAATTATAATTCTACAATTCTACAACTATTTTCTTCAATTCTCAATTTTTTTTCAAAATTTAATTCCATTCTTCAGTTTTTCAATTATTTTCTTCTATATTTAATAAGTCTCAGATTTTTTTGAATTACTTTGTCCAATTTTTAATTATATTCTTTAAATTTCAATTCCATTCTTCAATTTGCAATTATTTTCTTCAATTTTGAAATGTCTTCTTTAATTTGAATTACTTTTTTTTCGATTTTCAATCTAGTTGTTCAATTTGCCTTTCAATTGCCTTTCAATTGTCAATTATTTTCCTCATTTTCCAGATATTTTTTTTAATATGGAAATATTATTCTCGTTATTTTTCAATTATTTCTTTTGCCGATTAATTATTTTCTTCACTTTCCCTTTATTTACAACAATTTTGTTCAATTTTCTTTTCTTCTCTTAAAATTTTATAATTATACTTTAACTTTTTTAATTACTTTGTTCTGTTGTCGATTATTCTCGACAATTTACGAATTTTTTTTTTAATTGTTAATTACTTTCCTCAGTTCTTAATTATTTTCTTTAATATTCAATTATTTCCGTCCTTTTGTAATTTTTGTAATTATTAATTATTTTCTTAAAATTACCATTTAATACTTTCTTTATTTTTAGTTATTTTTACGATTTTTTTTTATTTTCAATAAATTTTTCAATTTCAATTTGAATTCCATTTTTCAATTGTCAAATATTTTCTTGAATATTAAAAAATTATCGCCTTTTTTCAATTATTTTTTTCGATTATCGATAAGTTTCTATTTTCTTTTATTCTCCTTTTTTTAAATTTCAATTCCCTTTTCAGTTTTCAAATATTTTCTTCCACATTCAAACATTCTTAGCTTTTTAAAACTTTTATTTTAATTTTTCAATTATATTCATTAAATTTTTTTATTATTTGCTTCAATTTTTAATTATTTTCTTCATTTTTCAATAATTTTCTTAAATTTTAATTATTTTTAGCAATTTAGTTGCTTTAGTTTTTTAATCTGTGATTATTTCCAACAATTATTTCTATAGTTTTCTTAATTTTTAAATTTGCAATTATTTTCTTTAAATTTAATATTTCTTCTTTAATTTTTTCAATAACACTTTTTAGTTGGTTATTAATCTAGTCATTCTTTGAATTTAGTTTTCAATTGTCAATTATTTTTGTCATTTTTCAATTATTCTCGTCATTTTTCAATTATTTCCTTTAATTATTAATTATTTTCCTTAATTTTCAATAATTTCCTACAATTTTTTATATTTTCAAGTATTCTCTTAAAATTTTATAATTATTCCTTAATTTTTTTAAATTATTTTGTCGGTTATGTATTAATCTAGCTATTTTCGTCATTTTGTTTTCAATTGTCAATTAATTTCTTCATTTTGTAATTTTTTTTCAATTCTCGATTATTTTGTCAAATTTTAATTTAATTTTTAAATTTCCAATTTATTTCTTCAATTTTTTATTATTTTCTTCTATTTTTATTATTTTCTTCAATTTTCAATTATTTTCTTGAATTTTAATAATTTTTTTTTATTTTCAATTAAATTATTTAATTTGCAATTATTTCCAACAATTATTCCTATAATTTTCTTAATTTCTCAATTTTTTTGTTTATTTAATATTTAATTTTTTAAATTATTTTTTTTAATAGTGTAATTATCTAACCATTTTACGAATTCTGTTTTCAGTTGTCAATTATTTTCGTCATTTTGTAACTTTTTTTAATTATTGATTATTTTTTCAAATTTCAATTTAATTCTTTAATTTTCAATTTATTTCTTCTATTTTTTATTATTTTCTGAAATTTCAATGATTTTTTCGATTTTTAATCCAGTGATTTAATATTAAATTATTTCTAACAGTTATTCCTGTATTTTTAAAAATTTTTAAATTTTTTGTTTAAATTCAATGTTTATTGTTTAATTTTTTCAATTATTTTTTTCAATAGAGTAATTATCATGCCATTTTACAAATTTTATTTTCAATTCTCAATTACTTTTGTCATTTTTCAGATATTTTTTTCAATTTTGTAATTATTCTCGTAATTTTCATTATTTGCACTTGCAGAAATATATAGTTGTAAATTATCTACAAGAATGGAAAGTTCCTCGCGAACCTGGGCACGCGTTAATGTTGTTAGTTTAAAATAAATCTAATAACTAATCGGTTCCAACTATATACAGATTAATTTTGTTAAGTAATAACAATATTAACGTTTTATTATTAATTTAATTCAATTATTTTATATTTTCTTTACTGCAATAAGCTAAACAATTTATTAAAACAATTTTATATTTGGTCATGGAATTTTAAGAAAAATGGTCTGGAAAACCTGGAAAAGTAATAGAATTTTGAAATTTTAAAGCCTAGCAACCCTGTATATTGTCCAGTTAATACTTAAAAGAATTAACTCAAAAAAATAATTTTAAACTTCGAAGAATACCTCCAGTGTAGTAATAATTGAGTATCTTCTAACAAACTCCATAATAATCCAAATTTGTTTGTTACCTTTATCTAACTTAAGCTACCTACTGTCTTTGTCTCTCTACCGTAACGGACAAACAATCTTAAACTGCGTAACAGTTGTTTGCGTAACAGGCTTATAGCTGCCTGATTTTTTCCTAAAGAAAAAGTATATAAATCAGCTTCTGTTAAGAATTTAACTGTCTCTAAGATTTGTTTTGGCTCTTCTAGTAGTTGGTTTAAAGGATATATTGCATTTTGAACTTGCCTCTAATGTTTTCGTATACTTTAAACAATAAATTAGTAGATGTGTTACACTTGTTGTTACTTCGCATATTTCACATATCAGTGCTTCTTCTTTTTTATTTACATATATTTGATCACTTTTAGCAGCTTTATTCCAATTTTCTTATTCCAATTTTTATATATCGCACTGAGAAAAATGAGTTAGCTACTATATGGATAGCTAATTTTTAGCTGTGGTAGCTAATATTTAGCTGTTTCAGCAAATAAAATTAGCTGTGAAAGCTAATTAATAGTTGTGTTAGCTAAAAAATTAGCTATCCATATAATAGCAATTAAAGTTAGCTAAGGTAGCTAAGTCTTAGCTTTGGCTGCTAATTTTTTTTCACCGTGCATGAAAAACATTTTACAATGTCTTGAAAAAAAACTAGATATATCATAGAATTTTTTTCTAGTTTGTGGACACGATTTCCAACTAAATAGTCATTGTTTTCAAACTTACTTTCTAATATTTATTACTGTTGTTAGCCGAAACAATTTGTAAAGTTTACGCTGAGGGGGACATATCGAAAGTAAACTTTGAAATATTGGTATCAAGAAGAGAGGTATTTCTGTTGAAGACACGAGATGTCGGAGTACAACGACAGGTGCAGGATGATATGATGTCAGCCAGTTATCTGAGAGAAATACAACCTCATCATTTCGGTGTGAAGTTGCTCTGCGTTTTCCATTCTCGCCTCTGGCGTGTTAACTTTGCTCCTCTCCCTTTTACAGCCTCTTGTCAGAGTTCATATATTTATTCAACCCTTAACTTCACACACTCGTTTCAACTCGATATCGTGAAACGAAAAGAAAATACTGTCCAGCAAACGGTATCGGAATGGTTTCAATCCTTGATTTGTCAAAAAATAAAAATCCCAATTTCTCGTTTTAATGGCTCTCTTTCTATGTTGGTTTTCTATCATTTTCACGTATTTGCTAAAATTAGGTTGAGGCATTTATTAACTTAATTAATGGTTTAAAATTGGGTTATAGGTTTGATTCAATTTTAAACCTAATCTATAGCATATTCTTTTTAGGAAAATTAGATTGAGAATTGACTATTAGTTGAGGATGGTTAAAAATTCCTTCTCTTTAGAATCGTTAGGTAGAAAAATTTTTCCGAGGGAATGGTGGTGATAATGATAATTTTAGTGTTTACTGGTTCATTGTTAGGAGGATCGAATTTTCAAATAGGGCCAAGCACTGCTTGAAGGCACGTTCTTCCAAAAGGAATAGCTTTAAGTACGAACGTTACTGTGGCTATAACTATAAACCTGGATGCAAGAGAGCAACGTAGACGAAACTTTAGAGGAGCTTCGGTACTTCAAAGCTTTAGCAAGCTTCCATCGTTTTCATACCCATATTTTGAAATGATGCCCTCCAAGAATGTGTATCAGAGTCGACTACACGAAAAATAAAACAAGAGGTACATTTTAAAATTAAATGTTATAACTATACCTAACCAGTTGTTAGAGTAGCGTCAAGATTAAGGGGATCATAAAAATTTCGTACAGAACTTTATTGTTGTAGTAGTTTGTTGTCTAGGACTGCTTGTAACAATAAATGTAGTAATAAAATAAATAGAACACAATTTCAAGAGTAAATACAAATTATCATGGATAAATATAATAATAATATGGAAAATAAATTTAGTAATATATAACAATAAAAATTTAATGGTGTTTGTTGTTTTATCAATTGTTTTGTTTATTAGTTATAAACTTTGTTGTTATTTTATAGAAATAATATATTATTATAGGAATATAGGAATATTTTATAGGATGTTACAAATTTCACCGTTAGAAATGGTATTTTTGTCAAGCCATAAGCTTTAGCCAAAATTTTACCAGTACATGTCAGTTAAATATTAACAAAAAGATGTAGTTGATCTTGGGAAGGCCAATAAATAAAAAATATACAATTTTTATCTTTTTGACCCAGCATTGCCAACCTCATCAGGGTAAAATATTTATTAAAACACTTCATTAACATTTATTTAACACAAAACAGAACAAAATATTATTATAAAATAAGTTTTTCTTGTAAATAAATTAAAGTCAGAGTTCACATTTACCTAATTTTTTTAAAACCATGTAGTAACTTTTAAATATGTCAAAATTGATAAAATATTAAGAAAAAACTATTGTCAATTCTGTTTTTATATAAAATCTCATATAAAATAAAATAAAAATAATCTCTAAATAAACACAAATATTTTAATCTCAATCGAAAGGGTCGTTCTGCTAGTTATTAAAATCGGCAAATTAAATCGGCAAATCGGAAAAATTAAAGGTTGAATATATTGACAAAGAATCCACTACTTGACTTTTTAAACAAAAATTTATTTCTATTAGAATAAACAATTAAAGAATGATAATTCAGCGTTTATAGGAAAATCGAATACTTACCTGTGGGTCGTTCTGCTAGTTGATAAAATAAAAATATTGAATCTGCCAATCAGAAAAATTAAAAGTAGAATATATTGCCAAGCCGGGGCAGTGACTTGCAAATTTTTGCCATCAGCACACTTAACATTGACCGGGGTGGAGGAGGGGAGGAGAAAAGAAATAAAACAATATTTAATTAAAGAGTTTCTTAATTAGCGTAATTATCGTACTCAAAAGTTGACAATTTATTTGATTTCGAGTAAATTTTCGGAATTAATATACCAATAATCAAAATAATATAAAATTTGTGAAAATCATTGCAAATAAAAAAATTTTAAAAATGATGAACTTGATTGAAATTTGATGAAAATAATTGGAAAATGATAAATACATTAAAAAGTAGATACAATAACTTAGATTTGAGATAATAAATGAAAATTAAGGATATTAATTAAATAATAATTAATATATCTAATTAAAAGATGGACAAAATAATTGTAAAAAGATAAAAGAAAATTAAAATTAAAAAAAATAATTGAAAAATAAAAAATATATAAAAAAATATATAACTAATTAACTACCTGTATTTAGTGTTTAAATATTGTTATATTATATTACCTATTTGTAATGGGCTTTCGCCCGTAAATATGTTCTAAATAAATAAATAAATAAATAAAATAAATAATTGAAAATTTACTCTCTAAAACTGAATCAGTGAAATTTTCACTGATTTGAAATCAGTGAACAACTTCTCTTTGCTGAATCAGTGAAAATGACTGATCTTCAGTGAATTTCACTGATTCAGCAACGAGAAGTTGTTCACTGATTTCAAATCAGTGAAAATTTCACTGATTCAGTTTTAGAGAGTAGGAATTTAATTGAAGAATAATGTTTGAGATTAATTAAAAATTGAAGAAATTTATTACCAATCAATAGAAAAAATAACTGGAATTTGAGATAAATAATAAAAAAAATTAGAGAATTTATTAAAAAATAATTGAAAATGACAAAAAATATTTAAAAATTAAAGAACTTAATAAAAATTTGTAAAAACAAAATTGTAAAAATCACAGAATATATTTGAGATGAATAATACTACTTGAAAAAGGATAAAAATAATTGGAAATTAAAGGTAATGATAAGAATTTGAAAAAAAAAATTGAGAAAATTACAGAATTTATTTGAAATAGAAAATAGTGATTAAAAATCAAAGAACATCATTTAAATACTTCAAAAATACAACTAAAATATAAAAACAATAACTATAAAATTAATAAAAATTGATGGAGGATGTAACAAATTTTTTAATATTAAAAATTCTTTGGAAAATGATGAAAATAGTGAACTGATAATCAAATTAATTTTGATGAGTTATGTCCTTCCATTATTTGACTTTACAAATTAACATTAATAATTCGATAGTGAAGAAGTTAATTGTAATTTAAAAACAAATTACAATTTAAAAAAAAATCATATTTTGTAAAACTAATTGAAAAATTACGAAAGAGATTAAAAGTTAATTAATAAATAATAAAACCAATTATTAAAGAAAATAATGGAAGTTTAAGATAAATAATAATTTAACTTTTTGGAATTAATTACGAAATATTCAGAATAATATGAAATTTGTGAAAATCATTGAAAAATAATTAATATATCTAATTACACGGTGCAGAAAATAATTGCAACAGATAAAATAAAATGAAAAATGAAAAAAATAATTTAAAAATTGCATAATAATTGAGGATTAAGGAATTTAATTGGGGAATAGTAAAAATAATACAAAATTAAAGAAATTGATTGCAAAATGATAATAATAGTAATAGAGATTAAAAAAAATTATTAAAAATTACTTAGACTTGAGATAAAAAGAAAAATTAAGGTAATTAATTGAAAAAAAAATTAATATATCTAACTAAAAAGTAGAGAAAATAATTGCAAAAAGATAAAAGACGATAAAAGTTGAAAAAAATAATTGAATAATAAAATAAATAATTGAAAATTAAGAAATTTAATTAAGAAATAGTAAAAAATAATTAAAAATTAAAAAATTTGATTTCAAAATGATAACAATAATAATTGAAAATTGAAGAAAATTATTGAGTTTTGAGAAAAATATTTTAAAATCTAGAAAATTAATTGAAGAATAATTGGAACAGAGGAAAAGTAGGTAATTGGAAATTAAATTTAATAAAAAAATAATTGATAGAAATAAATGTTATTTGAAAAATAATAATAAAAATTTGTAAAAAATAATTCACAGAATTACGTAATATATTTAAGATAACAAGACTACAATTACAGTTGTATATTACAATTCTCCGAACTTCAATGAATTTGAAATTTCATTGATTAAAAATTTAATTAATCCACGCTTTGAGAATGATCAATTTAAAATTATTTAAAAAGATCTTCAATTTTTAACAATTCTTTTCTAATAAATATTAATTATTTGCTACAATTTTCATCTATTTTTATGATTTTTCTAAATTTTTGTTCAATTTCTAATTATTTGCATTATTTTTTAATTTTTCCCCTTAATTTAAAATTCAATTTCTGCAAGTTTCAATTATTTTCTTTAATTTTTGCAAATAAAACTTTTTCATTTTTAATTATTACCTTGAATATCAAATTAGTTTTATTATTTATTAATTTATTTTCAATATCTTTCGTCATGTTTAAATTATTTTTGCAAAATATGATTTTTGTTTTTTAAATTTTATTTTTTTTCTTTGAATTTTAAATTCATTTATCCACATTTTTATCAAGAAAATAAAAAAAAATAGTAAAATTTCAAAATTGAACAAGTCAATTGCAAAATGATAATAATAATAATACAGAATTAAAAAAAAATATTAAAAATAACTTAGATTTAATATAAAAATAAAAATTAAGGAAATTAATTGAAAAAAAATTAAAATATCTAATTAAAAAATGGAGAAAATAATTGCAAAAAGATAAAAAAAAAATGAAAATTGAAAAAAATAATTGAAGAATGAGATAAATAACACTAGTTTACAGCCAAAATGTACATTTAATGCCACTATTTTTTTTTATGTACTATGGTTCTCTAAACTTAAAAATTACATTAAGAAATTTTTCTATGAATAGGTTTCCGAAATATGAATTTTTTAAATTTTTTTACGTTTTTTTCGGAGGTGACTTCACGTTTTAGGCCGTATCTCGAGTTACAGAAGTCCGATTAAGTTTTTATAAGTGTCAAATTAAAGGTAATCAAATTTCAAACAATCGCTTTAAACATTATTTTTCAATCGGTTAAATATTTTATGTGATATAGTCCAAAAAAAATAGAAAATTTGAGTTTTTGGCCCAAAATCTGAAAAACAAATTCATTCTACCGACATGCAAAAATAGAAAACGTCAAATTATGTCTAGTTTTAAATTTTTTACATATATGGCTCACTTTTAGGAAGAAAAAAATGTATGGATGAAAAACATCTATGAGTAATTATTGAAGTTATAAGCCAGGGTACTGAAATTCTTGTTTTACGCCATTTCGGTATTTTACCTCCTTTTATAGTCATTATGTTGATTAATTTAATGAATTCAATATTTAATTAGAAAATGGACTTTTTTCACAGATTTTAAATAATTTTCAGTGCTTTACTAATTCAAATTTGACTGAAAAATTTTTTGGAGTTTTTGACAAAAATTTCTGAAGAGGCATAAATTGATTAAAATCTGCTTTTTTGACAAGTTGAATCAGATGCGCAGAGGTTCAACTTTTTGTTGAATTTGGTTCGTTAATAGATGAAAAAGTTTGAAATTAGATATAGAAATATGAAAAAAAAATGATATTTGACTGAAAAATGTTTTGGAGTTTTTGACAAAAATTTCTGAAGAGGCATAAGATAATTAAAATTTGCTTTTTTGACAAGTTGAATCAGATGCGCAGAGGTTCAATTATTGTTAAATTTTGATCGTTAATAGATGAAAAAGTTTGAAATTAGATATAGAAATATAAAAAATAAATGATATTTGACTGAAAATTTTTTTGGAGTTTTTGACAAAAATTTCTGGAGAGGCATAAATTGATTAAAATCTGCTTCTTTGACAAGTTGAATTAGATGCGCAGAGGTTTAATTCTTTTTTAATTTTGTTCGTTACTAGATGGAGAAGTTTGAAATTAAATATAGAAATATAAAAAATAAATGATATTTGACTGAGAAATTTTTTGGAGTTTTTGACAAAAATTTCTGGAGAGGCATAAACTGATTAAAATTTGCTTCTTTGACAAGTTACATTAGATGCGCAGTGGTTCAATTTTTTTTGTATTTTGTTCGGTAACAGATAAAAAAAGTTAATAATTAGATATAGAAATATAGAAATTAAAAGATATTTGTCTGGAAATTTTTTTGGAGTTTTTATCAAAAATTGAACCACTGCGCATCTGATTCAACTTGTCAAAAAAGCAAATTTTAATTATCTTATGCCTCTTCAGAAATTTTTTCAAAAACTCCAAAACATTTTTCAGTCAAATATCATTTTTTTTTCATATTTCTATATCTAATTTCAAACTTTTTCATCTATTAACGAACAAAATTCAACAAAAATTGAACCTCTGCGCATCTGATTCAACTTGTCCAAAAATCAGATTTTAATCAATTTATGCCTCTTCAGAAATTTTTGTCAAAAACTCCAAAAAATTTTTCAGTCAAATTTGAATTAGTAAAGCACTGAAAATTATTTGAAATCTGTGAAAAAAGTCCATTTTCTAATTTGATATTGTATTCATTAAATTAATCAAATAATCACTATAAAAGGAGATAAAATACCGAAATGGCGTAAAACGAGAATTTCAGTACGTACCCTGGCTTATAACTTCAATAATTACTCATAGATTTTTTTCATCCATACATTTTTTTCTTCCTAAAAGTGAGCCATATATGTAAAAAATTTAAAACTGGACATAATTTGACGTTTTCTATTTTTGCATGGCGGTAGAATGAATTTGTTATTCAGATTTTGGGCCAAAAACTCAAATTTTCTATTTTTTTTTTGACTATATCACATAAAATATTTAACCGATTGAAAAATATTGTTAAAAGCGATTGTTTGGAATTTGATTACCTTTAATTTGACACTTAGAAAAACTCAATCGGACTTCTGTAAAGCTTAGTACATAAGAAAAAAATAGTGACATTGAATGTACATAAAATTTTTTTTTTTTTTTGTAAACTAGTGTAATTGAAAGTTTAGGAATTTAATTAAGGAATGGTAAAAGTAAATCAAAATTGAAGAAATTGATTGCAAAATGATAACAATAATAACTGAAATTTGGAGAAAATTATTGAAATTTGAGAATAATATTTTAAAATCTAGGAAATTAATTGAATAATAATGGAAGTAATAAAAAATCCGAAAAAATATTTGCAAAGTAATAAAAATAATTAAAAATTAAAGAAAATAATTTTAGTTTGTTATAAATAATTTAAAAAATTACAATATATATTTGTAATAAAAGAAAATAATTGCAGAATGATAAAATAATTGTAAATTGAAAAAATAACTAGAATCTGTGAAAAAATAATAAAATTAGAAAATTAATTAAAAAATAATTGAAAAGGAGAAAAAGAAGAAAATAATTGAAAATTAAATAAAAAATAATTCATAGAAATAATTGTTATTTGAAGAAAATAATAAAAATTTGTAAAAAGTAATTGAAAGAAATACAGAATATATTTTACATAACAAGACTACAATTACAATTATATATTATAATTCTTCGAGCTTCAATTAATTTGAAATTTCATTGATTAAAAATTCAATTCATCCACGCTTTCAGAACGATAATTTTAAAATTTGTTTAAAAATTACTTGAATTTTTAACAAATATTTTCTATTAGTATTTCAATTATTTGCTACAATTTTCATCTATTTTTATTATTTTTAAATTTTTTTTTTCATTTTCTAATTATTTGCATTATTTTTTATTTTTTCCCCTTAATTTTAAATTCAATTTCTATAAATTTCAATTATTTTCTTAAATTTTTTCAAATAAAACTTTTTCATTTCTAATTGTTTCCTTCAATATTAAATTACGTTTTATTATTTATTAATTTATTTTTTATATCTTTCGTCATTTTTCAATTACTTTTTTAACAAAATATAAGTTTTGTTTTATAAATTTTAATATTTTTCTTCGAATTGTAAATTCATTTATCCATATTCTTATTGGTCGAGTCCATACCGAGTGATCACACCAATTTCAGTCATATTGAGTAATATTTACGAAATTGATATTTTGGGTTCCTTTAGGAGTAAAAAAAATAAATTTTAATTATTTTTAAAAAATTCAAAATATTTTCGAAAATATTCAAATTCAAAATTTTGAGTACTATTTTTTTTGTTTTATCATAACTTCTGTAATTTTGAAGCAATTGAGATCATTTTTTTTTAAATTACTCGTATTTAAATACTCTTTCAAGAAAAATTATAATAATTAAGAAATTGTTTATAATTAAATTTTTATTAAAAAAATTAAATTATTTATTTAAACAAAATCTAAAGTATATCATCGATCTTTTTCAAAAAATTCATAAACATAGCCTATAATGTGCTTAAAAATTTAAGCCAAAGAAAAAGATGGTATGTATTATAGTTTTTAAGAAAAAAATTATTAAGTTATGCTAGCGCGGCGCAGACCGGTGTCACCGCTACTCAACGCGTAGTTCCGTAGTAACCGAAATGTATGTATATTATTACATAATATAAATACAGTTAATCGTCATGTTTATTTTTTTATTTTACAAATTGTGCTGTGCACAGAATTTGAAAAAATTTTTGTTTCAATTTTATTCTCAAGGGGTACAAAGGAATGAAATTTTTGTGTACCTTTAATGGTCATAGCTTGATTAAATCTTTCACTTAACAATTGTTTTTCAGCTTCATATTCTGCGTAATTACAAAATTCTACATTAATTTTCTCTAAACTGGATTTTGCCCACTCGTATAAGTCAAGAGGAGTAACAATTTGATTGTTTAATGGTCGTTGTAAACTTGCTTCTTTCAACTATTTTCAAACTATTTTTATCATTCTTTAAGGGGAGAGATAGGTGTGTAAGCGGTTAAAGGGTACAGATTGCCCTACTCTTCGATGGGCACCCCACTTCTCTCCGATCTACGCGATAAGGGCCCGAGACGCAACGCAATTATTCTGTGACGAACCTTCGGGTTAAACTGTACTGTGATATAAAACTTAATAAATTGTGACTTAACTTATATAGTTATCTTATTGTTTTAATAAGACCATCCTTACAAACTTCAGAAGTGGGATAGTAATCCAACCACCCTAAGTGAACCCTGATAAAAATTTCGAATTTAAATTTTCGTCACAGAATTAAGAAAAGTCGGTCCCCAATATTGTTTCGCTTTTAAGTATACTTAAGAAATTTTTGCGTTCCGTGTTTCAGTAAACTTATGATAAACTTTTTTACATTTTATCGGACGCAGAGTATACGGGACAAGACAATTGTGTTGTAAAGTACATTTTAGGACTTTTATTAGAGTCACATTCTGTCACAGAACTTCCGAAATTTTTGTGATGGTCTGACACGTTTCAAAACCGCTTAAGCAAAGTTCGCATTTTCGCACTTGGAAAACTTTAGAATAAATCCAAACCTTGTGTAACGTAAAGCGAATTGGATTAGAAACTGTGTCATAAAGTGCTTTTGACCTATAGGTTTTAATATACCTTTGGATATTGTTTTAAAATTAATTTAAGGTCTAGACCACGTGTTGAATACGTGTAAGTGATTTTTGCGTTTCTGTGCTTTTAGAGGACTTAAGTTCACCTTTTTGGAAAACGCAAGATAACAGTGATAATTTCTTTTGATTGCAACAATTTTCTGGTGATTCCTGACCTAAAAGGGAAAAAGGAAGAAAATAAATTTTGCACGTGTTATAGGATTTGCATATGGCGAATCTTCAAAGACCATCAATTAGTGCATGATAGTGAACGTGTCGTGTCGCTCTTATCGGTCCGATCGGCCAAGATCGTCAATTTACGTGATTCCCGAATACTTAGGGCACGCATGCCTGGTTGATTTCTGATCTCTCTAGAGTGTGGTTACCGTCAGTGCCGTATACCCTATTCCATAGTGGGCTGACAAAGAGGCATCTGAAATTTGGAATTTATATGTGTAGTGAGTGTCCCTTCAGTGATAACTTGTGTAGTTATGGATCCTACTACATTCACGGTGTCGATTCTTAAACAGGTGGCTCGAGATTTAGGAGTGTCAACCTATGGATTGAAGTTAGAAATCATCAAGCGGATTCAAGAGGCGGATCCGAGTGATAAGTGGATGGATGACGCCACGAAACTTGTGAATAATTCTTCAAGTATGGATGAAACAGGTGATAATGCAGGAGGTGATACCAACCGACGTGATCGGATTGAAGTACTAGAGTTTCCAACAAGAAACACAGGAGATCAAGGTGTATCCTTAGAGGAAACGCATAATCCTATTCAACAGACTCGAAACGCTAGTGAACGGGAAATTGAACTTTTAAATCGCGAACGTGATTTACTGGCAAGGGAGCTGGAGTTGACTAGGCGCGAGTTGTCTCTCCTTCGCGACGCCCCCCCTCCTAGGACAGAAGTACAGCCTACAGTCAAACAAGTAAACATAAACACACTTAAAGACTTGCTGAGCGATTTCGAAGGTGACGATTTGGATTTCCGCAGATGGAGAGAACAGTTTTTGCTCTTGTGTAATACTTATGCCTTGGACGACTCTCACAGACGTCTTTTAATGGGTAGCAAACTTAAAGGAAAAGCTTTAAAATGGTTTCATTCAAAGTTGGAATTCATAACCATGCCGGTAGAGGATTTGCTCGTGGAAATGGCGACTATATTTGAAACCGTCAAAACCGGTTGACACTTCGTAAAAAGTTCGAAGGTCGCACGTGGAAGAATTCAGAAACCTTTAGTAATTACTTTCATGAAAAGCTGATCCTTGGGAATGCTGTGCCCATAGACAAAGAAGATCTTATAGATTACGTAATTGACGGAATTCCTGATATGTCTTTAAGGAATCAAGCGAGAATTCAGTGCTTCTCGGATACGAAAAGCCTTTTACAAGCGTTCGAAAAGATTGTTCTAAGAGACGACTGCAGGAGTTTCCAAGAAGTTAAGAGGACTACTGCTGTCAGCGCAACGAGAGTAGAGAGCGGAGCTAGAGATGCTGCATCATCCAAGAAATCATCGACGGTGAGGTGCTTCAATTGCAGTAAATATGGTCACATTGCCCCTGAGTGTGACCGACCAAAGAGACAGGCAGGAGCCTGCTTCAGGTGTTTTGAAATGGGTCATCATTCAAGAGATTGCCCAAATAAGAAATCTCAATCAGCTGGTCAGATTTATAATAAACCAAGAATTTTGCCAACTGATGAACAACAAGGATCTCAGATAAACGCTGTATCTGAATACCCTCAAGATCAACGACTAAATGGTTCTACGGAGACTCTTCAGGATGATGAATGCTTCAAGACTGCGTCGTTCGAAGTTATTTCTGGTGGCACACCGTATATACAAATGTTGGATACTCTTCTGGACACAGGTAGTCCAATAAGTTTTGTGAAAGAGAGCTGCGTCCCTGCGTTAGGTATGAGACCATGCGACTTCAAAAATTGTAAGTACAAAGGCATCAATAGTAGTCCTCTCGTGAGATTAGGTATTGTAACTGCGAATGTTTGTTTTGATAATATGATACGTGAGTTGGAAATATTCGTGGTACCTGACAAAACTATGCAGAGTTCAGTTCTATTAGGTCGCGACGCACTGCGCAAATTTAATTTGGGTTTAAAAGCTCTACCTCAGGAAGAAGCTGAGGTTATTAAAGAAATCTTTGATATTGATGTAACGATGGATAATGTAGTAAATTCACTTCAGATAAATCCGGAAATTGATCATCAGATTCAGGCGTCATTAAGAGAGTTGTTTTTTTCTGAATACGTAGATGCAAAACGTCCCGAGTCTCCCAAGGTCAAGGTTGAATTAAATTTACGGGTAACAAATGATAACGCGATTTGTTTTGGGCCGCGTAGATTGTCCTTCGAAGAAAAGGATCGACTTCAGAAAATTCTCGATTCTTTGAAATCTAGAGGGATAATCCGTGATAGTGATTCACCTTACGCTTCGCCGATTGTCATGGTCAAAAAGAAAAACTCGGAATATCGGTTATGTGTAGACTATAGATTTTTGAACAAAATTACCGTAAGAGATAATTATCCGTTACCCCTTATCGAAGACCAAATCGATAAATTAAGGGATAAAGTTTTTTTTACCTTACTCGATTTAAAGGATGGTTTTCATCACATCGACGTGGCTCCAGACTCAGTCAAATTCACATCTTTTATAACACCATTGGGCCAATACGAATACTTAAAAATGCCATTCGGGTTAAAAACGGCTCCCGCAAAATTTCAACGATTTGTAAATCGTGTACTTGAAGAATTAATAAGGCGGGGTGATGTCGTGGTTTATTTAGACGACATACTTATAGCTACTGAAACCCTGAAACATCATTTTGAAGTTCTCAAAAAGTTGCTCTCCCTTCTAGTCGAAAATAAACTCGAGTTACGTCTAGATAAGTGTAAATTCCTTCAGACTGAGTTGGAATATCTCGGATATAAGATAACAAAAAATGGAATAAGTCCGACGGACCACGGCATCGAAGCAGTCGTAAAGTTCCCACTTCCGAAAAACGTCCGTGAAGTTCAGTGTTTTCTGGGCCTGTGTTCATATTTCCGGAAATTCATTCAGGGATTTTCTATTATCGCTGCACCTCTTTATAACCAATTAAAAAAAAATGTAGAGTTTAAATTTGGTAAAGACGAATATGATGCATTTGAAATTCTTAAATCTAAATTAGTAGAAGCTCCGGTTTTGAATATTTACAGCCCTTCGAATGAAACTGAGCTTCACTGCGACGCGAGCAAGGTGGGCTATGGTGCTGTCCTTGTTCAGCGTAAAGTAGATAAGCAATTTCACCCTATTTTCTATTTCTCTAAAAGAACCACCGAAATCGAAAGCAAATATCACAGCTTTGAGCTTGAGACTCTGGCCGTGATCTACGCTTTAAGACGCTTCCGGGTTTATCTGCAAGGAATAAAATTTAAAATCGTGACAGACTGTAACGCACTTAAATTGACACTAGAAAAAAAAGATATTAACCCGCGAATTCAGAGGTGGGCTTTGGAGCTGGAAAATTATGATAAAGAGTTTGAGCATAGATCGGGCGACAGAATGAGGCACGTTGACGCTTTTAGTAGAGCTTTAAGTGTGATGATAGTTGAAGATAATTCATTAGAATCAAATTTGTCAATCTGCCAAAATCTTGACCCCAAAATTAAAGAATTGCGCGAAAAACTCCAGAATTGCGAAGATAAACTGTACGAAATGCGGAATGGGCTAATTTATAGAAAAAGAAGCAACGAGATTTTATTTTATGTACCTGAGAAAATGGAAAATCATATTATCCGAAAATATCATGATGAAATGGGTCATTTCGGGATAGAAAAAACATGCGAGGCGATTCTTAGAAATTATTGGTTTCCGTCCATGACTGATAAGGTTAAAACTTATGTAGCTAATTGTTTGAAGTGTGTAGCTTTTTCTCCTTCAACGGGGAAAAAGGAGGGATTTTTAAATTCTATTCCGAAGGGCGAATTGCCATTTCTCACTTGTCACATCGACCACTTTGGTCCTATAGATAAAAAAATTACGTCGAAACAACATATATTTTTAATAATCGATGGGTTTACAAAATTTGTAAAATTATACGCGGTTAAAACGACTGATAGTAAAGAGGTAATAAAATGTCTTCGAGAATATGCTAGATATTACAGTAAACCCAAGACGATTGTTTCCGACCGCGGAAGTTGTTTTACATCACAAGAATTCAGGGATTTTATTTCGGAAGATGATATTTACCATGTATTGATTGCGACAGCATCACCTAAAGCTAATGGGCAGGTGGAAAGGGTGAATAGGGTATTGGGTCCTATGCTTGCTAAGCTTTCTGATCCGTCGTCAGGGAAATATTGGCATAAAATGCTCGCCGACGTGGAATTTGCTCTAAATAATGCCGTTCACAGTACTACTGGAAAACCCCCCAGTAAGTTATTATTCGGAGTTTGCCAACGCGGTAATACATCAGATCCATTAGCGCATTATTTGGAGCAGGTTGAACGCGGCGGAGAGATTCGTGATCTTGAAAAAATTAGATTTGAGGCCAGTGAAAATATTAAGAAATCGCAAGAATACAATAAAAAACACTTTGACTCCAAACGCAAAAAACCACACGATTATAAAACAGGAGACCTGGTAATGGTAAAAAATTTTGATAGCACGGTAGGAACATCGAAAAAACTAATACCACAATTTAAAGGCCCCTATGAAATTACGAAAAAGCTGCGAAACGATAGATACGTATTAAATGACGTCGAAAATTTCCAACTCACACAGAGACCGTATGTAGGCACGTGGGAGGCTTGTAATATGAAGCCGTGGCATACCGATTTTGTTGCACTTATTGGCGAGATGTTTCCTATGTGTTCTGATTTAAATAATTGACAAAACGGCTATTTTGAAAAAAAAAAAAAATTGTATCTGTCCGGGTCGAACAGAGGTCAGGATGGCCGAACTGTAAGCGGTTAAAGGGTACAGATTGCCCTACTCTTCGATGGGCACCCCACTTCTCTCCGATCTACGCGATAAGGGCCCGAGACGCAACGCGATTATTCTGTGACGAACCTTCGGGTTAAACTGTAATGTGATATAAAACTTAATAAATTGTGACTTAACTTATATAGTTATCTTATTGTTTTAATAAGACCATCCTTACATGTGAAATTTTAACTCAACAAAATTTTTGATGCTCAGAGGTGTCATTTTTTTTCTTACATCAATTAAGATGTAGAATTATGGTATTACATAAAAATTAAAAAACAATATTTTTTTGGTCATTTTCGAAATTTTATTTTTCAAAATCCATACGATGGATTGTAGAAAATCATTTAAAAATCCCACAAAAAAATTGTCGATGGAAAAAATGAAAATTGTGAAAGAGGTTTAATTTTTAAAATTTAAGTTTTTCTTAGAATAAATTTCTCAAACTCCGCAAATTATTTGTTTCTCTATTTTTGACATTACCCCATAATTTTAGGTCTAAAATTGCATAAGAAAAAAAATTAACACCCCTGAACATCGCAAATTTTGATAATTTTACCAGTCCATTATTTTTCTTTCTTCAGTTTTAAATTATTTTAATTATTCACTTATTTTCACTTATTTTTACCAGTTTTTAATTATATTAATTATTTTTCAATTGATTTAACAAATTTTCAATTATTATTCTTAAATTTTAATAATTTTCCCAATTTTTAGTTATTTTTATTATTTTTCTATAAATTACCAATTTTTTAATTACTTTTTTTTACTTTAATTATTTTCTCCGATTTTTTTAATTCTAAAGTTTGATGTCCATGTACTATGAAAAGATCAGTGTGACTTTCTGAAGCTTATAATTTAAATATAATACACTTACTATATTTACATTATGTAAAAATATACATACATTTCGGTTACTACGGAACTACGCGTTGAGTAGCGGTGACACCGGTCCGCGCCGCGCTAGCATAACTTAATAATTTTTTTCTCAAAAACTATAATACATACCATCTTTTTCTTTGGCTTAAATTTTTAAGCACATTATAGGCTATGTTTATGAATTTTTTGAAAAAGAACGATGATATACTTTAGATTTTGTTTAAATAAATAATTTAATTTTTTTAATAAAAATTTAATTATAAACAATTTCTTAATTATTATAATTTTTCTTGAAAGAGTATTTAAATACGAGTAATTTAAAAAAAAAATGATCTCAATTGCTTCAAAATTACAGAAGTTATGATAACACAAAAAAAATAGTACATAAAATTTCGAATTTGAATATTTTCGAAAATATTTTGAATTTTTTAAAAATAATTAAAATTTATTTTTTTTACTCCTAAAGGAACCCAAAATATCAATTTCGTAAATATTACTCAATATGACTGAAATTGGTGTGATCACTTGGTATGGACTCGACCCATATTGAATAAGTCTGTCATTTTTTTTTTTATTTTAATTCGTAAAGATTTTTTTTACATCCTGTGGAATTTCAGAGCACGATGAAAATCGTCAGTAAACAGAAGATGTAAATAGACAGTATAAAACAACATGCGCAATATTCAGAATCATGTAGGTACCTAATAAGTTTGAAGGTGAATGTAATGCTATTCCTTTCGTTAAAGGAAACTCGACGCATAATTCCTTCCCTAGTTTCGTGCTCGATGCATCTTCTTAATGGCCCACTCGGAAAATACCCGCTTTATTCGTTCGTTATCTACACTCGGGAGAATGCAGTTAAACGGTTTAAGAATTTCGGTTGTACAGTTTGAACTTGCGAATTTGCAATGCGCGAGAGGCGTCTAATTAACGTTGCAGTATAGTGTAGCGAAACAAGCAGGGAGAGTTTGAAACTGCACCCGTATGTTTGAAAAGCTGGTCAAGTACCAAGTTAGACACACCAACATCTAGATGCACCTACGATTCGAATTTCATGTGAGATTACAGTCGACAAAACTAGCTCTCGCTGTGTTTATTCAAGGCCTCGAATCCTGAGGTTTGCACCAAACGCCTGCACCAAGATTCGATTTAATTGGTGAACAGGAAGTTCGACAACTCGTTAAGAAGAAGAGGTTGAGTCAGATTAGCTCATTGGTAATTAGCATCTTTGTTATTTGCCACGTTCGTCGTGCACAAAGACTCGCGTAGGAAGAATATATACAGGATGTGATGAAAGGCTCGGCTTTAGATTCTTAAACGCGCTATTAAATTGCAATTCGATCTTTATTGATATCCGTGACTCATTTCTCTAGTTCTTTGAATATAGTTTTGATTTTTTTTTTTTTTTTGTTGGCAAAGAAAAATACCACCGCGGTCAGAGCGGCGCACAGTGGGAACTTTTGATCATTTTTGTGATAAAACCTAATATCTGTCGAAGAAATTGATCAAAATCGATGATCCTTAGATCAAAATAAAAACAAATAAATGTAGAACAGAGAAAAATTATTGAAAAAAATGTTAAAAAAATGGTTTGATGTAAAAATTCTGTCCTGAAGCTGAAAATTAATAGAAAATTGTTAAAAATGATATTGTGCTCACTGCAAAAATTGATAAAATATTACAAAACTCATTATTTATAATGTTTCTAAGTAAAAGAATTTAAATTTTAGTTTCTGATGAGGGCAGCATAGCTGTTGAAACGTTAAAAAAGTGAAGATTTTTTCGTTTTATTTGACTCAGTGAAATCGATAATATCTTTTCAATAAAAGAATTTAAGTTTGGCATTAAAACTTCGAAATTCAAAATGGCTATTTCAAGATGGTGACCTGAAATGACAAGATTTAAGAATTTATTGAAAACTTAGGATCTGTAATATTTTTCTCATTTTAACTTTAAATATGATATTAATATGACATTTTATTACAATTTGATAGTCCTGTTTTGATTTTTTCGCCTAAAATAACTTAATTCGCAAAAATGTTATATTTTTTGAAACAATTAAATTGATTGAATAAATTAACTAGAATTAACAAACTTAAATGAAAATAAATAACAATACATTTAAATAGTTGACTTGAAATTAATTAAATTAAAATTGCATGCTTCTTTCTTTTTTTTTCTTCTTTCTTTATTTTTCCATTACATCATTTTTACTATTCGCATTTAATGTCAAAAATATTCAGCACCTGCACTGGAATAAAAAAAAAAGAACTGTTAAGGGTGTGTGATGGAGAATGACGTCACTGGTACAGGCACAATTTGTCCGTAAACTTTCTCCAATGATATTTTGAGTAATTCTACACAGTTTGGTTTCAAAATATTTAGTATTTTAAAAGAACGTTTACGGACAAATTTTGCCTATACTAGTGACGTCATTTTTTATCACATGCCCTTAAAATAATAAATATTAAAATAAAAATAAATTTTTTTTTAAAATGACTTTTGCACTGATTATTTTTATCAAAAATTCCAAACAATAAAACGAGCCATTGTTTCCATAACTGAATGAAAATTGCCCTTGTTTATAAACCCAAAAAGAAATTGAAAATTAACTCATAAATAATGAAATTAATTTGATATTGAAGGAAATAATTAAAAATGAAAAGGTTTTATTTCAAAAAATTAAAGAAAATAATTGAAACTTGTAGAAATTGAATTTAAAATTAAGGGGAAAAATTAAAAAATAATTAAAATAATTAAAAATTAAAGAAAACTTTTGAAAAATGATAAAAATAGATGAGAATTGTAGCAAATAATTGAAATCATAATAGACAAGAATTTTTAAAAATTGAAGAAATTTTTTAATAATTTTGAACTTATTATTCTCCAAATCGTGGATTAATTGAATTTTTAATCCATGAAATTTCAAGTTAATTGAAGTTCAAAAAATTATAATATATATAATTGTAATTATGGTCTTGTTGTCTCAAATGTATTCTGTAATTCTTGGTATTCGGTCATTTTCTTTTATTACAAATATATGTAGTAATTTTTTCAATTATTTTTAACAAACTAAAATTATTTTCTTTAATTTTCAATTAGTTTTATTACTTTGCAAATATTTTTTCGGATTTTTTTTACTTCCATTATTTTTCAATTATTTTCCTAGATTTTAAAATATTTTTCATAAATTTTAATAATTTTCTTCAATTTTCAATTATTATTGTTATTATATTGCAATCAATTTCTTCAACTTTTAATTTATCTCAAAGGTCATTCCTCAATTAAATTCCTAAGTTTTCAATTACTTATCTCATTTTCTAATTATTTTTTTCAGTTTTCATTTTCTTTTAATTTTTTAAAATTATTTTCTCCACCTTGTAATTAATATTAATTACCAGCTTTCGAGCCCGCCTTCGCCTTCGGCGGGCATCGAAATCTAGTGGCGTGCCATCAACAGTATTTTTTGACCAAAAGTATTTTGTGACAGAAAGTATTTTTTGACAGCATGCATTTTCCGACAGAAAGTATTTTTTGACAAAAATTATTTTCATGCAGAAAGTATTTAAAACAAACTTTTCTAAGCAACATAATTCTCTTCCAAAAATTATTAAATTCTAATATCCTTTATTGGAAACTTTCGATTAGCACATATTTTCGATTTCTTTGAAAATTCGTTACTTACGTATTTTTAAGTGCTAATTACGAATATCATAATGAAAATTGGCACCAATTTTATTATAATGTAAAAAAAAACAAAAATTTACCATAATTCACAGTTTTTTGCTGTTATCTGATGAAATATTCTTAATTTTAAAAAATATTTTAAACAAAAATTGTAGATCTGATAAAAATACGCATTTTATGCGCTATGAGTTTTTTTATCAAAATAAATATTCTTCGATAAAAATAGATAAGGTTCTATAACACATATGCATGTACTGCTTTCAGCGCAGGGTATGTATAAACCGGAAGGTAAATTTTTCTATAAAGTTGGGATTGGTTTTACGAAATGAAAAGTATCATAAAAGTTGGAAGTCAAGTTTTCTACATTGATACCATTGGGTCAAAGCGTTATAAAGAGTTGGGTTTTTCATAAACGGATAAGATTAAGAAAAGGTTGGGGTGACATTATAACTGTACATTTTTTTTAAACGGATAATCATAAAAAGTCTCATAAAAAGTGTAATTTTTTATACGGATTCAGGGGAGTTGGAATGCTATAAAAAGTGGAACCCCGATTTTGATATAATTTAGAATATCCTTTATTAAACTTCACATCCCAGATAGCACCCGAATTTCTGGAAAGTTTCCTGGAACTTTCTTATTTTAAGGTCTGAAATTATCAAAGGAAATCTTCAAGAAACTTTCTGCACATAGCGAAACATCCCCCTCCTGGAAAGTTTCCCTTGGAAACATCCCGGAAACCCTTCCTTGGAATCTTACCATAAGCATCCCTTGGAAACTTCCTGGGAACTTCCCGGAAACATTTTTTGAAAACTTATTGGAAATTTCTCGAAAACTTTCCTTGGAAACTTCCTGGAAATTTGCCCGAGACTTAGTTTGGAAACTTCTCTCAAACATCCCTTGTAATCTTCCTGGAAACTTCCTTCGGAAACTCCCCTAAAACATCCCTTGTAAACTTTCTGGAAACTTCTCGGAAACATTCATTGGAAACTTCCTGGAAACATTCCTTAGAATCTTCCTGGAAACTTTATGGAAACATTCCTTGGAAACTTATTAGAAACATCCCGGAAATTTCCTTTGGAACCTTTCTGAAAATTTTCCGGAAGTCTTCTTTGGAATTTTCCCAGAGGCTAGCTTTGGAAACTTCCAGGAAACATCCCTTCGAAACTGCCTAGATACTTCCCGGAAAGTTCCTTTAAAAACTTCCTTTGGAAACTTTCAGTTATTTTTTTTAACTTAAATGATAAATAAATTTTAAAAAAAAAGATGCTAATTTTTCTTTAGAACAGAGATGCCAGGGAGCGAGACCAAACGCATCTGCGCATGTCTGCGGAAAGTTCTGCCATTGGTCGAGATGAGCGGGATAGTTTGAAAAGGCTTTAATAAAACAATTTTAAATGAGGCCGCTCAATTCGATCAATGGCTGAACTTTCCGCAGACATGCGCAGAATGCGCAGATGCGTTTAGTCTCGCTCCCTGGCATCTCTGCTTTAGAAAGCTGACAATTTAACAGTGAGGTGTACTATTAAATAATTAATAATTAATTTCATTTAAAGAGATTTGATATGATTGATTTTAAAAATTACAAAATCGTGTATTACCAAAATTATTTATTATTTAAATTAAAAAAAATAATAACTGCAAAGTTTCAACGGAAGTTTCCAAGGGAATTTTTCAAGGGAATCTTCCCCGAAGTTTCTGAGAAGTTTCCAATTGAAGTTTTTGGAAAGTTCTCAAGGGAAGGTTCCTAGAAGTTTCTAATGCAAGGTTCTCGGATGTTTCCAAGGGAAACTTCCTTTCCCTTGGAAGAGGAAGGAGGACATTTCGCTATGTCCAGGAAGTTTCCTGCAGACTTCCGTTGTAAACTTCCGACCTTACTATGAGAAACTTCCCGAAAATTAAGGTTCTATTACCAAAAAGAATATTTAACTTTTCTATGACTTTTCTATTTTTTTAAAATTACATGTTTAGTATTTTTTTTTAACTTAACCTCAATTTAAAGGGATAAAGGATGGGCTGGAGTGCCATAATAAGTTTAATTTTTAATAGGGGTACCGGGGGGCTGGGGTGCTATAATAAACTGAATTATTTTTAATCTGATACAGGGTTAGGGTGTCATAAAAAGTAGAAACTGTTTTTAAATCAAGATACATAGATATAACATTTGTTTCAATCATCAGATTATTGTTCATTCTTTAGGAACAATATAGCTGAATATAAATAATTTTCATAATCTTTAACACATTTTTTTATTTTTTTTTAGAAAACTATTAACTATTTGTAAAAAATATATACAACATAAAATGTCTATTTTTATTAGATCTATAACTTTTGTCTAATTAATATTTTGTACAATCCTTATAAATAATATTTTGAATATTTTATGAGATTTAACAAAAATCCGTGAATTATTATAGTATTTTTTACGGCTTTTACCATGAGTTTACAAACCTAACTTGGGTCAATACCTAACATACCAAAAAATTTTGTTTAAATCGGTCAACTCGTTTTAATATGATTGGCGTTCAAAGTTTTGTGATATATATATTATATATATATATATATATATATATATATGTGTGTGTATACATGCGGTATAAACATTATTCTTTTACTTGAATGTAAAGTTATATATGTGTGAGTGTGTGTATATGTGAGTATGTGTTTGTATGTATATGTGTGTGTATGTATATATGTATATATGCGTGTTTATGTGTATGTATGTACGTATATGTGAAAATGTGACTTAGTTGTATATCTCAGCTTCTAATAATATTTTCTGAAATTTTTTTTTTTTATAAATCTAAGTTAAGTGACACTCTAAAACTCTGCCAAATTTCACATGAATCAACCGAGCCGTTTTAAAGTGATGCCTGGACAAAAAGTCCTGGACAGACAGACAGAATTTTTTTTTTTTTGCATTTTCGCGATCCTTATCACTCAAAATAAAAAAGTATGTAAAATTTATTTAGTCTGGCGCAATGTACAGACAAAATGTTGATATTATTTATATAGATAGATTACTCAAAACGAATAAATATGTAAAAATTTTTGAGTTTGGTACAATGTTCAGATAAAATGTTGATATTATTTATTAGATAGATATGTTCTAAGGAACATAAAAAAATTAATGCAAAAAAAATTAGAAGTAATCTGACAAAAAGTCGGTAATTTAAAAAATTTGACTTTTTCAATTTTTTTGAAAAATTCTTATATTTTTCGTTCTAATTAAAATTTTTAAATTTTCTAAGTTTACAAACCTAACTTGAGTCAATACCTAACATACCACAAAATTTGGTTTAAATCGGTCAACTCGTTTAAATGCAATTGGCGTACAAAATTTCGTGATATATATGCTTATACATATATATATATGTATGTGTGTACATGCGGTATAAACATTATTCTTTAACATGGATGTGAAATTATATATGTGTGTGTTTGTGAGTGTGTGTTTGTGTGTATATGTGTGAGTATGTATATATGTATATATGTGTGTTTATGTGTATGTATGTACGTATATGTGAAAATGTGACTTAGTTGTATATCTCAGCTTCTAATAATATTTTCTGCAAATTTTTTTTTTATAAATCTAAGTTGAGTGACACCCTAATACTCTGCCAAATTTCACATGAATCGGCCAAGCCGTTTTGAAGTGATGCCCGGACAAAAAATCGTGCACAGACAGACAGAATTTTTTTTTTTGCATTTTCGCGATACTTATCACTCAAAACGAAAAAGTATGTAAAAATTTTTGAGTTTGGTGCAATGTACAGACAAAATGTTGATTTTATTTATATAGATTTTTCAATTAATTTTTTGTCTTTTTCAATTATTTTTTGATTAATTTTCTAATTTTTTTAATTATTTATCTCAAATTCTAGTTTTTTTTTTCAATTTACAATTATTTTCTTAATTCTGCAATTATTTTCTTTTATTACAAATAATTATATATTGTAATTTTTTTAATTATTTTTTTTAACAAACTAAAATTATTTTCATCAATATTTAATTATTTTTATTACTTTGCAAGTACTTTCTCGGATTTTCTGTTACTTTCATTATTCTTTAATTAATTTCCTAGATTTTTAAATATTTTTCTCAAATTCTAATAATTCTTTTCAATTTTTAATTATTATTGTTATTATTTTGCAATCAATATCATCAATTTTTAATTATTCTCAAACTTCATTCCTCAATTAAATTCCTTTTTCAATTATTTATCTCTTTTGTCATCTTTGTTTTCAATTTTCATTTTATTTTATTTTTTTGCAATTATTTTCTCTACATTTTCGTTAAATATAAATTATTGTGCAATTAATTTCTTAAATTTTTATTTATTATCTGAAATCTTAGTTAATATCTACTTTTCAATGTTTTATTCATTCTTCAATTATTTTTCTCAAATTTCAAATAAAATCTACAAATTTTAACTATTTATATCATTTTTCAACAATTTTTTTTCAATGATTCTCATTATTTTTCAATTTTTCTCCTAGTTTTTAAATTTAAAATTTTCGCAAGTTTCAATTATTTTCTTCAATTTTTTCAAATAAAACTTTTTTAGTTAAAATTATGTCCGTCAATAATTAGTTTCATTCTTTATTAATTAACTTTCATTTATTTTTACAAAATATGTTCTTTGTTTTTTAATATGTGATTTTTTTCTTCAAATTACAAGTAATTTCTTCATTATTGAATTTTTAATGTTAATTTGTAATGTCAAATAATAGAAGGACATAACTCATCAAATTTGTTCATTTAATTATCAGTTTCACCATTTTCATTATTTTCCAAATAATTTTTAATATTAAAAAATTTGTTACATCCTCCATCAATTTTTATTAATTTCTTATTAATTGTTTTTATATTTTAGTTGCATTTTTGAAGTCTTTAAATGATGTTCTTCGATTTTCAATCACTTTCTTTTATATGAAATAAATTCAGTAATTTATTCAATTTCTTTCTTAAATTTCCATAATTAACTTTATTTTTCAATTATTTTTATCTTTTTTCAAGTAGTCTTATTTATCTCAAATATATTCTGTAATTTTTACAATTATTTTGTAACAAATTTTTATTAAATTCTTCATTTTTCAATTATTTCTTTTATTTTTCAAATAGTTTTTGTCATTTTCAATTAGTTTTTAATAAATTCTCTACATTTTTTATTATTTATCTCAAATTCCAATTATTTTTTCAATTGATTTGAAAAAATTTTCTTCAATTCTTAATTATTTTTACTATTTATGTTTTTTTCCCAAATCTAGTTAAAATCTGTGATTTTTATCCGATTTTAGCAAATAATAGATAATAGCTCTTTTTTCTCGTTTAAACATTTTCTACAAGTTTGTTTGGCGTATTTGATTAAATATTATATTGTTTAAACGATACGTAAAAAAAAAGTTTTATTTGTTTAATAACTATTAAACTATTTTAACTAAGATTTAAAGAAAAACCTAAAATTTAAACTAATTATTATTTGACAATAAATTTTTGCTTAACTTAATTTTTTACGATAAATGTACACCTGGATCTTTTAATTTTTGGCAAAATTGATTTCAATAATATTTTTATTTGCGGTGAAAAACGACTTTCTAGTTTGAGGTTATGTAAATGGAGGGAACCTGCTTAAACTGTCAAAAACTAGAAAATTGCTTTGTCTGACTCA
The DNA here is from genome assembly GCA_037103525.1 of Ganaspis brasiliensis. Lineage (NCBI taxonomy): Eukaryota > Metazoa > Arthropoda > Insecta > Hymenoptera > Figitidae > Ganaspis > Ganaspis brasiliensis. The sequence continues at coordinate 1,857,335 of JAZKLR010000055.1, read as the reverse complement.
ACACAGCATTTTCTACTGAATTTAAACTAAACCCATTTTCCATATTATGGAAGGACATAACTCATCAAATTTGTTAATTTAATTATCAGTTTCACTATTTTCATTATTTTCTATATAATTTTCAATTTTAAAAACCTTGTTTCATCCTCTATCAATTTTTATAAAATTTTTAGTTATTGTTTTTATATTTTAGTTGCATTTTTGAAGTCTTTAAATGATGTTCTTCGATTTTCAATCACTTTCTTTTATATGAAATAAATTCAGTAATTTATTCAATTTCTTTCTTAAATTTCCATAATTAACTTTATTTTTCAATTATTTTTATCTTTTTTCAAGTAGTCTTATTTATCTCAAATATATTCTGTAATTTTAACAATTGTTTTTATACAAATTTTAATTAAAGCTTCAATTTTCAATTATTTTTAATAAATTCTCTAATTTTTTAAATTATTTATCTCAAATTCCATTTATTTTTTCAATTCTTTTACAAACTGAAATTTCTTTAAATTTCTTCAATTTATAATTCTTTTTACTATTTCTGAATTAATTTCCTGAATTTTCAATTATTTATCTCATTTTTCAGTTATTCTTTTCAATTTTAATTTTCTTTTATCGTTTTTCATATATTTTGTCCACTCTTTTAATTAAATATACTAATTATTTTTCAATTAGTTTCATAAACTTTCATTTATTACCTCAAATCTTAGTTATTGTATTCACTTTTCAATGTTTCAATCATTTTTCAATTATTTTTCTTAAATTTTAATCAAGTTTATCAATTTTTAATTTTTTTTTAATTTGTAATTGTTTTTACAAATTTTATAATATTTTGATTTTTTGTTTCTTAATTCCGAAAATTTACTTGTACTCAAATAAATTGTCAACTTTTGCATTACAATAATTACGCTAATTAAGAAATTCTTTAATTTAATATTGTTTTATTTCTCTTTCCTCTCCCCCTTTCCCCCTCTGGACAGTATTAAGTATTCAGATGGCAAAAATTTACAAGTCGCCGCCCCTGATATCGTTTAACAAACTTTTATTGTTTATAATAATAGTTTTATTTTAATTAAAGTTTGGTTACTAACATAAAGTTCACTTCTGTTATCGATAAGCAATAATTACAATTAAGCAAACTTTTCTGAAGGAAGAATTTAATTAAATATTGCGAAAAGAAGATTTTAGTTTACTGTTAACAATGGAGTTCTAGTTCAATTTAGTTCGATTGGAACGTTTGCCAAAGACAGGTCTCAAAGCAGAAAAATTTAATTGAAAAAACCTTTGAAATTACGGGTAAAAACTTTGCTGGTAATTTATTACGTTGTCGCCACGACTGGATCTCGGCTAAGAGAAAAATGAATTTATTTAATATTTCATCAGAAAGAGCCGAGGTACAGAGGACTGATGTGATGCGTGAAATGAACAAAAAAATTACGTTGCTGCTTCGATGACGTACAAATAACGGATAAGAATTTTATGCTTTTGCTCTGTCATCTGAGTTTTTTTCACTTCGTTTATAAAACGTTTTCAATTAACAGTCTCGTTGACACGATCTGCTAAAACTTCCTTCTCTGCTTTACAAAAGTTTTCTTCTTTGATTCGTAATTTTTAATTACGTTGTAAATTAATTTGAATTCTTGACTATTTAATTAATTCGTTATTTTATCTGCTATATAATAATTAATTAATAAACTATTTTTTATCATTCGTATATTTATTTTCCTTTTTCTAGTTACATATTTATTTCGTCGATTATAAATTCTATATAAGGAAAAAGATTTCTTCATTACAGTTTATAATTATTAAACCAATTTCCTTCCACAGCTACGCTTTATCTCTGATACATTGTAAAAGATATTTATTGGCCAATCGAATTCGATTATTTCCGCCAGAACAACGTTTTCGGATTATTTTCATAGACAATACATTTAAATAGAAATTACCTAACAGGTAATTGGTTTTACGGAGTATAATAGAAGCTCCAATAGCAGAATCACTAATCAGTTTACGGAAATGAGAATGAGATTAAAATAATTTGTTCATTAAACCGAACTTGTCAAGCGGTCATTGAGGGTCATGTATATACATAAAATTTCATTTCTTTCATTATCTTTAATTCATAAATTAACAAATTAATAACAATAAATTAAACAAATTCATAAAGTAATCAGAATTTAATTACAATTCACGTTTTACTCTAATTACTATTTCTTTATAAATAAAAAATTGTGTTTAGTCTTTAAAAATGAGATCAAAGGCGAATTAATGAGATTTCTCAATTTTTGTGAAATGAGTAATTTCCTCTCTTGGGCGGTAGACGTTGTCATCGATTAGGTATTAAGCCTTTGAAATTTCGTGACAAATAATCTCGGAAGCCTTGAGACTGCTTTCTTTATATTTTCTCAAGTATCGCGAAATAAGCTTGGAATTTTTCGTCACGAATATTGATGGGACTATATTCGTACAGTCGAAAAAATAGTTACATCTCTGATCCTTAAAAAAATGTTAGTAAGAATTTTTTTTTGGTGAAGAAAACAAAAATAAAAGATAGATAGAAAAAAGAATGATATTATCCCGAGTCGAAATTTTGAGGCTACTTTAACGCTACATAGTCCAAAATTTTTAGGAAATAGAGGTTTAAAGTAGAAGCAAATTCAATACAATTTAGCTTCTACTTTGGTGCTATTATTGGAAGAAATTTCCTGTTTCCGCGATGAGAGCGTTAAAGTAGAAGCTAATATTCAACTATATTAAGGCCTCTTTTAACGCTCAAGACCCCTTTTTTATTGATCTTCTAAAGTCTAAACAAAGAAAGAATCTGTTTTTGCGAATAAAACTGAAATTAATATGAATGAAATTATAAAAAAAAATATATAATAAATATTCAAAATTCATGCGCTTTTAGAATTTGTCACACTTAATACACACAAGCTGGAAATAGTCTAAACTTACTAAATAAATTATTATAACGCAAGTGGGGATTCGAACCCACGACATAACGACCTACGCACTTATAATCTAACGCACTAACCACTACGCTACCGACGCTTATAAACTTAATATTTAATTTTCTCAGTGTCCTTATGATACAAATTACGAATAGTTTTTTTAGGACTTTTCAACAAAATTGTTAGATATCGCCAATTTCTGAATGTTTAGGGATATTTTTATGTATTTTTCATTTGTTTAAACAATTTATTATTGTCAAGTTACAGGCTGATATTGATTTAAATCATTGAAGTATTTGCATTAAAATCATGATTTAAATAAAAAAAAAACTTTACAATTCTCCGGATGTCTAATACTGCATGTAAAAATCACAAACCATTAAAAAAAAACACAAATTTGTGGATAAATCTTTAAAATTTCAATTTTAATATTTTAATCTTTATAAAATTTAAATAATTGGGCTAATATAGATAATCAAAATACCTACGATTTACAAATTTTTGGTATGAAGATAGCAAAAAATAATATCAAATTTTGATATCTTTAGGTCATTATAATTTAAATAAATTCCAAACGTCAATAAACTCATATTCCAATTTTTTCAAACTTTTAAATGTCAATTAATTCAAATTTAAAGACACATTAGTTAATGCAAAATAATTAAATAATATTAATTATTTTTCATATTCACAATAATCCTTTTTTTAAGTCTTACAATATTTGTAATTCTTCTTTAGTTTCTAATTCAGTTTCTTTTTCGAAACTGTTTAAATTTTATCTTATAATTTCTTATTTTTACAAAATTTAAAGATTTTTTCTCCTTTTACTAATGATATTTTTTGCTGTTGTATTTGTCATGTTATTTTATTGATAAATAAATTATAAAGAATAAATAATGATTATTATTATTAATATTTCGTTGAGTTTCATAAGTTTTTTCATATTTTTAAAAATAAATACGCTTATTTTTTTATTAATGCACCTATTCAATTTGTTTTTAAATCTTGGATAGTTTTTGCGAGGTTTTTTGCAAACTTATTACTTATTCTTTTATAGAATTTTTAGATTTTCTTTATTTTTCTAAATTTATTGTTGGACTTGCTTTCAGTGTAATATTATAAAAATGTTTTTGGTTTAATTTGCCCAAACTTTTTTTTTCTGAAGGATTTTTAATTTTCTTTTCTGGACTTTTTATATACATTTTTTTAATTTTATTTTCATCAACTTTAATTTTTTAAACAAATTATTGCTAGTAATTACTAATTCTTTACAAATACACCTAGGAAGATACAAATTTTTCCTAATTTTACAAATAAATTAATGGGCTCTGGTTAGAAAAATAAAAATTATTGACCATAAATTATTATTTTTATATTTTAAAACAATTTATTATTGTTAATTTATAACATTTAAAAACACCTAGCAAGTAGTAGTTTTTTAATTTGTTTACTTTTTATATTGACAAAATAAGATATTTATCAAAATTAACAACAATCACCACTCAAAATTGTTTAAACAAATTATTGTTAATAACTGTTATTTTTTTACAAGTGCATCTAGAAAGATACACATTTTCCCTAATTTTACAAATTATTGGGTTTTGGTTATAGATTAAAATTTTTTCCTCTTAAGGGCTAATCAGAGGAACAATAATAATTGAAGAAAAAGTTAGTTTAACTCCCGTTTTTCTTATATGTTAAATAAAAAAGTATATTTCAATGGAAAAAATGACTGAGTTTCACTTGCAGGTTTAAAGTAGAATAAAAATTTTCATTTCTTTATAACTGGGAATGTGGAGCTTTAAAAGAGCTGCTAATTTTAATGATTGGAAAAATGAAACATGTGTATAGACGTAAAGTAGAAGGAAATATTATTATTAGAAGTAAAGAAGAGGCTAAAAATTAAGAAGTCGTTAAGTAGAAGCTAAAGTTCCTCATGAGCTTCAAAGTAGCTTCAAAATTTCGACTCGGGTAGTGAATGATATAAATGATAAATTTATTATCTAATACTTCTATTTACCATAGTATAAATAGAAGTAATAGATAATAAATTTCCTTGATAAAATAGAGTAAGTTTAAAATTATTCTAATAAAAGAAAATTTTCAAAGATACGCAAAGAGTTGGAAGAAGTTGAAAACTCAAAATGAAGTATTAAAAAAACCAAGTGTCACTTACCAAATGGAACATACGGTTGCAGAGGATTTCTTGGGAAGTTGTGAATGAATGAAGACAAAGAAAGAGAAAGAAGGAACATGAGAGATGGGATATGTTAAGACTGCCACTCAGACTTCCCCTTAGGTCTCTGGTAATAAACAATCTTACTCTCACCTGCCTTTTGTGTACCTTTTGATACTTGACTACCTTCTTTTTTCCATTCTCGAGCTTTGAAGAGCAAGACAATCCTGAAATGCCTCTGGCTCATCCATGGAAATTTCAAGTAGAAAAACTATCTTTTCCTGGGTACATTGCTAATTTGTACACACGACTCTATACTCGCACTCTAATTTTACTTTACTCTTTTACAAGATATTCTTTTAATCATTTCTACAATTTATTTAACAAGTTGAATTCTCATTTTTTGTATTTATTTTTACTAAAAAAAAAAAAAAGAAAAATCATTTTCGCAAAATAAATTTTGCTTTCATAAATGAGTCATAATTAAATTTTTTTTTTTTCAATTTATTTAACCACCTTGAATAATATTGGAAGTATAGTAAAATCGTACTTAAGGGGTCTATCCAATTTAGATACGCTAAAAAAAGGCCTTTTTTAAAGAATTTTTTTGATAGTTTCAAGTTTTTATTTATAAATATAAATTGTTTCTCCTCAAAAATATACTCTCGAAATACATAAAAAGAAATTTTTTTTTATGCATTTCGGGAATATATTTGTGAAGTGAAACAATTTATATTTATAAACAATAACTTAAACCTATGGAAAAAATTCTTTTAAAAAAAGCCTTTTTTAGAGTATCTAAATTGGGTAGACCCCTTAAGGAGGTTTATGCAAAAATCGATTTTCTACATATTCTTATTAAAATTTAATAACATATTAAATGCATTATTTTTCATGAATGTTTACGATTTTATTGAAATTTACCGTTCTGTTTTTAAGATATAAATTTATAAAGTTGGAATTTTTACATGGAAACAGTAAGAAAATGCGCAAAAATGACTATATTTTAATTAATTAAAAAAAAACGGAATTACAAATTTAAAAAAAAAAGTTATTATATTTTAAACTATAATGTAATACAGCCTTTACAATAATATTATATTAATTTACCGTACGGTTGTTAAGAAAATGTTATTCAAGGTTAGTAATTCTACTCCTTTTTGAAAAACCAGGAAGAAGAAATTTTAATAGCTTGAATTTCTCAACAGAAAGATATTTTTTCAACAAAATTCGTTTGTATAATGATTTTAACTATAAAATACTATTTAGAAACCAAATTATAAGAAATTAAATTAAAAAGATATTGAATATCATGGTCTGATAGAATGAGAACCGCTTGAGCGGATCAACGTACTTAAGGAGGTTCTTTCCGTTGACATAACCTCGAACTAGAGAGTCGTTTTTCATCCAAAATAAAAAAATTATTAAAAATAATTTCACTAAATTGTAAAAGACCCATTTGTACATTTTTCAGAAAAAATTAGGTTTAGCTAAAATTTGTCGCTAAATAATAATTATTTACCATTTTATATTTTTTCTTCAAATGTAGTTAAAAATTGTGATTTTTATTTAATTTCAGCAAATAATAGCTCATTTTTCTCATTGAAACATTTTCTACAATTTTATTTGTCGAATTTTATTAAATATTATTTTGTTTAAACAATACGTAGAAAACAAGTTTTATTTGTTTAATAACTATTAAACAAAACATTCTTTAGCTGAATCCAACAAATAAATTTCTACGAATTGTTTAAACAAAATAATATTTAATAAAATCCGACAAATAAAATTGTGGAGAATGTTTCAACGAGAAAAATGAGCTATTATTTGTCAAAATTGGATGAAAATGACACATTTAACCTAGATTTAAAAAAAAGCTTGAAATTTTAAAAAATCATTATTTGACAATCAATTTTAGCTTAATTTAATTTTTTCCGAAAAATCTACAACTGGATCTTTTAAAATTTGGTAAAATTGATATCAATAATATTTTTATTTGGGGTGAAAAGCGACTTTCTAGTTTGAGGTTATGTAAATGGAAAGAACCTCCTTAAGCTGTCAAAAATAAAAAAATGCTTTGTCTGGCTCAACACAGCATTTTCTACTGAATATCAACTAAACACCTTTTTCATGTTTATTAAATTTATATATAAATATTTTTCAGTTTTCAATTATTTTATGCAATTTTTAATTACTTTTTAAATTGTATCCATACATTTTAAATTTAGCTTCTTCAAACTTCAATTATTGACATTAAATCAATTTAATTATTTATTCCTAAATTTTATATTATTCATCTTAAATTTAAGTTAATCTTTTTAATTTACCATTATTTTTGTCATTTTGCAATTATTATTTTCAATTTTTTATCATTTTTATAATTTCTGTATTAATTTCCTGAACTTTCAAATATATTTCTCAATTTTCCATTCTTTTGTTCGATTTTCATTTCTATATATTATTTTGCAATTAACTTCTTAAATTTTCAACTATTATCTCAAATTTAAATCATTGTCATCAATTTTCCATGTTTTAAACGATTTTTCAATTATATTCTATTATTTTATTCAATTTCTAATTATTTTCATTATTTTGGCATAATTTTCAAAGATTTCACTTATTTTCACCAATTTTCGATTATTTCTGCGAATTTTTAATTATTCTCTTAAATTAAATATTATTAAGCAATTTTGTAATTTTTTTCTTTTTTTAACCATGTATTCTATAATTTTATCAATTATTACTCTATTAATTATTACTACTATTATTACTCTATAATTATTAACTGTTTTCATTTTTTCATATTTAAATTATTTTCATCATATTTCAATTTTTTTTATCAATCTGAAACTATTTTCAGCATATTTTAATTATTTTTTTTGATTTTAAATTAATTTTTTCATTTTCCCATTATTTTCTGCAATTTTTAATGATTTTTAAATTATTGCTATAAATCTTAAATTTACCTTCTTCAATTTTAAATCACTTTTTCAATTTTAATTATTATTCTCTTGACATTATATCAATTTAATTATTTATTCCTAAATTTTATATTCCTACATCTCAAGTTTAAATTAATCTTTTTAATTTACCAATTATTTTTGTCATTTTGCAAATATTTTTTTTTAATTTTAATAATTTTCATAATTTCTGAATTAATTTCCTGAACTTTCAAATATATATCTCAATTTTCAATTACTTTTTTCATTTCTTTTTATTATTTTACAATTATTCTCTCCATCTTTTAATATTTTCATTATTTTTCAATTCATTTCTTAAATTTTTAGTTATTATCTCAAATTTAAATCATTGTCAACAATTTTCCATGTTTTAAACGATTTTTCAATTATTTTCTTTTGCTTGAAAATTTCATTATTTTGACATATAATTTTCAAAGTTATCAATTATTTATCTGAAGCTTCAATTATTTTTGAGATTTTTTCATTATTCTCAGGACTAAAAATTTTTAAGTAATTTTGTAATTGTTTTATTTTTTAAATATATATTCTAAGATTTTTTCAATTTTATTTAAAGTAGGTAAATAAAAAGTAACAGTAAATTTTATTTACTTTTTTCAGTTTTTCACATTTAAATTATTTTCAACGTATTTCAATTTTTTTTTCTCAATCTTAAGTTATTTTCAGCACATTTGAATTATCTTTTTCTAAGTTCAATAATTTGTATCATTTTTCCATTTTATTTCCTCGATTGTTAATTATTATTCTCATTTTTTAAAATTATTTGCTAAGATTTTTAAGTATTTTTCGAAAATATTAGAATTCTTCTCTTAAATTTTTAATTATTTTAATTATTTTCAAGTTTTCACAACTTCCAAAAAAACTTCTTAGATCTTAACAAGGACGCGAACTTAATATATTTTTCTTAAATTTTAATTATTTTATTTTTATTTAAGAAAAATTCTCTAATTTTTCCAATTTTACTTAAATGCCATTTATTTTTTAGAATTTATCATTGTTTGTATCATATTTTAATTATTTTCCAAAATTTATTTCCTTCAATTTTTAATTTTTTTCATTTCTTTTATAATTTCCAAAATTTTGAACAATTTTTCTGACATTTTAAATATTTCATTCAATTATTTATATTATTTTCTTAAATTTTCAATTACTTTCGTTCTTTTTCATAATTTCCAAAAAGTTTTAATTATTTCTCTTTAATTGATAGTTGTTAAAAATTGTTCTCCTCAATTTTAAATTATGATTATCTTTTTTCATTTATTTTCTCTAATTTTTAATTCTTTCCTTTTTTTCAATGAACTTCTGAAAGTTATAAGTATATTTTTTTTTCATTAACTTTCCTTTATTTAAAATATATTTTTGCAATTTTTTCAATTATTCTCTCAAATTAAAATTTTTTTTTTCAATTTTAAATTATTTTCTTAATCATTTCTTTTCCATTTTCAAATATTTTCTCTAATTTTTCCAATTTATTATTAAGATTTTCAAGTATTTTTCTGAAATTTAAATTATTTTCTTTATTTTTAAAACATTTCTGTGATCTTTTAAATTACTTTCCCCAATTTTAAATTGATCTCATTATTCTTTTTCAATTAATTTGAAAAATTTGCTATTATTTTGTTTAAAATTTAAATTCAATGATATAATATTAAAATTTCCCGATTACAATCGGAAGGATAGAAAACTCGCCTGTAAAACACTAAAAATCTGATCTCAAACGAAAAATTCCGTTTTATTGACAATTCTATAAATTCACTGTCGAAATAGAAAAAAAAATAGAGTTATAGATATTTGAAGTTGGAGTCGTTGCTGTTTCTTTCAAAATGTGAAAAAGAGTGGCGTGTGGAAGTACTTTGCTCGAAATCTATGTAAAACGAGGATACAAAACCCTTCGCCTTTGACTTAACATTTTTCTTCGAGATCGGCTGATTTACGGGGGAATTTGGAAGTGAGCCAGCATGTCGACGCTCTTCGCTGAAATAAATTGCCCACCGAGTGTCTGCACCTTGGAGGAAATGCGAAAAGTTTTGAATTCGAAAAAGGACTAGAAACTTGAAAAAAAAAAAGAAAAAATGAATCGATTTCAATATATTTATATTCAGAGAGGTTCCCGGGAAAACTAATCAGATCGAGTAAGGGCAGGGAATTTCACAGCCGAAATAATTCCTTTTTTCACTAATCTTTATTCAGCCTCGAATAATATTATCTTCAGTGATAAATGAGCACGATTAGTCAGCGAGAAATTGGAATTGGTTAAGCTTGTTGGAATTCTGAACTAGAATCTGAAAATCCAAAAATTCTCTCTCGCTGAATTTCTATAATTATATAACATTTTTTGTTCGTAATTTCTAAATTAGATATTGTAAAGGTTTAAAAGTAAGGAAATCTTATAATTAAATACAATAAATAAGAGAGCTAATTCTCTGTTTCATTTTTTTATATTTAAACTCGTTTGTTTTGAAAATTTTCGAGTGGAAGTTCGAAAAGATTTAATGAAGAGAACATGGAATAGTGTACTAAGGACTTTAGTGAGCTACTTTAATGAAAGTTAAACAATAAGGCACAGGAGAAAGAAGTTGTCCTTTCTTTCAAAGGCTCTTGATTAAATCTGTTCTTGGACTTTTCGTACGACTTGAAGAAGTCGAAATAAAAAGAAAAATTTCTCCTAGCAAAGTTCAGTGGCGGAGAAAAAAGTTAGCTGATGCATCTAATTCATCGCTATTTTAGCTCAATGTATTTTCAATATAAAAATACACAATTTAGAAGTTGATCAGCAAAATTAGTAAATAATTAGCAAATTTAGATGATATTTGTAATTAAGTAGCTTGATATAGTTATTTCTTAATCCTAACATGCAGGTTAATTATAATTAACAGTAATTAAAATTAATTTTATTTGTTTTCTCACTTTTACTCATTTTTTTAGTAAAGTATTCCTATATTCCATATTTTAGTATTCCAGCTTTTTAAAGTACTTTTGTCAATTTTCAAGTATTTTTACGATTTTTAATTTAATTTTTTCAAATATATTATTTTCTTCAACCTTTCAATAATATTTAAATTTATTACCCAAGTTTTCATTTATTTTCGTCAGTTTTCAATTATTTTCTTAAAATCTCAATTCTGTTCTTCAATCTTGAAATTATTTCCAGGAATATTTAAATTTTCTACACAAGTTACAATCTGCTTTTTTTATTTTTCAATTATCTTCTTCAAATTTTAATCATTTTCTTTATTCTATTTATTATTGTCATCAATTTATGTATTAATTTTTTGAGCCAGTATCATTTTAACACAAAACTTATTTTGAAGATTGTTATATTGTACATAATTGATAATGTTATTTTGTGCAACTACTAAATGATATTTGGTACAATTTTATAAAATAAATTTGTTATTTTGTACAATTATTTAAAAAATGGACTTAATTGTATTCCCAAAGGTTTATGGCTTTTTTAAAAAATGGTACAAAACAACATTTAGCACTTCTTCATATTTAAAAATTTTTACATTTTAAATTATTCTATACTAATTTCAATTATTGTCTTCAAACTTCTATTACTTTCTTCAACTTTCAGTAATTTACCTTAAGCTTCCAATATTTTTTTTAATTTTTTTATTATTGTCTATAAATTATTAATTCTTACACCAGTTATCAATTATTTTTGTCATTATTTAAATATTTATGGAAATTTTAAATTATTTTCTTTAATCTGTTTATTATTGTCATGAATTTATCAACTTTTACACCAGTTTTCAATTTTTTATGTCATTATTCAATTATTTTCTTCCCATTACAATGATATCGTTAATTTTGCATTTTTTATACAATTTTTCAAATACTGTATTATATTTTTTATTTATTACTCCATTTTTTAATTATGTTTCTCACTTTTCATTGATTATTTTTAAATTTCAATTATTTTTGTCATTTTTTAATTATTTTCTGAAAATTTCAATTTTATTCTTTAAACTTTAAATTTTGTACACAAGTTAAAACTTACATTTGTTATTTTTCAATTATTTTCTTCAAGTTTTAATCATTTTCTTCATTCTATTTATTATTGTCTGCTACTTATGTATTCATTTTTTTACACCTTTTTTTTAATTACTTTCTTCATATTTAAGTTTTTCAATTATTGTCTATAATTTTTTAATTTTTACACAGCTTTCAATTATTTATGTCATTATTCAATTAGTTTCTTCACATTTTATTTATTTATTATTTCTTAAATATCTAAATTATTGTATTAAAAATGTTAATTCTTTACACCAGTCTCAACAAATTTTTTTTAAATTTCAAATATTTTTGAAACTTTATAATTATTTTCTTCAAATTTCAATTACTTTTGTCATCTTGAATTACTTTCTTCATATTTCTATTATTTTGACCGTTTTAAAATTATTTTTTAAAATTTAAATTATTTTCTTCAAACTTTAATTATTTTCTTCATATTAACATTTTTTTGACATTTTTTAATTATTCCATTCAAATTTCAATTATTTTCTTCAAACTTCAATTAATTTCTTCAATTTCCAGTAATTTTCCTCAAACTTCTAATATTTTTTTCAATTTTTCGGTTATTGTCTATAAAGTTTTAATTTTGATACCAGTTATACATTATTTTTGTCATTATTCAATTAGTTTCTTAACACCGCGATTGTTTCGTCAAATTTTCAAAAATCTTAATTTCTTTATATGTAATTTTCTTTAATCTTTTTATTATTGTCATAAATTTATTAACTTTTACACCAGTTTTCAATTATTATTTATGTCATTATTCAATTATTTTCTTCCGATTACAATTATATCGTTACTTTTGCATTTTTTAATACAATTTTTCAAATACTGTATTATATTTTTTATTTTTTACTCTTATCTTGAATTATATTTCTCATTTTTCATTAATTTCTTCCAAATTTCAATTATTTTGGGCATTTTTCAATTATTTTCTTGTAATTTCAATTATTTTTGTTATTTTTCAAATATTTTCTTAAAATTTCAATTATGTTCTTCATTCTATTTATTATTCTCATCAATTTATGTATCAATTATTTACACATTTTTAAATTATTTTCTACAAATTTGAATTATTTTCTTCAAACTTTAAATACTTTTTCCATATCTTAATTTTTTGTCATTTTTGAATTATTCTATACAAATTTCAATTATTTTCTTTAAACTTCAATTAACTTTTTCAACTTTCAGTAATTTTCCTTAAGCTTCTAATGTTTAAAAAATTTTTTTAATTATTGTCTATAAATTATTAATTTTTACACCAGTTATCAACTATTTTTGTCATTATTCAAATATTTTTGAAACTTTAAAAAAATATTTTCTTTAAATGTTATTTTCTTAAATCTTTTTATTATTGTCATGATGTTATTAACTTTTACACTAGTTTTCAATTATTTATGTCATTATTCAATTATTTTCTTTATATTTCAATTATATCGTTAAATTTATTATTATATTTGTCATTTTTCATTAATCTTTAAATTATTGGTATGAATATTTAAATTTAATACACAAGTCTCAATTGTACTTGTTATTTTTTAATTATTTTTTAAAATTTCAATTTACCTTTGTCATTATTCAAGTATTTTTGTCAGTTTCCAATTATTTTCAATTATTCAATTATTTCCAATTATTTATTTTTGCCATTTTAGAATTTTTCTACAAATTTATATTATTCAAATTTTTTTTACACTAATTAATTTTTAAATTTCTTATAGGTACTAGTTTTCAATTATTTTCTTCAAATTTCAATCAATTATTTCATTCTTTTCATTTATGTCACAAATTTATTAATTATTTAAAAAAATTTCAATTATTTATTACAAATTTCAATTACTTTCTTCATATTTGAATTAAATCGTTAATTTTCCAATTATTTTATATAGAATTTTTCAATTATTGTATAATGTTTTTTATTTTTTATTACATTCTTGAATTATATTTCTCAGTTTTCATTATATTTTGTCCAAATTTGAATTATTTTTGTCATTTTTCAAAATGTTGGTGACCCGTCTCATATTGGGGAGTCCTAATTAATTATTATTATTATTAATTAAATGTTATTACAATCAATATTCTTTATTTAAGAATTATTCTTGGTGACTTTAAAAAAAAAAAATTCTTTTATCAAGAATGTAATATTTTCTGAAAATAAAAAGAGAATTCTTAAAATAAGAAGCATATTCTTAAATTAAGAAACATATTCGTAAGTTTATTCTTAAATAGGCGCCAAGAGTAATTCTTAAATAAAAAATACCGTTTTAATATAAAACTTGAGAATATTTCGTATAATTAAAAAATATGCAATTGAAAAAATTCTTTACACGAATCTTTCTTTACTTGTATCTTTCTTGACAAAATAACTCTGAATATTCGTTTCCTATGATGCTTTGATGTTCAATGCCTATTCTACTTGTTGAGTAAAGATCTGAATTTCTCCCATTGAATGATATAGATCGAGCTTCGAACTACATTCTTTTCTTGACTATATTGCCTTTGAAATATTGTCGGAAATAAACTAACTTCTTGCCAAAAAGAAAAAAAAATGAATAACTGAAAAGTGTCAAATTTTCTGTTTTGAGTCTGATTTTTATGTACGCAATTTTTTTTATAAAACTGGTATATAAATAAAATCTGTATTTTCAATGATGAAATTCTAACACGTCTTTTATTCAATACATTCAATAATAACAATTATATATTGATCTTAATTTAACGTTCATTAATATTTCCTTATTGTCCCAGTTATAAAAGTCAATTATGGACATCTTGTAAAATTATAAATTAATAACTAATTTCCATTGTTTGACAAATTGAAAATAATATTCGTCAAGAATGAATTTTTGATATAATTATTTTTGGATGTTGATATTGAATTGACTAATTTGTGAAATGGACAGCTAGATAGATATTTTTATTTTCACTAAATCCAGAAAATTTAAAAAAACAAAATATATATTTAAAATTTAAATTGACCCGAGAACATGAAATTTTGGGTTTCTCTACTTTTTTAATATTGATTTAATGTAGATTTTGTTAAAAAATCCACTTCCATTAAATCTTTCTTGTTAGCATTTTAGTTATATTTATTTACAATTCTCTTACCTCTGTGACAGGATGTGTTGAGTGTACATTGTACATATTTAAGTGTACTCTGGTACAGTCTACCGCAAAATTAATAAATATTTATCCCCAGTTAAAAATCTGCAAAAGTAGACATTTCGTTATATCTTATTGTAGTTTGGAATAGAATTCAAATTTAAATTAAATTATTAGTTTTATAAAAACTGAAAAAAGCATTCAAATCTTCGATTTCTTAAAATCTTGATCGATCTTTATTTTTATTGATCGAAACATTGATTCATTAGATTAATCGACTCTTAATTATAATTTTTTACAACCTCAAATAAAATCGAAACAAATTTCAATTTTTCAAAATTTTATTGTATTCAACAATAAAATAATTAAATAATTAACAAAAACATTCTTTCTTCAATTTTCTACTACTTTTTCGTTATTTTAAGGTGGATTTCATATTTTTTAAATTTCTTGCCAAACTTTGTAGAATTACTCATGTGTCATCAAATATAGGAAGGATCGTGTGAATGAATCTAAATAATAACACAAAATACTCTAATCTTAAACTTTACCATTAAAAGTGCAAAATTACTAACTTAATTTTATATTTCAATATAATATTAATAGTTAAATATAATTTAACTTTAAATAAAAAGAAAACAATAAAAAACATTGTTATTATTACTCATCCATATAAATCTGCAGGAGATTAATACTTGAAGCCCACTAAATAAACACACTAATTTTCTTATAAAATTAAAACACTATTAACCAATAACTACTTTACTGATTTTTGTTTTATAGAACACTTTTCACCTAAAGTAAATTAAAATTTCATTTAAATATTAAAAAATTAAAAAATGAAAAGATGAGAGTGCGAAAAAGGGTCTTCCACGTCTGAATTATTTATTTTTATTAAATATTAAACATTAAACATAATGTGAAAGAATGCGTCACAACACATAATGTGTACCCGAGTCGAAATTTTGAGGCTACTTTAACGCTACATAGTCCAAAATTTTTAGGAAATAGAGGTTTAAAGTAGAAGCAAATTCAATACAATTTAGCTTCTACTTTGGTGCTATAATTGGAAGAAATTTCCTGTTTCCGCGATGAGAGCGTTAAAGTAGAAGCTAATATTCAACTATATTAAGGCCTCTTTTAACGCTCAAGACCCCCTTTTTATTGATCTTCTAAAGTCTAAACAAAGAAAGAATCTGTTTTTGCGAATAAAACTGAAATTAATATGAATGAAATTATAAAAAAAAATATAAAATAAATATTCAAAATTCATGCGCTTTTAGAATTCGTCACACTTAATACACACAAGCTGGAAATAGTCTAAACTTACTAAATAAATTATTATAACGCAAGTGGGGATTCGAACCCACGACATAACGACCTACGCTTATGAACTTAATATTTAATTTTCTCAGTGTCCTTATAATACAAATTACGAATAGTTTTTTTAGGACTTTTCAACAAAATTGTTACATATCGCCAATTTCTGAATGTTTACGGAGATTTTTATGTATTTTTCATTTGTTTAAACAATTTATTATTGTCAAGTTACAGGCTGATATTGATTTAAATCATTGAAGCATTTGCATTAAAATCATGATTTAAATAAAAAAAAAACTTTACAATTATTCTCCGGATGTCTAATACTGCATGTAAAAAATCACAAACCATAAAAACACCCACAAATTTGTGGATAAATCTTAAAAATTTCAATTTTAATATTTTAATCTTTATAAAATTTAAATAATTGGGCTAATATAGATAATCAAAATACCTACGATTTACAAATTTTTGGTATGAAGATAGCAAAAAATAATATCAAATTTTTATATCTTTAGGTCATTATAATTTAAATAAATTCCAAATGTCAATAAACTCATATTCCAATTTTTTCAAACTTTTAAATGTCAATTAATTCAAATTTAAAGACACATTAGTTAATGCAAAATAATTAAATAATATTAATTATTTTTCATATTCACAATAATCATTTTTTTAAGTCTTACAATATTTGTAATTCTTCTTTAGTTTCTAATTCAGTTTCTTTTTCGAAACTGTTTAAATTTTATCTTATAATTTCTTATTTTTACAAAATTTAAAGATTTTTTCTCCTTTTACCAATGATATTTTTTGTTGTTGTATTTGTCATTTTATTTTATTGATAAATAAATTATAAATAATAAATAATAATTATTATTTATTATTATTTCGTTGAGTTTCATAAGTTTTTTCATATTTTTAAAAATAAATACGCTTATTTTTTTATTAATGCACCTATTCAATTTGTTTTTAAATCTTGGATAGTTTTTGGGAGGTTTTTTGCAAACTTAGTACTTATTCTTTTATAGAATTTTTAGATTTTCTTTATTTTTCTAAATTTATTGTTGGACTTGCTTTCAGTGTAATATTATAAAAATGTTTTTGGTTTAATTTGCCCAAACTTTTTTTTTCTGAAGGATTTTTAATTTTCTTTTCTGGACTTTTTATATACATTTTTTTAATTTTATTTTCATCAATTTAATTTTTTAAACAAATTATTGCTAGTAATTACTAATTCTTTACAAATACACCTAGGAAGATACAAATTTTTCCTAATTTTACAAATAAATTACTGGGCTCTGGTTAGAAAAATAAAAATTATTAACCATAAATTATTATTTTTATATTTTAAAACAATTTATTATTGTTAATTTATAACATTTAAAAACACCTACCAAGTAGTAGTTTTTTAATTTGTTTACTTTTTATATTGAAAAAATAAGATATTTATCAAAATTAACAACAATCACCACTCAAAATTGTTAAAACAAATTATTGTTAATAATTGTTATTTTTTTACAAGTGCATCTAGAAAGATACACATTTTCCCTAATTTTACAAATTATTGGGTTTTGGTTATAGATTAAAATTTTTTCCTCTTAAGGGCTAATCAGAGGAACAATAATTGAAGAAAAAGTTAGTTTAACTCCCGTTTTTCTTATATGTTAAATAAAAAAGTATATTTCAATGGAAAAAATGACTGAGTTTCACTTGCAGGTTTAAAGTAGAATCAAAATTTTCATTTCTTTATAACTGGGAATGTGGAGCTGTAAAAGAGCTGCTAATTTTAATGATTGGAAAATTGAAACATGTGTATAGGCGTAAAGTAGAAGGAAATATTATTATTAGAAATAAAGAAGAGGCTAAAAATTAAGAAGTCGTTAAGTAGAAGCTAAAGTTCCTCATGAGCTTCAAAGTAGCTTCAAAATTTCGACTCGGGTCATCAAGATTTTCTCAATAATGATATTATAAAAAGATCATAAATGGCACATGTCACACCTGTCACAAATAGACACAAATGTTTATGATTATAATCTAAGCAATTGAAATTCAGAAGATTTTCAAAGAAATAATGATATAATTTATTATTAGTATTTTATAGAAAGACGATTATGCACTAAGAGAAATAGATATTCAAATTTACTATCCTGGATATTATAAAAAATATTAATTTTAATATCTAGATATTAAGTTTGAATATATAAATACTAAGTTTTAATATCTGGATGTTAAATTTAACTATCTACTAATATCCATTTTTCTCAGTGATAGAGATTAACAACACTCTTCTTCAAGAAAATTGATCAGGTTCCCAATTTTACTGCAAATCGGAGATTTTACAAATGTAAGTATAAATGATAAAAATGAGACTGTTATGCTCAGTGACGTAACTGGGGATGCAAGGGCCCAGGGGCAAAAAGGAAAATAGGGCCTCAATTATATATAATAATTTACAAGTTTAATTAATTAATTCATTCAATCTGTCCACACCTGGTATTTGTGTGTTCATTTCTATTATGATTTCAATTACTTAAAATACAATTTTGTACAATTTTTTATCATTTTTCAACTATGTTTTACAATCCTTAATTATTCTAATTGTTTTTAAATTGATTCCCTATAAATCTTAAATTTACCTTTCTCAAATTTTAACCATTTTGTTTAGTTTTCTCAATCACTTTTTTAATTTTAATTATTTTTGCCTTGACATTAAATCAGTTTTAATTATTTATTCCTTAATATTTTATAATATTCATCGCAAATAAAATTTTATTTTTTTAACTACCATTATTTTTGTCATTTTGCAATTATTATTTTCAATTTTTAATTATTTTCATAATTTCTGAATTAATTTACTGAACTTTCAAATATATATCTTAATTTTAATTTCTTTTGTTTAATTTTTATTCTTTCTTTTTAATTTCTTTTTATTATATTGCAATTATTTTCTCTATCTTTTAATATTTTCATTATTTTTCAATTAATTTCCTAAATTTGTAGTTATTATCTCAAATTTAAATTATTGTCTTTAATTTTTAATTATGTAAAAGATTTTTTAATTATTTCCTTTTGCTTAAAAATAAATTCTTTAATTTTATATTATTTTCCCCGACTTTTAATTATTTTCAGTCTGTTGGCATAATTTTCAAAAATTTCAAAAATTTATCTAAAATTTCAATTGTTATTTTCATTAATTTTCGATATTTCTGCGATTTTGTAATTATTCCGAGAATTATTCTCTTTAATTACAATTTTTAAGTAATTTTATAATTAAATATTTTCTTTTTTTAAACATATATTCTATGATTTTTTCAATTTATTTACTGTTTCATTCTTTCATATTTAAATTATTTTCATCATAAATTTAAATTATCTTTCTCAATCTTAAATTATTTTCATCATATTTTAATTATTTTTTTCAATTTTGAATTAATTTGATTCTTTTTCAATTATTTTCCTCGATTGTTAATTATTATTCACATTGTCTAAAATTATTTTCTAGAATTTTTAAGTCTTTTTTTCAAATCTCAATTATTTTCTTCAATTTTTAATTATTTTCAATTGTTTTCATAACTTCCAATATTTTTTATTAATTATCGCAAACTTCATTCATTTTTAGCTTTCCTCAATTCTTTTCTCCAATTTTTAGTTATTCTTATTTTTCTAAATTGGTTTCTAAAATCTTCATGTATTTTTCTCAAATTTTAATTATTTTCTTTTTATTTAAAAAAAATTCTGTAATTTTTTTAATTATTTCACTCAAATGTGATTTATTTTTTATAACTTATCATTGTTTTTATCATATTTCAATGGTTATAGCAAGTTTCAAATAAGAAACTCATTTTTCAATTATTTTCTTCATCTTTTAATATTTTCAATATATTTCAATTAATTTCTTAAATTTTCACTTATATACATTTTTTTAATTTTATTTTCATCAATTTTAATTTTTTAAACAAATTATTGCTAGTAATTACTAATTCTTTACAAATACACCTAGGAAGATACAAATTTTTTCTAATTTTACAAATAAATTACTGGGCTCTGGTTAGAAAAATAAAAATTATTGACCATAAATTATTATTTTTATATTTTAAAACAATTTATTATTGTTAATTTATAACATTTAAAAACACCTACCAAGTAGTAGTTTTTTAATTTGTTTACTTTTTATATTGAAAAAATAAGATATTTATCAAAATTAACAACAATCACCACTCAAAATTGTTTAAACAAATTATTGTTAATAATTGTTATTTTTTTACAAGTGCATCTAGAAAGATACACATTTTCCCTAATTTTACAAATTATTGGGTTTTGGTTATAGATTAAAATTTTTTCCTCTTAAGGGCTAATCAGAGGAACAATAATTGAAGAAAAAGTTAGTTTAACTCCCGTTTTTCTTATATGTTAAATAAAAAAGTATATTTCAATGGAAAAAGTGACTGAGTTTCACTTGCAGGTTTAAAGTAGAATCAAAATTTTCATTTCTTTATAACTGGGAATGTGAAGCTTTAAAAGAGCTGCTAATTTTAATGATTGGAAAAATGAAACATGTGTATAGACGTAAAGTAGAAGGAAATATTATTATTAGAAGTAAAGAAGAGGCTAAAAATTAAGAAGTCGTTAAGTAGAAGCTAAAGTTCCTCATGAGCTTCAAAGTAGCTTCAAAATTTCGACTCGGGATAACTTTTAAAATTTATTTAAGTGTTAATTTAAAGTTTGAATTATTAAAAAAAAAATGTATGTACAATTGGAAAGAAAAGAGTTACAGTTTCTTTGAAAAACTCTAATATGGAAAAATGTTTGTTAGCGATATTTTGAATGAGTTTATTTGTCATTAGAATGCTGAGAATAGGCCAATCAAAATTTGTCAATGATGGCCTTGTTAGCGGTGTAATAGTAGAGATGAGTTTACGCATCCAGCATTCATTGACCGCTCGTTAGAGGATGTCAATTTGTCTGTTTTATATAACCATGAACCGAGAAGAGAAGCATTCCAATTAGGAAGTTTCAATTAATATTTGACTGCGACCCTCTGACTGGGGTAGGTTGCGAATTAGGCAAGTTGTCAACGCGAGAACAGCTTCTCTAGATAGTTGAAAGGGCTTACGCTTCTCGCACTTGAAATCACAAAAGTCTGCCTAAATCAACGATCCTTTCCTCCATTGTCCTTGAGGGGATTTGCACAAGCTTCTCGCACCCTTACACCACTTGAGGACACGAGTCTTCAGTGTCCTTATATGTACCTGCCTGGTGTTTCGTTAAGTTTCGTCCAGACTCGGCAAATAGAACTATGTTCTACGAGCAACTCATCTAGGGTCCTCAAAGCAAGTTTATTTTCATTATTCAAAGACCCCCAAAAATAACAACATTGTCATTTAGCTTTGAGATTTACTTTCTTGGTTTTATCTTGTACACAAGTGTTTATATCATTTCGTTGGCTGGGAGGAAAACCATGGAATTTCAAAAATAAAAATAAAGAACGTACTTTTTCAATAATTTGATTAAAAACGTGCCATTTCAGAAAACAAAATCAAAACGTATCATTCTGCCCAAGCGATGTGAAAACGTGCTATTTCAGTTATCACTAAGAAAACGTAACTATTTCAGAAAATTATTTAAATTTATGTATTTTTCAGTTGACAACAATTTTAAAATTCTACGGAGATTAAATGAACGCTGAATTATATTTTTTAATGTAAGTTTAGGTATTCAATAATAAATACAAAATGTAACTTTAAACGAAAACAATCTACAGAGGTTAAATAAACAAGACATGAATTAAATTTTTTAAATGTAAGTTAACTTAATAATAAATACAAAATTTTACTTTAAAACAGAATAATACAGATATGTTACAAGATTTTTAATAATATTTTGCAGAATATAAAACAAAAATGGTTGAAAATGTAAATTTAAAAGAAATGAATTCAAAAACCAGAAAAACTTATTCTTCTAAAGTTAAAATTCATAAATGTTTGTCATTCTTATGTAAAATGATTATTTATTTGTTACTGATTATTTATTTAATCTCCTTTTAAAATTAATTTTATAGAAATTTAATCACACAGTTCAAACAATGTTAATATAAAATTTATGAAGGTTATATATTCTTATTATTAAAGAACACAATAAATAAATTGCTAAGCTAAAAATGACAAAATTTAATAACATTTAAACTTTTTTTTACAATAAATTGGAAAAAACAAGCAATTAATTTAATAAACTGTTATAAAAACTGTGGAACTTTACAGAAAGCAAATTGTGATTGTGATTCTTTAGGATTTTTCGATTTTTAAATTCTGACTTACAATGTTTACCAAATATTTTATTTTCTTAAATTAAATTTTATATTGAGAAGCGAGGAGTACACCCTTCCATTTCAATTTAAGCAGAAGAAGTTTAAAGTTTTATTTTCCTTCTTGACATTGTTTACTTCTTCTGCTAAAATAAATTTTATATTAACATTGTTTGAACTGTGTGATTAAATTTCTATAAAATTAATTTTAAAAGCAGATTAACTAAATAATCAGTAATAAATAAATAATCATTTTACATAAGAATGACAAACATTTATGAATTTTAACTTTAGAAGAATAAGTTTTTCTGGTTTTTGAATTCATTTCTTTTAAATTTACATTTTTAACCATTTTTGTTTTATATTCTGCAAAATATTATTAAAAATCTTGTAACATATCTGTATTATTCTGTTTTAAAGAAAACTTTTGTATTTATTATTATCTCTGTAGATTGTTTTCGTTTAAAGTTACATTTTGTATTTATTATTGAATACCTAAACTTACATTAAAAAATATAATTCAGTGTTCATTTAATCTCCGTAGAATTTTAAAATTGTTGTCAACTGAAAAATACATAAATTTAAATAATTTTCTGAAATAGTTACGTTTTCTTAGTGATAACTGAAATAGCACGTTTTCACATCGCTTGGGCAGAATGATACGTTTTGATTTTGTTTTCTGAAATGGCACGTTTTTAATCAAATTATTAAAAGAGTACGTTCTTTATTGTTCTTTTTGAAATTCCATGGTTTTGCCCTCAGCCGACGATTTAAGATAGATCTATAGAATTAACAATAAGAATCGCAAACTTCATTCTTTCATTCTGTCCACACCTGAAGTTTGGCACTATAGATGTTTTTTTGTTTTAAATCAATAACTTTTGAAAAAATGTATTTTTATATTAATTATAAGATTTCTAATTTTATTTATTTAATTATTGATTCTCCTGAATCTAAAATTTAAATCAATTGACCAATTTATACAGTTTATTTTTAATAATAATAATGTATTACAATACAAACGTGTCTTATTTAAAGCTACTTTACAGATTTTAATAAAGATTCAAAAAATGTTAAACTTAATATGAAAGTTAATGAATATTTTATATTATAATTTATAATAATATATGAATAATTTTCATAATAATATTTGGTTTTTTTAATTACTTCTAAAAAAGACAATATAAATAAGAATAAAGAACGAAATATCATGATATAATTGGAAAAAAGCGAGCACTGTTTTCAAATATTAAGATTTTTAAATACCTTCTTTATAATTTATTCCTCTTTTAATCATTTTTTTTTAATTTGAAATCTTCTTCTCTATTTTAAATAAAGATACATACCAAATTAAATTTCTCAAAATAAATGTTGTATTTTTTATCTCAAAATGCTTATTTTTATTGGTAAATTACTAAACTTATTTAATTTCTAATTTTATTATAGGTTTCAAATTAGGATCAATTATAATTTTAATCAGTTCAATTGTAAAAACAGAAAATAAGATTGACTGAAACATAGTTTTCACTATATTATAGATTTGCCAAGCCCATCAGGCTAAAAATTCATTAAAATCAAGATCAAGATCACAAAATTTTCACAAAAAAAGCGCTGATTACAAAAATCAAATACTTAAAATAACTACATAAAATTAAAGAAAAATAACTATTTATTAATAGAAGTTTGAATTAATAAAAGAATTTAGAACAATTAAAAGTTTTAAGTATTTTAAGTTATATTGCAATTTTGATTATAATTGAAGTTTGAAATAATTTAAATTAATAGAAGTTGAGAATTTTTTAATTTGGAAAAATTAAAATTTATATCGATAGAAATTTTGAAGAATGGTTTTTTAATAATCGAATTTCGTATTGTTTAAAGAACATTTAAAAATAAAGATTTCATATCAATAAAAGTATGGAATAAAATAAATTTGTATAGAAAATTGTATTAATAAAAAATATTTTGTTGAAAAAACTATATTTTAAAAAATATTCTAATTTTTTGTAACGTACTATAAAAACTTTTTAATTTTAATTTAAGTAGAAAATCGGAGTTATTCTCTAAAATTTCTTTGTATTTATTAATTTATAACACATTTTAATAAATAAAAATTAATTTACAAAATTTAATTTGATAGTATAATTAATTTAATCTAAATTAGTTCAGTTGTTTTTTGTATTGAAACCATATTAGCCCATTGAAAAATGTAATTCCCGCGCACTTTAGCGCGCGTATTTTTGGCTAGTGAATATAAAAGCTAAGAAATAAAAAAGCGAAGTAACTTATAGTAAAACTAATTAGATTTTTTCTCTAACCCTAATCTTGATGGAGAAAATAAACCGCGATATTTTTCATTCCGTATATTCAAAACTATGATTTAGTTTTATATAATATCTTGAGTAAAACAAATTGTACTTTGGTTTTTTCGATTAAGAGAACACTTCAAAAAAATACTTTTTTTAAACAATCGTAAATATACATTTTTACAAAATACACACATTATTTATTAAATATCATGTAAAAAATGTATATGATATATATTAGTGAAACGAAGAGACATTTTCAAGAAAGACTCTCTAAACATGAACGAGATATTAATAACAAAAATAAAAATACAGACATAGTTTTGATTTCTCTAAGGTAAACATCTTAAATCATGAAAGCAATGAATTTAAAGGAAAATATTTTGAAATGATTTATAATCAAAAACATATTTCGTCAACAGTGAACTTTAATAACGATATTAAAAGGTTAAGTCTGGCATACCCAAATTTAATACACACAAATAAATTTTAGTTCAAATTTTTTTTTCCCCTTATTTTTGCAATTGATCCCTAAAAGTCCCCTATTTTGAAAATTTTCTCCTAATATCCCTTAATTTTCACAAAAATCTATTTAAAAGGATATCTAGCGATTCAAGAAATTGCTGTCAATTATTACATCAAGATACAAACTGGGAATTTGTAAAAATATTAGAAAATTTTTCAAGTGTTCCGGAAATTTTTACGAAATTCCAGGTATTGGTAGAATAATACAAAACAATTTAATCTCAATCTTGAATTCTTCAATAACTTGAAAAAATGAATTTAGAATGGTTCAGAGTATCTAACAATTTATAATATCAAGAAAGTAAAAAGTATGAGATTTTAATTTTTTAATTTTAAATTTTTATTTAATAATTGTCTGCTAACGTCATAAAATTGTGATCGAAAAAGCTTTTTATTGGTATGAAATTTTTACGAGGCCTTATATAGTAGAACTAATACGTTAAGTGAATTGATCAAAGTTTGGAAAAAATTAATATTTAAAATTGAAAAGAAAAAAACTCAAAGAAGATTTTTATATCGATGTAAAAATGAAAGTATCATCCCAAGTCACATTTTAAACAATTCATCAATCAATATTGATTTCTTTTCAAAAAGTATTTGCAATAAAATAGAAAATTCTATCTCTTTTTTTAATTTTAAAATATTAAATTTTGAAATTGTCGATATTAACCAAGAGATTGCTTATATTAAAAATGAAATAGACAGTTATAAAAGTAAAATCATTGATTTATCATCTCAAAATAATTTTAATAGTTTATTTCAAAAAATTCAGATAGATCTAAAGAAATATATTAAATTAACTGTAACAATAGCTATTAAAAAATTTGATAATTTAAAATGTCAACAAAACTCATGTTTTAAGACAGATAATACTAAATGGTTAATGAATTTAAGCAAAACAACTATCCCTAATAATGTTAAAGATGTTTTAAGTTTAGGGGGTAAATTTGGAATCCCTTATCAACAAAAAGAATTACCTATTCCTAAAGTAATTTCGTGTTTAGAGTATGGATTATTAAAAATTAAATCTCCTTCCGAAAAAAATTTTATTAGAAATAAATTTATTTATAATACACAATTGTTTTTATCAAAAATCAAAATTCAGAATAGACTCAATATACTTGTTAATAATAAAATAAAAGAAACTAAAAAATTTTTAAATGATAATAATAATTTAATTGTAACGAAAGCTGATAAAGGAAACGTTACTGTGATTTTAGAAAAATTTGATTACAATAAAAAAATTTTTGAACTTTTAAATGATTCTACAACATATAGTAATATTAACAAAGATCCTACTAAAAATATTCAAGCTGCTTTGGGTAAAATATTAAGAGAATTTATGATTAAGAAATATTTTAATTGTATTACTTATGATTTTTTGAATTGTACTAATGGTTTTATTCCTGGATTTTATGGTTTGCCAAAAATTCATAAACAAGGTGTACCATTACGCCCAATTTTGTCTTTTTGTAGTAGTCCTATTTATAATATTTCTAAATATTTAGCAAATGTTTTAAATAAATCTTTAGACAAAACTAGTCCTCACTATATTAAAGATTCTTGGAGTTTTAAGAGAAAAATTGATAACATTAAATTTGTACCAGACAATTTCACTATTATTTCTTTAGATGTTACATCAATGTATACAAACATATCTTGGAGTGCTGTCATTAACTCAATAAAAAAGAGATGGAACATTATTAAAAAGCATACTAATTTCTCACAAGTAGATTTCATTAGAATATTAGAATTTTGTCTAAATTCATCATATTTTTCGTTTGATAAAAAATTTTTTAAACAAATTTTTGGGTTACCAATGGGTTCTCCTATATCTCCAGCAGCTGCTAATTTAGTCATGGAAGATTTGGAGAATGAAACTCTTAAAAAATTTTATTTTAAAATTTTATTTTACTTCCGTTATATTGACGATTGTTTGATCTGTGCACCAAAAACTAAAATCATGGAAATTTTTAATACTTTTAATTCCATAGATCCTAGAATTAAATTTACCATTGAAGAATCAGTAGATAATGTTATTAATTATTTAGATTTATCTTTAATTCTTGATAATAATTCTCTGATTACTAATTGGTTTCGGAAGGAGACGTGGTCTGGCAGATACATCAATTTTGCTTCTAATCACCCAATTTCTCAGAAAATTGGTGTTATTTATTCACTTGTTGATAGAGCAATTAAGTTATCAGATCCGCGTTTTCATTTTGACAATTTAGTATTAATTAAAGAAACTTTATTTAAGAATGGTTTTCCATTAACCCTTTTAGACAAAAAGATTAGTACTCGATATCTTAATATCATTAATCCAATTAATTATTTTTCTAAACAACAACAAAAATGTATTGATTATAGTTCCAATTCATCATTTTTTGTTTTTCCATATATTCAAAGTTTTGATTCAGTTTTATATAATGTTTTTAATGGCACTAACTGTACTTTGATCTTTTCAATTGACAAAACTTTGCAAAGAAACATTTTTTTACACAATCATAAAGATTCAATTCCTTTTTTGCAAAAAACTAATATAATTTATCAGATTCCATGCATTAATTGTAATATGTCTTATATTGGACAAACAAAAAGACATTTACAAGAAAGAATTAATGAGCATAAACGGAACTCTGAAAATAAACTTTTAAATACAGGCCTTTCATACCATTCTACTAAATATTCACATAAATTTGATTTTACTAATGTTAAAGCTGTAAATTACGAAAATAATGAATTTAAAAGGAGACATCTAGAAATGATTCATATACAAAAAAACATTCATTCTACTGTTAATTTTAATACTGATATAAATAATTTAAGTCAAGCTTATTCTTATTTAATTCAAACTAGTAGATTTTGACTTTATATTTTAATTTTGATTTTTTAATTTAATTATTCAGATTTACTTTCTTGATTTAATTATTCAAATTTACCTATTTAATTTGATTATTCAAATTTACCTATTTGAATTTGAATTTAAATTTAATCAGTTTCGATTTTAATTGATTACGATTTCGATTTTGATATCGATTTAGATTTTGATCTCGATTTAGATATCACGTGAATATAACCTTAAAATGTCAAACGTTATTACTTGATCCATTATTTTTACTTGATCAATTATTCATTATCAATTATGTAATTTTTTATGCACTGAAATCTCCTAATGGAGGTAAGGAATTTGTATCATTGTCAACATTGTCAACATTGTCAACATTGTCAACATTGTCAACTTTATATGTTTTATGTTTTATAATTTCATAATTTCATAATTCATCTTTTGCAGATTTCTATTTATATTGGAACATCTTTTAATTTTTATTTTTATTGACCTGAAGAGGACATGAATATGTTGAAACATGTAGTCAAATCAATCAATTAAATAAATAAACTAATAAGAACTTTAATTGAGGTATAAATTCGATATAAGGCCTCGTAAAAATTTCATACCAATAAAAAAAAGCGAATTGTAAAAATTTATTATAAGAAAAAGCTTTTTGTTGTTTATCTGCATCTATTTTTCAAATAAAATGTATATTTTGCATTTCTATCATAAATTTTTTTAAAGATATAAGTTATGATTCCCATAGTAATCAATGTTAAAAGTGCATAATTTAAAATCCGTATAATTAAATAAATGTAGTAAATCAACTCCAAACTTTGTAAAACGTGTTTTTTTAAAAAAAATTTTAATATCTACAATAAAAACTGTTTCATTATTTCCGAAAAACTCTCACGTACATTCTTAATTTATTTAAAGTTTTAAATTACACTTATTTCAAAATTCAACACCTAAAAGTTGATTATTTTATGTTTCATTTTGTCTTAATTTAGATATTTACATCTTTTTAATTTTCTAACTTTATTCCTTTTTTTTTCTTCCTTGCCAATTTCCTTTTATCATTCTTTAATTTTTTTAATGAATTTTCTATTATAATTTTTTATAATTATAATTATTGTTTCTATTCCTTTGATGCTTATAAAAACTATCATTTTTTCTAACAATTAAATTTTTTTTTACACTTTTTTATTCATCAAAAAAGTTTTTCTGTATTTTGTTTTTTTTCTCGGTATTTTGACATAATTTCTTAATTCTTATCACTTGTTGCAGATTTTTATTTCTTTTACTTCTAATTTTTTTTGTGTTTTACATTTTCTTCTTTTTTCGCAAATTATTTTAGTTTTTTTATATAATTTTTTTTAACGGTCCGAAAAATTATATTCATATATTCATATATTTTCATATTGATTTTCTTATGGTTTTTGATAATTTAAGAGAGCGGAAGAGTTCAATTTTTTGCTTCATATAACTGATTGTACCTATTTTTCTTTTGTAAAATTTATTTTTTTTACATTTTGTCTATTTTCTCTCAAATTTGTACACTCTTTGATATAATTTCTAGATTTTATGATTTTTTTAACAAAATTTGTTTTTAAAATTCTTTTAAAAGTAAATCTAATGTTTGAACAAAACTTTCTTTTATTTTGTTAAGTTATTTACAAAGTTTTTTAATTTTCTTCATTTGGTGAATAATTTCCTACTCGTTTTTTACTTTTTAGAGGAATTTGTCATTTCTTTTATATAATTTTTAATTATTTTTAAAAATTTTTCTATTTTATTCTCACTGCTTTTTTTAGTTTATTTTCCACTATTTTTATATTTTTAAATACTTTTTGTAATATTTTCAATGTTTGTGAAATTTTTTTTACAGACTTTCTCAATTTTTCACGGAATTACTTTTTATTTTATTTTATCTCTTTAAATATTAATTGGTTCCAGATTACTAATAATCTTATATTAATTCAATTTTCATTCAATCTATTCAAATCCAATCCACAAAATTTCTCATCCCGAAAATCAATTATGGCATATAATTTATTTATCTCTATTTATAAACTTTTTAAAGTACCCTTAAAGTCCCATATTTTTATGTATTCATTCCCTTATTTCCCCTAGAATAATTTTCATAATATCTCGAGAATACGTATTTATATTATTTATTTATTAGTATTTAATTTCATCAGAAAGAATAATATTTTTTATACCCAACATTTCATTATTTTTATTATCTCTTATTTCAATTTGCCTTCAGATTAAATAATATACTTAAATTTTTTTCCTAGCTTCCAACAGAAGCCTTTAGAAACGAAAGAAAATAAAAAATCTCTGAAATAAAAACTAAATAATCACAATCGAGTATAGATGCGCTAAATTAGATCGAATGGTAGAAACAAATCAAAATGATTCAATTGGTAAGCAAAAGAATTAAATAATTCAAGATATGTTATTGAATAGTGAAATAATTCAAGTACAATAAAATATTGAAATCTTTGATAAAATCAAATCTCTCCAAATTGTGAAATATGTGAGGATTACTTTTATCTCAATTCATGCTATAAAAATTTATCAAATACTTCAGAAGCAATTTTTTCAAGAAATTCATCAGAAAACTCTGTCTATTTTCAAGTTATAACTTTCTTGTATATAAACACATTCCGTATAAATTACCATATATATTCCGCAACGTGATGACATAAAAACTCATGATATTTTATTCTTTTCAATAAATGTGCCAAATTCTTGAGATACATAATATCGAAAGAAATTTATTTAAAGGTATTTTCTATCGATTGATCTCGTGAATAAGCTCGTCTTTCAAGTTCTCTTGAATAATTCAACTAGAAGGTAGACAAGCACTTTCCATCTGTATTAGAAAAGAAAATAAATATACTATATAGTCTTAAATGAAGTAATTCTATTTGAACGAGAAAGCTCCTTAAGATAATGATAATTTTTCATGAAATTTTTTTCAAGTTTTCAAATATCTGTTTATCCAAATCTTTTCTTTATAAACCATTTAATATAATTATATAAGATTTGACGCTAACTAGCTGATATTCTAGTTTGATAGTTCTGAAACACTGTTTATTTGGTACTTAGCAACAATTTCATTTTGTTTGTAAATGTTTTCAATTGTTTGATAAATGTCGATGCTAAGTGAAGAAATGTTTCGTACCTTAATAGTTACTTTGTTCCCTATTCCTATATATATATATATATATCCAGTGTATTCTCTACAACACGCCTTGCCTTGGAAATTATACGTCAGAGTTTCCAAGTTTGATGTCAGTTTTACGTGTGTTTCGTTAATTAAGAAAATCTTCTAACACTTCCTCAACTTTCGAGGACTAGCGAAATTCAGGTCATAGATAGAAAACTTTTCAAATCCTCTTAAGCTGACTCCAACGTGTCTCTTTTATTTCCTAAATATACCGAAGAGGATCAGAATTTTTTAAAACAAGTTTTGCCTTTTAGCAAATTCCTATCTGAATTTGAAACGGTTCATTTCACTGATTTAGATTCAGTGCATTTCATTGAGTCAGTTTTGTTTAATCGAGTTTTTAAGTCGTGTGAAAATCTTTAACATTAAAAAACTAAAAGTAGGTGCCTAGCGTTTTATGGTTTTTTATTGTTATTATTAAAATCGACTTGTCCTAACTTTTAATCTAGATCTGATTCAGGTGCAAATTTTATCAAAATAGTTTCTAAAAAATGATGTTTTTTTGTAAAAAATATATATTCTCTTTTTCTGTAAACACTAAAATCGGTAAAATTGAAAACACTACTATAATCCTGTTCGGAACTGGTTTAAAACTAGTTTGTAACTAGTTCAGAACTATTTTGTAACTAGTTTGTAAATAGTTCAGAACTAGTTCAGAACTGTTAAAATCTGTTTATAATTAGTTTAAGACTATTTAAAATTAGTTTAAAACTTCTTGGAACTAGTTCAAAACTATTTAAAACTTGTTTAAAACTTTCAAAATCTAGTTCCAAACTGTTTCGAACTTAGAACTAATTAGAACTTGTTCTAAACTGTTAAAAACTAGTTTAAAATTGTTTAGATCTATTTATAATTATTTAAAAATGTTAAGAACTTCTTTAATCTGTTTATAACTAGTTTAAAACTAATTATAACCAGTTCAAACTAGTTTAGAACTTGTTTAAGACTGTTTCGAACTTTAGAGAACTATTCAAAACTATTTAAAACTTGTTTAAAAATGTTTAGAATATTGCTTTAAAACTGTTTAAAGTTATTTTAAACTATTTGAAATAAACAGCTCAAAACTTTTTAGAACTATTTAGAGCTACTTAAATTAAATTAGAACTTGTTCTGAACTGCTTAAAGAACTTTTTTAAACTGTTTATAACTATAGTTAAAAATTGTTTGAAACTTTGAAAAACTGGTTTAAGATGATAGTTTAAAAAGTGTTTAAAATGCCTTAAAACTGATTCAAAATTGTTTAAGACTATTAGGACTATAAAAAGGTTTTTAGAACTGGTTTCAAAAACTTTTTGTAACTAGTTTAAAAATCTTTATAACTTGTTGTTTGTAGATTTCTCCTATTTTTTTTTATTTTATTTAAACATTTTTTTGTGTTTCTTGATTTTTAAAATTTTGAGTTATGGGAACTTTTTCTTCATTTTCTGAATAATTTTCCTAATTACTATATTTTTAAAAAACTTTCTCTTTCCTTTGCTTTTTACTTACAATTTTACTTTTTCTTATTTTATTTTCACACTTTCTCGCTTTTTTGTATCTTTTCCCTGATTTTCATACTTTTTCATTTATTCACAAAGGTTTGAAACATCTTTAGTATTTCTATCTTTTTCTACTAATTAATAGATTCTTTTTTTTTATTTATTAAATATTTTCACTTTTTCTCATTCCTCAAGTCATTTTTTTAATTTTTCATGGAATAATTAAGAACTTATTTCAAACTCTTAACAATTGGTTAGAAACTATTTTCAAAACTATGTTGAATTCTTTGAAACTGGTTTAAAACTGTTTGTAATCAATTCACAAACTTTTTTACTTTTCTTCACATGTTTGTAGATTTCTCCTATTCTTTTCTTTTAATTAAACATTTTTTTGTGTTTCTTGGTTTTTAAAATTCTGAGTTACCGGAGTTTTTTATATATGATTTTTTTAATAATTCAAAAATTTCTGCTTTTTTCTTCATTTTTTGAATAATTTTTCTAACTACTGTATTTTAAAAAAAAACTGTCTCTTTCCTTTGCTTTTTATTTGTCTTTTTACTTTTTCTTATTTTATTTTCAGACTTTCTCGATTTTTAGTATCTTTTCCCTGATTTTCATACTTATTAATTTATTCACAAAGTTTTGTAACATTCTTAATAATTTTATCTTTTTATATAAATTTTTAGATTCTTTTAAAAGCTTTCTTCATATTTCCCATACTTTTTCTTTATTTATTAAATTTTCTCACTTTTCCTTTCTCCTCAAGTCATTTTCTATCATTTTTCGTAAACTTCCAATATTTTTAGGTCTTTTTCTCTAATTTATTTAGAAATATGATCATTTGACAACCTATATTTGAAGAAAATCAATTAAATGACCTTTATCAATAAATTTGGTATCAAAATACAAATTTTTTTGCAGATAACTTTTAAATAAAACGCTTAAGCATTTTTAGTAAATTTCAAAACATATATCTAAATAATTCGTCATTTGATATTTGTACTGTACATTTTCCATAAATAATAGAATTTGAGATTAATAATATCGTTTTTAGACATAAAAATATATGTCTCATATAAAATGTCTAATTAAGATATTAATTTTTTTCCTTGGCTATTATGTCAACATTTTAAACTTTAGAAATTTTGTTTGGTCGGTTCAAATTCAATACATTTAAACTCTACAATCATACATTCTACACGATAAACTCTACACATTAAAATTCTACAACACGATTTTTTATAAAATATTCATATTAAATCCTACATAATTAAATTCTACAATTTTAAATTTTACACATTTATACTCTACGCATTAAAATTGTACAATAAATTGTTTATAAAACTTTAATATTAAATACTATACAGTTAAATTCTACCATTTAAAATTCTACACATTTAAAATCTACACAGTTAAATTCTACACAGTTAAATTCTACACTTTAAATTCTACACATTAAAAATTTACAAGACGATTTTTTTAAAAATATTAATATTAAATCCTACATAGTCAAATTCTACACATTTAAACTCTACAATACGATTTTTTATAAAATATTAATATTTAGTCCCACATAGTTAAATTCTACAATTTTAAATTCTACACACTTTGAAACTCAACAATGTTAAATTCTACACGATAAAAAAGTAATTAATTTTTTATTAAACAAAAGAATATTTAAAAAATAAAAATTGATATCGTGTAGAATTTGATATTGTAGACTTTAAATTGTATAGAATTTAACTATGTAGAATATAATTTTAATGTTCTTTTTAAATTCGTATTATCGAATTTTAATGCATAATAATAAGTTTTATAAAAAATCTTATTGTAGAGTTTTAATGTGTAGTACCTATTTATAGTGTTAAATTTAACACTGTAGAGTTTAAATTTGAAGAATTTTGAATTATAAAATTTAACCATGTAGGATTTAATATTAAAGTTTTATAAAAAACTTATTGCAGAATTTTAATGTATAGAATTTATCGTGTAGAATGCAATTGTATTGATTTTAGAGGTGTAGATTTTTAAATTGTTGAATTTAACTATATAGGATTTAATATTAAACTTTTTATAAAGAACTTATTGTAGAATTTTAATGTGCTGAGTATAAATGTGTAGAATTTCAAATTGTAGAATGAAACTATAAAGGATTTAATATTAATTTTTTATAAAAAATTTAAAGAATTTAACTGTGTCGAAATTTAAATTGTAGAATTCAACTATGTAGGATTTTACAAGTAGAATTTAACGATTAGAATTTATGATTGTAGAGTTTATTATTTCGATTTTTAAATTGTAAGATTTAGCTATGCAGGATTTAATATTAATGTGTTATAAAAATTTCTATTTTAAAGTAAATTTATTATTGCCGAATTAAAATATGTAAAATTTTAAATTGTTGAATTTAACTATGTAGAATTTAACGAGTAGAATTTATTATTTTACTCTCTAAATCTAAATTAGTCAAAAACTACTTAAAATCGTGAAAGAGTTTTCTCTTTTTCAATTAGTAAAAAATAACTAATTAATAGTAAGAAAATACTACTTCAGCAGTTAAATTTAACTAATTAAATAGTCAAAAATAACTAATGTAATTAGTAAATAGAAATCTACTAATTCTTTTAGTAGTTTAACATAACCTAAAATGACTTTAACTAATTAAATTACTAGTTTTTTACTAAAGTATTAGTAAAAAATTACTATTTGAAATGGTAAACGAGTTTTCACTGTTAAAGTAGTAGTTCTTAACTATTTCAGATTTAGAGAGTATAGAGTTTAAAATTTAGATTTTTAAATTGTAGAATTTAACTATGCAGGATCTAATATTAATATTTTATAAAACATTCTATTGTAGAGTTTTAATGTGTAGAGTTTTTAACGTGTAGAATTTATCATTATAAATTTTAAATTTCTAGTATTTTAAATTGTAGAATTTAACTTATGTATAGAATTTAATATTCATGTTTTATAGAAAATTTTATTGTAGAGTTTTAATGTGTAGAATTTAATGTGTACTTTCTAAATCTGAATTAGTTAAAAATAACTAATTTGAAAGCAAAAACTCAGTCACTAATTCAAATAGTTAGATTTCTACTAATAATTTAGTAAAAAGTAACTAATTATTAGTCAAATTTATTTTTAGGTTATGTCAAACTAACTAATATTTTAGTCAAATTCTGTTCACTAATTCAATTAGTCAAACTTTAACTATTTTTTAGTTATGTTTTTACTAAAAATTAGTCATTTTTTTACTAATAATTAGTTATTTTTAACTAATTGCTAAAAAAAAACTCAGGCAAGATTTAACTAATTATTAGTTATTTTCAACTAATTCAAATTTAGAGAGATATAAATTTATTATTGTGAAATTAAAATGT
The DNA here is from genome assembly GCA_037103525.1 of Ganaspis brasiliensis. Classification (NCBI taxonomy): domain Eukaryota; kingdom Metazoa; phylum Arthropoda; class Insecta; order Hymenoptera; family Figitidae; genus Ganaspis; species Ganaspis brasiliensis. The sequence continues at coordinate 1,820,736 of JAZKLR010000055.1, read as the reverse complement.
GTAGCATTTAAAATTGCAGAATTTAACTATGTAGAATTTACCATTGTATAGTTTAAATTTGTAGAATTTTAAATTGCAAAAATTACGTATCCTATGCAGGATTTAATATTAATGTTTTTTAAAAAAGTCCATTGTAGAGTTTTATTGTGTAGAATTTATCATTATATACAGATTTTAAATTTTAATACACTATGTAGGATTTAATATTTAACTCACAGAATTTAACTGTGTAGATTTTAAATGTGTAGAATTTTAAATTGTAGAATTTAACTATGTAGGATTTAATATTAATATTTTATAAAAAAATCGTATTGTAGAATTTTAATGTGTAGAATTTAACGTGTAGGATTCAACGTGTATAATTTATAATTGTAGAGTTTAAATGGTAGAATTTGAACCGCCACAATTTTTTTAAAATACATGTATTGTCTGGAAATTTCGGGAAATTTTTTTCACATTAATTGTAGATAACTTGAATATTGATTTTTCACACTGAATTTCATCCTTATCTAATCATGCAGGGCTCGAACTAGCTCCGTAAATCCCGTAAAAGTCCGTAAATTTACTTATGGTCCGTAAAAGTCCGTTTTTTTTAAAAAAAAGGTCCGTAAAGTCCGTAATTTGTTTAGAAAAGTCCGCAAATTCCGTAAATTCTAAGATAAGAGGTCCTAAGCAGTGTAAAAACGGTTGAGTTTCAATTTTTCAATTCCTTCCTTCAATTTTTAATTATTTCATTTCATATTCAATAATACTCGCCTTTTTTCAATTATCAGTTATTTTCTTGAAAATTTAATAGGTTCTTCAAATTCCAATTGATTTCTTCAATTTTCATTTATTTCCTAAAATTCTTTCTACATTTTTTTTTAGTTTAGATTATCAATTAATAAAATCATAATTTGAAAAAAGTTTTTTCAAATATAATTATCTTCATCCACTTTTATAAATACTCTTTAATTTTTAAAATTACTATCTTCTTATAACGATTATTCTCTACACATTTCGAGTTTTTTTCAACTGTGCATTATTTTCGTCAGTTTGTAATTTTTTCCTTTATCAATTATTATCTTAAAACTTCAATTTAATTCCTTCACATTTAAAAATTCCCTGCTTTTTTCAATTATTTGTTTCATTCATAAAAATTGTTTTAAAATTTAAACTCAATTGTTAGATTCTAAAACTATCTCCTTCAATTCTACATTATTTTCTTCAAATTTCAATTGCATTTTTCAATTTACAATTTTTTTCTTTATTATTAAAAATGCCTTTGTCCATTTTTTTTATTATCAATAAGTTTCTATGACTATAATTCACATGTTCAATTAGTTTCTTCAATTCTTCATTTTTAAATGATTTTTTTAATTATAAAATTGTTTTAATTTAGCGATTTGTCGAAGTTTTTTTATCAGTTGTCAATTATTTTCGTTATTTTTCAGATATTTTTTTCAATTCTTTAATTATTCTCGTCATAAACTGTTTCGTTCAATTATTATTCATATTCCGAAACTTTTAATTAATTTCAACAATTTTTTCAATTTTCATTCATTCTCTTGAAGTTTTATAATTATTCTTTAACTTTTTAAATTATTTTGTTCTCATGTTGATTATTCTTGACAGTTTTCGAAATTTTTTCATTTATCTATTATTTTCTTTAATATTTGATAATTTTATATTTTTATATTCTGTCTTCTTCAAAATTTGATTTAATTTTTTAATTTTCAATTATTTTTAAAAAATTTTAATTATTTTTCCAGTTTACAGTTTTGTTTATAATTTTTCATTAATTCTCGGCTTTTCTCAATCATTATTTTCAATTATAAAAATTGTTTGAAATTTAAATTCAGTGTTTCAATTCTACAACTATTTTCTTAAACTCTTAAATATTTTCTTTAATTTTACATTTTTTATTCAAATTTCAATTTAATTTTTAACTTTTCAGTTGTTTAATTCAATTTACAATTATTTTTTTCACTCATAAAAATTGTTTCCAAATTTCAATACAATTGTTTAATTCTACAACTATTTTCTTCAGATTTCATTTAATATTAAAACATTCTTGCCTTTTTTAAATTATTTTATTTTTTTTTGAGTATCGCAATAAATTTTTGTAATTTTAAAAGCAGTTGTTTAATTATGTTATTCTATATTCAATAATTATCTTCTTTTTTCAATTTAAAGTTTATTCTTTGAAAACAATTCCTTTTTGCAATTTCTAATTATTTTCTTAATTTTCCATTTTTTTCCCCCTTTTTTTTTGTTATCATTGTTTTCAATTTTCAATCTAGTTGTTCAATGTTTAATTATTTCCAACAATTTTTCATATAATTTTCATATTTTTAAAGTATTTTTTTCCAATTGTCAATTAATATTAATTATTGTGAATTAATAAAGGGAACTTTTCCCGTTTATGTTTCAATAAAAAAAAATATATTTTTCAACTATTTCTTGCAATTATTATTTATTTTACCCAATTTTCAATTGTTTGCACACTTTTTTCAATTATTCTCTAAAAACTTTATAATAATTCTTTAATTTTTTCAATTTTTTTGTTCCGTTATGTGTTCATCTAGTCATTGTTAAAATTTGTTTTCAATTTTAATTTTTTTTCAGTTCTTTTGTAATTTTTTTAAAAATTATTAATTATTTTTTCAATTTCACTTCAGTTCTTAAATTTTCAATTTATTTCTCGAAATTGTTATTATTTTCTTCAGTTTTCAATTATTTTCTTCAATTTCCATTATTTTGTCGATTTTCAATTCAGTTTTTTAATTTGCAATTATTGCCAACAGTTTATCTAGACATTTTTCGAGTTTTGTTTTCAATTGTCAATTATTTTCGTTATTTTTTCAGTTAGTTTCTTAAATTTTGTAATTATTCTCCTAATTTTCATTATTTGAAGTTGCAAAAATTTATAGTTTTTAATAACAAATAACAATGCAAAGTTTCTGGCGCGCGTTAATGTTGCTGATACTATAATAAGTCTTATAGGTCTATTTTAATGCACAGAAAGCTTTTTTTGTGCCTTTGTTATAAGTATACATACCAACAATAATTGTTCTGTTATTTGCCTCAGACTCATTAATATTTTTCTACTTAATATTAATAAACTTTTCTATAATTTTCAAAGAAATAAATTATTTTAAACATAAAAAATACAATTTCTTTTTACTTTTCTACTGTATTTTAATTCTATCACACTCAAAATAGTCTTTCGGGATACAAAATGTTTATTCGTAACTAGTCCGTAAAAGTCCGTAATTTTGAATTTTTGGTCCGTAAAGTCCGTATTTTTAAGTACTTTTACCGGTTCGAGCCCTGATTCATGAGATTATATAGTTCCAGAAATTAAAGTTATTACCAAGTTTGTTCTTGGTACAAAGGACTCGTTTGCACCACTAATTTTGCACTAAAGGTGGAAAAAGAATTTCTCTTCAAGTTCGAAGAGAAGACGAGACCCTCATGAGCTTTGATTGTGAGTGCATTAAATTGCAACCAGACCAATTAATTTTGTTGCTCTCAAGTCTCGTACATTTAGACACACGGACCAACTAGCTCGTATCTATCAATTAACTTAACTTTTACTGTAAATAAAACTTTCTCGCTTTCTAGGTGTTAGAATGTTACCGGTAATTTATGCCAAATACGTCTCCTTTTTGCGACATATTTTATATAAATACAGCAATAGTCTCTGAATTAAAAAAAAAAAATAAATTATCTACTAAAAGAGTAAATTTAAAAATCTTTAAATTCCACTTATCAGAAAATAGAGTTTTTAATTTTTTTGTTTAAACATCTATCGTCAAATTACAAATTTTGTAGTTCAAATAGTAATTTTTTGAAAGTTAAATAAAAAAATGAATTTAATTTTTATTTAATTTAATATTTTATTTACAAGAAAATCTTGAAAATAAAAATTAAATTAAACATTTGTATAATATTTTAAAAAAAAAAGCGAAATAAAAAGCTCCTTTGATATTTCAGTTTCAGAAGCTTTTTCCACGGTATTTGTAGTGAGAACTTAACCCTTTCGTCGTATAGTAGGCAGTGACTGTAACGAGCGAAACGATCCAAGAATTATCCGTTAGTCTGGGAGCTGGTGCCATCTGTCTCTGTAACTCTGAACCTAATTTTGCCAGATTAAGATTTAAATCTCCCTAAAATGATTTTTTTTGAATATAACAGTTTTGCAGGTTACTACATTTTATGGGATTAAAGTATTAATGTTGAATTTAAAACTTTTATTTGAAATCTACAGCTATATTGATTGACACTAACTCGATAAAATATTTGAACTAAGTCAACGAATTACTTTTGTCACAAAATCCTTTTGAAATAAATTCAAACTCAGTGACAGTATTCTCTAAATTACAGTTGTATTTTTAAATCCGCGTAAAAACGAATTTGTAAAAAGAATTGGCGAAAATAATATTCAGAGAAAGGTTATCACAAATATAGAAATTTTAAAAGCGTACTCGAACAAAAACTGATTTGTAGATGGAAATTTTTAAAATAGCAGACGAAATGAAAGTAAGAGAGACAAAGAGGGAAAATGAAAAAAGGAAGTTGAAATATTGCAAAAAGAGAAATATAGATGAGAATAGAGAAATAATAATAGAAATCATGGAAAATTAAGAGGGAAATAAAATCATCTCAAATTAGAAAGATACACGATTTCTAAACAAAAATGATTTTTTTTTTTTTTTTTTTGTACCGAAATAAAAATCTCGATTGGGGAAAAAAAATATCTAAAAATCAGAGGACGGAAATTAAAAAATAAAAAATTTGAAATATTCATGGAGGGATATTAACAAAAGTTTTTGGAGTATAATAAAAACGTGTTTTTAGTTATAACGACAGCACGTTCTGTGAAATCGAATCACTTTATCGATGTCATGATGTCTTGAATGCTTCCGATTGAGAATCGAATCTGGCTTCCGGAAATTGGGGAAATACAACGGTTTCCAGGAACGCTCTTTCATCGTATAGAAGAGCTTTGAAAAACTCCCTGATAAAACATTAGGATCCTTTTTCGTTACTATGTCCTCTGTTTTAACGGAAAATCACTCGTGAGATGTGCACACGTGCACCCTAAGTATTGAGAAATCCGCTTTCATCTCCATTCCTTTTAGGCTTTCAAGTGTCCTGGATAAATACATATAAATAGGTCTTGTCAAACTATGAAAAATTTACGTTTGTTGCTGAAAGCACCATTTCAACATTTACAAATACTTGCAAGTGAACTGGCACAAATCTTTTTTCAATCCAAGAAAAAATGTGTAAATATGTCTAAAATCGTTTAATACAATTTATGGACGGATTGCATTGAGTTTATAGTAAAAAAGATTTTAAAGTGATTATTTGTTTATTTATTAATAATAATATATACGGGATTTTTAGACGTGAGTAAACTTCTACACATTTAAACTCTAGAATGATAAATTCTAATAATTGTTAAAAGCTACATAGTTAAATTCTGGAATTTAAAATTTTACACTTTTTAATTCCACAATAATAAATTTCTAGACGTTAAATTCTACAGATTAAAACTCTACAATAAAATTTTTTATAAAACATAAATATTAAATCCTACATAATATAAACAATTTAAAATACTACAAATTTAAAATCTATAATGATAAATTTTACACGTTAAATTCTGCACACTCTACAATTTAAAATTTTAATAATTTAAACTCAACAATGATAAATTCTACTGGTTAAATTCTACATAGTTAAATTGTGCAATTTGAAATTCTACACATTTTAATTCCACAATAATATAAATATCTACAGGTTAAATTCTGCACAATAAAACTCTACAATAGAATTTTTTATAAATCATTAAATATTAAATCTTGCATAGTTAAATTCTACAATTTTAAATTCTAATAATTGAAACTCTATATAATGATAAATTCTACTCGTTAAATTCTACGTAGTTAAATTCTACAATTTAAAATTCCACACATTTTAATTCCACAATAATAAATTTCAACACGTTAAATTCTACACATTAAAACTGTACAATAAAATTTTTTATAAAACATGAATATCAAATCCTACATTAGTTAAATTCTACAATTAAAAATACACTAAATTTAAGATCTAAAATGATAAATTCCAAATGTTAAATTCTATACAATAAAACTCTGCAATAGAATTTTTATAAAACATTATTTATTAAATCCTGCATAATCAAATTCTACAATTTAAAATTCTAATAATTTAAACTCTATATAATGATAAATTCTACACAATTAAATTCTGTAATTTAAAATTCTACTCCTTTTAATTGCACAATAATAATTTTCTATACGTTAAATTCTACACATTAAAACTCTACAATAGAGTTTTTTATAAAACATTAATATTAAATCCTGCATACGTATATTCTACAATTTGAAATTCTAATAATTTAAACTCAACAATGATAAATTCTGCAATTTGAAATTCTACACATTTTAATTTCACAATAATAAACTATACTTTAAATTCTGCATAATAAAACTCTACAATAGAATTTTTTTATAAAACATTAATGTTAAATCCTACAGAGTATAAACAATTTAAAATACTACAAATTTAAAATTTATAATAACAAATTCTACACAATAAAACTCTACAATAGAATTTTTTATAAAACATTAATATTAAATTCTGCATAGGATACTTAAATTTTACAATTTAAAATTCTACACATTTTAACTTCACAATAATAAATTTCTCGTTTCTAGACATTAAATTCTACACATTGAAACTCTACAATTAAAAATAAAGTTATGTTTAAAACATGAATATTAAATCCTACATAGTATAAACAATTTAAAATACTACAAATTGAAAATCTATAATGTTGAATTCTACACGTTAAATTCTGCACAATAAAACTCTACAAAAGAATTTTTATAGAACATTAATATTAAATCTATACATAATTTATTTTCCAAATTGTAATATTATATTAATTATTAAAATATTTATATTTTTAATTTCACTTTAGCTAATATTACTGATGTATGTAATTTAATTAATGGGTTTTCTGAACCCGTATATATGTATTAAATATTTTTGATACTATTTTTATTAAACTTTGCACAGTTAAATTGCACAAAGTAAAATTCTATACCTACAAGTTTATTTAATAAGTACCTAATAAGTATAGTATTATATTTTACAATATATATTATGTGTAGATTTTAACGAAGTAGTACTTTACGCGTAGAATTAGTCATTATAGAGTTTAAACGTGTAAAATTTAAGACTCTCAAATTTGACTGTAAAATTTGAATTTAATTTTAATGTTTTATAAATAACTGTTAAACTTAAAAAAAGCATATCTTTTTAAGGTTCATTTTATATCGAAAACATTTGTTAACGAAATTTATTTCATTTTACTTGTTTTTTAAAGAAAAAATTAAAAAAAAAACATTTTTTTGAAAAATTTCGATTTTTTAGATTTTTGAAAATTTGTTATTTTTGACAATTTTGGTCCTAAATGGCTGGCTAACGAACTTGATCTGTATTTTTGGATCTGTAAAAAGTGTACCAAAGATGAAGTTGATCCAAGAATTTTATCTCAAGTTATCCGACGACACAAATTTTTCTACAACAGACAGACAGACAGACATCTTCGTAAAATCCATTTTTTCGAAATCAGGAGGACTCAAAACGTCGAGAAATGTGAAAATTAGCAAAAGTAACTTGTAGAATTTATTATCGTAGGGTTTAAATTTGTAAATGAAAAAAAAATTCACTTGTCTTGAAAGTAAAAAGCAATTATGAATTATATTAGTTAAATGAGCTATTTTGTATTTCAGCTTTTCATATTTTTTAATACATAAAATTCAATTGATTCTAGCTTTACTTTATCAAAATTGTTGATCTACTCAAAATTGAATTAATTTAAATTTAAATTAGTCGAATCATTTATTTATTAATATTTAAATTCATTCTATCATAAATCTCAGTAAATCTTTTAATAGTGAGTTTCATTTTGACCAATCTTCAAGTGACAGAATTTGTATCTCATAGAATATTTACTGGTTTATTGCATTATATTTATTGGCCCGAGCTTTTAAATTTTAAATGCATTAATAATTGAAAAATATCTGGGTTAAAATATAATCGATTATTTATATTATCAAGAAGATATTAATTTGTATCAAATAATTATTATTTAAGTTATAATTAATTACGATTTCCTTCAAATACAGACCATACAAATTTACAGTTTATTTGGTACAAATTTAAATTATTTTGTTGAAGTGAATATTTATTTTATAATACTCAAGAATCTGATTATTTGAAATTAATAATCTTTTTCGACAGAAATTTCTTTGTCAAAATAACAATCGACAAATAAAAAATATTTGATAGAATTGTAATATTCACACAACAAAGTTTTCTTTACATTTTCTGATTCAATAATTTTAAAATTAATCCAAAAATTTTTCTGTCTCGTAATTTTTTGAATGTTTTGTTTTGCGAAAGTTAAAAGTTACACACGAATGTTCGGATAAATTCTGTACTTTTTAAATCCTATTAAATGACAATTTGTAAAAAAATTAAAGGTCGAAATTTTTTAAATATTTTTTTACAGTTTCGTGATTAAGAATACTTAATTTTTTAATTTTACCGTTTTTTTAAATAAATTGACCTCAGTTTTTTATTTTTCTCTTTTTTCGAGAAAGTGGAGATTTTCACTTTTTTTGTATATTTTTTTTCTTTAAATTCGGTCGTATTTTCTAAATTTTTTTAATTACTTTTTACATTTCTTTGCAATTTTAAGTACCTAATTTTTGATAAAGTTGCTAGTATTTCTTAACTCATAAAAACATTTTCTCTTTTCATAATTTGTTCTTTTTGACACTTTTCTCTATTTTTGTTTAGTTCTTTATTTCTTATAAATTTTACAATTTCGTCAAAAATTTTGTCAAAGTTATTTGATTTGTTTTCAATTTAAGTTGTTAGAATTTTAGCAAATTTATTTTATTTTTTAAAATATTTTTGAAAAATTTACTTTCACATATATTTGTACTTTTTTTTTTTTTAATTAACAATTTTTTTATTAAACATTTGACTTTCTCTTTAATTTTCTTCTGTTTCGTAGAGATTTTTAAAATTTTTTAACAGTTATTTAAAAAAATTAAAAACATTTTTTTTATTATTAATTTTATATTTGTAAGCAAGTTGTTTTGTTTCTGTCCACAATTTTTTTTCTCTTCTTCGATTTTTGATTACTTTTTCTACTTTCTGCTGATAAATGCTTTTCCTCTCAATTTTTAAACTCTCTGAATGTAATATAATACTGAAATTCCTCTTTTTCATACGTAATGTCCTAATTTGAAATAATTTGCTTAAAATTATGAAAATTGATAATTAATTAGATAATTGAATTACTATGTTATTTTGCGCTCTATTGAGTGGCGTTATTTTACTGTTATACATATGGGCATATCTCTGGAACATTTAACTTTTCAATAAGAAAAAATATTTTATTTTTTTTTTGTAGCACAGTATTGAAACTTTGTCTACATAAACTTCAAGTGCTAAGCTTTCAAATTATACAAATGGACAAATAAATCTAATTGTCTTCAAGAAATTATAAATTATTTAAAATTACAAATAATTTTTAACCTGTAACATAAAAATATTCAACAGGTGGTTGCTTTTTAGGATGAAAAACAGTTGAAATGAATTGCTTGAGGGGTTATCATTTTTAAAAAACGATAAGTTTGTTTAATATTTTCAATATTTATAAGAATAGTAAAATATTAATAATACTACACTAGGAATAAAGGAATAAAGTTCCATTTTTGTGTGAAAATCAATCTCGAAATAAACATTAAAACTTAACCTTCAGGTTTTAATTAATGACAATTTCTGTTGAAAACATTAGAATCGGCAACTTCAGACTTAAAAATTTCTTTCTAAAAAATTTCGGTCGATTACGGTCGACCGTAATTGATAAATATTTTCACATTATCATTGCAATAAAGTATTTTTTCTCAAAGCACATTCACACAATGTTAAATGGTACTCGTAAAAATATATGTAAGTACTTTTTGAATACTTTTATTTCATTTTCGTGAAGTATCACTCGTATTACGATCGTTGTCAAATTTTGTACACACGTGTTTTCTGTTATTTAAATTAGAATAGTTTTTTGAAGACATGAAGCACATCAATTTAGTATGTCTCAAAATAATTCTAATTATTTAAACTTTTATTTTCCATAAACTATTTTGGTGTGCCAATAGTCTTATTCAAGAAAAATGATAAATAAGACGATTACGGTCGAAAAGGTTAAAAATGAGGGACAACTTTTAAAAACATATAACTTTCTTCACAATAAACAAAATATTAATTTTCATGCACAAATGTGTTCATCGTTTAATTAACTTTAAAAACATGTGTCATCTAACTAGTAATTTTTATTAATTACAAAGTTTCAACGTATAAACCATTCGAAAGTATGGTTAGGGACAAGTAAACATTGTTAAAAATCGGATGTTCAAATTGGAATAATTATTTATCTATTTAATAAATCAATGTGTAATCTTTTGGAAATAGTTCATCGTATCAAATGTTAATATTTCCAACAAAAACCAGGTAAAAATTGATTAAAATTATCAAAATATATGCAAGGGACATAAAAGTTAAAGGTTCCAGAGATATGCCCATATGTATTTTATAAAATTCAGCATTTTTGACAGGAATATTTATTTTTTGGATTAAATGTATTTGTAATGTAATTTAGCTATCTCAATCTGCTCTTGAGCTATAAATATTGATTATTGAATATATGCTTTTGTTGGAAAAGCGTGCATGTATCAAATGTCACTAATCAACATGATACATTACCTCAGGCAAAGAGAGGGATGATTCGTCTTGATACAAAGTCACAAGGTATAAATTTAATTTTAATTTATGCTCCTTTATCTATAATTTAATTATTAATGAAGGAACATAAATTAATATAACTCGGTTTTTACATTATTATGAACTCTTGACCCATTCCTTGGATTTAATAATTTCTTATTTTTAAACAAGTTTGAGTCCATTTCAGTTATTTTCAATATTCCGTAAAATTTAGTTCATCTGAATAAGTGAAATGAATTTTACATTTTATTATAATTATATATTATTTTAATAGTTACATAAATAAACTATTAATATATAAATATCATTATAAAATAAAAAAATAAAAATTGTTACGATTTGAAAAGACTTGAATTGAGATCTTTATATTCAAATAATATTGTTAATAGATTATATGAAAGTGAGCGGTGACCAATTGTCAAATTGAGGGTAATTTAGAATAGTAAAGTAATATCATGTATTGCTATAAATGAAACTGAATCCGATGCAATCGCTGCATTTTAACGCTAGTTACTTCGTCGCATAACACGAGGGTATTATATCACGTTTAATTATCACGAGATAGAATTCAAAGTGTATATTGTGCCCGTTTTAGAATTCAAACTTTACGTTAAATAAACCTTTTGCAAATTTACTTTAACATTCACTTCTGTTTAATTTCCAGCAAAAGCGCGTATAAAGTTCTTTGATAAACGAATTCAAAAAAAAAAGGCAAAAATTACCTTTTCCGTAGAAGAAAACTTTTCTTTGCCAAAAAATTGTATTTTTTCTGCACTACTATAAAATGCATTTAAATAGTAATTTATTGTTAATTAAATAAGAATTAACCATCAGTTCAGAAAAATTATAATAAAATAACAAATAATAAAAATCTATTTTTGGTAAAAAGAAAAATCAAAAAGTTTCTATTATATCCGGCAAGGAAATTTCAAGAGTGTGACACTTAAATTGTAACACGGAAATTATAGATTTAAAATGACCAATTATGTTTTTAGAATAGCCGAGAACGTAGACTAATTTCCTTATCAGCAAGTTTGATATTACTTGAACCACCCGGGGCCCATTTCACAAAGCTTGAAGGCTAATATACTTGATTTATATCCACGAAGCTCCTTTATCTAAAAACTTGCTTGACGTTTGTAAAATTACTTTTTTCCCAGCCAGTTTGTCCCACAGAATATAAGTAATTGAATTTCCTTTTAAACAAGATAATGATACTAAATTTTATTTATTAATTTACAAACGATGCAAATCTGTAGACAAGCATAATCTGTACAAAAGATGTATTTTTTATTAATTCTTATGTAGGTATCATTTATATTATTATTATGTACCTATGACATTTTATAATTTTTATTACATTGACTTTGTTTTGGTGTGAAGAATTAATAATAATGATCGCAAAAGTCATTCATTCATTCATTTTTTTATTCTTTTCTTCTTTTATTCTGTCCACACTTGAAGTCTGGAACTATAGATTTTTTTTAAGGAGGTTCTCTCCATTTACATAACCTCAAAACTAGAAAGTCGTTTTTTACCCCAAACAATAATATTATTCGAATTAATTTCACCAAATTTGGAAAGATCCAGTTGTACACGTTTCAGGAAAAATTAGGTTGAGCTAAAATTTCTCGTCAAATAAGGATTATTTAACCTTTTATGTTTTTTCATTAAATTTAATGAACAACTGCAATTTTCTGACAAATAATAGCTCATTTTTCACGCTGAAATATTCTCTACAATTTTATTTGTTGGATTTTGTTAAATAGTATTCTGTTTAAAAAATACGTAAAGATCAAATTTTATTTGTTTAATAACTTTTAAACAAAATATATTATTCAACGAAAATCTGCAAATAAAATTGTAGAGAACGTTTCAACGAGAAAAATGAGCTATTATTTATCTGAATTGGATGAAAATTGCAGGTTGATTCAATTTAAAGAAAAAACATAAAATGTTAAATAATTATTATTTGACAACAAATTTTGGATAAACTTAAATTTTTCTGAAAAACGTACAACTAGGTCTTTCAAAATTTAATGAAATTAATTTTAATAATAGTTTTATTTGACGGAAACAATAATTTTTTTAGTTTAAGGTTATGTCAGTGGTGAGAACCTCCTTAAATCAGTTATTTTTGAAAAACTGTATTTTTACATTAATTATATGTTTTTTAATTTTGCTTGTTTAATTATTAATTCTCCTGAATCCAAATTTTAAACTAGTTAACAAATTTATATTTTATTTACAATAGGTAATAATGTATTAAAATATATTTCGAGCTTTTAATTACTTCTAAAAAATACAGTATAAATAAGAATAAAGAATGAAATAGCATGAATTATATTATTGGAAAAAACGACCACCGTTTTTAAATATTTTTTAATGCTTTTAAATGCCTTTTTTATAATTTATTCCTATTTTAATCATTTTCTTTTCCTTTTTTAATTTAAAACTTTCTTGCACTATTTTAAATAAAAAGACGTACCAAATTGAATTTCTCCAAATAAATGTTGTAGTTTCTATCTCAAAATACTTATTTTTTATTACATGGGTAAATTATTCAACTTATTTAATTTATAATTATATTATAGGTTTTAAATTAGGATCAATTTTAATTTTAATCAGTTTAATTGGATAAGGAAAAAGTAGATTGACAGAAATATAGTTTTTACTATTTGACAGAATTGCCAATCTCGTCAGGCTAGAAATTCATTAAAATTAAGATTCAGGGTCTCAAAATTTTCACAAAAAAAACACTGATCACAAAAATTAGATACTTAAAAGAACTACATACAATTAAGAAATAATAAATATAAAATAATAATAATAATAATAAAAGAATAAACTTCTTTCTTTTAGACTAAAATTTTGATAAATTAAAACTATTTTATTCAATTAATTTAAAAATTCTTTAAAAGTTTGTGCGCAGAAGTTTAAATTAATTGATATTTAGATTTTTGGAACTTAAGATCTTAAAATTTTTCCATTAATTCTTCTTTAGAATTCTGAATTAATAAAAAAATTCAAAATCGATAAAATCAAGTATTAATTGATTAAAGATTAAATTAAATTTAAGTTACAGTCGATTTGAAATTTACAAATTTCTATAATTCTTTATATATTTTTTTGAAGTTTAAAATACTTAATAATACTGTTTTCAATTTGTCATATTTAAATTATTTTTATCATATTTCAATTTTTTTCTTAATCTTAAATTATTTCCAGCATATTTCAATTATTTTTTTCAATTTTGAATTAATTTTATCATTTTTTAATTATTTTTCTCATTTTCTAAAATTTTAATAATTTTCTTCAATTTTCAATTAGGTACTTTCATTTGTTTTCATAATTTCAAATTATTTTTTATTAATTATCGTGTATTTAAATTATTTTTAGCTTTCTTTAATTATTTTCTCAAATTTTTAGTTACTATCATTTTTTTCAATTGATTGCTAAAATGTTCATGTATTTTTTTTCAAATTTCAATTATTCTTTTTATTAAAAAAATTTCTGTAATTTTTTTATTTATTTCACTCAAATGTCATTTATTTTTTACAACTTGTAATTGTTTGCATCATATTCTATTTAATTTCTTCAATTTTGAATTATTTTCATTTGTTTTGATAATATTCATTTTTTTTATTATTAATTATTGTGAATTTTAAATTTATTTGTAGCTATCTTTAATTCTTTTCTCCAATTTTTAGTTATTCTCATTTCTGTCAATTGATTTCTAAATTCTTTATGTATTTTTTCAAACTTTAATTATTTTTTTGGTTGTAAAAAAAATTCTGTAATTTTTTCAATTATTTCACTCAAATGTCATTTATTTTCTACAACTTATCATTGCTCGGATCACATTTTAATTATTTACTTCAAGTTTCAAATTTTAAAATCATTTTTTCTATTATTTTTCAACGTTTATTTCTTTAAATTTAAAATTTTTTCATTTGTTTTATAATTTCAAAAATTTAAAACTATTTATCCGACATTTTCATTATTTTATTCAGTTTTTAATTATTTATATTATTTTCTTCAATTTTCGATTAATTACGTTCTTTTTCGTAACTTCCAAAAAGTTTTAAATTATATCTTTTTATTTAAATATTGTTCTCCTCAATTTTAAATTATGTTTATATTTTTTTACTTATTTTCTCTAATTTTTAAATTTTTCTAATTTTTTTTTCTTTTTTCTTCAATGAACTTTTGGAAGTTTTAAGTATTTTTTTTGAAATTTTCTTTAACTTTTCTTCATTTAAAATAAATTATGTAATTTTTTTAATTTTTTATTATTTATCTAAATTTTCAAATATTTTCTCTAATTTTCCATTATTCAATTTTGTCAATTTATTTTTAAGATTTTAAAATAGTTTTCAAATTCAAATTATTTTCTTCATTTTTAAAACATTTTTTTTTTTTTGATTTTTTAAATTACTTTTTTCAATGTTTAATTGATTTCATTATTTTTTCAATTAATTTGCAAAATTTATTAAGAATTTTTATATAAGTACTTCTTAATTTCTTATCAATATAGAAGTTTGGAATAACTGAAACTTGTATAAAAGTTTAAATATGTTTTGTTCAAAAAAATACTAAAGAAAAAGTATTTTAACCTTTTGTAATGTACTGCAAAAATTTTTATTTTTTATCACAGGAAGAAAATCAGATTTATTGACTAAAATTTATTTCTACTTATTAATTTGCAACAATTTTTAATAAATAAAAATTAATTTGATAAATTCATTGGACCCATTTTAGGCGACAGGCTTGTTTTTAATATATTAAAATTTTTTAATTACATAAAGTAAACATCAACTAAAAATATTAATGATTTTCAAACATTAGAGAATATTCTTTGAGCTAAAATCAATACTTCCATTCCAAATGACATTTGATTTAGAAAATTTTCAGTTTGAAAACTAATTTGTATTTCAACTTTTGAAGTGCTAAAAATATTTGTTCCTCTTATTATTTATATTTTTTTGAAAAGTACTAAAAAATGCTTCTAAATTAATTATCTACATCTTAACTACAAATATACATTCACAATTGTTTAATAAGTTTCTTTATTTCAAAGATATTAAAGGGTGCCCGTCTTAGGCTACTCTCCCCTATAAAGTTAATTAAAGAATAATTTTAAATTATCATTAATTATAATTTACAGAAGATACTTATGAATTTGTTTGATTCCTTTTTTTTTTCAGAATTGGTGTATGATTTGCTCCAGGCAGCCGTCTCAGTTCTTGACGACAAAACTCAATATTTCGATGATGGCTTGGATGGTTTTCCAGCGTTCGGATTTCGTCCGGGTTCCGAAGTCAAGCAACCGTACCGACTTTACCTTCCTGAAAAACTTCCGGCCGAATTCACATTGGTTGCGACTTTTAAGCCGATGTCAAACAGGCCAAGTTATCTTTTTGCAGTTCTCAATCCTTTTGATACTGTTGTTCAACTCGGTATTCGAATTTCGGTAAGTTCATTAAAACTTTTAATATAATTAAATTTAACTTTTATTTTTTTTTTTTAGTTTTGTAATTTTTTAAATATATATAAATTATAAAAAAATAATTATACATTATTATATTTCAACAATTTACTCTATAAATCTAAATTCGTGAAACTCTATATTGTTTAAATATTATTAAATAAAAAAAGTTTTATTGTTCTTGTTAAGTATAGTTTAAACTCTTGCGCCACTAAAAACTCTAATAAAAAAATACTCGTTTGTGCAAATTGTAACTTTCCTAAAACTGATGTTGAGAACATCGTCTCAAGTTTATCTCTATTTCACTTCAACGCCTTCAACGAATTCTCGCGTTCGCTAACTTTGTTTACGGTTGGTTCGAACGTGTTTGGAACTAGAAATGCTTTTTGAAACAGCCTTATGCAAAGACGAAACTTTACCAAAAGCCTTTATACTTGGCCCCGCGAGTGTGAGTCGATTTCAAAGTTCGTCAGAATTTAATTCTTCGATTGCACATTGACAAGATTAAAGTCAATCACCGAGCCCTGCTGGAATCCTTTTTCAAGTATTAATCTAAATTGAATTTCGTTCAAGTCCCCTTTCATTAAGAAAAGTACATACACCCTCAGTTTTTTTACAGGGCTGATAAAAATCATGATTTTTTTTTATATAAATCAAAAATTGATTTTTTTAAAATATAAACAGTATATAAAATTTCCAAATGTTTATTTGCAAATAGTTTATTAAAGAAATGAAGAAAAAATTTAGGGAAACAACACAATAATGAAAGAGTGACATAAAAATAATATAAAAAAGTAGAAACTCTTTTATACTGTTTACTGACACTTTTTTTAAATTAAAATAATAAATAAGATGATAATTAACAAAACGTTCAAATATATTACAAAAGAAAACAAAATTTTAAAATTAGAAAAATTAGAGGATTATTTGACAAATTGATTAAAAAAAGAATGAACACAATTTTGGAAAATTAAAAAAAAAGTTAGAGAGAAGTAAATTCTATGAAATAGAAGAACGATGTTCATAATGTGAATATTTAGCACAAGAATAAATTTACATAATATAAAATAAAAGAAAGCTTCCGAAAAAATTTAAATTGAGATATTGAAAAAATGTACAGACAAAAGCATCAAATAAATGTTTTTCAAAAATTCGTAATTATAAGATAAAAACAAAGCAATTGAAAGGAAGGAAAAATGTTTCTAAGAAATGGAAAAAATGATAAAATAAATTGAAGAATTAAGTAAAATGCAATAAAGGACTAAAAACATATTGAAATATAAAAAAAATTAAATAAATAGGAAGAAAATGGAGAAATGTTTTTCTCTTTAATCTCAAAAACTGTTTAAAAAAATGTATTAAGTAAAAAAAAAAAATTCGGTTAGAATCCATTAAAAAATTAGAATTAGTAAAAACAAAATAAAAAATGTAAATATATTAAAATAAATAAAAAGTCAATAATTGTAAAAATTTTAAATATAATATTTAAAAAAATAGTGTCAAATTTTGCAAATTAATTGAAAAACAAAAAAATGAAAACGATTAAAATTTTTAAAAGTAATTTAAAAAATCATAGAAATGTTTTAAAAATAAAGAAAATAATGTCAATTTAGGAAAAATGCTTCAAAATCTTACAAATAAATTGAAAAAGTGAGATTAATGAAAAATTGGTGAAAATAATTGAAAATTGGAAAAAAGAATGATTGAAATTGAGATAAATAATAATATTTCAAAATTAAGGAAACTAATTCAGAAATAATGAAAATGATTAGAAATTGAGAAAATAATGAAAAAATAATTTAAAATTCAAGAAAATAATTAAAATTTGAGAAAATAATTGAAAAAATTACATAATATATTTTAAATAAAGGAAAATTAAAGAACAATTAAGAAAATTACTTAAAACTTTTAGAAGTTCATTGCAAAAAAAAAAAAGAAAATAATTAAAAATTAGAGAAAATAAATGAAAAAAGATAAACATAATTTAAAATTGAAAAGAGCAATTTTTAATTTAAGGGAAGTAATTGCAAAATTAGAGGAAAATAATGGGAAATTTCAGAAAAAATTTTAAAATTTTATAAAATAATTTTAAAAAATAATAATTAAAAATTGGGGAATTAATAAAATTTGAAATAAATAATTGAAAAAACTACTGAATTTTTTAAAAATTTTTTAAAGATCCCATTCTTGGTTTCAACGCCCAAATTTATGATGCGCGTAACCTAATTAATAAAACGTTATTAAATAAATAAAAATAAATAAATAAATAGAAAAAAAAATTAAAATTTGAGAAAAATACTTAAAAATCTGAGAAATTAACTGAAAAAATAAGAATAATTAAAAATTAAGGACAAGAATTGAAGAAGGCTAAAAATAATTAATACTCAAGCTAATTAATAAAAGATTTTATACATTGAAGGAAAAAGTTGAAATTTAAGAAAAATACCGAAAAATCTTAAAAAATAATTCGACAAAATGAAAATAATATTTAAGACTTTAGGGAAATAATTGACAAATGATAAAAATAATTTAAAATTGAAAAAAATAATTGAAATATTTGTATATATACTTTGTATAATTGTATATATTTAAAACTTCAGGTATATAATTAATAATTAGTAAAAACAGAACTAAAAAATAGTTAAAATTCGACTAATTGAATTAGTAAACAAAGTTTTCCTAAAACATTAGTTATTTTGACATAACCTAAAAATGAATTTGACTAATAATTAGTTATTTTTTACTAAATGATTAGTAGAAATATAAATATTTGAATTTGTGACGGAGTTTTTTCTTTTTAATTATTTATTTTTAACTAATTCAGATTTAGAGAGTAAGTTTGCAAAAAATTTCGCAAAAAGTAGACAAGATGTGAAAACTAATTGATTAAATTTACAAAAAAATGAGCGTATTTATTTTTAAAAATATGAAAATAGTTATGAAAATCAACGAATATAAAAGTTTAGTGAATGTTATAATAACAATATTGTGTAAAATAATATTAAATATTTCGCATAAAAAGATGAAAATTAAGGAAAATCCTTAAATAAAAAGACAAAAACAAAAATATATCAAAAGTAGGGGGAGAAAAATTTGAAAATTTTGTAAAAGTAGGTAATTGTAAGATAAAAATAAAACATTTTAGAAAATATGAAATTTCCTAGGAAATTGTAAGAATTAAAAAAGGATTATTGTGAATAATAATAATAAATAATAATAATCGACATATTTCTATATTTTATTCGTTTCTTCACAACTTGAAGTTCGTTTGTTTACTCTCTATTGTTTTATTTTAAATTTTTGACAACAACTGTATCTAAATTCTTGAGTAAATAGTACACAGTTTAAACTTTAAAGTGAAAATACGACATTCTTGATAATAAAATTATGTTTAATTTTTATCGTTTTTGAATTTTTAATTTAGAATCTTAATTTACGAATTAAGTAAAAAATCGTTTAATTAATATTTTAAACAAATTTGAACTTTTTAGATTTGGAACTCCTAGAATTCAATTATTATTTTAATTGTTACAATAATTTAGATTCAGTCAAATAAACAATGTATATCTATGGTTTACCAAGAAGGGGGATCTATACGTTTTTTTTTCAATAAACTTCTATACAAAAAAAAAATAGTTTTAATTTTTAATATTTTAAAAAAGAGATTTTCTGAACAAAAAGAATAATTGAAATTTGAAAAAAAAAATACATACACATTTTACTAATCGATTGAAAAAAATGATAGTAACTAAAAGTTGGAAAAAAAAATTAAAGAAAGATAAATATATTAAAATTCACGACAATTAATCAAAGAAATTTGTAAAGTATGAAAACAAATGAAAGAACCTAATTGAAAATTGAAGAAAATAATTGAAATATTGGAAAAATACTTAAACATCTTAGAAAATAATTTAGAAAATGAGAAAAATAATTAAAATAGCCGAAAATAATTAAAAAAAACGATCAAATTAATTCAAAATTAACAAAATAATTGAAATATGAAAAATTGAAAACCGTAAATAAAATTTGAGGGAAATAATTGAAAAAATCATAGAATATCCGTTTTAAAAAATAATTGAAATTTTAGAAAAATACTTAAAAATCTTAGAAAATAATTTGCGAAAAACTGAATAATAATTAACAATCGAAGAAAATAATTGAATCAATATAAAATTAATTGAAAATAGGAAAAAATAATTTAAAAATGCTGAAAATAATTTAAGGTTGTGAAAAATAATTGAAATATGATGAAAATAATTTAAATATGGTATATTAAAAACAGAAAATAAAATTTGAGAGAAATAACTAAAAAAAACATACAATATGTGTTTAAAAAAAGCATAATAATAACCAATTTACCCAAAAATGTTTATTTAAATGAAATAATTAAAAAATCGCAGAATTAATCGAAAACTGTTTAAAATAGGTGAAATTTCGGATAAATAATTGCAATTTTTGAAATTCAGTCCAAAAGAATGATAATAATTAGAAATTGAAGAAAATAATAGAAAAATTTCAGAATTTATTTTTAAGCATAATAAATAATATAGCAGCATTAAAAAGCAAGCATAAAAAATAATGAAAATATTAAAAGATGAAGAGAATAATTGCAAAATAACAAAAAGAAACAAATATTAAACAAAATAATTGAAAACTGAAATATATATATATATATATATATTTGAAAGTTCTGGAAGTTAATTCAGAAGTTATGAGAATAATTAAAAATTGAAAATAATATAATTGCGAAATGACAAAAATAATGATAAATTAAAAAATGCAATTTAAATTTGCGATGAATAATATAAAAATTAGGAATAAATAATTAAATTGATTTAATGTCAAGGAAGAAATAATTAATATTAAAAAAGTTTTTGAAAAATCTAAACAAAATTTGAAGAAATTTGAAGAAGGTAAATTTAAGAATTAGAGAAATAATTTAGAAATAAATATAAGTTTCAAAAAGTAATCGAAAAATGATAAAAATAGTAGAAATTGTAGTTTAAGTAATTGAAATCATAATAGAAAAGAATTATTAAAAATCCAAGAAATTTTTAAATTACTTCAAATTTAGTACATTTAAAACGTGGTATTAATTGGACTTTTAATTAATGCAAGTTCACATTAACTGAAATTTGAGGAAATTAAAATTGCTGTAAATTTTAAATTTAAGAACATTTTGAAAAGGTGAAACATGATTTAAAATTTTTAATTTAAAAAGAAAAAATATCTTGTGACAAATTTCAAATGAGGACAGAATGAATGGATTGAATGAATGAATTAATTATAATTAAACTAGAAAATGGTTTTCCACATAAAATAAAAATATTATTAAAATTTATTTCTCTTAATTTTGAAAGACCGAGTTATACATTTTTAAAAAAGATTAGGTTGATACCAAATTTGTTATAAAAAAATATATATTATAGTATAATTTTATTTATGTAATAATTTTTTATCCAAATATTATTAACAAAAATCCAATGAACAGGTTTATAGAAAATGTTTCAAAGATTAAAATAAGCCTTTATTTATCAGAATTGGATTATAATTAAAATTTTTCACAAATTTTAAAGAAAAAACACAAAATGTTAAATAATTGTGTTACAAAATGTAAACAAGTAAAAAAACTTTTTGTCGGACTTAGTGTAAGTTGTAGGTAATAAAAAACAAAAAAGAATGGTATATATTAAATCTTTGATTCACCCCCAAAATCTTGTTTTAGAGCCAAAAAACAGTTTTTAGGTAGATTCACGTATTTCATACCTCGAAACATTGCCATTTTTTAAATTATATTATTTCTCGGCATACGTCAAAAACGTAGTCAATTTGGCTTTAAATGACCCTAGATAGAATAAAATTTGATAAAAATGTTCAAACTATGACAATTTTAACTTTGTAGTTACATCATTAAATTTTCACTTGCTGAAGAGTTTTTCTTTATTTTCTTCCTTTCATGGTTTATTTTTACTGTTTTTCAATTTCTATATATTTCTACAATGCTAAGAAACAATTTTTAGAGTTTAAGAATCCCTTTCTAGTACATTATTATAATTTTATTAAATAATGATACATGTATTTATTAGATGATTCTTAAACTCTTAAAATTGTTTCTTAGCATTGTAGAAATATATAGAAATTGAAAAACAGTAAAAATAAACCATGAAAGGAAGAAAATAAAGAAAAACTCTCCAGCAAGTGAAAATTTAATGATGTAACTACAAAGTTAAAATTGTCATAGTTCGAACAATTTTCATCAAATTTTATTCAATCTAGGGTCATTTAAAGCCAAATTGACTACGTTTTTGATGTATGCCGAGAAAAAATATAATTCAAATACGTTAAGGGATATAAATTTGCCTCAAAGTTGAAAAATCAAAGAAAGAATCAAATTTTTGGACGGTTTTTGGTACATATTTAAATGAATTTTAATGATAATAAAGAAAATCTTATACAGTTTTAAAGGGCTGATAATAAGGTTTAAATTAAAAAAAAAGACTTTTTAATTAGGATGAAAAATATCGATGTTTCGAGGTATGAAATACGTGAATCTACCTAAAAACTGTTTTTTGGCTCTAAAACAAGATTTTGGGGGTGAATCAAAGATTTAATATATACCATTCTTTTTTGTTTTTTATTACCTACAACTTACACTAGGTCCGACAAAAAGTTTTTTTACTTGTTTACATTTTGTAACACAATTATTTAACATTTTGTGTTTTTTCTTTAAAATTTGTGAAAAATTTTAATTATAATCCAATTCTGATAAATAAAGGCTCATTTTAATCTTTGAAACATTCTCTATAAACCTGTTCATTGGATTTTGTTAATAATATTTGGATGAAAAATTATTATATAAATAAAATTATACTATAATATATATTTTTTTATAACAAATTTGGTATCAACCTAATCTTTTTTAAAAAATGTATAACTCGGTCTTTCAAAATTAAGTGAAATAAATTTTAATAATATTTTTGTTTTTACGTGAAAAATCATTTTCTAGTTTGAGATTATGTCAATGGGATGAACATCCTTAGTTTTAAATAGCACCAAGTTATATTTATAAAAATTATAAATTCACATATTTTAGAGTATTTTTCGAGAAGACAATAAACTAATGTGATAAGCTAACATCTTTCATTAATTTTGTGAACAAGGACTCAAAGTTGGAAACAGTGACAATGAAATCAAGCCCCTTATCATAGAGAATCACCCTAATGATTAATATCAAGGGTAGTTAACTCCTTGTCATCAATTATGTAAACTTGTCTCCATTACATTAAAACCCAAACTACCCAGCTTGAATAACAACGCTTTGTCTTTAGGATGGACCCGCTTCCAATCAAAATGTGTCTCTCGTCTACACAAATTCGGACGAACACTCTCATTCCGAAGATGTCGCCAAGTTTACCGTGCCTAAACTAACCAAGAAATGGTCAAAAATCGTCATCAAAGTCTCGACAAGTGATGTCACTCTCTATCTCAATTGTCACGAGATGTCCAGTCAAAAAATCACCAGAATACCTCAAGAATTGGTTTTTGATACTGCCAGCACCCTCTACATTGCCCAGGCTGGACCACACATCCAGGAAAAATACGATGTGAGTTTTTAATAAGAATTTTTATCATATAGTTCCCGATAAACTGACAACGAATATTCCAGTATTTTTATAACGTCAATTTTACATTCAATTTTTTATTCTGGACTCTTTCAGTCTTCTCTCATATTTTCTAAATTAAAAACCGATGGGTCGTCAACTCGGATATTTTTGAAATTAAGCCAAATAAAACCTTGAACTTTTAACTATGTATTCACATATATTCCCAAATATTCTTTAGTATTCCCAAATAATCTTCAAACTTCTGATAAATTTTTATTGTCTTTTCGTTATTTTTTAAAATACTAACAGTCTAGGGAGTACTATAAAATATTTTTACATTCATGAATTTTAATTTCGAGTGCTTTTGTATTAATAAACATCTCGTTTTTGTCGTCTATAGTGGTTTGATTTATTAATTCATTAGACGAAAAATTATATAAATAAGTGAAAAGAGTTTTTTAATTTATAAAAATAAATTCTTGGGGTCTAAATTTAAAAAAATTACAAAATAAAAGAAAATTCACAATTTGTAAACGAAATTCGAAAAATGTCTAGAAAATTACACAATTGGGAAAAATAACTTAAAAAATAAAACAATCAATATTAAATTCATACAAAATAATTTAAAAATTATGAAAATTATAGGAATAACTGTTTAAAATAATTGAAAATTGAAAGACTGGTTTGAACATCAAAGAAAATAATTAAAAATTGAAGAAGGTAATAAAAAAATGAAGAAATAAATTGAAAATTTAAAAATTAAATTGAAATTTTAAAAAAATAATTAATAATTGACAAAAAATTACAAAACCAAAGTCAAAAATAATTAACAATTGAAAATAAAATTCGAAAAATGGCTACATTACACAACTAAAAACATTTTTCAAATAAAACAATAAAAATTGAATTTCAAGATAATAATTGCAAAAAGAAAAATTAACAAAATTATAGGAATAAATGTTGAAAATAATTGTAAATTGAAAGACTGGATTAAAAGTAGAAAAAAACTGAAATTTAAGGAAATAATTGAAAATTAAAGGAAACAATAAAAAATTTCAAAAAATAATTAATGATTTAAGAACGGAATTAAAATTTAAAGAATATAACAAAAGATTGAAAAAAGTAACTGAAAAAAGGCGAGAATTATTGAATATGGAAGAGAATTATTGCAAACTGAAAAACGGAGTTAAAATTTAAAAAAAAAATTTAGAATTGCAGAAATATTAATAATCGAAAAAAAATTAACCAAATACGAGATTTGAAAAATATTAATGAAAATAATTTAAAATTTTAGGAAAATAATTAAAAAAAACATTTTAAAATGACGAAAATAATTGACAATTGAAAAAAAATCGCAAACTGGCAAAAATAATTGACAAGAGAGAAAAATTACCAAAAAAATTAAAGAATTATTCTAAAATTTTAAGAGAATAAATGAAAATTGAAAAAATTGTAGGGAATAATTGAAAGAAATGATGGAAAAATAACGAGAAAAATTGCAAAATGTAAGAAAATTCCTGACAAAAATAATTGACAATTGAAAAAAAATCGAAAAATGTCTGGAATAATAAACAATTTGAAAAAATAATTTAAACAATTAAACAATAAACATTAAATTTTAACTAAATAATTAAAAAATTAGGAAAATTATAGGAATAATTGTATATTGAACAACTGAATTGAACAAGGAAAAAAAATTAAAGTTGATGAAAATAATTGATAATAATTAAAGAATGTAATTGAAATTAAGAAAATAGAATAAAAATGTTTAAAAAATAATTTAAAAAACCACATAATTATTAAATACAGAAGTAAATAATTGAAAAGTGAAGAATGAAATTAAAATTTGTAGAATATAACTGAACAACTGTATCTAAAACTAAAGAAATTTATTGATGTAGAGAAAAAAAATTAATATAAAACGAAAATTTTATATTATTAAAGAAAGTAATTGAAAATTAAAAAATGGAATTGAAATTCGAATAGAGTAATGAGGAATTGGAGAAAATAGTTGTAGAAAATTGAAGAAAGAAGAAAATTAAAAAAAATTGTTGAAACGAAATTTTAAAACAATTTTTATGGTTTGAAAAAATTAATTGAAAAATCCGAGAATTTTTAAAATTAGTTAAAAAATGTTAATGTTATGTTAGTTGAAAATCGTACAAATAATTGAAAATTGAAGAATGTAATTGAAATTAGAAGAATATAATTAGAAATTGAAAAAAATATTGATAAAATCCGAGAATTATTGAATGTTAAAGAAAAAGTTAAAAACTGAAAAGTGGAATTGAAATTTGAAAAAAAATTTAGAATTGCAGAAAATATTTGACAAACTGAATTTAAAATTAAAGAAACTTATTAATAATAATCGGAAAAAAAATTAAACATATTCGAGAATTTCAAATACGAATGAAAATAATTTAAAATTGAAGAAAGTAATTTCAAATTTTAGAAAAAAATTGAAAAAAAATTTCGAAATGACGGAAATAATTGACAATTGAAAAAAATCGCAAACTGTCAAGAATAATTTATTTTTATTTATTTATTTTACATAAACGGGCTTAATGTAGCCCTTTCGACAAGAAAGAAAAATAGAAAAAAATTAAATAATAATTTCAGTTTTTCAAATCAATAATTAAAAAATTAGAAAAATTATAGGAATAATTGTAAATTGAACTACTGATTTAAAAAAGGGAAAAAATTGACATTGATGAAAATAATTAATAATTGAAGAATATAATTGAAATTTAGAAAATATAATAAAAAAGTTTAAAAAGTAATTTAAAAATCCACATAATTATTAAATACAGAAGAAAATAATTGAAAACTGAAGAATGGAATTAAAATTTGTAGAATATAATTGAACAACTGTATCTAAAACTGAAGAATTTTATTGGTATAGAGAAAAATAATAATTGATATAAATTGAAAAATTTTTATTTTTAAAGAAAGTAATTGAAAATTTAAAAATGGAATTGAAATTTGAAGAGAATAATGAAGAATTGAAGGAAATAGTTGTAGAAAATTAAAGAAAATTGTTAGAACGAAATTTTAAAACAATTTTTATAGTTTGAAAAAATTAATTGAAAAAGCCGAGAATTTTTAATATTGAAAAGTTAGTTGAAAATCGTACAAATAATTGAAAATTGAAGAATGTAATTGAAATTAGAATATAATTAAAAATTCAAAAAGAATTATTGAATGTAGAAGAAAAACATGAAAACTGAAAAATAGAATTACTAAATTAAAAAAAAAATTGAGAATTGAAGGAAATATTTGAAAAATTTAATTTAATTTTTAATATCAAATAAACTTATTGATAATTGAAAAACAATAATTGACCAAAGGCGGAAATTTAAAGAAAGTAATTGAGAATTGAAGAAAATAGTTGTAGAGTTGAACAATTGAATTGAAAATTTAAAACAATTTTTTATGAGTGAAAAAAATAATTGAAAAAATCCGAGAATTATTAAATATTGTGGAATTAATTTACAATGGATAAAAATAATTGACAAAAACAGAAATAATTAAAAATTGACGAAAAAAATTAAATTGAAGAAAAAAAATTGAAGATTAAAGAATTAAATTTAAATATTAAGAAAATAGGTGATTGATAATTGAAAAAAAGATTACAAAATGACGAAAATAATTGAATATTAAAGAAAATAATTGAGAAATGAGGAAAATAATTGTCAGTATTGAAAAAAAATTTTAAAACGGACGAGAATAATCGAGAAAAAAACAGAATAATTAAAAGAATTAAAGAATAATTACAAAATTTAAGAAGATTAATTGTAATTTGAAAACTAATGACAATTATAGAAAAAATTGTAGATTTATTAATAATGAAATTAAAATTATTTCAACTGATATTTTTAAATTAAAATTTTAATAAATGTAAATACTTTTTTTAAAAAGTAGCTGGTTTAAAACAAAAAATATTTAAGTGCCAAACTTCAGGTGTGGAAAGACAAAATAAATGAAGGAATAAAAGAATTTGCGAATTTTTAGTATATATAGATTCTTCTAAATATTAGCTAATATTCTCGGATTTTCAAGTATTCTGAATATTCTCTATTCCTAAGTATTCCCAAGTATTCCCACATATTCACAAGTATTCTCAAGTATTCCTTTGAGAATATATTTTTCGTACGCTCTAAAAAGGAGTTGACGACCTCTCGTTCACAACGTTTTTGCGTTTTAAATAATTCTATATATGTAATATGTATCGACGTAGAGTTTTAAGGTGATATTTATCTTTTTGATGAATAAGAAATATAAAATGAGAATTGGACACAGTTTTAATCAAAATGGAACATATTTTTATAATGTTTAATTGAAATTGTACATTGAGATTCGAGATGATGTAAATTTTACTGGAATATCTGTTTTTGGTTTGCGGTGATACAGCTAATAATAATTTAAAGCATTCCCCAAACGAGTCTCGCCAATACTATTTAAGAATCTTAATTCGTTAAATATAAAATATAAAGATGTCATATCTTGTAAAACATATTAAGTTATATTAAGATATAAATGTGACATAAAGATGAATGCGAAAAATTGAAACACCCAATTAAATTGTAGAGTTTATAAAAAGAGAGTATATTGGTAATCTAAACCAAAAATTCACATTAATGGAATAATGGTTTTGGCTAATTTAACGGTGTACAATATTTCAAACTAGTTTAGAACCATCTAAAACTAGTTTAAACTAAACTGTAAAAAAAATACGTAGGGGAGAGTGGCCATCAATGTACCAGTTTTTTCAATGAACCATTCCAATTTTCTCAGAAACAATTAAATAAAAATTCTCCTAATTTTAAATATAAATGAAGTTTGCGTAATCACACTACGTCCATAAATTTGAGACGTGTGGATTTATTCTTTACAGAGAAAACTGAAAAAAACTGTTTTTGATGCACTGAAGAAAAAATTTACCTAAAATATAAACACGTTTTTTAATTGAAATAAGGCAATTTAAAAATAAATGTACTTACGATTTATTTTGTTTTGGGCCTTAACTACAATATTCTAATGAGATAAAGATTTTGAAATATTGGATTAAGTTATAAAAAACCATTTTTGTTGCAAATGTCATGTTGATTCAATGTACCGGGGAACAATGAACCACCTGGAATTTCAGTGTATTTTCGATTTCTAGAGTGGTATGCCTGATTATAAAACTAGGCATGCGTACAGCATGTTACAGCGATTGTTATCAGTACTTTTCTCAACATAGCAAAACTAAAATGCCATTTTAGCTAGTTAACTTAAATTTGAGGTATATTTATGTTATACATTATCAATTAAAAAGTGTTAAGTAATATTTTTTTATATTATTTGATAGAAAATAAGTTTTTTTACAAAGTGAAAATTGCAATATTATTATTGTTGAACATTTTTAGTGTTTTTATGGAGGTGGTTCATTGTGTACCCAGGTTGTTGAAAATGAAAATAGCTTGTTAGTTTAGAAAGATCCTAAATTTTATTATTTAATCAAAATAAATCGTGTATAATATGTGTGCATTATCTAGAGAAGTGTTGTAGTTTTATATTGATGCAAAGAAGTGCTTGAAATTGGTGAAATTAAATAAGTACTATGACCTTGAAAAAAACCCGGTACATTGATGGCCACTCTCCCCTAAATAGTTCAAAAATAATAAATATTATTTCAAGGTAGAACAACGTAAAAGTTTTAAGTCATACGTTCCTGTTTTTCTAGATTTTTCTCTTGCTTGAAACTGTCAGCAAAAACAAATAAAACCTCTAAAATTTGCATAAAATAACTAGTTTAAAATTGTTTAATACTAATTTAAAAGTATTTGGAACTAGTTTAAACCTATTTAATACTAATTTAAAATTATTTGAAACTAGTTCGTAACTATTTGAATTAGTTCAAGACAGTTTAAAACTTGTTTGTTTATAACTGTTTGGAACTCTTTAAAAACTGCTTCAAAACTAGTTCGAAATGGTTTTATCCAAGTTTGAAATTGTGTCAAACAAGTTTATAATGGTTTGAAACAAGTTTAAAACGTTTTGAAACTAGTTAGAAATGTTGATTTTATTTAAATTAGAAATAGTTCGAAACCATTTCAAACTAGTTTGGGACATTTTAAAATAGTTCGTAACGGTTTGAAACTAGCTCAGAACTATTTAGAACTAATTCAGCACTATTTGGAATTAGTGCTGAAGTATTAGAACCAGGGATGAGTACGAAAACGGAACAAAACGGTAAATGAATTTAGTTTTGTTGCGGGCGCTAGGATCATAACAAAAGTCGGTAGCAATGATGTTTACGTGTCGCAGTCCGGAACAATAGTCGATGAGCAAGCGTTATGTGTACCAACATGAAACGAAGGACGACGCTCAAGTATATTTGTGGCGAGGCACGAAACGAAAGCCCACAGGACTTATGTTCCGGGCTGCAGCTCGGAACAGAAATCGACTTTCGTTTCGTGCCTCGCCACAAATATACTTTCGTGTTTGTATGAAGAACGCTTCTCAACGACTATCGCCACGGGCTGCGACACGCATACATTATCCCTCAATTGAATAAATAAGCATATCAAAAAGTGTGAATTTTTGTGTTTTCATTCACACTTTGCTTTATCATAGAAAATTATTTTTTTTAGCACATAAGTTTAAATAGTATATTATGCATCAAGGGAGGGAAGTCCGTGTTTTTTTGTCAAGCACAAATGTTCGAAGAACGAGTGTAGCACGAGCGTAGGCGAAACGAGTTCGGAGAACATTGTGCGAGACAAAAAATCGGCCTCCCGAGGTGCATATGCTATTTTCTATCACAAATGTACGAAAATCTCGTGTTTTGTACGCGTTAGCGGGTCAGCACTCGCAGTTTTCAGGTTAGTGACGTTAGAGATAAAAAAACTTCCGAACAGTGAAAAAAACTCTCATCGCGCAGACGCATTGCGGCGCGCCGCAACCTCTAACGTTCACTGACCTGAAAACTGTGAGTTCTGCCCCGCTTAAGGCGAACGAAAACACGAGGTTTTCGTGCATGTGTGATAGAATAGATATTTAACTCTTTGCGCCAAGCTGGGTCTCCCATGAGACTCGCTTAGATTTCTTTTTTATTTCTTAATTTATTAACTTAATTGTGTTGTAATTACATAAAAATTAGTTACTAACAATTGTTGCATCTATTTTTTAATTTGTTTAAACAAATTAATATTGTTTATTTAAAACTTTTCATCTAATAGAGCTAGAGAGTTGTAATTTTTTTCTAAAATTGCAACTATTTAAGTTTAGTAAATCCTAATATTAGAAAAAAAAACTAAAATATGAAATTATGAAAATTGTTTAATCAAATTAATATTGTTTACTGCAACTTTTCATCTAATAGAGCTAGAGAGTTGTAACTTTTTCTTAAATTTGCCACTATTTAAGCTTAGTAAATCCCAATATTAATTGTAAAGTAAAACCAACAATTACAAAAATTGTTTAAACAAATTAATATTGTTAATATTAATATTGTAATACAGTTCCCAAACTGTATTAAAGTTGCGAATAAATAATATTAGTTTGTTTTAACAATTTTTATAATTGTGGATTTTTGTTTATTATTAATATTCAGCTTTTATATTCTTGAAAAGTTGTAAAATTAAATTAAAGTCTTAACTCTAAAGCTCAATAAGATAAAAAGTTGGAAATAAACAATAATAATTTGTTAAAACAATATTTGTGATTGTGGATTTTTGTTTATTATTAATATTAAGCTTTCATAGGTTTGAAAAGTTGCAAAATTAAGAGAAAGTGTCAACTTTTTAGCTCAATTAGATGAAAAATTACAAATAAACAATATTAATTTGTTTAAACAATTTTTATAATTGTGGATTTTCGTTTATTATTAATATTAAGCTTTCATTGGCTTGAAAACTTGCAAAATTAGGAGAACATTTTAACTCTTTAGCTCAATAAGATGAAAAATTGCAATTAAACAATATTAATTTGTTTAAACAATTTTTATAATTGTGGATTATCGTTTATTATTAATATTCAGTTTTTATATTCTTGAAGAGTTGCAAAATTAAATGAAAGTTTTAAATCTAAAGCTCAATAAGATAAAAAGTTGCAAATAAACAATATTAATTTGTTAAAACAATATATGTGATTGTGGATTTTCGTTTATTATTAATATTAAGCTTTCATAGGTTTGAAAAGTCGCAAAATTAAGAGAAAGTTCCAACTCTCTAGCTTAATTAGATGAAAAATATGCAAATAAACAATATTAATTTGTGTTAACAATTTTTATAATAGTCGATTTTCGTTTTTTATTAATGTTAAGCTTTCATTAGCTTGAAAAGTTGCAAAATTAAGAGAAAGTTTCAGCTCTCTAGCTCTATTATCCATTAGATCCATTATTATATAGATCCATCCATTAGATGAAAAATTGCAAATAAACAATGTTAATTTGTTTCAAACATTTATATAATTCTGGATTTTTGTTTATTATTAATATTAAGCTTCTATAGACTTGAAAAGTTGCAAAATTTATCATATGGCTCATGATTGACGGTCAACAATATTCATCATTCTTGGATTTTAATTTATATATTTTTTGTTTCTATTAAGATTATAAAACTGTTATTATTTGGTTTGTACTTGTGACTGTATTCTCGTATTTTATGAATAGACAATTTCAGGCCTTAATCGTGCGAATATTATTTGATAATTTTATGTCTAGAATGCGTATATGTTTTCAATGTGATTAAATTATGTTATTATTGAATCTACATCTTGATAATTAAATTACATGGACGGCAATTTAATATTTTTAGTCTTAAATTCTTTTCTATTATTTATTGTAGCCTTTTAAATTTCGAAAAATAAATTTATGTACAAATTTAAATAAGAAATTTGTTACAATTGAAAATAAAAAGTAACCTCAAAATTTATTAATAACAATTGTTTAAACAAATTATTGTTGTTAATTATCGCTTTTAGGTACAATAAAATTCGAGACTTGCAAGTTCTTCTCCAAATTACACCATTTTATGATTGGAACGCATTTGCAACTCTTACAAATTAAATAATTTATTAAAAACATGAAAGATAAAGTGATAAATCTCACCGTTGAAAATATTTCTTAAATTATTTATTTAAGTTTATTAATAATGTTTTAAATTGTAAGTTCAAGATCAAAAGAGCTTACGCGTGATTTTCGTTGGCCTCTCGTACAGCGAGTCTACGGCTGCGCCAGGGGACCTGCGCACTCGTTCATAAGCCCTTTTGATCGCGGACGGTTTAAATTTATTTTGTTAAAAAATGTTGATATTATTAATTTCTTAAATTAGATTGTTTAAACAATGAAAACGAAATTGTTGACTCCTTATGACAACCTAGTTCATTCATTTTAAAATTTAATAAAATAACAATTTTTTTTTTCTTTAAATATCCATGCTATGAATTTGATAATTTCCATTGTTAAAACAACGAAATCAAAATTGTAGAATTCAAGTGACAATCTAAGTCACTCATCTTGACATTTAAAAAAAGAACAAATTTATTTTGTTCAAAACTGTAAATTTTTTGAATTTGTTATTTTAGATTGTTTAAACGATGAAAACAAACTCGTTAACTTGAAATGACAACTTAGTTGATTCATCTTAAAATTTAATAAAAAAACAAATTTATTTTGTTAAAAAATGTTCACGTTATGAGTTTGTTAATTTATATTGTTTAAACAATGAAAACAAAATTATTTATTTCAATTGACAATCTAGTTCATTCACATTGAAACTTAATAAAAGAAGAAATTAATTTTCTTGAAAAATGTCGATGTTATGAATTTGTTTATTCAGATTGTTTAAAAAGTAAAATTGTTAACTTTGAGTGACAATCTAGATCATTCATCTTGAAATTTGAGGAAAGACCAAATTTATTTTGTCCAAAAATGTAGATGTTATTATTTTGTTAATTTAGATTTTTAAAACCTCTCGTTAAATCTCATCAAATCTCATCCAGCGAGAAGGGGGTCCATAAAAATCTCATGTCAAATTTCTAATTTTACAATTAGATAAAACGCATTTTTGTATATAAAAAATAACATTTTAACTTTTTAACGACTTTGAAGTAAAATGAAAAATCTTCTTTGACGGAGGGGTGAGGTGTCCACATTTATAAAAAAAACACCTCAATTAATGTTTGTTATTAGCAAATAACAATTATCTAATTTTTTAAACACTTTTTAATGTCTAAATGATTTTACGAATTGAAAAAAACCGATCTTAATTGGTAAAAAATTAATTAAGAAATTTAAAAAATATTTAAGTGAGTCTCTGAGAGACCAAGCATGATGCAAATAGTTAAATATATTTTAAAACTATTCCAAACTTATGTGCTAGAAAAAATAATTTTCTATGAGGAAGCGAAGTGTAAATGAACACAAAAATGCATGCTTTTTAATATTCTTTTTTATTTAATTCAGGGATAATGTATGCGTGTCGCAGCCCGAAACGATAGTCGATGAGCAAGCGTTCTTCATACAAACACGAAAGCAAAGCACGAAAGTATATGGGGTGAGAAACGGAACGAAAGCTATGGGACTTACGTTCCGGGCTGCAGCACGAAACGAAAGTCGACTTTCGTTCCGGGCTGCAGCCCGGAACATAAGTCCTGTGGGCTTTCGTTTTGTACATCGCCACAAATATACTTGAGCGTCGTCCTTCGTTTCGTGTTGGTACACATAACGCTTGCTCATCGACTATCGTTTTTGACTGCCACACGTAAACATTATTCCTACCGACTTTTGTTATGGTCCTAGCGTCCGGAACAAAACTAAACGTGACTTTCGTACGCATCCCTGATTAGAACTAGTTCATAACTGTTTCAAAAATAGTTTAAAGTCGCTTCAAAATTGTGTAAACCAAGTTGAAAGTAGTCTGAAACTTGTTAAAGCAGTTGGAATTAATTATACAAGTTTTGTAATAGTTTCAAGCTGTTTGAAACTAGTTCAAAACTATTTTAAACTTGTTTAGAACAGTTTGCAAGTAGTTTTGAACTATTTGGAATTAGTTTAAAACGGTTTTTAATAGTTTGAAATATCGTTGTATTTTTATAAGGAGCTGCTTTAAACTAGTTCAAAACTATTTAAAACCATGTTAGAACTAGTTCAGAACTGTTGGCAATTTACTTTGAAACTAATTTGTAACTGTTTGGAATTATTTGAACACGGTTTTTAAATAATTTGAAATCGTTTCGTACTAATTTGGAACAAGTTTAAATCTATTTCAAAACCAGTGTAAAATTTTTTGAGACTATTTAAAACCGTTTGAGATAAATTATTATAAATGTTTGATAATAGTTTGAAGCTGTTTGAAACTAGTTCAAAACTATTTGCAACTTATTTCGAACTGTTTGAAAGTAGTTTGGAACTGTTTGGAATTAGTTTAAAACGGTTTTTAATAGTTTTAAAATCGTTTCGTACTAGTTTCAAACAAGTTCAAATCTATTCCAAAACCAGTTCAAAACTGTTTGAGACTGTTTAAAACCGTCTAAAATAAATAATTATAATTGTTTGATAATAGTTCCAAACCGTTTTGAAACTAGTTCAAAACTATTTGCAATTTGTTTAGAACTATTTGAAAGTAGTTTGAAACTGTTTGGAATTAGTTCAACATGGTTTTTAAATAGTTTCAAATAGTTTCGTACAAGTTTCGAAAAAGTCGAAATTTATTTCAAACCCTGTTCAAAATTGTTTAAGGCTGTTTAAAACCCTTTGAAATAAGGAATTATAAATGTTTGATAATAGTTCCAAACTGTTTTAAACTAGTTCAAAACTGCTTGGAAACTGTTTGAAACTAACTTGTAACTGTTGGGTATTAGTTGAACACGGTTTTTTAATAATTTGAAATCGTTTCGTACTATGTTGGAACAAGTTCAAATCTGTTTAAAACCAGTTTAAAATTGCTTGGAACTGTTTTAAAGCATTTGAGAAAAATTATCATAAATGTTTGATAATAGTTTCAAAGTGTTTGAAACTAGTTCAAAACTATTCGCAACTTGTTTCTAACTGTTTGAAAATAGTTTAAAACTATTTGGAATAAGTTTAACGAAGTTTTTCAATAGTCTCAAATCGTTTTGTACAAGTTTCGAAAAATTCGAAATCTATTCCAAAACCAGTTCAAAATTACTTGGGACTGTTTAAAACCGTTTGAAAATATTATTATAAATGTTTGGTAATAGTTTTAAACTGTTTGAAACTAGTTCAAAACTATTTGCAAGTTTTTTAGAACTGTTTGAATGTATTTTGGAACGGTTTGGAATTACTTAAACAAAGTTTTTAAATAGTTTGAAAATCTTTTTGTACTAGTTTCAAACTAGTTCAATTCTATTCCAGAACCAGTTCAAAATTGTTTCAGACTATTTAAAACCATTTGAAAATTTTTTTATTAATGTTTGGTAATGGTTCCAAACTGTTGGAAACTAATTGAAAACTATTGAACACTATTTTAAAACTGTTTGTTACTTGTTTAGAACATTTTGCAAGTAGTTTTGAACTGTATGGAATTAGTTCAACATGGTTTCTAAATAGTTTGGAAATCGTTTAGTACTAGTTCCAAACAAGTTTAAATTTATTCCAAAACCAGTTTAAAATTATTTATAAGACTGTTTAATACCGTCTGAAGTAATTATATAATTAGTTGAGTTAGAGTTATAATTAGTTGAACACGGCTTTTAAATAATTTCAAATAGTTTCGTACTGGTTTGGAACAAGTTAAAATCTGTTTCAAAACCAGTTTAAAATTGTTTGAAACTGTTTAATAGCATTTGAAATAAATTATTATAAATGTTTGGTAATAGTTCCAAACTGTTTTAAACTAGTTGAAAACTGCTTGAAAACTGTTTGAAACTAATTTGTAACTGTTTGGAATTAGTTGAACACGGTTTTTAAATAATTTGAAATCATTTCGTACTAGTTTCGAAAAGGTTTAAAATTTAAATCCATTTCAAAACCAGTTTCAAATGGTTTGAAACTGTTGAAAAGCATTTGAAATAAATTATTATAAATGTTTGGTAATAGTTCCAAACTGTTTGAAACTAGTTCAAAACTATTCGCAACTTGTTTCGAACTGTTTAAAAGTATTTTGGAACTATTTGGTATTAGTTTCACACCGTTTTTTAATAGTTTAAAAATCGTTTCGTACTAGTTTGAAACAAATTCTAATCTATTCCAAAACCAGTTCAAAACTGTATGAGACTGTTTAAAACCGCCTGAAATAAATAATTATAACTATTTGGTAATAGTTCTAAACTGTTTGAAACTAGTTCAAAACTATTTGCAACTTGTTTAGAACTATTTGAAAGTAGTTTGGAACTGTTTGGAATTAGTTCAACATGGTTTGTAAACAGTTTAAAATTGTTCCGTACTAGTTTGGAACAAGTTAAAATCTATTTCATATCCAGTTGAAAATGGTTTGAGACTGTTTAAAACCATCTGGAATAAATAATTATAAATGTTTGAAAATAATTGCAAACTGTTTGAAACTAGTTCAATACTGTTTGTAACTTGTTTAATTTGATGAATTGCTCAGTTATATAAAAATAAATCTAAAAAATTGAAACTCTTAATTAAATATGCAGAGTTTTATAAAAGTTGAAAGAAAAAGTTTGTGTATGTTGGTAAACTGAACCGAAAATTCAGATTCCTGGAAGAATGGCTCTGGCTGTTTTAACGGGGCAAAAAATCAAAGTTAACAACAAATAAGGGTCGAAAGTCGAATGCCTTTATTTCGTAGTTGAACGAGCTGAAATTGACCTCCGCAGGATGTTTTGCAACTGGCATTGCCAGAGGAAAGAGAACGCGATTTGGTGGAAACTTAATTCGGAGGCAACCCAGTCTCGAGTTTTCGCGGAACTCCATTACCGAAACGAACCGCTGACGATTGCATTTCCTTTCTCAGAGGGTAATATATGTACAGAGCAAAATCACGTACAATATGCTGACACATATTAAATTTGAATACAAAACTTTTTCAGCAAATTTCTAATTCTCACCACTCAGTGAATAAAAATTGTATTTTATTAATTTTAGACACTAGTTCACGATTATTTGCGTATTTTTCTTTATTTTGTTGTTTTAAGTTTAACCTATTTTATCCAAACATGCTCTTTATTTAATTTTTCTATTTTATTATTTAATACCTTTAATTATACATTTGATTTCAACTTTTCGAACAAAATATAATTTTTTATTAAAGGAAAAACCTTTCTGACGCGAGAAATTAAAATCGTCTAAAACTCAGCATCTTTTTATGAGCATGTTACTATTTTTATGGACTTTTAGAAAAGATATTAAAACTCAACGTTATAGTGCCCAATGAATCTATATAAACATTATTGAACTGGTCAAAAATTCATAAACTTTCATGAACCCTTTCTTGGTGTGAGTGAAACAATCTAAAAGCGAGTGTCGTTTTTTACAATTTCCAGTTTATCCAGAATCAAATCAACAATTAAATTAGCAATCAATTGCGGAAAGAAAATTATTTAATCAAACTTACACCGAATTTTTCCGCGGAAAAACTAACCGCATTTTTCAAAGTGTCAATTCTAAGTTGTGATTTTTCTAAAAAAAAAGTGTACACTGGTTTCGAAATGAAAAAGTGACAGTTTCAATTTACAATATGAAAGTAATTCTGGTGAAAAAAGAAAAAAAAAATGTGTCAGGCGCTGGCTCCATTAAAAGTGAGTGCTAAATGTGAATAAATTAAATTGAAATGAATGACAGAAGCGACGGGAAATAAATAGTGAAAATACGCTGCACTCGGCTTTACTTCAAACTGGAAAAATAATTAAACCTATATTACATCGGCCGCGAGCGATCGTTCAAAATTGTTGGAAATGGTGGGCTCACACGTGCGCTTAAGCGAGATTCGTGAGGATTTATGGATAAACATAATTTCTACGCGTTTCGCCGCTAGCTCTGATTTCCAGTTCCTGTCAACAGTATGGCGAATCGTTCGCAATGGTTCCGCAGGTTAGCTACCTCTCTAATTTACACCATTTTTCGTTCCACTCTGCACGGTTATGTAAATTGAGCTTTACCATGTATCGATGGATATCCATCTCTCTCCCTCTACCGCACGCTTATATATTTAACCCAAAGTACCCTGTCTGTATCGACAGATTCACTGATTACCAGTGACATATCACCTTTTCACGATTCAAATGCAAACAACTAGTCACTTCTAGAATATATTCAATCTCAAATTTTTAATTGGGGGAGACGGGGGCTAGTTGGGTCAGGGGTAAAAGTGGGTCATTGCAATTTACTGAAAGGTTATTAGTGGAATAAATTTCTCTCCACAGAAAAACTATTTTACATAGTGAGATGCAAGTTTGTGCCAAGTTTCATTATTATATGATCATTTATGTGGATTAAATATAAGAAAAACTAATTTTGATACTCATTAAGGATTCCTGAAGTGTGTCCATCATTTTCAAAAGGTATATTCTAAATTTTATTTAAATTTTATATTTTGATAGTAAATATTAAGATAAACAAAACCCTATAAGAAAGTTATAAAAATTGGAACTATTACTTAAAAATAGGCGCTTGTCGAAATACTTAAAGTTTTTTTTAAAAAACGCATGCAATTTGTTTAAATAATCAACACTTGTTATAAACAAATTAAAAATTAAGCCTGTTCTTAATAAGATATTGACTTCGCTTTTTTTCAATATTATTCTGTGTACAATTGTTCAAATTTCCCAAAAATAAAATTTTGGAGCCCACATTATAGGAATAATTTCTATGATAAAAGATGAAAACAAAGAATCAAAATAAACGTTTACTCTACAAATTTCTTTCAATAATAAAAACTATCAGAATATTACTTGTCTTTTATTATGAAAAATTAAAAATAAAAGAAAAAAAGTTTTTACTTTCAAAATTTCAAGCAGCTTTTTTGCATAAAGTGAAAAGTTTAATTTTAATTTCAGCTAGAACAGAGAGTTTTAGTTTAGCTTTAAATGCTAAAAAGTGATTTCCCAGAGACGGGAAAAAGGTTAATTTAATTATTTTTGAAGGTAAGAAAAAATAATTTAATATAGCACTTTTCAGTGGGATTCGTAAAGGCATCATTAGGACAAAGTTATTATTCTTGTTATAAAATGAGTTGAAATATTTAAGTCTCTAGAAATATACCGAGAAAATAACAAAAAATTTTGTTTATTTAAACAACTTTATCAATTATTGTTTTTATTAATAAAGTTGAACAAGAAATCATTATAGTTAGAAAACGTGTAATTTATCATAATCGTTTATATTTCAAACATATCACATTTTTAGTTTAAATTAATTTTTTATATATATATATTTTCTAACTCTTTTCATTAGCAGTAAATTCAAATTAAGAAGTGTTTTTTTTAGCTAAATAAAAATATATTATTAAAGTTAATTTCACCAAATTTTGAAATATCAAGTTCCACATTTCTCAATTCTCAGAAATAATAATTAGTTTAGGTCAAAATTTTTTGTCAAATAATAATTATTTAACATTTTATGTTTTTTCTTTGAATCTAGTGAAAAAATGTAATTTTTATCCTATTTTGACAAATAATAGCTCATTTTTCTTAATATTATTTATAATGTTTTAACTAAATTTAGCCAAAAAAAAAAAAAAAACACAAATAATTAGGTATTATTTTACAACAAATTTTAGCTCAATCTAATTTTTTATGAAAAATGTACACTTGTATTTTTCAAAATTTGGTAAAATTAATTATAATAACATTTTTATTTGATGTGAAAAGAAAATCCATTTTTTAGTTTAAGGTTATGTCAATGGAGAGAACCTCCTTAAGCTGAAAATTTGATATGTTTAAAATATAAAAGCTTCTGATAAATTACACGTTTTCTAACAATTATCATTTCCATATTTGCATCCAAAAACACTGCAAAGATTTCTACAAATTAGCTTTTTATCAAATTTTGACGAAATTTGTTGAAAAAACGAGAAATAGAGAAAAATATAAAGATATAAATATATTTTAAATAAACGACAGTTCCGTCTTTAAAAATTAAAATCTTTATAATTCCATGAAAACATTTTATTCAGCTAAATAAAAAAAATACGTGTCGTCTAAAATTCTTTGAAAAACAACATTCCGGAGATAAAACTGATTTTTAGTTCCGACCACGTTCAGCAGGGTGTTCGTTAAAATAAAAAAATGCGAATTTCAAAGCTCTCACCCCCTCATTTTGTTACTCATCGAAAAGAAAGAGATACGGATTTTTTATTTTTTTTATTTTTTATATTCAATGGTGTCTCATCGACCATGAAATTTCCCATGTAATTGCAAAGGAAAAAACCATTTTTCGCAGATTTGCAATAAAATAATTAAAAATGACATTTTTTTTACTGGATTACTCTGTTTCTCTTAGAAAATGTTTAGCTAATGACATCTAATAATTTATTTATGAATTTTTTATTATTAACTATTTTTTACAGGACTGTAAAAATACCCCATAAATTTCAAAATTATGGAAAAAACGTTAAAAAATATTTATTAATATATATTAAATATTTATTTATTGAATATTTCTGGTATTTATTGCTAACAATTTTATTTACAACTAAAAAAATATTACTAATAATATTTTCTGGTAAACCGCAATTTATTTAAACACTGATTTTAGCACTTTTAGCACTGATTTTGACAGTAATCATAAAAAATAATAATTAATTTTTAAAAATTATAAAAATAATTGTTTAAACAATTTATTGTTGCTATTTAAAAATTAGTCTTTAAATATATCTACGGAGTTGCATTTCTTTCGTAATTTTTCAAGTAGTTGTGCTGTAAGGAACTGAAATCTTCAAATTTTGTTTATTTTTCTCAATCACTTTTTTAATATTAATTATTTCTCCCTTGACATTAAATCAATTTAATTATTTATTCCTATTTTTTATATTATTCATCGCAAACTTAAATTTTTTATTTTACCATTGTTTTTGTCATTTTGCAATTGATATTTTCAATTTTTTATCATTTTCATAATTTCTGAATTAATTTCCAGAACTTTCAAATATATATATTTCAATTTTCAATTATTTTGTTTAATTTTTGTTTCTTTTTGTTATTTTGCAATTATTTTCTCCATCATTTAATACTTTCATTATTTTTTATGCTTGCTTTTTAATCCTGCTATATTATTTTTATTTATAATACTTAAAAATAAATTCTGCAATTTTTCTATAATTTTCTTCAATTTCTACTTATTTTCAATATTTTGGACTGAATTTCAAAAATTACAATTATTTATCTGAAATTGCAACTATTTTAAACAGTTTTCGATTATTTCCGCGATTTTTTAATTATTCCATTTAAATAAACATTTTTAAGTAAATTTGTAATTATTTTCTTTTTTTAAACACATATTGTATGTTTCTTTTTAGTTATTTCACTCAAATTTTATTTTCTGTTTTCAATATATCATATTTAAATTATTTTCACAATCTTAAATTATTTTCAGTATTATTAAATGATTTTTTCCTATTTTGAATGAATTTTATAGTTATTCAATTTTTTTCTTCGATTGGCAATTATTATTCAGATTTTATTAAATTATTTTCTAAAATTTTTAAGTATTTTTCTAAAATTTCAATTATTTTCATAAATTTTTAATCATTTCTGCGGTTTTTTAATTATTCTCTTTTATTAAAAATTTTTTACATAATTTTGTAATTATCTTCTTTTAATTATTTTTCTCATTTTCTAAAATTATTTTTTAAGATGTTTAAGTATATTTCTAAAATTTCAATTATTTTTTTCAATTTTCAACTAGATTCTTTCATTTGTTTTCATAATTTCCGAATTTCTTTTATTAATTATCGCGAATTTCAATAATTTCAACTTCCTTTAATTTTTTTCTCAAATTTTTAGTTGGGTATCATTTTTTTCAATCGATTGCTACAATCTTTATATATTTTTTTTCAAATTTCAATAACATATTCTTTTTGTTTAAAATTGAAAAATTAATTTAATTTATTTAGTTAATTAAATGTATTAATTACTTTCTTTTTATATGTATTAAAGGGGTTTTCCCTGTTAATATATTAAATAAATAAATAAATATTTAAATTTCTTTCATCATGTTACAATTATTTTTTACAATCTTAAATTATTTTTGGCATATTTAAATTTTGTTTTTGATTTTCAATAATTTTATAGTTATTTCATTATTTTCTTTGGTTGTCAATTATTATTCCGATTTTCTCAAATTATTTTCTGAAATTTTTAAGTATTTTTCTAAAACTTCAATTATTTTCATTAATTTTTAATACTTTTTGCCTTTTTTTATAATTCTCTTTAATTAAAATTTTTGAAGTAATTTTGTAATTGTCTTCTTTTTTAAACACATATTCTATAGTTTTTTCAATTACTCACCTAAAATTTTATTTATTGTTTTCAATTTTTCATATTTTAATTATTTTGATTATATTTCAATTTTTTTCTCAATCTTAAATTATTTGCAGCTTATTTCAAATATTTTTTTCAATTTTGAATTAATTTTATCATTTTTAAATTATTTTCCTCGATTTTAATTGTTTTTCTTATTTTCTAAGATGTTTAAGTATTTTTCTAAAATTTCAATAATTTTCTTCAATTTTCACTTAGGTACTTTCATTTGTTTTCATAATTAAAATTTTTTTTTTATTAATTATTTTTAGCTTCCTTCAATTCTTTTCTCCAATTTTTAGTTATTCTCATTTTTTTCAATTGATTTCTAAATTCTTCATGTATTTTTTGAAACTTTAATTATTTTTTTGATGTAAAAAAAATTCTGTTATTTTTTCAATTATTTCACTCAAATGTCATTTATTTTCTACAGCTTATCATTTTCGGATCACATTTTAATTATTTACCTCAAGTTTGAAATTTTAAAATCAATTTTTCACTTATTTTTCAACATTTATTTCTTTAAATTTAGAATTTTTTCATTTGCTTCAGAATTTAAAAAATTTTAAACTATTCTTTTAACCAATTATTTTTCATTATTTTCAAAAAGTTTTTAATCATATCTTTTTATGTAAAAAAGAAAAAATCTCGTTATTACTTTTAGTTTTTCTTGGGGAACATTGTTTTTGGAGAAATCCAAACTGACGTACCCGCCCCGGTGCAGATTGTGTCATTATTAAAATGTTTCTATT
Organism: Ganaspis brasiliensis; assembly: GCA_037103525.1. Taxonomy (NCBI): domain Eukaryota; kingdom Metazoa; phylum Arthropoda; class Insecta; order Hymenoptera; family Figitidae; genus Ganaspis; species Ganaspis brasiliensis. Next base: position 1,776,586 of record JAZKLR010000055.1, on the reverse strand, counting down.
TAAATGTTAAAACATTACTTTATATAATAAACTTAGTTTTTAGGGTTATTTTGTAATAAAAGGAATTAGAAAATAAATATATTTAAATAAGAGCAGTGAAAGGAAGATAAAAAACTAAGTGGGTAAAAATTTACTTTGGAGTAGAGTAAGGATTCCTGAAGTGTGTCCATCATTTTCAAAAGCTATTCTGATTTTATTCAAATTTTATATTTTGATAGTGAATATTAAGATAAACATTTATTTATTTATTTAATATATTAACAGGTAAAACCCCTTTAATACATATAAAAAGAAAGTAATTAATACATTTAATTAACTAAATAAATTAAATTAATTTTTCAATTTTAAACAAAAAGAATATGTTATTGAAATTTGAAAAAAAATATATAAAGATTGTAGCAATCGATTGAAAAAAATGATACCCAACTAAAAATTTGAGAAAAAAATTAAAGGAAGTTGAAATTATTGAAATTCGCGATAATTAATAAAAGAAATTCGGAAATTATAAAAACAAATGAAAGAATCTAGTTGAAAATTGAAAAAAATAATTGAAATTTTAGAAATATACTTAAACATCTTAAAAAATAATTTTAGAAAATGAGAAAAATAATTAAAAGAAGATAATTACAAAATTATGTAAAAAATTTTTAATAAAAGAGAATAATTAAAAAACCGCAGAAATGATTAAAAATTTATGAAAATAATTGAAATTTTAGAAAAATACTTAAAAATTTTAGAAAATAATTTAATAAAATCTGAATAATAATTGCCAATCGAAGAAAAAAATTGAATAACTATAAAATTCATTCAAAATAGGAAAAAATCATTTAATAATACTGAAAATAATTTAAGATTGTGAAAATAATTTAAATATGATATATTGAAAACAGAAAATAAAATTTGAGTGAAATAACTAAAAAGAAACATACAATATGTGTTTAAAAAAGAAAATAATTACAAATTTACTTAAAAATGTTTATTTAAATGGAATAATTAAAAAATCGCGGAAATAATCGAAAACTGTTTAAAATAGTTGCAATTTCAGATAAATAATTGTAATTTTTGAAATTCAGTCCAAAATATTGAAAATAAGTAGAAATTGAAGAAAATTATAGAAAAATTGCAGAATTTATTTTTAAGTATTATAAATAAAAATAATATAGCAGGATTAAAAAGCAAGCATAAAAAATAATGAAAGTATTAAATGATGGAGAAAATAATTGCAAAATAACAAAAAGAAACAAAAATTAAACAAAATAATTGAAAATTGAAATATATATATTTGAAAGTTCTGGAAATTAATTCAGAAATTATGAAAATGATAAAAAATTGAAAATATCAATTGCAAAATGACAAAAACAATGGTAAAATAAAAAATTTAAGTTTGCGATGAATAATATAAAAAATAGGAATAAAAAATTAAATTGATTTAATGTCAAGGGAGAAATAATTAATATTAAAAAAGTGATTGAGAAAAATAAACAAAATTTGAAGATTTCAGTTCCTTACAGCACAACTACTTGAAAAATTACGAAAGAAATGCAACTCCGTAGATATATTTAAAGACTAATTTTTAAATAGCAACAATAAATTGTTTAAACAATTATTTTTATAATTTTTAAAAATTAATTATTATTTTTTATGATTACTGTCAAAATCAGTGCTAAAAGTGCTAAAATCAGTGTTTAAATAAATTGCGGTTTACCAGAAAATATTATTAGTAATATTTTTTTAGTTGTAAATAAAATTGTTAGCAATAAATACCAGAAATATTCAATAAATAAATATTTAATATATATTAATAAATATTTTTTAACGTTTTTTCCATAATTTTGAAATTTATGGGGTATTTTTACAGTCCTGTAAAAAATAGTTAATAATAAAAAATTCATAAATAAATTATTAGATGTCATTAGCTAAACATTTTCTAAGAGAAACAGAGTAATCCAGTAAAAAAATGTCATTTTTAATTATTTTATTGCAAATCTGCGAAAAATGGTTTTTTCCTTTGCAATTACATGGGAAATTTCATGGTCGATGAGACACCATTGAATATAAAAAATAAAAAAAATAAAAAATTCGTATCTCTTTCTTTTCGATGATTAACAAAATGAGGGGGTGAGAGCTTTGAAATTCGCAAATTTTTATTTTAACGAACACCCTGCTGAACATGGTCGGAACTAAAAATCAGTTTTATCTCCGGAATGTTGTTTTTCAAAGAATTTTAGACGACACGTATTTTTTTTATTTAGCTGAATAAAATGTTTTCATGGAATTATAAAGATTTTAATTTTTAAAGACGGAACTGTCGTTTATTTAAAATATATTTATTTCTTTATATTTTTCTCTATTTCTCGTTTTTTCAACAAATTTCGTCAAAATTTGATAAAAAGCTAATTTGTAGAAATCTTTGCAGTGTTTTTGGATGCAAATATGGAAATGATAATTGTTAGAAAACGTGTAATTTATCAGAAGCTTTTATATTTTAAACATATCAAATTTTCAGCTTAAGGAGGTTCTCTCCATTGACATAACCTTAAACTAAAAAATGGATTTTCTTTTCACATCAAATAAAAATGTTATTATAATTAATTTTACCAAATTTTGAAAAATACAAGTGTACATTTTTCATAAAAAATTAGATTGAGCTAAAATTTGTTGTAAAATAATACCTAATTATTTTTTTTTTTTTTTTTTTTGCTAAATTTAGTTAAAACATTATAAATAATATTAAGAAAAATGAGCTATTATTTGTCAAAATAGGATAAAAATTACATTTTTTCACTAGATTCAAAGAAAAAGCATAAAATGTTAAATAATTATTATTTGACAAAAAATTTTGACCTAAACTAATTATTATTTCTGAGAATTGAGAAATGTGGAACTTGATATTTCAAAATTTGGTGAAATTAACTTTAATAATATATTTTTATTTAGCTAAAAAAAACACTTCTTAATTTGAATTTACTGCTAATAAAAAGAGTTAGAAAATATATATATATAAAAAATTAATTTAAACTAAAAATGTGATATGTTTGAAATATAAACGATTATGATAAATTACACGTTTTCTAACAACTATTTGCTTATTTGCATCTAAAAAGACTGCAAAGTTTTTGAATAATTATCTTTTAATCGAAAAATTTTAATTAATTGAGAAAAATGAAATTTTCCTTCAATACGAAATAATTTTCTTGTTCAAATAATTTCTTGTTCAACTTTATTAATAAAAACAATAATTGATAAAGTTGTTTAAATAAACAAAATTTTTTGTTATTTTCTCGGTATATTTCTAGAGACTTAAATATTTCAACTTATTTTATAACAAGAATAATAACTTTGTCCTAATGATGCCTTTACGAATCCCACTGAAAAGTGCTATATTAAATTATTTTTTCTTACCTTCAAAAATAATTAAATTAACCTTTTTCCCGTCTCTGGGAAATCACTTTTTAGCATTTAAAGCTAAACTAAAACTCTCTGTTCTAGCTGAAATTAAAATTAAACTTTTCACTTTATGCAAAAAAGCTGCTTGAAATTTTGAAAGTAAAAACTTTTTTCCTTTTATTTTTAATTTTTCATAATAAAAGACAAGTAATATTCTGATAGTTTTTATTATTGAAAGAAATTTGTAGAGTAAACGTTTATTTTGATTCCTTGTTTTCATCTTTTATCATAGAAATGAAAAATACACGCAATCTCGTGTAAATATTTTCTCAAGTCAAAAAAAAAAATGGAATTCAACACGTTTCCTTTTATTTTCGCTCAAAAATGATGTATTTCTTTGAGACAAAATCTATATTTTATGATAAAGAAGAATATCTATCTGATTTGAAATTGGCTTAACTCTGAATTCGATTTATGGCGTTTTCCCTTTCTTCTTATCTTCATTTTTACGATGCCTTTTTTATGAACACTTTACTTCTTTATTACAAGCTAAAAAATAAATAAATAAAAAGATTGTTAAAAAAAAATTTTTTTCTCGATCGTATGGAGGAAACATAAAAAGCTCAAATTATAGATATTCTATAAATTTATATCTGGAAAATTTTTATGACACTTAAATTTATATCTCGAGAATTTTTTTCATGATGCTTAAAATTATAATAAATATGGTTAATCGGCGCATAGAATAAATATAATATTGGTATGAGAAAATTTATTCATTTTTTAAAGAAATTTTGAAATTAACTGCTTATGTCGGTAAATTTATTCTTTTAAATTTTTTTAAATTAGTTTTCAACTATTTAGACATCATAAGGATAAATGTGGTTAATAATTTATGAATTGTTAGTAATAAGTGATAATTAATAACAAAACATTAATAAACAGTTTATCAAAACAAACAATAATTGTCGGTCAATTAGACATTGTATACTTTATGGGATTTTGGGCTAAATGCATATGTGACTGGATTAATGAAGGGAATATTAATTATTAGTAAAATGATATTTGTATGTATGAAATTGTACGTCATAGAACTAATCTCATTAGTGTAATTATATTCCTCGAATTGTGGACGCTTTTGATACACTTTTTTCATAAATAAATTGTTAAAAAAAAAATTTCAAAAACTAAAGTCACAATAATATGTGTATTTAATTTAATAAAAACATAATTTATTAATTTCGAGTATAAAATAGATTTAGTTTATATTAAATTTTTAAGAACAGAATAAATTTCTAGTATATCGAGGGAAAAGTCTCTGTTAATTTAAAGACATAATTTTTCCTTAACTTGTTTGTTTTCATAAGAAAATGTTTTAGTTGCAAAGAAATATTTTGTTTAAGTCCTACAAAAGAAAACAACAAAAATTATTTCTAAATTACTAATTATTTTTTGCTTGTGTCTCAGTAGAAACTACTTACTAGAGTCTGACTAAAGTATGTTTGTTTCACTTAAAGTACTGCTTTTGGGGAACTTCTCTAAAAGAATTTTTAGTTTAAAAATATTCATCATCAAGATTAAAAATTTTGTTTTTCAAGATTAAAAAAAAATTTATTTATTTTCATAGGTTTCGTTAGTTTTTTTCAAGTTTTAAGTAACAGTGTCTGACTAAAATCAATTTGTATCACTTAGAACTATAGTTGCATGATTAATTAGTATTTTTTTTGGTAGATATGAGATTTATTTTTGTCGAAGATTTATTTAGTCGTAGAATTTAAAATTGTTAAATATAGAAAATTTTTTAAATGTTTAATTTATGAGAAAAATTCTCTGTCCGAATATTTAGAATATTTTTCTTTTTGAAGAAAATTAATAATATGAAGTTATTAATACTGTTATTTTTATTATTGTTATTATTATTTAGAATTATAAAAATTAATTAATTACTGTTGTTTAATTCTCCGGTATTATTTTGTTTAAAAAAGATTGGTTTTTTGCTTATTATTAGAGGTTTAAGTAGAAGAGATGCGTCTCAGTCAGACACGAATTGGAACTTCTTCTTATCTATTATTAATGTTTTTCTGAATTACCTACTTTTAACTATTTTATTCATATAAAATTCATTTATATTTTTATTCTAATTTATAGACTAATATTCTATATTCTAATTTATAGAAACAGAATCTTATTTAAAATTTTTTTAGAGAAGTTAATTCTATATTTTATAAAATATACTTTATATTATATATTATTTAATATTAAGTGAAACAGAAAAGTTGTAGTCAGACATTATGGATAAAATCTTAATTGATTTTTTAATGCTTTGATCATCATGTATGATTTAATAATTCTTAATAATCTTAATAAATATTTCTATACCTGCTTTTCTGTGATAAAAGCTTTTGTTAATTTTCTTATAATTCGGTTCACGAAATGAAGAATATATTAAAATAATTTATAATTTAAAAGTTTTTACTCAATAATGTCAGTCGATTTTACAAAAGTAAATTATTAATTAGTATCGTCTGAAAAGTATGTTTCTATACCTCTTAAAATATATATAAAATTCTCTCTAAATCTAAATTAGTGATTTTCTACTAATGAATTAGAGAGAAATGGGTTACTATTAAATCGTGAAAAATGATTAGAAAACTACTAATGAATTTCTCGTTAATTCATTACTAGAAAAGCACTAATTCAGATTTAGAGAGATTAAATAAAATCTTTATCGGTTGTCTCGAAGTTAAAGTTAATTTACTTTTACATAATAACGAAAGTTAAATTATTTAATTAGCTCAATTAAAAATTGCTGTTCCAGTTAACCACTGGTTTTTCTCCGAAATAAACTGATTTATTTATTTGCCTCAGTCTGGTTTCTACTTACTTCTTAAATTAAATTTATTTAACAGAATATCATAACGATTTTATATTCTCCCTTTCTTTGAAACCTACTTTTATTACTTTCCTTCCAATTTGGGCCTTAATTCATAATATTAATAATGTGCGATCAAATAATGTGCGATCGGTAGCAGATTTTTATTAAAAATACTCAGCGCCAAATCTCCAGCTTCAAATATCTTAACCGCAGAGATAAAACGATAATTTTGTAATAATTAGTGCTAGAGGCGGGGACTTGTGTATGGTACGCCTGCAAAATCTATAAAGCACAAAAAATACACAAAAATTACAGACAAAAAAAAATTTCTTAATAAGATGTGCATAAGTGAATTTACAATTCGAAGAAAACGATTAAAATTTAAAAATGACGAAAGAAATTGAAAATTCATTAATAAATAATTAAACTAATTTGATATTGAAGGAAATAATTAAAAATAGAAAAGTTTTATTAGAAAGAATTAAAGAAAATAATTGAAACTTGCGAAAAATGAATTTAAAAATAAGGGGAAAAATTAAAAAATAATGAAAATAATTAGAAATTGAAGGAAATTTTTGAAAAATGATAGAAATAGATCAGAATTGTATTAAAAACATTGAAATCATAATAGAGAAGAATTATTAAAAATAGAAGAAATTTTAAAATAATTTTAAACTTATTATTCTCAAAGCGAGGATTAATTAAATTTTTAATCAATGAAATTTCAAATTAATTAAAGTTCGAAGAATTATAATTTATAATTGTAATTCTAGTCTTGTTATTCCAAATATATTCTGTAATACTTTCAATTATTTTTTACAAATTTTTATTATTTTCTTCCATTAACAATTATTTCTATCAATTATTTTTTTATTAAATTTATTTTTCAATTAATTTCAAATTACTTTTTATCTTTATCAATTATCTTTTGATTCATTTTCTAATTTTTTTTATTATTTATCTCAAATTCTAGTTATTTTTTCAATTTACAATTATTTTCATCATTCTGCAATTATTTTCTTTTATTAGAAATATATGTTGTAGTTTTTTCAATTATTTTTAACAAATTAAAATTATTTTCTTCAATTTTTAATTATTTTTATTACTTTGCAATTATTTTCTCGAATTAGTTATTATTTTCATTATTTTTCAATTAATTTCCTAGATTTTAAAATATTTTTCTAAAATTTCAATAATTTTCTATAATTTCCAATTATTATTGTTATCATTTTGCAATAAATTTCTTTAATTTTTCATTATTTTTACTATTCCCCAATTAAATTTCTAAATTTTTAATTATTTATCTTATATTACAATTACTCTTTATCATTTTTTATTTTCGTAAAACTTTTGCAATTATTTTCTCCACCTTTTAATTAGATATATTAATTATTTTTGAATTAATTTCCTAAATTTTTACAATTAATAATTATTTCTATCAATTATTTTTTTATTAAATTTATTCTTTAATTAATTTTCAATTACTTTTTGTCCTTTTCATTTATTATTATTATTATTCATCATTCTGCAATTATTTTCTTTTATTAGAAATATATGTTGTAGTTTTTTCAATTATTTTTAACAAACTAAAATTATTTTCTTCAATTTTTAATTATTTTTATTACTTTGCAAATATTTTCATGGATTTTTTATTATTTTAATTATTCTTGAATTAATATCCTAGATTTTTAAATATTTTTCAAAAATTTTAATATTTCTCTTCAATTTCCAATTATTATTGTTATCATTTTGCAATAAATTTCTTTAATTTTTCATTATTTTTACTATTCCCCAATTAAATTTCTAAATTTTTAATTATTTATCTTAAATTACAATTACTCTTTATCATTTTTTATTTTCGTAAAACTTTTGCAATTATTTTCTCCACCTTTTAATTAGATATATTAATTATTTTTGAATTAATTTCCTAAATTTTTACAATTAATAATTATTTCTATCAATTATTTTTTTATTAAATTTATTCTTTAATTAATTTTCAATTACTTTTTGTCCTTTTCATTTATTATTATTATTATTCATCATTCTGCAATTATTTTCTTTTATTAGAAATATATGTTGTAGTTTTTTCAATTATTTTTAACAAACTAAAATTATTTTCTTCAATTTTTAATTATTTTTATTACTTTGCAAATATTTTCATGGATTTTTTATTATTTTAATTATTCTTGAATTAATATCCTAGATTTTTAAATATTTTTCAAAAATTTTAATATTTCTCTTCAATTTTCAATTATTATTGTTACCATTTTGCAATCAATATCTTCAATTTTTAATTAATCTTTAACTTCATTCCTCAATTAAATTCTTAAATTTTCTATTATTTATCTCATTTTTCAATTATTTTTTTCAATTTTCATTTTATTTTATCTTTTTCCAATTATTTTCTTTATCTTTTAATTAGATATATATTAATTATTTTTCAATTTTCTTAAATTTTTATTTATTATCTTAAATCTAAGTTAATGTATCCAATTTTTAACGATTTAATCATTCTTCAATTATTTTTTTCAAATTTCAAATGCTTTCGTCAATTTTTAATTATTTTATTTTAATTTGCAATGATTTTCACAAATTTTATATTATTTTAAGTATTTATTGATTAATTTCAAAAAATTCAATTATTTATCTCAAATTTCCATTATTTTCATCAATAAATTTGCGATTATTTCTATAATTATGTAATTATTTCTCTAAATTTAAAATTCTTGAAATCATTTTGTAATAAGGTACCTACTTTCCTTTACTTCACAAATATTCTGTATTTTTAAAAATTATTTTTCTAAAATTGCAAATTACATCTACAAATTTCAACTGTTTGTATCATTTCTTAAAAATTTTTCTTTAATAATGCTCATTATTTTTAAATTTTTCCCCTAAATTTTTAATTCAAAATTTCCGTAAGTTTCAATTATTTTCTTTAATATTTTAAATAAAACTTTTTCAGTTTAAATCATTTCCTTCAATAATAATTAGATTAATTATTTGTTAATTAACTTTTAATATCTTTCGTTATTTTTCAATTATTTTTTACACATTTTTATTATTTTCTTTAATTTTAAATTATTTTTTAATTAATTTTCTAACTTTTCTATTACTTATCTTAAATTTCATTTATTTTTTCAATTTACAATTATTTTTATCACTCTGCAATTATTTTCTTTTATTGCAAATATATGGCGTAATTTTTTCAATTATTTTTCACAAATTAAAATTATTTCCTTCAATTTTTAATTATTTTTATTACCTACTTTGCAAATATTTTGTCGAGTTTTTTATTATTTTCTTTATTCTTTAACTAATTTCCTGGTTTTTAAAATATTTTTCAGTAATTTTAATGATTTTCTTCAATTTTAATTTTCTTGTATTTTTTTGCAAACAATTTCTTTAATTTTTAATTATTTTTACTATTTCTCAATTAAATTCCTAAATTTTAATTTATTATGTCAAATATAAATAATTGCATCTACTTTTCAATGTTTTAATCATTCTCCAATTATTTTTCTTTAATTTCAATTACCTTCGTCAATTTTTAATTATTTTTTTTAATTTGCAATGATTGCCACAAGTTTTATATTATTTTGAGTATTTGTTGATTAATTCCAAAAAGTTTAATTATTTATCTCAAATTTCCATTATTTTCTTCAATAAATTTGCGATTATTTCTGTAATGTTGTAATTATTTTCCTGTATTTAAAATTCTTGAAATCATTTTGTAATAAGGTACTTTCTTTTACTTCACAAATTTTCTTTTTTTTTTTTTAATTATTTATATAAAATTGCAATTAATATCTACAAATTTAAACTATTTTTATCATTTTTCAAAAATTTTTCTTCCGTGATTCTCATTATTTTTCAATTTTTCTCCTAAATTTTTAATTTAAAATTACTGCAAGTTTCTATTATTTTCTTTAATTTTTTCAATGAAAACTTTTCCAATTTTAATTATTTCTTGCAAAAATAAGTTTTATTATTTATTAATTAACTTTCAATTTCTTTCGTCATTTTTCAATTACACGGAAAAATATGAATTAGCAACCGCAGCTAAAATATGTAGTTGATACTTATTTAGTCACCACAGCTAAATATTATTTAAGAGAGCTAATACGTTTGCTACGACAGCTAAAAGTTAGCTGTGGTTTCTAATATTTGTAGATATTATATAGCTAAGAAGGTTTAGCTGTCCCTAGGACAAATAACTATGTTTATCTGTAACTAAATAATTGACTGCTGAATTTGGTTAGCAGCAGCGGCTAAATAATTTTTTCCCATATATTTTTACGAAATATGATTTTTGTTTTTTAAATTGTAATTTTTCTCTTTAAATTACAATATATTTTTTTCAATATTGAATTATTAATCTCAATTTGTAATGTCAAATAATGGAAGGACATAACTTATCAAATTTATTAGTTTAATTTAATTAATTGAATTTAACTTCGTTAAAAATCATCGTAGAACAATTTTTAAAAATGTGATTTATAGGTAATAAATCAAGCCATCTATTGATCCTAGACTTGTATAAATTGATTTTGAGGTTAGGTCCAAAATCTGACCCACTGGACCAATTTTGATGGTGGATTTGGATTCAGCGCATCGAAATACATAGGAAAATATTGATCTCATACCCAGATCCGGAAACCTCGTTTTTTTTGTGATTCTGTGTAATTTTTGCTAAGTATAAAGATTAATTGTTTCATAAATTATAAATGAAACCAGAAACGAACAAAACTTTGACTTATTTTGCTTTCGCAAGTAATAGTGCGCCTAATGGATAAAATCTAGGTGTGAAATAGAATGACAAATCCCTGAGAAAATCGGCTTACGACTAAAGATGCAGGGAAAAGAATTCTGAATAAGAATCGAAGTTTCTTTTTGTGTATTGGTTGTCGAAAGAAACTAACCTAAGTTCGAATAGTAACATCATTCCTTAGGGAAGTCTTATCGCCTGTTTGCTTCAGTTCCCTTCGTCCATCTCCATTTCCCTAGTGCTTTTTACCGAGTTTTGATGTCTTCCTAAGGTAACAGTTTGAGTCCCGGAGAAATCCTTTTATCACTGCGACGCAAAGTGCCTTATACTTTTCTTAAAATGTGATGTTCATACCTTAACAAAAAAAATATTTTCATCACGTACAGGACATTTCTTCGTTCTGTATTTTCCCCGTTCTCTTTCTCTTCTTCTTTTTCCCCTTTTTTTTCTGTTTGTCTTTTTTAATTTCTTCATATTCCTTGATTTTCGTTTGTTTTTCTGTATTAAACTTAAATTCATACTCACACTCATTTGCTCTGACAAAGTATCGATATTTAACCATAAAAAAAAAAATTTATTTTCCTAACATTATCTTAGCCTTGTTTTTAATTAGTATAATTTTACGATTCACCTTATTGACTATATTATATCCTGTGGTAAAAGCAACTTCCTCAATGAAATGAACGGGAATTTTATAGCGAGGGAGATATTATTAATGACCCGATTGGGATTTAAAACTTAAGTAGATGAAGGAAAGCTTACATTTTACGAGTTTACTTTCTTACTTTACAGACTTGAGTCGCCTCAGATTTAAACTCTGAGTAAAATGAAAACACAGCTTTCCACTAATGAAAATAATCTCCTTGCTAACTTATTGCAAACTGCTTTCAGTTTGTCATTCAGCGTTTGTATGATATTCATTACCACAGAAAATTATAATGAGAAAAATATTTTTTACCAAGTTTTTTTTTTATAAATATGATTTAATTCTACCCTTTTAAAATAATAACGAAAATAAAATGGAAAAAAACCATCTTTTATAGATATTAACCTTTGTGGGTATTAATGAAGGCTTCTTAATACCTAAAAGGTAACCTAATTAAAAGCTGTAAAATCGAACTAATGAATTTCCAGTTTATATACATATATATATCTAACGGTTTGCAATACTTTTTATCACAAAAGGTTGCGATAAAAGGTTTTAAAAGCCGTTAACAGTTTTGTTTTTATTTCTTTTTCATTCTATATTTCTTGTTTTTTATTCTTCTATTTTTCGTGAATAGAAAAAAAAAAAAAAAAAAAAAAGTGAGACACGAACTTTTGTTGATTCTTAGCCAATATATTCACTTTTATTACCGCTGTCGGTTTTTTATGCGAATCTTTTACGGAGAATGTATTGTATCGTGAGCGTGAACGATTTTATTAGGAATATTTCGCTGTCGTCGACCTTTCAGTAAGAAACTATCTTATTCTGCTCAAACCAACTTGTTCCCTCTTCGACAATGTGCTCGTTTTTCCAGATCCCCGGGCAGAGATATGCCAGATAAGATTCGAAAGCTTTTCTCGTCTCGGAAGACGATCGCGCGAGAAACGAATTTAAAAACCAAGTTGGAAAAATGGCACCTATGAGAATCGAGGGACTGACCTGCAATTTGTCGTTTACCTCCGCATAATGTCAAATCTCTTTTTACTCCCCGTTTCATTTTACACTGTGATCTAGAAGACAATTTAAATTGACTAAAAATGTAGAAAAAAATCTGCTAACACCGATTCATTGTATATATAAAAACAAAACAAAATCATTTGAATTTACATCTTGATTAGATCATTTCGACGCCTTCCGTTAATAAAATGCTTATTCAATTGCTTATTTCAATAATTCAAAGCTCAGTTCAATATGAAGCTAGTTTGTTTTCCGTACAATATGATTCCTATTCAATGTTCAGAATCATATAATGCTAGTAGTAGAGCTATGGGGGATTCTGGACCACTTACCGGCAGTCGGTAAAACAGATTTCTACTTCACGTACTATATGATTCCTATTCAATGTTCAGAATAATATAATGCTAGTAGTAGAGCTATGGGAATTCTAGACCACTTATAATCAGTCGGTAATGCAGATTTCTACTTTACAAACCGCGGAAATGTGTGTTTAGGTAGGAATCATCAGTCGGTAATGCAGATTTTTATTTTACCAACCGTGAAGCGTGGTGTTGTTGTGAGATGTTCTGTTTTACCAACCGAGCAAGTGTCGGTAATTACCATCAGTCGAAAATTCAAAATCGGCAACAGAAACAGTCTTTTTCATAGGCAATTAAAAAGTGGCGCCATCTAGTGCTGGTTGTCGGAACCCACTTGCTCGGTCGGTAAAACAGAACACCTCACAGCAACACCACTTTTAACGGTCGGTAAAATAAATATCTACATTACCGACTGATGCTACCCCACCAGAAACACGCATTTATTTCTACGATTGATAAAGTAGAAATCTGCATTACCGACCGTCGGTAAGTGGTCCAGAATTCCTATAGCTCTACTACTAAGATCTTATAAACATTTAGATTTAGGATTTTTAATGAAACTAACTGGTTTTTTAATCTTTTAATAAAAATATCAACATTTTAGACAGATCTTAGTATAATTAATTTTAGATTATTATAACTATTTTAAATGTCAAGCATTTAAATTACTTATAACCTAGAATAATAATACTAATAATGATTATTTAAATTGTCGATGTTTTTAATTAAAAGATTAAAGAAACTAAATATTTTCTCTAAAAACCTTAAATCTAAATGTTTATAAGATCTTAATTTTATGTTATTTGTTTATAAACTAGAAATATCATTAATTAAATTATTGATAATACAGTAGAGACCCCATTATCCGGACTAATGAATGCAGGCACTCATTCGGATAATCGAAAATCCGGATAATCGAAAAAAGTACGAAATAAATGAATTTTTAATTTATAATTTTAGGTATTTATTTCCAAAGAATTTAAATAAGACTAAAACAATCTAAAACTCTTAAAATTAACAGTAATAAATATTAGAGAAAAGAATAGAAGGAAGCTAATTAGAATTAAAATTTACGATAATTAATAAAATTTTTTGGTAATTATGAAAATAAATTAAAATAATTAAAAATTGAAGAAAATAATTGAAATTTTTGAAATAACCTAAAAATCTTAGAAAATAATTTTAGAAGATAAGAATAATAATTACACTGAAAAAATGTTTGGTCATATCAACAAAAATTTTGTTGGCTCAACCAAATTTTTGTTGATATGACTAAACATTTTTTTCAGTGTAACAAGTGAGGAAAATCATTAAAAAAATCATGGAATTTATTTTTAAGAAAATGAAAAAATTGAAAAATAATTTAAACATAGAAAACTCATGACAATTGAGTCTAAACTTAAATTAGTAACTGAAAATTTAGGAAATTAATTGAAAAATATGAAAATATTTAAAGTTGGAGAAAATAATTGCAAAATAATAAAAAGAAATGAAAAATTGAAGATAATAATTGCAAAATGATAAAAAAAAATACTAAATTAAAAAAATTAATTTAAATTATCGATGAATAGTATAAAATTTAGGAATCAATAATTAAATTGATTTAATGTCGAGGGAAAAATAATTAAAATTGAAAAAGTAATTGAAGAATACTAAACAAAATAATTGAACTTTAAAGAAGGTACATTTAAAATTTAAGGAAACAATTTAAAAAAATAAAAAATTCAGAAAATAATTGAAAAATGATAAAAATAGTACAAAATTGCAGTTTAAGTAATTGAAATTATAAAAGAAAAGTATTATTTAAAATTGAAAAAAAAATTTAAATCACTTCAAATGTAGTCTATTTGAAACGTGGATTTCAAAAAATTTTGGAAGGCTTATTAAGCTCATAAATATCTAAATTTGGACACGAGGATTTTTGAAAATATAAAATTTTTTAGCACCTTTTTTCAAGGAAAAAAATAGTTTTTGACAAAAATTTTTTTTTCCATGCTAACAATACAACTTAATGATTACGAAAATCATATTTCTTATCTCAAAACGTATAGATTGACTTATAAAGCTTATAATTAATCAAAAGTTCGTAAAAAAATCATGTTTTTTCATTTCTTTTGAATTTAAAATTATTTTTTTATTTATAACTTCTTTAATTTCTATTTTATATTCATAGCTTCCTTGGATAAAATATTCTAGAATAAAAGACGAACTAATTGGTTTACATAAAGCATATATTTTTCTGGAAATTGATCAAATTAATAGCTTTTTTTTATTTTTAACGAAATTTTTTTTTTTTGCATTGTTATAATCTATTTTATCCTCTATGAGGAAGCTAATTATTTTGCTTACATGGAAGCGAAATGTTAATGTCTGAACACAATTTTCACCTAATTTTATAAGTAGATTTATTCAGTAAGTCTTTAAGCGAATTTACCTCTGCAACGCACAAATTTATAAAACAAGCTTTGTAATTTACTACCATAATTGTTAAACTATAGATGACAATCTGCCTGCAGCAATTATTTAACATTATATATTTCTTGTAGCCCTGTAATTCGTTTTAACTGTTGGGCTTTGTTACTTCAAATAAATTAATAAAAATAAGTATTTGATTCTATAACAAGACTTTGAAGTCTGTCTGTCCGTCCGTCCGTTATTCACAATCAAAAGCTGGGCATTTCCGGTTCGGAACTTTTAAACTTTATAAAAGGATTTTTCCATTTCTCAAATATCTTCTTATTGCTTTTCCTAGAATTTTTTGAGTTTCTTATTTGTTTAAATTTTTTAGGGCCCGTATCATTTTGACACAAATTTTTTCGGGCAACTTGTTATATTGTACTCCTGATGATGAATGTTATATTTTACTCCTTCTGAAATAAAAGATTTTTAAGTCTTATTTATTAAATAATTGATTTTAATACATTAAATTAATATTAAAAGACTTAATAAATCCAATAAGTTCAATTATTGAATAATTAAAACTTAAAAATCTTTGATTTTAGTAGGAGTAAAATATAACATTCATCTTCAGGAGTACAATATAACAAGTTGCCCTAAAAAATTTGTGTCAAAATGATACGGGCCCATTTTTTAAACTTCTTTTTTTTTCTCTTACCTTTAATTTTTTGTTCATTCTTAATTTTTATTATCCTATTTTTGTACCTTTAATTAAATTGTCATTTTTTGAGTTTTAGGACCACATAGAAAAAATGTTTTTTTTACTAATTTAGGTTAAGATAGCAGTGACATTAGCAGCTTTAGATGTCTTCAATTCTAACTAATGCAACTAATTTTTTTTTTCATTCCAAGTTATTTTTCACTAATTTAGATTTATAGAACTTCTTTAGATGAAAAACTCCTAGTTTCATCGATTAAAAGGATTAAAAACCCGTCTTAATTAATTTTGAAATTGGAAATCTGATGGAAAGTTACTTTCTAAAGCGTCTTTAGAGTTTTCATAATAGACTTTTTACATGCTGGATATATTCAAAGTTGTTTGTGCGAGAGCACTAAATGGTAGAAACAATGTAATGCAGAAGCAGAGATTACTTCGTTGCATAAAATTAGCCATTTAAACTCTGGAAGCTCGAGAAACGCGCCTTCTTAGAAATTCGGAATGTAATTTTTCCTTAAACTGAAGAAATTTCATCTCAGGTACCTGTACATTTCAAAATAAATCTTCATTTAAAAAGACTCGATTGTTGGTTTTACAGCTCAAAGAGTTGTTTCAGCTTTCATTTGCTTATTATTTCTCTAAAGTAGCACCTTTATTGTTATTTTCTAATTTTATTAATTTTTTACTTCATTCTTGAGTTTACATGTCGTACAACAAATTCTAATATATTTGTATATTTATTTAACTAAAAGCCTCTCGACTAATACATTTTCCGTCGTCATTCAGCTTTTTCAATCACTATTTTTAAAAACCACTTTTCTCAAATAATTCGCAAATTATGCTCTAAAAAAAAATGTGGATTTCTTTTCGGAGAGGGAAAAAAATATTGCGAGATTTTACATTCAATGTTGCAATATATGTTCACTGGATTTTATCAATCCCTATGAAAAGATATTGCACAAAAAGTACAGAAATCTGTTTCTACTATAAATAACTGGAAAATAAATTTCACTGCGGGAACTTAACAGTTATGACGTTTTAAAAGTATTGTATTTTATTGCACGGCATCAAAAGTTACATAATTGAAAAATATAACTTTCAACTGAAATAAATGTTTAACAATCGAATATTCAATAAAAAAAAAAAAAAACAAATCAATGTATTTCCCTCTACATTTTCCGATCAACAAAAATCACCTTGTTTAAATCGCAGGAATAATATACTTTTAATAATTCAAAAATTTAATAAAATGTCATTGCTAAATCGCGTGAAGAGTAAAATTCCAAACCAAATGAATATTTAATTAATTAAAACCCCACTTGATAAAAAAATATTCATTAATTTTAAAATGCAGATTAAACAAATATTTTATTTTCCATGTCCTGAAAATTTAACATAATCCGCGACTAAAGAAAATTGAATTTTCATATGCTTTCAGCTTGATGAAGAGCAAAAAAAAAAAAAAAGAGGGAGAAAAGAAATCTTTGTGAAAAAATTGTCATTTTAAAAAAGCCTTTACCATAAAGTTTAGGGAAAAAAATTTCTTCTGTTTTTTTGAATTATTAACTGTTATTTTTCAATTAAAATCTCTTGCAACCACCTGCAAGTAAAAAGGACAGGAAATTAAAAATTGAACCAGAATCTAATTAAATCTTGAACCTTACAGAAAAAAGTTCCACTTATTAAACACTCGAGGTTTCGTCCAATAATCTTTCAGAGCTTTAAATTGATGCTCCGGAAGTAAATGCAAAAATCAGAATAAAAAAAAAATATATACCTTTATTCATGCATACACTTTACATTTTCCCCTCAATTTGCTCAGTTGTTTCACAGATATTACAAACCTCGAACTTATTATCCCAGTTCTATATATATCGTTTTTCTCTCTTCCGCGAACCAATTTAAATACTGATGGCTGTAGATTATTTTCTCACCATAATGTGCTACTTTCCATTCTCGTTCCTTCTATTGCATTTATTTGTTTTGATCTTTTTTTAAATTTTTTTTTTCACCGCCTCTCAGTTTCTGTATCGGTTTCTTTTTCCGTACTCCACGCTTCGTCGATGTTATTTGGAGCACCGGACAGTAAATTGATTATCGATTTCGAATAAATTCTAACCACATGACTCTTTGATCCCGAAAGGGCGTATAGTTTACCCATCATCGAGCCTTCCTTTTGTACTAAACCGCAAAGAGATACAAAGACCAATTAATTTTCTTTTCAAGATGATCACTATGAAAATTTCAAAATCTCGGATTAAGTGCTTGTGATGATAATGCAAAATTTGGCCGTAAACTTTGTGATGTTAGACAATTTTATGACAATTTTGTAACTCACAAAAGTAACTTGTGATGATTAGCATTTATCAACAATTTAAATAACAAAATAAATTAATTATCTAGCTAAATCGACTAAACTAAAAATTGAAACGAGAAACTATTCTATCGGTTACCCCAGCCATTTAAGGTTTTAACAAGTCTAGCTTAAGAAATCTTAATTTACCAAAAGAAAAAAAAATTTAAGCTTGAAACAAAACAGAATTTATTTATTTAAACTCAACGGAACCGAAATTTGTTGAGCGCCAGATCACTTTTGAAGTCGTTTAACAATGTATTTGGAAGAGATTTTTTGAGGCACAAGAAATAATTCACCATAAACTTCCAATTTATAGTTAACATTTAATTAATCTGAGATTTTGTCTTAATAGAAGTTAATGACATAAAGATAACTCATAAAGTTATTTTATAATAAAATAAATCTGATATAAATTCTTGGGATAGTTGAATTATAAGTACTGAAATTAACTACAGACTCGATATAAATAATAACATTATTCAGATAATTTTCCGACAACTTAAAAATAACCGATTCCCAAAGTTTAGCTTAAGAATAGCTGAGTGACTGTATTCTAAGGACATTGTCGGATTTGATCCAATAAATTAAATTAATCATTATTAAATCAATTACCCGAACACGTGTCAAAAAAAACCTCAAAATCGATCCGATCTCCAAAAGAAAGAAAAGGAAACCAAGAATTTGCCGAAGCGTGACTTACCCAAATAAAACAAAATTTGAGCATCCTCAGAACAATTTTTCCATTGAATGTTCACTAAACTTAAAATTATGACTGGACTCAACAAATCGTGAATATTCTGTGACAAAGTATAATAACACGTGTTCTAAGCAGAAGACAGAGTCTGAGTGCCGGTTCCTTCTTCCCTCAAAATCGATTGTTCCTCTCCCCTTTACACCTCTATCCATATTCTACCTTGAACGCTATAAGTCCAGACTAAGCTAGCCGAATCTACTGATAGGTTGAGACGTCTGATAGGCTACTTGTTGACATTTAAAGATTTGAGTTCGGGATTCTACGATTAGTCTATCAAGGTAATTTTAAGTTATATTTTGATGATGAAGATTATGATTGACTTTTGTTACGTAGTTCAGCGACCTCTCGGATAAGTATTATAATAAATTTTGTTTTTATGAAGATTTACTGAATTTGGAACCAGTTGGTTGGTTGGCTGTTTTTAGCTGTTAAATTGTTATGACTTTTGTAAAGTTACACCCAAAAAAAGTAATCTTATAAACAGAGGGAAATTCCACTCCTAATATCCACTCATTTTATCCTCTTAGAACAATAATATTCCATTTCATTATAGAATACACTACCGGCCAAAATTGTAAGACCACTTACAAAATAGTATATTTCGTAACATGCGTGACAAGCAGTCGTTTCTGAAACGAGAGCAATGTTTTTGCAACGAGTGAAACGAGTTGCAAAAATTGCGCGAGTTTCAAAACGACTGCTTTGTTCACGCAGTTACGAACGATACTTTTCATAACAAAGTCATAAAAGGCGTGATTCGGTTCTCTGTATAGATAACCAGAAAGTTGCAGAATTAAGAACGATTCACTATGTCACGTCAGAGTGTACACAAATACAATCCAAATTGAATGTCTCACACTTTTTTACTTGTCAACACGCCGCGCTAGTGTTCTGTTGGTCTAACAGTGCGTGCAAGAAAAGTAGAAAAGTGGGAGACATGCAATTTGGACTGTACTTGTTTGCACTCTGACGTCACATAGTGAATCGTTTTTAAATCTGCAACTTTCTAGTTATCTACTGTGACGCTGTGAAATTTTATTAATTTCACAAGTCACATTTTTATATTTCGTTCATTAAAAATCAAATAAATTTTGAACTATTAATTTTTTTTTATTAATTTTTTTTATTGTTGAATTTAATCAATTCAAATTTTGGAGGTTGCAGCGGTATTCCAAGATTGTCATTTAAATAATTTTAGATTAAAATATTAATTAGTATTAAATTTTCTATTTATGTAAAATCCTGATCCTGTTTCCTGAGACAACGAAGAATAGAATTTCCTGAGTAGAAGAGGTTTAAAAATAAGATCAACGTTTGAATTTACCGCCCATTTATTATCATCGTTCCATGATCCAATTCGTTATTTCTGCCATTCCCGCGCATGGATTCTTTTATAATTTTATTTGGATTTATTGATGTGCGATTGCTGCGTTTTGCCCTTCGACATTATTTCTCTTTAGGAGATTGAAAAATTATGGAAATTCATGGAAGAATTTATCTAGCCTTCTGTCTTCTCTACGGAAGCTCCTGATGCGAAAAGCCCATTAAAATCATCATACGGACCTGATGTCAATGAATTCACTCGTGTGTGGTGTAATTTTGTCAAAAGGAACATATTAGAGGATAATGGAGGAGAGCCTACATAAATTATGTATCCTTACCATCTGGAATGAGCAATAGAAGAAATATTATAATCTTAAAGGATTTTATTAATAAATTGGATATCCGAGGGCCCCAGTTCAGAACTCTCCGCTCCTGGAATCGTTACTATGGAAATAACTAACTTAGTTCAAAATTTTATAAAAACAATTGAAAACCTAAAAATCCATGGTTACGTTGTCAACAAAATCTCAAGCATCGTCACTTTTCGTCGGCAACCTCCAAAGAAGCAACATCTCCGAGAAATAGTTTTATTTTATTGTGTCATAGATAAATTTTATTTTGTTTTAAATCATTTAATTTGTGTTCATTCCTGTTTCCGAGGATATCAAACCGTTTCCTGTTCTTTTCCTGAATTTTCCTTTTTATTGGTATGAGATTTATTTGTAATAAAAATTCAGCAAAGGATAATAGGTTTTGTTAATTGATGGCCATTGAAGGCATTTTGTTTAATTAAAGAAATTTTCTTATATAGAATCCTTTATTGAATTTTCCTTTTTAATTTTCAATTGATTTATTTGATTCTCTCATTTAGTAAATTATAACTTTATTACTAAAAATTTCTTATCAATTTGATTGCATAATTATTTAATGTAATTTTGACTTCTTCCCTATATATTTTCATCTGTCCATATTTAAAATTATAATTTATTTAATATTTCAACCCCAATTTAATGTAATTTTGACCCAACCCAGGATTAATGATTATTTTAAAGAAACAATTTAAATCCAAACCCTTTTAATGTAGTTTTGACCCATCCCGAATATAGTAATTATTTTATGAAACAATTTCTTAGACAATCTTGGAAGATCGTGACGAAAAGTCACTGATTTAATTTAGAAATAAAATTAGAAAATTTATTAATTGTATTGTAAATTTGATTCTGATTATAATCCTTATGATAAAATTTGTATTTTATTAAATTATTATAGATTGTTTATAAATTCAACACTGTATTATAAATTATATATTGTTTAATTAAATATTGTTTTCTAAATTCTAGAATTTTCATTTGTGATTTTGGCTTAAATTAATTTATAAACTAATTTTTTTATTTACAATTAGTCATAAAAGAATCTTATTTTATCTCAATTTTGAGTTTCAAAGAATCACCCCTCTCTGCCGTGAGGATTACAACTTCTGAGTAGCCGAGATTTTTCCGTCGTTGTTTAATTGATTTCGTGAATTATTAATTTCTATTTTTTTTTATTCCTAATTAAAAGGCGCCCAACAAATAATTAATTTTCATAATTTATCTTTTGATAAGTTAATTTTCTTTGGAAACTATCAATTCTCAACGCCGAAGGTAACCAAATAAAATTTTAAATTTGAAATTAATTTTAAGGTTACACTACAGAGAACCGAATCACGCCATTTTTAAGACTGCGTTATGAAAATATAATTAAAAACACGACTGTCTTGATATATTGATAACTCTGTCAGATATTAACGAATTGAAATTTTCCTTTGACCATTGGAAAGCTTATAAAATTTTCCGTTAAATGACCCTAGTTTAAAGCTTTTTCGATTAATAAAAGCGGAGATTTAATGTGATAAGGACAAGTGGATTTTTCGTTTTTTGTGAATTTTTATTATTCAAGTTTGGGGGGCTGAATTTTTTAGAAAAATAATCAGAAATTTGTTTAGTTAAGCTGAATTAAACCTTGAACTATTAGCTTTAAAATAAGCCAAAGAAAATTGAAATATTTTGACAGGTTCAAAAGTTATTTGGAAATGTGTATAAAGTACGAAACGCACAATTCCTATGTTTACTCCCCTCTCAGCCTATTTTCCATGTATTAAGGGGTTATATCTAGTTAGAAGCCCTAAAAAATGAGGTTTTTTCAAAAAATTTTCCTGAGAAAACTTCTAAATTTATTATTTCCAGCATTTGTACACATATAATGGTAACTTTGAAGAGTACTTAAAAAATTTTTATTTGTAAAAATAAAATTTTCTGAAGCTGCTACAGCAGATCTCCAGGAACCCATTCCAAATAAAGGCGTTTTGCAGTGACCACTATATCTCTGAAGTGAATTATCTGAAATGAAAAAACCAAATTGATTTCGTTAAAGTAATATATAATCTTGTAATTAATCAAAGGAATAAGCAAAAAAATTTTATTCCTTCGATTAATTACAAGATTATATATTACTTTAACGAAATCAATTTGGTTTTTTCATTTCAGATAATTCACTTCAGAGATATAGTGGTCACCGCAAAACGCCTTTATTTGGAATGGATTCCTGGAGATCTGCTGTAGCAGCTTCAGAAAATTTTATTTTTACAAATAAAAATTTTTTAAGTACTCTTCAAAGTTACCATTATATGTGTACAAATGCTGGAAATAATAAATTTAGAAGTTTTCTCAGGAACATTTTTTGAAAAACCTTATTTTTTAGGGTTTCTAACTAGATGTAACCCCTTAAACAGCCAAAAGTGGAGCCAGCGTTGCGTTTTTCCATATCATACATTTACTTATAACTTTTGAACCAGTCAAGATATTTTTATTTTCTTTTGCTTATTTTAAAGCTAATAGTTCAAGGTTCAATTTAGCATAATTTGACATTTTTTCAATTACTATTCTAGAAACTACAGCCCACCAAACTTGAACAATGAAAATTAACAATAAACGAAAATTTCACCTGTCTTTATAACATTAAATCTCCGTTTCTATTAATCGAAAAAGCTTTAAGGGGTCATCCATAAATCACGTGATAGGTTTTATGACAATTTTAGACCCCCCCCCACCCCCCATGTGAGCAACCGTGATGTTTTCTGTGACCCCCCCACCCTCCTTGATTCTCACGTGACTTTGGATAATTAAAAAAGTTACTTAAAATACTGATGGAATATAAACAAAAAATTTACAGACTGTTTATTGCAAATTTCTTGTATATTTAAATTAGAAGGCCGTTTTATATTCTTTATTTTTTTTTACATATGGGGTATTCTTTTCCGATTCTACCACTCCGCTGCGCATTTTAATTTTCAAGATAAAAGGCTTTATTATATGTAGTTCTAAATTTTCATCAAAACATCAGTTTTTTGATGTTGTATGGTGTTTTTTATTTACACTTAACAGTTGAAAAACATCACGCATAAACTCCAAAAAAACCTACAAAAAATTTTAATATTGTGCGAAAAATAAACGAAGCACAAAAAATTATAGTCTAAATTACTACGACATTTAAATAAAATAGTTAATCGAATTCAAAGTAACAATCAAACTTCACTAAGCATTATAATAAGGAATAACCCTTTAAAATCATCCCCTTGACACGAATAAAAAAAATTAACAAATATTCTTAAACAAGTAGACAAAAACAATATCTTTGGAGAATTCACAAATTTAAAAATCACTAAGAATAAGCATTTTATTAAACTTACCACTAGTAGCATCAAAACCCATTCTTTAAAATTATTTTACTTGTTAATCCAAAAATGAACAATTATGATTAAACAAATAAAATAAAAAATTTTTTACCTTAAATAGGAATACATTCTGAGCGATTTCTACAGCCGGGGGATTCTCTCAAAATTGTTTTAGTTTATATGTTTAATAAAAATTGTCAACTTTTTGATTTCAGATTAGGGGATGATTTTTAAGGGTGTTTTTCGATGCTGAAGAGGTAAATTAAATTGAAATACATTCTGATCAAATTTTAAACCAGGGGAAATATCTCAAGAATTTTTTATTTTATTAGTTTAATCAAAATTATTCATTTTTTGGATTAACGAGTAAAAATAATTTTATAGGGTGGGTTCTGATGATATTAGAGGTAAGTTTAATAAAATTCTTATTCTTTGTTACTTTTAAAGTTTGTGAATTCTCTAAAGATTGTTTTTGTCTACTTGTTTAAGAATATTTCTCAATTTTTTTAAATTCGTGTTTAGTGGATGATTTTGAAGGGTTGTTCCTTATTATAATGCTTGTTAAGGTTTTATTATTTTTTTAAATGCGATTAAATATTTTATATAAATCTCGTAGTTATTTAGACTAATAATTTTTATTTTTTTGTTTATTTTTCACACAATTTTTATATTTTTTGAAGGTTGTTGAGCGTTTATGCGTGATATTTTTCAACTTTTGGTGATTGGAACTAAAAAAATACCATACGACATCAAAAAATTGATGTTTTGACAAAAATCTTAAGCTTTAATAAAGCCTTTTATCTTAAAAATTAAAATGCGCAGGGAGGATGGCCGAATGGAGAAAGAATGCCCTATATTATATTTTTTTGTAGTTACTGCATTATATTTATAAAATTCACCTCTAGAATGCGTACAATGGGCTAAAAAATTATAAATCACAATTCAACGGAAAAAATTACATTTTCTCATAAACAGAAACATCTTTCACATTAATAGAAGATTATTTCTAAACAAAAAAATAAAAAATCGATAACGCCTTTCTTTGAGAAAAAACACTTTTTAAGTTTAATATTAATTTTTTAGGTATTTTCTCTTTATATTAATTATTTTTTATGGCACATTTCTAAAGTTCGAGAAATTTCCAATAAATTTCATTTAGCATTCATTTTTTTTGTTATTAACGGCGAAAAACGAGTCCAAAAAGTACCCTGCCTTTGAAAATATCGAATTTATAACTATTTTAATAATTTATAACTTCCGTAATTTTTGTCAAACCACAAACTACAAAAAACACGTATGTTTATGCTGCAAGAAAAATTAAAAAAAAATTATTCCAAGCAAATCTAATTTTTGAATGAAAATAATCGGAGCAATGCCCCATTATGTAGAGCTTAGAAAATCTCTAATTTAATTTTTAATAATTTGCAGTTAAAATATCACGTGATCAGAAGGAAAACCCCCTACCCCCCCCCCCAGGTGATGAACCGTGATAATTTTCATGACCCCCTCCCCCTATTGGCTCACGTGATTTATGGACGACCCCTAAACTAGGGTCATTTAAAGGCAATTCCCGAGTCGAAATTTTGAAGCTACTTTGAAGCTCATGAGGAACTTTAGCTTCTACTTAACGACTTCTTAATTTTTAGCCTCTTCTTTACTTCTAATAATAATATTTCCTTCTACTTTACGTCTATACACATGTTTCATTTTTCCAATCATTAAAATTAGCAGCTCTTTTAAAGCTCCACATTCCTAGTTATAAAGAAATGAAAATTTTTATTCTACTTTAAACCTGCAAGTGAAACTCAGTCATTTTTTCCATTGAAATATACTTTTTTATTTAACATATAAGAAAAACAGGAGTTAAACTAACTTTTTCTTCAATTATTATTGTTCCTCTGATTAGCCCTTAAGAGGAAAACATTTTAATCTATAACCAAAACCCAATAATTTGTAAAATTAGGGAAAATGTGTATCTTTCTAGATGCACTTGTAAAAAAATAACAATTATTAACAATAATTTGTTTAAACAATTTTGAGTGGTGATTGTTGTTAATTTTGATAAATATCTTATTTTTTCAATATAAAAAGTAAACAAATTAAAAAACTACTACTTGCTAGGTGTTTTTAAATGTTATAAATTAACAATAATAAATTGTTTTAAAATATAAAAATAATAATTTATGGTCAATAATTTTTATTTTTCTAACCAGAGCCCAGTAATTTATTTGTAAAATTAGGAAAAATTTGTATCTTCCTAGGTGTATTTGTAAAGAATTAGTAATTACTAGCAATAATTTGTTTAAAAAATTAAAATTGATGAAAATAAAATTAAAAAAATGTATATAAAAAGTCCAGAAAAGAAAATTAAAAATCCTTCAGAAAAAAAAAGTTTGGGCAAATTAAACCAAAAACATTTTTATAATATTACACTGAAAGCAAGTCCAACAATAAATTTAGAAAAATAAAGAAAATCTAAAAATTCTATAAAAGAATAAGTACTAAGTTTGCAAAAAACCTCGCAAAAACTATCCAAGATTTAAAAACAAATTGATTAGGTGCATTAATAAAAAAATAAGCGTATTTATTTTTAAAAATATGAAAAAACTTATGAAACTCAACGAAATAATAATAAATAATAATTATTATTTATTATTTATAATTTATTTATCAATAAAATAAAATGACAAATACAACAACAAAAAATATCATTAGTAAAAGGAGAAAAAATCTTTAAATTTTATAAAAATAAGAAATTATAAGATAAAATTCAAACAGTTTCGAAAAAGAAACTGAATTAGAAACTAAAGAAGAATTACAAATATTGTAAGACTTAAAAAAACGATTATTGTGAATATGAAAAATAATTAATATTATTTAATTATTTTGCATTAACTAATGTGTCTTTAAATTTGAATTAATTGACATTTAAAAGTTTGAAAAAATTGGAATATGAGTTTATTGACGTTTGGAATTTATTTAAATTATAATGACCTAAAGATATAAAGATTTAATATTATTTTTTGCTATCTTCATACCAAAAATTTGTAAATCGTAGGTATTTTGATTATCTATATTAGCCCAATTATTTAAATTTTATAAAGATTAAAATATTAAAATTGAAATTTTTAAGATTTATCCACAAATTTGTGGGTGTTTTTATGGTTTGTGATTTTTTACATGCAGTATTAGACATCCGGAGAATTGTAAAGTTTTTTTTTTATTTAAATCATGATTTTAATGCAAATGCTTCAATGATTTAAATCAATATCAGCCTGTAACTTGACAATAATAAATTGTTTAAACAAATGAAAAATACATAAAAATCTCCGTAAACATTCAGAAATTGGCGATATGTAACAATTTTGTTGAAAAGTCCTAAAAAAACTATTCATAATTTGTATCATAAGGACACTGAGAAAATTAAATATTAAGTTCATAAGCGTCGGTAGCGTAGTGGTTAGTGCGTTAGATTATAAGTGCGTAGGTCGTTATGTCGTGGGTTCGAATCCCCACTTGCGTTATAATAATTTATTTAGTAAGTTTAGACTATTTCCAGCTTGTGTGTGTATTAAGTGTGACGAATTCTAAAAGCGCATGAATTTTGAATATTTATTTTATATTTTTTTTTATAATTTCATTCATATTAATTTCAGTTTTATTCGCAAAAACAGATTCTTTCTTTGTTTAGACTTTAGAAGATCAATAAAAAGGGGGTCTTGAGCGTTAAAAGAGGCCTTAATATAGTTGAATATTAGCTTCTACTTTAACGCTCTCATCGCGAAAACAGGAAATTTCTTCCAATAATAGCACCAAAGTAGAAGCTAAATTGTATTGAATTTGCTTCTACTTTAAACCTCTATTTCCTAAAAATTTTGGACTATGTAGCGTTAAAGTAGCCTCAAAATTTCGACTCGGGAAATTTTATAAGCTTTCCAATGATCAAAGAAAAATTTCAATTCGTTAATATCGAACAGAGTTATCAACATTTTAAGACGGCCAATATATAGATGCATTAATTATTCATAAAATTCAGGGGGTCTTTTCTAAGCAATTATATTATTTTAAAAGCATAATTAACTCTTGTAATGGAACTGACATTCTTTCGCCAATAGATAACTAAGATTGTCAAATAATATTATTATAATATGTGTATTTTGATTATATGTTGAACTTGTAGAGTTGTGAGAGGATTCCGCTTTAAGCGAGAGGATTCATGCAAAAGGAAAATCCTTTCAAAAAAAGAGTTTAACTTTTAATACCATATATAAGAGACAAATATGCATTGAAATGAGAGGAATCCGCTAGGTTAAAGATTACTTTTTTAGGATGTAGTTGTTAAGTTATTGGAGGTTACAGAACAAGAATCCAACTAGTTAAGGGTGAGTTTATATTCAATCTTAAATTTTTATGAGTTGTTTGGTTTATTGAGCTAAACAGTTGGTTACGACATTGATTAAATCCGAGAGAGAGAGACTTTATGATGTTGGAGGTAACTTGATGTGGATCGTCAGTTTGAATTTGAAGATATATCGCGCCGAGTTTGATAGACGAGAATGCAACCAATAAGGAGTGTCCTTTCAGTCCTGTGAGGCCCAATGAGAACATCATCGACCGCATGGATCACCGAGATTTAAGTTATCTAGTACATCCGTACCTTATAAAATGTTTTGGCTAGATCTATCTTGTATAGCATGTCAATTATTACTATTATTTTATCGTATCTGGGTTTTCTAAGATTATTTTACCCAATGTAATGTAATATCCCAACTTATGCTTAAATAAACGTTCTTTTACAAACAAACAAAAAACGCCGGCACGATAAATTTTGTGTATGATTCCTTATCGGATAGCTGAGTGTGAAAGAAGTCACCATATCAACGAATTGGTTCATTTTATAAACTGTTAAATTTTCAGTTTTCTAAAACGATAATATATTAGCTTGTGTGTATAATGAAAAGTTAAATTTGCAGATAGATTATCTTATGGTGAGTCTGGTTTCAACAATGCTAGTTTTTCTTATGTAATCCCTCCGCGACAGTTCTGTTGAGCTTTTTAAGTGAAAATTTATATTAATTGGAGATTTTGAATTGTTAATTTCGGATATTGAAGTAGGACTTTAGTTTCGTGAAATAACTGAATAACTGAGAAACTTTAACATACCTTTTGGGACTAATGTTAGTTTGATGACTAGCGACATTAATCTCGCTCGCTCGATGATTATTATTTTTTCAATTGCTTATTGATGTGAACATATTATAAAATGTTAGTGAACTTATTGTTCGTTGAACTTATAATATTTACTTCCAAATTTTTTATATTTTAGTAATTTTTTTGTCGTATTTTATTATTATACAAATTTTAAAAAGTTAGTAATTATGAATGACTTGTTAATTCTTTTGAAACTATTTTGAATTTGATATATGCTGTTAAAATGGAAAAATAAAGCATTTCCTAATGAAAAACAGCATTTAAAAAGATTGAGAAAATGCAAATTTAGAATTGGAATGGAATATATTTATTTTTGAATGTCGGGAAATTTAAAATACATTTTCATCATAAATTAACATTAACATTGTCATTTAAAACGAAATGACTAACGTTTTTAAAGCCTTCTATACATTTTAAGATGTGAAACAGAAAAAAACAAAATTTATAGAATTTTATAAGAAATAAATAAATATTTATTTATTATGTGCATTCTTGAAAATGCATATAAATCTTTAAATATTTTTAGTACCTTATTTCCTTTTTTTATTCTTATTCATTAAATATTATTTATCTACAATTTTCTTTTCTTTATTATTAGAAGTTTGATATGAAAGTTTAATATTAAATTAAATATTTAAATAATATGTCATACAAAGTTACAATTATGTTAAACAAGTATTGAATCTAATAATTGTAATAGAATTATTTAATTAAAATCATATAGATTTACGTTTAAATATTAATAAATTCTATTTTCTACTAATCTGTCGAAATTGGAGATTTTGAATTGTTAATTACGGATATTGAATTAGAATTTTAGTTTCGTCTTTTCTGAAATATTCTTTTATTTCAGTGATTTTCAGTAACAATTTAATAATTTTATGAAGTTTGATTAATTAATTCTCGAAAATATATTTGATTGAGTTCAATTATCTTTTATTTTGAGTCATGAGATTGGCGTTGAGGATCGCTATATCAAGATTTTGAGAGTTTTTCTTTATCATTTTGTTTGTATTTAAATGAAAAAACTTAAATATACCTATTAGGAATAATGTTAATTTGATGATTGTTAATTTTACCAATTTTGCTGAATATTATGAAGTATAGTCTAAAATTGTTTTACAATTAAAATTTTGTTACGAATTTATTTAAGAATAATTCTCTTCAAAAACTCATTTCTAAAAAGAATGCTAGTCGAGTCTTTGTTAAGTAAAGTTTTAGTAATAGAAGAAGAATAGAAGCATATTCTTAAATTAGGAATATTTTCATATGTCTTAAGAACATGTTTCATATTTTAAGAATAATTAATAGGCGCCAAGAATAGAAGATATAATATTTTTAAAATAAGAAGAATATTCTTAAAGTAAGAAGTTTATTCTTAAATTAAGAAACTATTTTTAGGGCTTCACAAAAATCTATTTAAAGATAGAGTATCTAGTAATTCCAGAAATTACTGTCAATTTATAACTTCAAGCTAAAAACTGGAAATTTTTAAAAAGATTAGTAAATTTTTAAAGTGATCCGCAAATTTTTAAAAAATTTCAGGAATTCGTAAATAAATAGACGAAAAAATTTAATATTAATCTTGTATTCTTCAGTAACTTGAAAAATTGAATTAAAAATGCTTTAGAGTGCGATCAAAAATTTTTGGGTAAAAGAATGTCAAAAATATTAAATTTAATTATTTTTTTAATAAAATTTCTAGATTCTATGACTTTTTATCAACATTTGTTAGTAAAATTGTTTTAAACATATGCTTGATGTTGAAAATTTTTATTTTTTTTTATTTTGTTAAGTTATTTACAATTTCTTTTTAAATTTTTTTCATTTTGTGAATAATTTCTTAAACTCTTTCATTTTTAAAGGAATTTAAAATTGTTATTTCTTTTATATAATTTTTACTCATCTTCTTACATTTTCTTATTGTTTTTTATTTTGTAGTTTATTTTCCACTATTTCTTCATCTTTTTTAGATTTTCTCCATTTTTAACGTATTGTTTAATTTTTATTTTATTTTATTTCATCTCTTTAAATTTAATTATAATCCGAACTTAAATTTATTCAATTTTCAATCGATTCAAATTCCCATTCTTTTTGGGAATTATGTTTAGTTTTCATAAAATAGAAAAATTATTTGCATTAGTTGTTATTTAATATAATTTTTAAGCCGACGAATTTCCATTTGTCTGAAATCACAAATACCCGAATTTCGGATGTTTCTTTAGTCGTTTACAATTTTGAAGAAATAAAAATTCGAGGTTATTAGAATTTTCATAAATATCAATTTGGATAAATAAAGAATTGATGAAATTGATATTCTGGCATATTTAATAATTCGTTTTTCTTAAAATTTTGTTAAAAGAAAATTTTACGAAATTAAAACTGTTTAAATTCTATTTCAAACAAGTTCGAAGAATGATAATTCGTCTAGAAGAAAATCTATATAATAAAACTCTAAAAAATGAAAATAATAAGATACTAATGAGTTTGAGAACTTCTTTTTGCCTCCTAATTTCTTTGCTTTTTTTTAAATATTAAAAATCCAAATAAATGTGACCGAAAAATGGAAAAAAACAACCGGAAATTTACAATCACAAAAATTATCTTTACCCTCGCATAGATTATGTATTTTTAAGTTAATAAATAAAAATTATTGTTCATATTAATTATTTTGTATCTATTTTTCTCAAACTTGTTCATGAGACATAATCTTTTGTAACAAAACAACCATTTAATAAATTTTTTTGTAAAACTTCTGTTTAGCATAATTTTATTTAATCGAATTTTCATTTGACATAATTTCTTTTGTAGAATTCTTTAGGGAAAAAAACACAAAATATTGTCTGTAAGTCATGGAAATATGAGGGAAAATTTTGCTTTCTCTTCACAAACTGCTTCAATTTTAAACATTCATAATAAATTGATTTCCTATACATATAAATTTGCTTATGCGTTTTCCACATGTTTGATTCCATGGAATTGTATATGTCTACATAGATATACATATAATGTTCCTGCAAAATTATGCCTCGACATCTTGATTAAACGTGAAGAAGATTATTAATTTTCCCAAGGAACAGAAGCGTATTTTCAGAAGCTTTTCGAGATGGAAAGTTAATTATAAAGAAAGAGTGCACTCCTTTTCCTGAAAATTACACTCTCTTTATAGGATCCTTTGACATTTTAAGAGCATATTCTTACCCAAGAAAGAGAACAAACAATAGTTTCCTTTTTTTAAATCTTTAGTTATTTAATTAATTAATTAATTAAATAATTGGGAAAATAGTACAAACAAATGAGTGGTTCTTGCGTTTCGCATCATTAATAGAAATCGACTCTAATATCATTATCATTATTATCGGCAATTATCAATTATTATTACATTTACACGCACTGAGAAAAAAGTTTTACGTTTTTTCTGGAGATTTATCCATTCAAATATTAAAATTATTAATAGATTAAAATTTCAGTTAATTCAAATTTTTGTCAACTTAAATTTCAATAGATTCCAATTCAAAATAATTGAACTTTTATTAAAAATTCAAATAATTAAATTTATAGACAAATTGAATTTAAATAAACTCAAATTCGGACCGTTTGGAATTTTAATAAATTGTCTAATTTAAATTTTTTAAACTTTCTGGGAATTAAAGTTTGGTTTGATTGAATTTGCATTATTATTAAAATGATATTGAATTGGAATTTGGATAAGTTCAAATTTGGAGTCTATTACAAATTTAATTTAATTTTGGATAATCAAAATTAAAATTTATTGAAGATTAGATCGTTTGAATTTTGAATCGACTATACTTTTTCGATAATTAATAAATTGAGATTATTAAAAATTTTAATAAATTAAATGTGGGTAGATTAAAGTTTGGATCACTGGAAAAACTGTCTGGTTAGATTTAGCAGAATTATGGTTTATCTAACAAAATTAAATTAGAGATAATTCAAAATTAAAATTAGTTGAATTTTGAATCATTAAAAATTTTTTTCAACTAAATTTAAATAAATTCAAATTTTGATCATGTAGAATTATTTTAATAGTAATTTGAAAGTTTAAAACTCTCTATAGTTTAAAGTTTTGTTCGATGAAATATACGTTTTATTAAAATTCTATTGAATTCAAATTTGGATAATTTAAATTTTCAATTTTTTACCATTTGAACAAATAAATGATCTGATTATTAAAAAATAGAACTTATTGAAAATTACATCGTTTGATCCTCGAATAGGATTATAATTTCGATGATTTTAATAAATTGGAATTGAAGGAAGTTTTAATTAAATACAATTTCAATACATGAAAATGTGGATAATTTAAAATTTATGTCAATTATAATAATCGTCTGGATTAAAGTTTGGATAACATTCTTTATGAATTGAATTCGAGTTTTAATTAAAATTGGATTTAACTGAAATTCACATTATTTAGAATTTTAATAAATCGAACTTGAAACGACTATAAACATCTTTTTATTTAGAGAAATAAATTTTAAACCTATCCAAATTAAAGATAAATTCAAATTTTCTCACAGCGCTATTAATTTACTTCAATTTTATCTTTTAATCGTTTTCAAAATCGTGTCTTCAAAATGCCATTTTTTACATTAATCGGTTAGGTACTTCATCGACTTTTAAAATCTTAAGAATACAATTATTTCCAAAAAACAAATTTTAAATTCAATTCAATCAAAATAATGTCTTGGAGAATATATTTTTGCAACGAGTGAAACGAGTTGCAAAAATTGCGCGAGTTTCAAAACGACTGCTTTGTTCACGCAGTTACGAACGATACTTTTCATAACAAAGTCATAAAAGGCGTGATTCGGTTCTCTGTATAGGTCGAGTCCATACCAAGTGATCACACCAATTTCAGTCATATTGAGTAATATTTACGAAATTGATATTTTGGGTCCCTTTAGGAGTAAAAAAAATAAATTTTAATTATTTTTAAAAAATTCAAAATATTTTCGAAAATATTCAAATTCAAAATTTTGAGTACTATTTTTTTTGTTTTATCATAACTTCTGTAATTTTGAAGCAATTGAGATCATTTTTTTTTTTAAATTACTCGTATTTAAATACTCTTTCAAGAAAAATTATAATAATTAAGAAATTGTTTATAATTAAATTTTTATTAAAAAAATTAAATTATTTATTTAAACAAAATCTAAAGTATATCATCGATCTTTTTCAAAAAATTCATAAACATAGCCTATAATGTGCTTAAAAATTTAAGCCAAAGAAAAAGATGGTATGTATTATAGTTTTTGAGAAAAAAATTATTAAGTTATGCTAGCGCGGCGCAGACCGGTGTCACCGCTACTCAACGCGTAGTTCCGTAGTAACCGAAATGTATGTATATTATTACATAATATAAATACAGTTAATCGTCATGTTTATTTTTTTATTTTACAAATTGTGCTGTGCACAGAATTTGAAAAAATTTTTGTTTCAATTTTATTCTCAAGGGGTACGAAGGAATGAAATTTTTGTGTACCTTTAATGGTCAAAAAAT
This sequence comes from Ganaspis brasiliensis, assembly GCA_037103525.1. NCBI lineage: Eukaryota > Metazoa > Arthropoda > Insecta > Hymenoptera > Figitidae > Ganaspis > Ganaspis brasiliensis. The sequence continues at coordinate 1,741,539 of JAZKLR010000055.1, read as the reverse complement.
TAGAAAAAAGTGAGACTAGTACTAATAATGACCCAAATTCAATCACTTCAACTACAAACGCAAAACGATAAAAAATCAAAGGATACAAACCTGTATATAAGTGAATTTTTAATTAAAGCTTGCTTGCTTATATAGAAAATACTCAACGATCTCTCTTTCGAGAAATACACGCACCTAGCGGCAAGTTAAGAACTACAAATGTTAGCGGCAAATTCGAAATCTTTAAAATATTAAATATTGAATTTAATTATAGATATCAACACAAATTCATATAATTTTTTCTATTATGTGAACTTATAAGATTGATTTGAAATTTTTTTTTACAAACATTGATTAAAAATAGTTATTTATAATAATCTTCAAATTTTATGTTTCATACTTTATGTTTCAAATTTTTAATCATTTTTCTCCTTATAAAATTTTGTCATCTTTTAAATTTATTATAGTTTTCATTTCTTTCAACTATTTTCAAACTATTTTTATCATTCTTTAAGGGGAGAGATAGGTGAAATTTTAACTCAACAAAATTTTTGATGCTCAGAGGTGTCATTTTTTTTCTTACATCAATTAAGATGTAGAATTATGGTATTACATAAAAATTAAAAAACAATATTTTTTTGGTCATTTTCGAAATTTTATTTTTCAAAATCCATACGATGGATTGTAGAAAATCATTTAAAAATCCCACAAAAAAATTGTCGATGGAAAAAATGAAAATTGTGAAAGAGGTTTAATTTTTAAAATTTAAGTTTTTCTTAGAATAAATTTCTCAAACTCCGCAAATTATTTGTTTCTCTATTTTTGACATTACCCCATAGTTTTAGGTCTAAAATTGCATAAGAAAAAAAATTAACACCCCTGAACATCGCGAATTTTGATAATTTTACCAGTCCATTATTTTTCTTTCTTCAGTTTTAAATTATTTTAATTATTCACTTATTTTCACTTATTTTTACCAGTTTTTAATTATATTAATTATTTTTCAATTGATTTAACAAATTTTCAATTATTATTCTTAAATTTTAATAATTTTCCCAATTTTTAGTTATTTTTATTATTTTTCTATAAATTACCAATTTTTTAATTACTTTTTTTTACTTTAATTATTTTCTCCGATTTTTTTAATTCTAAAGTTTGATGTCCATGTACTATGAAAAGATCAGTGTGACTTTCTGAAGCTTATAATTTAAATATAATACACTAACTATATTTACATTATGTAAAAATATACATACATTTCGGTTACTACGGAACTACGCGTTGAGTAGCGGTGACACCGGTCCGCGCCGCGCTAGCATAACTTAATAATTTTTTTCTCAAAAACTATAATACATACCATCTTTTTCTTTGGCTTAAATTTTTAAGCACATTATAGGCTATGTTTATGAATTTTTTGAAAAAGAACGATGATATACTTTAGATTTTGTTTAAATAAATAATTTAATTTTTTTAATAAAAATTTAATTATAAACAATTTCTGAATTATTATAATTTTTCTTGAAAGAGTATTTAAATACGAGTAATTTAAAAAAAAAATGATCTCAATTGCTTCAAAATTACAGAAGTTATGATAACACAAAGAAAATAGTACATAAAATTTCGAATTTGAATATTTTCGAAAATATTTTGAATTTTTTAAAAATAATTAAAATTTATTTTTTTTACTCCTAAAGGAACCCAAAATATCAATTTCGTAAATATTACTCAATATGACTGAAATTGGTGTGATCACTTGGTATGGACTCGACCATCTTTCTTTATCATCCATTTATCAAGATTTAGAGGAAAAAAATGTTTCTGTTTATACAATTTATTTAATGGCAAGGTGAAAAATATTTCTAAACGTTTAGAGACATTTCTAATCCTTTTCTACAATTGGAAGATATCCTGTTGGGACACACCAGTTTGTCTCTGGTTTATTGGATAATAAATGTTTGAGCGTATGAACAAAAGTGGAGATGGTGTTAGCGATACCCAAGTAGCTGGAGGAAGTTATTAAGGAAACGTGCGGATAAGAGGGAATGAAGAAAAAAGGGGTGGGGCATGTCTCCAAGCACTTTTTCACATTTTCCACCTTGTGCTTTTCTCACTAGCTTTCTTGTTACCAATCTTGCTACTTTCGTTTCGCTGTGCTGACTAGCTATATCTACCTAGTGTAACATTCTCACCAAACGATGTGGCCACTTTTATAGTCGTCCATATATGACCTTTGTTTCGCTGGCAAACGTCCTCTACGTGACTTTTACCAAATGTTTTCAGCAAGCAGTCTCTGTTTTTTTTGACAAAAGGCAAATCCTGGTGTTTCACAATGTTATGATAATATCGACAAATTTGACCGACTTTCTTCTTTCTCAGATCACCTTTTTTAGCGGTTTAGTTTTCTCATCCGCTGAGAGCAATGTTTTCTTGTACAAACCCTTTTTTTGCATTGGATCAAGTATAAATTACACAGGCACACAAAAAAAAAAGGTTGTCTGTACTTTGGTTTAGACCCACATAACTTATAGTATTTTTGCCCGCTGAAAATGAATTGGAAGACAGAATTGCTCCATCACCTTCTGGTTTTTTTTAAATTTAATAAACTACCCTTAAATGGATAAAATCAGATTTTACGGAAAAAGAAATAAAATAACGGATTGTTTTTTAAAGCAGAACTATACATCACTTTATTTTTACGCAAACAAATTAAAAAACACTTAACATATTAAACTTTGGTTTTTTTTTTTTAAATCGAAAAACTACCCGTAAATTAACAAAATCAAACTTTAGGGGTAAAAAGTTGAAAAAAGATATTGTTTTCTAGAACATAATGAAAGATTTTTGTGTTTTTGATTAAACAACGCAAAAACAAAATCAGAATGTTACCAGCACCCTCTCGTTTTTTTTAATTTAAAAAACTACCCTTAAATGGACAAAATCAGACTAACACGAAAACAATAAAATAACAGATTGTTTTTTAAATCAGAACCACACAATACTTTATTTTTGTTCAAACAACTCAAAAACACTTTCTCCATTGTAATCTAGTTTTTTTTTTAAATTGAAAAACTACCCTTAAATTAACAAAATCAAAATTTAGAGGTAAATAGTTGAAAAAACTACACACAATTGAAAAGAATATTTTAAAAAATCAAACAATAAATATTAAATTTAAACACAATAGTTGACAAATTATAGGAATAACTGTTAAAAATCATTGCAAATTGAACAACTGGATTGAAAAACGAAAAAAATATTTGAAATTAAAGAAAATAATAAGAAATTGAGAAAATACACTGCAAATGGAAGAAATAAATGAAACTTTGAGGAAATACATTGAAAATTGAAAAAATAATTAATAATTGACGAAAATTATTAAGAATTGAAATTAGAATTAAAAAAAATTGCTAGATTAATACACAAATGAAGAAAATAATTTAACAAATCAAAGAATAATTATAACATTTTAAGATAATTAAAAATTAAAAAAATTGTAGGAAATAATTTATTTATTTATTTGTTCAACGAGTTTAAAAAAAATCCGGAAAATTGCCTGAAATAAATAATAATTGAAGGAAATAGTTAAAAATGGACGAAAATAATTGTCAGTTGAAAACAAAATTAAAAAAATGACTAAATTAATAGACAACTAAAAAAAATAATTGAAAAGAATAAATAAGAAATATAATTTTAATGAAGATAATAGCAAATTGAAAAATTAAGAAAATTATAGGAATAGGTAAGTGTTGGAAATAATTTTAAATTGAACAACAGGATTTAAAATCGAAAAAAAAAATAACTGAAATTGAAGAAAATAATAAAAAATTGAGGAAATAAATTGAAAATTTAAGAATTAAATTAAAATTTGAACAAATAATTGATAATTGAAAAAAATTACAAAATGACGAAACTAATTGACAATTGAAAATAAAGTCCCAAAAAACGGCTAGATTAATGCACAAACGAACAAAATAATTTAAAAAATCAAATAATCATCAAAAAATTTTAAGATAGGTAATAATTGAAAATTAAAAAAATTGTAAAAAATAATTGAGAATTGCGGAAAATAATTAATAATTGAAGGAAGTAGTTGAAAAATGACGAGAATAATTGAAAAATTAAAGAAAATATTTGAAAAATGACGAAAATGATTGTAAATTGAAAATAAATTCGAAAATGACTAGATTAATAGATAACTGGGAAAATAATTGAATAAATTAACCAAGAAATTTTAAATTTAAAGAAAATAATTGCAAATTGAAAAATTAAGAAAACTATATATATTTTATAATTGTTGGAAATAACTGCACATTTACCACCTAGATTGAAGATGGAAAAAAATAATTAAAATTGAACAAAATAATTGAAAATTGAAGAAATCAATGTAAAATTGAAAAATGGATTTAAAATTTAAAAAAATTACTTAAAATTTGAAAGAAAGTAATTGAAACTGCCGAGAATGCATAAATATAGAAGAAAACAATTAAAAACTGAAGAATGTAAATTAAAATTAAAGTATGGAATTCAAAATTAAAAAAAATAATTGAACAACTGTATTTAAAGTTAAAGAAACTTAATAATAATCGAAAAAAATAATAGAAAATAGGCGATAATTTTTGAATAATAAAGAAAATATTTGAAATTTAAAAAGTGGAATTTAAATTCCAAGAAAATAACTGAGACTTGAAAGGAATAGTTCCAGAATTGAATAATTAAATAGAACTTTTAAAACAATTTTTATGAGTGAAAAAAATAATATAAAAAACTAGGGAATTATTTAATATTGAAGAATTAATAGAAAATCGATAAAAATAATCGAAAATAAAATAAAGTAATTAAAAAATGAAGAAATAAATTGGTTATTAAAGAATTAAATGGAAATTTCAAGAAAATAATCGATAATTAAAAGGAAAATAACAATATGACGAAAATAATTAACTATTAAAAAAAAAATTAATAATTGAAAAAAAATCAAAAAATGGTGGGAATAATCGGCATTCGAACAAAAAAAATCTTTAGAATTAATAAATAATAATAAAATTAAAGGACAATAATAAATTGTCAATTGAAAACTGATGAAAATTATTGAAAATAAATAAAACTTCTTTGTTTTTCAATTATTTTATTCATTATTTAATAATTCTCGCATTTTTAGATTTATCAATTATTTTCTTGATATTTCAATACAATTTTTTAATAACCAATTTATTTCTTTATTTTTAAATTATTTTCTTTTATTTTTAATTATTTTTATCGATTTTCAATTAATTCCTCAATACTCAATAATAATATGTTTTTTCAATTTATTTTTCACTCATAAAAGTTGTTTTAAAAGTTCAATAATTCAATTATTCAATTCTGCAACTATTATTCTGTTCAATTATCAGTTATTTTCTTTAAATTTTGAATTCCACTTTGTATTTATTAATTATTTTCTTTAATATTAACAAATTATTGTCTTTTTCCATTATTTTTTTAAATTATCATTAGGTTTCTTTAATTTTAAATAATTGTTGTTCAATTATTTTCTTTAATTTTTAATTTCATTCTTCAATTTTAATTTACATTTTTCAGTTTTTAAATATTTCTTCTATATTCATTAATTCTCGACTATTTTTAATTATTTTTTTTCAATTTTTAAGCATTTTCTTTAAATTTTAATTCCATTTTTTCAATTTTTAACTGTTTTCTTCAATTATCAATTATTTTTTTCAATTTTAATTATTTTTTTCGATCTTCAATCCAGGTGTTAAATGTGCAGTTATTTTCAACAATTAAAAAATATATATAATTTTCTAAATTTTTCAATTTGCAATTATTTTCTTTAAATTTAAAATTTCTTGTTTAATTTTTTCAATTATTTTCCCAGTTGCCTATTAATCTAGTCATTTTCGAATTTGTTTTCGATTTACAATCATTTTCGTCATTATTCACATATATTTTAAATTTCTCAATTATTCTCGTCATTTTTCAACAACTTCCTTCAATTATTAATTATTTTCCGCAGTTTTCAATTATTTCCTACAATTTTTTTAATTTTCAATTATTATCTTAAAATTTTATGATGATTATTTGATTTTTTAAATTATTTTGTTCGGTTGTGCATTAATCTAGCCATTTTTTGGGACTTTATTTTCAATTGTTAATTAGTTTCGTCATTTTGTAATTTTTTTTCAATTATCAATTATTTGCTCAAATTTTAATTTAATTCTTAAATTTTCAATTTATTTCCTCAATTTTTAATTATTTTCTTCGATTTTAGTAATTTTTTTTGGATTTTGAATCCAGTTATTCAATTTGAAATTATTTACAACACTTACCTATTCCTATAATTTTCTTAATTTTTCAATTTGCAATTATCTTCTTTAAATTTATATTTCTTGTTTATTCTTTTTAATCTTTTCTTAGCTGTCGATTAAATTAGTCATTTTTTAAATTTTGTTTTCAATTGACAATTATTTTTTTACACATATTTTCTTTAATTTTTCAATTATTCTCGTCATTTTGCAGCTATTTTCTTCAATTATTAATTATTTTCCGCAATTTTCAATTATTTTCTACAATTTTTTCAATTTTCAATTATTATTTTAAAATTTTATAATTACTCTTTGATTTTCAAAATTACTTTGTTCGGTTGTTTATTAAATCTTGCCATTTTTTAAATTTTGTTTTCAATTGTCAATTATTTTCGTCATTTGGTAATTTTTTTTTAATTATCAATTATTTTTTCAATTTTTAATTTAATTCTTAAATTTACAATTTATTTCCTCAATTTTTTTATTATTTTCTTCAATTTCAATTATTTTCTTCGATTTTGAATTTAGTTGTTCAATTGGAAATTATTTCAAACACTTAATTTTTCATAATTTTTCAATTTGCATTTATCTTCTTCAAATTTATGTTTCCTGTTTAATTTTTTCAATTATTTTTTTCAGTTGTCCTTTAATCTAGTCATTTTTTAATTTTGTTTTTAATTGACAATTATTTTTTTTAATTTTTCACATATTTTTTAAAAATTTTTATTTATTCTTGTCATTTTTAAACTATTGCCTTCAGTTGTTAATTATTTTTAGCAATTTTCAATTATTTTTGAGAATTTTTCAATTTTCAATTCTTATCTTAAAATTTTATAATTATTCTTTGATTTTTTAACATATTTTGTTCGGTTGTGTTTTAATAATCTAGACGGTTTTTGAATTTTGTTTTTAATTGTCAATAATTTCCGTCATTTTGTAATTATTTTTTTAATTATCAATTATTTTTTCAAATTTTAATTTAGTTCTTAAATTTTCAATTCATTTCCTCAATTTTATATTATTTTCTTCAATTTCAATTATTTTTTTCGATTTTGCATCCAGTTGCTCAATTTGCAATTATTTCTAACACTTATTCCTATAACTTTTCAACTATTTTGTTTAAATTTAATATTTATTGTTTAATTTTTTAAAATATTCTTTTTAATTGTGTTAATTATGCAGCCATTTTTCGAATTTTGTTTTCAACTGTCAATAATTTTCTTCATTTTTCAGAAATATTCTTCAATTTCGTAACTTTTATTATTTTTGAATTTGCAGATTTGTATAGTTTTAAATGACCTGTTGCTAATGTTATAATAATTTTAGAAGAAATATTTTACTTTTCTTAAATTTTGTTCTACAAAATGTTTGGTCCCGCAAATCAATTATGATTTATCTTTATTTATAAATTCTTTATAGTACCTTAAAAGTCTACTATTTTCCCTAAAATATTCTACATTGTCACTATTAAGCCTGTTATTGATCTCAGCATACATTCTTGAATCAAGAATAATTATTCTTGAACCAATCATAATTATCCTTGCTCCAAGTTTATTATCCAAGCATATTTTTATTGTCCGTAAAAGTTAATTTTTCCCTCACTGTCTGCGTATAAAAATGACCACAGTATCTACTCAAAAATCAATTCTCCGTATATAAAAAAAAATTGAATTTTGTCCCTAGGAAATTTTTACAGAATTTACTCGCCTTCGATGAACTGAACTTTAAATCTTTTCAAAACTGACTTTCACGTCTAATGAACTTTGCATATTTTTGCTTTTGCGGATAAACTCGTTTTGGGGTGGAAAGAATGGAAATTTTTTTTTTTTCTGTCTTAAATCTATTAAAAAAGCTGCATCTATTTGCATGAAGAGATGGTATGTACTCTGTATGCATATTGCATTATTTCAGAAAATCGGATGTAGATTATTCAAGAATTCACCAATAGAGAATAAACAGTTTGAAGGAAGGGGAACATTACCGAAAGCATGGGTAGAAAGACGGTGAGCGGAATTTAGAGAGGTTTAATTTCCCAAAAAGCAGGCTTTGCGGCCGAGAACCGCTTTTGTCGCCGATTTATCGTCTGCAAGAGCGCATTGGCGAAAACTCGAGTTCGATAAGTCTTCTTAAGAGGTATTCTCGTGAACATTTAACCAATCGAAAGGTGAGCATGAGTGTGCAATAAAATGCCAAGAAAGTCCCATTATTTACTTGATCAACTCTTTAATCAAATTTTCAACTGTTATAGAACCATATCAATTGAAAATTTTATCAAACCTACCTTTTGTACTGACAAAAAGTGAATTATTGCCTATTATTATACAGTAATAATAATCGTATAAATTTACCACTATATATAATAATATGACACTTGAAAGAAGTAGATCTCTAACTTTCATTATGACTTTATGAAATTTCAACAAGCCTCAACTTTCGGAACCGTCTATAAAAATTTTTCAAACCCTAAACCTCGTTTAAAGACTTATCTTCTTTTTATGAGTAAATTTGGATCTCTCGTTCCTTTTAAGAGATTGGTTCTTTAAAATATGGGAAATCCGGATTATCCCTCAAAATTTCAACGAACGTTGTCAATTTCGAGATACCTTTTAAAACACTATTTTTCGCTCGTGTGTTGGTATTTGCCAAATTGAAATTTGTTGTCGGAAATGTAAACAGAGTTATTCTTTTTTATGGAACTTTATCCCTTTCATATAACGTCAAATTGGAAATTTGTAGGGAAATGCAGAAAAAAGGTTACAGTTTCAAAAAAATTAGTGGTACAGTAAAAAGGTTACAATTTAGCTGAAAATAAATTGAATTCTTGTTATTGTCAATTTATTCTTAAATATATAAAATTAACCTTTACTCTGGATTATTAAAATTTTATTGATTGAGACATGTACATGTATTTTAAGGACGTTTATCCGCTTAAGCGGTTCTCATTCTATCGGACCATGATATTCAATATCTTTTTAATTTCATTTCTTCTTATAATTTGGTTTCTAAGTATAGTATTTTATAGTTAAAATTATTACATAAACGAATTTTGTTGAAAAAAAATTTTTCCATTGAGAACTTCAAGTTGTTGAAATTTCTCATTATTCCTAGTTATTGGAAAATTAAAAAAGAAAGAAAATTAAAAAGAAAGTATTAATTTTCAATAGATCAAACCAAACTATTTAAATAATTTCTCATTTTTATTGGTCAAAACATTCATTAATTAGAAAATTTACCAATCGTAAATTTAACTCATTCGAATTTTAATATCTTAAACTTTTAAATAAATTAAATTTCAGGTTGTAATAATTTGGACTAATCTCAAATTTAATCTAGTAAAAAATGAAACTTTTAATAATCGTAATGTTAATAAATAATAATGGTATCAAATTATCCAAAATTCAATTTATGAAAATTTAATTGTTTTCAAATTATAATTTGTTATTTAAATTTACATTCTAAATATAAAATTTAAATGTTAAGCTTAAGTTAATTTAAAAAAGTGAAACTGAAACAAAATCTGAGTTTAGACCTAACCTCAAAATCAATAAAATGGTACTTTTTGTTCGACAGAATCTGAACCCGACTTAATATTTATGCATGTCTAGGGTCAATAGAAAGCTTGACTTATGACCTTTAAAACGCTTTTTTAAAAGTTCTACAAAGATTTTTAAAAAGAAAAGATAGATTTATTATAAAAATTTATTATTTTTAATTTGTACTGTAATTACAAAAATTTAAACCTGTAAAAAATTTCACTATTTTTCTGAGCTTATAACTTTTTTGTGGAACCTCCTAAAAATGTGAGGTTTTAATATATGGGCGATTCCATGTCAAATTTACAATCCACATTTTAAAATCGATTAAAACTATTTTTTATTTGTTCCTTATAAAAAAATATTAAATATGTATTTTTTTATAAGAGGCCAAATTTTCGAGTTGAAAATTTTCAAAATTCTAGATTTTTAAAAATAGACCTTTTTTAATCACATATAACTCTGAACCTATTGACATTAGAAAATTTTTGCCAATACAAAAAAAGTTAAGTTTTTCTTCAACTTTTAAATAGTGTTTTCAAAAAAAAGAAAATATATATATTTTTTAAAAAAACACCATTTTTTAGAAACAAATCAATTTTTTTTAAATTCGGACCCGAATAACAAATTATTATTATTCATTTATACATACCTCGAAATGTCAAGAACATTTTACAAAAAGATTCCCGTCGGCAAGAAGAGTATTATTAGTTTAAATTAATTTTCAAACTCTAGCTGTTATATCTAAGTGCTATTCTGTACCTGTTTTGGTTATATGAATTTGATTTGACATTTAAAAAAAAGAAGATATTTAGCTAAATTCAAGTTAAGACAATTTTTTCAATTTAAATAGGCACAGTACAGCACTTAGATATAACAGCTAGAATTTGAAAATGAATTTAAACTAATAATACTCTTCTAGCCGACGGGAATCTTTTTGTAAAATGTTCTTGACATTTCGAGGTATGTTTAAATGAATAATAATAATTTGTTATTCGGGTCCGAATTTAAAAAAAATTGATTTGTTTCTAAAAAATTGTGTTTTTTTTAAAAATATATATATTTTCTTTTTTTTGTAAACACTATTTAAAAGTTGAAGAAGAACCTAACTTTTTTTGTATTGGCAAAAATATTCTAAAGTCAATAGGTACAGAGTTATATGTGATTAAAAAAAGGTCTATTTTTAAAAATCTAGAATTTTGAAAATTTATAACTCGAAAATTTGGCCTCTTATAAAAAAATAAAAAAATACGTATCCAATAATTTTTTAAAAGGAACAAATAAAAAATAGTTTTAATCGATTTTAAAATGTGGACTGTAAATTTGACATGGAATTGCCCATATAATTTAATATTAATATAAACTAGATGCCTTTAAAATTTGACGAAAGTGTTTTGTTTCGTTTTGTAAATATAACATTTTGAAATATTTTACTCAAGAAGATTAATTTTAAAACTTGCATAAAAAAGAATTGTTAAAAATCGAAGAAATTTTTAAATAATTTTAAACTTTTTATTCTCAAAGCAAGGATTAATTAAATTTTTAATCATTCTATTATTTTTCAATTAGTTTTTGTCATTTTCAATTATTTTTTAATAAATTCTCTAATTTTTTTATTATTTATTTCAAATTCCAGTTATTTTTTTAATTCATTTGCAATCAATTTCTTCAATTTTTAATTATTTGTACTATTCCTTAATTTTTAAATTCCTAAGTTTTCAATTATTTATCTCATTTTTCAATAAGTTTTTTCAATTTTAATTTTCTTTTATCTTTTTGCAATTACTTTGTCCACTTATTAATTAGATATATTAATTATTTTTCAATTAATATCCTAAATTTTCATTTAGTATCTTAAATCTAAGTTAATGTATACACTTTTTAATGTTTTAATCTTTCTTTTATTATTTTCCTTAAATTTTAAATACTGTGGTCAATTTTTGAATTATTTTGTTTTAATTTGCAATAATTTTCAGAAATGTTATATTGCTTTTAGCAGTTGTTGATTAATTCCAAAAAATTTAATTATTTATCTTAATTTTAAATTATTTTATACAATAAATTTTCGGTTTTTTTTATAATGATGTAATTATTTTCCGGAATTTAAAATTCTTGAAATCATTCTGTAATAAGGCACTTTCTTTTACTTCACAAATATTCTGTATTTTTTTAAATTATTTTTCTAAAACTACAATTAATATCTACAAATTTCAACTATTTTTATCATTTTTCAAAAAATTTTCCCCTTAATTTGAAATTCAAAATTTCCGCAAGTTTCAATTATATTCTTCAATTTTGTTAAATAAAACTTTTCCAATTTTAATTATTTCCTTCAATAATTAGTTTCATTATTTATTAATTAACTTTCAATTTCTTTCGTCATTTCTCAATTATTTTTACAAAATATAATTTTTGTTTTTTAAATTGTAATTGTTTTCTTTAAATTACAATTAATTTCTTTAAAATCAAATTATTAATGTCAATTTGTAATGTCAAATAATGGAAGAACATAACTCATCAAATTTGTTAATTTAATTATCAGTTTTACTATTTTTTTTTAATTTCAAAATAATTTTCATTATTTTCATTATTTTTATTATTTTCATTAAACTTGTTTCATTCTCCATCAATTTTAATTAAATTTGTATTTATTGTTTTTATATTTTAGTTTGCAATTTTCAAGTATTTAAATGATTTTATTCGATTTTCAATCACTTTCTTTTATATCAAAAAAATTCTGAAATTTTCTCAATTTTTTTCTTAAATTTCCATAGTTAAATTTAATTTTTAATTAATTTTATCCGCTTTCAAGTATCTTGTTTATCACAAATATAATCTGTAATTGTGACAATTATTTTTTTACAAATTTTTATTAAATTCTTTAATTTTCAATTATTTCTATCATTTTTTAAATATTTTTTTGTCATTTCTAATTATTTTTTAATAAATTTTCTAATTTTTTTTTATTATTTATCAAAAATTCCAGTTATTTTTTTAATTCATTTGCAATCAATTTCTTCAATTTTTAATTATTTCTATACTATTTTGAGTATTTTTTGATTAATATTAAAAAGTTCAATTATTTACCTCAAATTCACGATATTATCTTCAATTCTCGATTATTACTATGATGTTTTAATTTTTTTCCTCAATTTAAAATTCTTGAAATCATTTTCTAATAAGGTACATTCTTTGACTTTACAAATATTCTGTATTTTTTAAAATTATTTTTCTAAAATTGCAAATAATATCTCAAAATTTCCACTATTTTTATTATTTTTCAAATAATGGAAGGACATAACTTATCAAATTTGTTAATTTAATTATCAGTTTCACTATTTTCAGCATTTTCCAAATAATTTTCAATATTAAAAAACTTGTTTCATCCTCTATGAATTTTTAATTAAATTTTTTTTATTGTTTATCTCAAATATATTATGTCATTTTTACAAATATTTCTGTACAAATTTTTATTAAATTCTTCAATTTTCAATTATTTTTATCATTTTTCTCCATCAAATTTTATTAAATTTTTATTTATTGTTTTTATATGTATATTAGTTGTATCTTTTAAGTATTTATAAGTATTTAAATGATGTTTTTCGATTTTCAATCACTTTCTTTTATATCAAATAAATTCTGTAATTTTCTAAATATTTTTCTTAATTTTTCATAATTGACTTCAATTTCCAATAATTATTTTTATCCTTTTTCAAGTAGTCTTGTTTATCTCAAATATATTCTGTAATTTTTACACTTAGTTTTTTACAAATTTTTATTAAATTTTTAAATTTTCAATTATTTGTATCATTTTTCAATTAGTTTTTTGTCATTTTTAATTGAGGAAATTTGTACAGAAACCGCACAAGTCCATAAATCGAAATTGTTCAGGAATCAATAAAAACTGTTTTTCTTGGAAATATGAGAATTTTGTTTAATTTTCCGTTTTGTATTAGTTTCTACTAACCTATAAGTTTAAAAATTCAATATGATTGATTTATATTTTAATTAATATAAGATATAAAAAAAATAAATTAACTTTTGGACTTGTGCGGTTTCTGCACAAAATGAAATGGAAAACACAGAAAATGTATTAAATTAAGTGAAGTATCACAGTTTTATTAAATGTTTAGTAACATTTGTTAAAAAAAATTTAATTTGGATAATTTTTATTAGCATTTATCACATAATTCACTATTATTGTTTTCTGCCTCGCTTTGAGTGCATATTATTTATCATATTAACTGTTTAATATAAATTATTAAACAATGTCTAAAACACCTTAAAAATATTACAAATAACTATTATTTCATCCATTGCGCATCTTAAATGAAAATTTGTTCATTTTTTTAAAGGGTTTAGCGTTTAGTAACTTATGTAATATTTTACTAGATCGTAGAGCTTCATTTAAAGATACATTTCTCAGTTATTTTCGAAAAAAATGGACTTGTGCGGTTTCTGCACAAACTGCTTCAAATATTTTTTAACAAATTCTTTAATTTTTTGTATTATTTATCTCAAATTCCAGTTATTTTTTCAGTTCATTTGCAATGAATTTCTTCAATTTTTTAATTATTTTTACTATTCCTCAATTAAATTCCTAAATTTGCAATTATTTATCTTATTTTTCAATTAATTTATTCTATTCTAATTTAATTTTATTTTTTTGCAATTTTTTTGTCCACCTTTTAATTAAATATATTAATTATATTTCAATTTATTTTCTAAATTTACATTTATTATCTCAAATTTAAGTCATTGTATTCACTTTTCAATGTTTTAATTATTCTTCAATTATTTTTCTCAAACTTCAATTACCTTCGTCAATTTTTAATTATTTTTTTTTAATTTGCAATGATTTTCACAAAATATTATTTTGATTATTTGTTGATTAATTCCAAATACTTCAATTATTTACCTCAAATTTCCATTATTTTCTTGAATCTTTGATTATTTTTATAATTTGTTAATTATTTTTCGCAATTTAAAATTCTTGAAATATTTTTCTAATTAGAAAATTACTTTTACTTCATTTATATTCTGTATTTTTTCAACTATATATTTTTCTGAAATTGCAATAATTATCTTCAATTTTCTACTATTTTTATCATTTTTCAATTTCTTGACCCAATTTTAATTATTCTCTTATTTTTATCCAATCAATTTATAAAAATTGTAAGTATTTGTTCTCTTAAATTTCAAGTTTTTTTCAATTTTACAAATAAAAATTTTAATTAACAAAATTTTAATTATATTTTAATTTTATTTTTTAAATATAAAATTATAATATAAATTTACAAATTTTCAATTTGTTTTCTTAGTTTTTTATTATTTTCTTCAATTTCAAGTATTTTATTCGATTTTGAATTAGTGTTGCACGTCGAGCAAACGATCTGATCGACTTCACATCTGATCGTCTGTTGTTTGCTCGATTATGATTGATTTGAACAAATTACTTTTTATTTATCTTTTAATAAATAGCATAATTTTTGAAAATATCTTCAAGTAAGTATCCTTTCTTTTTGTTGACTTTTTTTATCTGTCACGTGGGTTATTCTATTGACTTTTGTCTGAGGGATGTTGCTTGCATATCTCAAAAATACACTTGTTTTATATATAAGTCATTATTAAACTCTATAGAGTTTATTTTAAATAAAGATTTTTATAAATATTTTTTTATTCATTTAAAAATTCAATTTTTAAATGATAATTTAAATTAAAGTAAAATATTTTTAGCAAACATCCCTCCGACGAAAGCCAATGGAATTACCCACGTAAAAAATATAAAGTGTCAACAAAAAGAAAGGATACTTACTTAAAGATATTTTAAAAAATTATGCTATTTATTAAAAGATAAATAAAAAGTAATTTGTTCAAATCAATCATAATCGAGCAAACAACAGACGATCAGATGTGAAGTCGATCAGATCGTTTGCTCGACGTGCATCACTATTTTGAATCCAGTCGTTGAATTTACAATTGATTTTTTCACTTTTTTTTCATCTATTGCGCATAGTTAATAAAAATTTGTTCATTTTTTTAAAGGGTTTAGAGTTTAGTAACTTATGTAATATTTTACTAGATCGTAGAGCTTCATTTAAAGATACATTTTTCAGTTATTTTCGAAAAAAAATGAACTTGTGCGGTTTCTGCACAAACTGCTGTAATTATTTTTTAATAAATTCTTTAAATTTTTTTATTATTTATCTCAAATTCCAGTTATTTTTTCAATTCATTTGCAATCAATTTCTTTAATTTTTAATTATTTTTACTATTCCTTGATTAAACTCATAAAATTTTAATTATTTAGCTTATTTTTCAATTTTTTTGTTGAATTTTAGTTTTATTTTATCTTTTTGCAATTATTTTGTCCACCTTTTAAATTAGATATATTAATTATTTTTCGATTAATATCCTAAATTCTCATTTATTATCTCAAATCTAAGTTATTGTATCCACTTTTCAATGTTGTAATCATTTTTCAATTATTTTTCTCAAATTTCAAATACTTTCGCTAATTTTTAATTTTTTTTTTCAATTTGTAATGATTTTCTCAAATTTTATATTATTTTGATTATTTGTTAATTAATTCCGAAAATTTACTCGTAATTAATAGTGATGCATTCAAGCGAGAATAAGCAAAAGAATTTCAAGATCGAGAATTTGTATCGTCTGTCAAAACAAAATATTGATCTTGTATTGTTTTAACCAAAATTCTTGAGAAAATTCGTGTCAATATGATTTTGACGCAAAACATTTTTGAAGATTTTTATATTATACAAATTAGGTAAAACATTATCTTGTACAATTGATAAAATTAAAAAGATTTGGACTTTAATTAATTAAATTAATCAGTTAAATTGATAATAACTTTTCGATTTATTTATTTAAATCAAATATTTATATAACTAAAAATCTTATATTTTAGCAATGTACAAAATAACATTTTACTTAATTTGTACAATAATATAACAATCTTAAAAAAGTTTTGCTTTAAAATTTTGCTGACTCAAAAATTTCTTTTGAGTATAGATTTATTTTAGATTTATTTAGCTTAATTTTTAGATTTTATAAGGTAGCATATTTTCTTTTGTAGCAAATAATTTCTAATATTTAAAGCTTTTAAATGAATTTTTATATTCTGCTTATATTTATTTTATATATTACAACACAACCTGAAATTTATAAAAAAATAAAAATTGTCATAACCCCACATGATAGTTAAATGATTTGTAAACAATTAATTGCCAAGTTGCTAGCTTGGTGGGTTATGTCAATCTTTATTTTCTGAATACCAATAATTGGAAAGAAATTTTATATAAAAAATTAACTCTTTTTTGAGATTAATTTTTTTTTTTTTTAAATATCAAGTTTTCCCAAATTGAGACGCTTTTCCTAAAATATAATCCAAATTGTAACGATCGATTGAAAATCTTTTTATTTTAATTTGTTATATATTTTCTTTAAGTAAATTTGTATTTTAAATATAAATCAGCAGCAATTAACTTTATTTTTCAACATACTTATTTAAATATAAATACTACTCTTAACAGTAAAAATTAAGCTAAAATAATTTTTTTTTTTTAATTAAAAAATCGTTTACAAATATTTTTAAACTACTATTTTGGTGAAATGATTAAACATTGGGTCGAGTCCATACCAAGTGATCACACCAATTTCAGTCATATTGAGTAATATTTACGAAATTGATATTTTGGGTTCCTTTAGGAGTAAAAAAAATAAATTTTAATTATTTTTAAAAAATTCAAAATATTTTCGAAAATATTCAAATTCGAAATTTTATGTACTATTTTCTTTGTGTTATCATAACTTCTGTAATTTTGAAGCAATTGAGATCATTTTTTTTTAAATTACTCGTATTTAAATACTCTTTCAAGAAAAATTATAATAATTAAGAAATTGTTTATAATTAAATTTTTATTAAAAAAATTAAATTATTTATTTAAACAAAATCTAAAGTATATCATCGTTCTTTTTCAAAAAATTCATAAACATAGCCTATAATGTGCTTAAAAATTTAAGCCAAAGAAAAAGATGGTATGTATTATAGTTTTTGAGAAAAAAATTATTAAGTTATGCTAGCGCGGCGCGGACCGGTGTCACCGCTACTCAACGCGTAGTTCCGTAGTAACCGAAATGTATGTATATTTTTACATAATGTAAATATAGTTAGTGTATTATATTTAAATTATAAGCTTCAGAAAGTCACACTGATCTTTTCATAGTACATGGACATCAAACTTTAGAATTAAAAAAATCGGAGAAAATAATTAAAGTAAAAAAAAGTAATTAAAAAATTGGTAATTTATAGAAAAATAATAAAAATAACTAAAAATTGGGAAAATTATTAAAATTTAAGAATAATAATTGAAAATTTGTTAAATCAATTGAAAAATAATTAATATAATTAAAAACTGGTAAAAATAAGTGAAAATAAGTGAATAATTAAAATAATTTAAAACTGAAGAAAGAAAAATAATGGACTGGTAAAATTATCAAAATTCGCGATGTTCAGGGGTGTTAATTTTTTTTCTTATGCAATTTTAGACCTAAAATTATGGGGTAATGTCAAAAATAGAGAAACAAATAATTTGCGGAGTTTGAGAAATTTATTCTAAGAAAAACTTAAATTTTAAAAATTAAACCTCTTTCACAATTTTCATTTTTTCCATCGACAATTTTTTTGTGGGATTTTTAAATGATTTTCTACAATCCATCGTATGGATTTTAAAAAATAAAATTTCGAAAATGACCAAAAAAATATTGTTTTTTAATTTTTATGTAATACCATAATTCTACATCTTAATTGATGTAAGAAAAAAAATGACACCTCTGAGCATCAAAAATTTTGTTGAGTTAAAATTTCACCTATCTCTCCCCTTAAAGAATGATAAAAATAGTTTGAAAATAGTTGAAAGAAATGAAAACTATAATAAATTTAAAAGATGACAAAATTTTATAAGGAGAAAAATGATTAAAAATTTGAAACATAAAGTATGAAACATAAAATTTGTTAGTACTGTGAAGTACTGACAAACTTCGCAGGTGTTGACAGATTGAAACTACGCGTTGAGTAGCGGTGACACCAGTCTGCGCCGCGCTAGCATAACTTAATAATTTTTTTCTCAAAAACTATAATACATACCATCTTTTTCTTTCTTAAATTTTTAAGCACATTATAGGCTATGTTTATGAATTTTTTGAAAAAGATCGATGATATACTTTAGATTTTGTTTAAATAAATAATTTAATTTTTTTAATAAAAATTTAATTATAAACAATTTCTTAATTATTATAATTTTTCTTGAAAGAGTATTTAAATACGAGTAATTTAAAAAAAAAATGATCTCAATTGCTTCAAAATTACAGAAGTTATGATAAAACAAAAAAAATAGTACTCAAAATTTTGAATTAGAATATTTTCGAAAATATTTTGAATTTTTTAAAAATACTTAAAATTTATTTTTTTTACTCCTAAAGGAACCCAAAATATTAATTTCGTAAATATTACTCAATATGACTGAAATTGGTGTGATCACTTGGTATGGACTCGACCATTGATGAAAACAAAAACAATAACGACTTTGGATGCATTTATTGTATCTATTACATTAATTAAAACATTTTTATTATCTGAATCAAGATTAGTCAAGTCTTGAACAATTGAATATTCAATAATCTTGGGTTAACAAACTTCTCGATATTTCGAGATATCTGAAACAAATTCAGGATAATCTTGTCTTGAAGTGCATCACTACGTAATCAAATAAATTGTCAACTTTGATGTTACAATAATTACTCTAATTAAGAAACTCTTTAATTTAATATTATTTTATTTCTCTTCTGGTATTTCCTAAAATAAAGAAAAAAAAAAATAAGAGCAATCGTGACTAAAAAATTTGTTTCTCAGTTATATGCGTATTTTGTGGGTAGTTTGAGTTTTGTCCTGAGAGAGCTCCATTGAGCATCACATACTCCCAAAGGATAAATAATCCTTGAAAATGCCGTAAAGCCGAGTGGTCCTCTCCATAAAGTTGTATCGCGATGGAGAGACAGGAAATGGGAACGATGCGTTTTTCTGGCGTGTCCTAAGGAAAGGATTCAGATGGGAGAGGATTGAGGAAATCGAAAAAATAGAGTGAAAGAGAAAGGATCAGTATTGGGTCTCGGTTAGTTTTCAAAAGCAGGAAACCAACATTGCCAAATCCAAGGAGAATTCGAGCTTCAGTTATCTGATCTGCTCGCCGGAATAAATCCCCGCAATCAAAAGATGACCATCTAAACAGTCACGTCCTTGCTCGCGAACCTAAGAGGTAGATAAAGTTTTGTCCCAGGTCTTGCCAATCCAAGTGAGATTCCATTTCGATTTCAGATTTAGATGAAAAAACAAAAAAATAAATATATAAATAGAAAAATAGGTTCAACTAGTTCAAAATTTTATTCCAAATTAAATCGATTATACTTTAAACGTTCGGATAGATAATCTGTTGTCTTTTTTAAAAAGAGATTTTCGAGAAATAATTTTTAAAAAGTCACTATCTGCAAGATTTTTAGGATTCTGTTTAATGCGAAAGTATACTATGTCAGGGATCACAGGTTTTCCCCTATTCACCTTTTTTCCCCTATTTTAAAATTTTGCACCTACTTCCCCTATTTTAAAGAATTGTCCCCTATTTCCCCCTTTTTCTAATTTTCAGTATTAAAGTTTATAGTTATAGCCAAAATCGATAGAAAATCCCCATTAAAAATACACGAGAAAAAATAATCTTTTAACAAAAAATTCACAACTTTTTTAATTTACAAGCTAAAAATATTTTATGTCATAAATTTCTTCATTTTTAGCCATATTTTAAGATATGATGTTTAAATTCAAGGAAATTCAACAAGTCTTATCTGGGGATTTTTGAGGTCGCAAATAAAGATTCCGATGTCAAAAATTAATTTTTCAAAATTTTGGAGCGTGCGATTAGTTTTTCATACGTTTTTGAAATTATAAAATACAATAATAAATATAACAAATCGGTAAATAATATTTATCTAATAACAATAAATAAATATTTTAGATATAATATTTAAAAATCATTCAATATAAATAAAATAAATATTTATTTAGGACAAAATTTATAATATTTTAGAATTAAAAAGAATTGCAAAAAATAATTGAAATTAAACAAAAAAATTGCAAGTTTTGCAAATTAATTGAAAAAAAATAATGAAATCAATTAAAAATCGGGGAAAGTAATTTAAACAATAATAAAAACGTTTTAAACATAAAGAAAATAATTTAAATTTCAGAAAAATGCTTGAGAATCTTAAAAGTGAGTTAAAACAAAATTAAATAATGAAGAATTAGAAAAAAATAATTGAAAATTGAAAAAACATGGTTAAAAATTGAGATAAATAAATTAAATTAAAAAAAAAAAAATTAAAATTTGAGAAAATAATTAAACAAATTACATAAAATATTTTAAATAAAGGAAAGTTAAACAAAATTTGAGAAAAAAACTTAAAACTTTCAGAAGTTCATTGAAATAATAGAAAATAATTATAAAAATTAGAGAAAATACATGAAAAAAGATAAACATAATTTAAAATTGAACAGAACAAGTTTTAATTAAAAAGAAATAAGTAAAAACTTTTTGGCAATTATGAAAAAGAATGTGAAAAAGAACGAAAGTAATTGAAAATTGAAGGAAATAATATAAAAAATAATATAAATAATGAAATAATTGAAAAGTCAGATAAATAGTTACAAATTTTTGAAATTATGAAACAAATGTAAAGAATTGAAAATTGAAGGAAATAAATTTTGGAAAATAATTGAAAAATGTTTTTAAATTTTAAAACTTGACGAAAACAATTAAAATATGATACAAACCATGATAAGTTGTAAAAAATAAATGACATTTAAGTGTGACAATTGAAAAAACTACAGAATTTTTTTTAAATATAGAAAAAATAATTAAAATTTGAAAAAATACATGAAGATCTTAGAAATCAATTAAAAAGAAAAGAAAATAACTAAAAATTGGACAAAAGAATTGAAGAAATAAGCTAAAAGTAATTGAACTTTACGCTAATTAACAAACAAATTTTGAAATTATAAAAATAAATAAAAAATTAAAAATCTTAGAAAATAATTTTAAAAAATTAGAATAACTAAAAGTTGTAGAAAAGACTGTAAGAATGCTAAAAATAATAGAAATTTACGATAATTAATCAAATTGTTTGGAATTTATAAAAACAAATAAAAATAATTAAAAATTGAAGAAAATAATAGAAATTTGAGAAAAATACTTGAAAAATTTTAGGAATTAATTTTATAAAATGAAAAAAACTAAAAATTGGAGAAAAATCTGGGAGAAAGCTAAAAATAATTGAAATTTACGATAATTAATAAAAAAAATGTGAAATTCTGATAATAAATCAAAATAATTAGAAAATGAAGAAAATATTTTAATTTTCAGAAAAATACTTAAAAATCTTAGAAAATAATTTTAGAAAATGAGAATAGTAATTAACAATCGAGAAAAATAATTAAAAAATTATAAAATTAATTCAAAATTGAAAACATAATTGAAATTTTTAAAAGTAATGCCAAAATAATGAATATAATTATAAATTGATGGAAATCAAGAAAAAATGCAGAATTTATTTTTAAGCAAAAGAAAATAATTAAAAAATTGTTATATAATGGAAAATTCATGACAATAAACTAAATTTTTTTTTCATGATGAACAGAGTCAAAATCAATAAAATAACAGGGACTTCACTTCAGTTTTTAAAACGTGGACAGAAAAAGGTGAATAAAAATTAATAGCAACTAACTTTACTTCAGACTTTAAAACGTGGACAGAAAAAGATGAATAAATATAAATACTAACTAACTTAAGAAGTTTACGGAGATTATTATTATTTAATTACACAAGTTTTCATTTATTTTTGTCATTTTTAAATTATTTTCTTAAAATTTCAATTATATTCTAAAATGTATAAAGTATTGCCAAGAATATTTAAATTTTCTACACAAATTTTAATTTACTTTTGTCATTTTTTAATTATTTGTTTAAAATTTTCAATTACTTTTGTCATATTTCTTAGTATTTTCGTTATGTTCATATTATTTTCTTCATATTTCTATTATTTTTGTCATTTCAGAATTATTTTATAAAAATTTCAATTGTTAATATATTCAATTTTTTTTGTCATGAATTTTTAAATTTTACACCAGTTTTTATTTCTTTTCTTCAAATTTTAAAAATTGTCTTCATTCTTTTTATTATTGTCACGAATTTATTAATTTTTTACAACTTTTTCAATTATTTTCTACACATTTCAATCATTTTTATGATCGTTTTTCTAGAAACTTTAATTGCTTTCTTCGTATTTAAATTTTTTGACATTTTTTAATTAGTCTATTAAATTACAATTATTTTCTTTAAACTTCAATTACTTTCTTCAAATTTAAATTATTTTCTTTAAACTTTAAATTATTGCCATAAATTTTTTTATTTATTACATCAATGTTCACTTATTTTTGTAATATTTCAAATATTTTCTTAAAATTTCAATAACGTTTTTAATATTTATTTTATTGGCAGAAATATTTAAATTTTATATACAAATTTGAATTTCGTTTTGTTATTTTTTAATTATTTTCTTCAAATTTTAATTACTTTTGTCATTATTCAATTATTTTTGTCATTTTCCAAATATTTTCTTCATGTTTTATTATTTTTGACGTTTTCAAATTATTTTAACAAATTTAAATTATTGTATTCAATTTTGTTTATTGTCAAGAAATTAAAAAAAAATTTACACCAGTTTTAAATAAATTTCTTTAAATTTCAATCATTTTCTTTATCCTTTTTATTATTTTCATGAATTTATTAATTTTTGTACAACTCTTTCAATTATTTTTTCAATTATTTCTACAAATTACAATTACTTTCCTTATATATAAATTTTATGACATTTTTGAATTATTGTCTTCAAATTTCAATTTTTTTCTTCATACTTCAATTAATTTCTTTTTTTAATTATTTTTCTCAAACCTCTAATATTTTTTTCAATTGTTCAATTATTGTCTATAATTTTTTAATTTTCGAACCAGCTTTCAATTATTTACCTTGTTATTCAATTAGTTTCTTAATATTTCAATTGTTTCGTCAATTTTTCAAGTATTGTCTTCAAATTTATATTTTTTCACACTTTTTTCAATTATTTTCATACAAATTTTAATTCCTTTCCTCATATTTAATTTTTTTTTGGACAGTTTTGAATTATTCTCTTTAATGATTTCTTTATACATCAGTTATCCATTATTGTTGTCATTTCTCAATTATTTTTTTCAAACTACAATTATTTTTGTCATTATTCAAATATTTTTGACATTTTGGAATTGTTTTCTTTAAATGTAATTTTCTTTAATATTTTTATTATTGTTGTCTTTAAAATTTTAATTTTAACACTAGCTTTCAATTATTTATGACATTATTCAATTAGTTTCTTCACGTTTCAATTATGTCCTTAATTTTTCCAATTAATGTAATACATTTTTTACTTTTTACTTCATTTTTTGAATTATATTTCTCATTAATTTCTTTTTCTAAAATCCAGCTTTTATTTGTAATTTTTCAACTGTTTTCTACATATTTTCTACATATGTAAATTTTTTTATCATTTTTTAAATTAATTTCTTTTAAGTTTAAATCCTTATTTTTCGTCAAATTTTACTTATTTTTGTCATTCTTCAATTATTTTCTTGTAATCACCAGTATTCTTTAAATTTCAATTATTTTGTTTTAAATTTAAAATTTTTTTCTTAATTTCTTGATTTTTAGTTAATTTTTCAATTAGTTTCCTCATTTAACAAATTTTTTTTTAAAGATATTGAGGAGCCCTGATTAATTATTTGCCTGCTGGCGGGCCCCAAATTAATATCAGTAATATTTTGTTTATTATTGCAAATTATCGTTTATTCACTTTGTTCACTTAAAAACTATTTATTCACCTTTTTAAATTAGAAAGTCACTTTTTTGTACTATTTTCAATCTACAAGTCCGCTGGCAGCCCTGTATAATCTTTCCATATTTAAAATTTGTAAATAAAAAAGTCCCAAAAAATCTTCAAGTACACAAGTTGTAGCAAATTTTCTGTCCCTTTTTTGTTCCCTATTTTTGAAAAAATTCGCACCTATTCACCTTTTTTAATAGCAATAGGTCCTGTGATCCCTGCTATGTACAATTTTGATTATGAAGTAACTTTTTATTTAATTGTCTTGACAAATAAGTTTAATTTAAATACATTTTAATAAAAACTACCTTAAATTATTTCTTTTTAGAAACTTAAAATTATAGTTAAGGAATGTGATGTAAATTTAGTTGTTTTTAGGGTTTCGTGGTTCGGGACCGAAACCCTTATAGTGAGACTTTGTCGTCCGTCCGTCCGTCCGTCCGTCCGTCGTACACAGTAGCCTATGTTACTTCCAGTAGCCTATGTCACATTTCAAGTAGCCTATGTCACTTCAAGTAGCCTATGTCACACTTCAAGTAGCCCACGTCACTTCAAGTAGCCTATGTCACACTTCAAGTAGCCTATGTCACTTCAAGAAGCCTATGTCACTTTAAGTAACCTATGTCACACTTCAAGTAGCCTATATCACACTTCAAGTAGCCTATGTCACTTCAAGTAGCCTGTCACTTCAAGTAGCCTATGTCACACTTCAAGTAGCCCATGTCACTTCAAGTAGCCTATGTCACACTTCAAGTAGCCTATGTCACTTCAAGTAGCCTATGTCACACTGCAAGTAGCCTATGTCACTTCAAGTAGCCTATGTCACACTTCAAGTAGCCTATGTTACTTCAAGTAGCCTATGCCACACTTCAAGTAGCCTATGTCAGACTTCAAGTAGCCTATATCACACTTCAAGTAGCTTATGTCACTTCAAATAGCCTATGTCACACTTCAAGTAGCCTATGTCACACTTCAAGTAGCCTATGTCACACTTCAAGTAGCCTATGTCACTTCAAGTAGCCTATGTCACACTGCAAGTAGCCTATGTCACTTCAAGTAGCCTATGTCACACTTCAAGTAGCCTATGTTACTTCAAGTAGCCTATGCCACACTTCAAGTAGCCTATGGCAGACTTCCAGTAGCCTATATCACACTTCAAGTAGCTTATGTCACTTCAAGTAGCCTATGTCACACCTCAAGTAGCCTATGTGACATTTCAAGTAGCTTATGTCACTTTAAGTAGCCTATGTCACACTTCAAGTAGCCTATGTCACACTTCAAATAGCCTATGTTACTTCAAGTAGCCTATGTAACTTCAAATAGCCTATGTCACACTTCAAGTAGCCTATGTCACATTTTAAGTAGCCCATGTCACTTCAAGTGGCCTATGTCACTTCAAGAAGCCTATGTCACTTTAAGTAGCCTATGTCACTTCAAGTAGCCTATGTCACTTCAAGAAGCCTATGCCACGCTTCAAGTAGCCTATGTCACACTTCAAGTAGCCTATGTCACACTTCAAATAGCCTATGTTACTTCAAGTAGCCTATGTAACTTCAAATAGCCTATGTCACACTTCAAGTAGCCTATGTCACATTTTAAGTAGCCCATGTCACTTCAAGTGGCCTATGTCACTTCAAGAAGCCTATGTCACTTTAAGTAGCCTATGTCACTTCAAGTAGCCTATGTCACTTCAAGAAGCCTATGCCACACTTCAAGTAGCCTATGTCACTTCAAGAAGCCTATGTCACTTCAAGTAGTCTATGTCATTTAAAGTAGCCTATGTCACATTTCAAGTAGCTTATGTCACTTTAAGTAGCCTAAGTCACACTTTAAGTAGCCTATGTCACACTTTAAGTAGCCTATGTCACATTTTAAGTAGCTTATGTCACTTTAAGTAGCATATGTCACACTTCAAGTAGCCTATATCACTTCAAGTAGCCTATGTCACACTTCAAGTAGCCTATATCACTTCAAGTAGCCTGTGTCACTTTAAGTTTCCTATGTTATTCAGCTTTTCAGATTGCATGTGAGACAGACGGAAACATAGAGTAACAGAAGACCACGAAACCCTATATTGTAGGCGCAATGCGCCTGCTTTCTGTGCTGTTTATTTTTATTAAATAGAATTTGAGTGAATTTCTCTTAGGTATACATATTTTGATGGCAAATTTATCTTTTGCCTTTCATTAACAATAAATGTGAAAGAAGTATTGTACGCTTATTCATAAATTTGAAAATTTAAATCCATCATTCAGGTGTCCTAACGATAAAACGCCAAGCCATCGATTTCCGTTTCTCACCTGACCACGACGGCGATAAATTGTTCACGTCAAACATTTAGAGTGAAAATTGAAAAGCCAATAGAAGTCTTTCGCTTTCTGTTTTTTTTTCTCTCCTCACACGAACTTGGAATTTCCAACAATAACTCCGAAAATAGAAAAGGCAATCTAAGCTGATAATTGTAAAAAAAAAAAAAGTTAATCAGTTTTCTTTGAATTCTGAAAATGGTAATAACTTTTCAGATTGAAAGGCAAATCATCCTTTTGTTTTATGGAGTAGCTATTATAAAATAATCACTTTAAACTGATAGTACGAGTATCACTTTTACGTTTAAATTACCCAGTTTCTTTTTTTAATTTCAAAATTATTACAAATTAAATATTAATTCCTTTTTTTCTGAGTATTAAGTGTCAGACTATAATAAAATTCTAGTTTTAAATTTTCGATGCAATGAATTCTTCTCTTTCTTCAAGATTATTAGTTATAGAAGTAATGAACTTTTAATTGCATCTCATTCACGAGAAACCTCATATACAGAGAAGTGGGTTAATAATAAAATCGATAGCCTCTTGGTCAATAGGAACTTGTTGTAAATATGAGCACGAATCTTAGTGTTAATAAATAAATAATTTTATAAATCATGTTAGCTGTTAGGTAATTAATAATATTGTAATTAACACATTCTCATGAATATTAATAATATTAATAGGTAGTTTTCTCTTATTTTCTCATTTTCCTCACTTATTTAACATCATAAATCGTAAATTGGAATTATTCTTGTAGGAAATATTTATTTCATCAAAAATATGTTCAACCTTTCAAATAAGTTGGATAAAAAAGAAGAAAATTGTTTTGAACATTTCAAATAGTATTAGAAGGTTTTATATTTTTTTCTGAAGTTTAATATCACGTAAAAAACAAATGCAAAACTTTGATGTAGGTAAATTTTCACGAACGTTTTTGCTTGTATTTAAAGTAGTCTGAAGTGCGCAGCTTAATGATAAAAATATGTGCAGGTAAACATTTTTTTCTTTTAGGGTAGAAATTGGCTTTTTTAAAATTTATTTTCACTAATAAAAAATCACCTCTCTACTACTTTTTCTCGTTTTCTAAACAGAATTTACCATTTTATACCAATAACTTTAAATATAAAGTAAAATGTATTATTATTTATTTATTATTTACTTTTTTATGAAAGAAGGGAAAAAAGTTTTATATTTGGAGTAATATATTAATATATATATCTATATTAAACGTTTATAAGTTATTTTTTTAGAAACATTTTGCGAGATATTTTTTCAACCGCGTGTCTGACCATAATCTGACTATTCTACTTCGACCAGTATTTTCTCTTTAAGAAGGCAATATTTGCGTATAATCGGGCTCTTTTACTTTTATGTAAAGTTATTTATTAACTTACTAACTGTTTTTTTAAATAGTTTTTTATGTAAAATGTTAAAAGATAGTTAGAAATTTGTTTAAATTATTATTACGAGTTTGGTAGTTTCAAGAGACGTTAAAGTAAAATAATAAGTTAACTTTTATTATGTACTTATTTTGACTTTAACAGAGTAAGAAAATGGAATATGAAAATAGTTATCAGTTACTTTGGTTATATATATAATATAATATATATATTATATATATAGAATAAATATAAAATAAATGAAAAAAAGTTTTTACGTAAAATTCATTATTAAAAAGTTCGAAACATTTTATCAATTTCATGTCTGACTATATTTGCATTTATCTACTTAAACTACTGACTTGTGCTATGAAAAAAAGTTTTATTTTAAATGTTACATTATAAAATTCGTTTACATTTAGATATTAATCAAAGTTATTAGTAATTTGTTAACTAATAATTTTAATATAATATAATATACAAATAGCTTGAAAAAACTATAAAAATATAAAGTTACAAGTGTAAATAGATTAATTTTATGAAATGTATATTTATTATACTTTTGTTTCGAATGTCTGATCATATTCAGGTTTTACTACTAGAAGGATTAAGTTACTAACATTTCCATATGTATTAATCAATAGTTTGTTAGTTAACATTAAAAAAATGTTTTTTTTTTTGTTTACGTGGTTTCGTTTTTCAATAAATCACATTTATAGTAATATAAGTTTTATCTAACTACACAAAAATTCTATATGCATGGATATTACGATCTAATTTAAAAATCATGTTTCAATTTTTATGAAACTTTTTACAACTATCATTCTCTCGAAAAATTATATTTTATTATTATAATTTTTTATTCTTAAAAAGAAATGTCAGTATTTTATTATTATTATTTCTTTTGTTTTTTTATACAATTTCTTAATGCTAATTACTTTTTGAAGATTTTTCTTTTATTTGCTTCTATTATGTTTGTGTGTTATAGATCATCTTATTTTTACGCAAAGCATTTCAGGTTATTTTATATAATTTTGGTTTTATAACATTTCAAAAAGTTTTGTAATTTTTTTTATTGATTTTCTTATTTAATTTAATAATTAAGGAGAGTAAATTTTTTTTTATTTATCAGATTATTTTTGGATTACCTTGTTTTTAATATGTAAATTAATCCAATTTTTATTACATTTTATCTCTTTTTTCACAAATTTATTTACTCTTTCATAAAACTTTTAGATTTTAAAATTTTTTAGACAAATTTCTGATGTTGCAATTGTTTAAAGACTTCTTTTTTTTATTTTCTAAATTTATTTACAAATTTACATATTATTTTTTAAATTGTCTTCAATTTATGAATAATTTTCTATATTTTTTCATTTTTAAAGAAATTTGTCATTCTGTTTAGACAATTTTTACTTTTTCTTCTTTTATTCTTACTATTTTTGCTTCCTCATAGAGGAAGCTTTGTGATCGTTAAAATTTTCGATTTTCAAAAAATAGTCTAAATCGACTCATTTTCATCTAAAAAGCGAAAATTTTCATTCCTAAGCAAATGTCCAGATGTATGTGTGTGTGTATGTATGTATGTGTGTGTGTGTGTATGTATGTGTGTGTGTATGTATGTATGTATGTATGTGTGTGTGTGTATAGCGTTTTTTGTGTACAAGTGCTGGTTTTTAATTGTCATTTGTGTAAAAAAAAAAGTTTCGAAAAATGCTTATATAACGATTTTTTAATTATTTTCTTTTGCTTAAAAATAAATTCTGCAATTCTTCTTGATTTTCATCAATTTATAATTATATTCATTATTTTGTCATTACTTTAAAAAATTTCAATTATTTATTCGATATTGAAATTATTCTCATCAATTTTCGTTATTTCTGCAATTTTTTAATATTATTCTCTTTAATTAAAATTTTTTAAGTAATTTTGTAATTATTATTTTTTTCTAAACATATACTCTATGATTTTTTCAGTTATTTCTCTCAAATTTTATTGAATGTTTTCAATTTTTCATATTTAAATTATTTTCGTCATAATTCAATTTTCTTTCTCAATCTTTAATTACTTTCAGCATATTTCAATTATTTTTTTCAATTTTAAATTAATTTGATCATTTTTCAATTATTTTCCTCGATTGTTAATTATTATTCTCTTTTTCTAAAATTATTTTCTAAGATTTTAAGTATTTTTCTGAACATTCAAATATTTTCTTCATTTTCTAATTATTTTCATTTATTATCAAAATTTCAAATTTTTTTTATTAATTATAGTAAATTTCAATTATTTTTAGCTTTTTCTCCAATTTTTAGTTTTTCTCATTTTATAAAATTAATTCCTTACAATTTTTTAAGTATTTTTCTCAAATTTCTATTATTTCCTTCAATTTTTAATTATTTTTATTTGTTTTTATAAATTTCAAACAATTTTATTAATTATCGTAAATTTCAATTATTTTTAGCATTCTTCCAGTCTTTTCTCCAATTTTTAGTTATTCTCATCTTCTAAAATTATTTTCTAAGATTTTTAAGAATTTTTCTAAAATTTCAATTGTTTTCTTCAATTTTTAATTAATTTAATTTGTTTTCATAATTTCAAAATTTGTTTATTAATTATCGTAAATTTTAATTATTTTTAGCTTCTTTCTTCAATTTTTTTCTCCAATTTTTAGTTATTTTCTTTTTTTTTTTAATTGATTTCTAAGATCTTCATGTATTTTTTCAAATTTCAATTATTTTTTCTATATTTAAAAAAAATTCTGTAGTTTTTTCAATTGTCACACTTAAATGTCATTTATTTTTCACAACTTATCATTGTTTGTATCATATTTTAATTGTTTTCGTCAAGTTTTAAAATTTAAAAACATTTTTCAATTATTTTCCAAAATTTATTTTCTTCAATTTTTAATTCTTTACATGTATTTCATAATTTCAAAAACTGTTAACTATTTATCTGACTTTTCAATTCTTTCATTATTTATACTATTTTCTTCAATTTTCAATTACTTTCGTTCTTTTTTATAATTGCCAAAATGTTTTTACTTATTTCTCTTTAATTAAAACTTGTTCTGTTCAATTTTGAATTATTTTTTTCTTTTTTCATTTATTTTCTCCAATTTTTAATTATTTTCTTTTATTTCAATGAACCTTCTGAAAGTTTTAAATATTTTTCTCAAATTTTGTTTAACTTTCCTTTATTTAAAATATTTTATGTAATTTGTTTAATTATTTTCTCAAATTTTAATTTTTTTTTTTTAAATTTAATTTATTTATCTCAATTTTTAACCATGTTTTTTCAATTTTCAATTATTTTTTTCTAATTCTTCATTATTTAATTTTGTTTTAACTCACTTTTAAGATTCTTAAGTATTTTTCTGAAATTTAAATTATTTTCTTTATGTTTAAAACGTTTTTATTATTGTTTAAATTACTTTCCCCGATTTTTAATTGATTTCATTTTTTTTTTTCAATTAATTTGCAAAACTTGCAATTTTTTTGTTTAATTTCAATTATTTTTTGCAATTCTTTTTAATTCTAAAATATTATAAATTTTGTCCTAAATAAATATTTATTTTATTTATATTGAATGATTTTTAAATATTATATTTAAAATATTTATTTATTGTTATTAGATAAATATTATTTACCGATTTGTTATATTTATTATTGTATTTTATAATTTCAAAAACGTATGAAAAACTAATCGCGCGCTTGCGCGCGTTTTATTTTGCTAGTTAATTACTATTTTCTAATAAGAGGTTTTGTTTTGTTAAGGGCGATTTTTATCTATAGAAGAGAAGATGAAATTCATCAAAGCTAAAGTGTAATGGTCCATATCAAAGGGAGGGTGCGATGATTTAATTGACGGTGAGCTTTTAATGGAAATGGTCGAGTTGAGGTAGATAAGGTACTGAAGTAGAGGAAAGTGGAATAGGAGTAGACCTTATAGGTGAGGCGCACAGCATACCAGAGAATCTTGTGGTTTTGAGATGAGTATCCTCTTGCTTGTCAAGGAGACCACGGTTTATTGCCAGAAGTGACACAATTTCAAATCTTCAGCCTTCTCTCAAGCTCTTGACTCTTATGGCTGGCATAAGATACGACTGGATGTGTATACCAAGAAGCTTAATATTTACAAACAGCAAGAGTCACTTACTTCCTAGTCCATGCTACACTATAATAAACAGAGAGGTCAAACAAAAACTAAAAAAAAAAAATGTAATACACTACTGGCAATATGCTCTGTCTGCTTAGCGAAATTGAAAATTTGTATTTAAACCATGAAATTTAAAGCTGTGTTTAATCCTCGGAGAAAGTTGTTCAGCTTGTGCACATATTTGGTTCGTAAACATCTCGAGGGCATTTAAAATTTTCATTTTGTCCCCGGAAAATTGTAACTTTTTAAAAATGTATTAAAAAATACTATATTATATGAAAGATTTAATAAAAGATGAAATTGTAAAAAGTAGAAAAAAGAATATATTGAAACTTTCATAGGCGTAACTAGAACATTTTTGTAGGGTTGTCCCGGTCCAGGCCTTTAGTCTAAAAGTATATGTACTTTGGTGCCTCCAGAAAAAGGTCGACTATTAACTTTCGATAACGCAACCCAAAAATATAGATCTTTGGTATTGAAAAAAATGCGCATATTTTTTATTAATTTTTTAAACCGTATGTAAAGGCCGTGCTTTTTAATTTTTCACAAAATTTCTCTCATTTTTAAGGTATTTCACCGATGGGCAGTCCCTGACAAAAGTTAGTATTTCAGTTAATAGCGATTATTAATTAAAATAATGTATTTCTTGACTTATTACACTGTGTGACAGTGAAAAAAAACTTCTTATTGGACCTAGTGGAGGTTGTAGGTCATAAAAAACTAAAAAGAATGGTGTATATTAAATCTTTGATACACCCTCAAAATCTTGTTTTAGAGACAAAAAACCATTTTCAGGTAAATTCATGTACATAATACTTTGAAACTTTGCCATTTTTTACCCGAATCAAAAAGTTTTTTTTTAATTTAAAGCTTAAAATGTACCCTTTGAAGCTGCATAAGACTTTTTTTAATTATCATTTAAATTCATGAAGATATAGACCAAAAATCATCAAAAATTTTCATTTTTTGATTGATTTTTCAACTTTTAAGCCAATTTAAATATCTTATCTTATTAAAATTATATTTTTTCTTGATGCACATCAAAAGCTTAACAATTGCAGTTTCAAATGACCCAAGATTGAATAAAATTCAGTTAAAATTATCAAAGTTATTCCACTATTAACTTTGTAGTTAAATTTTGACTTTATGAACAGTTTTTCATTATTTCCTTCCTCACATTCAGAATTTTGACTGTTTTTTAATTTTTGTGCATTTTTTCAATGCTTAGATACAATTTCTAGAGTTTAAGAATCATTTAATAAATACTGGTAACATTGTTTAATAAAATTAATATTAGGTACTATCAGGTAATTCTTAAACTTTAAAGAGTGCTTCTTATATTGCAAAAATACATAAAAATTAAGAATTAGTCAAAATTATGGATGCGAGGAAGGAACTAATGAAAAACTGTTCATAAAGTCAAAATTTAATGATGTTACTACAAAGTTGAGAGTGGAATAACTTTGATAATTTTAATTGAATTTTATTCAATCTGGGGTTATTTGAAACTGCAATTGATAAGCTTTTGATGTGCATCAAGAAAAAATATAATTCTAATAAGATAAGACATTTAAATTGGCTTCAAAGTTGAAAAATCAATCAAAAAATGAAAATTTTTTATGATTTTTGGTCTATATCTTCATGAATTTCAATGATAATAAAAAAAAGTCTTATGCAGCTTCAAAGGGTATATTTTAAGCTTTAAATTAAAAAAAAACTTTTTGATTCGGGTAAAAAATAACGAAGTTTCAAAGTATTATGTACATGAATTTACCTGAAAATGGTTTTTTGGCTCTAAAACAAGATTTTAGGGTGTATCAAAGATTTAATATACATCATTCTTTTTAGTTTTTTATGACCTACAACCTCCACTAGGCCCGATAAGAAGTTCTTTTACTTTTTTTTATTTTGTAGCACAGTGTTATTTACTGTTAATAGTTAATCGGCCATCGGTCAATAGTTTTTTAATGAAAGTGTTTCAAAAATGAACAAATGTTGTTAAATTTTTAACGTTTTTCAAACATACCTTTTTTACAAGTCTATCTTTTCTTACCATTTTTTTAAAAATGGTTCAATTTAGGTAAATAATAGCTTGTTTTCTTCAGAAAAACAAACTCTATAAATTCACCTCGTCAGATTTTCAAAAAAGTGTACCATTTTTGGAATACAGTAATTTATTTACAAATATATTTCTAAATATTTATAAACAAACTGCTTTATTTAAAAAATAGTCCACTTTTTTAAAAATCTAACGAGGGGAAGTTGTAGATTTTGTTTTTCTGAGGAAAATAAGCTATTATTTATTTAAATTGAACCATTTTTTAAAAAAAAATGGGAAGAAAAGATAGACTTGTTAAAAAGGTATCTTTGAAAAACGTTAAAAATTTAACAACATTTTTGAAACATTTTCATTAAAAAACTATTGGCCGATGTCCGATTAACTATTAATAGTAAATAATAAGTGAGAAAATAAATTATATTACTTAATAATCGCTATAAACTGAAATACTAACTTTTGTCAGGGACTGTCCATCGCAGAAATACCTTAAGAATTTACGATTTTGTGATTTGAGACATAAAATTTCTTTCAACTTAGGGCAACGTTTTTTTACTTGATTAAATTCTTTCCATCAATTTTAACATAGAAATCATAATTTTCAAATTACTTTTTGTCATTTTCTAACGAATTTCTTCAACTTTCACTTTCTTTCTTCGATTTTCAATTATTTTCGACATTTTTCAACGAATTCATTCAATTAGTTTCTTCAATTTGGAAATATTATTGCTATTTTAATTACTTTTCCCAATCTTTAATTCAAAACAAAATTTTATAAGGATTTTCTCAAATTTAACTTGCAATCAACAATATTCGAGTTTATTTGTCATTTTCTAGTAAATTAACTCAATAAATTTTCAATTTTTTTCTTCCATTTTGTTTTCAATTTCATTTTTTTTATCATTACTTAATTACCTCCTTTTTAAAATTATTTTCTTCAATTTTCAGCTATTTTAGTCATAGTCAAATTGTTTTCTTGAAATTTCAATTCTTTTCTTTAAAATCCAATTTCAATTTTTTTTTATTCTTGCCTTAAATTTCATCAGGAATTTTGGCTCCTTCTTTAAAAAACTATTGTCTTCAATTTCAATTATTTTTCTCATTTTCGCATATTTTATCTTATAGTCTTTAATTTGCAATTATTTTTTCAGGAATATCATCAATTTCTAATTTTAAGGAAATTTATCCAAAAAACCAATTAATACAGATTCTTATAAAATTTTAATGACATTTTATATGCATTACTTTACATGTACTGTTACAATTTTATTGAATTTTACCGTTCTGTTTTTAAGATATAAATTTATAAAGTTGGGACTTATACATAAAAACAGTAACAAAACGCGCAAAATGACTATATTTTAATTATTTAAAAAAACACGGTTCTACAAATTTTTTATAAAAACTAATATATTTTAAACTGTAATATAATACAACTTTTACAACAATATTTAATTAATTTACCGTACCGTTGTTAAGAAAATTTTATTCAAGATTAGTAATTCTTCACTTTTTTGAAATAATCAAGAGGAAAAAATTTTAATTGCTTGAAATTTTCAGTGGAAAATTTTTTTTCAATAAAATTTGTTTGTGCAATGATTTTAATAACAAAATACCTACTATTTAGAAACCAAATTATAAGAAAAAATGAAATTAAAAAAATATTGACTATCATGGTCCAATAGAATGAGAACCGCTTGAGGGTATAAACGTCCGTAATCCTTTAAATTCAATTGTTCTTGTCACTTTTTAAGCACTTTTTCAATTTTTAATTTTTTAAAAGTATGTTTAAATGCAATTTCTTCGTTTTTCAATTAGTTTCTTTATTTTTCATATTTTTCTTTACTTTAAATTTGTTTTGTCTACAATTTCAATTACTTTTTCTATTTTAAATAAGTTTCTTCAATTACATTTCACAAATTTAACTCGTAACTTATATTTTTTAATTTTATTGATAATTTTATACTGAATTTCTTAAAATAAAAATTTCTTTCACAATTCTAAATTGTTGTCTTTAATTGAAATTATTTTTCTTATTTTTCAATGTTTCTTTTCAATTTTCGATTATTCTTCTTATTTCAATTATTTTCGTCATTTTTATTGAATGCCTTCAATTCTTAATTATTTTTCACATTTTATAAATTTTTGTCTTCAATTACAATTTTTTCCTAATTTTTAAATTAATTGTGACGTTTTTCATTTTCTTTCTTTGATTTTCATTTACTTTGTTTCATTTAAGCAAATTGCCTTTTGTTTCAATTTAATATTTTTCAATATTAATATTAAATATATATATTAAACAATATTTTTAAATATTTTAAACTTTTAATTTTTAAACTAATTTTCTTTAATTTTCGGTGATTTTCTTCTGCTTTCAATTATTTACTTTTTCAATTCTTAATTAAAATTAAAATTATGCAATTGTGTTTGTTAATAATTAATTATAGTCTTCAATTCGAATTATTTTTCCTGTTTTAAAATATTTTCCTTTCTTTCTCTGTTTTTCTTTTAATTTTCTACTCACAGCCCATAAATAATTTTTAATTATTTTTGATATTTTTGTCAAACGGAATTCTTCAATTTTACAACATTGTCTTTAATTTCAATTATTTTTGTCATTTTTAGTATATTTTTTCTTCTTTCAATTATTTTCTTCAATTTTAACTTGTAACGTCTAATTTTCGATTATGTTTAATATTCTTTAACGAGTTTCTTCAATTTTCAGTTTCTGTCTTTAATTTTCACGTATTGTCTTAACTATTCAATTATTTTATTTCATTTCAGGTTTTTTAAATTTTCCAAATTGAAACAAGTTATTTTCAGCGATTTTAATGTATTGTTTAAACAATTTCAATTGTTTTCTAGGTTACTCCAAAATTTCAATTACATTTTTTATGTATTTTAAAATATTTTTCTTTAATTTTCAATTATTTTTTTTGAAAGATTTTCTTAATTTTTCAGTATTTTATTTAAAATTTTAGTTTTTATTAAACTTATATTCGTAGTATTTTATATTTTCTTACAGTTGAAAATTTGTGTTAATTTGTTATCAATTTCATCAATATTTTTCTTAATTTTTCAAAAATATCTTTAATTTTCTTAGACAGCCTAAAAACTTAATTATTTTGGTCCATTTTTAATTAATGACTTCAATTTGTATAATATTTCTTTAAATGTAAATTATTACTTCCATTTTAATTTTTTTTTTATTTTTCAATTTAAAAAAAGTTTTTTTTTAAGATTTTTTTTTATTTTTTGTTATTTTTTGTTATTTTCTGAAATTTATCATGTAATCAATAATTTTTTAGTTTATTTGTTATTTTCAAATGAATTTCTTCAATACTTTAATTTTTCTTCTCTTTTGAATTTTTTTTTTAATCCAATTTGTTTGTCATTACTTTGTCATTACTAATTGTTTTCTCCAAATTTCAATTACAAGTTTTGATTTATAATCTTGTCTTAAATTTCTTCTGGAATTTTGGTTTGTTTTTGAATTCTTAATTAAAATTTTAATTATGCAATTATGTTTGTTAATAATTAATAATAGTCTTCAATTTGAATTATTTTTCCCATTTTGAAATAATTTCCTTCAATTCTCGGTTTTTCTTTCAATTTTCTACTTGCAGCATATAATTTTTAATTATTTTTGATATTTTTTGTCAAACGGAATTCTTCAATTTTACAATATTGTCTTCAATTTCAATTATTTTTGTTTTTTCAAATGAATTTCTTGAATTTAAATTTTTCTTATCATTTAAAAATAAATGTTTTCCTTTTTCAATATTATTCTCTTAAATTTTCACTTTTTCTTTCTTCAGTTATGTTGTAATCAATTCCAATTACTTTTGTCATTTTTAGTGATTTTAGTGATTTTTTTAGTCATTTTTACTTTTTTGATTTTAATCAATTTTAACTTGAAACGTACAATTTTCAATTATGTTTGATATTTTTTAACGAGTTTTTTCAGTTTCAAAATTTTTCAGTTTCTGTTTTTAATGTTTACGTATTGTCTTAACTATTCAATTATTTTATTCAATTTCAGATTATTTTTTAATTTTTTAAATTTGAAACATGTTATTTTCAGCGATTTTAAAGTATTGTTTGAACAATTTAAATTTTTTTCTATGTAACTCTAAAATTTCAAGTATTTTTTTTTAAAGATTTTCTTAATTTTTCAGTATTTTATTTGAAATTTTAGTTCTTTTTAATCTTATATTCGTAGTATGTATTTTATATTTTTTAAAGTGTAATTGAAACAAAGTAAATGAAAATCGAAGAAAGAAAATGAAAAATGTCACAATTAATTTAAAAATTAGGAAAAAATTTAATATAAATATAACAATTGATAATTTCTTTTAATTTTTTATCAATTTCATCAATATTTTTCTTAATGTTTCAAAAATATCTTTCATTTTCTTAGGCAGACTATAAACTTAATTTATTTTTGACGCCTTTTAGTTAATGACTTCAAATCGTATGCTATTTTTTTAAATTTAAATTATTATTTCCCTTTTAATTATTTGTCTCATTTTTAAATTCAAAAAAAGTTTTTTTTTATAGATTTTCTTTCATTTTTTATTATTTTCTTAAAATTCAACTTGTAATTAATAATTTTTTATTTTATTTGTTATTTTCAAATGAATTTCTTTAATACTTTTTTCTTCTTTTCTTTTGAATTTTTTTGTCATTATACTTATTTACCTCCTTTTTAAAATTATTTTCTTTAATTTTCAGTTAGTTTAGTCATAATGAAATTGTTTTTTTTTCAAATTTCAATTACAATTTTTGATTTTTAATATTGTTTTTAATTTCTTCCTGAATTTTGGTTCCTTTTTTAAATTTAAAGTTTTGTCTTCAAGTTCAATCATTTTTCTTATTTTTAATTTAAGTTTTCTAAATTTCGTCTATTTCTCATCTGTTAATTATTGTTTTCGTAAATTTTAACTTATAATCTATAATTTGGATAACTGTTTAAGGAATTTCTTCAATTTTTAGATTAAATTCTTGTTATTTTAAAATTAATTTTTTCGTTTTCTAATTGTTTGCTTTCATTTTTACTTTTATTTTTTTTCAATTTCAAATTGTTGCCTTATTGACATCGCAAGATGAGATTTCGAATTTTAACTGTATATAAAGAGTGCCAAAAAGTAAATTAATCTTTTTTTTAACTGTGTAAAGTTGCTAAGATTTTATTGTGCTAAAAAATAACGTGCATTTAATATTTACAAATATTCTTATTATCTCAAATACATTTTAAATCCTCATTTTTTCTAGGGTGGGCAAGAGTGTTTTTTAGGTGGGCCGGGACCACCCTGGTCCCTATGTAGTTACGCCTATGGAAACGTTATTAGAAATGTTCTGATGTAGAAAATAAGTTAAATTTCGAGAAAAACAGCTTTCTCTCTTAGTTTGATTTTAATCATCCGTAATGTCTGGACCAATATTGAAAGGTATTCTCACGCGCAGGGATAAGTATTCTCTTGATAGTCTCTTGAGAGTCATTTTTACAAAGTCTTTCTCGCTTCCACTGAGACAAAAATAAAGCCGGCTTTCACAAACAATGGCTTGTTGTAGATTCGAAGAGACTTGCTGCGAAAAGCAACTTCTTATTCGTTTGCAGATCCTTATCATTTCAGAATCTCTCGATGCAAATAGAAAACTTAATAATTAACGAGCATCTGCCACAAATCTGTTATTTTTGCATCTATTTCTGTAAACAGCTTTTTCCACCAACGCAATCACCTTCTGCATTCATATCAAGAAATTTAAATTAATATTTTAAACTTGCCATTTTCATTTTTAATTAAAAATTCCGACTGCTTTATTTTGCTTTAAAATTCATTATGTGTATTAATTGCTTGTCGTAAGTTGTTATTTGTATGATTATGCAAACATGAAACAATGAATTTGAAATTACAAAATTTAATCTGTTTTTGGAAAATAAACTATGATTTGGATCAATTTCAATTTTGTAGTTACTCAAACTTCTATTCCGAAAAATAATTAGGTATATATTTACACCCACAACACACAGAAGAAATATAAAAATAATTGATAAATAAAATAAATCCAAATAAAATCTTGGATTAAATTAATTATTTTCAGATTACATTTTGTAAATTAATTTTTATTTATTAAAAACCTGAAAATTTCCCAACCGATTCAATAAATTTTGTATTAATAGGAAATCACTAGAAAATAATTAAAAATTAGAGAAAATACATAAAAAAAGATAAACATAATTTAAAATTGAACAGAGCAAGTTTTAATTAAAAAGAAATGAGTAAAAACTTTTTGGCAATTATGAAAAAGAATGAGAAAAAGAACGAAAGTAATTGAAAATTGAAGAAACAAACATAAAAAATAATGTAAATAATAAAATAATTGAAAAGTCAGATAACTAGTTAAAAATTTTTGAAATTATGAAACAAATGTAAAGAATTGAAAATTGAAGGAAATAAATTTTGGAAAATAATTGAAAAATATTTTTCAATTTTAGAACTTGACGAAAATAATTAAAATATGATACAAACAATGATAAGTTGTAAAAATAATTGAAATTTGAAAAAAATACATGAAGATCTTAGAAATCAATTAAAAAGAAAAGAAAATAACTAAAAATTGGACAAAAGAATTGCAGAAATAAGCTAAAAGTAATTGACCTTTACGCTAATTAATAAACAAATTTTGAAATTATGAAAATAAATAAAAAATTAAAAATTGAAGAAAACAATTGAAATTTTAGAAAAATTCTTAAAAAATCATAGAAAATAATTTTAAAAAATGAGAATAACTAAAAGATGTAGAAAAGACTGTAAGAATGCTAAAAATAATTGAAATTTACGATAATTAATAAAATTGTTTGAAATTTATAAAAACAAATAAAAATAATTAAAAATTGAAGAAAATAATAGAAATTTGAGAAAAATACTTAAAAAATTTTAAGGAATTAATTTTATAAAATGAGAAAAACTAAAAATTGGAGAAAAAGCTAAAAATAATTGAAATTTACTATAATTAATAAAAAAAATTTGAAATTTTGATAATAAATGAAAATAATTAGAAAATGAAGAAAATATTTCAATTTTCAGAAAAATACTTAAAAATCTTAGAAAATAATGTTAGAAAAAGAGAATAATAATTAACAATCGAGAAAAATAATTGAAAAATGATAAAATTAATTCAAAATTGAAAACATAATTAAAATATACTGAAAATAATTTAAATTGAGAAAGAAAATTGAATTATGATGAAAATAAGTTAAATATGAAAAATTGAAAACATTCAATAAAATTTGAGGGAAATAACTGAAAAAATCATAGAGTATATGTTTAAAAAAAGAAAAATAATTAAAAAATTACTTAAATAATTTTAATTAAACAGAATAAATAAAAAATCACAGAAATAACGAAAATTGATGAAAATAATTGCAATATCGGATAAATAATTGAAATTTTTAAAAGTAATGCTAAAATAATTAATATAATTATAAATTGATAAAAATCAAGAAAAAATGCAGAATTTATTTTTAAGCAAAAGAAAATAATTAAAAAATTGTTTATATAATGAAAAATTGATGACAATAATCTAAATTGAAGATAATAACTGAAAATTTAGAAAATTAATTGCAAGTGTATATATTTTAAACTTCTTCAAAAACCATAATAAATTTTAAAAGCATTTTTCGAAACTTTTTTTTACTTCAGGAGTTTACGAAGATTATTATTATTTAATTACACAAGTTTTCATTTATTTTTGTCATTTTTAAATTATTTTCTTAAAATTCCAATTATATTCTAAAATCTATAAAGTATTGACAAGAATATTTAAATTTTCTACAAAAGTATCAATTTTCATTTGTCATTTTTTAATTATTTGCTAAAAATTTCCATTACTTTTGTCATATTTCTTAGTATTTTCGTTATTTTCATATTATTTTCTTCATATTTCTATTATTTTTGTCATTTCAGAATTATTTTATAAAAATTTCAATTGTTAATATATTCAATTTTTTTTGTCATGAATTTTTAAATTTTACACCAGTTTTTATTTATTTTCTTCAAATTTTAAAAATTTTCTTCATTCTTTTTATTATTGTCATGAATTTATTAATTTTTTACAACTTTTTCAATTATTTTCTACACATTTCAATCATTTTCTAGAAACTTCAATTACTTTCTTCGAATTTAAATTTTTTGACATTTTTTAATTAGTCTATTAAATTACAATTATTTTCTTTAAACTTCAATTACTTTCTTCAAATTTAAATTATTTTCTTTAAACTTTAAATTATTGCCCTAAATTTTTTTATTCATTACACCAATGTTCACTTATTTTTGTAATATTTCAAATATTTTCTTAAAATTTCAATAACGTTTTTAATCTTTATTATATTGGCATAAATATTTAAATTTTCTATACAAATTTCAATTTAGTTTTGTTATTTTTTAATCATTTTCTTCAAATTTCAATTACTTTTGTAATTATTCAATTATTTTTGTCATTTTCCAAATATTTTCTTCATGTTTTTATTATTTTTGACGTTTTCAAATTATTTTTAACAAATTTAAATTATTGTATTTAATTTTGTTTATTGTCAAGAAATTAAAAAAAATTTACACCAGTTTTAAATAAATTTCTTCAAATTTCAATCATTTTCTTTATCCTTTTTATTTTTTTCTTGAATTTATTAATTTTTTACAACTCTTTCAATTATTTTTTCAATTATTTCTACAAATTACAATTACTTTCCTTATATTTAAATTTTATGACATTTTTGAACTATTGTCTTCAAATTTCAATTTTTTTCTTCAGACTTCAATTAATTTCTTTTTTTAATTATTTTTCTCAAACTTCCAATATTTTTTTCAATTGTTCAATTATTGTCTATAATTTTTTAATTTTCGAACCAGCTTTCAATTATTTATCTCGTTATTCAATTAGTTTCTTAATATTTTAATTGTTTCGTCAATTTTTCAAGTATTGTCTTCAAACTTATATTTTTTCATACTTTTTTCAATTATTTCCTTGCAAATTTCAATTCCTTTTCTCATATTTAATTTTTTTTTGACAGTTTTGAATTATTCTCTTTAAATTTCAATTATTTTCTTCAAACGTCAATTAACATCTTCAACTTTTAATTATTTCCCTCAAACTTCTAATATTTTTTTCAATTTTTCAATAATTATTGTCTATTAATTTTCAATTCTTTATACATCAGTTATCCATTATTTTTGTCATTTCTCAATTATTTTTTTCAAACTACAATTATTTTTGTTATTATTCAAATATTTTTGACACTTTGGAATTATTTTCTTTAATATTTTTATTATTGTTGTCTATAAAATTTTAATTTTAACACTAGCTTTCAATTATTTATGACATTATTTAATTAGTTCTTCACGTTTCAATTATGTCCTTAATTGTTCAATTAATGTAATACATTTTTTACTTTTTACTTCATTTTTTGAATTATATTTCTCATTAATTTTTTTTTCTAAAATTCAGCTTTTATTTGTAATTTTTCAACTGTTTTCTACATATTTTCAACATATGTAAATTTTTTTTATCATTTTTTAAATTAATTTCTTTTAAGTTTGAATTATTATTGTTCGTCAAATTTTACTTATTTTTGTCATTCTTCAATTATTTTCTTGTAATTGCCAGTATTCTTTAAATTTCAAT
This sequence comes from Ganaspis brasiliensis, assembly GCA_037103525.1. NCBI lineage: Eukaryota > Metazoa > Arthropoda > Insecta > Hymenoptera > Figitidae > Ganaspis > Ganaspis brasiliensis. The sequence continues at coordinate 1,697,115 of JAZKLR010000055.1, read as the reverse complement.
TATTTTGTTTTAAATTTTAAATTATTGTCTTAATTTCTTGATTTTTAGTTAATTTTTCAATTAGTTTCCTCATTTAACAAATTTTTTTTTAAAGATATTGAGGAGCCCTGATTAATTATTTGCCTGCTGGCGGGCCCCAAATTAATATCAGTAATATTTTGTTTATTATTGCAAATTATCGTTTATTCACTTTGTTCACTTAAAAACTATTTATTCACCTTTTTAAATTAAAAAGTCACTTTTTTGTACTATTTTCAATCTACAAGTCCGCTGGCAGCCCTGTATAATCTTTCCATATTTAAATTTTGTAAATAAAAAAGTCCCAAAAAATCTTCAAGTACACAAGTTGTAGCAAATTTTCTGTCCCTTTTTTGTTCCCTATTTTTGAAAAAATTCGCACCTATTCACCTTTTTTCAATAGCAATAGGTCCTGTGATCCCTGAAACTATTCAGAAACTGCACATTTAAAATACAAACTGGAAGGGATAAATACTTGTGGGAAAAGTATTTAAAAAAGATAAATTTAGAAAAGTTCATTAAATTTTGATAAATCTTCTATTAAGACTGTAATTATCCAACTGGTGCTTCTTATTATACTCGCTTTAATGAAATTAGCATTTTTACTCCAATGTGAAAGTCTTATAGGCTAACGTTATATTTAATGTTGTTTTGAGAATGGTTTTCATAAAGCTCCAAGTACTGTGTACCCACGATGGAATTTACGATTTTATACACATCCCGGGAGAATAATCAAGCTTTGTGTAAACGAGGTTGTGACGCCATTTTTCTTCGTGCTTTTTTTCCTTGCCTCCGGTCAACGTGGTTTTACGTGTTCGGAAGCTCATTTTTCGCGGAGTTTCCGCGCAATGTTGAACGGGAATCATGGCTTTCGCCGAGGCGCGAGAAAAGTTTCTTGTTCGGGTTAACCCGAATGGAAGAAATCGCCAGGCGATGCTGGTCTGGGTTGGTGACAAAGTTGATCGACCCTATAGAATGTACTCGATTCCAGAATCCGTTTCAACACAAATTTACAGCTGGTGCACAGCAAAGCTTCCAACTCTCAATGCCGAAAAGTTACGAGAAACTTTTAGACACGGAGTTTCCACAGGAAGCTGGCTTGGGTTAAATCGTAAATGCACTTCAAAATGATTCGCGCATTTAACGTATTTTTTCTTTCTCAAAACTGTTTTCAATGTTTTCATTCGTACCTGTTTAGTTTCGGAAAATTTGTTTTTATTTTAATGTACAATTTTCCTGGGGCGAAAAAAATTAATAAACAAATAATCAAAATAATAGGGGAAAGAGCCCCAAGTTGGACACCCTATCGATTTATTGCTGTAGAATCTAAACAGAATAAAATATATTCAAATGTTTTATACCGGATGAAAGTACAATTTATAAGGTAACTTATGGCCACAGGGATAAATTTTTATTTTGAACATAAACATTTTTTAAAGCATTTTTTCTAATTGTTAAAATTTTCAGTCTAAAAAAAAGTGACCCCAAGATGGACACCTTCTTAAAAGTCTCTGAAAATGGTAGTAAATAAAAAACTAATTTTTAATCATTTTACGGAATTTATCAAGAAATAAAATTTCTAAAAACTTCAATTTAATAGCTTAACAGTGAAAAGTAATAAAATATCGAAAAATATCAATATAATAAATTCTCTAACGATAAAATCATATTTTATGGTGAAAAATAACAAATTTCAATTAATTGGCTCAAAAAATTATTGAAAAAAGTGTAAAATCGAAAATATGCAAGTAAATACATTGAGATTTGGGGCCCTGTCCTTCTTGGTGCCCACTTCCCTATAAAAATAGTGAAAATGATTACAAATTAAAATTGACGAACTTGATTTAAATTTGAGAAAAATAATTAAAAAATGATTAAAACATTGAAAAGTGTATAGAATAACTTAGATATAGATAATAAAAAACATTTAGAATATTAATTGAAAAATAATTAATATGTCTAATTAAAAGGCGGAAAAAATAATTGTAAAATGATAAAAGAAAATTAAAATTGAAAAAAGTAACTGAAAAATGAAATAAATAATTAAAAATTTAGGGATTTAATTGAGGAATAGTAAAAATAGTTAAAAATTGAAGAAATTGACTGCAAATAAATTGAAAAAATAACTGGAATTCGAGATATATAATAAAAAAATAGAAAATTTATTAAAAAATAATTAAAAATAACAAAAACTAATTAAATTTTGTAAAAATAATTGAAAAAAGACGAAAGAAATTAAAAGTTAATTAATAAATAACGAAACTAATTATTGAAAGATATTCTTTAAACTGAAAAAGTTTTATTTGAAAAGATTGAAGAAAATTGCAGAACTTGCGGAAATTTCGAATTTAAAATTTAGAAGAAAAATTAAAAAATAATCAGAATTATTAAAGAAAGATTTTTGAAAAATGATCAAAATAGTTGAAATTTGTAGATATTAATTGCATTTTTAGACAAATAATTTTTAAAAATACAGAAAATTTGTGAAGTAAAAGAAAGTACCTTATTACAAAATGATTTCAAGAATTTTAAATTTAGGAAAATAATTACAACATTATAGAAATAATCGAAAATTTCTTGAAGAAGATAATGGAAATTTAAAATAAATAATTGAACCTTTTGGAGTTAATCAACAAATACTCAAAATAATACAAAACTTGTGAAAATCATTGCAAATTAAAAAAATAAATAAAAGTTGACGAAAGTATTGGAAATTTAAGAAAAATAATTGAGAAATGATTAAAACATTGAAAAGCGGATAGATTAACTTAGATTTATGATAATAAATAAAAATTTAAGAATTAATTAAAAATAATTAATATATTTAATTAAAAGGTGGAGAAAATAGTTGCAAAAAGATCAAAGAAAATGAAAATTGAAAAAAATAATTGAAAAATGAGATAAATAATTGAAAACTTATGAATTTAATTGCGGAATGAAGTTTGATATTAATTTAAAATTAAAAATATTTTTTGCAAAATGATAAGAATATTAGTTAAAAATTTAAGAAAATTATTAAAATTTGAGAAAAATTTTTTAAAATCTAGGAAGTAAATTTAAGAATAATGAAAGTAATAAAAAAGTCGAGAAAATATTTTCGAAATAATAATAAATTTAATATTTAAATTAATAATATTTATAAATATTAAATTTATTTATTAAATATTTATTTAATAATAAATATTTTCGAAATAATAATAGTTAAACATTAAAAAAAAATTAATTGCAAATAAATTGAAATAATAACTAGAATTAAATATAAATAATAAAAAAATTAGAGAATTTATTAATAAATAATTGAAAATGACAAAAATCTAATTGAAAAATGACAGAAATAATTCAAAATGTAAAAATGTAATAAAAACTTGTAAAAAAATATTTGTAAAAATTACAGAATATGTAATAAATAATAATAAATAATATATCTAACTAAAAAGTAAATAAAATAATTTTAAAAAGATAAAAGAAAATTGAAATTGAAAAAAAAATGGAAAAATGTGATAAATAATTGAAAATTTAGGAATTTAATTGAGAAATAGTAAAAATAATTAAAAATTGACGAAATTCATTGCAAAGGGATTGGAAAAATAACTGTAATTTAAGATAAATATAATAAAACAATTAGAGAGTTTATTAAAAAATAATAACTGGAATTGACAAAAAGTAATTGAAAAATGATAGAAATAAATGAAAATTATAGAATTTAATAAAAATTTGTAGAAAAATAATGGTAAATATTACAGAATATATTTGAGATAAACAAGACTACTTGAAAAAGGATAAAAATAATTGGAAATTAAAATTAATTATGAAAATTTAGAAAAAAAATTGAGAAAAATTTAGAGTTTATTTAATATAAAAGAAAGTGATTTAAAATCGAACAACATTTAAATACTTGAAAAATGCAACTAAAATATAAAAACAGTAAATAAAAATTTAATAACAATTGTTGAAGGATAAAACAAGTTTTTTAATATTAAAAATTATTTGTAAAATAATGAAAATGGTGAAAATGTTAATTAAATTAACAAACTTGATAAATTATGTCCTTTCATTATTTGACATTACAAAATGACATTAATAATTTGATATTAAAGAAATTAATTGCAATTTAAAAAAAATAATGTAAAAAATTACAGAATATTTGTGAAGTGAAATAAAATACCTTATTGCAAAATGATTTCAAGAATTTAAAAATTAAGGGAAATAATTACAACATGTTAGAAATAATCGAAATTTATTGAAGAAAATAATGAAAATTTGAGATAAATAATTAAACTTTTTGTAATTAATCAACAAATACTCAAAATTATATAAAATTTGTGAAAATCATTGCAAATTAAACAAAAATAATTAAAAATTGACGAAAGTATTTAAAATTTGAGAAAAATAATTGAAGAATGAATAAAACATTGAAAAGTGGATATTAACTTAGATTCCAGATAATAAATAAAAATTAAAGAAGTTACTTCCACAATAATATATATTTAATGAAAATGTAGAGAAAATAATTACAAAAACATAAAAGAAAATGAAAATTGAAAAAAACAATTGAAAAATGAGATGAAAAATTGAAAATTTAAGAATTTAATTGCGGAATGAAGTTTGACATTAATTAAAAATTAAAAAAATAGATTGCAAAATGATAACAATAATAGTTCAAAATTGAAGAAAATTATTAAAATTTGAGAAAAATATTTTAAAATCTAGGAAGTTAATTGAAGAATAATGATAGTAATAAAAAATCCGAGAAAATCTTTGGAAACTAATAAAAAGAATTCAAAATTGAAGAAAATAGTTTTAGTTTGTTAAAAATAATTGAAAAAATTAAAACATATATTTGTAATAAAAGAAAATAACTGCAGAATGATGAAAATTAAAAAATTGATATTATTTATTACTAACTTAGTTTGGTTTTATTTTGTAAATTCAAAATTACTAGAATTTGAGATAAATAATAATAAAATTTAGAAAACTAATCAAAAACTAAATGAAAAAGACAGAAAGTAATTGAAAATTAATTCAAAAAAATAAATTTAATAAAAAAATAATTGATAAAAATAATTGTTAATTGAAGAAAATAATAAAAATTTGTGTAAAATAATTGAAAGACAGAATATATTTGGGATAACAATACTACAATTACAAGTATATATTACAATTCTTCGAACTTTAACTAATTTCAAATTTCATTGATTAAAAATTTAATTAATCCACGCTTTGAGAATGATAAGTTTAAAGTTATTTAAAAATTTCTTTAATTTTTAAGAATTATTTTCTATTATAATTCCAATTATTTGCTACAATTTTCATCTATTTTTATCATTTTTTAAAATTTTTCTTCAATTTCTAATTATTTTTATTATTTTTTAATTTTTTCCTAATTTTTAAATTCAATTTCTGCAAGTCATTTTTTTTTAATTTTTAAAAAAAAACTTTTTTATTTTCAATTATTTCCTTCAATATCAAATTAGATTAATTATTTATTATTTAGTTTTTAATTTCTTTGTTCATTTTTTAATTATTTTCGCAATATATGCTTTTTGTTTTTTAAATTTCAATCTTTTTCTTCAAATTGTAAATTCTTTTATTTACATTTTTATTAAGAAATTTATGTGTTGTCTGTAATTTTGCCATATGGAATTTCATAGGGCGACTTTTTTGCTATGTGGAATTTGCAGACGTACCAATGCAATTTTCCTACTTTTCACAATTTATTAATTAAGAGAATCTAAAGGTCATCGAATTCATATTAAACGAAATTTTCTTTTCACAGAATTTCTTTTCATTTGTTCATTATACAGAATTTACCTTTCATGTAAAAGAAAAAGAAATTAAGCGAATTTTAATATAACAGAAGTCTCATTTGACACAATTTCAAGTAAGTTAAATTTTCAAATGACAGAATATCCAGTTTATCAAATCTTCATTTGTCCGAGTTTGTCAGTGCACAAATTGATATTTGATAGAATTCTTAAAACACAGAATTCCTATTTGCCCGAAATTGCAAATGTCCGAACAAACATCCGACAAAAAGTGTGACATGGTAAAATTTATTTAAAAGTATTTTACAATTATAAGTTGCATAACTCTTAAAAATTCAATTTCTGATTTTTTAGTTATGTATGTATATAATTATATATGTGATCAATTATAACATCATTTTTTTTATTTAAAAACATTATTAATGTATATTTAAAAAAGTTAGTCTCGTATATTTTGATAATCTGAATAAATAAACTATTTATTTAAACTTCACGATAAATCTAGGAATACCAAAAAGCATTGTGGATTAAATCTGAACTCGCAAAAAAGTCAAAATTCAGATCATTTTACATCAAATGATCCAATGAAGTTGATAGAATTATCTCAATTTTGATTCCTTTGTGAGCTCAAATTTTAACAACAAAACTTTTTAGTTCCTTTGATTTACCTTGTTCAAAACTATAATTCTGAATTCTATTTCATTATATTCGATTGACATGTAAAGTAACAGAAAATAGAACAAAAATAAAATAGAGCTTGTATTTTATTTGTCAAAAATTTGCCTATGATGAAAAAAATTATTTTAATAAACTATTGATTAAACGTAAACAAGACACGTTTTGTAATAAAAACAATTACTTTTTAATTGAAAAACCATTAGTTTCAATAAAAAATTCAATTAGAGTTATATAAAAAGGAATATTCACGTGTAAAAAAGCTTTCAATGAAAAATTCATTATTTGAATTAGTAAACAATTATTTTCATTTTAAAACATCTGAATAAATAAAAAACTGTTGTAAATGCTTGCAGTTCAAAAATCTTTAATTTGACAAAAAATTATTGTTTTTCGAAAAAGAAATTGTTCCTAAAATGAAGAATATAGTTTTAAAAAAAATGATTCTTAATAAAATTAAATGTTTAAATAAATATTATACTAAATATTAATTTCCTGTTATAAAAACAATTTTTCCAATTAACCGTTTTTTTCTTTTTTTAAACATCAAGTTGTTTGAATTACTTTTTAATTAAAAATACGTTCTCTTGATTAAGAGAATTTTATTTGTAAAAGTTATGGACATCAAAAGAGTTTTTTAAACAAATTTTTTAAGGATTAAGTTGATTCTTTTGATGGGCAAAATTTTTCTGTGTATGCTATGAAAAATTATATGGGTACAAGGAAATTTTTTCTCATTTTCTAAAAAAAAACAATTTTAAAATTTTTTCTGTTTTTCAAACTAATTTGTAAAAATATTTGTAATATTTTCACATATACCGTCCAAAACAAGAGTTTGTAAAAAAACCTGCCACAGTATTGTTCCTAGTTTTTAATGGATTTTAAAATGTTTTTATATTTTTTCAATAAAATGTAATTTTTCATCAAATTTAACGTGAAATGTTATCTGCAGTATATAGAGAAAAAATCAGTGATTGAAAAATATTTCTTTGTGTTTAATAATTATTACAAAAGTCCGTTAAAACGTAAAAATAATTATTTGATTATTTTTGGACCTGACTTGTAGTGATCGATATCATCATCTTGAGTGTCAAATAATGACGAGTGATAAATTTAAAATACACCAATTACTTTCGATATAGTTTTCAGAGTAATTTGGACATAACTTATTTTCTTATATATGCAATACAGATAATTTAAAATTGAAATTAAATATCGCTTTTGGACTAATTCAGAAAACTGAAATAGTTTTAAGAAAGTTTATATTTAAATTTTAAATTCACCTTTTATTTTTATGTCCACTATTCCGTGATAGTATGGCAAATGATAACACTCCTGTATGTACATAGTCAAGATAACTTTGCCGTTCACTATTTCGCAAGACTACGTTATAGACCCTGTATATTTACCTTTGCATTGGAAATTCATAGCAAACATGTGTTATTTGTAGTTTTCCAATATTTGAATGGAGTAGTTAATTCAAAAAATTCTATTATTTTTATGACAACTGAATTTTACTTTCTAGCGCCTGTAAGGTAAATTAAATTTTCTTTGGTAATAATGCAGAAGAAGGAATTTTTAAACATAAACATTTATTAAATAAAATAATTTTTTTTACAACTTACACATAAAAACAAATTTTTTGTCTAGTTTATAAAATTTTTTTAAATATAATTTTTCAACTTTTTTCCGTTTTTCATTAATTTAAAACAACTTTTTGAAAAATGGAGTAAACAATTGAAAATGGTGTAGAAAATAGCATGTATGTTAGTTTTATTAATAAATTAAATTCTCTTTTGGTCCAAAGTAAATAGAAAATTTGGTCAGAGATCTCTATTCACACAGAGTATTAATTTGGTAATTACTTCATAATTGATTAATTAATCACGTATTCATATGGTCTTAGCTGAGTGTCAATTCTCTCTTCAGAAGAGTCGCCTCCTCATTAATTAATTACGTACTTATCGATTCTTTCACCCAAGCTAAATAACAGCCTGATAAAAGAGTAAAATGAGATATTTCTTTTCTGGATAAACGTGTCAGAAAGCTGTTAAATTCAATTAATTATTAAGCACTAATTGAATAATTCGCAGACTAGACGATTTTTCTCAATAAATTGTTAATAAAATCTGAACAGTATAATTGAGACATTAATTTGTACTCTTCCCAATTTGCAAAAATTTTGTAAAAAATTCAAATAAAAAGGGATTTATAATGGAAGTTTAAATTATTTGAATATACAAAATAAATGATATACAATTAAAATTCAAGTTGTGTAGAAAAAAATGTATTAATTTTCGCTGAAAACTACAGAAGTATAGTAAGAGGAGTGCGGGACCAGATTCCGATAGTCGATAGTGCAAATTCCTACTTTACCGACCGTGAAAGGTAGTGTTTCTGAAGGTGATTTACTTTACCGACTGAGCAACTGGGTTTCCTCCACCATCACCACCACCGCTAGATGGTGCCAGTTTTTTACAAGATAGATTCTATATTATAACTTTATATTAATCATTTTAAAGAAATAATTTTATATTAAGAATTCTATATTAATAGTTTTATAAACTAAGAAATTCTGTGAAAAAATATCAGACATTTAGCTCCACCGGGATTCGAACTCGGGTCTTTCAATTGGCGCTTAAATGCTCTAACCACTAAGCTACAGAGGTCCATGTCAGATACAATTTCACAGATTTATCGCCACATACGGCCATGATATGTATAGACACATATATATTTTGGAGAATTTAATTTTAGTAATTCAAATTTTCCCAGAATTTTTTATGTAGAACTAAATTCGCCAATCATAAGTAAGCTCTTACACTATTCGTGCCTTCAAGAAACCTACTATATCGACTCTTAGTTCGCAAAATCAGGAAGATTTTTTCGATATTTAAATCACATTGAAAGCGAAAATTCAAATGAATTTTTCACTATTTTCAAGAATTAATTATTTAAACTAAGAAATTCTGTGAAAAAATATAGGACATTTAGCTCTAACGGGATTCGAACTCGGGTCTTTCAATTGGCGCTTGAATGCTCTAACCACTAAGCTACAGAGGTCCATGTCAGATACAATTTCACAGATTTATCGCCTCATACGGCCATGATATATATAGACACATATATATTTTAGAGATTTTAATTTTAGTAATTCAAATTATAATAGTTTTATATTATTAATTTTACAGTAATAATTTTATATTATGAATTTTATATTAATAATTTTATAATAATAATTTTAAAGCAATAACTTTTTATTAATATTTTTATATTAAAGAACTTCATATTAAAAATTTTAAATTAATAATTCTAAAGTAATAATTTTCAAGTAATAATTTTTTATTAATTATTTTAAAGTAATAATTTTATATTAAAAAAATCCATATTAAGAATTTTCTATCACTAATTTTATATTTATAATTTTGTATAAAAAACTTTATATTAATAATTTTTTATTATTTATGTTAGATTAATAATTTTATATTAAAGAATTTCATATTAAGAGTGTTATATTACAAATTTTATATTAATAATTTTAAAGTAATAATTTTATACTAATAATGTTACATTTATAATTTTATATTAATAATATTAGATTAATAATTTTAAAACAAAAGTTCAAAGTAATAATTTTATATCAAAAAATTTCATATTAAGAATTTTTTATTACTAATTTTATATTTATAGCTTTATATTAATAATTTTTTATTAATAATGTTAGATTAATAATTTTATATTAATAATAATAGATTAATAACTTTAACTTTAAAATAATAAGTTTAAGGTAATAATTTTATATCAATAAATTTCATATTAAGAATTTTTTATTACTATTTTTATATTTATAATTTTATATTAATAATTTTAAAATAATAATTTTAAAGTAATAATTTTATATTAAAGAATTTCATATTAAGCATGTTATATTACTTATTTTACATTAATAATTTTGTATTTATAATTTTATATTTATAATGTTATTTTAATAATTTTATATTAATTATTTTAAAGTAATAATTTTATATTAATAATGTAAGATTAATAATTTTAAAATAATAAGTTTAAAGTAATAATTTTAAATTAAAAAAATTTCATATTAAGAATTTTTTATTACTTATTTTATATTTATAATTTTATATTAATAATTTTATATTTATAATGTTTTATAAATAATAATTTTAAAATAGTAATTTTAAAGATATAATTTTATATTAATGAATTTCATATTAGGAGTTTTATATTACTAATTATATATTAATAATTTTATATTTATAATTTTATATTAATAGTTTTATATTAATAATTTTAAAGTAATAATTTATATTTATTATTTTGTATAGTTAATTTTATATTAATAATTTTAAAGTAATGATTTTATATTAATTATTTTGAAGTAATAATTTTATATTTATAATTTTATATTTATAATGTTATTTTAATAATTTTATATTAATTATTTTAAAGTAATAATTTTATATTAATAATGTTAGATTAATAATTTTAAAATAATAAGTTTAAAGTAATAATTTTATATTAAAAAAATTTCATATTAAGAATTTTTTATTACTTTTTTTATATTTATAATTTTATAATAATAATTTTATATTTATAATTTTATATTAATAGTTTTATATTAATAATTTTAAAGTAATAATTTATATTAATTATTTTATATAGTTACTTTTATATTAATAATTTTAAAGTAATGAATTTATATTAATTATTTTGAAGTAATAATTTTATATCAAAGAATTTCATATTAAGGATTTTATTTTAATAATTTTATATTTATAATTGTATATTTATAATTTTATATTGTTACTGTTCTACTTGCATAAAACAAACAAAAGTGTGATATTAGAGTAATACTACCCCAGGCTGAAGAAGGTAACCCCTCCAAGGCCTGTACAGAGCGACAAGATGGCAACCTCTCCGATACTTTTGAATAGCGAGATGGTAACCCCTCGCTAACCGTGGATCAAGTATGATATTAGAGATGGCAACCCCTCTCATATCCCACTATAGTGAACTAAAGGTAGGGAAATTAATTTACCATGAGTATGGCGGTGTACATGTCTTTAATGGCACACCAGAGCAGAGTGGCGACCAACCCTGAAAGCTAACTGAAGGTGACAACCAACCTTGAGTGAGCTCTAAGGAGAACTAACGATTGCTTGCTAAGGGCCGACTTTTATAGGCGAAAGGGCCTTGCGAGAGAGATCTCGAAGTATGGGGGTAACAGGGCCCAGTGGAGAGAGAAAAGTTGCGCGGTTGGATGCGCGTGCGGTTCACGCGTTCAGCGAGAGCCGTGAGCGTCAGTAGAATATGGCCTGCTTCAGATCAGTCAGACTTCGCGGAGTCTGACTGTGAACGCTAGTGGAAAAAACGCTGTCGTGGCGTCTTTCCCTCTCTACCTCGTCCCTGGACTTTAGTTTAAGCACTCTGAAAGCAAGTTCTCGCCTATAAAATTCTCTCTAGAAGGAATCTTCTACAATATATACTTAATTATAATATATTACATTAATACTTAATCTATCAAGTTGACAGATGTGAGCAAGGTTAATATAAAGTAATATTTTGTACTAGTGTGCGTAACAATATTAATAATTTAATATTAATAATTTTAAAGTAATAATTTTACATTTATAATTTCATATTAATAATTATAATGTAATAACTTTATTTTAAAGAATTCATATTCAGAATTTTATATTAATAATTTTAAAGTAATAATTTTATATTAGGAATTTTATATTAAGATCCGACGTTTCTCGTAACTTCGGATTATAATTTGATAAAATAAAATATAAGACTGTTCGAAAGTGTCGTTAGTCATTTAATATATTAAGAAATTTATATTAATAATTTTAAAGTAATAATTTTAAAGTAATATTTCTGTATTAAAGAATTTCATATTAAGAATTTTAAATTACTAATTTTATATTTATAATTTTATATTAATAATTTTAAAGTTATAATTGTAAAGTAATAATTTTATATTATAGAATTTCTTATTAAGAGTGTTACATTTCTAATTGTATATTAATAATTTTATATCAATAATTTTAAAGTAATAATTTTATATTAAAAAATTTCATATTAAAAGTTTTTTATTAATAAATTTATATTAATTATTCTATATTATTTAAAGTAATAATTTTATATTAAAGAATTTCGTATTAATACTTTTATATTAATAATTTTGAAGTAATAATTTTATATTAAAGAATTTCATATTAAGAATTTTATATTAATACTTTTATATTAATAACTTATATATTAATAATTTTATATTAAAGAATTTTAAAGTAATAATTTTTTAATAATAATTTTATATTAATAATTTTAAAGTAATAATTTTATATTGACAATTTTACATAAAAATTTTATGTTAATAATTTTATAATTATAATTTTATATTATAATAAATTGTTAATTTAATTCGATTAAAATTAATTTATCGAATCATCCAAAGTGAAATTTGAATTATCGCGCCACTGTCGGTAATTACCATCATTCAATAAGTTAAAATTCTGTCGTACCGGCTGGGTTTAAACTCGTGTCAGGGATCTGCATTACTAGGGTTAGGGACAAGTAGACTCGCCGAAGTATACTCATTTAAAAATTAATAGACCCATATTTGAGCAATAAATTGAAGTAATATAAAATTGAGAGAGGTAGCTCATATTATAATTAACCTTTTAAAACAAAAATCAATAAAAAAGTATATCAGAATCATCTACACATATTCCAGGGACATAAAAGTTAAAATTTCCTGAGATATGACCATGTGCAAATAATTGATTTAATGAATTATACGAGGCAATAATAATGACAATTAAAAAAAAGTTATGGAATTGTGCCGGAATGAATTTAAAATATGTTGGAAAATATGAGAGGGTTTTCATTGATTAATTTTAGTTCTCACTCCAACTGTTGAATTGGAATCAGTTCCTGCTTTCTGCTTAATGTTTCTCGAGTGAATTATAAATTCTCGTGCGGTTTGTGGCGCTGGATCATTTTCACGCGCGATATGCATTCAAATTCAAGGGGGAAAGATGCGAAATTGGGAGTTTCGGCACGTCTGAGAATGGCCGAGCAGTCAAGAGGAGATGCTTCGTGCAGAATCTCATTCGGCTCCAGATAGCTTACCACACCTGCTACTACCCCTCCGATGCAGACAAAGGCGATCGAATTTGTTTTCGTCCCGAACCAATCACCCTCAAACACACCACCTAACTAACACACTTTTCCTTACTTTTTCAGATTTAACTCTCTTAAAGATTACTCACTTCATTTCCCAGTCTCCTAAAATTTTACCTCTAAACTTTATTTTCCAACTTCTATTCCTAAATTTCAAATTAATCCCGCTCTAAAGGACAATCCAGGTGGAAAAATTATCCGTATTTTGTCCATAATGGATTATCGATAGTCGCTATTCAGTTGGGTGTCAGGGAAAATTGGCTAAATTCGTCGAGAAAAAGTTTTAATTAAAAAAAAAAAGATTGTTATTTAACGATTGCTTATAAGCAGACAAATTGATCTTGGAATGAAGAGATAATGTTTCAAAATAAACCGAAACTTTTATTCGAATTTTTGAAAAAGAACAAAATTTGAGAAAATATTTGTTTAAAACTGTAAAAAGAAATTTTTTGAAATAACTTTAAAAAAGTTTCGTATAGTTCTTGTTTAGAAAATAGGTTATAAAAAAAATTTTGTATTCAGTAGTATTTTTAATACTAAAATCCACAAAATATCTGTAAATAATCCATATGTATTTTTTGAAGGAACTGCATTATTTAGACAGATTTACAAATTTTAAAATGGCGGCTTCAATATGGCGGCCTACATACACAGTCTTAGAGAAAAAAAAACTTTTTTTTTCCTACGTATTTATATAGTTTTTCTTTGTATAATTTCCTACGGATTTTTCTTTGCTGAATCCGAATCCAAAGTCAGAATTGTCAGGTCGTTTCTACTTTTTGAAATAACTTCAAAAAAAATTTAAAAACACAAATCAAAACCAAAAAAAAAGTTTTTTTTTCGGGATACTACACTAGTGTATTCCAACATATTTTTATCAGCTCAGTCTGAATCGAAAGTCAGAATAATTAAATTGGTTGAAATTTTTTCAAAAATCTCAAAAAACTGCTCAAAAACACCAAAAAATTAAAAAAAAAAAATTTTTTTTTTCCGTAACAATATTCTAGTGTATTTCTACGTATTTTTTATCGATGAATCCGAACCCAATGTCAGAATTATTAGATTCGTTCTACTTTTTGAAATAAACTCAAAAAAATTTAAAAACATAAATCAAAACAAAAAAATTTTTTTTGGTCAAGACACTATGCTAGTGCATTCCAACATATTTCGCTTAGCTGAATCCGAATGTCCCGGTAAAAAAGAAAAAAAAAAGTTAGTCCTAATTTATATAATTGTCTTTTAGAATGAAAATATATTATATTATTTATATCAGGTTATTTTTGTTATTCCATTTCTTGCATCATTATATACATAGTGATTCATCAATTAATCTCTCTTTGATCAAACTTTTATTTTATTAATTAAACAAAAGTTTAGATAGCATTGTTAAAAATTAAATAGAAATTTTAATAACTGAAATTAAAGTAGCAAAACTATAATAATATTAAAGTTTCAATTAATTTTGGATAAACTTATGTTTTTAATAATTTTAATAATTTAATTTGAGATAGACCAAAGTTGTAACTAATTTCAAATTTAGATTAATTAAAATTTAGATTTATCAAAGTTTTGAATAATTGAAACTAAAAGCTGGTTTGAAATTTGTGTAATTAAAGCATAAATAATAATTAGTTCTTATTGACTAAAGTTTGAAAACTTTAATATTTATATTGATAAAAAATTCAACTATTTTTTATTCACATCGTAATAAATCAAAAATATTTGAATTATAGTGCCCAAAAATTTAGTAACATTAAAATTTAAAATATTTTTAATTTAAGTAACAAATATAATATTAATTTATAGCAATACAAACTGGATATTTAAATTAATTATAATTGTTTTTTTTTTTTAATATGATTATACTTTTTTTGTGTACCTTTGCTTTTTTAAAGAGCAATTTTTAAAATTTTTTTTTTAATTATTCAAATATTTCATAAATTAAAATTTAATATTGAATATTAAAAGATTCTTATAATTTTGTTAATTACATAAAATATATTGCAAATTAGAAAGCTGATAAAACAAACTTTAGTTTGACTTTTTACCTGTAGATAGAGTTAAAGAAAAATATTTATACTATTATTAGAAAAATTGAAGGAAAATTTCACGAAAAAGAGAAGGTTTGTTTAAATTGAGAACAAAAGCTTGAAATTACTGTTTTGAATCAATTTTTCCTCCTACATTTTATGCACCAATTCTGCTGTAAAAGCTTCGCAATGATGAAGGATGTTTTAGAAAATTCTGTCAGTTTTTATATTTAAAACAGCTACACTATCTAGAGTAGACTAAATGAACAAAGCACTTTATTTATCCTTCTTCCGCAATATGTAATTTAAAATTTTCTGCACTGTTTAGTATTTATAGTTTCACTTTAAAAGAAATGTTTTTTTCTTCTTTTTTCAATTCTTTTCACTGGAATTTTATAAAATCTTCTATATTTTTAATTATTTTTAATTAATTTTTGAAATCTTTATATTATTCATATTGTAAATTCAATATTTAAATTTTACACAGATATTTTTGGTATTTCAAGTCATGCTACTAAAAATAAACATGTTTTTAATTTTAATAATTTCAAAATTTTTGATACTGAACAAACAGAATTTAAAAGCAGAAATCTTGAAATGATTTATATACAAAGTAATTCTGGAAAAACTGTGAATTTTAATCAAGATATTGCCAATTTAAACATAACATATTATCCACTAATTGAAAAAATTTAGAAATTTATATAATCAATTTTTTTTTAAACACAAATTGTTTCTCGCTAAATTGAAATCGTTTAATCTAAATCGATTAAATGATCCTTTCTAATTTCATTCATTTCTAACTTCATTTATTTCTATCTTTTAATTTATCATTCATAAAATGATTCTTAAGATCAAATCATTTAATAATATACTGAAATTAATTAAATATAATGAAATTAATTGCATTAATATAATGCGGAAGTAAAAAGAATGTATAAAAACAATTCTATGGTTTAGAAATTAGTTTCAATTATAATTTGAGTAAATAAAAATTATATCAAATTATAATTTGAATTATAAAATTTATGTCAAGTCGATAATAAATATTTCGACGTATGAATTGAAACTTGCAGAAATTGAATTTAAAAATTAGGGGAAATAATAATAAAAATGTGGATAAATAAATTCACAATTCGAAGGAAAAGATTAAAACTAAAAACAAAAATCATAATTTGCAAAAATAATTTAAAAATGGCGAGAGAGAAATTGAAAATTAAATAATAAATAATGAAACTAATTTGATATTGAAGGAAATAATTTAACATAAAAAAGTTTAAAAAATTAAAGAAAATAATTGAAACTTACGGAAGTTTTGAATTTAAAATTTAGGGAAAAAATTGAACAATAATGAAAATCATTAATAATTGAATTATTTTTTAAAAATGATAAAAATAGAAGAAAATTGTAGCAAAAAATTGAAATCATAAAAGAAAAAATTTGTTAAAAATCAAGAAATTTTTAAATATTTTTAACTTATTATTCTCAAAGCGTGGATTAATTTAATTTTTTAATCAAGGAAAATTCAAATTAATTGAATTTCGAAGAATTATAATATATAATTGTAATTGTAGTCTTGTTATCCCAAATATATTCTGTAACTCTTTCAATTATTTTTTACATATTTTTACTATTTTTTTCAATTAAAAATTATTTCTATCAATTATTTTTTTATTAAATTTATTTTTCAATTAATTTTCATTTACTTTTTGTCTTTTTTAATTGTTTTTTGATTAATTTTTCAGTTTTTTTTTTATTATTTATCTCAAATTCTAGTTATTTTTTCAATTTATAATTATTTTCATCATTCCGAAATTATTTTCTATTATTACAAATATATGTTGTAATTTTTTCAATTATTTTTAACTTACTAAAATTATTTTCTACAATTTTCAATTATCTACATTACTTTGCAAATATTTTCTTGGATTTTTTATTACTTTCATTATTCTTTAATTAATTTCCTAGATTTTAAAACATTTAAAACATTTTAATAATTTTCTTGAATTTTCATTTACCATTGTTATCATTTGCATTCAATATCTTCAATTTTTAATTACTCTCAAACTTCATTCCTCAATTAAATTCCTAAATTTTTAATTATTTTTTGAATTTTCATTTTTCTTTTATCTTTCTGCAATTATTTTTTTCACTTTTTAATTAGTTTTTCATTAGTTTTAATTGTAATTAATTTCACTCTTTAATAATTATAATTTTTTTTTCAATTTTTCTCCTAAATTTTAAATTCAAAATTTCCGCAAGTTTCAATTATTTTCTTGAATCTTTCTAAAATTAACTTTTTCATTTTAAAGAATATCCTTCAATAATTAGTTTCATTATTTATTAATTTACTTTCAATTTCTTTCGTCATATTTTAAAAAACTAGTTTCATATTCCATCAATTTTTGTTAAATTTTTATTTATTGTTTTTATATGTTAGTTGTATTTTGCAAGTATTTAAATAATGTTCTTCGATTTTCAATTACTTTTTTTTATAACAAATAAATTCTGTAATTTTCTCAAATTTTATCTTAAATTTCCATAATTAGCGTTAATTTTTAATTATTGTAATCCTTTTTTAATTACACTTGTTTTTATCAAATATATTCTGTAATTTTTACAAATATTTTTTTACAATTTTTTATTGAATTTTTGAATTTTCAATTATTTCTGTCATTTTTCAATTAGTTTTTGTCATTTTGAATTATTTTTTAATAAATTCTCTAAATTTTTTTATTATTTATATCAAATTCCAGTTGTTTTTTGATTTACATATTTGCAAATTAATTTCTTCAAAGTTTAACTATCTTTATTACTTCGCAAATATTTTCTCGAATTTTTTTTTACTTTCATTCTTCTTTAATTAATTTCCTAGACTTTAAAGTATTTTTCTCAAGTGTTAATAATTTTCTTTAATTTTCAGTTTTTTTGTTATGATTTTGCAATCAAATTCTTTAATTTCTAATTAATCTCAAACTTCATTCCCCAATTAAATTCCTAAATTTTTAATAATTTTTTTCAATTTTCATTTTCTTTTATCTTTTCGCAATTATTTTTTTTTTTCTCCACCTTTTAATTAAATATATTAATTTTTGTTTTATTAATTTCTTAAATTTTTATTTATTATCTCAAATCTAAGTTAACGTATCCACTTTTCACCGTTTTAATCACTCTTCAATTATTTTTCTCAAATTACAAATACTTTCGTCAATTTCTGATTTTTTTGTTTTGATTTGCAATGATTTTAACAAATTTTATATTTTTTTCAGTAGTTGTTGAATAATTCCAAAAAGTGCAATTACACTGGTCGACAACGATTTTGTTTCAAGAAAAACTCTAGGTGATTTTGATAGGATTTTTTCCGTAGATTAAGAATCTGATAACAAAAATTCTCCATCACGTCACAATTTTGAGAAAAACGGGGTTAAAGTGTTAAAAAACACGGTTTTTGGCACTTTTTGAAGGACAATAACATAAAAACGTGACGTCACTGAAACTTCTAATAATGCTTAAATGAAAGCTTGAATCTTCAACTTTTAAGATATGAAGCGAAAAACCATGAAACAATAACCAGCGGCCGTTGGGAATCGTTTTTTAGCGAGCGCGCGCAAAAGGGGTTTTAATGCATTTTTGCTCCCGCGTACTGTGGACGGCAAGGTCACACAGTAGTGCAACCCCAGAAAATATGTTTCAAAAATCTCTACGGCCCGTAATTTTCAACGGATTTTAACTTTTTTTTTTTTATTATAAAGATAAATAAATTCTTAAGAGAAACCTCACGTTTTTTTTTTATTTTTTAAATTATTTAATAATTTTTTGTTTAACAAAGAATTTTTTTCAAAAAATAAATATATATTTCTTTATAGCTATCAGTTAATTGTACTCAAGAAGTACTTATATTTC
Organism: Ganaspis brasiliensis; assembly: GCA_037103525.1. Taxonomy (NCBI): domain Eukaryota; kingdom Metazoa; phylum Arthropoda; class Insecta; order Hymenoptera; family Figitidae; genus Ganaspis; species Ganaspis brasiliensis. The sequence continues at coordinate 1,677,518 of JAZKLR010000055.1, read as the reverse complement.
AAGTCAAGAACTTATAAAAAATAAATAATTAGGTTATTGTAACATTTAATTGTTATAAACAATTATAATTAACAAATAAACAACTTTCATTTAAAAAATTGCAAGTACCTCTTTTTAAATAAAAATTGGAATGTCAACACATGTAAGAGTAAGATAACACTTAAAAATTATAGATAAACAATAATTAATTGTTTATAACAATTATCTGATTTAAGAAATTTTGTTGTTATTTCTAAATATCTATTAAATTGAGCTACAGAATTGAACTTATTTCTGAAGTTTGCAATTCATCAAGCCGAATGGGATCATTAGTTAACAATAAACTAAAAATGACAATTTAAACAATTGTTTAAACAAATTATTTTTGTTTATTTACAACTATTTATCAAATTAGGCCACAGAGTTGCAATTTTTTCTCAATTTCGCCATTCATCAAGCCGAATGGAATCATTTGTTAACAACAAACTAAGAATTACAATTTAACTAATTGTTGAAACAAAATATTGTTAATTATTTAAAACTATTTAACAAATTTAGCTACAGAGGTGCAATTTTTTCTCAATTTTGCAATTAATCAAGCCGAAGGGAATCATTTGTTAACAAAAAACTAAGAATTACAATTTAACTAATTGTTTAAACAAAATATTGTTGATTATTTAAAACTATTTAACAAATTTAGCTACAGAGGTGCGATTTTTTCTTAATTCTGCAATTCATCAAGTCGAATGGAATCATTTGTTAACAACAAACTAAGAATTACAATTTAATCAATTTTTTAAACAAATTTTGTTGATTATTTACAATTATTTATCAAATTTAGCTACAGAAGTGCAATCTTTTCTCAATTTTGCAAATCTTTAAGCCGAATGTAATCAGTTCTTAACAACAAATTAAGAATGACAATTTAACCAATAGTTTAAACAAATTATTGTCGATTATTTTAATTATTTATATAAGGTTGAGCTACAGAGTTGCAATTTTATCTCAATTTTGCAATTTGTCAAGCCGAAGGGAATCATTTGTTAACAACAAACTAAGAATAGTTATCTCAACCTTATAAATAATTAAAATAATCGACAATAATTTGTTTAAACCATTGGTTAAATTGTCATTCTTAATTTGTTGTTAATAACTGATTACAGTCGGCTTGATGAATTGCGAAATTGAGAAAAAATTGCATCTCTGTAGCTAAATTTGGTAAATAGTTGTAAATAATGAACAATATTTTGTTTAAACAATTAGTTAAATTGTAATTTTTAGTTTGTTGTTAACAAATGATTCCATTCGGCTTAATGAATTGCAAAATTGAGAAAAAATTGCACCTCTGTAGCTAAATTTGTTAAATAGTTTTAAATAATCAACAATATTTTGTCTAAACAATTAGTTAAATTGTAATTCTTAGTTTGTTGTTAACAAATGATTCCATTCGACTTGATGAATTGCAGAATTAAGAAAAAATTGCACATCTGTAGCTAAATTTGTTAAATAGTTTTGAATAATTAACAATATTTTGTTTAAACAATTAGTTACATTGTAATTCTTAGTTCGTTGTTAACAAATGATTCCATTCGACTTGATGAATTTGCAGAATTAAGAAAAAATTGCACCTCTGTAGCTAAATTTGTTAAATAGTTTTAAATAATCAACAATATTTTGTTTAAACAATTAGTTAAATTGTAATTTTTAGTTTGTTGTTAACAAATGATTTCCTTTGGCTTGATGAATTGCAAAATTGAGAAAAAATTGCACCTCTGTAGCTAAATTTTTAAATAGTTTTAAATAATCAACATTATTTTGTTTAAACAATTAGTTAAATTGTAATTCTTAGTTTGTTGTTAACAAATGATTCCATTTGACTTGATGAATTGCAGAATTAAGAAAAAATTGCACCTCTGTAGTTAAATTTGTTAAATAGTTTTAAATAATCAACAATATTTTGTTTAAACAATTAGTTAAATTGTAATTTTTAGTTTGTTGTTAACAAATGATTTCCTTTGGCTTGATGAATTACAAAATGGAGAAAAAATTGCACCTCTGTAGCTAAATTTGATAAATAGTTTAAAATAATTAACAATATTTTGTTTAAACAATTGGTTAAAATGGTCATTCTTAATTTGTTGTTAACAAACGATTACATTCGGCTTGATGAATTGCAAACTTTAGAAAAAAGTTCAATTCTGTAGCTCAATTTAATAGATATTTAGAAATAACAACAAAATTTCTTAAATCAGATAATTGTTATAAACAATTAATTATTGTTTATCTATAATTTTTAAGTGTTATCTTACTCTTACATGTGTTGACATTCCAATTTTTATTTAAAAAGAGGTACTTGCAATTTTTTAAATGAAAGATGTTTATTTGTTAATTATAATTGTTTATAACAATTAAATGTTACAATAACCTAATTATTTATTTTTTATAAGTTCTTGACTTGAAATATAAGTACTTCTTGAGTACAATTAACTGATAGCTATAAAGAAATATATATTTATTTTTTGAAAAAAATTCTTTGTTAAACAAAAAATTATTAAATAATTTAAAAAATAAAAAAAAAACGTGAGGTATCTCTTAAGAATTTATTTATCTTTATAATAAAAAAAAAAAAAGTTAAAATCCGTTGAAAATTACGGGCCGTAGAGATTTTTGAAACATATTTTCTGGGGTTGCACTACTGTGTGACCTTGCCGTCCACAGTACGCGGGAGCAAAAATGCATTAAAACCCCTTTTGCGCGCGCTCGCTAAAAAACGATTCCCAACGGCCGCTGGTTATTGTTTCATGGTTTTTCTCTTCATATCTTAAAAGTTGAAGATTCAGGCTTTCATTTAAGCATTATTAGAAGTTTCAGTGACGTTACGTTTTTATGTTATTGTCCTTCAAAAAGTGCCAAAAACCGGGTTTTTTAACACTTTAACCCCATTTTTCTCAAAATTGTGACGTGATGGAGAATTTTTGTTATCAGATTCTTAATCTACGGAAAAAATCCTATCAAAATCACTTAGAGTTTTTCTTGAAACAAAAAAAAAGTTCGTTTTTGTCGACCAGTGTTATTTATCTAAAATTTCCATTATTTTCTTCAATAAATTTTCGATTATTTTTATAATGTTGTAATTATTTTCCTGAATGTAAAAATTCTTGAAATCGTTTTGTATTTTGTAACAAGATGCTTTCTTTTATTTTACCATATTCTTTGTTTTTTAAAATTATTTTTCTAAAATTGCAATTAATATCTACAAATTTCAACTATTTTGATCATTTTTAAAATTTTTTCTTCAATAATTCTGATTATTTTTCAATTTTTCTCCTAAATTTTAAATTCTAAATTGCCGCAAGTTACATTTATTTTCTTTAATCTTTCCAAATAAATCTTTTTCAGTTTAAAGAATATCTTTCAATAATTAGTTTCATTATTTATTAATTAACTTTTAATTTCTTTCGTCATTTTTCAAGTTTTTTTTACAAAATTCAATTATTTTTTGTCATTTTTAATTATTTTTTAATAAATTTTCTATATTTTTTCTTATGTATCTCAAATTTCAGTTATTTTTTCAATTCATTTAATCAATTTCTTCAAGTTTTAACTATTTTTACTATTCCTTAATTACATTAGTAAATTTTCAATTATTTATCTCATTTTTCAGTTACTTTTTCAATTTTAATTTTCTTTTATCTTTTTACAATTATCTTAAATCTAAGTTATTGTGTCCACTTTTCAATGTTTTAATCATATTTCAATTATTTTTTCAAATTTGAATCATTTCGTCAATTTTCAATTTTTCTTTACTTTGTATTGATTTTCACAAATGTCAGAAATGTTTGATTATCTAAATTTTTCGAGATAATCTCAAAAAACTCGATTTTTTCGTGTTTTTGAGTAGTTTTTTGAAAATATCTAAAAAAAATTAAGCCAAATTGGTTATTCTGACTTCGGATTCGGATTCAGCGGAAAAAAATACGTAAGAATACACTAGTGTAGTGTCTCGGACAAGAAATTTTTTTTTGGGTTTTAATTGGTGATGTTTTTTTATCTTTTTTGAGATAATTTTCAAAATTTTAGCTAATCTGCAAATTCTAACCTCTGATTTACATTCGTCAGAGAAAAATACATAAAAATACATTAGTGTAGTGATTTGGTTTTTTGAGATTATCTCAATAAATTTAGCCAATCTAGCAATTCTGACTTCGGATTTGGATTCAGCGGAAAAAAATACGTAAGAATACACTAGTGTAGTGTCTCGGATAAAGAATTTTATTTTTTTTTGTGTGGCTATGTAATTAAGAAACTCTTTAATTTAATATTGTTTTATTTCTCTTCTCCCCCTCCTCCTGTTAATAAGTCAATATTAAGTCAATATTAAGTCAATATTAACTTATAAGCCTAAAGTTGTTTTATTCCTTAGATCCAGTTTGTGAAAAGGTGCATTTAGTCAAAGATAATTGCATTGATGCTGGTCAGTGTAGTTTACACTTAGAAAAGAAAGTGTGAAAATTTATTGCCACAGAGGTAAGAAAGTGTCGTACACTATTTTAAAGTCTGAAGTACCAGTTACTTGGGTAGAGAAGAGCAAAGTGGTTACTGACATCCATTTAGACTCAAGTTTTGTCCAAGTACTTTGTAACATGCCCTATATTTTTTTCTACTATCCCAGCTTACAAACACGATTTTGCCAACTCATAAATACAATTTTTATCACTTGCAAGAAGCAATTTCGAGTTTTCAAATGTAATAAAACTGAATAGGAAAGTTTACGTTTCTCATTTGAAGTGATGAATAAAAGCAGAACGTGGAGAACAACGCACACGCTGTGTTATAATATAGAAACTTAATATTTGTCTTGATTTTTCAAAAAGTGTGATTTTTACATTTACTCTATTCAGTTACGGAGATTTTTTTTTTCTTTCCTTTCAAACATATATTCTTTGTTAATTTAACTTTTTTTCTTTTCTTTTGCATACACTTGACTGAAACAAAGTCAAGATATAATATCGAAAATTGGAGAAAGTTTTTCAAAATGACTCTTTTTATTTTTCGAAGACTCTTTTTTTTTTCGAGTGAGTAAAAACTTTTTATGGGACTCGTTTACGGCTTTTCTAAGATTTCCTTCGGCTAAAGTTAGCACAGTATTCTTCAATGATTTCCTAACGTCTTGCACAGTCTTCACCAACCGGAAGAGCTGTTCACCCCTGAATGGAAACTTTTCTTGATTTTTCTTTTCACGAAAAGTACTGACAAGAAAATCAAATCAAAGAAATCAAAGACCTGGAAAAATAGAGATAATTATATTGGCGCCGAGACAAACGTTTAAACACTCCATTAATTTTTGTGCTTTGAAATAAAAAAAAAAAAGAATATGGTGAAATTGGGTCTTGAAATGATAATCATATAAAGCATTCGTTCTTCCTTTGTGCAATGCTCGAAATATTCTGAAAGATAATATTTTTCAAGAGAAAGACGTATTTCACAGAATGCGTGCTTCTACTTGTCATAATATAATATTCTACATGCCATAGTTCACCGCCAGAGTTTTTATATTCTCATATTCCATATTTTTAAATTAAAGTTTATTAAAGTCTTCTCCCACCAGGGAAAACAGGCTCTTTTGATCTAAAGAGAGATTTTATCTTGGCATAATATGTGAAAATTACTGCAATAGTCCCTTTGAAACAGCTTTATGTCACCTTCGGATCCTGTGCATAAAAAGCTGGACTTGTAAAAACTTTCAAGGGAGTATGGTTTTATCTTCTTTAGTCGAATCGCCAAAGCTGAACAGATGTTAAAGTGGGAAATAATTCACGTTCAAGTCAGGTGAAACAGAATAATGTCTGATCGTAAACGGCAACATGCCAGGCAAGACTCATTTCATACAATTCAGTGAATACAGTTTTGCTTTAGTCAGCCTTCAGGATATCCAATGAATTTTCTTGCCTTTCTTGAAACATTCGAAAGTGATAAAACAAAAGCACTGTGCTTAAATCCTCCTATACTAGATTTTTCGAAAAACAAAAACACCCCAAGAATCCTATTAAAAAAAAGAAAAAACTCGAAAATTCTAAATTTTAGATTTAAATTGAAATTTTGTAAAATAAAAATTCTTTCTTTTAATAATAGACGATTGAACATTGAAACAATCTGTTATAATTAAAATATTATTTCACACTGGAATATTATCACGAAAAAAAGGATAAATTTTACTTTATCATATCGTAGTAAAAACTCTGTCCAACGAAAATTATCCTCTCGAGATAAATTTTAATTAAAAATTAGAAATAACTTTCTTTAGGTCAGGGAAACTAAATTAAGAATTAAAATTAAATACGAAATTAATTTAAGGGTGACAATAGGAAGATGAAAAATTATTTATTTAATATGCTGGGTGACAGATCTTTCTTGGATTTTTATGCAAAAAGAAAACGAAAAGAAAAATCAAAGGAAGATGTTAAGAGATAAATTGACCACCAAAAATGATTGGAAGCTCAATTGAGACGATTTTTTGACAACTAAAAACAATTAGAAGATCAATTTAGGTTGAAAGTGCAAAATAAAATGAGGGAAAAGCTCAGAGACCAAAAGAAATAATCCAGAAAATCAAATTTAAATTTAGAAAATGAAGTTTAATTAAATTACCGAAAAAAAAATTGTATAAAAAGTCAATACACGTTTTTCTTTTAATTAGAAAAATATAATATAATTCATTTTATGAACTAATTAGTCCCACAATTCAAAATCGCGAATCCAATATCAAATGTCAAAGATAATAGAAATTTGCAGAAAATAATTGGAAAATGAAAAATGACAACACTAATTAAAAAATAAGTTAAAAATTAACAATTTAAAGAAAATACTTGGAAAATGACAAAAATAATTCAAAAATGAAAAAACAAAAAAAATCTGATGTCAATGCATAATTAAAAAATTGGAGAAAAAAATTGACGATTGAAGAAAATAATTAAATAATTGAAAAATCATAAAATTGATAGAAATTTGAAGAAAATACTTGAAAAATAATTAAAATTAAAAAAAAAAACAATTAGGAAATGACAAAAATAATTGAAAATTACAAAAATAATACAAAAATGTAACAAAAAGTCGATAAATGGCAAAAATAATTGAAAAATTGAGAAAAAAAATAAAAATAAGAAATCAATATTTAAAAAATAGAAGATAAAAATTGACACTTAAAGAAAATAATTGAATAATGACAAAATAATTGCAAAATTACAAAAAAAAATTAAAATTTGAAGAAAATACTTAAAAAATGATAAAAATAATTAAATTTAATAATAAAAAGCAATTGACAAATGACAAAAATAATTGAAAAATGAACAATTAAAGGTAAATTAAAGTAAGAAATTAAAGAATCCATGACAATAATTTAAAGATATAAGAAAATAAATAAAATTTAGAGAAAGTAATAAAACAATGTCGACAATATTGAAAATAATTGAGAAATTACTACATTAATTGAAAATTTTAAAAAACAATTAATAAATGATAAAAATAATTTAAAATAGGAAAAAATAGTCGAGAAATAAAAAAAATAACAGAAATTTGAAGAAAATAATTAAAAAATCACAAAAAATTAACATTATAAGGTAATAGGTGAAAAATAACAGAAATAATACAAATTTGAGACAAATAATTAAAAAAATGACAAAACTAAATAAAAATAAAGTAAAAAATAAAAAATTTTAAGAAAAGACTTGAAAAATGATAAAATAATTGAAATTTGAGAAATGACAAAAATAAATGTAAGTTGAAGTAAGAAAATTAAAAATTCATGAAAATAATTTAAAGATATAAGAAAATAAGTGAAAAATTTAAAGAAAGTCATAAGTCAATGTCGAAAATATTGACAAAAATTAAGAAGTTACTAGATTAATTGAAAATTTAAAAAAAAACAATTTAAAAAAGACAAAAATAATTAAAAATGGGGAAAAATAGTCGAGAAATAATAAAAATAACAGAAATTTGAAGAAAATAATTGAAAATTCACAAGAAATTAAATTTGAAGGTAATACGTGAAAAATAAAAAAAATAATAAAAATTTGAGACATAGAATTAGAAAGATGACAAAACTAAATAAAAATATATAAAAAATAAACAATTTGAAGAAAAGACTTGAAAAATGATAAAAAAAATTAAAATTTGAAAACAATTTGAGAATTGACAAAAATAAATGAAAATTGTAGTAAGAAATTAAAAAATTCATGAAAATAATTTAAAGATATAAGAAAATAAGCGAAAAATTTGGAGAAAGTAATAAAACAATGTTGAAAATATTTACAACAATTGAGAAATTATTAGATTAATTGAAAATTTTAAAAAATAATTTAAAATTGACAAATTCAATTGAAAACGGGAAAAAATAGTCGAGATATGACATAAATAATTAAAATTTGAAGAAAATAATTGAGAAATCACAAAAAAATTTTAATTTGAAAGTAACACGTGAAAAATAAAAAAAATTATAAAAATTGGAGACAAATGATTGAAAAGATGACAAAACTAATTAAAAATTAAATAAAAAATTTGGAGAATAGACTTGAAAAATAATAAAAATAATTAAAATTTGAAAAGCATTTGAGAAATGACAAAAATAAATTAAAATTTCAGTAAGAAATTAAAAAATTCATGAAAATAATTTAAAGATATGTAAAAAATAAGTGGAAAATTTGGAGAAAGTAATAAAACAATGTCGAAAATATTGACAAAAATTGAGAAGTTTCTAGATTAATTGAAAATTTTAAAAACCAATTTAAAAATGACAAAAATGATTTAACATGGGGAAAAATAATCAAGAAATAAAAAAAATAACAGAAATTTGAAGAAAATAATTGAGAAAACACCAAAAAATTTAAATTTGAAGGTAGTACATGAAAAATAACAAAAATAATAAAAACTTGAGATAAATAATTGAATAAGGACATGAATAATTGATAACTGTTGTAAATAACAAGAAGAATTGAAATTTGAAAGAAATAAATAAAATTTGTAAAAAATAATTAGCAATTGGTGTAAAGTATTTAAAAACTATTGATACATAATAATAAAATTATTGCAAAAAATCGCTGTAATTTAAAGAAAATAATTGAAATTCGTAGAAAAAAATTGAAAACTGTAATAAATTGAGAAATTCCTGAAAAAAACCATAAGAACAAGATTGAAAAAAATTATTGACATTTGATGAAAATAATTTTAAAATGTAAAAATTAATAGAAATATGCAGAAAATAATTGAAAAATGATTAAAATAATTGAATAATAACAAAAATAATTGAAACTTGATGAAAAAATTGAAAGACAATGAAAGTAATTGACAATACTGGTTTAAAAAATTTAAATTTATAGACAGTAATTAAAAAATTTTGAAAGTAATTAAAATTAGAGGATACTAATTAAACATTGTCAAAAATAATTGAAATTTCAAGAAAATAATTGTATATAATAATAATGTCAATAATAATAATCATCATTTTACTAAAAAAGTGATAAAAGTTAGTTTTTTTTTTTATAGTGAGTAATAGTGAGTGATTTTAAAAAAAGTGAATAAAAGTGAGAAAAGTGAGTCACAGGCAGTCCTAAAAATGCTCAAATTCGCTTAAAAATTGTTACACTTTTACTATTTTGAAAATCTAACTTCAGATTTGTAACCAGCGACATGGATTACCACTGAGTAACAAGTTTGAAGTGACTTTGAGCAAAAAATTAATTAATTAATTAACCAAAATTAATTTTTAAAATAAATTACCAAATAAGACACTATATTAAGAAACAATAACAATTTATTCGAAATGGATTCTAAAATTAATAAGAACAAAATTTTGAGGTTAGTTTTCAAGTGAGTTACAGTCAGAAACACCAAAAATCAACTAAATTGACGACATTGATCAAAAATCATATTTTTAGGTTAAAAGACAAAACAGTTGATTTTAGAAATAATTAGGCCTAATTAAACTAAATCTTAAATCATAACAAATTCCAAGACAATTGACAAATTAAATCAAAAGAGAATTGAAATCTACATTGAATTACGATTAAATTCAATATATTAAAATTTACATAATTTTAACACAGGTTCAAAGTAAATCAAATTAATCAAGGATATAAAATAAATTCAATAGAATAACTAAATTTACATAATTTTGACAAGCTCGAGAATAAATCTAAAATATAGCAAAATTAGACTGAATATCAATTTGTGAATCGACAAAATGGAGTTTCGGAATGACAGGAATTAGGAAAAATTTGTCATTTCGAATAATTTAAGCAAATTAAATTATTGAAACTAAATATTTTAAATTAATCAAATCATGAAACAAGCTGATTAACTTAAATTCTACCTCGCAAGAAGCCAAAATAATATCTTACCGATCAAAGAAATCCAAAATTAAGTTGAATTTATTTTTAAGAATCCACTAAGAGTTTTTGCACAAACGCAGAAATCAAATAGAAAAATTCTAATCGATAATATAGATTCATAAATCCAAGTCCACAAATTCTAATCGTTATAAATAAATCCATAAATAAAATGAATAAATTCCAGTATTTAGGTTATAAAATCAGGCGGGAAATTCAAATTGTTGAGGAACGTAAAATTCAAAATTAATTCTCGACAGCAATTAAATATTTGAAATAAATTAAATTGTGAGATGTAAAATTATTAAAACAAATTTTACGTCATGCTTTACACTCTTAGCCAAAAATTTGTAAAGAAATTTTATATATATATTTTTTTTTTTTTTTACAAAAAGTAATACACGGATTTATAAAATAGTACATTTTGTCCTTTTCAGAACGTTTATAAAAATAAAAAAATAATTAAACACTTTTTATTTCACTGAATTTATAATCAAAGACAAATTTTATTTATTTTATCGAATTTATTTCTGAAAATGATGTATTTTTAAAAAAAAATGTATCAATTAATTCACAGCGGATTTAAAAAGATACTCAGTAAAAAAGAGAAGTACCATTTATTTAAAAACTCATCAGCTCTGGAAATATTTTATTTATTTCAAATTATAAAAAATTTGCTATTTTCCGCGCAGAGAACTCTTAGCCTTTGACTCTTGTTTCGCTTAAACCAAATGCATGTCATCGTATTTCTAAATATTTTGCATGGCACTCGTTGCAACATGAAATTTCGTTTTCCTGAGCGAAAACCCATATAAGAGAGACGAAAATGTCGGATTAAAACAAAAAAAATGTTTGCTGATGGATTAAATCGGGCAACGTCGTCAATCTACTGGTATTGCAGTGTAAAATTAGTTTATCGTTGATCACGTTGTATGATTTGTGAGATTTAATGAAAAAAAAAGAAAATCTTTCAATGTTCAATATGTGCCGTGAATTTGTATGCATTCTAAAAACAACTACGGGTTAAAAATATTGTCAGTGATTCCTGAACTTTAAAACAGGTCAAATGAGCATTTTTATTTCATTTGATTCTTTTGTTGGTATTTAAACTTTGAATCGGATTTATTTGTTGGAAAATTATTGAAGGTTTTAAAAATATTAGAAAGTCGGGAAAAAAATGAGAAAATTTTATAAAAAATTATATGGAAATTAAAGAAAATATTTAAAGAAATAATAAAAACAATTTCTTCAACTTGATGAGAAAATGTGAGTAAAAAACCTGGGAAATGTTACTAAACTAAATGTTAAATTTAAATGAGGAAATGTAAAAAGATAGTTAAAATGGCCAAAAAAAGATGTAAAATAATTGTTCGTAAATAAACAAGTTACGGAAATTGTTCAAAAAAATTACAAAATTTAAAAAAGTTATTTTAAGGGAACGAAAAAATCTTAAAATCTTAGTTAAATTAAAGAAAATATCTACAGACAAATAAAGTGAATAAATTGGAAAAAATAAAAATGGAAAAGAATGAAAGAAAATCTACAAAACCATAAAACGAAAAGTGAAAGAAATTAACGAAAATGATTTGTATGAAAATAATCTTTAAATCTCTATTAGTCAAATTTCACAGGGATAGGATTTTTAAATTAAGTATTTATCTCGCATAAATTTTATATCCTTCAGGATATTTCATCAAATGTCAATAACCATATACAAATGAAAATGATATAAATTAATTAAAGATAAAATGAAAAAACTCAAGATAATGAATTCTGGACTATTGACATTTTTAATAATAAATTGAAATCTAAAGCTGGAATAAATTATGAAATTTATATTAACTAACGTTTGGAATTTATTAAAATTATAATGATTTTAAATTGTTAACGTTATTTAAGTAAAGTATGGATTAAAAAAGGAGCTCGGGAACAAATTACGTTAATTTTTGACATTTTATTTAACCCCTCCCCGAACCCTTGTGAAATTCTTTTTTCTACTGATTTTTAAAATAAGATTTTACACGGGGCATTCTATTTCTAAACGACCCACTTTAGAAACAATTGCTAATTTGATACAATTTTAAAATAATTATTTCTTCTACTCACTAAGGCCAAATTACTTTTGTAATTAGCAGTTTTAAAAGAAAAATTCCTAAATTTTACAATGATAAAAAGAATTTGGTTCAAACATTTGTAATTTATATAGAAAATGCAGTTTGAAAGTTAACCTTTCGAATATCTCAAAATACGTTGTTTCAGATTTATTAAAAAATATATCTTAAAGGAAAGCTTAAATATTCTAGTTTTTATTCTCGTAAATAAAATAATGGACATTTCAGTGGATTTTGAGAAATTAATTAAAATTTACAGTTATTTCAGAGGTTAAAATAAGTACGAATAATTTGAAAGTTAATAAAATAAAAAATACAAAATTTAAAAAACAACAAATGACACTCTGTTTCCTAAAATGTTTCTCAAGTCATACATATTTTTTAAGATTTGAATTAACTGTAAATTTTAATTAATTCCTCAAAATCCCCTGAAATGTCCATTATACGCTTTACGGAAATAAAAACTAGAACAGGGTCGCGACTTGTAAATTTTAGCCATCTGCACACTTAATATTAACCAAAGGGAGAGGGAGGAGAAGAGAAATAAAAGTATAAAACAATATTAAATTAAAGAGTTTTTTTAATTAGATTATTGTAACGCAAAAGCTGACAATTTATTTGATTTCGAGTAAATTTTCGGAATTAATCAACAAATAATCAAAATAATATAAAATTTGTGAAAATCATTACAAATTAAAAAAAGAAAGAAATTAAAAATTGACGAACTTGATTGAAATGTGAAAAAAATAATTGAAAAATGATTAAAATATGTAAAAGTTGTTACAATAACTTAAACTTGAGATAATAAATGAAAATTTAGGAAATTAATTGAAAAATAATTAATATATCTAATTAAAAGGCGGGGAAAATAATTGTAAAAGTTTTAAGAAAATGAAAATTGATAAAAAGTAATTGTAATATAAGATAAATAATTAAAAATTTAGGGATTTAATTGAGGAATAATAAAAGTAATTAAAAATTGAAGAAATTGATTGCAAATGATAACAATAATAATTGAAAATTGAAGAAAATTATTAAAACTCGAGAAAAATATTTTAAAATCTAGGAAATTAATTAAAAAATAATGAACATAATAAAAAATTCGAGAAAATATTTGCAAAGTAATAAAATAGTTAAAAATTGAAGAAAATCATTTTAATTTGTGAATAATAATTAAGAAAATTACAACATAAATTTCTAGTAAAAGAAAACTATTGCAGAATGATAAAAGTAATTTTGATTTGAAAAAATAACTGGAATTAGAGATAAATAGTAATAAAAATTAGAAAATGAATTAAAAATTGAAAATGACAAAAAATAATTGAAAAATGACGAAAAAAATTGAAAGTTAATTAATAAATAATGAAACTAATTATTAAAGGAAATAATTTAAACTGAAAAATTTTTATTTGACAAAATTAAAGAAAATAATTGAAACTTGTGGAAATCTTGAATTCAAAATTTAGAAGAAAAATTGAAAAATAGAAAAATAATGAGAATCATTGAAGAAAAATTTTTGAAAAATGATAAAAATAGTTGAAATTTGTAGATATTAATTTCAATTTTAAAAAAATAATATTGAAACATGCAGAATATTTGTGAAGTAAAAGAAAGCTTCTTATTGCAAAATGATTTCAAGAATTTTAAATTCAGGAAAATAATTACTTCATTATAGAAATAATCAAAAATGGATTGAAGAAAATAATAGAAATTTGAGATAAATAATTGAATTTTTTGTTATTAATCAGCAAATACTCAAAATAATATAAAATTTGTGAAAATCATTGCAAATTAAAAAAAAAATTAATTGAAGAAATTAATTGCAAAATGGTAACAATAATAATTGAAAATTAAAGAAAATTATTAAACTTGAAGAAAAATATTTTAAAATCTAGAAAATTATTTGAAGAATAATAAATGCAATAAAAAATCCGAGAAAATATGTGCAAAGTAATAAAAATAATGAAAAATTAAAGAAAATAATTTTAGTTTGTTAAAAATAATTGAAAAAGTTACAACATATATTTGTAAGAAAAGAAAATAATAGCAGAACGATGAAAATAATTGTAATATGTATAAAAACTAAAATTTAATATATGTAATAAAAAAATTAGAAAATTAATCAGAAACTAATTAAAAAAGACAAAAAATAATTTATAATACATTGAAAAATAACTTTAATAAAAAAATAATTGATAGAAATAATTGTGAATTGAAGAAAATAATAAAAATTTGTAAAAAATAATTGAAAGAATTTCAGAATATATTTGAGATAAACAAGACTAAAATTATAACTAGGTATATATATTATAATTCTTCAAACTTCAATTTAATTTGAAATTTCATTAATTAAAAATTTAATTAATCCACGCTTTGAGAATAATAAGTTTAGAATTATTTAAAAATTTCTTCAATTTTTAATAATTTTTTTCTTTTATGATTTCAATTTTTTGCTACAATTTTCTTCTATTTTTATCATTTTTCAACAAAAAATTCAATTATTAATGATTTTTATTATCGTTCAATTTTCCCCCTAAAATTTTAAATTCAAAACTTCCGTAAGTTTCAATTATTTTCTTTAATTTTTTCAAATTAAACTTTTTTATGTTTAATTATGTCCTTCAATATCAAATTAGTTTCATTATTTATTATTTAATTTTCAATTTCTCTCTCGTCATTTTCAAATTATTTTTGCAAATTATGATTTTTGTTTTTAATTTTAATCTTTTCCTTCGAATTGTAAATTCATTTATCCACATTTTTATTAATTATCTTATTAAAATTTGTGAAAAATATTTTAAAATCTAGGAAATTAATTCAAGAATGATAAAAGCAATAAAAAAATCCGAGAAAATATTTGCAAAGTAATAAAAATAATTAAAAATTGAAGAAATATTGTTGTTCTTGTAGCTTGTTAAAAATAAGGGCAAAAATTACAATATATTTGTAACAAAATAAAATAATAGCAGAATTATGAAAATAATTGTAAATTGAAAAAATAACTAGAACTTGATATATGTAATAAAAAAGTTAGAAAATTAATCAAAATTTAATTAAAAAAGACAAAAAGTAATTGAAAATTCATTGAAAAATAACTTTAAAAAAATCTGATTTATTTGATTTAAATCGGATTTTTTTTTATTTAAATCAAGAATTGGTTTTTTAAAAATATAACAAGTATTTAAAATCTCCAAACGTTTATTTGTAAGTAGTTTATTAAAGAAATGAAGAAAAAATTAAAAAAACAACACAAGAATGAAACAGTGGCATAATTATATATAAAAAAGTAGAAACTCTTTTCAAAAAATTCAACTATTTACGGACATTTTTTTTAATTAAAATAATCAATAAGAAGATAATAAAAAATAATGTTAAAATATATTATTAAAGAGAAAAAAATTTTTAAATTAGAAAAATTAGAGAATTATTTTACAAATTGAATAAAAAAAGAATCAATTGAATTTTGGGAAATTTAAAAAGAAAATTTAAAGAAAAGAAATTCTATGAAGTACAAGAACGATGTTTAAATGAGAATATTTAGTACAAGATTAAAAATTAAATTCACATAATATAATTAATAAAGAAATAAAAGCTTTCAAAAAAGTAGAAAATTGGGAAAATTTAAAAATATAGATAAAAGCACCAAATCAATGTTTTCAAAAATACGTAATTATAAGATAAAAACTAAACAATTAAAAAGAAGGAAAAATGCTTCTTTCTTAGAAATGAAAAAATTATGACAAAAATAAAAAAATTAATTAAAACGCAAGGAAGAACTAAAAAAATAGTGAAACATCAAGAAAATTAAATAAATTTAATTTATCCTTAATTTAACAAACTAAAAAAATATAAAAAGTACAACAACAAAAAATTAAAAAATGCATATATCAAGATAAATAAAAAGAAAGTCCACAAAAGAAACTAAAAAAACATATAAAAATAAAAATGTTTAGGCAAATTAAACTGAACACATTTTTATAATATTACACTTAAAATAAGTTTAACAATAAATTTAGAAAAATAAAGAAAGCCTAAAAACTTGATGGAAGAATAAATAAATTTGCGAAAAATCTCGCAAAAGATAGACAACATGTGAAAAAATTAAATAAATTTAAAAAAAAAAAATGGGAGTATTTATTTTTAATAATATGGAAACAATTATGAAAATCAATGAAATAAAAAGTTTAGTGAATGTTATAATAACGAAATTGTGTAAAATAATATTTAATAATTTGAACAAAAAGAGAAAAATTAAAGAAAATCCAAAAATAAAAAGATAAATAAAAAAAAAGAAAAAATATCAAATGTAAAAGAAGAAAAAAACTTAAAATTTTGTAAAAATAAGAATTTATAAGATAAAAATTAAACAGTTTCGAAAAATTGAAATCCCTTAGAAATCTTGTAAGAATATTAAAAAAAAGGATTATTGTGAATATGAAAAATATTTAATTATTTTGTATTAATTACATTCCTTTAAATTTGAATTAATTGAAATTTAAAAGTTAGAAGAAATTGAAAAATGACTTAATTGACGTTTGGAATTTATATAATTATAATGACTTGAAGATATAAAAATGTAATACTATTTTTTGATATCTTCATACCAAAAATTTGTAAATCGTAGGGGAGAGGGCCCCAAGTTGGACACCCTTTCGATTTATTGCTGTAGAATCCAAACCAAATAAAATATATTAAAATATTTTATACCGGATGAAAGTACAATTTATAAGGTAACTTGTGACCACAGAGATAACATTTTATTTTGAACATAAACATTTTTTATATCGTTTTTTCTAATTGTTAAAATTTTCGGTCTAAAAAAAAGTGACCCTAAGATGGACTCCTTCTTATAAAAGTCTCTGAAAATTGTAGTAAATATAAAATTAACTTCGTGTAACAATTCTTAAACTAATTTTTAATCATTTTAACGAATTTATCAAGAAATAACATTTCTAAAAACTTCAATTTAATAGCTTAACAGTAAAAAGTAGTAAATTATAGAAAAGTATGGATGTATCAAATTCTCTAACGATAACATCACATTTTATGGTAGAGAAAAAAAATTAATTGGCTCAAAAAATTATTGAAAAAAGTGTAAAATTGAAAATATGCAAATAAATACATTGAGATTTGAGGCCTGTCCATCTTAGGGTACATGACACCATTTTTTAATCCCCAGTAAAAATATATATACGAACACTGAATTAGTAAAATCATTTTAGGATATTATTATACGATAAATAAAGAATATTATAACGTTCAGTGCTTATTCTAAATCATAAATTTAAATAACTTTCCCGTGTAGAAAAGTTCCCAGTAATTCCCAGTTTGTATATGGGCGCCAGTTGGGGCCAACCTGGGCTTCCCAATTTTTATCAAATACGTAAATTGTTACTAAATAATAGTTTCAATACTAAACTTATCGTCAATCTGGCTTTATATATTGCGATTTCCCTTCATTTCAATTTAAAAATTCATGAAATTCGGTCAAAGCGCTCAAAGTTTCCCATGCAAAATGCATGGGGAAAAAAACTTTTCCATAGAATTGATAAAAATTCCATGAAAATTAACATTTTTCGATCGGATAAAGCTGTTTCTCCTCAGGAAAATTTAAAGAATAAGATCCAATAATTTATTTAACAATCTTTTTATTATTAACTATTTTTTAAAGGGCCATAAAAAATCTTCATAAACGAAAAAAAAGTGTAAGATCGTTAAAAAATATTCATTACGATTTTTACAACATTTTCCACCGAAATTTCCTTTAATTACATAAAAATTAGTTACTAACAATTGGTCCGTGTATTTTTTAATTTGTTTAAACAAATTAATATTGTTTATCTGAAACTTTCCATCTAATAGAGCTAGAGAGTTGTAACTTTTTTCTAATATTGCATCTATTTAAGTTAAGTAAATCCTAATATTAGAAAAAAATTAAAATATAAAAATATAAAAATTGTTTAAACAAATTAATATTGTTTATTTGCAATTTTTCATCTAATTGAGTTACAGGGTTTATACAAAAAATTTCATAATTATGGATCTTCGTTTACTATAAGTTTTGGGTGTTTATAGGCTTAAAATTTAGCAAAATTAAGAAAAAGTTAAACTCTCTAGCTCAATTCGATGAATGATTGCAAATAAACAACATTAGTTTGTTTAACCAATTTTTGTAATTGTAAATTTTCGTTTATTATTAATATTAAGCTTTTATAGGTTTGAAATGTTGCAAAATTAAGAGAAAATTTCAACTCTCTAGCTCAATTAGATGAAAAATTACAAATAAACAATATTAATTTGTTTAAACAATTTTTATAATTGTTGATTTTTGTTTTTTATTAGTATTGGGCTTTTATAGGTTTGAAAAGTGGCAAAGTTAAGAAAAAGTTATAACACTCTAGCTCTATTAGATGAAGAGTTGCAAATAAACAATATTAATTTGTTTAAACAATTTTAATAATTTTATATTTTAGTTTTTTTCTAATATTAGTCTTTACTTAACTTATATAGTTGCAATATTAGAAAAAAGTTACAACTTTCTAGTTCTATTAGATGAAAAGTTTCAAATAAACAATATTGATTTGTTTAAACAAATTAAAAAATACATGGGCATATCTCTGGAACATTTAACTTTTCAATAAGAAAAAATATTTTATTTTTTTTTGTAGCACAGTATTGAAACTTTGTCTACATAAACTTCAAGTGCTAAGCTTTCAAATTATACAAATGGACAAATAAATCTAATTGTCTTCAAGAAATTATAAATTATTTAAAATTACAAATAATTTTTAACCTGTAACATAAAAATATTCAACAGGTGGTTGCTTTTTAGGATGAAAAACAGTTGAAATGAATTGCTTGAGGGGTTATCATTTTTAAAAAACGATAAGTTTGTTTAATATTTTCAATATTTATAAGAATAGTAAAATATTAATAATACTACACTAGGAATAAAGGAATAAAGTTCCATTTTTGTGTGAAAATCAATCTCGAAATAAACATTAAAACTTAACCTTCAGGTTTTAATTAATGACAATTTCTGTTGAAAACATTAGAATCGGCAACTTCAGACTTAAAAATTTCTTTCTAAAAAATTTCGGTCGATTACGGTCGACCGTAATTGATAAATATTTTCACATTATCATTGCAATAAAGTATTTTTTCTCAAAGCACATTCACACAATGTTAAATGGTACTCGTAAAAATATATGTAAGTACTTTTTGAATACTTTTATTTCATTTTCGTGAAGTATCACTCGTATTACGATCGTTGTCAAATTTTGTACACACGTGTTTTCTGTTATTTAAATTAGAATAGTTTTTTGAAGAAATGATGCACATCAATTTAGTATGTCTCAAAATAATTCTAATTATTTAAACTTTTATTTTCCATAAACTATTTTGGTGTGCCAATAGTCTTATTCAAGAAAAATGATAAATAAGACGATTACGGTCGAAAAGGTTAAAAATGAGGGACAACTTTTAAAAACATATAACTTTCTTCACAATAAACAAAATATTAATTTTCATGCACAAATGTGTTCATCGTTTAATTAACTTTAAAAACATGTGTCATCTAACTAGTAATTTTTATTAATTACAAAGTTTCAACGTATAAACCATTCGAAAGTATGGTTAGGGACAAGTAAACATTGTTAAAAATCGGATGTTCAAATTGGAATAATTATTTATCTATTTAATAAATCAATGTGTAATCTTTTGGAAATAGTTCATCGTATCAAATGTTAATATTTCCAACAAAAACCAGGTAAAAATTGATTAAAATTATCAAAATATATGCAAGGGACATAAAAGTTAAAGGTTCCAGAGATATGCCCACATGCAACAATTGTTATTAACTAATTTTTATATCATTAAAGAAAATTTTGATGGAAAATATTGTTAAAAGTTGTAATGAATATTTTTTAACGATCTTACATTTTTACGATCTTTTTTAGTGAATTGGCACTAACCAGGTTGAGCATTACAAGCCCACTAATTTCCCAGTGGGAAGACCCAACTGGGGCCTACCTTAAATTTGGGAAACCCATATGGGGCCCAACTGGCGCCCACCCAACTTTTCTACACGGGTTACTAACTTGAGAAAAAACTGTTACAAAACTTTTTTAGGCACAAAATTACGTGGTATGTGTAGAAGAAAAACCAACTGGTTTTTTTTTCTTCAAATGTCACCTTAAACAAAAATTTTGATACGAAATGTCCATCTTGGGGCCCTGTCCATCTTGGGACCCACTCCCCTAGGTATTTTGATCATCTGTATTAGCACAGGGTGATTCTACGTCAGAAATATCACAATCTGCAAGTGGTTCACAGAATTTAATGCAACTTGGTGAAATTGTAGTATAATATGAGAGAAATTAATCAGCAAAAGGAATTTTTAAAATATCATAAATTGTAGGAGTTATACTATTTTGAATTTTGATGCAACATTTTCTTAATTATTTTATATCTCGGTCAATTTTGAACCGATTTTGATGAGTCACGCACCAATTTCTTCGTAAAATTGTGTATTTTTAGAAAATCATAAAGCAAAAAACAAAATTTATTATTTAAATAGTAAAAAAGTGAAAATAAAACTTTATTTATATTTTTTTTCAATTTTGACTCAATTCTTTAATTTTTTAATTTTTTAATAATATTCCCCTTTAATTCATCTTTATTTTAAAATAAAGATCGTCCTGGAGACTTTATAAGATCTTGTGATATCGTCCTTTTAGTATCATCATCTTAAAGAAAGATACTACGTAAATTCATGTTTTTACCTTCATTTGTTTTTTGACAGTTTTTTTAAAATTTTTTAAATTAGAAACTATTTACTGTGAAGATTTCTTTTTAATTTCTCTATTAAATACAGTGAAAATCTAATAAAATTGTTATTCTATTAATAGATTTGGAAATAATGATTAATTTTAAGTAAAAATAAAACCATTTAATTAAAAATTAATTTTAATATAATTAAATAAATTAGGTAGTTAAATCATTATTTATTTAATAACAATATAATTATAATATAATATAATAAATATTTATACAATGATTTATTTAGTAAGCAATTTTGCTTAAGGGCATGTGATGGATTATGACGTCACTGCTTTAGGCAAAATTTGTCCGTAACTTTTCTCTTAAAATATTGAATATTTTTTTATGAAACTTGGTAGAATTACTTAAAATGTCATTAGGAAGGTCTCTCAGACCCGAGTTTGTTTGAATTTTGTCTCAAAATTGATTTTTATAAAAGTTTGCATTTTTTCGAAAATTTCCCAAAATTAATTTTGAGCCAAAATTTAAACAAATTTGGATCTGAGAGACCTTCTTAATGACATTTTGTGTAATTCTATCAGGTTTCACAAAAAAATATTCAATATTTTAAGAGAAAAGTTACGGACAAATTTTGCATATATCAGTGACGTCATAATCCATCACATGCCCTTAAATAAAAAATTTAAATATAAATAATTTGTAACAAAACAAGTATAACTGATTTAATAGTATACCAATTTACATAATTGTCCTAAAATCCATCGCTTTCGTATTTATGATACTTGGACTTAAAATTTAAAGGTTTCTTTAGCAGCAAAATATTTTCTGCATTGAATTGTTTAATTTCCATAATTTAATTAAATCTTTTTATTTTTACTTAAAATTAATAATTATTTTCAAATCTCTTAATAGAATAACAATTTCATTGGATTTTCATTTTATTTAGTAGAGAAATTGAAAAGAAATCTTCACAGTAAATAGTTTCTAATTTAAAAAATTTAAAAAAAACTGTCAAAAAACAAATGAAGGTAAAAACATGAATTTACGTAGTATCTTTCTTTAAGATGATGATACTAAAAGGACGATATCACAAGATCTTATAAAGTCTCCAGAACGATCTTTTTGAATTGGGTCAAAATTGAAAAAAAATATAAATAAAGTTTTATTTTCACTTTTTTACTATCTAAATAATAAATTTTGTTTTTTGCTTTATGATTTTCTAAAAATACACAATTTTATGAAGAAATTGGTGCGTGACTCATCAAAATCGGTTCAAAATTGACCGAGATATAAAATAATTAAGAAAATGTTGCATCAAAATTCAAAATAGTATAACTCCTACAATTTATGATATTTTAAAAATTCCTTTTGCTGATTAATTTCTCTCATATTATACTACAATTTCACCAAGTTTCATTAAATTCTGTGAACCACTTGCAGATTGTGATATTTCTGACGTAGAATCACCCCACAATTTTTAAAATTTTTTAAAGATTAAAATATTAAAATTAAAATTTTTAACATTTATCTACAAATTTGTGAGTTGTGTTTAAGGTTTGCGACGTTTTACATGTAGTATTAGACTTCTGGAGAATTGTAAAGTTTTTTTGATGTAAATCGTGATTTTAATGCAAATTTTCCAATGATTTAAATCAAAGTGATTTAAATCAATAACAGCCCTGAATGAAATTAAAAAAATATTGACTATCATGATCCGATAGAATGAGAACCGCTTGAGGATATAAGCATCCTTAAATGAACATAATTTACCAAAAACACCTAATCCTCTAATTATGTTCTTTTTCCAATTGCCAGCATTTAGCACAGAGATAATTATACCTCAAGACCAAGTAACGTAACTGGTCGAGTCCATACCAAGTGATCACACCAATTTCAGTCATATTGAGTAATATTTACGAAATTGATATTTTGGGTTCCTTTAGGAGTAAAAAAAATAAATTTTTAATTATTTTTAAAAAATTCAAAATATTTTCGAAAATATTCAAATTCGAAATTTTATGTACTATTTTTTTTGTGTTATCATAACTTCTGTAATTTTGAAGCAATTGAGATCATTTTTTTTTAAATGACTCGTATTTAAATACTCTTTCAAGAAAAATTATAATAATTAAGAAATTGTTTATAATTAAATTTTTATTAAAAAAATTAAATTATTTATTTAAACAAAATCTAAAGTATATCATCGTTCTTTTTCAAAAAATTCATAAACATAGCCTATAATGTGCTTAAAAATTTAAGCCAAAGAAAAAGATGGTATGTATTATAGTTTTTGAGAAAAAAATTATTAAGTTATGCTAGCGCGGCGCGGACCGGTGTCACCGCTACTCAACGCGTAGTTCCGTAGTGACCGAAATGTATGTATATTTTTACATAATGTAAATATAGTTAGTGTATTATATTTAAATTATAAGCTTCAGAAAGTCACACTGATCTTTTCATAGTACATGGACATCAAACTTTAGAATTAAGAAAATCGGAGAAAATAATTAAAGTAAAAAAAAGTAATTAAAAAATTGGTAATTTATAGAAAAATAATAAAAATAACTAAAAATTGGGAAAATTATTAAAATTTAAGAATAATAATTGAAAATTTGTTAAATCAATTGAAAAATAATTAATATAATTAAAAACTGGTAAAAATAAGTGAAAATAAGTGAATAATTAAAATAATTTAAAACTGAAGAAAGAAAAATAATGGACTGGTAAAATTATCAAAATTCGCGATGTTCAGGGGTGTTAATTTTTTTTCTTATGCAATTTTAGACCTAAAATTATGGGGTAATGTCAAAAATAGAGAAACAAATAATTTGCGGAGTTTGAGAAATTTATTCTAAGAAAAACTTAAATTTTAAAAATTAAACCTCTTTCACAATTTTCATTTTTTTCATCGACAATTTTTTTGTGGGATTTTTAAATGATTTTCTACAATCCATCGTATGGATTTTGAAAAATAAAATTTTGAAAATGACCAAAAAAATATTGTTTTTTAATTTTTATGTAATACCATAATTCTACATCTTAATTGATGTAAGAAAAAAAATGACACCTCTGAGCATCAAAAATTTTGTTGAGTTAAAATTTCACCTATCTCTCCCCTTAAAGAATGATAAAAATAGTTTGAAAATAGTTGAAAGAAGCAAGTTTACAACGACCATTAAACAATCAAATTGTTACTCCTCTTGACTTATACGAGTGGGCAAAATCCAGTTTAGAGAAAATTAATGTAGAATTTTGTAATTACGCAGAATATGAAGCTGAAAAACAATTGTTAAGTGAAAGATTTAATCAAGCTATGACCATTAAAGGTACACAAAAATTTCATTCCTTCGTACCCCTTGAGAATAAAATTGAAACAAAAATTTTTTCAAATTCTGTGCACAGCACAATTTGTAAAATAAAAAAATAAACATGACGATTAACTGTATTTATATTATGTAATAATATACATACATTTCGGTTACTACGGAACTACGCGTTGAGTAGCGGTGACACCGGTCTGCGCCGCGCTAGCATAACTTAATAATTTTTTTCTCAAAAACTATAATACATACCATCTTTTTCTTTGGCTTAAATTTTTAAGCACATTATAGGCTATGTTTATGAATTTTTTGAAAAAGATCGATGATATACTTTAGATTTTGTTTAAATAAATAATTTAATTTTTTTAATAAAAATTTAATTATAAACAATTTCTTAATTATTATAATTTTTCTTGAAAGAGTATTTAAATACGAGTAATTTAAAAAAAATCGGGCAAGTACGAGTTATACTCGTACCAAGTCGAAGGGTTCCGTACCTCTATAATTTTTTTAACTATATGAAATAGAGATTGAAATGCAATAGCAATTGTATATATATTTCAAATAACAAAGTCATTTTTCTATAACTTTATATACTAATATAGTTAAAATTATTTTAAAACTTATAACAAATAACAAAATTTTAATGCACTATATTGAATTTTTTATTTAATTTCAATGAAATCGGCAAATTACTAATAAAATAAAAAGTAGATTATATCCCCGGGAAAAAGGGTTTAGATATAATCAGATATATTTCAGATATCATTAGATATATTGTAGATATAATCAGATATATTTCAGATCTAATGATATATGATTTGATCTATTCAGATATAATCAGATATAATCAGTTATTTAAACATATATCTGCTTATATATATTTAGATATAATCAGATCTGATATTATATCTGTTTATATCTACACGGAAGAACTTTTGGTTTTAATAGTTAATATTATAATATGTATTTTTACAAAATTTCGATTGTAAATCAGGATATAACTGTAAAATGGTATTTTATACTACAGGACTAGAAGAATATACTTTTTTAAAAGTTAATGTTTATATATTTTGAAATTAAAATTTACTATTTAAAACTGGAAAGATTGCTTTTTTTAAAAGGAAAATGAAACTAGGAAAAAGTATAATCTAAAAAAAATAATTAAAATTATTTAATTTTTATTAAATAATAATTTTTATAAAAATATTTACAAAAATAGGTTAAATATATTACTATATTCAATAGGAAGCAACAATAAAATAAGTTCATCTTGAACATCTTACTATTAAAAAGATTATATTTTAAAATAATGCTTTGTTGAAATTCCATTAACTATTGGAAAATTGGCGGCCATGACAGTTTAACCGTTGTGCGCGTCTTGTCACTGTTGATTTGCTTATTCGGGTTATATAATTTCTCTCTTAAAAGAAACGATTAAATCATTAACGTTGTCATAAAGTGGGTGAAAAATAACACAATAAATACTTTCTACGTGATAGTTTTATTCAATATAAACCGGTTATATCATGTAAAAACTTTTAAGTGAAGTTTGAATTTGGCGGATGTCAAACTTCAAATATTGTTCACAGATGGAAACTTGTGATTTTTGTGGATTTTTCTCAAAAGTGGTAATGTATTATGTCGATTAGTATATAAGAAAACTTTTCCCTTCAAAGATTATATGTATTGTGCGATTCGTTAAGCATATTATGTGCGTGCGTATTATCGTTAGTGTTTAGGTTATGTTAGGATTTCGTTTGTGACGGTAATTGTGTTTATATGTATATAAAAGTGTTAAAAATATATGGAATGTCAATTACCACAGGTAACCTATAATAATATAATAATCATGAAGATCGGTTTATTTGCCTTTTTATAGGAATTACTTATTAATCTCGATTTTACTAATTCCAAAACTCAATAGCAATTTTCCCAACAAAATGTCGATTCAAGTTTATTTTAACATTTCCTATCGAAAATAGTAAATATTAAATAGAAATAGTAAATTCTGAAAATATAACGATATATTCTGGTTTCCTATCGAAATTTTGTAAAAATAAATACTATAATATTAAGTATTAAAATCGAAAGTCTTTCCGTGTAGATAGATATCGCCTGATGTGAGGTCATATCTAACTAGATATATTTTAACATAGTCAAATCTGATATTATACCTTTCTATATCTAATTAGATATTGTCAGATATGAAGTCAGATATAATCATTTTGTTAACAGATTTAATCATACATAATATCAGATCAAACTATATCTAATAAAAAAGTAAAAATTTTTGAAATTTGAAAAAGTCCAAACTATATTATTTATATATATTATAAATAAATTATTTTTTTATTAGATATAGTTTGATCTGATATTATGTATGATTAAATCTGTTAACAAAATGATTATATCTGACTTCATATCTGACAATATCTAATTAGATATAGAAAGGTATAATATCAGATTTGACTATGTTAAAATATATCTAGTTAGATATGACCTCACATCAAGCGATATCTATCTAGATATAAACAGATATAATATCAGATCTGATTATATCTAAATATATCTAGTTAGATCTGATTATATCTAAATATATATAAGCAGATATATGTTTAAATAACTGATTATATCTGATTATATCTGAATAGATCAAATCATATATCATTAGATCTGAAATATATCTGATTATATCTACAATATATCTGATGATATCTGAAATATATCTGATTATATATAAACCCTTGTTCCCGGGATCCCAAGTCAAATACTACAAACGATTTAAAAGGGGAGGGGGGGCTCGGTCATTTTTTCGAATTTTCTTTAAAAAAATCGTAGGTTTTGGCTAGTAAACATTGTGAAAACCGCCTTTACAAAAGTTCTCTATGATTTCCTGTGATCTACACGTAAATCTACATATGTGTATCAAATTTCAGCATCCTAGGTCAAATAGTTTGGAAGATTAGGGGAAGATTTGGAAGATTTTTTTTTCAAAAAATCGTTTTTTTTTTGGTTAGTAAAGACTATGAAGACAGTCTTTACGAAAGTTCTCTATAATTTTCCTGTAATCTACACGTAAATCTACATATGTGTACCAAATTTCAGCATCCTAGGTCTAGTAGTTTCGAAGATTAGGGGGGGGGGGGCATGGTCATTTTTTTGAATTTTTTTCAAAAAATCGTACTTTTTGGCTAGTAAACACTATGAAGACAGTCTTTACGAGAGTTCTCTATAATTTTCCTGTAATCTACACGTGAATCTACATATGTGTACCAAATTTCAGCATTTTAAGTCAAATAGTTTAGAAGATTAGGGGGGGGGGACATGGTCATTTATTTCAATTTTAGGGCAAAAAAGTGGTTTTTGCTGGATTTCGGCATGTTCATGAGCTGGAATCGCGTTTTCCATATCATTTTCGTAAATCCAAGGTGAAATTACATATGTGGACTAAATTAGAAGACTTTAGCTCATATAGTTTAGAAGTTAGAAGGGGTGCGAAAACGGACACACATAGTGATTTTAATAGGGTTCCGTTTTACGGTACGGAACCCTAAAAAATGATCTCAATTGCTTCAAAATTACAGAAGTTATGATAAAACAAAAAAAATAGTACTCAAAATTTTGAATTTGAATATGTTCGAAAATATTTTGAATTTTTTAAAAATAATTAAAATTTATTTTTTTTACTCCTAAAGGAACCCAAAATATCAATTTCGTAAATATTACTCAATATGACTGAAATTGGTGTGATCACTTGGTATGGACTCGACCTTCTGGAGAATTGTAAAGTTTTTTTTTATGTAAATCGTGATTTTAATGCAAATTTTCCAATGATTTAAATCAAAGTGATTTAAATCAATAACAGCCCTGAATGAAATTAAAAAAATATTGACTATCATGATCCGATAGAATGAGAACCGCTTGAGGATATAAGCATCCTTAAATGAACATAATTTACCAAAAACACCTAATCCTCTAATTATGTTCTTTTTCCAATTGCCAGCATTTAGCACAGAGATAATTATACCTCAAGACCAAGTAACGTAACTTGAACGAGTTAATTAAAAAAAGAGGGGGGGGGGGGATGAAAAAAAATACCAACTCATCCAACACCGATACCTAATAGCTAAAAACATAAGTAGTATCGAGAAAAGTTTGTTGATTTAAGTTTAGAAGAAGTCAGCTGAAAAATTGGAGGAAATGCTGATGGAAAATCATAATCCGTTGAAGAAACTCTGTCTGAGAGGGAAAAAGTCTGTACTCACTCGAGTGTCGGAGCATTAGCCCAAAGTAGGGGTTGATGGAGAAGGGCGAGACGTTTCAAGGGGGGAGGGGGGTTGGTCGAGAGGGGCGAGGGGGGTGGGGGGTTTCGGCTATTTATTCAGTATTTATTTAGCCGAGTGAACAGAGTCGAGAGAGGGTAGATTGCGACCCCCACCAGAGGAGCGTCACGACGCGACTGGGGTTGCGCGACACTAACCTCAGGTGGTAGTTTGCGCTTCGTTTAGTTCATCGAGTGTCCGCCTGGCGGCAGCACCTATTCCCCAACTCGTGATCCTCTCAAAACTAGGCGCGCGCTTCCAAATGCCGACCGATCTTGTTTATGAGACGCGCGTCGACGTCGGCTGACATCCGCCGTCAGCCGAAACCACCAAGGCAGACGGCGATCAACCAAATATCAAAGAAAAAAAATTATTTAAAACCCCCCCCCTAAAAAAAAAAAGTGTTAATTACTATTGTTAATTGTTTAAATGAAAGAAGAAAATGCAAATCAGTGTAAAATACATCTCGCTTCTTTTTGTGGATCCGGGGATTTCTCTCCAAAGTAAACAACAAATTGATTGGATTGAATATCAGTGATTAAAAAAAAAAGTGTTTTTTGGGAATCTTTGTTTTCGAAATTGAGTGAATAAATGGCATTTGATTGGTCGGGTTAGAGTGCAGTGACAACACGTGTTCTCCAGGATCGTATCGAGCGTGGTAGTGCCTAACGAGATTTACTCGTTTCTAGCAAACAACTTGGAGAGAATCTGTCTCATTGTGAATCGTCGCTTTTCCTCTTTTCGAAAAGTATCACTTTCTCGTTTTTTTTTTAACACACTAGTTCAATTTTTTTCTTTGGAAATTGATTCAAATTTGTTTCCAATTTTTGTATGTAAAAATTAACTTGGAATTTACTCAAGAGTCTATTTTTAAATTAATCTTATCTATTTTTAAATTAATCTCAAATTAAAACTTCATTTTGTAATGATCTCAAAAATGTCATCTCAAAAACAAACATGATCCAAAAATCTGGTTCAGATCCAAAGATCTGTTTAACAACCAGATATGATGTATCTTTTAAAAGATTATGCTTTTCATTATCCGATATATGTGACGCTCCGCGAGAGAAGGGACCTATCGCTGAGAAAGCAAACTTTAAAGGACGGACGGACAAAGAGGAGAAAGAAAAATTGAGACGCTTAACATGTTCATGTTTAAAGCTTCATAACAAGAAAACTAATTGCAGGAATCAAATTTTTATTTATTTTTATTTTTTAGCAACTAAAAAACTATCAATTACCATAAAAAAATCAAAATAATTAATTGTTAATTTCACGGGACGGTCGTTCAAAGAAAAACCCAAAAAGGCGATACACTTTGTACGCCTAGGTTTAAAGCATTATAACCAAAAGTGTAATAATTTTTTTTTTTTTTTTTTGAAACATGAAAATGAAAGAACAATTCAAAAGCTATCTTTTATCGTAAAAAAATGAAAATTGATTTTTTCCTCGATAGGTCCCTTCTCTCGCGGAGCGTCACATATATATATCTTTTAATCTGAAGAGGACTTAAAAAAAGTCGAAACATGTATAGTTCAAACATCAAAATAAAATTTAAAAAGATACCGCAAAAGGTCTTGTAAAAATTATTTAACTTAGTCACAAATTGTTGTTTTTTTTTGGCTTTTTTGTGTTTTAAAATTAAAATGGTTTAGTGTAAACCAGGGACCGAAAACATTTGGTTTTTGGAGTTTTTTCAAAATATTTAATACGAGTCAATAGATTGGATCAAGCTAAATAACAAAAATTTTATCATTTGAATGAGTTTCTTACCTTTCTCAAAATTTAATTAGGGACAAACGTCATTAGTTTATGAACAAATTGGTTTTGTTATAACCAATGATTGATGACTTTTTAAGCAGTTCCAAACCTTTAATATTCAAAACATAAAAGTTTAGTAATCTTTTTTTTTTAATTGATTTTATGTAATGAGTGATCATGTCTTTTTTACGCTCGTAATAATTTTATTTATATTTTTATTAGTTCCAAAAACTGAACTTAGAAAAATTCAAAAACTATATAATCGTTTTTAAAGTTCGTTACAATCATAATCAATAAATTGCTTCCTAATACGAACTAATTGATTGCTTAAAACGTTCTTGAGAAAATATACCTAAAAGTTAATTAATACTTTAAATGACTCTTAACACTATAATAACCATTTTATTTACAAAACTTAAAAATTGTTGTTAGGTTACTATTAAGAAGTTTCGACTTGCGGTTAAATTTTTGATTGAATTAATTTTAAACCACTTTTACATAGACTTAATATACGAATTTAAAATCAATTTTAAAAAATTGTACAACATTACATTAATTTCAAGTTTTAAAATTTTTTCATATAGATCAAAAATTGCGTTTTAGTAGGTTGATTCTTTATGAATTCGAATTTGTTAATTAATTAAGTGACATCTTTACTAGATATTTGAAAAAAAATTTCCATGGTATAAATAGAGCAGTTGTAGAGCAAAATTCGCAAACTACTGTTAAATAATTCATCAAACTTTTTAGAGAATTTTTTAAAGAAAGAAATACACCTAACGATCCTATTTTTTATGGTAGCAAGCTAAGGATATAAATTTTGTTTTACGATTTACCGGATTTTAAAAGTGTACACTTACCACATGTAAATATAGACATTTATTTTGTTTTCTTACAAATTTACGTTACCTGTTACAGCACTTTTTATTGGTGCTGTTTTATTGCAAATTCCTGCCGATTTTTTTTACAGCGTGCGTGACACATAGATAAACTTTACTGCAACCTAGCTCTTCATTTTCACTGTAACGACTTTCCCAGATATAAACTCAAGAGTGTCACAAGACGTGAAATAAAAGGGAAGAGAATATATCTTACAATGTAGTAAATAATGTTTTCAATTTCAAGAAATAACTACACATTTATGACATTTTCATATCATCAGACTATTGTGAATTGAAAACTGTTTTTTTTATTTTAAATATTTAAGTGCCGCACTTGATGTAAAAAGAATATCAATTGAAACAGAAACGATCAGTTTTATTTTTTTCAAAAAGGCATTTTCGAATTTTTACTCTTTTTTCTCGTTATTACTTTTTTTTCGGAAAATCGTGCAATGTCGATATCAATCGTTCAAAAATATTTGCCAGTTTTTAATTGAGATTTTGCAATTTCAATCACGCCTCTTTTCCATTACATATTGCTCTGAATTTTTTAACGAATATCCCCGGAAAGCGTTCTCGATTTCCAATTTACGAACAATCTTTTTTCTTTGCCCTATATTTTCCTTTCGCAACATTTATTCTGGAAAAAAAAACAGTATCTTACCCAAAACCATCGTTCACGAATAGACAACTGCTCTGATTGGCAGCTGTCGATTCGTGAATCATTCGACACAATCATATCTCGAGGACCAATTTCCACAAGGAAAACATTTTCTATTGTTTGCAATAAAATGCAATGCATTGTTCTAACAAACAATCGCAAAAAAAAAAGAAATAATTGTTCTCTGATGATAAAAGTTTAATGCACCAGTAAGCAATCCAATTATTTTTTACTAAAATTTTTTTTATTTTTTTAAAATAGATGATAGATTGTAATATATAGATTTTAATAAGAATTTTTAATATTGTTAAAGGAAAAGGATTTTTTTTTTAGAATACTGCAGATTAAATTTTCTTGAAAAATAATTAAATTTTCTTTTCTATCGAAGTTCTTTGATTCATTTCAGCTTTTACTGTGAGCTTGAGTTTATTAATAATTTTGTAACGAATTCAATGGCGAATAGATTCTCTCATGGCTCCCGATCAGTTTATTTTTAATGCATCTCTTTCCTTTGAGACTTAATCATCAGGGCATTTTAAACTAGCCGAATGATATCATTTATGCAAAATCTGTATCGATGTTAATAAGGTTTCCAGAACGTTTTCATTAGTCCAGTTTCATGCGTGCAACTTTCTTCGTTCATTATCTGCATTTCGATCTATTTCGGAAGTAGTCTAATTACATGATCGTTATTTCCTATCTTCCCTGAATTTGTTTACCAATTTATAATTGGTAAAACATACATTAAACTACTTTAAAATACCTTTAAAATACATTATTTATTTTTCTTTCATTTCATTCCTTTCCTGTTTAATTCTACTCGTTTCATCTTTTCATGTCTTTTTATTTCTCTCTCTCTCTCTTTCTCTCTTTAATTTCTTTTTTCTTCCTATAATTTTCCTCTATTTTGCACTATTCTCTCTCTCCTCCATTTTCCCTCTTTTTTTTTTTGTTCACTTCTCTATTTTCTTAAAATTATTATCATCTTTCCATTTCCCCTTTTATTCGCTTACTCATTTTACTTCGACTTTTTCCTCTATATTAACTCTATTTTCATTTACTCTTTCTCGGTAAACTGAAAATTGTACACATGCAAAGAAAGTTGAGATTGAAATTGCAGAATGATATTTTTAAATGAGGAGTCTTGTGTTCTTATTTCTCTACAAGGCTAATTAAATTTTTCGCATTAAATTACAGTGCAAGTTCAGAAATTATCATATCAGATATTAAAGTTTCATTATATAAAGAGCTTTCAGAGAAAACATGTACAAACATTTGTTTTATAATTATAAAAACGAATTGTTAAAAGATAATCAAGGGAAAAAATTTGACAAATATTTTTTATTGAAGTTGTATTTTTCGTTCTGAGGCATTTTTTTAAAAATTAGTTTCTCTCGATATTGCTCGGTGAATATACACTTTGATCGAAAATTCCAGATATCTGGGATACCTACATTTCAAATGGAGTAATTACTTAAGTTCCAGGTTGGGAACGAAATTCTATTTAATTTCGGTTACGTAGCTCATACCCCTTTCATTCTTGTCGATCCTTCGAGGACACTGAGATCTTCGACGTTGATTTTCTTTAACTCGATTAGCCCACTTCGTGTTCTTTATCACGTTCTCGATAATGCAATGTTTCAATTTCTGTCAAAGACACTTTCAAGTCAATTAACATATATAATGTACAATACTCAAAATATACTTGAAATTTATATATATATATATATATATAGATTAGCGAAATTTTATAAAAAAAAATTTTATATTAAACCAAGTATTAAAAAGTATTTTATAACTCTCTAAATCTGAATTAGTTAAGGGCATGTGATGGATTATGACGTCACTGGTATAGGCAAAATTTGTCCGTAACTTTTCTCTTAAAATCTTGAATATTTTTTCATGAAACTTGGTAGAATTACTTAAAATGTCATTATGAAGGTCTCTCAGACCCAAATTTGTTTAAATTTTGGCCCAAACTTAATTTTGGAAAATTTTCGAAAAATTGCAAACTTTTTTAAAAATGAATTTTGAGACAAAATTCAAACAAACTCGGGTCTGAGAGACTTTCCTAATGACATTTTAAGTAATTCTACCAAGTTTCATGAAAAAATATTCTATATTTTAAGAGAAAAGTTGCGGACAAATTTTGCCTATAACAGTGACGTCATAATCCATCACATGCCCTTGAACACTAAAGGGTTAAAATCGTGAATGGGTTTTCTCCTTTTCAAATAGTAAAAAATAACTAATTAATAGTAAAATACTACTAATTCAGCGTTTAAATTTAACTAATTAAATAGTACAAAATAACTAACGTAATTAGTAAATAGAAATCTACTAATTCGTTTAGTAGTTTAACATAACCTAAAATTACTTTGACTAATTAAATTAGTAGTTTTTTACTAAAGTATTAGTCAAAAATTACTATTTGAAATGGTAAACGAATTTTCACTGTTAAAATCGTGAATGGGTTTTCTCCTTTTCAAATAGTAAAAAATAACTAATTAATAGTAAAATACTACTAATTCAGCGTTTAAATTTAACTAATTAAATAGTACAAAATAACTAACGTAATTAGTAAATAGAAATCTACTAATTCGTTTAGTAGTTTAACATAACCTAAAATTACTTTGACTAATTAAATTAGTAGTTTTTTACTAAAGTATTAGTCAAAAATTACTATTTGAAATGGTAAACGAATTTTCACTGTTAAAATGGTAGTTTTTAACCATTTCAGATTTAGAGAGTATTATATAGGCATATATATATATATAATATCAGATCAGACTATATCTGATAAAAAAATTATTTATTTATAATATATAGTATTAAATAATTAATGTATCGAAATAATAAAATTTTATTCAGTATGCTTGTAACGAAATTTTATTAAAACGAAAAATATTAATAATATTAATTATATTTCAAAAAAGTCGGCGTGAAGTAGTGGTTAGCGCTCTGGACTTGAAGTCGTATGTGATGCGGGTTCGAATCTCGGAGTTGTCATTTTTTTTATTATTATTTATTACACATGTTTATTAATGATATCATCCAACTTAATAGCTTTTAATAAAATTTATAGTTTTCAATAAATTTATTTATTTATTAACAAATTTTAATCTGGTTAGATCTAATTATATCTTATCAGATAGAGGCAAAATCCAGATATAACTATATATAATCAATTATATATAATTATATCTGATTATATCTAAACTTTTTTCCCCGGGATTTTTTCCAATTTTAATTACTTTCCTTATATTTAAATTTTTTTTGTTGATATTCTTAAATTACTCACTTCAAATTTAAATTATTTTCTTCAAACTTCAATTAATTTCTGCAACTTTCAATTATGTTCCTCAAACTTTTAATATTTTTGCCAATTTTTCAATTATTGTCTAAATTTTTTTAATTTTTACACCAGTTTTCAATTATTTGTGTCATTCAATTAGTTTTTCACATTTTATTTATTTATTATTTCGTTAATATCTAAATTATTGTGCTGAAAAATTCAATTTTTTACGACGCGCTATTTCAAAATTAAATTTGTAAATCATCAAATTATTTCTTCCCAGTTTCTAATTATTTTTGTCATTCTTCAATTATTTTCTTGTAATTTCAATTATTTTTTAAAATTTTCAATTATTTTCTTCAAATTTCAATTACTTTTGTCATTATTCCAGTTTTTTTGTCATCTTGAATTAATTTCTTCATATTTCTATTCTTTTTGTCATTTCAGAATTATTTTCTACAAATTTCAATTATATTTACTTCAAATTTTAATTACTTTTTTCATATTTGAAATTTTTTTACAGTTTTAAATTATTCACTTCAAATTTAAATTAATTTCTTGAAACTTCAAATAATTTCTTCAACTTTCAATTATGTTCCTCAAACTTCTAATATTTTTGTCAATTTTTCAATTATTGTCTAAATTTTTTTAATTTGTACACCAGTTTTCAAAATACTCAAAATTTTAACTTTAAACGCAAGTCTCAAATTATTTTTTTCAAATTTTTAATTATTTTTGTCATTTTTCAATTGTTTTCTCGCAATTTCAATTATTTTTAAAACTTTTTGATTATTTTCTTCAACTTTGAATTACTTTTGTCATTATTCCAGTATTTTTGTCATCTTGAACTATTTTTTTCATATTTCTATTATTTTTGCCGTTTTAGAATTATTTTCTACAAATTTCAATTATTTAAAAAAAATTTTTTTTTCATTGTCATGAATTTTTTAAATTTTTACACCAGTTTTAAACTATTTTTTTTCAAATTTCAATCTTTTTCTTAATTCTATTTATTACTTATTGTCATGAATTTTTCAATTTTGTACATCTTTTTCAATTATATTCTACAAATTTCAATTATTAAATTCAAACTTTGATAACTTTCTTCACATTGAAATTTTTGAATTATTATCTTCAAATTTCAATTATTTTCTTTAAACTTTCACTACTTACTTCATATTTAAAAATTTTAATTATTCTCTTTAATTTTCAATTATTTTTTAAAGTTTGATTACTTTCTTCATATTCAAATTTTTTTTTCATGTATTGTCCACAAAATTTTAATTTTTCACACCAGTTACCAATTATTATTTTTGTTGTTTTTTAATTATTTTTTATAAATTACAATTTTTTATCGTTATTAGCATATTTTTTTAGAATTATTTTCTTTAAATGTCATTCTCTTCAATTTTTGTATTATTGTCAAGAATTTATTAACTTTTACACCAGGTTTAAATTATTTATGTAATTATTAAATTAGTTTCTTCACATTTCAATTATATTGTTAATTTTTCAATTATTTTATACAACTTTGCAATTAATGTACTATATTTTTTAATTTTTACTCCATTTTTAATTATATATCAACTTTTTCATTCATTTTTTTTCAAAATTCTAGTTGTTTGTATAATTTTTTAACTGTTTTCTACATAAATAAAATTTATTGACTTATTTTATTTTTATTTTTATTTATTTTTATTTTCTCAAGTTTCAATTTTTTTCAATTCTTCAGATATTGTCTAAAAGTTTTATTTTTTACACCAGCTTTAAATTATTTTAGTCATTATTCAATTATTTTTTTCACATTTTCATTATTTTTGGCATTCTTTAATTATTTTCATGTAATTTCAATTATTCGTAAAACTGTTTCTTTTTTTACGATTTTTGTTTTGTTTTGAATTTTTGAATGTTTGTCTTCATTTATTGATTTTTAATTAATTTTTCAATTAGTTTTGTCATTTGACAATTTTTTGTCATATTTCTATTATTTTTGACATTTTTGAATTATTTTCTTTAAATGTCTATTCTTTCAATCTTTGTATTATTGTCAAGATTTTATTAACTTTTACACTAGTTTTAAATTATTTATGTAATTATTTAATAATTTTCTTCACATTTCAATTATATCGTTAATTTTTCAATTCTGTTATACAATTTTTCAATTAATACACTAAATTTTTTATTTTTTACTCCATTTTTGAATTATATTTCAACTTTTTCATTAATTTTTTTTTCAAAATTTTAGTTGTTTTTATCTATTTTCAACTGTTTTCTACATAGTTAATTTTTTTTAACATTTTGAAATTTCTTTTTTCGAGTTTTAATTTTTTTCTTGAAACGTCTATTATTTTTGTCATTATTCAATTATTTTTTTCAAATTTTCATTATTTTACCAATATCTCAATTAATGTAGGCTCAAATGTTTAATTTTTTTCGCCAGCCTCTAATTATTTTTTTCAAATTTTTAATTACTTTTGCCATTCTTCAATTATTTTCTTGTAATTTGAATTATTTTTTAAACTTTCCAGTTATTTTTTCCATGTTTCGATTATGTTTTTTTTTTTCAATTTTTTCCATTTTTGTCTTTAGTTTTTGATTTTTAATTAACTTTCCAATTATTTTCAATTATTTTCTTCACATTTTTATTATTTTTTCAATATCTCAATTATTGTACTTGAAGTTTAAATTTTTTACCCTAGCTTCAAATTATTTTTTCGAAGTTTTAATTATTTTTGTCATTCTTCAATTAATTTTGAAACTTTTCAAATTATTTTCTTCAAATTACAACCATTTCTTCACAATTTTTCAATTTTTGTCTTAATTTTTTATTTTTAATCAATTTTCCAATTTGTTTTGTCATTTTACAATTTTTTTTAAAATTTTAATTATTTTTGGCATTTTTCAACTATTTTCTTCATATCTCAATTATTTTTGACATTTCCGAATTATTTTCTTGAAATTTGAGTGACTTTCCAAAATCTTATGATTATCATGAATTTTTAAATTTTTTTAACATTTTCTGGAGCCCTGATTATAATTATTTCCCTGATATCCGGACCCAAATTAATATCAGTAATATCAAACTCATTATTTTTTACTCACTTTTTTCACAAACTCACTATTTACTCACTTTTTAAAATGTTTAAAAAATCATTTTTTTTTACTATTTTCAATCTGCAAGTCCTCTGACAGCCCTACATAGAAAATATTTAAAATTGTATAATATTAAAAATAGTATAATATTCAAAAGTATATTATTTTAAAAATCACTTACACTTGAAAAGTCACTTGTGAAATTTGTCTCTGCTAAATTATCTCTGAAGGAAATTCCAAAAGTCTTTGAACTGAAGTTGAAAATGTCACTGGCACGAATTCCTTGTTTGTCAGACTGTTTTGCTATCTGCAAACACAAATGGGCGACAAAGTTAATGCCATCTAATGGTCTATGTCGATAAGAATAAAAGCTTGAACAAAAATCATAGGAACAAGTCAAAGAGAAACAGAAGCAAGAAAAACATTAAATGTGGAAATTTTTTTTTATTGTTTTGTATATTAAATCCCCAGTTGACCTTTTAATACTCGAGCAGAAACGGACGCATCTAAATAGAATGTCCTGAAATTAATGTTGACGAGATATTCCGTATAGAATTTTTTTTTTTCATTTTATTTGAATTACGTTTTTAAAAATAGTCTTTTCATTAAAATACAATAATTGTAAAAAAAAAATTTTCATAACTTTTACACCTGTTTTACGTCAAATAGTAATTAGAAAGATAATGTTGAAATGTAATAAGTATAAATGAAGAACATTTTAATTAAGTATTTTAAGTTAAATTTATTTCAGTGAAAAAGTTTCATCTTTTGTATTTTATGCATTTCAAGTAGGCAAGACGAGCTGTTGAGACTCCTCAGGGAAGAATAGTAACTTATAAGTCTTCATAGTGTTTTTATGTGCCCTGCAGGCAATGAGTTTTTCAGAGTAAT
The DNA here is from genome assembly GCA_037103525.1 of Ganaspis brasiliensis. Classification (NCBI taxonomy): domain Eukaryota; kingdom Metazoa; phylum Arthropoda; class Insecta; order Hymenoptera; family Figitidae; genus Ganaspis; species Ganaspis brasiliensis. The sequence goes on along the minus strand of JAZKLR010000055.1, from coordinate 1,638,041 downwards.
GTGCTTTATTATTCCTTTATCTTATTCTTTAATTTCGAGTCTAGGATCCGGTAATTAAATTAGTTGTTTAATTACTCTCTGAATTAACTGCAATTCTTTTTTCCTTGTTTATTATTCAGCAATAATAGGATTTTGTCACTATTATAATCTACAAAAAGTTCTAAATATCATTTTTCTCTAAATTAAATTTGAAAAATATGAAAAATAAAAAAATAAAATTTCCGATCTAAAAAAAAGTAGCTATTGTCTTCAATAAATTAAGAGTCTTTTTTGGGGACAAGAGAAATACTTTCTGTGCAAGCTGAATTTTATGATTTATAAATGTTTCTACCGAAAATATGATTTATTTTAAAATTTTTGAAACCTTTAGAAACGTGTCTATTTTAGTAACCAAGAATATGCAAATTCGTTTAATAAATTTATTGAGACTGAATATTTTCCTGTGCCGAAAATTTGCATCGAGAATAACAAATTTTTAATTCATAATAAAATGATCATTATAATTTCATTATTTTCGAATTTCCATAATGATTCTAATTATTCGAATTGTGGTTTGCCATCATTTCAAAATTCTCATTAACATTTGGCCTCATTTGTTTTATAAAAATGTATTTTTCCATTGTTTTATTTTTTATTGTATTCATTCATTCATTTATTTTGTTTTATTTTAGTTACAATTTTTTTTTATAATATAAAAGCTCAAAAAATATCTGAATTATTATTCAGAATATTTCTTTATTTTTCATATATACAAATTTTTTATTTGTCGAATTTGCATTCTGCAATTGAAAAAATTTAATCCCAATGCAGGAGATATTTTAGTTTACATAACTTTTTCCCTGTACAAAGTTAAATGTCAATCTGAACACAATAGCTACCGAATTTAGATTTAAAAAATGTGCGATATAAAATTACTGTTACATTGAGATTATTTTTTCTGAATGCTAAATGTTTAAATGAACATTTTATATGAAAAGAAAATCAAGTAAAAATTAGGTCATGTAAAAAATTCGTAAAGCGATTAAAATCTAGTAAATGAAATATTAAAAGAGCTTACATTTTGAGATATAAAATTGTAATGTGGATTATTGAAAAAAAGTTACAGATTTTGTTTGTTTGTTTTTTGTTCTGGAATATCAATTTTTAAAATTTTTTAATTCGTTTACAAATAAAGGCTCGTCTATGAATTACGTCACACTTTAAAGGTGAGGGAGGAGGATCTCACTCCAGAAATTTAAGGGGTCGCTAATTATAAATCTGAAGTCAGATTTTGAAAATTTAAAATGGCAATATCGAAATGGAAGAAGACTTTTTTTATTCTTTAATTTTCGTGTAGCTTTGTATTTAGGATATTTCCTCTTTGGGGCCATTCAAGTATTGCGTAAAAATATTTTAAGAGGTTTTTGAGCCCCCCCCCCCCCCTCCTGTGTCAGCATTTTTTAATGGATAAAACAATTGTAAATGGAGAGTAAGCATTTTGGGACCCCCTTCCCCCCTCTTCGATGCTTACGTAATACTTAAATGACCCCCTTCCAAATAACAATAATTATAGTTTTAATCATTAATATAATTTAGTCAAATCTAATCTTGCGCAGAAAACTACAAAAAATCAGCTAATAAATAAATCACGCACATAAGATAAAAATTCGTATGAATGAAACTATAAATCACTGAATTAAATACATTTTAATAATTTTTATTATATTTAGGGGTCCGTTTTTTTTTAAACAGTAGGTTCCAGATGTGTTTTGAGGATAAAACTTTTTTTAAAGTTTTAAAGGAACAATCCACGCTTTTTAAGGCAATAAAAAAATTATTCACTGAATTAGAAGCATTTTGATAATTTTCTTTATATTTGGGGGGTCGTTTTTCCTTTTTAACAATGGGTTCCGAATGTGTTTTGGAGCTGAATTTTTTTTAAAAGTTTTAGGGTCAAAATGAACCCTTTTTAACGTAATAAAAAAATTATTCAATGAATGAGATGCATTTTAAAATTTTTTTTTTTTAAGGGGTCGTTTTTCCTTTTAAAACAATGGGTTCGGATGTGTTTTGGGGATGAAACTTTTTTTAAAGTTTCGGAGATACAATGCATCCTTTTTAATGCAAAAAATATTATTCACTGAAGAAGGTGCATTTTAAAGTTTTTTTTTATTTTTGGGGGGTTGTTTTTCCTTTTAAAGAATGGGTTTTGGATGTGTTTTGGGGATGAAACTTTTTTCAAAGTTTCAGAGATACAATGCATCTTTTTTAATGCAAAAAAATTTATTCACTGAATAAGGTGCATTTAGAAATTTATTTTTTATTTTTGGGGGGTTGCTTTTCCTTTTAAACAATGGGATCCGTATGTGTTTTGTGGATAAAACTTTTTTTAAAGTTTTAGGGGCAAATTTCACCCCGTTTAACGTAATAAAAGAATTTTACACTGAATTAGGTGCATTTTGATAATTTTTTTTATATTTGGGGGGTCGTTATTCCTTTGTAAATAATGGGTTTCGTATGTGTTTTGGGGATGAATCTTTTTTTAAAGGTTTGGAGGCACAATGCACTTTTTTTAATGCAATAAAAAAATTATTCACTGAATAAGGTGTATTTTGAAATTTAATTTTTATTTTTGGGGGGTTGTTTTTCCTTTTAAACAATGGTATCCGTATGTGTTTTGTGGATAAAACTTTTTTTTAAAGTTTAGAGGTGAAATTCACCCCCTTTTACGCAAAAAAAAAAATGATACATTAAATGCATTTTCATAGTTTTTTTTATTTTTGGGGGGTCGTTTTTCGTTTTTAAACAATGGGTTCCGATTGTGTTTTGAAGATGAAACTTTTCATAAAGTTTCAGGGGCACGAAGCACCCCTTTTAACGCAATAAAAAAGGTGTTCACAGAATTAGATGCATTTTAATAGTTTTTTTGGGAGGGGGGGGGAGTCATTTTTCCTTTTTAAACAATGGGTTCCGTATGTGTGTTGGGTTTGGAACTTTTCTTAAAATTTCGGGGGCACAATGCTCGCTTTTTTAACGCCACAAAAAGGTGTTTACTAAATTAGGTGCATTTTTAGTATTTTATTTTTTTATTTTTAAATGGCTGTGTTTTTTTTTAACAATGGGTTCCGGATGTGTTTTGTGGATAAAACTTTTTTTAAAGTTTTGAGGGCAAATTTCACCCCGTTTAACGTTTTGGGGCTGAAACTTTTTTCTAAAGTTTTAGGGGCCAAGTGCACCCTTTTTATCGCAATACAAAAATTGTTAACTAAATCAGATGCATTTTGATAGTTTTTTTTTTTTTTGGGGGGTCTTTTTTCGTTTTTAAACAATGGGTGCAGGTTGTGTTTTAAATATAAAACTTTTCATAAAGTTTCAGGGGCACGAAGCACCCCTTTTAACGCAATAAAAAAATTGTTTACTGAATTAGATGCATTTAGATAATTTTCTTTATATGGGGGGGGGGGCGTTATTCCTTTTCAACAATGGGTTCCTGATGTGTTCTGGGGCTGAAATTTTTTTATAAGTTTTAGGGTCGAAATGCACCCTTTTTAACGTTATAAAAAAATTATTCACTGTATAAGATGCATTTTGATAATATTTTTTATTTTTGAGGGGTCCTTTTTCCTTTTTAAACAATGGGTTCCGAATGTGCTTCGGGGACGTAATTTTTCTTAAAATTTCAAGGGCACAATGCTCGTCTTTTTTAAGCAACAAAAAAGTTGTTTACTAAATTAGGTGCATTTTGATTTTTTTATTTTTGGAATGCCGCTTTTTCTTTTAAACAATGGGATCCGGATGTGTTTTGTGGATAAAACTTTTTTTTTAAGTTTTAGGGTCAATTTTACCCCGTTTAACGTAATAAAAAAGTTGTTCACTGAATAAGGTGCATTTTGATAATTTTTTTTATTTTTAAGGGGTCGTTTTTCCTTTTTAAACAATGGGTTTCGGATGTGTTCTGAGAATAGAAGTTTTTTGCCAGTTTCGGGGTCAGAATGCATTCCTCTTTTCGCAATAAAAAATTATTCACTAAATTAGATGCATTTTGATAAGTTTCTTTATATTTGGGGAATAAATAAATATCAAATTTGATAGACACTCTCTAAGTCTAAATTAGTTAAAAACTAATATTTTAAGGGCGAAAACTCGTTTACCATGTCAAATAGTAATTTTTTACTAATAATTTAGTAATAAACTACTAATTTAATTAACCAAAGTAATTCTAGGTTATGTTAAACTACTAAAAGAATTAGTAGATTTCTATTTACTACTTACATTAGTTATTTTTTACTATTTAATTATAGTTAAATTAAACTACTAAATTAGTAGTTTTCTACTAATAATCAGTTATTTTTAAAATTTTTACTAATTGAAAAAGAGAAAACTCGTTCACGATTTTATCCCCTAAATAGTAGTTTTTAACTAATTTAGATTTAAAGAGTAGATACTATTATATGAATATTAAACGAATAGCGTATTTAATTATTTAAAATGGATACAAAGTACATCACTTCAAAATGTCTCAAAATTCACAAAACACCAAGTTTCTTTCCTCTGAATGTATTTTCCACTTCTTCATGTCCGAAAAGCATTTCCAAAAGCGCCAAATTCATTGGCAAAAAATAAAAAACAAATAAGAATTCACCGAGCCAAAAAACAGAACCAAATAAATTTTTTCTCTTCGACTTGAAAAAGTCCTCTATTTTTGAACCCAGCACTTCCTATTGTTCTTTAAGTTGAGGAAATCTGGAATTCACCAGGAATACGATCCCCGTGGCAATTGTTTCGAGGAGAAATCGAAAAGAGAAGGAACCGATAGTAGAGAGAGAGAGAGAAGATATGGTCGAACAGAAGCTAGAGTTTGAATAGAAGTGGAGGACTGAATGAAGGGAAAGAGTGTGTAAGAAAGTAGAAAGGTGAGAAAAGGGCAAACGTGCCGGGAATCGTGTCAGAGTTCAAATGGGGGCGGTAACGTCATAATTTTGAATCTTCTGTCCCGAGCGGACCAACCTCCATTTAAAAGTGGAACGTCCCAGCAGTACGTTCCATTTATTAGAGTCCAATCCCTCCAGAAAGTGACTCTTTAAAAACTACTTTTTCCCCCCTTCTTTTTTTTTTTGTCCTCTATTTTTTCTTTGTCCCAGCTATAATTTTATCTCTCTATCGATGCTGCAGCAAAAATTGTTCATCCAAGTAGCGAGGAAAATTTGTTTTCACGTATAAAACTCAGGAGCTGGTGAAAAGAAGTTCCAGGCCAAAAAGGAAAAGGATGAGAAAGGCGAACGGAAGGAACAGTTTCCTCGCATTCACCTCTCAGTTTCACTGGCCATAAACGAAGTGCACTCATCTGCATATCTCCCGCGATAGCTTATACTCTGAATTTTTAAAGTTTTCGTGTTTGACTCCCCTCGTACCGGCTGCGCCCTTCCAATACTCCATAAATAGTTCCCCGTTGTATTTTGTCTTTATTTGCATATTTCAAATCCATCTTCCAAGCATAAAAGTCGATGAAAGGATAACATAGGGGGTATAAAGGGAAATAAAAAACTTCATTCAAACGTATGCGCTTCATTCAGGAAATTGTATTTTTATGTTTTAGAGTCGAATTCTTTTTTTTTTTTGCTTTACATTTTCTTCTTTTTCATTTTCAGTTTGTTGTTTTTTCGTGTAAAAGAATTGCATTCGCTGAGAGAGTCATTTTCGAAAAATATGGTTGTAATTTTTAGAGGGGAATAAAATTAATTTGAGAAAATAATTGGATTTTATTGAACGATATATTAGACTCGGATTAAATGAAATTTAATTTAGCAACAGTTTAGATAAAAATAAGAATTAATTTTGAAATTTCTTCATCCGCTTTTTAATTAGTTTGGTGTATAATTTTTACAAGGCCTCTTGCGATATGATTTTTAATAAATAATAAAATATTACGTTTTGGCTTTCTTTAAGCCCTCATCAGATTAAGAGATTAAGAGAATTATAAAAAGATTCATCGGTTTTTTAAAGAGATTTAAATTATGTATTTAAAATCTGTAAATAGACATTTCTATAGATTATTGTAAATCGTGTAAAAGTTATATACAAAAAATAACAACTATCGAGCGAAATTTAATTTTCAATGATCCGTACCAAAAAGTTAGCAGTATTTTGAAAAAAGTGCAATATTCTAGCTATTCCATCTGTGGAAAAAAGCTTAAATCCAAGCATCAAACTGGGTAAAGATGTTTCAGAAAAATAGGACAAAACTGGCATTGTTCATAACTTTCATTGTAAGGACTATTCTGATTGTTTTTTAGGCGAAACAAAGAGAACGTTAAGGGTTCGAATTAATGAGCATATATCTAAACAGAACCACAATCTGTTGTTGGTAAACATTGTACAGATGATGGGCTTATTTTTGAAAAAGTTGAAAATTTGGACTATGAACCTAATGATAATAGAAGATTCATTTCTGATCTGATCTTTATAAAATCAGACAATTTTACTATTAATAAAAAATAAATATTCTTAAAAAATCTATTGTTTCCCTTTAGTTACAAGATTAAATAAATACAATTAAATAAAAATTCTCCTAATTTTAAATATAAATGAAGTTTGCGTAAACACACTACGTCCATAAATTTGAGACATGTGGATTTATTCTTTATAGAGAAAACTGAAAAAAACTGTTTTTGATGATCTGAAGAAAAAATTTACCTAAAATACATACACGTTCTTTAATTGAAATAAGGCAATTTAAAAATAAATGAACTTACGATTTATTTTGTATCGGGCCTGAACTACAATATTCTAATGAGATAAAGATTTTGAAATATTGCATTAAGTTATAAAAAACCATTTTTGTTGCAAAATTGCAATATTATTATTGTTGAACATTTTTAGTGTTTTTATAGAGGTGGTTCATTGTGTACCCAGGTTGTTGAAAATGAAAATAGCGTGTTAGTTTAGAAAAATCCTAAATTTTATTATTTAATCAAAATAAATCGGGTATAATATGTGTACATTACCTAGAGAAGTGTTGGAGTTTTATATTGATGCAAAGAAGTGCTTGAAATTAGGGAAATTGAATAAATACTATGACCTTGAAAAAAACCCGGTACATTGATGGCCACTCTCCCCTATGGCAAAAATACAGACAAAAAATAAATTTCGTAATAAGAATTTTGATAAATAAATTTAAGTTCAAAGAAACAGATAAGAATTTAAAAAACAAAAAAATATATTGCATAAATAATTAAAATATGAAGAAAGAAATTAAAATCTAATTAATAAATAATGACACTATTTAATATTGAAGGAAATAATTAAAAATGGAAAAGTTTTATTATAAAAAAATTAAAGAAAATTATTGAAACTTGCAAAAATTGAATTTAAAAGTCAGGGAAAAAATTAAACAATAATGAAAATAATTAGAAATTGAAGAAAATTATTGAAAAATAATAAAAATAGATGAAAATTGTAGCAAATAATTGAAATCATAGTAGAAAAGAATTTTAAAAAATTAAAGAAATTTTTAAATAATTTTAAACCTATCATACTATTATATCATATTAATTAAATTTTTAATCAATGTAATTTCAAATTAATTGAAGTTCGAAGAATTATTTATTTTTTTATTACTTAAAATATATAGGGGAGAGTGGCCATCAATGTACAGGGTTTTTTTCAAGGTCATAGTACTTATTCAATTTCACCCATTTCAAGCACTTCTTTGCATCAATATAAAACTACAACACTTCTCTAGGTAATGCACACACATTATACACGATTTATTTTGATTAAATAATAAAATTTAGGATCTTTCTAAACTAACAAGCTATTTTCATTTTCAACAACCTGGGTACACAATGAACCACCTCTATAAAAACACTAAAAATGTTCAACAATAATAATATTGCAATTTTCACTTTGTAAAAAAACTTATTTTCTATCAAATACTATAAAAAAATATTACTTAACACTTTTTAATTGATAATGTATAACATAAATATACCTCAACTTTAAGTTAACTAGCTAAAATGGCATTTTTGTTTTGCTATGTTGAGAAAAGTACTGATAACAATCGCTGTAACATGCTGTACGCATGCCTAGTTTTATAATCAGGCATACCACTCTAGAAATCGAAAATACACTGAAATTCCAGGTGGTTCATTGTTCCCTGGTACATTGAATCAACATGACATTTGCAACAAAAATGGTTTTTTATAACTTAATCCAATATTTCAAAATCTTTATCTCATTAGAATATTGTAGTTAAGGCCCAAAACAAAATAAATCGTAAGTACATTTATTTTCAAATTGCCTTATTTCAATTAAAAAGCGTGTTTGTATTTTAGGTAAATTTTTTCTTCAGTGCATCAAAAACAGTTTTTTTCAGTTTTCTCTGTAAAGAATAAATCCACACGTCTCAAATTTATGGACGTAGTGTGATTACGCAAACTTCATTTATATTTAAAATTAGGAGAATTTTTATTTAATTGTTTTTGAGAAAATTGGAATGGTTCATTGAAAAAACTGGTACATTGATGGCCACTCTCCCCTAATTGTAATTGTAGTCTTAATGTTATCCCAAATATATTCTGTATTTCTTTCAATTATTTTTTACAAATTCTTATTATTTTCTTCAATTAACAATTCTTTCTATCAATTATTTTTTTATTTAAAAAAACCTATTTTTCAGTCAATTTTCAATTACTTTATGTCTTTTTCAATTATTTTTTAATTAATTTTCTAATTTTTTTATTATTTATCTCAAATTCTAATTATTTTTTCAATTTACAATTATTTTTATCATTCTGCATTTATTTTAATTTACTACAAATATATGTTGTAATTTTTTCAATAATTTTTAACAAACTAAAATTATTTTCTTCAATTTTTAATTATTTTTATTACTTTGCAAATTTTTTTTCGGATTTTTTTATTACTTTCTTTATTCATCAATTAATTTCCTAGATTTTAAAATATTTTTCTCAAATATTAATAATTTTTTTCAATTTTCAATTATTATTGTTAACATTTTGCAATCACTTTCTGCAATTTTTAATTAATCTCAAACTTCATTCCTTAATTAAATTTCTAAGTTCTCAATTATTTATCTCATTTTTTAGTTATTTCTTTCAATTTTAATTTTGTTTTATCTTTTTACAATTACTTTGTCCACCTTTTAATTAGATATATTTATTATTTTTCAATTGATTTCTTAAATTTTTATTTATCATCTCAAAATCCAAGTTAATTTATCCACTTTTCAATGTTTTAATCTTTTTTCAATTATTTTCCTCAATTTAAACAAGTTCGTCAATTTTTATTTTTTTTTAATTTGCAATGATTTTCACAAAGTTTATATTATTTTGATTATTTGTTGATTAATTCCGAAAATTTCAATTATATATATCAAATATCCATTATTTTCTTTAATAAATTTTCATTTCTTCACAATGTTCTGTATTTTTCAAAATTGTTTTTCTAAAATTTCAATTAATATCTAGAAATTTCAACTATTTTTATCATTTTTCAATCATTTTTCTTCAATAATATAATTATTTTTCATTAATTTTCTAAAAAATGTATATTATTTGTTTCAAATTCTGGTTAGTTTTTCAATTTGCAATTATTTTCATCATTCAGCAATTATTTTCTTTATTAAAAATATATGTTGTAATTTTTTCAATTATTTTTAACAAACTATAATTAGTTTCTTCAATTTTCAATTATTTTTATTAGTTTGCAAATTTTTTTCGGATTTTTTTATTACTTTCTTTATTCATCAATTAATTTTCTAGATTTTGAAATATTTTTCTAAAATTTTAGTAAATTTCTTCAATTTTCAATTACTATTGTTATCCTGTGCGAATCAGTTTATTAAATTATTAATTAATCTCAAACTTCGTTCTTCAATTAAATTCTTAAATTTTCAATTATTTATCTCATTTCTAAATAATTTCTTTCAATTTCAATTTTCCTTAATCTTTTTGAAATTATTTTCTCCACCTTTTAATTAAATATATCAATTATTTTTCAATAAATTTCTTAAATTTTTATTTATTATCTCAAATCTAACTTAATGTATCTTCCGTCATTTTTCAATTATTTTTCAAAATATGAATTTTGTTTTTTAAATTGTAATTTTTTTCTTCAAATTACAATTAATTTCTTCAATATCAAATTATTAATGTCAATTTGTAATTTCAAATAATTAAAGGACATAACTTATAAAATTTGTTAATTTAATTAGCAGTTTCACTATTTTCATCATTTCTCAAATAATTTTCGAAATTAAAAAACTTGTTTGATCCTCCATCAATTTTTATTAAATTTTTATTTATTGTTTTTCTATTTTAGTTGAATTTTTTAAGTATTTAAATGATGTTTTTCGATTTTTAATCACTTTCTTTTATAACAAAAAGATTCTGTAATTTTCTCCATTTTTTTCTAAAATTTCCATAATTAAATTTAATTTCCAATTATTTTTATCCTTTTTTAAGTAGTCTTATTTATCTAAAATATATTCTGTAATTTTTACAATTATTTTTTTACAAACTTTTATTAAATTCTTCAATTTTCAATTATTTTTATCATTTTTTAATTAGGTTTCGTCATTTGCAATTATTTTTTTTTTAAATCTCTAATTTTTTTATTATTTATCTCAAATTCCAGTTTTTTTGCAATTCTTTTGCAATCAATTTCTTCAATTTTTAATTATTTTTACTATTCCTCAATTTGATTCCTAAATTTTCATTTATTTATCTCATTTTTAAATTATTTTTTTCAAATTTAATTTTCTTTTATCTTTTTGCAATTCTTTTGTCCACCTTTTAATTAGATTAATTAATTATTTTTTAATTTTTTTTCTAAATTTTCATTTATTATCTCAAATCTAAGTCATTGTATCTACTTTTCAATGTTTTAATCATTCTTCAATTATTTTTCTTAAATTTCAAATACCTTTGTCAATTTTTAATTTGTAATGATTTTCACAAATTTTATAGGTATTATTTTGATTATTTGTTTATTAATTCCGAAAATTTCCTCGAAATCAAATATATTGTTAACTTTTGCGTTACTATAATTACGCTAATTAAGAAATATACTTCAAAAGTGGATTTATTGAAAATTATTAGCAAATAATCGAAAAAATGTGTGTAACCTAAAATTAACTTTCAACACGAACGCGATTTTAAGAAAAATTATAGTTTTTTAATTAGACCGATATTCTGATGCAAGTTCAAAGCTAAAAGTAAATTACTCTGCTTTTTCAAGTAATATTATTTGTTCAATTGATATGTAAATATGCTCTTTTGGTGGAATCTTGTCTCTGAGAGTTATCAATTCAATTAGTATAGGTTTTTACTAATTAAGAGATAAACGAGTTCTTTTTTTCAATTTATAAAAAACTACCCATAAATACTCATTCTCTACTCTCTAAATCGGAATTAGTGAAAAATCGATCTCGAATTCAAATTAGTTGAAATTTTCACTAATTTTTAGCCAACTTTTACTATTCAAATTAGTAGATTTTAATTTTTTACTAAATTGCAATAAAAAATTACCAAAATTTAGTAAAAATGTTCACTAATTTGAATTGTGACCGATTTCTTACTAATTTAGATTAGAAGAGTATTTCAAATTAAAAAAGTATACTCTTAATTTTGACTAGACATTTTTTAAAACTTGGTATATATTCCAACTTTCTAAATCTGTATTTATGAGAATTTTTACTAATTTCGATTAATATTCATAATACTTTTTTACAAAATGAAAGTTCGATCCCTCAGTGAAATTTTCTGTGATATTTAAAACGCATTAATAATTGAGAATTTGAGATGATACTACATTATTTGATACCCTTGAGAAAGATTCTCGTGTCTCTTGCAAAATTCTTTCAATTCTAGAAAATATGTAATAAGGCTGTAATAAAATATGTAGCAAGTATGAAAATAGACATTTTTGTATTTTCTATACTAAAACTCAATAAAAAAGTCATTTTTAAAACTAAATTAATTTAAATTGGAATGCTCTAATTACATTTTCAACAGTTTCTCATTAGCAAAATGAAAAGCTCATTGGAACTAAAAATCGACTTGTGCCGACAACTATTCCATTTCGCAAAGATAACACTGTATATATAATATTGTGAAAAGAGAGGAAAGTTTGTTAAAAACTTAAGTCGAGATAAAACACGGGGAAATTGTAAACTCATGAGTGTTCCCTTAAGACCATTAAAGTTATTTTCTGAATTACAATACTGTTCTCAACTAGCATCAAACTTTCGAGATTTAATAAAATTTTGAATTATCTTTGAACTTTACGAAAGTTTATTTAGGAAAGTTTACGTTTAAGTTATTCGCATATTATTTTGTTTCAAATATTGTAATAAACTTTATAATCTACATTGTTTGTAAAAGTAGAAAGTAACTTTTTTCCTATTATAATATTCTTTTCACTAATATTATTAATTTACATTTTTTTTATATATAATATCTTGTGTTATACAATCATAATTTTATAAAATTCGAAGCGTACTGCGAGTATCACTTACTCTTAAATTATCTTTAATTAACCCATTATCATTTTTGAAACAAATTTCAATTTTATTGATTGACCTACAAAATATTTAAGTATCATCTTTTTTATTTGGAAAAATAATTTAATTTACCAGACTCTGAAATTCTGAATTGTTTCACATTTAACATCATTAAACAAAATAAACGTACTTTATTATTTTTAATTCCAACACGATGAAATTTATTTTACGAATGGAATTTCTATTTTCGAAATTTATTTATTTTGCACAACGATTTAAATGATTTTTGGCAATTTACTGAATGCGGGTTAAGTGATTGTTAATTAAGGAAGATTATCAAATACACACTTGCTTTGAAAGAGCTTTACTTGACAGTGTACAATGCTTTGAAAAAAAAAACTCGAGAGGCTTTTGTCAACTAGAACCAATAAAATTCTCTCAAATAATGGGAATTAAAGCTCTCTATCTTTCAATCGTAATTCGAATCTCATTGATTTTATATTGATGTAACAACAATTTTAAAATACAATGTTTTTCCAATCACATTTATAAAGGCTTTTAAAATTCAGCTGTAAATTTTTGCTGAGTTAATTCAACATTTTTAATGGAAGCTTTACTGCAAAACTGGGGTTTTAATTATTTTTACTTTGTTATTTACTATTTACTTTTTTTTTTCTCTTATTTTGAGGTACTTCAGTGATATATTATTTATTTAGTAAAATTACAGACAAAAAATAAATTTCTCAATAAGAATGTGGATAAATAAATTTACAATTCGAAGAAAAGGACTGAAATTTAAAAAACAAAAATCATAATTTGCAAAGATAATTGAAAAATGACGAAAGAAATTGAAAATTAGTTAATAAATAATTAAACTAATTTTATATTGAGGGAAAAAATGAAAAATGAAAAAATTTATTTGAAAAAATTAAGAAAATAGTTGAAACTTGCAGAAATTGAATTTAAAAATTAGGGGAAAAATTAAAAAATAATGAAAATAATTAGAAATTAAAGAAAAATTTTGAAAAATGATAAAAATAGATGAAAATTGTAGCAAATAATTGAAATCATAATGGAAAAGAACTGTTAAAAATTCAAGAAATTTTCAAATAATTTTTAATTACTTTTTGATTTTTTCAATTATTTTTTGATTAATTTGATTAATTTTTTATTACTTATCTCAAATTCTTGTTATATTTTCAATTTACAATGATTTTCATCATTCTGCAATTATTTTCTTTTACTACAAATATATGTTGTAATTTTTTCAATTATTTTTAACAAACTAATATTATTTTCTTCAATTTTTAAACATTTCTAAAAATTTTAAAGCATGAAAATATTAAGAAAATCAAGAAAATAAAAAGTTTAGTGAATGTTATAATAACAAAATTGTGTAAAATAATATTAAACAATTTGCATAAAAAGAAAAAAATTTAAGAAAATCCTAAAATAAAAAGACAAATACAAAAAAGAAGGTATTAAAAATTTAAATTTCAATGTTGCATTTCTTTAAATTCCAGAATTCTTAATACAATAATGTTAAGAATAATATATTAAATTTTTATATTCCCAAGTCCTTATAAATTAACTGTATTGCAAACATCCATTATCTCATTTTTTTAATTATTCAAACTCTTAAGTTTCAATTAATCCAAATTTCAATAATCAAAAATTAATTATTTTGCGTATTAACGATAATCTTTTTTCTTTTTTAAAAAATTGCACTGGTTATTTCTATCAATTATTTTGTATAAATCTATAAATCTATTTTTCAATTAATTTTCTATAACCTTTTTTTTCATTTTCAAAAATTTTTTGATTAATTTTCTAATTTTTTTATTACTTACCTCAAATTCTAGTTATTTTTTCAATTTACAATGGTTTTCATCATTCTACAATTATTTTCTTTTATTACAAATATATGTTGTAATTTTTTCAATTATTTTTAACAAACTAATATTATTTTTATTACTTTGCAAATATTTTCCCCAATTTTTTATTACTTTCATTATTTTTCAATTAATTTCCTAGATTTTAAAATATATTTTTCAAATTTTAAGAATTTTCTTCAATTTTCAATTATTACTGTTACTATTTTGCAATCAATTACTTCAATTTTTAATGAATCTCAAGTTTCATTCCACAATTAAATTACTAAATTTTCAATTCTTTATCTTATATTTCAATTATTTTTTTCAATTTTTATTTTCTTTTTTCATTTTGCAATTATTTTCTTCACCTTTTCATTAGATGTATTTATTATTTTTCAATTAATTTCTTAAATTTTTATTTACTATCTCAAATCTAAGTCAATGTATTCACTTTTCAATGTTTTATTCATTCTATATTTTTCTCAAATTTTAATAACTTTCATCAATTTTGAATTAAATTTATACATCAATTTATATTTCAATAAATAAATATATAAGTTATTGTTATAATTTTGCAATCAATTTCTTCAATTTTTAATTGATGTCAAACTTCATTCCGCAATTAAATTCCTAAATTTTCAATTATAATTATTTATCCATCTATTTTTATTAATTTTTTATTTATTGTTTTTATATTCTAGTTGTATTATTAAAGTATTTAATTGATGTTCTTCGATTTTCATTTACTTTCTTTATATAAAATTAATTCTGCTATTTTCTTAATTTTTTCCTTAAATTTCTATAATTAACTTTAATTTACAATTATTTTTATGCTTCATCAAGTAGTTTTGTTTATCTCAAATATATTCTGTAATTTTTACAATTATTTTATTACAAATTTTTATTAAATTCTTTAACTTTTAAATTATTTCTATCATTTTTCAGATAGTTTTTGTTCTGTTCAATTATTTTTTAATAAATTTTCTAATTTTTTTTATTTTTAAACTCAAATTCCAGTTATTTTTTCCAATTCATTTGCAATCAGTTTCTTTAATTTTTAATTATTTTTACTATTCCTCAATTAAATTCCTAAATTTATAATTATTTATCTCATTTATCAATTACTTTTATCAATTTTCATGTTATTTTCACCAACTTTTAATTAGTTAGGTATATTAATTATTTTTCAACTAATTTCTTAAATTTTTATTTGTTATCTCAAATCTAAATTAATGTATCCACTTTTCAATGTTTTTTTATTTATTTATTTTTTATTTTTCTCAAATTTCAAATACTGTTGTCTGCTTTTAATTTTTCTTATTTTTTTAATTTGCATTGATTTTCACAAATTTAATATTATTCTTAGTATTTGTTGATTAATTTCAAAAAGTTTAATAATTTATCTCAAATTTTCATTATTTTCTTTTAAAGATTTTCGATTATTTCTATAATGTTGTAATTATTTCCCTTAATTTTTAAATTCTTGAAATCGTTTTGCAATAAGGTATTTTCTTTCACTTCACAAATATTCTGTAATTCTTTTAATTATTTTTTACAAATTTTTATTATTTTTTTTTAACTAAAAATTATTTCTATGAAATAAGAAATAATTTAAAATAATTTTCATTTTTAATTAATTTTCAAGTAATTTTCAATTACTTTTTTTCTTTTTCATTTATTTTTTTATTTATTTTCTAATTTTTTAAATTTTTTAACTCAAATTCTAGTTATTTTATCAATTTACAATTATTTTTATCATTCTGCAATCCTTTTTTATTATTACAAATATATTTGTAATTTTTTCAATTATTTTTAACAGACTAAAATTATTTTCTTTAATTTTTAATTATTTTTATTACTTTGCAAATATTTTCTCGAAGTTTTTATTACATTTATTATTCTTCAATTAATTTCCTAGATTTTTAAATATATTTTTCAAATTTTAATAATTTTCTTCAATTTTCAATTATTACTGTTACTATTTTGCAATCAATTTCTTCAATTTTTAATGAATCTCAAGTTTCATTCCATAATTAAATTACTAAATTTTCAATTCTTTATCTTATATTTCAATTTATATTTTCTTTTATCAATTTGCAATTATTTTCTTCATCTTTTCATTAGATGTATTAATTATTATTTAATTAATTTCTTAAATTTTTATTTATTATCTTAAATGTAAGATAATATATTCACTTTTCAATCTTTCAATCACACTTTAATTATTTTTCTCAAATTTCAAATACTTTCGTCAATTCTTAATTTTTTTTTTTTTAATTTGTAATAATTTTTATAAATTTTATATTATTTTGATTATTTCTTGATTAATTCCAAAAAGTTCAATTATTTATCTCAAATTTCCTCTATTTTCTTTAATAAATTTTTGATTATTTTTATAATGTCGTACTTATTTTCCTGAATTTAAAATTCTTGAAATCATTTTGTAATAAGGTACTTTCTTTTACTTAACAAATATTCTGTATTTTTTATAATTATTTTTCTAAAATTGCAATTAATATCTACAAATTTTAACTATTTTTTTCAATTTTCAAAAATTTTTCTTCAACAATTCTCATTATGTTTCAGTTTTTCTTCTAAATTTTAATTTCAAAATTTCCGCAAGTCCCGATTATTTTCTTTAATTTTTTCAAATAAAACTATTTCAGTTTAAATTGTTTTCTTCAATAATTAATTTCATTATTTATTAATTAACTTTCCATTCCTTTCGTCATTTTTCAATTATTTTTACAAAATATGATTTTTGTTTTTTAAATTGTAATCTTTTTCTTCAAATTGCATTCAATTTCTTTAATATCCAATTATTAATGTCAGTTTGTAATTCCAAAGAATGGAAGGACATAACTCATTAAATTTGTTAATTTAATTATCAGTTTCACTATGTTCATCATTTTTCAAATAATTTTCAATCTTAAAAAACTTGTTTCATGCGCCATCAATTTTTATTAAATTCTTCAATTTTCAATTATTTCTACCTTTTATCAATTAATTTTTGTCATTTTCAATTTTGTTTTAAATAAATTTTATAATTTTTTTATTATTAATCTCAAATTCCAATTATTTTTTTAATTCATTTGCAATAAATATCTTCTATTTTTATCTGTTTTTACTATTCCTCAATTAAATTCCTAAATTTTCAATTATTAATAATTATTATTTTCAATTTTTTTAAAATAAATTGTATACCTAATTTTTTTTATTATTAATCTCAAATTATAATTATTTTTTTAATTCATTTGAAATGAATATCTTCTATTTTTAACTATTTTTACTATTCCTCTATTAAATTCTTAAATTTTCAATTATTTATCTCATTTTTCAATTATTCTTTCAATTTTAATTTTCTTTCATTTTTTTGCAGTTATTTTGTCCACCTTTTAATTAGAGATATTAATTACTTTCAATTCATATCTTCAATTTTCATTTATTTTGTTAAATCTAATTTATTGTATTAACTTTTTAATCATTTTTTAATTATTTTTCTCAAATTTTAATCAAGTTCGTCAATTTTTAATTTTTTTTTTTTAATATGTAATGTTTAGTATAAATTTTATATTATTTTGATTATTTGTTTATTAGATTTGTTTATTAGAAACTTTTTAATTTAATATTGTTTTATTCTTTTATTTCTTTTCCTCCCTTCCTCCCCTCTCCGGTTAATATTAAGTGTGCAGATGCCAAAAATTTGCAAGTTACCACCCCTCTATATTTTTTTTAAGTTAATTAATCAACTTATGAATTGTACAACAATTTGTTAGAAAATTCGAAATTTCGAAATACTGTTCTGTGGCATTTTTATTGATACTAAAATAGAGTCTTTATATTATTGGAAACTTTTTCTTTGTGGTTTCTCTGTAACTATAAATCAATCGAAAACCTCTGCATCTCGTTTTATTCATGAAAATTCTTCAGGTTCGATTACCCGAGTACATCTGCATTTTCTCACGACAACTGAACGTCGAAGTACGAAAGTAGACATTGCAGAACAATATAGTGACAATTCAAGCACAAGCGACCAAAATATAGGGTAATGTAATAGTAAAAAAGAAGAAAAAAAAGAACTAATTCACCACTGTCAGTTCGGAACGATCCTTTCTCAATTTTTTGCATCTTTTTAACTTTTACTCCTATTCGGTCTCGTACGCTCTTCTTTCTCTTTCACTATATGTGTTGTGAAATCTCAACTTTTCTTCTCTTTTTTCTCACCCAACTATTTAACTCGAGTATAAAAATTTGAATACATTTTCCCTCAAGTGTTCTCTTTTTTTTTTTTTAGTTGAGTTTCTTCAAAAATAGAAAAAATAAAATTATGAAATGTTTTTCTAAAAAATGTGTTTGCTACGTATTTTTCATAAAGCTGAAATTGAAAAATACATCAGTATAAATAAGATCTTTTGTTGGTATAATGAGAAGGGTGAAAAAAACAAGATTTTCCGTTATTGAATATTTCATCACTATATTCTACAATTCAAGCCTCTTAGCGTGGAATTGCTGTCTCTGTTAAATCAGAAAATTTATTTTTATTTTTCTTGCTGACAGTACAGAAATTCCATTATTTTCCCATTCCTATTATTCTACTTATTCTCTCAATGTACATCTTTAAATTAGATCTTTTTTGCATTATTATTAAAAAAATATTGCGAATATTTTTATCTCCTTCATTTTATAATAATAAATATTGTCAATATTTTTATCTGACTTTTATTAATAAGCATTGTCAATATTTTTTCATAAAATATTGTGTCGTTTCTTTTCTCTTTTTTCAAACTTTATTGAAATATATTGGCATCATGTAATTACATTTCAATAACTGAATAAACTTTAGTTTCTTGGTTTATTTTTATAAATTCTTTCTTTAGGTTTTTTTTTAAATTCGTTATGTGTGTATAAGGTTTATAAAAATTAAGGGGTGAAACAACTGTAGAATTTAATGAGATATCCGTCTACGAAACACGGTTTTTATAACAAGCTTTTACAAATTTTGTAAAAATATACTGCTTTACGAATAAAAAAATTTAATTCTTTGTAGAGTTTGAAAATTATTCGTGTGTTATAGAAATAAAAAAAGAATTACGTGACTTTTTCTTTGTTTTATAATTCATTATCATAATGAAGATTAAAAAAATGATGATGATCTCCATTGACATAACCTCAAAATAAAAAATGATTGTTCCCAATAAATAAAACTATTATGTATTAAAATTAGTTTTACCAAATTTTGTAAGATCCAGTTGTATATTTTCCACAAAAAAAAAGTATTTGTTAGATAATATTTTGTTTTCAAAAGTTACTAATAAAATAAAATTTGTTCTTTACGTATTTTTAAAACATAATATTATTAAACAAAATCTAACAAATAAAATTGTAGAGAATATTACAACGAGAAAAATAAGCTATTATTTCTAATAATTTGAATAAAATTGCAAATAAATTTGAAAAAAAAAATTAAATGTTAAACAATTATTATTTGACAACAAATTTAAGCTCAACCTCTTCTTATTTCTTTCTGATTAGAATCTAACATTTTATAATAATTTTGACATCTTTTGTTACGTATTTTTATTTTTATTACGTTTTTATTTACCTTTTATTTTACATTTTTGGTCAAATTGGAAATATTTTTACTAAAAAGTTCGCATTTTTGCACATTTTCAAATATTTTGATATCAAAGCCTTAAAATTAGCTTTCTAACTAACGTCAATTTGTACGCTCCAAAGCGGTTAAATAATAAGGACGTTTAACGAAGAGTAAATTCATTTTAATGAAAATTAATTACTTCTGTCAACGTATCTTTAGAAATCTTTTTTTTTTTTTTTTAATCAGATTTAATAAACTGTCTATTGAGACTAATTGAGATACAAAAAGTACTTTGATGAATTAAATTTACCAGCTCTTTTTTAATCGAAACATTCTTCCGTAATTTTAAAAAATAGTTTCTTTAAATGAATAAATTTGTCCCTTTGAAAAATATAAAACGAATATAGAAACAACATATTTTTAATTAAAGGAATACTTTTCTGAAAAAATATTTGAAGAATTTCTTTGTAAGCTTGTCAAGAGATTATTAACTATTTTCTCTCCGTGAAATAATTAATAGAGGATTATTAGATTGAAATTAATACAATAAATTTGCAATTTCTTAATGGTAGATTGTTATTGAACAATTTAATATCGGAACTGATAGCTTAAAAAACAAGCTCAACTTGATTTTTGTGAAACGTTATAGCTCTAATATCCGGGAACATCTAATAAATATTCACTCAAGTTGCAGACCTTTTGCTGCAATTGCTCGTTTCGCGGCATGCAAATTGTGTACGCCCTCGACATTAAAAATCTCGGCGCGAGGCGAGAAACTCGATCCAGGCAAATGCCATCGTTACATTCTTAAACGTTTGATACCCAACTCTTCACTAATAGCATGACATTTTTAATAAAAAAGAGCTGCCTGAATGGTCTACTTCAGGATCCTCTGAATACTAAATGTTGCTACCTAATATTTTTTCCATCCTTCGGAGAGTATTTCGAACTTTCTTGTTCTTGTGAACACTGACAAAATTAACAATTTAATCATAACAAAATAGTTTTGTTGATAAATTTTTGCTAGCTTCAATAAATAAATTCTTCAGGGAAGAAGGAAAATAAGACAATATTATATTATAAAGACTTTCTTAATTAGGCTAGTTATTACAATGCAAAAGTTGACAATTTATTTTGTTTCGAGTAAACTTTCGGATTTAATAAACAAATAATCAAAATAATATAAAATTGGTGAGAATAATTACAAAAAAATTTTAAATTAACAAATTTGATTGAAATTTGAGAAAAATAATTGAAAAATGATTAAAACATTGAACAGTGGATACAATAACTTAGATTTGAGATAATACCTGAAAATTTAGAATATGAATTGAAAAATAATTAATATCTCTAATTAAAAGGTGGACAAATCAAGTGGAAAAAGATAAAAGAAAATTAAAATTGAAAAAAATAATTGAAAAATGGGATAAATAATTAAAAATTTAGGAATTTAATTGCGAAACCAAGTTCGGCATAATTTAAAAATTGAAGAAATTGATTGCAAATGAATTGAAAAAATAACTGGAATTTAAGATAAATACCTAATAAAAAAAATTTAAGAATTTTTAAAAAAATAATGCTAAAGGACAAAAACTAATTGAAAAGTGATAGAAATAATTAAAAATTGAAATATTTAATAAACATTTGTGAAAAAAAAAATTGTAA
This sequence comes from Ganaspis brasiliensis, assembly GCA_037103525.1. Classification (NCBI taxonomy): domain Eukaryota; kingdom Metazoa; phylum Arthropoda; class Insecta; order Hymenoptera; family Figitidae; genus Ganaspis; species Ganaspis brasiliensis. The sequence goes on along the minus strand of JAZKLR010000055.1, from coordinate 1,616,404 downwards.
AAATTACAGAATATATTTGAGATAAACGAGACTCCTTAAAAAAAGGATAAAAATAATTAGAAATTAAAGTTAATTATGCAATTTAAGAAAAATAATTTTAAAAAATACAGAATATTTGTAAAGTAAAAGAACGTACCTTATTACAAAATAACTTTAAGAATTTTAAATTCTGGAAAATAATAACAACATTGTAGAAATAATCGAAAATCTTTAAAAGATAATAATAAAAATTTGAGATAAATTGTTAAACTTTTTGGAATTAATCAACAAATACTAAAAATAATATAAAATTTGTGAAAAAATTAAAAAAAAAAAATTAAAAATTGACGAAAGTTTTGCAAATTTGAGAAAAACAATTGAAGAATGATTAAAACATTGAAAAGTGGATACATTTACATAGATTTGAGATAATAAATAAAAATTTAAGAAATTAATTAAATAATAATTAATATATCTAATTAAAAGGTGAAGAAAATAATTGCAAAAAGATAAAAGAAAATAAAAATTGAAAAAATAATTGAAAATTTAGGAACTTAATTGAGGAATGAAGTTTGAAATTAATTAAAAATTGACACAATTTGATTGCAAAATGACAACAATAATAATTGAAAATTGTAGAAAGTTATTACAATTTAAATAAAAATATTTAAAAATCTAGGAAATTAATTGAAGAATAATCAATGTTATAAAAAATCTAAATATTTGCAAAGCAATAAAAATAATTAAAAATTGAAGAAAATAATTCTAGTCTGTTAAAAATAATTAAAAATTACAACATATATTTGTAATAATTGAAAAGAATTGCAGAATGATGAAAATAATTGTAAATTGAAAAAATAGCTAGAATTTAAGACAAATAATAAAAAAATTAGAAAATTAATCAAAAAATAAATGAAAAAGACAAAAAGTAAAGGAAAATTAATTAAACATGAATGGAAAATTATGTGAAAATTAAGTTTAATTGAAAAATCATTCATAGAAATAACTGTTAGTTGAAAAAATAATAAAAATTTGAAAAAAATAATTGAAAGAATTACAGAATATTTGTGAAGTAAAAGAAAACACCTTATTATAAAATAATTTCAAGAATTTTAAATTCAGGAAAATAATTACAACATTATAGAAATCATTAAAAATCTATTAAAGAAAATAATGGAAATTTGAGATAATTAATTAAACTTTTTGGAATTAATCAGCAAATACTCAAAATAATATAATAATTGTAAAAATTATTGCAAATTAAAAAAAAAATTAAAAATTGACGATTGTATTTGAAATTTGAAAAAATATAATTGATGAATGATTAAAACATTGAAAAATGGATACATTAGCATAGATTTGAGATAATAAATAAAAATTTAAGAAATGTAATAAAAATATTAAATATATCTAATTAAAAGGTGGACAAAATAATTGCAAAAAGATAAAAGAAAATAAAAATTAAAAAAAATAATTGAAAAAGGGGATTAATAATTGAAAATTTAGGAACTTAATTAAGGAATGAAGTTTGAAATTAAGTAAAAATTGACCAAATTGATTGCAAAATGACAACAATAATAATTGAAAATTGAAGAAAATTATTAAAATTATAGAAAAATATTTTAAATTCTAGGAAATTAATTGAAGAATAATGAAAGCAATAAAAAATTCTAAAAAATATTTGCAAAGTAATAAAAAAAGGAAAATTAAGGATATTAATTGAAAAGTAATTAATATATATAATTAAAAGGTGGACAAAATAATTTCAAAAAGATAAAAGAATATGAAAAATTAAAAAAATAATTAAAAAATGAGATGAAGTTTTGGAAATTTAGGAATTTAATTGCGGAATGAAGTTTGTCATTTTAATTAAAAATTGTAGAAATTGATTGCAAATGAATTTAAAGAATATCTGGAATTGAAGATAAATAATAAAAAATTAGATAATTTATAAAAAAAAATAATTCTAAAGGAAAAAAGTAATTGAAAAATGATAAAAATACTTGAAAATTGAGAAGTTTAATAAAAATTTGTGAAAAAAAATTGTAAAAATTACAGAATATATTTGAGATAAACAAGACTACTTGAAAAAGGATAAAAAGAATTAGAAATAAAAGTTAATTATGAAAATTAAAAAAAAAATTGAGAAAATTACAGATTTTATTTGACATAAAAGAAAGTGGTTGAAAATCGAAGAACGTCAATTAAATACTTGGAAAATACAAATAAAATATAAAAACAATAAATAAAAATTAATAAAAATTTGATAGAGGATGAAACAAGTTTTAAAATATTTAAAATTATTTTAAAATGATGAAAATAGTGAAATTGATAATTAAATAAACAAATTTGATAAGTTATGTATATATAATTATTTGACATTACAAATTAACATTAATAATTCGATATTGAAAATTTTTTTGTAATTTGTAAAAAAAAATTTCGGTATTAATAAACAAATAATCATAATAATATAAAATTTGTGAAAATCATTACAAGTTAAAAAAAGAAATTGAAAATTGACGAACTTGATTCAAATTTGAAAAAAATAATTTAAAGATGATTAAATATTGAAAAGTGGATACAATAACTTAGATTTGAGAAAATAAATGAAAATAGAGGGTAATAATTGAAAAATAATTTAATGTATCTAAGCAAAAGGTGGACAAAATAAATGGAAAAAGATAAAAGAGAATTAAAATTGAAAAAAATCATTGAAAAATGAGATAAATAATTGAAAATTTAGGAACTTAATTAAGGAATGAAGTTTGAAATTAAGTAAAAATTGAGCAAATTGATTGCAAACTGACAACAATAATAATTGAAAATTAAAGAATATTATTAAAATTTGAGAAAAATATTTTAAAATCTAGGAAATTAATTGAAGAATAATAAAAGCAATAAAAAATTCGAGAAAATATTTGCAAAGTAATAATAATAAATGAAAATTTAAAAAAATAATTAAAAAATGAGATGAATTTTTAGAAATTTAGGAATTTAATTGCCGAATGAAGTTTGACATTAATTAAAAATTGAAGAAATTGATTGCAAATGAATTGAGAGAATAACTGGAATTGAAGATAAATAATAAAAAAATTAGAGAATTTATAAAAAAATAATTCTAAAGGAAATAACTAATTGAAAAATGATAAAAATGCTTGAAAATTGAGAAGTTTAATAAAAATTTGTGAAAAAAAAATTGTAGAAATTACAGAATATATTTGAGATAAACAAGACTACTTAAAAAAGGATAAAAATAATTAGAAATGAAAGTTAATTATGGAAATTTAAGAAAAAAATAATTGAGAAAATTACAGAATTTACTTAATATAAAAGAAAGTGATTGAAAATCGAAGAACGTAAATTAAATACTTGAAAAATACAAGTCAAATATAAAAACAATAAATAAAAATTAATTAAAATTTGAAAGAGGATGAAACAAGTTTTAAAGTATTGAAAATTTTGTAAAATGATGAAAATAGTGAAATTAATAATTAAAAATAAACAAATTTGATGAGTTATGTACTATCATTATGTGACATTACAAATTGATATTAATAATTCGATATTGAAAAATTTTTTGTAATTTGAAAAAAAAAATTTAATTTAAAAAACAAAAAACATATTTTGTGAAAATAATTCACAAATGACGAAAAAAATTAAAAATAAATTAATAAATAATTAAACTAATTATTGAAGGATATATTTTAAACTGAAATAGTTTTACTTGAAAAAATTAAAGAAAATGATTGAGACTTGCGGAAATTTATAATTTAAAACTTAGGAGAAAAATTGAAACGTAATAACAATAATTAAAGAAAAATTTTTGAAAAATGATAAAAAAAAATACAGAATATTTGTGAAGTAAAAGAAAACACATTATTAAAAATTGATTTCAAGACCTTTAAAAATTCAGGAAAATAATTACAACATTATTGAAATTATCGAAAATTCACTGAAGAAAATAATGTAAATTGAAGATAAATAATTGAACTTTTTGGAATTAATCAACAAATACTAAAAATAATATTAAATTTGTGAAAATCAATGCAAATTGAAATAAGAAAAATTAAAAGCAGATTAAGTATTTGAAATTTGAGAAAAATGAAAAATATGTAAATAAATAAAAAAACATTGAAAAGTGGATACATTAACTTAGATTTGAGATAATAAATAAAAATTTAAGAAATTAGTTGAAAAATAATTAATATACCTAACTAATTAAAAGTTGGTGAAAATAACATGAAAATTGATAAAAGTAATTGATAAATGAGATAAATAATTATAAATTTAGGAATTTAATTGAGGAATAGTAAAAATAATTAAAAATTGAAGAAATTGATTGCAAATGAATTCGAAAAAATAACTGAAATTTGAGTTAAATAATAGAAAAAATTAGAAAATTTATTAAAAAATAATTGAAAAGGACAAAAACTATTTGAAGAATGATAGAAATAATTTAAAAATTAAAGAATTTAATAAAAATTTGTAAAAATATAATTGTACAAATTACAGAATATATTTGAGATAAACAAAACTACTTGATAAAGCATAAAAATAATTGTAAATTAAAGAGTAAATGAAAAGTAAATTAAATTTTAGAGATTTAAGGAAAAAATTAAGAAAATAGCAGAATTAATTTTGTATAAAGAAAGTGATTGAAAATCGAAGAACATCAATTAAATACTTAAAAAATACAACTAGAATATAAAAACAATAAATAAAAAATTAATAAAATTAGATGGATAAATAATTATAATTGAAAATTTAGAAATTTAATTGCGGAATGAAGTTTGACATCAATTAAAAATTGAAGAAATTGATTGCAAAATTATAACAATAACTTATATATTTATTTATTGAAATAAAAATTGATGTATAAATTTAATTCAAAATTGATGAAAATTATTAAAATTTGAGAAAAATATTTTAAAATCTAGGAATTTTATTGAAGAATAATGAAAGTAATAAAAATAATTAAAAATTGAAGAAAATAATTTTAGTTTGTTAAAAATAATTAAAAAAGTTAAAAGATATATTTGTAATAAAAGAAAATAATTGCAGAATGATAAAACTAATTGTAAATTAAAAAAATAACTAGAATTTGAGATAAAAAAAAAAAAATTCTAAAATTAGTCAAAAAATAATTGATAAAGAAAAAAAGTAGGTAATTTGAAAATTAAATTTATTAAAAAAATAATTGATAGAAATAATTCCTAATTGAAGAAAATAATAAAAATTTGTAAAAAGTAATTGAAAGAATTACGGAATATATTTGGCATAACAAGACCACAATTACAATTACATAATATAAATCTTCGAACTTCAATTAATTTGATATATCATTGATTAAAAATTTAACTAATCCATGCTTTGAGAATAATAAGTTTAAAATTATATAAAAATTTCTTAAATTTTTAAAAATTCTTTTTTATTATGATTTCAATTATTTGCTACAATTTCCATCTAATTTTATCATTTTTCAAAAATTTTCTTCAATTTCTAATTATTTTCATTATTTTTTTATTTTTCTTCTAATTTTTAATTTAATTTAAGTTTCAATTATTTTCTTTAATTTTTTCAAATAAAACTTTTTAATTTCTAATTATTCCCTTTAATATCAAATTAGTTTCATTATTTATTAATTAATTTTTAATTTCTTTCTTCATTTTGCTTCCTCATAGATGTGTGTATGTGTTTGTTTGTGTGTGTGTGTGTGTGTGTGTGTGTGTGTGTGTGTGTGTGTGTGTGTGTGTGTGTGTGTGTGTGGGTAGCGTTTTTTGGATACTGGATATCTCAAGAACACTTGAACGAATTTCAATAAAATTTGAATGACTTATTAAGCTCATGAATACCTAAATTTGGACACAGGGTTTTTTAAAAAAAAACCTAATCAAAAATTTTTTAGCATCTTTTTTCATTGAAAAAATAGGTTTTTGCCAAAAAATTTTTCCATGCTAGAGATACAACATAATAAATACAAAAATCATATTCCTTATCTCAAAACGAATCGATTGACCTATATAACTATTATAATTGATCAAAAATTCGTTAAATAATTCATGTTTTTAAATTTTTTTGCATTGAAAATTCTGTTTTTTTAATAACTTTCCCAATTAACTTATACATTATTAATTTTTTCCTTTTTCTATGAGAAAGCAAATTATTTTGCTTACCTGGAAGCGAAATGTCCATGAAGTGGACATAATTCTTACCTAGTTTTAATTATTTTTGCAAAATATGATTTCTTTTTTTTAAATTTTAATCTTTTTATTCGAATTATAAATTCATTTATCCACATTCTTATTTATAATATTAAAGAAATATGTTAAATATTGATATTTTTAAATGTGGAAAATGAAAACTGAACCGTGTTTGATTATAGATTTTTTGAACAAATAACCTAAAAGTCAATCTTTATCAAAAGTTAATTTATTTTATTTTATTTAATTAATAGTTTAATCATAACAAACATTTGTTGATTAATTATAATCAATTAATATTAATTGTAACGTATTAATTATAATCAATGTGTTAATTAATTTGGTGATTAAAAACTATAATTGTTTAACCGTTATTAAACTTATTTAAAATAACAGAATCAAATAAAAGTATGTAACCTAAAAATATTTCAATATTTAGTATTATTTATTTTGCAACAAACACACAATAATTTTATTAATGTAATATTCAAGAATAATTTTATTTTCATTGAATATAAATTAATTTTTAAATTAAAAATATACTATTATTATATAACCTTGAAATAAATATAGTACTATATAATACTATAATATTTATTCCGCAGAAAATACTTATAGTATAAATACCAATAATATTAAAAGATATATTACGACTTTAAAGTAAAGAAATTGTATAATTTATTCCAAAATTAAAAAAAGTTATACACATGAAAATATTCTCTGTATTCTCTATAAAAGCGTCATAATTGCCAGTCACCTAAATTGTACCATGATGTCTTACAATTTTTTCCGGATTTCCTACAATTTTTAATATCAAATCCGGTAAAAATTGTAAAACAGCACGGTAAAGTTTAGGTAACTGACAATAATGACACTTTTATAGTGAACTGCACAGGAATTTTTACAAAATTTTTTTCTCTGTGGCACCAGTATAAAATAAAAACACAATAAGTAAATAACAGAACGAGAAAGTGAGCGGAAAAAGGGGAAAATGCGATGAAAGGACACGCGAGTAAATTATATGTTTATTGTTCAATGTAATTTTTCTTATAGCCGCAGCACTCAAGGAAAATAAAAAGTTATAAAAGTGAGAATTGAGATAATACAGAACACAGAAGCAGGAACAGAGAAAAAAAGAAATCAAGAGATTTATAAAATTTATTGTTGAAACTTGAAGATGAATTTATCCAGAAATTGTTGATATCTATATGTTACATTTAACTCAAGATGTGCAGCACCTATCTATCAAATTGATCGACCCCGAATTAAATTGTTTGATACTGATTAAATTTATTAAAACTGATTAAATTTATTGACAATTATTAACAATTGATCGACATTGTTTAAATTGATTCTCGACAATGTCAAGGAGTTTTGTCACATAAAAATCAATTTATTGAAATTCAAATTGTTCAGAACTATTTTTAGGTAAAAAGATTAGAGGAAAGGAGTTATAGTAGAGGTCAGAGAGAGAAAAAAAAATAGAAGAAGAATGATAAAAAGAAAAGGAAAGAAAAATATAACGAGTGTGTGTTCCAAGTCGTTGGCATTTGGAGAGGTCATATTTTTAGCTTTATCGGAGCACGCGTCTAAACGCAGGTGCCAAAGGGTGTGTTGTTGAAGAATCGAGAGGTCGTAAGAATTTTACAGGCGTCCTGAACACTTTGAAGCTGGTGATCTGTTGGACGTTATCGAAAGCACTCCTCTTTCTTGCAACTGCGAGTTTGAGAGCACCAGGAATTTCTAAAATAAAATGCCATGAATGTCGGCTCTCTCTCTTTTTCATTCAAACGTACACTGTAAACTTACAAAAGAAGTTCTCGGAAACGTGATTACCTTTTGAGAGAAATATATAAAAGGAAAGCATCCTCTCGAGGGTGTGTTTCGACATTACTCAAATATCCATGATTCTAAGAAGGATGCATGATCATTTTCCTGATATACCGTCAATTTTTGACTATGCGGACGTTATAAAGTTATAATTGCTGGAAGCAATTGAGGAGAGGAAGGGTGATAGCCAGAGCAAAAATGGCGATGGTAATATCACCCAAGGGCAAAGTTGTCACGCTTTCCCTGCTCATTGGTGTCATCACAATTGTCGCCCTTATTATAACTGGTGTCATCAGTGTCTGGCACAAAGAAGAAGAGGAAAAACCATCTTCTCCTGGAATCAGAACTGTCAGCAGTCGTCTACAACAATTCACGGGCTACACCGCCACCAAAAATGTGAGTCGAGAAAACATTTAAATTTTGAAAAATATTATTGTGTTTTTGAATTTTTTCAACTGTATTATTGTTATGATTTACTGGAACATTTTTTCAATAATTGGAATTGGTTACCTTTTAAGAGCTTAGTAAAGTACCCACGTATTTGAAAATAGTTATTAGGGTGTCCGCATCAGTCGGGGAAAATAAATAAAAAAAACCAGGGAATTTGGAAAATGCAGGGCTAATAATTGCTTTTTTTCAATGAATATTTACGGAATTTTTGTTGATTGCCCGGCACAGAAATTTACAAAACCTTATGTCTTAATACATTTTATAACATTAAATGTGATGTGCTTCTAAGAAAGGTGGTCGAGTCCATACCAAGTGATCACACCAATTTCAGTCATATTAAGTAATATTTACGAAATTGATATTTTGGGTTCCTTTAGGAGTAAAAAAAATAAATTTTAATTATTTTTAAAAAATTCAAAATATTTTCGAAAATATTCAAATTCAAAATTTTGAGTACTATTTTTTTTGTTTTATCATAACTTCTGTAATTTTGAAGCAATTGAGATCATTTTTTTTTTTAAATTACTCGTATTTAAATACTCTTTCAAGAAAAATTATAATAATTGAGAAATTGTTTATAATTAAATTTTTATTAAAAAAATTAAATTATTTATTTAAACAAAATCTAAAGTATATCATCGTTCTTTTTCAAAAAATTCATAAACATAGCCTATAATGTGCTTAAAAATTTAAGCCAAAGAAAAAGATGGTATGTATTATAGTTTTTGAGAAAAAAATTATTAAGTTATGCTAGCGCGGCGCGGACCGGTGTCACCGCTACTCAACGCGTAGTTCCGTAGTAACCGAAATGTATGTATATTTTTACATAATGTAAATATAGTTAGTGTATTATATTTAAATTATAAGCTTCAGAAAGTCACACTGATCTTTTCATAGTACATGGACATCAAATTTTAGAATTAAAAAAATCGGAGAAAATAATTAAAGTAAAAAAAAGTAATTAAAAAATTGGTAATTTATAGAAAAATAATAAAAATAACTAAAAATTGGGAAAATTATTAAAATTTAAGAATAATAATTGAAAATTTGTTAAATCAATTGAAAAATAATTAATATAATTAAAAACTGGTAAAAATAAGTGAAAATAAGTGAATAATTAAAATAATTTAAAACTGAAGAAAGAAAAATAATGGACTGGTAAAATTATCAAAATTCGCGATGTTCAGGGGTGTTAATTTTTTTTCTTATGCAATTTTAGACCTAAAATTATGGGGTAATGTCAAAAATAGAGAAACAAATAATTTGCGGAGTTTGAGAAATTTATTCTAAGAAAAACTTAAATTTTAAAAATTAAACCTCTTTCACAATTTTCATTTTTTCCATCGACAATTTTTTTGTGGGATTTTTAAATGATTTTCTACAATCCATCGTATGGATTTTGAAAAATAAAATTTCGAAAATGACCAAAAAAATATTGTTTTTTAATTTTTATGTAATACCATAATTCTACATCTTAATTGATGTAAGAAAAAAAATGACACCTCTGAGCATCAAAAATTTTGTTGAGTTAAAATTTCACCTATCTCTCCCCTTAAAGAATGATAAAAATAGTTTGAAAATAGTTGAAAGAAATGAAAACTATAATAAATTTAAAAGATGACAAAATTTTATAAGGAGAAAAATGATTAAAAATTTGAAACATAAAGTATGAAACATAAAATTTGTCAGTACTGTGAAGTACTGACAAACTTCGCAGGTGTTGACAGATTGAATTAATGAATGAAATTTGAAGATTATTATAAATAACTATTTTTAATCAATGTTTGTAAAAAAAAATTTCAAATCAATCTTATAAGTTCACATAATAGAAAAAATTATATGAATTTGTGTTGATATCTATAATTAAATTCAATATTTAATATTTTAAAGATTTCGAATTTGCCGCTAGGTGCGTGTATTTCTCGAAAGAGAGATCGTTGAGTATTTTCTATATAAGCAAGCAAGCTTTAATTAAAAATTCACTTATATACAGGTTTGTATCCTTTGATTTTTTATCGTTTTGCGTTTGTAGTTGAAGTGATTGAATTTGGGTCATTATTAGTACTAGTCTCACTTTTTTCTAATTTTTTGACCATTAAAGGTACACAAAAATTTCATTCCTTCGTACCCCTTGAGAATAAAATTGAAACAAAAATTTTTTCAAATTCTGTGCACAGCACAGTTTGTAAAATAAAAAAATAAACATGACGATTAACTGTATTTATATTATGTAATAATATACATACATTTCGGTTACTACGGAACTACGCGTTGAGTAGCGGTGACACCGGTCTGCGCCGCGCTAGCATAACTTAATAATAATTTTTTTCTCAAAAACTATAATACATACAATCTTTTTCTTTGGCTTAAATTTTTAAGCACATTATAGGCTATGTTTATGAATTTTTTGAAAAAGATCGATGATATACTTTAGATTTTGTTTAAATAAATAATTTAATTTTTTTAATAAAAATTTAATTATAAACAATTTCTTAATTATTATAATTTTTCTTGAAAGAGTATTTAAATACGAGTAATTTAAAAAAAAATTATCTCAATTGCTTCAAAATTACAGAAGTTATGATAACACAAAAAAAATAGTACATAAATTTTCGAATTTGAATATTTTCGAAAATATTTTGAATTTTTTAAAAATAATTAAAATATATTTTTTTTACTCCTAAAGGAACCCAAAATATCAATTTCGTAAATATTACTCAATATGACTGAAATTGGTGTGATCACTTGGTATGGACTCGACCTTATATGGTATTGGCATAGACGCACTGAAAAAAAAAGCAATTTAAAATTTACTTGATTTTTAGGTAATATTTACTTTTTTCACTTAAGCAATGCAAATAAATTAAAAATTGCTGTTAATCCAGGTAATTTTTACATTGTTTTCTAAAAAGAAAAAAAAACAAATGACACTTTTGAAGCAAATTTGACGTTTTGTGTCAAACTCTTGGAAGTTAAATTTTAATTATATTCCGGAAGATTTAATATTGGAAGTATAAATAAAAGTAAGTAGAAAAGTAATTTATGCATTAATTTATTATTTATTTTTCTTTAATTACTCCAAATATTCGTTTCAAATACAAAACGTCAAATTTCATTCGAAAAGTGACATTTTTTTATCCTTAGAAAAGAAAGTAAAAATTACCTGGTTTCACAGTAAATTTTTTTATTTGTTTCCATTGCTTGAGTAAAAAAGTAAATAATTCTTAAAACTCAAGTAAATTTTAAATTGTTTTTCTTTCAGTGCGTAACTAGAACATTTTTGTAGGGTGGTCCGGGTCCAGGCCTTTAGTCTAAAAGTATTTTGGTGCCCCAGAAAAAGGTCGACTATTAATTTTCTATAACGCAACCCAAAAATATAGATCTTTGGTATAAAAAAAAATTACTCATATTTTTGATTAATTTTTTAAACCATATTTAAAGGTCGCGCTTTTTAATTTTTCACAAAATTTCTCTCATTTTTAAGAATTTATGATTTTGCGATTTGAGACATAAAATTTCATTCAATTTAGGGCAATGTTTTTCTACTTCATTGAATTCTTTTCAATTTTAACATGGAAACTATAATTTGTAATTACTTTTTGTCATTTTCTAACGAATTTCTTCAACTTTCAATTTCCTTCTTCTATTTTCAATTATTTTTGACAGTTTTCAACAAATTGATTCTAATGGTTTCTTCAATTTTGAAATATTATTACCATTTTAATTATTTTCCCCAATCTTAAACTCAAAACAAAATTTTTTACAGATTTTCTCAAATTTAACTTACAATCAACAATATTCGATTTTATTTGTCATTTTCTAGTAAATTTTCTCAATAAATTTTCAATTTTTTTCTTCCATTTTGTTTTTAATCTCATTTTTTTTGGCATTACTTAATTACCTTATTTTTAAAATTATTTTCTTCAATTTTCAGTTATTTTAGTCATAGTCAAATTGTTTTCTTTAAATTTCAATTCTTTTCTTTAAATTTCAATTACAATTTTTGATTTTTATTCTTGCCTTAAATTTCATCAGGAATTTTTGCTCCTTCTTTAAAAAACTATTGTCTTCAATTTCAATTATTTCTCTCATTTTGGCATATTTTATTTTATGGTCTTTAATTTTCAATTATTTTTCCAGGAATATCATCAATTTATAATTTTAAGGAGTCTTATCCAAAAAACCAATTTCTACAGATTCTTATAAAATTTTAATGACATATTAAACGCATTACTTTACATGTACTGTTACAATTTTATTGAATTTTACCGTTCTGTTTTCGAGATATAAATTTATAAAGTTGAGACTTTTACATGGCAAACAGTAACAAAACGCGCAAAATGACTATATTTTAATTAACTAAGAAAACACGGTTCTACGAATTTTTTATAAAAACTAATATATTTTAAACTGTAATATAATACAACTTTTACAACAATATTTGATTAATTTACCGTACCGTTGTTAAGAAAATGTTAATTAAAGTTAATAATTAAACAGCCACACAAAAAAAAACAACTTTATTGTCCGAGACACTACACTAGTGTATTCTTACGTATTTTTTTCCGCTGAATCAAAATCCAAAGTCAGAATTGTTAGATTGGCTAAATTTTTCGAGATAATCTCAAAAAACTCGATTTTTTCGTGTTTTTGAGTAGTTTTTTGAAAATATCTCAAAAATTTTAGCCAAATTGGTTATTCTGACTTCAGATTCGGATTGAGCGGAAAAAAATACGTAGGAAAACACTATCATAGTGTCTCGGACAAAAACAAATTTTTTTTGGGTTTTAATTGGTGATGTTTTTTTATCTTTTTTGAGATAATTTTCAAAATTTTAGCTAATTTGCAAATTCTAACCTCTGATTTACATTCGTCAGAGAAAAATAGATAAAAATACATTAGTGTAGTGTCCCGGCTAAAAAAAATTTTTTTTTGGGTTTTTTGGGTGTTTTTGAAATTTTTTAAGATTTGGTTTTTTGAGATTATCTCAAAAAATTTAGCCAATCTAGCAATTCTGACTTCGGATTCGGAGGAAAAAAATACGTAAGAATACACTAGTGTAGTGTTTTGGACAAAGAAGTTTATTTTTTTTGTGTGGCTGTGTTATTCACGTTTTTGAAACAATCAGGAAGAAGAAATTTTAATAGCTTGAAATTTAAAAATTATTTTTTCAATAAAATTTACCGTTGAAAATTTCAAGCTATTAAAATTTATTTTTCCTGATTATTTCACAAAAGTGAAGAATAAGTAACCTTGAATAACATTTACTTAACAACGGTACGGTAAATTAATTAAATATTGTAGTGAAAGTTGTATTATATTACAGTTCAAAATATATTAATTTTTATAAAAAATTTGTAGAGCCGTGTTTTTTTAATTAATTAAAATATAGTCAGTTTGCGCGTTTTGTTACTGTTTCCATGTAAAAATTCCAACTTTATAAATTTATATCTTAAAAAAACAGAACGGTAAAATTCAATAAAACTGCAACAGTACGTCTAAAGTAATGCATTTAATAAGTCATTAGAATTTTATAAGAATCTGTAGAAATTGGTTTTTTGGAGAAACCTCCTTAAGCACTTTTTTCAAATTTCAATTTTTTAAAAGTATACGTTTAAATGCAAATTCTTCGTTTTTCAATTATTTTCTTTATTTCTCATATTTTTCTTTACTTTAAATCTGTTTTGTCTACAATTTCAATTACTTTTTCTATTTTCAAATAAGTTTTTTTCAATTATTTTCTACAAATTTAAGTCGTTACTTATATTTTTTAATTATATTGATCATTTTATACTGAATTTCTACAAATAAAAATTTCTTTCACAATTCTAAATTATTGTCTTCAATTGGAATTATTTTTCTTACTTTTCAACGTTTCTTTTCAATTTTCGAGTATACTTCTTCTTTCAATTATTTTTGCCATTTTTATTGAAAATTATTTTTCACATTTTATAAATTTTTGTCTTCAATTAAAATTTTTTCCTAATTTTTAAATTAATTGTGATGTTTTTTATTTTCTTTCTTCGATTTTCATTTACTTGTTTAATTTAAAAAAATTACCTTTTGTTTTAATTACACTTTTAATTTTGAAACTAATTTTCTTTAATTTTCTGTGATTTTCTCCTGCTTTCAATTATTTACTTTTTGAACTCTTAATTAAAATTAAAATTTTGAAATTATGTTTGTTAATAATTAATTATACTCTTCAATTCAAATTATTTTTCCCATTTTGAAATAATTTTCTTTAACTATCGGTTTTTCTTTCAATTTTCTACTTGCAGCCCATAATTTTTAATTACTTTTATATATTTTGTCAAACGGAATACTTCAATTTTAAAATATTGTCTTAAATTTCAATTATTTTTATGTTTTCAAATGAATTTCTTGAATTTAAATTTTTCTTATAATTTCAAAATGAATGTTTTTCTTCTTCAGTTATTTCTTTAAATTTTTACTTTTTCTTTCTTCAGTTATGTTGTAATCAATTTCAATTACTTTTGTCATTTTTAGTATATTTCTTCTCTTTCAATTCTTTTCATCAATTTTAGATTGAAACGTACAATTTTCAATTACGTTTGATATTTTTTAACAAGTTTCTTCAACTTTCAGTTTCTGTCTTCAATTTTCACGTATTGTCTTAACTATTCAATTATTTTATTCAATTACAGACTATTTTTTAATTTTTCAAATTTGAAACATGTTATTTTCAACGATTTTAAATTATTGTTTGAACAATTTGAATTGTTTTCTAGGTGATTCTAAAATTTCAATTACATTCTTAATGTATTTTAAAATATTTTTCTTTAATTTTCAATTATTTTTTTTTTTTAAGATTTTCTTAATTTTTCAGTATTTTTGTATTTTATTTGAAAATTTAGTTCTTATTAATCTTATATTCGTAGTATTTTATATTTTCAAACAATTGAAAACTTCTTTTAATTTTTTATCAGTTTCATTAATATTTTTCTTAATTTTTCAAAAATATCTTCCATTTTCTCAGGCAGCCTAAAAACTTAATTTATTTTTGACGCTTTTTAGTTAATGACTTCAATTTGTTTGATACTTCTTTAAATTTAAATTATTATTGCTATTTTAATTATTTTTCTCATTTTTAAATTTAAAAAAAGTTTTTTTTTAAAGATTTCCTTTTATTTTTTGTTATTTTCTGAAATTTATCTTGCAATTAATAAATTTTTATTTTATTTTTTATTTTCAAATGAATTTCTTTAAAACTTTATTTTTTCTTCCTCTTTGAATTTTATTTTTTTGTCATTTAATTTTTTTGTCATTACTTAATTATCTTCTTTTTAAAATTATTTTCTCCTATTTTCAGTTAGTTTAGTCATAACTGAAGCAGTATCTTTTATTAAATTATTTCTTCATTATTCTGACCTTTTTTTTATTTTGATAGATTTTTAAATTTGTACGATATTCATAATTCCCACATTTTCGTAAGTTTAAAATCGCTCTTCCCAATGTTTCTTTAAAAATCTCGTTATATTTTTAAATAGGTTATACTTAAAAGATATTAATTATTAAAAAAAAAAAATCCGAGAATTCGTCGAAAATTTAAATATGGTGATTCGCTTAACACTCGGATAAAAATACATCGTTTAATTGTATAAAAGTCATATTTTATCTGAAAAGTCTTATACCTTTATGACCCTCATTTTACTACTTTAACGTAAAATAAAGCTCGTAAAGAATAAGAGAAAAGTTTTTTTTAGTCAGAGAAAGTCAGGGAATTTAAGAACGAAAATATGGTAGATATCCTTTTCATATTTTTAATCTTTCTTTTTTCATTGTCAAAGAAAACAATAA
The DNA here is from genome assembly GCA_037103525.1 of Ganaspis brasiliensis. Classification (NCBI taxonomy): domain Eukaryota; kingdom Metazoa; phylum Arthropoda; class Insecta; order Hymenoptera; family Figitidae; genus Ganaspis; species Ganaspis brasiliensis. The sequence continues at coordinate 1,600,121 of JAZKLR010000055.1, read as the reverse complement.
ATTAATATAAAAAAGTTTCAGCACAAAGTATATAATATATGGCAATTAAATATATTGAATAAAGTGCCCACGTAATTCTAAAAAAAAATTTATGTTTTTCCTTTCTTTCAAGAAAATCAAACAGTCGAATAGTTTCTGTCACAATGTTATATTCTGAAAATTTCTCGTTTTGCAAAAAAGACAAATTTCTACTATTTCTCGTTTTGCAAAAAAGACAAATTTCTACAATTTCTCGTGATTAAAATACTGTTCGTTTGAAATAATCGAAAAACGTTTTGAATAAGCTAGAATTACAACCGTGTTTATTGACTAAGGCTGTGAAAACTAGAATTTATGTCTCGGACTACATTTTCCGATAAAACTGCGATTAGTAAGGATTACAGCGACAAAACTGTAGAACCTCATTTACTTGAGTTCAGTAGCGTTTTCGTTCTAATTTCAACTAGGATAAATCATTCGTTCTTTTACTCTGACTTTCAGTTAATCACACACTTCACTGCGATCATTTGTTTATCGACGAAATTTAAATAATACGTATTTCACGTCTATAAACTTTCTTCTTTGCATTAAACTTAAACTTAAATTTTCCTTTTACACATTTTTAAACTTTTTTAACATGTTTAACCTTTTTAACCTTTTCTTATCTGCCTTTTAACTTGTATATTTTATCATTCATTTCATTAAATTATTTCTATATTTTGTATATCAAACGTCATAAAGTTTAGGGAAGATTGCCCAACAGTATAGTAAACATTACCACAACAGGTGTAATTATTTTATGTTAAAGAAATTAATAAATGTTTTAACACTGAATCGAAACTAATCTATTCAATTAATAAACACAATCATGGATTTAAAATTAACCACTTATTTATTATAAGTATTTTTATAATATAATAAAAATTTACTCAAAAATAATAACCTCCTAACAGTAGATAATTGTTCCTTATTTGAAGAATATAAATTGTGGAACAGCTTTTTAATTTTTTGATAGAAGGTTGAAAAAAGATTAACAAAAATGAAGTCATTCGGACAATGTAGTTTAATGCTTAAAAATTTTTCCGACGTTTCGAAATTTAAATGATTTCCTCTTTAGGGAGTCTAATAGTATAAAATATAAGAAACAAAATTATCGAACATTAAGAATAATTTTAATCGTAATACAATTCCTTGATAAGTATTCTTAAAAAGATAATTTTCTGAAGAATTGAAAAAATTTTTTAGAACTGTTGCACAATTTTTTTCTTACATTTTGCCTGAAGCTAAAGTGAGAATAAAAATATTTAAAAAATTGAATATCATTTTGCCGATCTGGAAAAACGATTTTAAAAACATTTTTCCAAGAACCCTGGAAAAATAAATTTATTATAATTTTATAAAATATTTTTCTCACTAATTATAATATTCAGATGTTTTCCATTTTTTCAAATTATGTTCGACCTCTTGCAAAACATAAGGATACAATTTTGCAATAATAATAATACATTTTTTAAATTCTATAGAAAATTATTTTTTAAATCACACCAAGAACTTTACAAAATATTTATTATTTCAATAGTTATTTGAAATTAAAAAAAAAAAAATACTGCAATTTACACTTTTTTTTACAGTATATGCTTTAAAAATTAACAAAAAGATTTTATATTTTTAAGAAAGAAACTGCAACCATATCCTTAAAATTAAAATATTCCTAAAATTTTACTATAATAACCTGAATTAAAAGTTTTAAACTCATTTTTTTAGAAAACTGAAATAATCTACTGTGAGGAGGTAACCCCTACATAATTTTTTTAAACTGTAAAATTTTTGAAATTCTCTTTAAACTCGAGAGCATTAAAAAACAAGTTTTACAACTCCCCCCGGTGTAAATACCATGGAAAAGTTTCGACAGAAAGTGACTCGTTGTGGGTCAACTCATCCTTGATAAAAAATGCACGAATTCTGTATAAAATCCCTTCTTCGTGAAACAAGGCAGAAAGCTTTTTCTCCGTAAATTATTCATCAGACAAATGCCCACATCCAATTAAATGTTGACCCCTCTAAATTTCTCGGGAAAATTGTCAGTTGAGTTACGAAAGGCGGATAATATTCGCCAACATGTGGAGAGAGCTAACTCTCGAAAACGCCAAACCTCGGAAGTGTATGTCGATGAGCAACCGCGAAGAGTCGCATTCCCCGCATGACTTAACCCGACATCCACATTCCAATAGTTTTCAGTAACTATGGATTCTCATAATATATATAGCACTGCTTCAAGCACCAAGTCGCGTGAGAAAGAGCTATTTTCCTGAAAACGAGAATTGCTTTGTTTATTTATTTCAATACAAAATGTTATTTAGTATACACGGAATGACAGTTTATTTCAAAATTCGGTAATAATGAAGTTGAATAATGTAAGAGTTTGACCAAAGTTGAAATTTAAGGATCATCGTTTAATAAAAAAGATGAGAAAGTATTTTTATTTGGATAAGAAAACGTTTTTTGTATTGTGCCAATAAATTGGAATTTTAGTTGTGTGCTCGAAATCTTTAGCGATATTTCAAAGGGGATATTAAGAATTGATAAAAGATTGTACAATTATAAAATAACTTACAATAGGTAAACTAAACAGTGTAATAGATTATAAAAATACCTGCTTACTTCAAAAGAGGCACATGAATATTCCCTAGAATGCATTTAGCCTAAATCCCATTTACCCTAAAACCATTTAACCTAAAATGCATTTAGCCTAAACTGCATTCAACCTAAATCCCATTTAACCTAAATTTCATTTAACCTAAATCCCATTTAACCTAAATCTCATTTAACTCAAATTTCATTTAACCTAAATCTCATTAAACCTAAAATGCATTTAGTCTAAACTGCATTCAACCTAAATCCCACTTAACCTAAATTCTATTTAACCTAAATCCCATTTAACCTAAAACGTATTTTAACCTAAATCTCATTTAACCTAAAATGCATTTAATCTAAAATGCATTCAGCATAAATTTCATTTAACGAGTATACTAGTCCCAAATACGTGCGTTTCGCGGAAACTCGTGCGAAGGAGGGTTAATAATCTAAATCTCAATAATTCAAAAATGCATTTAGCCTAAAACCCACTTAACCTAAATTCTATTTATTCTAAATCCCATTTGTCCTTTTATGCAATCAGCCTTAAATCCACTTAACCTAAATTCCATTTAACCTAAATCCCATTTACCCTAAAATGTATTTAATATAAATCTCATTTAACCTAAAATTGCATCTAATCTAAAATGCATTCAGCCTAAATTTCATTCAAACTAAATCCCATTTAATCTAAATTCCATTTAACCTAAAACCCGTTTAACCTAAATTTCATTTTATCTAAAATCCAATCACCCTAAATTTCATTTAACGTAAATTGCATTTAGCTTAAAACCCATTTAACCTAATTCAATTAAACCTAAATCCCATTTTACCTAAAATGCATTCAGCCTACAGCCCTTTTAACCTAAAAAGCATTTAATATAAAATGCATTCAGCAAAAATTTCATTTAACCCAAATCTCATTTTACCTAGATTCCATTCTACCTAAAACGCTAAAGCCTAAATATTACTTAACCTAAGTTGCATTTAGCCTAAATGTCATTTAACCTAAATCGCATTCAACGTAAAAAGCATTCAGCCTAAATTTCATTTAAAATAAAATGTATTCAACGTAAATGTCATTGAACCTAAATCCTATTTTACCTAAATTCCATTTAACCTATATCCAATTTAACCTAAAATGCATTCAGCCTAAATTCCATTTAACCTAAATTTCATTTAACCTAAATCTCATTTAACCTAAAATGCATTCAGCCAAAATTTAATTTAACCTAAATTCCATTTAATCTAAATTCCATTCTGCCTACAATGCATTAAGCCTAAATTTTATTTAACCTAAATTTCATTTAACCTAAATCCAATTTAATCTAAAAGTGCATTCAGCCTAAATATCATTTAACCTAAATATCGTTTAACCTTAATCCCATATTTTCTAAAATGCATTTAGCCTAAAGTCCATTTAACCTAAATCCCATTTAACCTAAAATGCATTCAGCCTAAATTTCATTTACCCTAAATTCCATTTAACCTAAATCCCATTTGACTTAAAATGCATTCAGCCTCAATTCCACTTTACCTAAATTGCATTCAGCCGAAACCACTTATCGTAAATCCAATTTTACCTAAAATATAATGTAAATTTGAGGTAAAATGGGATTTCGGATCAGTGGTTTTAGACTAAATGCAATTAAAGTAAAGTGGAATTTAGGCTGAATGCATTTTAGGTTAAATGAGCTTTAGGCTGAATGTGTTTTCGTTAAAATTAGATTTAGGTTAAATAGAATTTAGGTTTAATGGAATTTAGGTTTAATGAGTTTTAGGCTGAATGCATTTTAGGAAAACTGAAATTTAGGCGAAATGTTTTTTAGGTTAAATGTAGAGATCCTCAAGGGAGAGTTGAGACAAGTTTCCCCTTCTACTACCTTTGCGGGTTTCCGGAAACGGAAGTGACGATATTGCAAACTGTATCATTGGTCGAAAAAAGCGGGCTAATTTTAAAAATGTTTGTTTTAAAAGCATTTCAAAATAGAACCGACATTTTGGACCAATGAAACTAACTTTTTATGAACATCCGTTTCCGGAAACCCGCGACCAATCAGAATCCAAGTCAACATGTCTCAACTCTCCCTTGAGGATCTCTAGTTAAATGGTATTTAGGCTGAATGCATTTTAGGTAAAATGGGATTTAGGTTAAGTGATATTTAGGTTAAATGGAATTTAGGTTAAATGGCTTGTAGGTTAAATGGAATTTAGGTTAAATAAAATTTAGGTTAACTGGAATTTAGGTAAAATAGGATTTAGGTTAAAAATGACATTTTGGTTAAATACATTTTATTTTAAACGAAATTTAGGCTCATTGTTTATTAGATAAAATGAAATTTAGTTTAAGTGGGTTTTAGGTTAAATGGAATTAAGATTAAATGGGATTTAGGTTAAATGAAATTTAGGCTGAATGCATTTTAGGTTAAATGAAATTTATGTTAAATACATTTTTGTTTAAATGGGATTTAGGTTAAATAGAATTTAGGTTAAGAGGAATTTAGCTGAATGCAGTTTAGACTAAATGCTTTCTAGGTTAAATGAGATTAAGTTTAAATGAAATTTAGGCTGAATGCATTTTAGATTAAATGCATTTTAGGTTAAATGGGATTTAAGTTGAATGCAGTTTAGGCTAAATGCTTTTTAGGCTAAATTCATTTGAGGTTAAATGGTTTTAGGTTAAATGAGATGTAGGCTGAATGGGTTTTAGTGGAATATTCATGCGCCTCCTTCAAAATAGCGTGAGTTTTAGAAAGAAAACGTAAAATTTGATATTCAATGCCAAATGTGACAGATTAATCCGCCATGATTGTTTATAATCCCGTGACTCACGTGACTCTTGCCTCGTACGCATTTTTTCTGCGCATGCGCACTTCTATTGATTCATCCCGCGCGTATTTGAAATCATGTTTTAAAAATATATTAAAAATGATTTTTCCATGTAAAAGTCTCAACTTTATAAATGTATATCTTAAAAACAGAATGGTAAATTTCAATAAATTTGTAACTACATACATGTAAAATAATACATTTAATATTTCATTACAATTTTATAAAAATCTGTAGAAAATCGGCTTTTGGAATAAACCTCCTTAAGTATAAAGTTATATTTTAAATATAAAGGCGTATTTCGCAAAATTAAAATAGTCCAAAAATCGTACATATTTAACAACTTTATCTTCTTTTTATTCCATAGTTTTTTAAATGTGAAGAAAAGTTTTTAATATTCCAATTCGCTTTTTTGTTATTTGTTGTCGATTCTTAAAAATTCCAAACAAAAGATGTTAATTTTTAGAAAAGAAATTAAATTTTTATTTGTAACTAGATCATTAAGATGATATTGATTCACAGAGACTATTGTGAGTATTCTGTTTCAAACATAAAGTCGATAACTAGCTGATTACTATAACAGGACGTATTTAGATTTGAAATTGTTGTAATCCGAGAGGATCAAAGATCTCTCTATCCGTTAACCAGAATAATAATCCACCAAGTAGCATCTCCAGGGAAAGGAGCTTATCGCTTAGTTTCGTGTGGCTTATATTAGAGGGTCTTTCGCTCGCTTACATGGAATATTATTAATATGCATACACACCAGGAAGGAAGGATGGAGAGTTGTGGGCCAAGTTGTTTGCCCTGGGCAGAGATGCCACTGAATTGTTGAAAGAAGGATGTACAGTATCCACTGCAACTGAAGGGATCCATAACTTTCAACAGGCATTCAAGCTCAATTCCTTATCCAAATTTAACACTGCGGTTTCACGCGGATTCAAACTCCTTTAATTAAAACACTATTATATACATAGAGAAATCGTTGCCATGAAATCAGTAGCATATTTCTCAATAAAATAAAGTAATAAAAGTCTTTAAAAAATTAGAAAAGAGTCAGATTTAGGGGACGGCGACCTGTACATTTTTGCCATCTGCACAATTAATATTAACCGGAGAAGGGAGGGAGGAAAGGTAAATAAAACAATATTAAATTAAAAAGTTTCTTAATTAGCGTAATTATTGTAACGCAAAAGTTGACAATTTATTTGATTTCGAGTAGAAACATTGACGAAATGATTGAAATTTGAGAAAAATATTTTAAAAATGTAGGAAATTAATTGAAGAATAATGAAAGCAATAAAAATTCCGAGAAAATATATTCAAAGTGTTGCCGACCAAAATAAATGTAATATTTGAGAGATTAAAATAATGTCTTTATTTAATGCCTTATGATTTGAACTCGAGTTTCAAGTTTACTATGAGACAATGACTATTTGTTGACATAACAACCTGGCGTCAAGGTTTTGGGACAATGACCAAAAGGGCGGAGAAAATGTGTTTCAGATGAATAGAAGAAAAGGATGGAGAATGAGAGGGCTAGACAGATAAGAAAAGTTCAGATGGAAATTGAGAGTGAAGAGAAGAACATCAAAATAGAAAATGGAATTTGTGCGCGAGTGTGTGATAATTTGCCGTCAGCGAAGTGGACAGTTTTCAATTGGACAAGGAGGCATTTTTAACCAAAGGAAAAGGATAAGGATAAGGATAAAGATAAGGATAAGGATAAGAATAAGGATAAGGTATAAGGTGAATCAGGAGAGCAGAGATGGCTTTCTAAGGGACCAAATACGGTTTGTTAAAATTATCTTAATTAAAGTTGTTATTGAAGTTTATTCAAGTTCCTTGAGCCCCCATAACCTTTAAGTAATTAAAATAAAAGAATCCTTCTGGTGTTGTTGGGAGGATAAATAAACGTACACCTTCAGTTGCGAGGGGATCGGAAATTCTAAGGAATTTTCGTGGTCCTAGCTTCCGGAGCCTACATCTGTGCTAAACATTAATAAATAATTTAAAAATATTCCCTAAACAATCTCCTTTAAAAGAATTCCTATAAACCGTAGATTAATTGAGTTAAATGTAACTCATTCCCGGTACGTGGTTTACACAAAGTAATACAAGTAATTAAATATTGAAGAAAATAAATTTTAGTTTGTTAAAAATAATTGAAAAAATTACAACATACATTAGTAATAAAAGAAAATAATTGCAGAATGATGAAAATAATTGTAAATTGAAAAAAAAACTAGATTAATATTAACCCTAGAGGGGGGAAATGAAAAGGGAAGTAAAACAATGTTAAATTAAAAAGTTTCTTAATTAGCGTAATTATTGTAACGCAAATGTTGACAATTTATTTGATTACGAGTAAATTTTCGGAATTAATAAACAAATAATCGAAACAATAACTTAGATTTGAGATAAAAATAATCGAAAAAAGATAAAAGAGAATAAAAATTGAAAAAAATAATTGAAAAATAATATAAATTGTTAAAAATTTAAGAATTTAATTAAGGAATGAAGTTTCAGATCAATCAGAAATTGAAGAAATTGCATGTTAAATAATAATAACGATAATAATTGAAAATTGAAGAAAATTATTAAAATTTGAGAAAAATATTTTAAAAATATAGGAAATTAATTAAAGAATAATGAAAGCAATAAAAAATCCGAAAAAATATATGACAAGTAATAAAAATAATTAAATATTGAAGGAAATAAATTTTAGATTGTTACAAATAATTAAAAAAATTACAAAATATATTTGAAACAAAAGAAAATAATTGCAGAATGATGAAAATAATTGTAAATTGAAAAAATAACTAGATTAATAATGACCAGAGGGGAGGGGGAAGGAGAAGGGAAGTAAAACAAAATTAAATTAAAAAGTTACTTAATTAGCGTAATTATTGTAACCCAAAAGTTGACAATTTATTTGATTTTTAGTAAATTTTCGGAATTAATAAACAAATAATCAAAATAATAAAAAATTTGTGAAAATCAATAAAAAAATTAAAAAAAAAAATTAAAAATTGACGAAATGATTGAAATTTGAGAAAAATAATTAAAAAGTGATTAAAACATTGAAAAGTGGAAACAATAACTTAGATTTGAGATAAAAATAATCGCAAAAGGATAAAAGAAAATGAAAATTGAAAAAAAATAATTAAAAAATAATATAAATAGATAAAAATTTAGGAATTTAATTGAAAAATTAAGTTTAAGATTAATTAGAAATTGAAGAAATTGCATGTTAAATAATAATAACGATAAAAATTGAAAATTGAAGAAAATTAATAAAAATTGAGAAAAATATTTAATAAATGTAGGAAATTAATTGAAGAATAATGAAAGCAATACAAAATCCGAGAAAATATATGCAAAGTAATAAAAATAATTAAATATTAAAGAAAATAAATTTTAGTTTGTTAAAAATAATTGAAAAAATTACAACATATATTTGAAACAAAAGAAAATAATTGCAGAATGATGAAAATAATTGTGAATTGAAAAAATAACTAGATTAACCAGAGAGGGGGGGAAATGAAAAGGGAAGTAAAACAATATTAAATAAAAAAGTTTTTTAATTAGCGTAATTATTGTAACGCAAAAGTTGACAATTAATTTTATTTCGAGTAAATTTTCGGAATTAAAAAACAAATAATCAAAATAATAAAAAATTTGTGAAAATCAATAAACAAATTAAAAAAAAAATTAAAAACTGACGAAATGATTGAAATTTAAGAAAAATAATTAAAATGTTATTAAGACATTGAAAAGTGGAAACAATAACTTAGATTTGAGATAAAACTAATCGCAAAAAGATAAAAGAAAATTGAAAAAAATAATTGAAAAATAATATAAATAGTTGAAAATTTAGGAATTTAATTAAGGAATGAAGTTTAAGATTAATTAGAAATTAAAGAAATTGAATGTTAAATGGTAACGATAATAATAATTGAAAATTGAAGAAAATTATTAAAATTTGAGAAAAATATTTTAAAAAAATGTAGGAAATTAATTGAAGAATAATCAAAGCAATAAACAAATAATCAAAATAATATAAAATTTGTAAAAATCAATACAAAGTGAAAAAAAAATTAAAAATTGACGAACTTAATTAAAATTTGAGAAAAATAATTTAAATGTGATTAAACCATTGAAAATTGGGTACAATCACTTAGATTTGAGATAAAAAATAAAAATTTAGGCTATTAATTGAAAAATAATAAATATATCTAATTAAAAGGTGAACAAAATAATTGCAAAAAGATAAAATAAAATTAAAACTGAAAAAAATAATTAAAAAATGAGATAAATAATTAAAATTTTTAAAATTTAATTGAGGATTAGTAGAAATAATTAAAAATTAAAAAAAATAATTGCTAATTAATTCAAAAAATAATTGGAATATGAGATAAATAATAAAAAAATTGGAGAATTTATTAAAAAATAATTGAAAATTACAAAAACTATTTGAAAAATAGTAGAAATAATTAAAAATTGAAGAATTTAATAAAAACTTGTAAAAAAAAAAATAATTGTAAAAATTTCTGAATATATTTGAGGTAAATAAGACTGCATAAGAAAGGATAAAAATAATTGGAAATTAAAGTTAATTATGGAAATTAAAGAAAGAAATTTAGAAAATTACAGAATTTATTTGATATGAAAGAAAGTGTTTAAAAATCGAAGAGCATCATTTAAATACTTGAAAAATACAAGTACAATATAAAAATAATAAATAAATATTTAATAAAATTTGATAGAGGATAAAACCAGTTTTTTAATATTGAAAATTGTTTGGAAAATGATGAAAATAGTGAAACTGATAATTAAATTAACTTTGATAATTTTTTAAAAAATGATAAAAATAGTTGAAATTTGTAAATTTTAATTGCAATTTTAGAAACAAAGTTTTTAAAAATACAGAATATTTTTGAAGTAGAAGAAAGAACCTTATTACAAAATTTAATTTTTAAATTCAGGAAAATAATTACAACATTATTGAAATAATTGAAAATTTGTTAAAGAAAATAATGGAAATTTGAGATAAATAATTGAATTTTTTGGAATGAATCAATAAATACTCAAAATAATATAAAATTTGTGAAAATCATTGCAAATTTAAAAGAATAATTAAAAATTGACGAAAGTATTTTAAATTTGTGAAAAATAACTGAAGAATGATTAAAACATTGAAAAGTGGTTAAATTAACTTAGATTTGAGATAATAAATAACAATTTAAGAAATTAATTGTAAAATAATTAATATATTCAATTAAAAGGTGGAGAAAATAATCGCAAAAAGATAAAAGAAAATAAAAATTGAAAAAATAATTGAAAAATAAGATTAATTATTGAAAATTTAGGAATGTAATTCAGGAATGAAGTTTGAGATTAATTAGAAATTGAAGAAATTGCTTGTAAAATTGTAACAATAATAATGGAAAAATGAAGAAAAGTATTAAAATTTGAGAAAAATATTTCAAAAATCTAGGAAATTAATTGAAGAATAATGAAAGCAATAAAAAATCCGAAAAAATATATGCCAAGTAATAAAAATAATTAAAAATTGAAGAAAATATTTTTAGTTTGTTAAAAATTATTGAAAAAATTACAACATATATTTGTAATAAAAGAAAATAATTGCAGAATGATAAAACTAAGTGTAAATTGAAAAAATAACTAGAATTTGAGGTAAGTAATAAAAAAATTAATCAAAAAATAATTGAAAAAGATAAAAAGTAATTGAAAATTAATTAAAAAATAGATTTAATAAAAAAATAATTGATAAAAATAATCAGTGCAATTATTTAAAATAGAAAAAGGATTATCGTTAATACGCAAAATAAGTAATTTTTCATTATTGAAATTTGGATTAATTGAAACTTAAGAGTTTGAATATAAATATAAAAATTTAATATATTATTTTTAAGATTCTTTTCACATAAAAGTTGCATAGATTATTGTATTAAGGTTTCTGGAATTTAAAGAAATGCAACATTGAAATTTAAATTTTTAATACCTACATTTTTTTTATTTGTCTTTTTATTTTAGGATTTTCTTTAATTTTCTTCTTTTTATGCAAATTTTTTAATATTATTTTACAAAATTTTGTTATTATAACATTCACTAAACTTTTTATTTTCTTGATTTTCTTAATTATTTTCATGCTTTTAAATTTTTGTAGGATTTTTCTGAATTTTTTACTTTTTCTGAAGACTTTAATTCTTGTATTTTATATTATGTAAATTTAATCTTGCACTGAATATTCTAATTTTAACATCGTTCTTCTATTTCATACAATATTTTTTCTTTTACAATTTTTAAAAATTTTTCAATATTTTATTCATTTTTTTTTCTTCAATTTGTAAAATAATTTTCTAATTTCTCTAATTTAAAATTTTTTCTCTCTTTAGTAATATATCTTAACGTTTTTTTAATCATCTTCTTATTATTTTATTAATTTAAAAAAATGTCCGCTAATAGTTTATTTTTTTGTAAAGAGTTTCTACTATTTTATATATTTTTATGTCACTGTTTTATTCTTGTGTTGTTTCTTTTTAAGTTTTCTTCAATTCTTTCATTAAATGTTTTTAGATAAAAAATAAACTACTTACAAATAAACATTTAGAACTTAAACATTTGAATTTTATAATATACTGATTTTATATATATTTAAAAAAAATCTCATTTAAATTAAAAAAATCGAATTTTTTTGATTTAATTCTATTTACGATAGAACCTCCTGAATAAAAATATCTCTTTTATTTATCTAGTAAAATAGATGTAAAACGTAAAATATCACTAATTCTGAATCAAAAAGTGAAAAAGAGTCGAGAAATAAAATAATTATTTAAGTTTAAAATAAATATTCATTTTTGTTATAAAATCGTTTCACCTCAAAGGAAATTCATATTTATTTTAAATACGCTTCATCATTCTGAATAAATCAATTGATAAAAAATGTAATTTAGAAGCTCTTTTGAAATCTGAAGTACTAGTAATTTAATCATTCAAGTTTCAATCCACGCTCCTTTTTTATTTTTTTTATTTTTGTATTATATTATTAAAAAAATATTAAACTTTATTTTTAAATTACTCATTTTCGAATTTAAATTATATGTACCTAACTCGTGGCCGATTTTTTTAAAAATATTATCCTAAAAACACACTTTTAAATCAGCGAACTTTCAATTTAAAATTCTTTGAAGCTGAGAAAAGACAAATTTGAAAACCTTTGAATTCAAAAGCGAATAGATTTGAAGGCTAGAAAATTTAAATTTATCGGGTTTGAAAGCTTTTAGATTTTGACGCGAGGAAAAGTTTTGATCCGAGTGTTCAATTTCAATATCACATTTTACAACAATTTCCCTCGTTTAGTTTTAAAAAGTAAAACAGCTTTATATATAAATTTTAATAAATGTTTCTACAATGAAGTACAAACAAAGAGAACCCGGTAGTCAATAATTTTATCGAAAATAAAAATATCAGCTTCAAGGATTGTTTTCAATATTGAAATGCAGAAGCCATGTCGTTTTATTAGTTTTCAATATTCTCTCTGTACTTTGCTCTCAAAAAGTGACATTAATTTCTCCAAAAAAAAAAAAAGAAAATTCTGGTTTATAACCAAATGTACCTCGTACAGTCTCAATCCAAAAATATATATGTAATCTCCAGGTGAACCTTTTAACTAAAATGTAGTCTAGCTAAAAGTGGAAATAATTTTTGTTGTATAATTGTTAACAGCCGTTTAAATGTGACAACTTAAAAATAATAAATGTTTTCTTTTTAAATTTTAACTGACCTAAATCTCCATTGTTTTATGTTTTATTTTCGAATTTTGATTGACATTCGGTATCGTTTGAATCAGAAAACGATAAATTCTTTGAATATTTTACTGTGTGAGTTTATACTTGATTTAAAGGAACAAAATTACACTTCGATCCGAATAAATTCATTTACCCCTGCAAATTTTATGTCAAGAAATAACCTCCTGGATATAGGAATTATAATCAATTTATGAAAATTCTTTATATTGGAATCGATCTTGTCAAGTGTCATCTTTGAACTTTCTGTTGGTTATTTTCGTTATCATTTTTACGACATTTTTTTCCAGATTATATAATTCAAAGTATTCAATAAAAGCTGAAAACATCAAAAAATAATTTTAAAATATTGCAACAATCTGCTCCTCGTGCACTTAGTGACGTCAAGTCACTGAGACAAGTTATATTTTCTAGAAAGCTAACGCTCCAGATTTCCAAGGTACAGGACAAGTAATCCAAATCGCTTTAAAGCCTCACTCTAAGCTTGTACCTCATAATATATGCGTCGTATGAAGGATCAAAATAAGAAAAGAGAAAGTTAATATTCTTTTTACGACCTATACTCATAAAACCACCAACCAACCTCAGTCGGAGAAAAAGTTTTATTTGAATTATGAAAATATCATTTCCAGAAAATATACATCACTAGCAAAATATAATGATTCGTTTCTCATACATTTTAATAATTAAACTATAATTAAATAATAATAATCTCCGTAAACTCCTGAAGTTAGTTAGTATTTATTCATCTTTTTCTGTCCACGTTTTAAAGTCTCAAGTGAAGTTAGTTTAGTATTAATATTTATTCATCTTTTTCTGTCCACGTTTTAAAAACTGAAATGAAGTTAGTCCCTGTTATTTTATATTAAAATATAAAAAATATTTTAAAATTTAAATTGAAAGAATAAGGTAACCTTTTTCGTTAGTGTCGTGTTTTGCTGGTTTTTAATTGTCATTTGTGTAAAAAAAAAGTTTCGAAAAATGCTTTAAAAATTTATTATGGTTTTTGAAGAAGTTTAAAATATATACACATGCTATCAATTTCCTAAATTTTCAGTTATTATCTCAAATTTAGATTATTGTCATCAATTTTCCATTATATAACGATCTTTTAATTATTTTCTTTTGCTTAAAAATAAATTCTGCAATTTTTCTTGATTTTCATCAATTTATAATTATATTCATTATTTTGTCATTACTTTTAACAATTTCAATTATTATTTATCAGATATGGCAATTATTTTTATCAATTTTCCTTGTCTCTAAGATGTTTTAATTATTCTCTTTAATTAAAAATTTATAAGTAATTTTGTAATTATTTTTTTTTTAAACATATATTATTCTATGATTTTTTCAGTTATTTCTCTAAAATTTTATTGAATGTTTGCAATTTTTAATATTTAAATTATTTTCATCATAATTCAATTTTCTTTCTCAATCTTAAATTATTTTCAGCATATTTCAATTATTTTTTTCAATTTTGAATTACTCTTATCATTTTTCAATTATTTTTCTCAATTGTTAATTATTATTCTCTTTTTCTAAAATTATTTTCTTAGATTTTTAAGTTTTTTTCTGGAAATTCAAATATTTTCTTCAATTTTTAATTATTTTCATTTGTTATCAGAATTTCCAATTTTTTTTTATTAATTATCGTAAATTTTAATTATTTTTAGCTTCTTTCCAGACTTTTCTCCAATTTTTAGTTTTTATCATTTTATAAAATTAATTTCTAAGATTTTTAAGTATTTTTCTGGAAATTCAAATATTTTCTTCAACTTTTAATTAATTTCATTTGTTTTAATAATTTCCAAAAAAATTTATTTATTTATTTATCCGATATCGCAATTACTTACATCAATTTTCGTTGTTTCTACGAATTTTTAATTATTCTCTTTAATTAAACATTTTTAAGTAATTTTGTAATTGTTTTTTTTTTTAACATATATTCTATGAGTTTTTCAGTTATTTCTCTCAAATTTTATTGAATGTTTGCAATTTTTAATATTTAAATTATTTCCATCATAATTCAATTTTCTTTCTCAATTTTACATTATTTTTATCATTTTTCAATCATTTTCCTCGATTGTTAATTATTATTCTCATTTTCTAAGATTTTTAAATATTTTTCTGAAAATTCAAATATTTTCTTCAACTTTTAATTAATTTCATTTGTTTTCATAATTTCCAAAAAATTTTATTATTTATCGTAAATTTCAATTGTTTTTAGCATTCTTCCAGTCTTTTCTCCAATATTTAGATATTCTCATTTTCTAAAATTATTTTCTAAGATTTTTAAGAATTTTACTAAAATTTCAATTGCACAATAACAAAAATAATTGTAATTTGAAAAAAATAATTGATGATAAAATTACAAATTTTAAGACAATATTTGAAAAATTGACTAAACAATTAAAATTTTAAGAAACTAATTGAATAATGACACAAATAATTGAAAACTGGTGTATAAATAAAATTTTTTTTAGAGAATAATTAAAGTTTGAAGAAAATAATTAAAATTTATTAAAATTAATTTAAAAAGAAATACAAAAATTAATATAAACTCATGACAATAATAAAAATAATGAAGAAAATGATTGAAATTTGTAGAAAATAATTGAAAACTAACATAATAAATTTAAAAATTCATGTCAATAAAAAAGAATTGAATTCATTTATGTATTTATTTATTTTCGGGTAAAAGCCTATTTCAATATAAAATTTAAAAATTTATTTCAAGTAACAATAAAATTAAAATTTGATACAACAATAATAATTACTATATTAAATAATTAATAGGTCGCATTCAATAATTTGAATAAAATAATAATTTAAATTTGTAGAAAATAAAAGAAAATAATCGTAAAATGACAAAAGTAATTAAAATTTGAAGAAAATTATTGAAAATTATAAAATTAACAAAAGAAGAATAGAAGCTTGTGTTGAAAATTCAAAAAGTCCTGGCAATAATTTAAAGATAGAAAAAAATAATTAACATTTTAAGAAAATAATTGAAAAATGACAGAGGTAAATAAATATAAATAGTAACTAACAGGAGTTTACAGAGATTATTATTATTATTTAATAATTTTCTTTCTGTCTAAAAATTTTCCGATTTATTTATTAAAAAAATAAAATAAATTACCTAAATTAAATTAAACATATTTTTAAATCGGATTGGAGTATTTTACAGAATGATCTTAAATTTTAAATTTTAAGCAATTTTAATTTCTTCAAATTTTGGTAAATTTCAACTTGCATTGATTAAAAGTTTAATCAATTCACGTTTCAAATATACTAAATTTAAAGTGATTTAAAAATTTGTTCAACTTTTAATCATTCTTTTCTATTATAATTTCAATTACTTAAAATACAATTTTTTACTATTTTTATCATTTTCAATTATTTTCTGCAATTTTAAATTGTTTTAATTATTTTTCAATTGTTCCCCTAAATCTTAAATTTACGTTCTTCAAATTTCCATTATTGTGTTCTGTTTTTTCAATCTGTTTTTCAATTTTAATTATTTATTCCTAAATTTTGTATTATTCATTGCAAATTTAAATTAATTTTTTTAATTTACTATTGTTTTTGTCATTTTGGAATTATTATTTTTATTTTTTTAATCATTTTCATAATTTCTGAATTCATTTCCTGAACTTTCAAATATATACGTAATATCTCAATTCTAAATTATTTTGTTCATTTTTCATTTCTTTAATCATTTTTTAATTCTTTTCTCCATCCTTTAATATTTTTATTATTTTTTAATTAATTTCCTAAATTTTCAACAATTATCCCAAATTTTAGATTATTGATATCAATTTTACTTTTTTTTAATCAATTTTTCAATTTTTATCTTTTGCTTAAAAGTAAATTCTGCAATTTTTCTATTCTTTTTTTCAATTTCTAATTATTTTCATTATTTTGGCATAATTTTCAAAAGTTTTAATTACTTGTATGAAATTTAAATTTTTTTCATCAATTTTCAATTAATTTTTCTAGTTTTTAATTATTCTCTTTAATTAAAAACTTTCAAGTAATTTTGTAACTATTTTCTTTTTAAAACATATTCTATGATTTTTTTGAATTATTTCTCTGAAATCTAATGTTCTGTTTTCAATTTCCCATATTTAAATTATTTTCATTATATTTAAATTTTTTCTGAATCTTACATTATTTTTAGCATATTTCAATTATTTTTTTCAATTTCGAATTTTCTAAGATTTTTAAGTGTTTTTCTAAAATTTCAATTATTTTCGTCAATTTTTATTTTTTTACATTTATTTCCATAATTTCCAAATTTTTTTATTAATTATCGTAATTTTCAATTATTTTTAGCTTTCTTCAATTCTTTTCTCCAATCTTTAGTTATTCTAATTGTTTTCAATTAATTTCTAAGATCTTCATGTTTTTTTATCTAATTTTAATTATTATTCTTTTTATTTAAAAAAAATTCTGTCATTTTTTCCACTATTTCACTCAAATGTAATTTACTTTTTACAACTTATCATTGTTTGTATCATATTTCAATTATTTTCATTGTGTTTTAAATTTTAAAATCATTTTTCACGTATTTTCCAAAATTTATTTCCTTCAATTTTCAATTTTTTTCATTTCTTTTATAATTTCTAAAATTTTAAACTATTTTTCTAAGATTTCAATTATTTCATTCAATTTTCAATTATTTATATTATTTTCTACAATTTTCAATTAATTTCGTTATTTTTCATAATTTTCAAAAAGTTTTTAATTATTTCTCTCTAATTAAAAATTATTCTCTTCAATTTTAATTCATGTTTATCATTTTTCATTTATTTTCTCTAATTTTTAATTATTTTTTTTTTTCAATGAACTAGTTGAAATTTTCTTCAACTTTCCTTGATTTAAAATATGTAATTTTTTCAATTATTTTCTCGAATTTTAATAACTTTTTCCAACTTTAAATTATTTATCTCATTATTCAATAATTTTTTTTCAATTTTAAATTATTATCTCTAATTTTTCATTAATCAATTTTTTTCAATATTTTTTAATGTGCCAAAACTTTATTATTTTTAAAGGATTTTTAAATTTCTTTTGTGGACTTTTTATTAATCTGGATATATACATTTTTTTATTAATTCTAAATTTAACCGAATTTTATTATTTTTTGTACTTTTTAGGTTTTTTTAAACAGTTTTTTAGATTAAAAAAAGAACATTTCTCCATTTTCTTCCTATTTATTTAATTTTCTGAATGTTTTACTTTTTTTTTAGTCCTTTCTTGCGTTTTAATTAATTCTTTAAATATTATCATTATTTTTCAATAGTCACATATTCCTACTTTTAAATTGTTCAGTTTTTATCTTATAATTACCAATCTTTGAAAACATTTATTCGATGTTTTTATCTAGCATTTTTTACATTTCTCAATTTTCTGCTTTTTTTGAAGACTTTTATACGTTCATTTTATATTATGTAGATTTCATCTTCCACTAAATATTCTCGTTTTAACATCGTTCTTCTGTTTTATAGAATTTTTTAAAAATTTAAAAATTTTGATGACTTTTATTCTTTTATTTTATATTATGTATATTTCATCTTCCACTAAATATTCTTGTCTTAACATCGTTCCTCTCTTTTATAAAATTTTTTAAAAATTTAAAAATTTTGCTGACTTTTATTATTTTTTCATTTTATATTATGTAAATTTAATCTTCTACTAAATATTCTCATTTTTAACCGCTCTTCTATTTTATAGAATTTTTTTAAAATTCTTTTCAAAATTTTATTCATTCTATTTTTATTTGTAAAATAATTGTCCAATTTTTGTAATTAATTATTTTTACCCCCTTTATTCATATATTTTAACGTTCTTTTTAATTATGTTCCTATTTATTTTTATAATTTAAAAAAAATGTCTATAAATAGTTTTTTTTTTTAAAAGAGTTTCTACTTTTTTATCTATTTTTACGTCACTGTTTCATTATTGCATTGCTTTTTCAATTTTTTCTTTATTTCTTTCACAATATCCATGACATTTTATATTTAACAGAATTTTCTCATTCTTTTAATAGACTATTTTTTTATCTTTTTACGTTCTTGTTTTTTATAATTTATTATTTTTTCGCTGCTTTTACCTAATTTTTGCTTCCTTATATCTTAATTTTACAATCATATGAATCTAAAGATATTTCTCGGAAATTTTCTTATTTTTTCGAGATAATTTATTTGATTTTGATACAATATTTCATTCTTCATTATTTCTTAACTCAACTGCTAGACTGGGTCTAACAGACCCGGTAGACCTTTTCCGCTCTCTCCTACAGCGGACTATAGATTGAAAAAAGTGAAAAAAAGAGGCTCTAAAAAACCGGGTCTGTCAGACCCAGTCTAGCAGTTAAGGGTTAAAAATAATTTAAAAAAAATCAGTTTAAAAATAAACTACTTACAAATAAACAATTGGAGAATTTATTTTACAGATTATATTAAAAAATAAAATCAATTTTCCATTTAAATACCAAAAATCGGATTTTTTCTAAAGAAAATGATGATTCCTATCAACTCTAGATTGGAGAGAATTTTATTTCGAGTCTTTTTTCAATGATTAATTTTATAAAAGAATTAAAGAATTTTTGATGCGATATTTTCTAGAATATTTGGTAGCTTTAGCGAGAGCGTAGATTTTGCGGCGAGACAGCATCTTTTTGGACTTTTCAAGTTTTTCACTTGCATTTTGCCATGACCACAGAAAAGGGATGAAAAGGTGAAGGAAGGATGGCGAACGAGCCACTGAACGAGAGTGATGCCGACGGCTATTGAATTTCAAGCGATTCCGTTTCTGACCCGCGAACCATCACCCCTCCACTTCCGAACGATGAATTGACCTCCAGGTCGAATAACCTTCTGCTTCCTCGTTCCGTTCTCCATTACATATATATATGTATATATATGTTCAATTTTCTCACACAAAAATAATTCAGCATCACGATTTATTGCCCCACTTTTTCAGCTGTCCGATTTTTTAACTTTTAATCAATTTTTTTTATTATTGATGCATTCAAAGTTGGAGAGAGCTTCCTGTACCAACCATCCTTGCATTAGCTTTATCTTTTTGTAATTTTATTTCCATTTATATCAGCGCATTGCACGAAATTCGAACATTTATTATTCTCAGATGAATCTGGGTAATAATTGTATAATTTATTTTACGCCCAAAAGAGAAATGCGATATTATCATTTATGTGTATTTTCTGATATAAAAAAATGAGCACAATAGCAAGCTTTTTTTAAAAATTGTCATATTAGTCGCTCTAATTGAAAATTTTAAACTCTTCATGTTTATAAATCTAACTTGGGTAAATACGTATTAGACTGACAAATTTCGTTTAAATCGGTTTAGTCGTTTTAATGAAATGAGCGTTTTAAGTTTTGCCACAGACAGACAGACAGACAGACAGATACCAATTTTTAATAATCATTTTTAGGTTCTTGATGCTTAAAACAAAAAATGTAAAAATTTCTAGATTCTAAAACTCTGATTTTATTTATGGAGATTCTAGATTTATTTTCTAATTAATTTCTTTTATGATTAAAGTTAAGTAGCCTACGCTATTCAATCTGATCCCCAGTTTTTTCCACTTGGTAATTTCATCCTAATTTATAAATAATACATACATAAATGACTTTTAGTGGAAACAATTTATTTTTTCATTATCTCGAGACTTTTAAAAGTAGCTGGAAACTTTATTTACGTTCATCTTTTAAAAAGGCAAAAAAATGGTTTAAAAGTCATCCTAGTATAGCGGAAACTCGTTTGACAATATAGGGTTAATTAAGAATACAAAGGAAAACTTAAAAAGCTTCCAAGTAGTAAATGAAAGATTTAATTAAAACACAGAATGTCATTGTCTATCTGCAACTTTAAGCATTTTCATACATTAATTAGAGTAAAGTTTCTTAATGCTTTTAATGTTTATAATTTTATACATAAGCCTTAAAAAAAACTTTTTCCAGCAATGCTGTGCTTCAGTTCTGTAATATCAAGTTTTCATATTATAAATATACTCAAACACTGCTCACGCTACATTTTTTTTTACCTTTCTTATAGGAATATGTTTTTTTTTGTCCCTCTGACTTATTAAAGCTTATTAAAATCAAAATATACTAATTTTCTAACTAAGCTGTAAAATTCATGTTTTAAGTTCATATAATATAGTTTTGAAAAATGTGCTTTTCTGTGTATAAACAATTTTTGTTCATCGTGCTTGTATTCTCGTAAAAGGTACAAATAATATTATCTCTTTGTTTTCCGAAAAGAGGAAAATTATTATATACCAGAAAGTTTATTTATAGAACTTTTCATAAGCTTTGAAATCCGTTATAAACTAATTTATATGAAAATTGAGCACAAAGGGTGAAAATTCAATTTTGTATGTTACTGCGAAAATCAGAAGAATACAAATTTTGACTGATTTGAATAATTTACAATTTAATTCTCTACAAACATTTTTATAAAATGATGATTTTATTTTTATTGAGATAATTGTATTATTTAAAGCAAAAAGAAAATTGACACTGTGTGTAAAAAAAAATAATTTTCTTATAATATAGAATTTTGTATTCAGTCTGGGACAATTTTAATTGAGAACTGTTACTATGTTTGTTAATTTGTTTTTACGTTATTTGGTTATAAATTCGTTCCCTATTTTTCTGATTCTCAAATAATTATTTGGAAACAATTCAATGTTGACAATTTTTAAAAATATAAAATCTTAAACCAATTATTTTATCTTTATGATTGAATTTGTATTCACCTCAAAAATCCATAAATGTCGCTTTTCGTTATTTTTCTCTTTAAAATGCATTTTTCGCCATCCGACATTTTGAATTTTTAAAAATCATTAACAAATATGTAATCAGCGACACCTGAAACGTCATTAGCTGACTTTTATTAACCTCAATTGAAATAAACTTGATTTCTCATATTGGGAATTTTTCCCTTAATTGTAAAATTCTTTAAGCTAAGTAATGAGAATTATTTTTCAGTCCAACGAACATTTTAAATAGGCAATGAATATTTTAATTAGTAATGAATATTTTATATAACGATTTTTCGTCATTTTATAAATATTTTACATTTTTGCGAACTTTATATAATCACCTAAGTAATAATTCACACGCGCTATAGAGCATTTATAGCTACAAGGATAAATAAAACATTTCGGCTACTAATCTTTTAAAATCATTATTATCGTTATGTAAAATTTCAATATTTGACCAGTCAAAATCATGTTCAGTTCCATCATTATTCAAATTAGAAATTCTATGTTTAGTGACAACATTGTGATATTTTTTATTTAGTGAAATGTTAGTCTTATGTTCATTACACCTAGTAAATAAACGTCTACTTGTTTGTCCAATATACACATTTAATTACAATTGTTGATATTATTGTAAACAATTAAAAAAAACTCCAAAAAGTTATTACCAAGTAATTGTCTTTATCGGTCGTCATATTCTCTGAATTAATATTGGAGAAGATTAAAAAGGTTTCGTTCAATAGTACACAAAATGTCAGATATAGAAATTAGGTTAGTCAATAACTTCAAAATGAATCACAACCTCTTCCCGGATACGTCCTGTCAATCTTAAAACAAAAAAATTTTAAAAATCGTTTCTGAATATCATCCATTTCAGCTGATTGATATTTATAACGCGGTGAACAAATAATCGATGCATATTCCAATTTAGGTCGAATTAACGAGTTGAACAGGATTTTAAAGGTTCTTACCTTAGAAAAATATTCAGGAATGTATGATGGTAGTTTACAAAATTTTTATGTTCACTTTTATGTTCACAAAAGATAGTTTATTGATATTCCAAATATTGAATACGTCACACTTGTTCACCCGTTATAAATACATATTGGAGAACCAGTTAAGAAACCGTCGGAAAATGCCCGGAAAAACGTGCTCGATATGAACTGTATAAAGACCAAAACGGAACTGAACTGCGTTATCACATGAGGCCCTCGCTGACTAATCAGAAGGGAGGGGGAACTCCTACTAACGATTCGAGCTCCAACCTGTAGAGAGAGAAAGAGACAGGCATGGCCATAGAACGGGGAAAAACCCACCTTAATAGGAACTCCAAACTCTATTAAAGATTTTATGACAGATTAAGAATTGTTTCACAATGCTTACAGAAAGCCATAAACCACCCATTTAAATCTTGCAAGAAATCTTTCTTATAACTTTAAACATTTTAAATAATCTGAATGTTATTATTAAAGGATAAATTTCTATTAAAATTTAAAGATCCCGGGCCGATGATAAAAAAAAAATTGTTGGTCCACTTACAAAAATGGGATTAAAAACATGACCGTCTTAAAATGTTGATAACTCTGTCAAATATTTGCATAATTAAATTTTTCATACACCATTGGAAAGCTTATAAAATTTGCCGTTAAATGCACCTATTTTAAAGCTTTTTTAATTAATAGAAACGGAGATTCAATGTGATATAGAAAGGTGAAATTTTCGTTTTTTGTGAATTTTCATTGTTCAAGTTTGGTGGGCTGCACTTTCAAGAAAATTAATTGGAAAAATTCCATATTATGCTAAATTAAATCTCGAAGTATTAGCTTTAAAATAAGCCAAAGAAAATTAAAATATCTTAACTGGTTTTAAAGTTACATATAAGTAAATAAGAATCGTTGCGTTGTTTCGTATCATACATTTACTTATAACTTTAGAACCAGTCAAGATATTAAAATTCCCTTTGGCTAATTTTAAAGCTAATACTTCGAGGTTTAACTAAGCTTAATTTAATAATTTCCCAATTACTTTTCTAGAATGTGCAGCCCACCAATCTTGAACAATGAAAATTTACAAAAAACAAAAAACTCACCTGTCTTTATAACATTGAATCTCCGTTTCTATCAATCGAAAAAGCTTTAAAATAGGACCATTTAACGGCAATTTTTATAAGCTTTCCAATGGTCTATGAAAATTTCAATTTTGCAAATATCTGACAGAGTTATCACCATTTTAAGACTCCCATGTTTTTAATCCCATTTTTGGAAGTGGTCCTACAGTTTTGTCCGGTGCATTAAAAAAATATTTTAAATTGTCTGTTGCAAGCCCAGAATAAAATTATCCTTTTTTTGTCTGACTTGTGCGTTTCACTTTGTTATTAAATTAATAGTTCAGGTTATAATGATTCAATACACAAAAGTAATTTAAATGCACAGTTTATTTAAAGTCACTCCACTATATTACTGCACAATTGTATACAATATTTATTAAAGTCTGTCACAATAATTAAATTTCTTTAAAATCTGGCACGGAACTGCTTACAAATATTATAATTAAAATCCGACACAATTTGTCTTAAACTAATGCTATCCAGGAGAGTACTGACTCAACCTTTCGTTTATCACAAGTTGGCAACTTCGTCAATATTCGTAAAATTTCGGGACAAGTAAGAAATTTAGTTCTATCTTTACATTTTAATCATTTTCGTAGAAACATTGTCTATCACAAAAAAAAAATGTGCAAACTAATAATCTCGTTATTAAATAAAAGATAAATTTGAAAAACTTGAAGTTGATAATATATCTGGTGGAATAAAATTTTATGAAGTTACGAGGTGCAAGAAATTTCCTGTGGAAATGTATGAGCCATAAATTTTAAATAAGTCAGAATTTGTCGTGGCTTTCAGGGACTTTTCAAGGCATTTTCAGTTCTTTTTAGAGGCGGGCGAAGAAATAGGAAATATTTGCATGCGCCAGCCAATGCCTTGGTAAGCACGCGTCGAAGTGGAGCGAAACCAGAGTATAGAGACGAGGGTATCCTGCACGCTTGCACTTTGCATTAGCCCGGAACGCGGAATATTGCACGCGCTCACTCTTGCGACTTGCGACCCCTTGCAGGATAGCATGTTCTCGCACATACTAGAGCTTGCAACGTGCAAGGACATTTCAACGCTCTCGCACTTCCGCATTCAAGCTCATGAGATGCAAGTCCTCTCGTATCCTTGCTCGCGTTAACCACATTACGGATGCAGTTTGCGACAATGTAGACGTTCCTCTCCAGTATGTATTGCCAGTTTAAGTATTGTCCAAACCTCCAACAGAAACACAAAGGAACACCAGAGAAAGCGACTTGAAATAAGTTTTGTCACCAACATCTAAATTTCCACTCACCAATCTCTGTTTAATGCCGTTAAATTCTCATTGTCGTGAAATGTCACTCTATCTTATATATATTATCAAGACTAGAAAAAAAAACGCGCGCATAATAATTGTTTTGTAATCTTACCATAATGTTTCATTAATGCTCAATGTTTTTTTTATTAGAAAAAAAAAGTTCGCTATGAATCTCAATTATCTGTATAAGAAATAAGTTAGCTGTAGCCTGTTACGCTTACATTAGTTTGAGAGAGACACGAGTAGTGTTGGCCGGTAGTATTGTCTGGTAGCGTGAGAGAGAAAGAGGTAGCGAAGTTGTGGGTTTGTTACGAAAAGAGAGACAGAATACACTGATGAGCTAGAGTCTCAGAGAGAAAGTGATGGCTGACAGTGCGAGAGAGACAAAATGTCCTGAAAGAAAAAGGAGAACCTTTAAGAACGTTAAGTTTTTGGTTCAAAAACTTAACATCCACTGAAATTCCCCAAAACATTATAGACGTAGTTTCCCTAGGTCAAAAATTTAGTCCTTCCCATGATATAAACACTAAGACAATAATTGAACACATTAAATCTATTGAACAATTTATAAAATTTAATAAAATAAATCAAAACGTAGCAGACAACTTAAGAAATCAATTAACAAAAAATATAGATATTTTCAAAAACAAAACAAAACATATAACCATCAATGATAGAATCTTCGCAAAAAAGTTAATTGAGACAAAAAAATTTATAAAATCCCATGATGATATTATGTTTACAATGGCTGACAAAGGTAACAAAGGTAACAACTACTGTTGCAATTGAAAAATTTGACTATTTTAAAAAAAGGACTACACTACTATCTGACAAAAATACATATAATGAAATAAAAAATAACCTACTTAAAACATTACAGACACTCACATGATTCTGACAGATTGGAATGAAAACAACTTTCTTAACAGAAAATATCACAATGACGACCTAACACAAACCGATACAAACCTAGCCAAATGTTACGGTTTACCTAAAATTCATAAACAGCACCACTCCGTCCGATTGTATCATTGATTGGTTCACCTTCTTACTTCTTATCTAAACAACTATATAATATTCTATCTAATTCTGTACCAAAACCTAAATCACATATAAAAAACAATATCGATCTAATTAAAAAATTGGAAAATATAATAATACCACAAGATCACGTTCTAATCAGTTTGGACGTCACGTCGCTATATACAAATGTTGACAAAAAATTAATAAAAAATAGCATTATAAGACGCTACAGAAAAATTTCTAATTACTCTAACATCCCCCTTGATGACATACTAAATGTAACAGATTTCCTTATGGACAACACCTATTTTAAGTTCAATGACCGATATTATCAACAAACATTTGGTACACCAATGGGATCTCCCATCTCAGGTTTATTTGCAGACATAGTAATGGACGATTTGGAAACTGAATGTATAAATGCATTATCCTTTAAACCAATTTTTTACCATAGATATGTTGACGATATTATTACATGTATACCAAAAGACAAGATAAACGAAATTTTACACATTTTTAATAGCTACAATGAACGTCTCCAATTTACCAATGAAATCGAAATAAATGGACAAATTAATTTCCTTGACATCTGTTTAATCCGATCGAACAACAAACTAATCACTAATTGGTACACAAAACCCACCTTTTCTGGACGTATATTAAATTTCAATCCAAATCACCCATTCTCACAAAATATCGCAATAATTTATAATTTAGTAGACAGAGCAATTAAATTAGCCAACAAAAAATTTCATAATAATAACCTGAAAATCATAAAAAACATTCTTATTAATAATGATTACACTGATCACATTATCAAAAAATACACTAAAAAAAGACTATCCACAATTAGAAAAAATATTGAAATTAATAGAAACAATCAAACATATAAATTAATACCGAAGTTAAAATTACTATATCACAACAAACTCTATGAAAAACTTTCATTCTCATTTAAAAAATGCAATATACACACAGTTCCATCCATAAATAACAATTTAAACGGTATAATTAAGAAAGTTAAAGATAAAACTAACAAAAATGATGTAACACACACTGTTTATAAAATAAATTGTCAAGACTGCCCAGTTTCATATGTGGGACAAACAAAAAGACCAATAAAAAAAAGAATTAACGAACATAAAGGCAAAAGACATTCCATAATGGCAATACACAAAAACATAAAAAATAGAAACGACAACTTAAAACACGAATTTGATTGGCAAAATGTTAAAATCCTAGATAAAGAACCTTCAGAAAATAAACGCCTTGTCTCAGAAATGATACACATAAAATTACAAAAATATTCAATTAATCGTAAAGAAGATATCGCAAATTTTAAAAAGCAGTACGATCCATTATTAAGAGAAATAAAATCAAAAATCAACAATTAATTTTAAATCAAAAATATATATAATCAAAACCTTAATTTCTCCTTCTCTTTGTACCACTTAGTAAATATATAAAAGTAAACAAAATGTAATTAAATTTTCAGTATATTATTGACTTTCAAGTGAAACGTATTAAAATAAAATTTTTAATTACTGACAAACTTTTGTTTCTTTCTCAAAAGAACAAAATGCTTTATTTTACACAAAATAACAAAACCAATATACGTTATTCCTTGAGAGAAAAAATTGTTTTAAAGAAAATCTTGTGATTATTTTAAGTAAGTACCATTATATTAACTGTTCTATGTTCCGCTATACTTTTGTTAAATATAAATTTTAAATTACAAAATAAAATTCACAGTTCTGATGAGGGTTGCATTGACAACCGAAACGTTAAAAACTTATTTTATTTAAATAATAATACCTGACATCCTGACTCGGAGAAATCGATAAAGTCTTTTACCTTATTTGAATCACACCGAGTGATAGAGTCATAATTTACAACTTTAAAAAGGAGAACCCTTTCGACTACGTTCACGCGTAACTCATTTCTTGCGTTTTCTATTGGTCAATTAGTTGTTCGATAGTTTCGATAATGAAATTTTCGATTAATATTTCTGTAAATTGTAAAAATCAAAATTTTGTTACTAATAATATATATTTACATTAATTTTGTGAAAATTGTTGTTAAAATAAATTGTCTTTCACTTAAATAACTATTTTTATATTGCAGGTAATTATATTGGTAGTTCAGTTTCGCCACGTGTTTTTTTGTAAACAGTGAAGTTGGCTGAAATTTAAAGTGTGTTTGCGTTTGTTATTAAAGTTACAATAGTGAAATAAATAAATATTCTTTTAATTTACATTCGACTCTCGGATCTTTTACACTTCTGGGACTGAAGTCTCTCATACCTTTTACCAAAATAAGCACCTCCCTTCTTTACTGTAATTGGTTCTTCATGTATCATAGCAACCCAATACAATACCAACTTCATGTTATTTGCAAATATGTTAAATTAAAAAAATGCAAATGGGTTATGAAAGTACCTTGTAATTTATATTTCGAACTATACGTTTTAGTGAATAATATCAAGTATTTATACCTTCACACATTTAATTGAAAAAGAAATCTTTAAGAATGTTAAAAATCTTGTTGTTCAAAATATTGAAGTAAATAATGATTTGAAAAATTTTCTAACAAGTTAAAATCTTTATTAATTATAATAATTTGAAAATTATTTAACAAAAATTGTATTTCTGTTTCTGTGTTATAAATAAATAAGTAGACAATTTAAAATATGTGTGCATAATGTTTCATAAGCATTTTTCTTTAATATCTTCAAGCAAAGTTTTCAAAAGTATTCTTAAATTATTACTAAGATCCTTCTTTTCATTTTTAATAACTTAGGTTATATGAAAATAAAAGTTTTTGACACTTTGGTATGCATTGATCCTTCTTTTTATTTTTAATAACTTCGGTTATATAAAAATAAAAGATTTTGACACATTTGCAAAAAATTATAAAATTTTCTAACAAATTCTTGCACTTTAGGTTTTATATTATTAGTAGGTACGCAGTTAATAAAATAAAAACAAAACCATATTATATACGGAAAAACTTCAAGTGATTTACTAAAAATATTAAGGCTGTTGTTTTTTCTTGCTTTTTGTGTGAGAGTAAAACTTTTTAATGAGTTTGACCCTTTTCTAAAGAGTTTACTGAGTTTTTGATTTTTTAATAATTGAATTTAATCATTAAATTCCCTAAAATTTACAGGAATACTTTCTTAGCTTTATCTGGAATAATTATAAACAAAAGTAGAATAATTTTCAGAATTTTTAATTTTTACATACTTTATATAATTTTTTAATAATTTTACACTATATCTATTTTAAATCATTTTTACTCAACAAATGCTGTGCAGTATATTCATTAAAAAAAAAATCCGCAAGATTTACTGAAACGTTCTCTTGCTTTATTTTAACTGTTTTTTCTCCGTGTAAGGAATTATTAATCTTTCTCTCTTAATCTCATTTTTTTAAAACAAACTAACTTTACATAAAAAAATATATCTGGTAAATAATAAACATTAATAAGATTTTTTAAGTTACGATTAAACTAATTATTTTTCAATTTTACATAATTCTGAAAATAAATGAGAAACTTACACAAGGGATGAAAAAAGATGGTTTATTTTTAAAAGAGTTTGGAATTTTAACGTCAGATCAGGTAATAATAATTTGCCGTGAAATTTCCTTCGGTAGACAGAATACTTGATGTAGTCTTTTTCTCCTCTAAAATTTTCGTTATAAAAGTCTCGGTCCCCTTTTATGATCCAGGAGACGATGGAAGCTTCGTCTACATTATTTTGTTTTTAGAGATTAAAACGATCCAAGTAATGTCGGAACAAGCTGACGCAAATATCCCTTCAACGATCTAAAGTTAGATTACCTTCAAAATTATTTTCAAAATGGATCCTTAAATTGGGAGATTTTCAACTAATTGCTGATACTGATGTGGCTTTTACGATTAATTGAAACAAATGGGCTTACTCCAATGAAATTTAATTGTCAGGAGTAACTAATGCCCTAATCAAAACTTTAAAGGGATTACTTTTTCGCACATTCATCCCTAAACTTTTATTTCCCATGCTAATTTAACGATTTTACTCAATTTAACAAGTCTGAAGAGCAGCTTTATTTCAAAATTGTTGCATTAGAGATAATTTCGATACAAGCTCATTCTTATAGAGTAAAATTTAAAACTAAATTACAAATAAATATTATTTTTTCAACAATTATAAATATTTTGAATATAATATTTATAAATAAATAAAACAAGCTTTATTTACATACTACAGAATTTATAAAATTTTTAGAATTAAACAAAATTGGAAAAAATAATTGCAAGTTTTGCAAATTAATTGAAAATAAATAATGAAAGCAATTAAAAATTAGAGAAATTAATTTAAGAACTTATAGAAATGTTTTAAAATTAAAGATAATAGTTTAAATTATTGAAAAATACTTGAAAATCTTAGAACTGAGTTGAAAAATATTAGAATAATGAAAGATTCGAGAAAATAATTGAAAAAAATTATTGAAATTGAGATAAATAATTTAAATTTTAGGATATCAATTCAGAAATAATGAAAATTATTAAAAATTGAAAAAATAATGAGACAATAATATAAATAATTTAAAATTGAATGAAATAATTAAAATCTTAGAAAATAATTTTAAGGAATGAGAAGAATTAAAAATTGGAGAAAATAATGAAAATATGATTATAAAATTTGAAACTTGAAGAAAATAATTGAAATATGATAAAAACAATGATAAGTTGAAAAATAAATGTCAATTGAGAGAAATAATTGAAAATTAACCGATTTTGTTTTAAAAACGTAAAACAAAATAATAGAAATTTTAGAAAAATAATTGAAAATTTTAGAAATAAATTAAAAAAATGATAAGAATTAAAAATTGGAGAAAAGAATTCAAGAAAACTAAAAATAATCGAAATTTAAGATAAATAATAAAGAAATTTGGAAATTATGAGAACGAACAAAAATTATTAAAACTTGAAGAGAATAATTGAAAATTGACAAAAATATTTTAAAATATTAGAAAATAATTTTACAAAATGAGAATAATACTTAAAAATTGAAAAATGACAAAATTAATTTAAAATTGAAAAAATAATTGAAATATACTGAAAATAATTTATAAATGAGAAAAATAAGTGAAATATGAATGAAAATTATTAAAATATTATAATGCAAACAGTAAATGGAATTATTAGCTTAATTATAGAGAGTAATTAAAAAATCGCCGAAATAATCGAAAATTGAAAGAAAAAATTTAAAATTTCATATAATTAATTAAAATTTTTTTTATTTATGCCAAAAGAATGAAATTAATTAGAAATTGGAGAAAATAATAGAAAGTTATAGAATATATTTGTAAGCAAAAGAACAATTTCAGAATTAAACAAAATTGGAAAAAATAATTAAAATTTGAAAAAATAATTGCAAATTTGGCAAATTAATTGAAATTAAATAATGAAAGTAATTAAAAATTGGGGAATTTAATTTAAAAAATTATAGAAATGTTTTAAGATTAAAGAAAATAGTTTCAATTATTGAAAATTCTTGAAAATACTTGAAAAGCTTAGAAATTACAAAAACAATATTAGAATAATCAAAAGATTGGAGAAAATAATTGAAAATTGAAAAAAATTATTGAAATTGAGATAAATAATTTAAATTTTAGTATATCAATTCAGAAATAATGAAAATGATTAAAAATTGAAAAAATAATGAGACAATAATATAAATAATTTAAAATTAAATAAAATAATTAAAATCTTAGAAAATAATTTTAAGGAATGAGAAGAATTAAAAATTAGAGAAAATTATTAAAATATCATTATAAATTTTAGAAAAATACTTGAAAATTTTAAAAATGTAAATAAAAAATGATAAGAATTAAAAATTGGATAAAAGAATTGAAGAAAATAATTTAAAATTGAGAAAAATAAGTGAAATATGAATAAAAATAATTAAAATATGATAACTGCAAACAGTAAATGCAATTATTATATTAATTAAAGAGTGTAATTAAAAAATCGTCGAAATAATCGAAAATTGATTAAAAAAAATGAAATTTCATATAATTAATTAAAATTTTTGAAATTTATGTCAAAAGAATAAAATTAATTAGAAATTGGAGAAAATAATAGAAAGTTATAGAATTTATTTGTAAGCAAAAGAAAATAATTAAAAAATAGTTTAAAAATTGAAAATTGAAGACAATAATCTTAATTTGAGAAAATAACTGAAAATAATTAATTGGAGAATAATTAAAATAAATATAAAATGGAGTAAATAGTTGAAAAATAGTAAAAAGAAATTAAAATTGAACAAAATAATTGAAAATTGAGATACATATATGATAGTTTAGGATATTAAATTAGAAATAATGAAAATGATTAAAAATTGAAGATAATAATTACATAATACAATGCTAGTGGTAACTTAAAAAAATTAATTTGATTTTGCGATAAATAATATAAAATTTATGAATAAATATTTAAATTGTTTTAATATCGAGAAAAAAATATTTAAAATTGAAAAACTAATTGAAAAGAGTAAAGAAAATAATTGAAATTTGTGGAAAGTAATTTTAAAATTTAGGGAAAAATGGAAAAATAATTGATATTATTAAAAATTGCAAAAAATAATTGAAAAATAATTTGAAATTTTAGAAATAATTGAGATACGATCAAAATAATTTAAATTTTCAACAAGTAATTGAAATATGATGAAAATAATTGGAATTTCAGATAAATTATTAAGCATTTTTGAAAATTATGCAAAAAGTATGAAAGTAATCAAAAATTGGAAAAAAACTAGAAAAATTACAGAATTTATTTTTCTGGAAATGAAAATAATTGAATAATCGTTTAAAAAATTGAAAATTGAAGACAATAATCTAAATTTGAGAAAATAACCAAAAATTTAGGAAATTAATTGAAGAATAATTAGAATAATTAAAAAATGGAGGAAATAGTTAAAACATAGTAAAAATAAATGAGAACGGAACAAAATAATTAAAAATTGAGATAGGTATATATTTGAAAGTTCAGGATATTAATTTAGAAATAATGAAAATAATTAAAAATTAAAGAAAATAATATAAAAATAATATAAATAATTTAAAATTGAATCAAGTAATTAAAATTTGAAAAAATAATTGAAAAATTACATAATTTATTTTAAATAAAGAAAAGTTGAAAAAAATTCAGATAAATAATTAAGAACTTTTTGAAACATGAAAAAGAACGTAAGTAGTTGAAAATTGAAGAAAATAATACCTAAACAAATAAAATAATGGAAATTTCAGATAAATAATAAAAAAATTTTGAAAATTGTGCTTAAGGAATGAAAATAATAATTAGAAATTAGATAAAATAATAGAAAAATTACAGAATTTATTTTTGAGTATTATAAACTCATCACGAATTCTTAAATAAAAATAATTTAAAAAATTGTTTAAAAAATTGAAAATTGAAGACATTAATCTAAACTTGAGAAAATAACTGAAAATTTAAAGAATTAATTAAAAAATAATTAAAGTACATAATTAAAATTTGGAGGAAATAATTACAAAATGATTAAAATACATTTTAGAACCAAACAAATAATTAATTTCCATTCGTAATAGCCGATCGCTCGTTAAAAGCGATCTCGTAATTAGCGGTTTCGACTGTAATTGAAAATTGAGATATATATTTGAAAGTTCAGGATAATAATATTCAGAAATAATCTAAATGATTAAAAATTGATGATAATAATTGCAAAAAAAATAATTATAAATTGCAGAAAATAATTGAAAAATGATAAAAGCAGTTGAAAATTGTAGTTTATGTAATTGAAATCATAAGAGAGAATAATGATTAAAAATTTCAGATATTTTTGAATCACTTCAAATTTACTATAGGTACAACTAATTTAGATTTCCATTAAAAAAAAGTTACTACGAAATTTAAAAAATTTCTATTTCCCATGATCTAAATATAAATAAATTTGATCTTCTACACATGAACATTTCAAGCAATTTTTATATTGATAAAATTAAATTTTAATTTACTCAAAATTTTAATGTATCGAAATTTTAGTTTAATATTTTAGAGTGAACTATATTTTAATGAATTTATTTTCTGTCAATGCAGTTAAATTTATTCTTATCAAAGTAAATTCTAATTTTAATTCATCTCCTTTATTATCTAAATTTTAATTAGAAATTAAATAAGTTTAATAATAATTTGCTCATGCGCAATAAAAAGAAGCATTTTGAGATCTAAAATACAGCATTTATTTAAAGAAATTTAATTTAGTAGGCTTTTTTTAATACAAATAACGTAGGAACTTTTGAAAAAAAAATTGTAAACAATCTAAATGAAAAAATTAGTTCTGAAAGATGTTTAAGGCACTTTTAAAATGTTTAAACACAGTGCTTGTTTTCTTTTCAATGATATAATTGACGATATTTCCTTCTTTATTATTATATTACTTATTTATTTATTTAATACATAAACGTTTTTAATCAACAAATAAAAGCCCTTTAGTACAATATATGATTATTCTACTTTTATAATAAAAAACAATTAATAATTAGATATATAAAATAAAAACTCATACAATTTATAATTTAATTTAAAGATACATTTTTTTCAAACGTAACTGATTTAAAATAAAAAATATCTAAGTGACAAACTTCAGGTGTGGGTAGAATGAAAAAATGAATGAAAGAATGAATTAATCTTGAGGATTACTATTATAAATTTTTTATTTGACAATTTAAAAGTTTATAATTTTGTCTATGACAAGTAAATAAAACTTGTAGAAAGCAATGAATAAAGTATGTCATACACTTGAGAGATAATTGGTATGCGAATCTGTAATAAAGATGATGAGCACAATAGTCAACTTGTGACTATTTATATCATCCTTTTGACAGTTGAACTAATTCAAACTGCAGACTTGTCGTCTTAAAATGAGTTTAACCCTCCAAGAGAATAGACAATGAGAACTTTCGTAATTTATCGTTATTACGAGGAGTAAAACTCCAACAGTTTCATCGTGACAGTCATATTACGCACGTAGGACTGGAAAAGTACCTTCAATGTCTCACAGCATCCACATTGTGTTCCAGATTTTTCAAACTCGGAAAATCCTGCGAAATATTAAAGCTCACAATTTACTTTTTTTTAGCTTTTACAAAAAAAGCAAGTGTTTTTAAAGCTTCTTTTATTACATCTTTCGTATATTTAATTCGTTAACTTTTTTCACACTTGGAGAAGAAAAATATACTTGTTTCCTTTTTTTTCCAAAAAAGACTTTTGAAAATAGCATGTGTTCACTTTCACGACAATTTTGCTTTATGAGATAAAATTGTTATCTTTCTCTTTTCTTTTTTATCTTTACTTCAAGAAATCAAGAATTTTAACTGACCGAAATTATAAGCAATGTTAATTTTAAATGTTTTGTATTTCAATTTATGTGATAAGTTAAATTTATTAATATTTTAATCTTCCTTACTTTTAATTGATTAAAACTTACTTCAATTAAAATCTAAATTGATTAAAATTCGAGCTGATAAAAATTTAATTTATTTGAATGTTAAACTACTTCCATTTCGGTTGATACAAATATTTATTAATTTAATTAATTAACATTGCTTTATATTCTCGGGATCAATTAACGTTTCAAATTTCGATTGAATGAAACTTTAATTTTTGAAAAGTTCAACCATTTAAAACTGTTTAGATTTGTTTTCTCATTTAAGAGAAATTAAAATTGTTTAATGGTTATTTTTAATAACTCTTGTGTCTGATTTCAGATTTTAGTTGTAAAAATACCAAATTTTATTAAAATCCGTTTAACCGGTTTTTAGTTATCGTGTACATGAGATAAAAAATCCACACACATATATATATATATATAAATACATACCTACATAAAAACATCTGATTAGAATGATTTGATCATGAACTCATATATAATACATTATTTTTACTCTCTAAATTTGAAACAGCGCAAAGTATAAAGCTGTTTCAAAACAGCGTATATACGCAGATCAAAAAGCGATTATTTTACTGATTTACAGCTAAAACAAAATTCACTAATTTATCGGATTATAAATGCTGTTTTGAAACAGCTGCATACTTTGTACTGTCGAAAAAGGGAATTTTCGCTGTTCCATATTAAGAGAGTAGATAGAGGAAAGTTTATTTGAAACATTTTAATCTAAATTTGAAGAAATATGCTTTGAATGTTTGAAGAAATATTTGCTCTATGAGAAAGCAACATTGTTTACCTTTAAACTATTTTTAAACTATTTTAAACTAGCTTAAAAGTGTGTAAAGCTAGTTTCAAATTTTTTGCAAATTTACTTGTTTAAAATTGTTAAAAACTTGTTTAAACTGCTTTAAAACTGGTTTAAAACTTTTTAGTACTAGTTTAAATTGTATTACAGTGTTCAGATTTTAATACTGTTTCTAATAAGTTTAAAATTGTTTAAAACTTCTATACACTACTTTAGAAATAGTTCAAATTTGTTTAGAAATATTTAAAAACTATACATAAAAGATTTTTGAATTTGTTCTAAACTATTTAAAACAGATTTAAAACTATTTATAACAAGTTCATAACTGTTCAGAACTGCTTTTAAACAATAATGACTGTTTATAGCTTCATGTTGTTTATAACTAAATTAAAATTGCATTAAAATTGTTTAAAATTTCTTAGAGCTGATTCAAAACTAGTTTAGAACTGGTTTAAAACTGTTTAGAATTAGTTTAAATTGCATTAATGTGTTCAGATTTAAATACTGTTTGTAACTAGTTTGAAACTGTTTAAAACTTATTTTAACTACTTTAGAACTGGTTCAAATTTGTTTAGAACTTTTTAAAACTACATATAAAACATTTTTGAACTTGTTCTAAACTGTTTAAAAGAAGTTTAAAACTATTTATAACGAGTTTAAAACTATTTATAAAGAGTTTAAAACTATTTATAACGAGTTCATAACTATTCAGAATTGGTTTAAAATAATAGAAAATGTTTATAGCTTAATGCAGTTTATAACTAATTTAAATTTGCATCTAATGGGTACCAAAGAATTGAGAAGCTAAAACCTGAATAAAAATATTGAAGTAGAATCCACAATTATTGATAAAATTCACAGACACAGATATAGTCTTAATGTGGAGATAAAATACACAACACTGATTCGAAAGAATGACAAAAATTAATCGAAGATTAGAACTCCTAGTACCTATAAAAATTATTGGAAATGATTGAATTGAACTTGTAAAACGAATGTATAGAACTTAAAACTCAGGAATTTATTAATAAGATTTAGTATAAAAATTCGACAAAGTAACTTTATGCAGAGATTGTATGTAATATTTTTAAATATTGAAAAATGACGACACTTTCAGACAGTCTTTTTGTTTAGTTTATTATAAAAGTATCCAATGTTTCAGGAACGAACCGTTCCCATTTTCAAGGACTTCTTTTCTTCTTTCTCAGCAAATACCCAAAAAAGAAAATTTGCTGAGATGGTTTTCATTAAAAAAGAAGATGAAAAAAGTATTAATAAAAAAACCGATTTACAATTTTATAGCCCGTCTTTTAATTCAATTTTAGAAATTTTAAAATAATAAATTTATCTCAATGTCTTAAAATTTTAACATTGTCATTATTTCTAATTATATTCATTTAATTTCCTTTATAAATTTGAAAATCCGTTTGTTTACATTCTGTTAGTATTCTCTGTTCATTCGTACGAATAAGTTCGACATGGAAACGATCGTCGTTTCGAAAAATTAATAATAATTTTTTTGACTGAAAGAAAAAATATTTTCTTTCTACGTTTTGTTTTTTCATGTGTGTTTCATATTGTTAATTTTAATGGTGAGTGAGAGTGATAATAATTAAAATTTGTATAAATTATTTTTGAATATTTTTGACAACAGATTTATGTATATTTCAGTCCTTGAAAATGGGAACGGTTCGTTCCTGAAACGTTGGATACTTTTATAATAAACTAAACAAAAAAGCAGGGATGGTCACGCCCACGAAACTCCACGATAAATAAGTGTTGCCTCGTATCGTTTCACTAACACGGCACGAGAAATATTGACAATTTGTATTGAGTTCAAACACAACACATAATTGTGAAGGCCAGAGTTTTGTGTTTTGTAAACAAGACGTTAGCCTACGGGGAATCGTATCGTATTATGTACACGATACTTTTGCCGTTTGAGAATCGTAACGTGTTCTGGATACGATACTTTAGCTGGTTGGCAAACGTATCGTTTTGAACACGTTAGGAAACGTGGCGAGAAAGTGTGTTCTACGTATAATATTTTATTTCTTTTCATTGCGGGATTTATGAATATAAGTTTATAAATAATGAATGGTATATTCAAATATTATAACCATTTTAAATAGCTTAAACAATTACGATTTGTTTAAACAATTTTAAATTGTTTAAAAAAATTTAATTTGTTTTAACAATTGTAATTTGTTTAAATAATTTTTATTTGTTAAACAATTTTAATTTGTTTAAATAATTTAATTTGTTTAAAAAATTTAATTCTTTTTTGAACAATTTTAATTTGTTTAACAAATTAATTTATTTAAACAAATTAATTTATTTAAAGAAATTAAAATTGTTAAACAAATACAAATTGTTTAAAGAATATAAATTTTTTAAACAATTGTAATTTGTTTAAACAAATAAAAATATTTAGAACAAATTTATATTCTGAATCAATTGTAATTTGTTTAAACAAATTAAAATTGTTTAAACCATACCGATTTGTTTAATAAATTTTTATTTGCAAATTTTTTAAATACACTTGTATTCTGTTTGAACTATTTTCATTTGTTTAAACAATTTTTGTTTTCTAAATGACAATAAGTGGTTATATCAATTTGAATTTAGTTAACTGATCTTTATTTAAAACATATTTTGCCCTCGCAAAGTAAAATTCCTGCAGATTTGCGAATTCTTTTTTAAACAATTTTAATTTGTTTAACAAATTAATTTATTTCAAGAAATGAAAATTGTTAAACAAATACAAATTGTTTAAAGAATATAAATTTCTTAAACAATTGTAATTTGTTTAAACAAATAAAAATAGTTAGAACAAATTTATATTCTGAATCAATTGTAATTTGTTTAAACAAATTAAAATTGTTTAAACCATACCGATTTGTTTAATAAATTTTTATTTGCAAATTTCTTAAATACACTTGTATTCTGTTTGAACTATTTTCATTTGTTTAAACAATTTTTGTTTTCTAAATGACAATAAGTAGTTATAACAATTGGAATTTAGTTAATCGATCTTTATTTAAAACATATTTTGTCCTTGCAAAGTAAAATTCCTGCAGATTTTCGAATGACATTTTCTTGGAAATTGTGCATAAGAATGGCATAAAGGAAAATTCTCCTTACTCCTTGATAACGTCATCCTTGGGGGGGGGGGGGGGGGGGGGAAGTCGGCTTCATCAAATCAGAAGTCGACGAATATCGTCAATTGAGAAGGTCAGTTGAAAATTTAGAGAGTTCGTGTCAGAGTGTAAGGAAATATAGATTTTCAATTTTTAAGTGAAGTTTCTTTCTGTTGTGATTTTTTAAGTGATTGACAAAATGAGTAACCGACCGACAAGATCGGAAGTACATAAGTTTTTTGTTTTCTTGGAAACAAAAAATGAGTACAAGTGCAACATTGTTAACTGCAACGTTACATTTAAGGTAAGTTTTATTAATTAATTGATCAATGTAACATTTATCCATATTATTTAGTGCATATATTCATTCATTTGTACTTTGATTGATTAGTTCTTTAAATTATTCTACCAGATTTAAAGTTTAGAAGTTATTTCCTTGTGATGATTGAGTAACATAGGTTTCTTTTATCTATCAGTATCAATTCCATTGTTTTATAAGTTTTTTGGGTGAAATAATGATTGTTATTATTAAAAAACTTGTTTATTCCCTAAATCTGAATTAGTTAAAAATAACTAATTATTAGAAAAATCGTGACTTGAGTTTCAGTTTTAGCAATTAGTGAAAAATAACTAATAATTAGTTAAAAAATGATTAATTGTTAGTAAACAAATTACTAAAAAATAGTTAAAATTAGACTAATTAAATTAGTCAACAGAATTTTACTGAAATATTACTTATTTTGACATAATCTAAAAATTAAGTTGACTAATAATTAGTTATTTTTTAATAAATGATTAGTAGAAATATAACTATTTGAATTAGTGACTGAGTTCTTGCTTTTAAATTATTTAATTTTAACTAATTCAGATTTAGAGAGTAAAAAATAATTTTTTTTAAGAAATGCTCTAAATAAATGTAGAAAATGGAAAATTGTTACAAATACTTGAATGGTAGCACATAATACAACTGTTACTTCATGTTTATCAATAAAAAAAGAATAGTTTAAATAAATTGTTGTAAACAAAAGCAACAAAATCTCAAAAAATAAATGCTGCCGTTGAATAAATTATTGGTTTATTAATACAAAAATTCTAAACAATTATTTTCTTAAATACATAATACAAAGATATTTGAAAAAGAATTTTAATTTTTATTAGAAAATATTTTGATTCTATAATACTAGACTTTAAAATAAAACAGTTTTTTGAAAAAATACGAAAATAAAAAGTATAAATAAATTAACAAATATGATAATAAATAATATAATAACATTTAAAATAAAAATAAATGTCATTAAATTTTGCATATTTTCTTATGTAAACACTATAAAATTAAAATTAACTAAAGAGAAGATAGCACTTGTTTGTAAACGAAAGTCAAAAATGCATCAGTTTTGTTGATAAAGGATTTCGCAGGAACGGTGCATGTTTAGTGATGTATGAATTGTGCTGTTAATCGGAAATGCAGGAATAAGGAACTGGACGAAAATAAACATCTTATAATATCAGAATATTCATGAAACAATAATTTTTTGTAAAAAATTTTGGAATCCTTAAATGCTGAAATATTAAACTTTCTGTCGTCAAAAAATAAATTTTTTTTACAAAAATTTTTACTTCACAAACGCTATTTTGTCTAAATGAAAAAAAAGAAACTTTTGCCAAATTGTGCTAGATGTGTTCATAATTGTGCCGTAAATATTTTTTCAAAAAAATTAAAATTTTGAAAAAAATTTGAAAGAGAATTTCTATTAGTCAAAAAAAAATTTATTTTTTTTCGAAAAAATAAAGTTGTGCTAAATTAAAGCAAGATTTAAATAACTGGAAATTAAAGAAAATAATTTAAATTTGACATAAATAATTGGAACTTTAAAACATTGACTGGAAAATAATGAAAATAACTCTAAATTGGAGAAAATAATTAAAAAATGATAATTCTCAGTTTTTTTAAATTTATGATAAACGAATGAAAGGAATGGAAAAATATGGAGAATAATTTAAAAACTATTGAAGAAACTTATAATGAAAAAAAATAATTGCAAGTTTAGAACGTCAATTGAAAAATAATGAAAATATTTTGCAATTGGAATAATTAAATTACCAACGACAAAAAGAAATGAAAGTTGAATAAAATAATTAAAAAATAAAATAAATAA
The DNA here is from genome assembly GCA_037103525.1 of Ganaspis brasiliensis. Taxonomy (NCBI): domain Eukaryota; kingdom Metazoa; phylum Arthropoda; class Insecta; order Hymenoptera; family Figitidae; genus Ganaspis; species Ganaspis brasiliensis. Next base: position 1,558,056 of record JAZKLR010000055.1, on the reverse strand, counting down.
ATAAAATAATTCATAATTTATGACATTGTTTAATAAATAACTGTAAAATGAAAAAATAGGTTAGTTAGTTGAAAAATGATAGAAATAATTGGAAACTCAAGAAAGTAATTGAAATTCAACAAAAATAACTGAAAAAATTACAACTGAATTAATTCATTGAAAATAGACAGATATAATTAAAAAATACTATATTAATTATTAAGTATTCATCGCGTTAATCTTGAATGAGTAAAGGAATATAAGTAAAGGGATTTATTTTTCAATTTGAAAAAACTATTGATAAAGTAACTTTAGCTTTAGCTTAAAACATGCTTAATCTCTTCAGTTATGTAAATATTATAAAATCTAAATACCTATTATTTCTCAACATTTTTGAAAAAGTAATGTTTTAGGAGTTTAAAATACAAAAATTAAAATACTTAAAAATCTACAATAAAAGAATTTTAAAAACAATTTTCCAACAGGACATAAAAAGTAGGAGGGTGTTAACAGAATGTCACGTTACTATCGATGAGGAGTTGTCAAATTAGTCAAATATGTGACAAGTTCGACAAGGAGGAGGAGGGTGTCGAAAAAGAAATAATCGGTGTAACTTTAGTTAGGGAAAACAACTTGTGCCATAAAAACTTTTTCAACAAATTCTACATTTTAAAAGATTTTAAAAAATTATTTCTACAGGTAAAAAAAATTATTTATCGAAAAAACAAAAGTTGTGCTAAATCTATTGGAAAAATAGTCAAAACTAAAATGTTTAGCATGCTTGGGAGGGGGGGAAGCGCAATTTCCAACATTGAATATTACAAACGATAATCTGTGCCGAGTTGTGCCAGATGAGCGCAAAAAAAGTGCTATAATATTTCTGGATAAAGTTCATATTTTTTGTAAAAATATGCGAATTAGTCAAATTTTGACTTTTTTTAGAAATAAGTATGCAATTTAGCGAAAAATATTGTATACTGAGAAAATGGCCCCTTACAATTATCGGAATTCCATAGTTAAGCCTTATTTAACATTTGTTTCTAGATATCTATATTAATAAAATCAGAGTTTTGTCTGTACATTGCTTAGAACTTTAAATTTCATGCATAATTTTTCGTTTTAAGCATCAAGGAATTCAAATATACCCATAAAAAATTGCATGTCTGTATGTATGTATGTATGTATGTATGTATGTATGTATGTATGTATATATGTATGTTTGTCTGTATGTCACAAAACCTTTGTTCGCGCATCACATAAAAACGGCTTAACCGCTTGAAACTAAATTTGTCAGAGTCTTAGGTCTTGACCTAAGTAAGGTATATAAATTTACAGATTTGAAAAATATTGATAAGAACGGGAGATATACCATTTTTTTCAAGAACTGAAAATATCTAAAATTTTCAAAATATACATATTTGTTGATGGACTGCTTTCAAACATTCAATTACTTTGGGACCAAATTTGACAGAGTATTAAATCTTGACCCAAGTTAGGTTTATAAATTTATAGACTTTAGAAATATTAATAAGAACGGGAGATATACCATTTTTTTTGAAAAATGAAAAAATCGAAAATTTTCAAATTTTACATATTTTTTGATGGACTGCTTTCAAACATTCAATTATTTTGGGACCAAATTTGGCAGAGTATTAGATCTTGACCCAAGTTAGGTTTATAAATTTATAGACTTTAGAAATATTAATAAGACGGGAGATATACCATTTTTTTGAAAAATGAAAAAATCGAAAATTTTCAAATTTTACATATTTTTTGATGGACTACTTTTAAACTTTCTATAATTAAGCATTACATGTTATTTCATTACATTTCAGCATAATTTTGTGGAAAATATTGTCTTATTACCGAGATATATAAGTATGTATAAAATTGTTTTATATAAAAAAAAAAAATCGAAAAAATTATAATCTTAATTCAGTGATATCTAGATTAATAAAATCAGAGTTTTGTCTGTACATTGCTTTTAACTTTAAATTTCATGCGTAATTTTTCGTTTTAAGCATCAAGGAATTCAAATATGCCCATAAAAAATTTCATGTATGTTTGTATGTATGTATGTATGTATGTATGTATGTATGAATGTCACAGAACCTTTGTTCGCGCATCACTTAGAAACAGCTGAACCGTTTGAAACCAAATTTGGCAGAGTGTTAGGTCTTGACCCAAGTTAGGTTTATAAACTTACAGACTTAAAAAATATTGGAAAGAAAGGAAGATATACATTTTTTTCAAAAAATTAAAAAAATCGAAAATTTTTAAATTATGCATTTTTTTATGAACTGCTGATAAACTTTCTATAATTGAGTATTACCTGATATTTCGTCATATTTTAGAATAATTTGACAAAAAATATCGTATAACTGAGATATATAAGTATAAAATTGGTTTCTGGATCATAGAAATTGAAAAATGTACATTTTTTTTATATTACTGACTGTGTTAGATGGCTTTTAATCTTTTTGCATTAATTTTGTTATGTTCCTTACAACACATTTTGCAATAAATTTAAAGAAATAAATTAATAAAAATAATTTTAGATGACACAATGCAAAAAAATTTTGAATCTGAATTTTTTGGGGTAAAAAAATAAAAACCAGAAAATCTAATATATTAAATTTAAATCCTATTTAACCTAAATCTCATTTAACCTAAAAAGCATTCTCCTTAAAACCCATTAAACATAATAAATCTTATTTAACCTAAAAACTACATTTAACCAAAATCTCACTTAAACTAAAATGCATTCAGTCTAAAACACATTAAACCTAAAACTTATTCAACCTAAATCCCAATTAACCTAAAAAGCATTCTGCCTAAAACTATTTGTCCTAAATCCCGTTTAGCCTAAATTTTACATTATAAATTTCGTTCAATGGGATTTAGGCCAAATTTTTTTAAGCTATATGCAATTTAGGTAAAAAAGAATTTAGGCTGATTGCATTTTAGGTTAAATTGGATTTAGACGGAATGCATTTTTGGTGAAATGAGATTTAGGCTGAATGCATTTTAGGTTAAATGGGATGTAGGTTGAATGCATTTAAGGTTAAATGGGATATAAGTTTAATGGGATTAAGGTTAAATGGGATTTAGAATGAATGCATTTGAGATTAAATATAATTTGGGCTAAATGCATTTTAGGTTAAAAGGGTTTTAGAATAAAAGCATTTTTGTTTAGATGGGATTTAGGCTGATTGCATTTTAGGTAAAATGGGGTTTATGATGGTTTCATGTTGGGTTAAATGAGATTGAGGATGAATGCATATGAGGTTAAAATGGTTTTAGGTTGAATACAATTGAAGTTGAATAGGAATTAGTTTAAATAAGAGTTAGGTTAAATGGTATTCAGGTTAAAGAAGATTTAGGTTAAATGGGATTTATACTGCATCAATTTTAGGTTAAATGAGATGTACGATAAATGCTTTTGGGGATAAATGGGATTTAGGCTAAATGCATTTTAGGATAAATGAGTTTTAATCTGTGAATGCATTTTAGGTTAAAAGGGATTTAGGATGTATGCATTTTAGGTTTAATGGGTTTTAGGCTAAATGCATTTTAGTTTAAGTGGGATTTCGGCTGAATGCATTGTAGGTTAAATGGGTTTCTTGCTAAATGCAATTTAGGTTAAAGGGGTTTAGGCTTAATACAATTTAGGGTAAATGGGATTAGGCTGAATGCATTTTAGGCAAAATGGTTATAGGCTAAATATGGGATTCAGGCTAATTTGGTTTTAGGTTTTTCTCGAAAAATATTTATTTTGATGGAAAAAAAATTTACAGCATGACATGCGTATTTTTATCAGATCAACAACTTGGCAAGGTTGAGGCAAAGTAAAAATGCCTGGCCTCAACCTTGCCAATATGGCTGGAACATCCGGTGCTGTTCGGGTATGTGCTAATGGGAAGTATATCTAATAAAATATAGTAGAATTTAATAAGTTTTGGAAGAGAATTATGTTGCATTTAGAAAATTCTTTTTTAAATATTTTTTGTCAGAAAATACTTATTGGCAAAAAATACTTTCTGTCAGAAAATCTTTTTTGTCAAAAAATACTATCTGTAAGAAAACACTTTTCAACAAAAAATTCTTTCTGTCAGAAAATACTTTTTGTAAAAAAATACTGTTGATGGCACGCCAGTAGATTTCGTGCCCGCTGAAGGCGGGCTCGAAAGCTAGTTTTAATATAAAATTCTAGTAAAATGAATCGGAATATGAATAAATTAACCAAAATTCTAGTTAAAATAATCGAAAAATCATATTAAATAGGGCAAAACCAAATTTCCGGTTGTCTTAGCAGAATATTTTTTTAATTTTGCGTCATTTTTACTGTCCTCGCTTTGTGCGATTTAGCACAACTTTGGTTTTATCTAAAAACAATTTTTTTTGACCAATTAAAATTTTGTACCAAAAGTTGTTTATAAATTTTTCATAGTTTTGAAAAAATGTAAACGACACAATCATGCACACAGCTATAACTTTTCAGCACTACTTCTGTTTTTAAGGGCATGTGATAGACAATGACGTCACTGGAATAGGCATATTTGTCCGTAAACTTTCTATTGAAATAATAAATATTTTGACAGCAAACTTTGTGGAATTATACCTACAATATTATTAAGAAGGCCTCTCTGATTCAAGTTTGTTCAAAATTTGCCTTGAAATTAGTTTTTTTATAATTCTCCAAAAATCAACAAATTTTGCATCCTCACACACTGTAAAAAAACAGAGCTAAAAATGAATTCCGAAGCTGTTCTATAAAAGTCTCACCTTTTGCAGTTAAGGAAAGTTCAGTTTTTAGAATAATGAATAAAATAAACTATACTTTTTATACCCAAAAGTGTTTTTTAAATAACAAAAATGTTTTTCATAGAAAACGATTAATAAATTAATTTCAAACTTCTATTTGGACTATCAAAAATATATCAATTACAAGAATAAACAGAAGAAAAAGATTTGACAGTTGTGTGGTTATTTTAACTTATCTCGTTTTGGAGTTAATCATCAACTCAAGAAATGTAACTCGCAACTCCGTTAGTCTTTAACTCTGTGCATTTTCAACAGTGCAAAGAAAGCTTTGTGATTGTTAAGATTTTCGATTTTCCAAAAATGGTCTAAATCGACTCATTTTCATCTAAAATGCGTAGATTTTCAGTCTTAAGCAAATGTCCAGATGTATGTGTGTGAGTGTGTATATAGCGTTTTTTGTCTCCAGGATATCTCGAGAACGCTTAAATGGATTTCAATAAAATTTTGAGGATTTATTAAGCTCATGAATATCTAAATTTGGACACAGGAATTTTTGAAAATATTCAATCAAGCTTTTTTTGAGCACCTTTTTCATCGGAAAAAATTGTTTTTGACAAAATTATTTTCCATGTTAAAACTACAACTTAATAAGTACAAAAATCAGTTCCCTTATCTCAAAACGAATCGATTGACCTATATGGCTTTTATAATTGATAAAAAATTTGTAAAATGAATCATGTTTTACCATTTTTTTGCATTTAAAATTATTTTCTTTTAATAACTTTCCCAATTAACTTATGAAGCTAAATATCCATGAAATGGACATAATTTTAAAAAGTTAACTTAAAGGTGAAATTTAAATTAACTTGGGTAAGAGAGACGTTTTTAATGATGTTTTAAGTAAATTCACAAAGTTTTTTGTCAAAATATTTATTATTTTAACAGAGATTTTACGGACAAATTTTGCCTATACCAGTATGACGTCATTCTCCATCACATGCCCTCAAATTAGATACACTAAGAAAAAATTTTCGTGAAAATTCCTGTGCTATTCACTATAAAAGAGTCATAATTGACAGTCTCCGAAATTTTACCGTGCTGTCTTACAATTTTTACCGGATTTCCCACAATTTTTACTAGAAAATCCGGTAAAAATTATAAGACAGCACGGTAAAATTTCGTACTATTTGGATTAGTAGTTTTATACTAAACAATTAGGAGTTTTCTGCTAAAGAAAAAGTAGTTTTCTACTAAAAATTTGTATTTCTCTAATGAAGATTAGTAAAAATCTTACTATTTAATAGTATCCTACTAATTTATATTCGCTAATTCATTAGTAGAAAACCACTAATTCGGATTTAGAGAGCAGTCAAGATCGAAATGACCGAAACATATGTTTTTATTTGAAATTGAAAAGAAGGTAACCACAAATATGGTGGATATGGAAAGAGTGTGAAAATATATTTCTTTATCCCAGTGGGGGCCGTAGGTCCAGGCTTTTTGGGCTGCGGCCTTTGCATAGACAAATGGGAACATATTAAAACTTTCTACAAATAAATGAATAACATTCTTTATTTATTCAATTTAAACATAAAATTTCTTTCCTTATTAAAGAAACTAATTAATAATATTTATTAAAACTGTGCATGTAGATGTCTTTTTTATTGCTGATTCGTAAGATTAATATTTCAGGAAATTTTTTCAAATTTTCCATTTAAGGATGCATCATTAAATCTTTATAAAAGAAATTAATTCAATAATGAAATTAAAATTTTACATAAATAATTGGAAGTTCATGACATTAATTGAAAAGCAATGAAAATAATTTGTAATTAAAGAAATAATTGAAAATGGTTTTAAAAAATTTAAAACAAAAGTAAGCAACTGAAATTTGACACAAATAATTGTTAAGTTTAATAAATCAATTAAATAGTATTGGAAATAATATAAAATTGGAAAAAATTAAAAATTTCTGACAATTATGAAGAATTGTTCACAGTAATGAAGAAATATTTTAAAAATTGAAAATTGCAATAAATAATTATAAAATAATATGTCTGATATTCTCTACTTCTTTTAATATTAGAACAAACACGCTGGAACATTTAAAGCACATTTAAAGAGGCTACATCCAAAGGAGTACGGCGAGGTTTTACAGGATGAATATTCTATTCGCCAAGAGAAAGTATCGAACGTTAATGAGAAAATCAAACTAAATATTATTGTATCACCGGAGGAATTGCGTAAATCATTCATCAATTTAGTAACTATACATGGTCGTCCTTTTTCTTTAATGGAGGATAGTGCATTTCGAGAAATAATAGATCCTATATTAGATGCACTACCTCAAGAGCATAAATTCAATGTCTCCCGAAAATCAGTTTATGACATGGTCAAAGTATCAGCAGCTCAGCTTCGTCAGACAATTGCTGAAGAATTAAAAGACGTAAGTTTTTGAACTCTCAGCATGAATATGCTGATAGTATTTATAACAATAATCCACAATTTTGCACAACAATTTGCGAATATTGCTGTGCAACTCTCTAAATCTGAATTAGTGGTTTTCTACTAATGAAATAGCAAAAAGTGAGCTACTATTAAAATAGTAAGAATTTTACTAATTTTTAGTAGAGAACTACTAAGAATTAGTAAAAAGCTACTAGTTTTGTAGTAGAAAAATACTAATTAAATTAGTAAAAAAATCTACTTATTTTAAAATTAAAGTTCCACTATTTCAATTAGTAGGTTTCTACTAAGAATTAGTAGTTTTCTACTATATGAATTAGAGAAAAATGAGCCATGTATTTGACTAATTCATAGTAGAAAACTACTAATTCATAGTAGAAAACTACTAATTCAGATTTATAGAGAATGTTGCCTCCATGTTGCCCATTTGCGTATTGCTGCAACATTGCAGCCATAGAACCGTGCAAAATTTAAAAAGTGGTTTTAATATTTTTTAAAACTGGTACTTATTTCCTGAAAGTAACATTGGAGCAGCATTGGACGGCAATATTGGCAATACTGTAGTTCAACGTTGCTGCAAACAGTTTTCAGTTCACTATTATTCTCCTTAAATTTTATTATCATTCTCAAGGTTTTTAAATTCTTTGTATATTTGACGATTATTCTCAACAGTTTTCAAATGTATTTTTTATTGAAATTATTTTTCTGATTTGTCAATTATTCTCTTTAATATTTAATTAATTTCGTCACTTTGTAATTTTTTTCAATTATAAATAATTTTATTCAAATTTCAAAGTAATTCTTTATCTTTTAATGTAATTCATTTACTTTTAATTTATTACTTCAAATTTTAATTATTTACTTTATTTTTTTATTAAGATATTTTCTTCTATTTTAAATTATTTTCTTCAATTATATATTATTATCTGCAACATTTAAGATTTCTCGGTTTATTTCAATTATTTATATATATTTTTTTATTGTATCAATAACTTTGATTAATTTTCAGTTTAATTGTTTAATTCTTCAATTAGTTTCGTAAATTTCAATTGTTCTATTTAATTACAATTTCTTTTCACAATTATACAAATGACTTCTTCGATTTCTATTATTACGTTCAAATTTCAAATCCATTTTTCAATTATTTTCTGTAACATTGAAAAATTCTCGCCATTTAAAAATTATTTCTTCTTTTATCATTAATTTATTTTTAATTTTTAATTTTTTCAAACATTGTGTAATTATTTAGCCATTTTTCAAATTTTGTTTTTAATTGTTGATTATTTTGGTCATATTTTAGATGTTTCCCTTAATTTTGTAATTATTATCGTAATTTTCATTATTTACATTTGCAAAGATTTTAATTTTGAATGACCAACAGCGATAACAAGTTTCTAGTGCGCTTGGGAGCGCGTTATTGTTGCTAGTCAATTTATAAATTTTTAAAAAATTAAAACTTTGTAAATGTTATATTTTATTTACATAGGTTCCGCTAGTAAGTCTAAAAATGGATATCGGTACTCGCCACAGCAGGTCATTCTTGGGTATCAATATCCAATTTATAAAGAATGGTGATCTGCACTTACGAACGTTAGCAGTAAAAGAAATTTTTACTAAACACACATCAACAAACCTAAAAGATATTGTTGTAGACGTGTTAACCGACTTCGATATTTCAGTAAGCAAATTATACACCTTTACCTCAGACAGTGGCTCAAATATGATAAAATTAAATTCGTTATTACAAGAAGACCAAGAGTTTTTTGCCCAAGAACATTGGGAAATAGATTCTGAGGACGAAGATGAGAATGAAAACGAAGATGCTTTTTCGAAAATTTCTACCTTAGATATTTTAACGGGCGTTAAATGTGGAGTCCATAGGTTACAATTAGCAGTCCTAGAGGTCTTAAGAAATGGGTCAATGAGCGCAACCATTGCAAAGGTAAATATAGTATAAAAAATTGAATACTTGAAAATGGTTAAAATATGAAATCTGTCTGCAGGAAAAAACATTTTGAAGTGCACACGGAGAAAAATTTGGAACAGTTGCTGTCTCTTCTGTGGGAGCGCATTTCTCCCACAGTTTTGACTGGTGAAATTTATTGCTCTAGCTGTGAGACAGCTGCTCTCTCATGACTTTTACTACTGAATTTGCCTTGTATTTTCTAGGGCGCGTATTCCTCCCAAAGAAAAGACAGCAGCCCACCTTCTTGATGCGGCTTCTCTCCCAAATTTCTTTCCGTGCATGAATATTTGCCAAACGCCTGCACTGAAAAAAATGCCCGGTTACAACAACCGGAACAATAACAAATGTTATCTTAACTAACAAATTTTTCCCCAGTATATAATTCTTATTGAACATAATTCATGTTCGACATAATTCTGCTTGGACAAAAATTTTATTTGACATAATTCTAGTAATCATTCTTATTGTGCTTAATTCTTATTTAACATAATTCTTATTCAATATAATTATAATTTGTTTAATTCCTATTTAACTAAGATCTTGTTTGACCTATTTCCCGTTGATCTTAAATATAATTTAATCTGATTCATATTTGACATAATTCTTATTTTATACAATTATAATTCGATATAATTATTATTTAACGTAATTCCTATTTGACCAAAATCTTATTAGATACTTATATCTATATGAATTATTATTTATATTAATGAATACGTAATGACTTCATTTATATGGGTGATTCTCCTGAAGGGGATCACTTCACGTGTCTCCAACATGAGTTTCAACATTTACAACATATTTTTTATTATATTCCCTTCAATTTGCAATTTTTAAAAAAATTATTATTAATCTGTGTAAATCTACATAATCTTTATATGTTGTTGTAAAAATTCTAGTACAAGTTTTTCTTATTAAATTTTTTTTTTGTATTTTGTCTTTTGGTTTTAGTTTAAACTACTAAGCATTTTACGATTCTATTTTAAGTTTATTTAAAAAATGTTAATTTAGTATTATTATATAAGAAATGAAAGGTCAGAATGTAACGTCTATTTTCTCCTTATATTTGTTTCATATAAAATAAAAAATGTTATTTAAATTATTAATGAAAGTTGCACTCACAAAATAAGCCTTAAGCATATTTCTTTGTTAACGTACTCGGAACAAAAGAAACAAGATATTGTCAATCACAGTGAACTTGAAGGTTCAAAGTACACGCTTAATCGTCTAATTGCAGGTGCTACACTGAGAAAAAATTTTGGTAAAAATTCCTGTGCCTTTACTATAAAAGCGTCATAATTGACAGTCCTCGAAATTTTACCGTGCTGTCTTACAATTTTTATCGGATTTCTCACAATTTTTACCAGAAAATCCGGTAAAACAATTTTTACCAGAAAATCCGGTAAAAATTGTAAGACAGCACGGTAAAATTTCGGAGACTGTCAATTAAGACGCTTTTATAGTAAAGGCACAGGAATTTTTACCAAAATTTTTTCTCAGTGTATATCAACAACCTCTAACGGCTACATTTAATCAAAAATTGGTCATATTTAATCAACTTATTTTCTCAGTGAGTATTATCCAGTGCGAGTAAAAATTAAAATTCATCTACGAAGCCTCCTTTTCTCGATAATAAAAGCATATTTTTAAAAGTTTAAAATATTACATGGAAGCTACTTTAAAATAAACGAAAATATAACCCGAAAATTTTATTTCATGTCTTAATTTATATTTCTAAATATTAAAAAATGTGCATTTTTCTTTTACAAAATGTTTCATCTCCGAGGCCTTTTTCAAATTTATGAGACGATCTTATTTTGTTTTTGATTTATGATTAATTGCTTTAAAATGTCTGACTTTCAGTGAAATGTGTTATTTGTTTATAAAAAAAAATTAAGTAAAGGTTTTTTATACTCAATTTCGGGAAAAATATAATTGTCAAAGATTTATAATTTATAAATGTAGAAAATTAAAATAAAAAATTTTGACGTGAATCGGAGGAGGCTCATGAATATTTGGTCCAACGAATTAAACCTAAAACTCATTTAACCTAAAATCATTTAACCTAAATTCCATTTAGCCTAAAACCCATTTAACCTAAAACTCATTAAACTTAAAACACATTTAACCTAAAATGCATTCAGCTTAAATCTCATTAAACCGTTATCCCATTTTATCAAAATCCCAGTTAAACTAAATCCCATTTAACCTAAATTCCAATGAACCTAAATCCCATTTAACCTAAATCCCATTTAACCTAAAATGGATTTAACCTAAATTCCATTTAACCTAAAATGCATTCAGCCTAAATGTCATTTAACCTAAATTCCATTTCACTTAAATCACATTTAACGAAAATTCCATTTAAACGAAGTCACAGTTAACCTAAAATGCATTCAGACTAAAACCTATTTAACTTAAAACTCATTAAACCTAAATTACATTTAACCTAAAATGCATTCAGCCTAAATCTCTTTTAACCAAATCCCATTTTACATTAATCCCATTTAACTTAAATTCCAATTATCTTAATTCCCCATTAAACTAAATGCCATTTAACCTAAATGCCATTTAACCTAAATCATATTTAACCTAAATCTCATTTAACCTAAATCCCATTTACCTTAAAATGCATTCAACCTAAATCTCATTTAACCTAAAAAGCATCCCATTAAACCTAAATTCCATTTAACCGAAAATGCATTCAGCCTAAATCCCATTTAACATAAAATGCATTCAGCCTAAATCTTATTTCACCTAAATCTCATTTAACCTAAATCCCATTTACCCTAAAATGCATTCAACCTAAATCCCATTTAACCTAAAAAGCATTCAACCTAAATCCCATTAAACCTAAATTCCATTTAACCTAAAATGCATGTAGCCTAAATCTCAAATTACCTAAAATTTTATTATAAATTAGGTTAAATGAAATATAGGATAAATGGTTTTAGGCTATGTGCATTTCAGTTTAAATTGGATTTAGGCTAAATGCATTTTAGGTTAAACGGAATTTAAGTTAAATGATATTTAGATTAAATGAGAATTAGGCTGGAATGCATTTGACGATAAATGTGATTTATGTTAAATGAGATTTAGGTAAAATGGGTTTTAGGCTGAATGCATTTTAGGTTAAATGGCATTTAGGTTAAATTGTATTTAGATTAAATGGGAATTAGGTTAATTGGAATTGGGTTAAATAGGTTTTAGGCTAAATGGAATGTAGGTTAAATGGTTTTAGGTTAAATGGGTTTTAGGAAATATTCATGCGCCTCACTCGGATTTAATCTTTCTTAACCTCAAAGGTATGTGACAATAAAATGCTTTTGTAGGCCGTAGATTTGTAAATCAATTTTGCGCAACTTATGTTTTTCTTTTTGAATCTCTTTGGAATTTATTTAACAAAAAATAATTGAGAAGGTTTAAAAACTTCATTATTTATTTTTTCAAACAAAAGCAGGTCCCTTTTCAAGAGTCACTTAACTACAGTAATTTATTATGTACTACATTATTATGTTCTATCTTATTATGTAATATCTTATTATGTACTTTCTTACTGCAGGCCAGAGAGGTTGTTAAGAACTTAAGGAAAGATTCTTGTCTAAAATCCTTGAAAATATTAAATATTCGAAAGCCAGTTCTGGATGTAGTCACTAGATGGAATTCAACAGCAGACATGTTGGATTCCCTACTGAAAGCAAAAGAATTTTGCAAAGATGTTGAAGAGAATATGCGTGAAATGCATTTAACATCTATAGAATGGGAGAGGGTGGAACAGTGTTTGGCTGCATTGATGCCCTGCAAAAAAGCGACACTACGTATGCAGGATGAAAATCTTCTGCCTGGAGATTTTTTTATAATCTGGAAGGAATGCAAGATGCGGACTGCAGAAATAAAAACTTCTTTAGCAGAGAAACTGACGAAAGCAATTGAAAAACGAGAGAAAGATCTATTAGACAATGATGCGCTGTTAGCATCATTATACTTGGATCCTCGATATTTGTCGTTTCTACCGCCGGAAAAGACCTCTCTCGCTAAAGAAACCTTAATAAACTTATGGAAGACAATTCAAAGATTAAATGGAGAAACTACTACCAGTGATGTTGAAAGTACAACGTCAGAAGACACTTCGGTATGAATTCTATTCTTATTTTAACGATTCTCATGTCATGAAACTAATATGTGACCTGGACAGTGAAAAGGGGGCTTACGTGTAAAAACAAGATTTCGAGAAAAACGATCTTAAAGTTAAAAAGTTAATATTGATACTACTTCACGTTTTAATGGCTTTAAACTCCTTACTCGGGGGTTTTTGGGGTCGCTGATTATGAATCCGGTGTTAGTTTTTGAAAATTGAAAATGGCGAATCCAATATGACGGACAAAAAATTAAAAACTTATTGGATTTGTTTAAAACTAGCTACTCGGAGGTTTTTGGGGTCGCTGATTACGAATCCGGTGTTAGTTTTTCAAAATTCAAAATAGCGGATCTAATATGGCGGACAAAAATTAAAAACTTCTCGGATTTGCTTAAAACTGGCTACTCGGGGGTTTTTGGGGTCGCTGATTACGAATCCGGTGTTAGTTTTTAAAAATTCAAAATGGCGGATCCAACATGGCTGACAATAAAATTAAAAACTTATCGGATATGCTTAAAACTGGCTACTCTGGGGTTTTCGGTGTCGCTGATTACGAATCTGGCAAATTCAAAATGTCGGAAAAAATAAAAATTTTAACGGATTCATATAAAAGTGGTTTTAAGCGAATTTCATGAATTGTGTAATCTGCAACTTCAAATAAGTCCCAATTATCGAGTTTCAAGCGAATCTGTCCGATTGTTAAATTCTTCATTGTTATTGACACTTGTATTCATTTTCTTATATTTTATCCTCACACTTAAAGGTTTTTCGCGTAAGTTGCTTGCTACAGATAAGTTTTTAATTTTTTGTCCGCCATATTGGATCCGACATTTTGAATTTTAAGAAACTGACACCGGATTCGCAATCAGCGACCCCAAAAACCCCCGAGTAGCCAGTTTTAAGCAAATCCGATAAGTTTTTAATTTTTGTCCGCCATGTTGGATCCGCCATTTTGAATTTTAAGAAACTGACACTGGATTCGTAATCAGCTACCCCAAAAACCCCTGAGCAAGAAGTTTCAAGCGATTTCAATAATTTTTTTCCATTTTTCCAAATTTTTAAAAAACAAATTTTTTTAATCGCAAAAGTCCTCTTCTTTAGCTTTAGTTTTAATAAACTTTTTGACAAGTTATGACTTTTTGGTTTGCACCACGTAAAAGAGCATCTCAAAATCTATCAGAATCAGCAAAAAAATGAAAAATGATTTTTTGACACGTAAGCCCCCTTTTCACAGTCCAGGTCACATATATCTTTTCACGTCAATGTGATAATCCATTCTGCGCAGAATCATTATCGGGCCTTTTTTATGTCCTTACTCTGTAAAAACTGCTGTTTTCTAAATGTCTTATTTTAAGACATTTTGGTGTCTTTTTTTTGTATTTAAGACACAAAAAATGTCTCATTTTAAGACACTTATTGCGTCTTTGATACAATAAAGAGACAAAAATGTCTTTCCAATTTTTTTTTTAATGAATCCCAAATAGCACGTAATATTGCAGCAACATTGCACTGCAATGTTGGCAATATTGCCGTGCAACGTTGCAGCGATAGCAAAAAAAATGCAAAATTAAAAAAAATTTTAAAGTTTAAAAAGGGTACTTATTTCCTGAAATTAGATTAACAGGTATATACACATACAGAGCTGTTTAATAATTCTCTAGCCAAAACTAGGACAGGAGAATTAAATACAGAAGACACATGTGACTGCATGTGACTTGAATATTTTAGAGACACGGATTTTGGACTTATATAAAAGCATTGATGCATCTCGCCTATGGGAAGGCCAGACGGACGCCACCCCTCGCAACTTGTCGAAACTATATTAGTCCGCGACGGTTCTTCGCGCAAGCGGCGGGAATGTTCAAACATTTGAATTTGAAATCTTGAATCATTTAATCTAGTATTTAAAAAAGAATATGACAACATCGATTAATTAAAATGTCTTAATTTATGGTTGCATTTTAATTTACTTAAAATATAGTTTACTTAGTTTTAAAAAACAACGTTAATAAATAAAGTCAATAATTAAATATTAAATTGTTGAAGATTGTAAGAAAATTGTAAAATAGTCATAAAGCCAAAAACTATTGTTCTAAGTTCATTTATTAATTTTTTGGTTTTTTTATTTAAATATAATTATAAAGTTCTTAAAATGTTTTAAATATTTTAATTTTTTAATATCTTATTTAAAATTATAAATTAAAATTTTTAATTTTAGAAACAAATATAATTTCTTTTTTGTGCTTATTTCTATAATTCTGAATAATTCGTTTTAAAAACAGAAGCTTATTTGAAAAATTAAATTTAAATAATTGGTTAATTAGAGTTAGGTTTTAAATTTTTTTGATATCTTTCGTTTTATTATTTTCAACTTTTTTATTCAAAGTTTTTAGTTGTAGTATTCATCATTTTATTTAAAATTATTAATTAAAAATATTATATACAAAAAGATATTTTTCCTTTAAATAAAAATAATTAAAATAATCAATCTGTTAAATTATAAATTTTAAAGAAATTAAATAATATTTAAATCAAAATCTTATAATAAAAAAATTCTAAAAAAGAAGACAATTTAATAAAATATTAAAAACAATAATTGATTCTAGTTATAATGAATAATTTAATTAAATTTTATTTTTTATAATGCTTTTGCTTTTAAAAAGAACTAGTTAGAACAATAAAAGTAGTTTATTTATTTATTTCTGTTTTTCCGCAATGATTTGTTTTAAAACAAATATTTTCTTAAAAGCTAAATTCAAATAAATAGAAAATTAAATTTAACTAAAAAAGTTTACTAAACACTTAAAAGATTCCAGAAATCTTGAAATATTTTAAAGAGCAAGATTTAATATATATTAATTTTATATAATTTTTAAAATTCGGTTTTAAAACCTTTTTACCATTTTTTAATTTTAAGATTTTCTAGAAATTTTAATAATATTTGTAGTTAAAAAGTTTTATTCAATTATATGATTCAACAATTTTTTAAGAATTAAACTTTTATAAAACTCAAAAAAATTTCTAAACATCTTATTTTACATTTTTTTTCGATTTATAACTTTAAATAAGATTTTTAGGAAATATTTAAATTTAATATTCAATGATACGAAAATTTATATAAAACCTGGATTTTAACATTAAGCAATCAGTCATTTATGATTATTTTTAGTTATTTAGAAATGATTTTATTTTTTAAGAAAACTCATGTAGAATATTAAAAATATACAAAGAAAAAATTGAAGTCTGCTCTAAAAATTAAAACTTTTTTGCTTTTTTAAAATGTAAATTAAAATTTTTAAAATATGAATTTAAAGTGTTAACATTTTACGTTGTTAATAAAATTTTTAATAATTTAAGAAAATTAAAATTTATACTATATTATGACTATAACCTTAATTTTCTATTTATTTAAATTTAGCTTTTTAGAAAATATTTGCTTTAAATCGAAACGTTGAAGAAAAACAGAAATAAATAAATAAACTACTTTTATTGTTCTAACTAGTTCTTTTTAAAAGCAAAAGCATTATAAAAAATAAAATTTATTTAAATTATTAATTGTAACTAGAATCCATCTATTATTTTTTTTAATATTTTATTAAATTCTCTTCTTCTTTAGAATTTTTTTATTATAAGGTTTTGATTTAAATATTTTTTAATTTATTTAAAATTTATAATTTAAAAGATTGATTATTTTAATTATTTTTATTTAAAGCAAAAATGTCTTTTTGTATATAATATTTTTAATTAATAATTTTAAATAAAATGATGATTACTAAAACTAAAAACTTTGAATAAAAAAGTTGAAATCAATAAAACGAAAGATATCAAAAAAATTTAAAACCTAACTCTAATTAACCAATTATTTAAATTTAATTTTTCAAATAAGCTTCTGTGTTTAAAACGAATTATTCAGAATTATAGAAATAAGCACAAAAAAGAAATTATATTTGTTTCTAAAATTAAAAATTTTAATTTATAATTTTGAATAAGATATTAAAAAATTAAAAGATTTAAAACATTTTAAGAACTTTATAATTATATTTAAATAAAAAAACCAAAAATCAATAAATGAACTTAGAACAATAGTTTCTGGCTTTATGACTATTTTACAATTTTCTTACAATCTTCAACAATTTAATATTTAATTATTGACTTTATTTATTAACGTTGTTTTTTAAAACTAAGTAAACTATATTTTAAGTAAATTAAAATGCAACCATAAATTAAGACATTTTAATTAATCGATGTTGTCATATTCTTCTTTAAATACTAGATTAAATGATTCAAGATTTCAAATTCAAATGTTTGAACATTCCCGCCGCTTGCGCGAAGGACCGTCGCGGACGAATATAGTTTCGACAAGTGGCGAGGGGTGGCGTCCGTCTGGCCTTCTCATAGGCGAGATGCACCAATGCTTTTATATAAGTCCAAATTCCGTGTCTCTAAAATATTCAAGTCACATGCAGTCACATGTGTCTTTTGTATTTAATTCTCCTGTCCTAGTTTTGGCTAGAGAATTATTAAACAGCTCTGTATGTGTATATAGCTATAAATCTAATTTCAGGAAATATGTACCCTTTTTAAACTTTAAAATTGTTTTTAATTTTGCATTTTCTTTTGCTATCGCTGCAACGTTGCCGCAACGTTGCAGCAACGTTAATATTGCGGAAACATTACACTGCAACGTTACAGCAACATTGCGGCAACATTGCACTGCAACATTGTGGCAACATTACAGTGCAACGTTGCTGCAACATTGCACTGCAACGTTGCCACAATGTGGACATAAGCAACATTGAGGCAACGTTGCAGCAACGTTGCACGGCAATATTGCCAACATTGCAGTGCAATGTTGCTGCAATGTTGCTGCAATATTACGTGCTATTTGGAATAAAACTGGTTTAAATTTGAACAAAGGAAAACAACTAATTTTTCAAAAAACGGAACCAGAGTTGTTATGCAGAATCTTATAACCTTTAAAAAAAAAAAATTTCTACAGCTACCAATTCCTTTTTAAAGACGCAGAAAAAATAATGAATTTAAAAATAATTTATTGATTTATTTATTCTGTACCTCTCCATGAGAAGGTCCTACTTTTTTGAAAGGACATATGATTATAAAAGAAAAATTGGAAAAGTTATAGAAAGAAACAGAATTTTAAATGCAACGGAAACAAAAAATCATGATTTATTAAGAGAATTCAGTTCAATTATATACCTTATATAATTCAGTCGATTCGTTTTGATGTCACACTGCAAAAACAGGTGTCTTTAATTGTTCAAAAATGTCTTAAAATAAGACATTTTCGTGTCTTAGACACCAAAAGTATCTTAATTTAAAACATTTTTGGCCAATTTAGGACACCTTGGTTTTGCAGTGCAGGAATATGATTTTTTAATAAATTAATTTGCTTTTTTATCATGAAATAAATTGTTGTTCAGAAACGGTATTTTTCAATGATTTATATACAAAATTTAGACTTCTATGAAATCCCTTAAACCGTGCTTGAGATATTCTGACGACAAAAAACTTTACCTTACCCACGCCCCCCTCCACACACACACGCACGCACACTCATAAGGAAACACGTACGGACAGTTCACTAAGAATAAAAATTTTCGTCTAATAATGACATAACATTAATTTATTACTTTGTTGTCAAAAGAAATGTTTACTAATTACAAATTGGGTTAATTCCAGCTTGCTAATACTTCCACCAGCTCAGCAGATGATGATTACTTTCAAATATTATCATTGGAAAGAAATCGTTTAGACGCAGAACGTCTGCAACGCCCTAGAGTGGAGGAGACTTCAATAGAAAAATTGTTGGAGGATTTCGGGAAGGTTTCGAGCATTCCATTTACGGCAAACTTGCTCCATTACTGGGAGAGTCAGAAATCGCAGATGCCCCAACTATACGTTCTTTCTAAAATCGTCCATGCCACTCCAATGACTCAAGTTAGTGTTGAAAGACTGTTCTCTGGTATGAGATTCATATTGTCAACTTTACGCGCTAACTTGAGTCATGACATTGTGGATGATATTCTGTTATTGAGAACGAACCATCTCTATACTAAAAAACATGAAGATGACTCCTCACAAAATAATAAAAAGCAAAAAACTGCAGAGCATTTTGATTTAGAATCTTGTAGAACAACCCAATTAATGACAGAGGAAAGTGAATTATTTTAAAAATTGTTTGTAAATATCGTTTTAATAAACTTGTCTTCAGTTAAATACATTTGAAATATATAATTATGTGCAAATCCTTCAGTTTTTTCTTTCATTATATCCAATAATAATAATCCACAAGATTCATTCACTCTTTCAGTCTGTCCACACCTGAATTTTGTCACTTATAGACAATTTTTTGTTTTAAACGAATTACATTTCAAAAAAGGTATAGGTGGCATTCTATTTCTAAACGACCCCTTTAAAAACAATTGCCACTTTCGGCCATTTGACACAATTTTAAAATAATTATTTCTTCTACTTATTAAGGCCAAATTACTTTTATAATAAATTGTAGTTTTAAAGAATATTCTTTAATTTTACAATAATGAAAAGAATTTTGTTAAAATATATTTAATTTATATACAAAATGTAATGTAAAAGTTAACCTTTCGAATTATGAACGAATTTTAACACTTTTTTAAAAAAGTACACTTTTCCCATGTATTTCTAATGGGAAAATAGGGGGTGCAAGCGGCACCCCTTAATATTGTCAGATCAAAAAACAAAAAAATAGGGGTAATTTTTTTTCCCATTTTTAGTCGATTTCCGTGCGACTTTAAACGATTTTCAAAAATTTTCTTTTTTTGAAACACCCTAATCTCTATCCTGCTTACATTCTCTATTCCAATAAAAGTGATAAACTGTCAGGAGGTTGCTTAATAAATAACGTTGTTGGTTACAAAAGTTTATTTTTAAATTTCTAAATATGTTTCTTGTTTTCTATGAAAATTATTTGTGTTAGTTTGTTCATTCTAATATACTTAGAAAATTGTGATCTAACTGAAGTACATAAGCTTATTTGTTTTTCCTAATACATATTTGAAAATTCATGGTTTATACCTGCACCAAAGTGTAGGGAACTATAAGCCGGCTAATAAAAGAAAAGCCGAAGATAAGCCAGCAAAGGTATGCTGAGGTAATTAGCCAGCCTGTAAAAACAAGGTTGAAGATGGTCGATACCATAAGGTTGAATTCCTCATTTCCCGAGTCCTCCCTTTTCCCTTTGTTTTAGAATCTTCTCAGACGACTAAGAAGGGGAAGGATAAGGGCGATTTGAGGACAGTTCAGTCAACTCCGAGATCAGTGTCGTTGTAATTTTGTATTTAAAGCATTTGTTTAAAAAGGAGTAAATAGATATTTGCTGAATTAATTATAATTGTAAGTTGTTAGTTTTATTGTATTCGTTTATTCCTCCGTCCATTAACAAACGTTAAGCTAAGAAATTATTGTCAAAGCAAACCGGAATATATTCAATATTAATTCAAAAGAATTTTTTAAGACTCTAGTTGTACAATTTTCAGAAAAAAGTAGAATAATAAAAATTTGTGGTCAAAGAATAATTTTCCAATGTCTTCGATTTTTTCTTACATCTCAGATATAAATCGCAATTATCGAATTTCTATAAAAAATAGCTTCTTTTATTTCCTGAAATATTCTCTACAAACGTCATCATTTTTATGTTAAAAAAAAAATAATTTAAATAATTTAAACGTATTAAAATTGTTTTCAGAAATTAAAACAGTTTAAAGAAACAAAAATTGTTTTAATTAGTTAATAACGTTTATGGAAATTGATATAGTTTGAAAGCATAAAAGTGTTTAAAAGTATTAAAATTGTTTTAGAAAAGTATTAACATTTTAACTCCATAAAATTGGTTTTGCAATTCAAAACTATTTTAAATAATTATTAACGATTAAACAACTAACGGCTGTTTGAATAAATAAATATAATAATTGACAATTTAAATTGTTTAAACAATTTTAATTTCTTTACACAATTTTAATTTCTTCAAAATAATTTAATTTGTTTAAAAACATTTTAAGTTGTTTAAAAAAATTTTAATTTGTTAAAAAAATTTTTATTTGTTTTAACAATTTTAATTTGTTTAATCAATTAATTTCTTCAAAGAAATAAAATTTGTTAATTTATTTAATTTGTTTAAACAATTTTAATTTGTTTAAATAATTTTAATTTGTTTAAACAAATTTAATTTGTTTAGACAATTTTAATTTGTTTACATAATTTTAATTTGTTTAAACAATTTTAATTTGTTTAAACAATTTTCATTTGTTTAAACAATTTTAATTTGTTTAAACAATTTTAATTTGTTTAATCAATTTTAATTTGTTTAAACAATTTTCATTTGTTTAAACAATTTTAATTTGTTTAAACAATTTTAATTTGTTTAAACAATTTTAATTTGTTTAATCAATTTTCATTTGTTTAAACAATTTTAATTTGTTTAAACAATTTTAATTTGTTTAAACAATTTTTATTTGTTTAAACAATTTTAATTTGTTTAAACAATTTTAATTTGTTTACACAATTTTAATTTGTTTAAACAATTTTAATTTGTTTAAACAATTTTAATTTGTTTAAACAATTTTAATTTGTTTAAACAATTTTAATTTGTTTAAACAATTTTCATTTGATTAAAAAGTTTCAATTTTAATTTGTTGAAAAAAATTTAAATTGTTTAAAAAATTTAAATTGTTTAAACAATTTAAAATTGTTTAAACAATTTAAAATTGTTTAAACAAATTATATTTGTTTAAACAAATCGTAATTGTTTAAGCTATTTAAAATGGTTATAATATTTAAATATACCATTCATTATTTATAAACTTATATTCATGAATCCCGCAATGAAAAGAAATAAAATATTATCCGTAGAACACACTTTCTCGCCACGTTTCCTAACGTGTTCAACACGATACGTTTGCCAACCAGCTAATGTATCGTATCCAGAACACGTTACGATTCTCAAACGGCAAAAGTATCGTATACATAATACGATACGTTTCTCCATTGGCAAATGTAACGTATCAATAATACGATACAATTCCCCGTCGGCTAACGTCTTGTTTACAAAACACAAAACTCTGGCCTTCACAATTATGTGTTGTCTTTTGAACACTATACACATTATCAATGAGCGAAGTGTTGAGTCAGACCACAATACGATTGACTTTCTGCTAGCGTGCTGAGTCTGCTACACAACACGAAACGATACTTTTGTTCCGTGACCATCCCTGCAAAAAAGACTGTCTGAAAGTGTCGTCATTTTTCAATATTTAAAAACCTCGGACGTTAATTACAAGAATAATATTTTTAGAACTTGAATTGACTTGAGTTTTAAAAGTCTTGAATTTGAGTTTGAGATAGTTTAAAATTGAGAGAGTGATTTCCGACTCTCCATTCTCGATGACAGTTTTTCGAAGAGTGTTTTAAATTTTCGTGTATTCCCCTTACAAATAATCAAAAATGATTTCTTACATAATTTAAGTGGTTTAACAATTTCAGCTGAATGTACATTAGATTTTGTTTAAGAATCAATTATTTTTTTATTATTTTGTAGGAAAAAAAATAATGTACATTAAGGTGGGCCGAAAAAAAAGAACCTCAGGTCCAAAAAGTTTCTATTGATGACCAATAACTTACACAAGAAATAACAGATATTTAAAAAAAATAATATTTAACAAGAGAGCAGAGGCCATGAAGATGAAAATGTGAAATTTTTTTTTTTTTTTGAATGATCCGTTAGAATTAATGAAAATGTTTTTTATTTAATTACGCAATGTTTTTTCGTGTATTTTTTCTACTTAAATACGAATCTGTAATTTAAAATTTCTTAGAACGTCAAGATTTTGAGAAAAATTAAAAGAAAAGCAGTAAAATGTTGATTTTTATAATTTTATAAATTTTTCTAAATGGTAGTTCGATGATGCGACGTGATCGAGACTTCGGCTTACGCTCAAAATAAAGCTTAAAAATGGACTACAACTTCTATTAATAAAAGAATTAAGAAGACTCTAAAAATTATAAATAACTGAAAAAAGTTCGAAAATGATGATTTTTGTAATTTTTTAAACTTCTATAAAGGATAATTCTACGATAAAACGTTCTAGAGACTTTGGATCACGCTTAAATTAAAGCTTGTAAAAACGCTTACAACATTTATTAATTAATAAAAGAAAAAAAATTTTGTAAATCATATGCGAGTCTTTTTTAGATGTCTATAAAGCTAAAAAAGTAAATAATTAGTTCATTAAAAATAATTATTTAATGAATGTTGTAGTGCATTTTACAAGCTTTAATTTAAGCGGAATCCGAAGTCGCTTCGTTTTATCGTGAAATTATACTTTATAGAAGTTTAAAAATTTACAAAAATCATCATTTTCGAACTTTTATTTTAATTGTTTGTAATTTTTAGAGTCCTATAAATTTTTTCATAATTGGAAATTGTAGTAGATTTTAGAAGCTTCAATTTGAGCTTAATCCGAACTCTTTAGCACTTCGCATCATTGAGCAACCCTTTTAGAAAAATTTAAAAAATTATAAAAATCAACATCTTTATGAGATTATTTCAATTTTTCTCAAAAACTTGACTTTCCAGGTCATTTTTAATTACAGATTTGAATTCAGAGGGAAAAAATACATAGAAAAGCATTGCGTAATTAAACAAAAAACATTATCTCTAATTTTACCGGCTCTTCTGCAATTTTTCTTGATTTTCATCAATTTATAATTATATTCATTATTTTGTCATTACTTTTAAAAATTTCAATTATTTATCCGATATTGCAATTATTTTCATCAATTTTCGTTATTTCTGCGATTTTTTAATTATTCTCTTTAATTAAAATTTTTTAAGTAATTTTGTAATTATTATTTTTTTTTTAACATATACTCTATGATTTTTTCAGTTATTTCTCTCAACTTTTATTGAATGTTTTCAATTTTTCATATTTAAATTATTTTCATCATAATTTAATTTTCTTTCTCAATCTTAAATTATTTTTAGCATATTTCAATTATTTTTTTCAATTTTGAATTAATTTTATCATTTTTCAATTATTTTTCTCGATTGTTAATTATTATTCTCATTTTCTAAAATTATTTTCTAAGATTTTTAATTTGACGCCCCCCTTTGATAAAGTGTTTATTAAAAAGCCAGTGTAATAAAATGTTAATTTGAAAAAAAGTGGAATGTCATTTTTATAATTAATTTTGTTGGATATAATTTCTATTAAATTGTTTGTTTAATCAAATGTCTTTTGAAGTTTTGGCATAAAATGTTAATTGGACCGAACGATAGATACACTTGTTTATTAATTCAAATATGCAATAAATTTCTTTATAACATTCTTTATAACCTTGCTTTAACATTATTCTACTATTTTTTAAATTAACATTTTATTACACTGGCTTTTTAATAAACACTTTATCAACGGGGGCGTCGAAGTATTTTTCTGGAATTTCAAATATTTTCTTCAATTTTAAATTATTATCATTTGTTATCAGAATTTCAAATTTTTTTTATTAATTATCGTAAATTTTAATTATTTTTAGCTTTCTTCCATACTTTTCGCCAATTTTTAGTTATTCTCATTTTCTAAAACTATTTTCTAAGATTTTTAAGAATTTTTCTTAAATTTCAATTGTTTTCTTCAATTTTTATTTATTTTTATTTGTTTTCATAATTTCAAAATTTGTTTATTAAGGGCATGTGATGATAATGCAAAATTTGTCCGTAAACTTTCTCTTAAGGTACTAAATGTTTTGACACAAAACTTTGTAGAATTACTCAAAATACCATTAGGAAGGTCTCTCTGACCAAATTTTGTTTCTTTTTTGTCATTAAACTATATATTTTTCAAATTCACTAATTGTTCAAAAATTTCCAAGATTTGTGAAATTGAAGAAAAAACTAATTTAGAAACATAAATAAAAAAAATGGGTCAGAGAGACCTTCCTTTTGGTAATTTGAGTAATTCTACAAAGTTTGGTGTCAAAACATTTAGTAGTTTAAGAGAAAGTTTACTGACAAATTTTGCATTATCATCACATGCTCTTAATTATCGTAAATTTCAATTAGTTTTAGCTTATTTCTTCAATTCTTTTCTCCAATTTTTATTTATTTTCTTTTTTTTTTTTAATTGGTTTCTAAAGTCTTCATGTAGTTTTTCAAATTTCAATTATTTTTTTCTTTATTTAAAACAAATTCTGTAGTTTTTTCAATTATCACACTTAAATGTCATTTATTTTTTACAACTTATCATTGTTGGTATCATATTTTGATTATTTTCGTCAAGTTTAAAAATTTAAAAACATTTTTCAATAATTTTCCAAAATCTATCTCCTTCAATTTTCAATTCTTTAAATTTGTTTCATAATTTCAAAACTTGTTAACTATTTATATGTCTTTTCGATTATTTCATTATTTATATTATTTTTTATATTATTTTCTTCAATTTTCAATTACTTTCGTTCTTTTTCTCGTTTTTTTTTTTATAATTGACAAAAATTTTTACTTATTTCTCTTTAATTAAAACTTGTTCTGTTCAATTTTAAATTATTTTTATCTTTTTTCATTTATTTTCTCTAATTTTTAATTATTTTCTTTTATTTCAATGAACTTCTTAAAGTTTAAGTATTTTTTCTCAAATTTTGTTTAACTTTCTTTTATTTAAAATTTTTTATGTAATTTGTTTAATTATTTTCTCAAATTTTAATTATTTTTTTTAATTTATATTTATTTATCTCAATTTTTAACCATGGTTTTTTAATTTTCAGTTATTTTCTCTAATTTTTTATTATTCAATTTGGTTTTAATTTACTTTTAAGATTTTCAAGTATCTTTCTCAAATTTAACAGGGTGTCTACTAACCGGGAACACCGGGAATTTCAATTGACCGGGAAAAACCGGAAAATAACGGGGAATTTTCCGTCAAACCGGGAATTTTTTTCCGGGATAATAAATTCTTTTCAATTTTCAAATTATTTTCTGCAATTTCCAATTATTTTCTACAATTCTCAATTATTTTCTTCCATTTGGAATTATTTTCATTAATTTGAAATTATTTCTTCATTTCTCAATTATTTTCTTCGATTTTCTACTATTTTCTTCAATTTTTAATTATTTTCTTCAGATCTTATTCAGATTTTATTGTGTTAATAAATAAATAAATAAATAAATAAATCTCAACTATTTCCTTCAATTTTTAATTATTTCATTCAATATTCAATAATTCTCGACTTTTCTCAACTATTTCTTTCAATTATCATTTATTTATTTTGCATTTCAATAACTCCTCCATTTTTCAATTATTTTCTTCTATATATATTATTTTCTTCTATAGTCAATAATTCTCGGCCTTTTTCAATATTTTTTTCAATTATCAATTATGTTTTGGAAATTTGAATTCAATTCATCAATTGTTATTCAACGATTTTCATAAAATCACATTTTCTTCAATTCCAAATTATTTTCTACAATTTTTAATTAATTTCTTCAAATTACAATTACATTTTTCATTTCTTATTGTTTTTTTTTCAAATTCTATAATTCCTGGGTTGTTCAATACATTTTTTCTTCAATTATTTATTTATTTATTTATACAGATTAACGGGCTTAAAGCCCTTTGGTACATAAGTACTTAACAATAAAGTAGATAACAAAGTGGAAATAATACATAATTAAAATCTAAGAATTGATACATAAGTATTAAAGTCTAAAATTAATCGTTAGGTTGAGGTATTGTTGTTGAGAATTACAAGTTTTAGATTTACAATTATCACTTATTTTCTTCTACTTTCAAACTCATTGTTCAATTCTTGAATTATTTTCTTTAATTCTAAATTATAATTTTCGACATTCAATTCCATTCTTTAATTTTCAATTTTTTTTTAATATTCAATAACTCTAGGCTTTTTACAATGATTTTTTTTAAATTCTCAATTATTTTCTTCAAATTACAATTTTTTTCTTAAATTTCAATTATTTTCTTCAATTTCCAATTATTTTTTCATATTTCTTTCAGTTTTTCAATTTCTTTCAATTTTCAATTTCTTCTCAATTTTCTTCAATATTTAACAATTCTCAGCTTTTTTAAATTATGTTTTTCTTTCAATTTTTATTTAAAGTGAGAATTTTTAAATTATTTTAATCAATTTGCAATTATTTCTGTCAACTTTTACATTTTTCTGCTGTTTTCAAAAATTGTATTTAATTTATAAGCACTTTCTTCAATTATTAATTATTTTCTTCAATTTTTCAATTATTTTTTCAACTTTTAATTATTTTGTTCAATTTTTAATTGTTTGTTTCAATATTCAATAATCTCGATTTTTTTCAATTATTTTTTTTTCATTTATCAGTTATTTATTTCATGTTTCAAAACCTGCTTCAATTTTTAATAATTTTTTTCTATTTAATTCTATTTAATGCAATTCCAAATTATTTTCTACAATGTTTAATTAATTTCTTCAAATTACAATTACATTCTTCATTTCTTATTGTTTTTTTTTCAAATTTTATAATTCCTGGGTTGTTCAATACATTTTTTCTTCAATTATCACTTATTTTCTTCTACTTTCAAACTCATTGTTCAATTCTTGAATTATTTTCTTTAATTCTAAATTATAATTTTCGACATTCAATTCCATTCTTTAATATTCAATTTTTTTCTTTTTTTTTAATATTCAATAACTCTAGGATTTTTAAAATGATTTTTTTTAAATTCTCAATTATTTTCTTCAAATTACAATTTTTTTCTTAAATTTCAATTATTTTCTTCAATTTCCAATTATTTTTTCATATTTCTTTCAGTTTTTCAATTTCTTTCAATTTTCAATTTCTTCTCAATTTTCTTCAATATTTAACAATTCTCAGCTTTTTTAAATTATGTTTTTCTTTCAATTTTTATTTAAAGTGAGAATTTTTAAATTATTTTCATCAATTCGCAATTATTTCCGTCAACTTTTACATTTTTCTGCTGTTTTCAAAAATTGTATTTAATTTATAAGCACTTTCTTCAATTTTTAATTATTTTCTTCAATTTTTCAATTATTTTTTCAACTTTTAATTATTTTGTTCAATTTTTAATTGTTTGTTTCAATATTCAATAATCTCGATTTTTTTCAATTATTTTTTTTTCATTTATCAGTTATTTATTTCATGTTTCAAAACCTGCTTCAATTTTTAATAATTTTTTTCTATTTAATTCTATTTAATGCAATTCCAAATTATTTTCTACAATGTTTAATTAATTTCTTCAAATTTCAATTACATTCTTCATTTCTTATTGTTTTTTTTTCAAATTTTATAATTCCTGGGTTGTTCAATACATTTTTTCTTCAATTATCACTTATTTTCTTCTACTTTCAAACTCATTGTTCAATTCTTGAATTATTTTCTTTAATTCTAAATTATAATTTTCGACATTCAATTCCATTCTTTAATATTCAATTTTTTTCTTTTTTTTTAATATTCAATAACTCTAGGATTTTTAAAATGATTTTTTTTAAATTCTCAATTATTTTCTTCAAATTCCAATTTTTTTCTTAAATTTTAATTATTTTCTTCAATTTCCAATTATTTTTTCATATTTCTTTCAGTTTTTCAATTTCTTTCAATTTTCAATTTCTTTTCAATTTTTTTCAATATTTAACAATTCTCAGCTTTTTTAAATTATGTTTTTCTTTCAATTTTTATTTAAATTGAGAATTTTAAAATTATTTTCATCAATTCGCAATTATTTCCGTCAACTTTTACATTTTTCTGCTGTTTTCAAAAATTGTATTTAATTTATAAGCACTTTCTTCAATTTTTAATTATTTTCTTCAATTTTTCAATTATTTTTTCAACTTTTAATTATTTTGTTCAATTTTCAATTGTTTGTTTCAATATTCAATAATCTCGATTTTTTTCAATTATTTTTTTTCAATTATCAATTATTTATTTCATGTTTCAAAACCTGCTTCAATTTTCAATAATTTTCTTCTATTTAATTCTATTTAATTCAATTCCAAATTATTTTCTACAATTTTTAATTAATTTCTTCAAATTACAATTACATTCTTCATTTTTTATTGTTTTTTTTCAAATTCTATAATTCCTGGGTTGTTCAATACATTTTTTCTGTAATTATCACTTATTTTATTCTACTTTCAAACTCATTGTTTAATTCTTGAATTATTTTCTTTAATTCTCAATTATAATTTTCGACATTCAATTCCATTCTTTAATTTTCAATTTTTTTTTTTATTTAATATTCAATAACTCTAGGCTTTTTACAATGATTTTTTTGAAATTCTCAATTATTTTCTTCAAATTCTAATTTTTTTCTTAAATTCCAATTATTTTCTTCAATTTCCAATTATTTTTTTATATTTCTTTCAGTTTTTCAATTTCTTTTCAATTTTTTTCAATATTTAACAATTGTCAGCTTTTTTAAATTATGTTTTTCTTTCAATTTTTATTTAAATTGAGAATTTTAAAATTATTTTCATCAATTCGCAATTATTTCCGTCGATTTCTAAATTTTCCTGCTGTTTCCAAATATTGTATTTAATTTTTAAGCACTTTCTTCAATTTTTAATTATTTTCTTCAATTTTCAATTATTTTCTTTAATTTTTAATTATTTTTTTTAACTTTCAATTGTTTGTTTCAATATTCAGTAATCTCGACTTTTCTCAATTATTTTTTTTTTAATATCAGTTATTTATTTCATGTTTCAAAACCTCCTTCAATTTTTAATAATTATCTTCTATTTTCAATTTAATTGGTCGATTGTTCAATTATTTTTTTCAATTCTCAATTAATTTCTTTAAATAACAATTCTATTCTTCAATTTTAATGTTTTCGTCAATATTAAATAATTCCTGTCATTTTCCATTTTTTTTTTTTTTATTATAAATTATTTTCTTCTTTTTTTAATCCAATTGTTTAGTAATTTTCTTTAATTCTCAATTATTGTATTCGAATTTCAATTTTATTTCTCAATTTTCAATTGTTTTTTTTAATATTCAATAATTCTGTGTTTTTCTGATTTCAATTTGATTATTTAATTTTCAATTTTTTTTTCAATTTTGAATTATTAACGTAAATTTTAAATTATTTTTTTGGATTTTCTATCTAGTTGATCAATTTTCAATTATATTCTTTGAATTTAATAACCATTGTTCAACTTTTTCAATTATTGTTCAATTGTAGATTAATATTTACTTTTTCTTTTAATTTTGTTTCTATTCCAAAAAATTCCAATGTTACTCCCTTGCAATCTCACCTTTCAACTTCAATGTTATAATTATTTTCTTGAATTTTAGTTGTATTTTTTAAATATTTAAATGATGTTGTTTGATTTTCAATCACTTTCTTTTATATCAAATAAATTATGTAATTTTCTCAATTTTTTTATTAAATTTCCATAATTAACTTTGAATTGCAATTATTTTTATCCTCTTTCAAGTAGACTTGTTTATCTCAAATATATTCTGTAATTCAAAAAATTTGTTTTTTTTTACAAATTTTTAATAAATTCTTCATTTTTTAATTATTTAAATCATTTTTCAATTAGTTTTTGTCATTTTCAATTATTTTTTAATAAATTCTTTAATTCTTTTTATTATTTATCTTAAATTCTAGTTATTTTTTCAATTCAGAGCTATTTTTATCATTTTACAATAGTTTTCTGTTATTTTGTAATTTTTTCAATTATTTTTACAAAATTTTAATTATTTTATTCTAATTGTTTGGAAATTGTTTGGATGTTATGGGAGGGGGGATACGGTCATTTTTTATAAAAAATTCATTATATATTATATTTTATATATTATATTATATATAATATGTATAATATATTTAATAGTATCAAATATATTAAAAAGTATTTTTATTATTTTTTTCCATTATTAATTATTTCTTTTCATTATTAATTGTTTCTTTTAATTCTTAATTATTATTGTTTGTAAAGTTTAATATTTAATTCTTCAATTCTCAATTGTTTTCTTTGAATTTCATTTAATTTCTTCAATTATCAACTATTATATTCAATTTTTGTAGACATTTGTAGGTCTATTTATACTTAAAATAAATTTTAAATTAACAAGAGAAAAAACCGGGAAAAATAGGAACAAAAACCGGAAAATGAACGGGAATTTTGTGAGACGAAATTAGTAGACACCCTGTTTAAATTATTTTCTTTATGTTTAAAACATTTTTATGATTGTTTAAATTACTTTCCCCAATTTTTAATTGATTTCATTTTTTTTTTCAATTTATTTGCAAAATTTGCAATTATTTTTTGCAATTCTTTTTAATTCTAAAATATTATAAAGCTTGTCCTAAATAAATATTTATTTTATTTATAATAACTGATTTTTAAATATTATATTTATAATATTTATTTTTTTCTTATTGGTCGAGTCCATACCAAGTGATCACACCAATTTCAGTCATATTGAGTAATATTTACGAAATTGATATTTTGGGTTCCTTTAGGAGTAAAAAAAATAAATTTTAATTATTTTTAAAAAATTCAAAATATTTTCGAAAATATTCAAATTCGAAATTTTATGTACTATTTTTTTTGTGTTATCATAACTTCTGTAATTTTGAAGCAATTGAGATCATTTTTTTTTAAATTACTCGCATTTAAATACTCTTTCAAGAAAAATTATAATAATTAAAAAATTGTTTATAATTAAATTTTTATTAAAAAAATTAAATTATTTATTTAAACAAAATCTAAAGTATATCATCGTTCTTTTTCAAAAAATTCATAAACATAGCCTATAATGTGCTTAAAAATTTAAGCCAAAGAAAAAGATGGTATGTATTATAGTTTTTGAGAAAAAAATTATTAAGTTATGCTAGCGCGGCGCGGACCGGTGTCACCGCTACTCAACGCGTAGTTCCGTAGTAACCGAAATGTATGTATATTTTTACATAATGTAAATATAGTTAGTGTATTATATTTAAATTATAAGCTTCAGAAAGTCACACTGATCTTTTCATAGTACATGGACATCAAACTTTAGAATTAAAAAAATCGGAGAAAATAATTAAAGTAAAAAAAAGTAATTAAAAAATTGGTAATTTATAGAAAAATAATAAAAATAACTAAAAATTGGGAAAATTATTAAAATTTAAGAATAATAATTGAAAATTTGTTAAATCAATTGAAAAATAATTAATATAATTAAAAACTGGTAAAAATAAGTGAAAATAAGTGAATAATTAAAATAATTTAAAACTGAAGAAAGAAAAATAATGGACTGGTAAAATTATCAAAATTCGCGATGTTCAGGGGTGTTAATTTTTTTCTTATGCAATTTTAGACCTAAAATTATGGGGTAATGTCAAAAACAGAGAAACAAATAATTTGCGGAGTTTGAGAAATTTATTCTAAGAAAAACTTAAATTTTAAAAATTAAACCTCTTTCACAATTTTCATTTTTTCCATCGACAATTTTTTTGTGGGATTTTTAAATGATTTTCTACAATCCATCGTATGGATTTTGAAAAATAAAATTTCGAAAATGACCAAAAAAATATTGTTTTTTAATTTTTATGTAATACCATAATTCTACATCTTAATTGATGTAAGAAAAAAAATGACACCTCTGAGCATCAAAAATTTTGTTGAGTTAAAATTTCACCTGTCTCTCCCCTTAAAGAATGATAAAAATAGTTTGAAAATAGTTGAAAGAAATGAAAACTATAATAAATTTAAAAGATGACAAAATTTTATAAGGAGAAAAATGATTAAAAATTTGAAACATAAAGTATGAAACATAAAATTTGTCAGTACTGCGAAGTACTGACAAACTTCGCAGGTGTTGACAGATTGAATTAATGAATGAAATTTGAAGATTATTATAAATAACTATTTTTAATCAATGTTTGTAAAAAAAAATTTCAAATCAATCTTATAAGTTCACATAATAGAAAAAATTATATGAATTTGTGTTGATATCTATAATTAAATTCAATATTTAATATTTTAAAGATTTCGAATTTGCCGCTAATCTAATTACGCAGAATATGAAGCTGAAAAACAATTGTTAAGTGAAAGATTTAATCAAGCTATGACCATTAAAGGTACACAAAAATTTCATTCCTTCGTACCCCTTGAGAATAAAATTAAAACAAAAATTTTTTCAAATTCTGTGCACAGCACAATTTGTAAAATAAAAAAATAAACATGACGATTAACTGTATTTATATTATGTAATAATATACATACATTTCGGTTACTACGGAACTACGCGTTGAGTAGCGGTGACACCGGTCTGCGCCGCGCTAGCATAACTTAATAATTTTTTTCTCAAAAACTATAATACATACCATCTTTTTCTTTGGCTTAAATTTTTAAGCACATTATAGGCTATGTTTATGAATTTTTTGAAAAAGATCGATGATATACTTTAGATTTTGTTTAAATAAATAATTTAATTTTTTTAATAAAAATTTAATTATAAACAATTTCTTAATTATTATAATTTTTCTTGAAAGAGTATTTAAATACGAGTAATTTAAAAAAAAAATGATCTCAATTGCTTCAAAATTACAGAAGTTATGATAAAACAAAAAAAATAGTACTCAAAATTTTGAATTTGAATATTTTCGAAAATATTTTGAATTTTTTAAAAATAATTAAAATTTATTTTTTTTACTCCTAAAGGAACCCAAAATATCAATTTCGTAAATATTACTCAATATGACTGAAATTGGTGTGATCACTTGGTATGGACTCGACCTATTAGATAAAATCGTATTTACCGATTTTTTATATTTATTATTGTATTTTATAATTTTTAAAATGTATGAAAAACTAATCGCAAATTTTATTTTGCTACTTAAATTAATAAAAATTATTAAACATGAAACAAAATCGGGAAAAATGTGTCATAACATATATATCTCGAGAAATAATCAGCTGTTTTGAAGAAATTCCATAACCGAGATAATGTCAATGCTAGTGTGTGTGGTTTCAAGTGTGAGATCGAAACCTCTGAAGCAATCAAATGTCTCGGCCAGGTACGCATAAGAATGAGACTAGAGACGCAGGGAATATGAAGGTACCAGTCTGAATATAATTAAATAGAATGTTTGTCCGAGCAAGGTCCAATCACGTTGAACCAGATCCGAACATTAGACCCTATAGAGATCTCGTGGGATCAGTGGAGAACGAGCCAGCATGAGACGAATCCAGTTATCTCGTGCACTGCTCAATGTCCGTACCTTTTGGTCTATTATAATAATTGCATGCGCGGGACTCGGACGTTATTATACTTGCGAGGTGTAGAGAGAATCTATGTACAGTGAAAATGCGCCAACTGCAGCTCTCACTTGTCACCTGGGAGTTGAAAATTTCAAAGACACCATAAGTGAAGCTGCAATTTTGCAAAATTCTATCACTTTATGGCACGACTTGTATTCACCTCACGTAAAAAAGTAGAGTGTTCATGCTTAGAATATTATAATATATTCACGTATTAATATATTGTAAATAAAGAATCGATTCAGTATTGAATGAAAGTTGAGAAATATATAGATTTCTTTACATATGAGAAAATTCGTTTCCTGGCTTTTTTTTTTTTTTTTGTATTTTTGTCCTTATTTATTGCAAATAAAATATTTTCATACAATATATATAAATAAAAATATATCTTCTTCGATCCAAAGAAGCGTTTCTTTTGAATAAAAACAGATTTCGAGATTTTCTTTGAATGAGAGAAATATTTCTTTGACAGTATATTGCTACGTGTAATTGCCACATGGCACTTTCCTTTGATTCAAAGACATTTTTCTCGAATCAGGGACATTATTTTCTAGCCGTTCAATTTAATATGTGTTTTAAATTTCAAATGTATTTAAGGGGATGGGATGGAAAATTACGTCACTAGTATTAGGGAAAATTTGACCGTGAACTTTTTTTTGACAACAAACTTTGTAGAATTACTTGTAATATCATTAAAAAGATCTTCCTGACCCAAATTTTTATGAATTTTAATTTGAAATTAGTTTTGTCTTTTAATTTTCAATAACCAGCGAATTTTGAATGAAATTAATTTTAAGGCAAAATTGAAACAAATATCCAATGATATTTTAAGTCATTTCACAAAGTTTGATGTATCAAAATATTTATTATTTTTTGTAAAAGTTTACGGACAAATTTTTCCTAGACCAGTGACGCCATATTTTATCACCCTTAAGAAAAATTTGAGTTATTAAGTTTTAAAAAAAAAGTTTAAACAAATAAAAATAAATATATAAAAAGAATCGGTAACTGAAAAAAATGGTGTTCTTTTTTTTAAATAAACAACAGGATTACGGATTTAATATTTATTTATTTTAAAAATAGTAAATAGTAATAATAGTAATTTCGTGTCTAAAAAATCTAGTAATTTTTATTTAAATGTAAATCATAAAGTAATAATATCCCTCTCTTTATACAATTTGAAATTTGTGTACGAAACAAGTAGTAAAGTCAGTGCTTAGTCAGACTAAGAGCACTGGTTCTCGTCTGATCATAAATGACTCTTTCCCCTGATATTAAGCATAAATTTATTTATAATATAAAGGTAATAAATAATAAATATATTAATAATGTAAAAAATTAGAATAATTAAAAATAAAAATAATTTTCAAATTTGAGAGCAATAATTGCAAAAATTGTTGATAAATAATTAAAAACGTTTTGGATGTTATAAGAAACAGTAAAAGTAATTGAAAATTGAAGAAAATAATGTTAATAATTGGAAACTGAAGAAAATAATTGAAATTTAAAAAAAATGCTTAAAAATCTTAGAAATAGTAATTTTAAAAAATGAGAACAATTAAAAAAAATTAAGGGGAATAATTGAAATATGATAAATTTTTGGTATTAAGCAAAAAAAAATTACTTTCTTATAGGGGAAGCATTAAATTTAGGTATTTATAATATAAAGGTAATAAATAATAAATATCTAGGTATTAATAATACAAAAAATGAGAATAATTACAAATAAAAATAATTTTCAATTTGAGAGCAATAATTGCAAAAATTGTAGATAAATATTTATAAACTTTTTAAAAGTTACGAGAAACAATTAAAAGTAACTGAAAAGTAAAAAAAATAATTAAAAAATAATGTAAATAATTGGAATCTGAAGAAAATAATTGAAATTTGAAAAAAATACTTAAAAATCTTAGAAATAGTAATTTTAAAAAATGAGAACAATTAAAAAAAATTAAGGGAAATAATTGAAATATAATAAAAGCAATGACAAGTAGAAAAAATTTAATGAAATTGGAGAGAGAGAATTGCAACAATTGCAAATTTTGTTTAAAATCAAATAAAATAATTGAAATTTGAGATAAATACTTGAAAATCTTACAAAATAATTGAAAAAATGTACAAATAATTGAAATTTCAGATAATTAATCAAATATTTTGGAAATTATGAAAAAGAATGAAAGTAAGTAATAATTGAAGAAAATAAATGAAAAATAGAGAAAAATAATTAAATAAATTACAGAAAATAATTTAAAATTAATTTTAAAAATGTTTAATTTAAGAAAATGGTTTAAAAATAATATAAATAATTTCAATTTGAAAAAAAACAATTAAAACATTTTTAATGGAAGAGAATAATTAAAAACTTATGTAAATAATTAAATATTATAAAAACAATGACAAGTTGAAAACACTAAATGAAATTCGAGAGATTGAAAATCTTAAAAAATATATTGAAAAAATAAAGATAATTAAAAATTGCAGAAATTTAATTGAAAAAATATACAAATAATCGTAATTTCAGATAATTAATCAAATATTTTGGAAATTATGAAAAAGAATGAAAATTAGTAATAATTGAAGAAAATAAATGAAAATAAAGAGAAATCATTTTAAATAAATTACAGAATATATTTTAAGTAAAAGAAAATAATTAAAAAATTATTTTAAAAATATTTAATTTAAGAAAACAATTGAAAAAGATAATTAAAAATCTTAGAAAATAAATTTTAAAAATGAGAATAATTAAAAATTGGGGAAAATAATTGAAAAATGATAAAAATAATTGAAAATTAGAAATAATATTAATAATTTAAATATGATAAAGACAATGATAAATTGAATACAGCAAGTGCAGGTAAAGAGAAATATTTGAGAAAATGAGAGAATTTATATGAAATACAAGAAAAAAATTAAAAAACTATTTTAAAAATTTCCAATTGAAGAGACTAATTAAAAACTCACATAAATAATTGAAATATGATAAAAAAAAAATGGCAAGTTGGAAAAAATTAAATAAAATTTGAGCGAGAAAATTGCAAAATTTGCAGTAAATAATTTGAAAATTATACAAATAATTTAAATTTAAGATAATTGATCAAAGAGTTTGGAAATTATGAAAAAGAATGAAATAAAGTAATAATTAAAAAAATAAATGAAAATAGAGAGATATAGAATTGAGAAAATTGCAGTTTTTATTTTAAATCAAATAAAATAATTGAAAAATTATTTTAAAAATGTTTAATTTCAGAAAATGGTTTAAAAATAATATAAATAATTTCAATTTAAGAAAACAATTGAAAAAGATAATTAAAAATCTTAAAAAATAAATTTTCAAAAATGAGAATAATTAAAAATTGGGAGAAATAATTGAAAAATGATAAAAATAGTTAAAAATTAGAAACAATAATTGAAATATGATAAAGACAAAGATAAATTGAAAGTAGTAAATAATGTTTGAGAAAAATAATTTAGAAAATAGGAGAATTTATGTGAAATACAAAAGAAATAATTAAAAAACTATTTTAAAAAAATTTAATTAAAGAGAATAATAAAAAACTCATATAAATAATTGAAATATGATAAAAACAATGGCAAATTTAAAAAATTAAATTGAATTGGAGCGAGAAAACTGCAAAAATTGTAGATTTTTTTTTATATACAATAAAATAACTGAAATTTGAGATAAATTCTTGAAAATCTTAAAAAATATATTCAAAAAATAAAGATAATTAAAAATTTCAGAAATTTAATTGAAAAAATATACAAATAATCGAAATGTTAGGTAATTAATCAAATATTTTAGAAATTATGAAAAAGAATGAAAATAAGTAATAATTGAAGAAAATAAATTAAAATAGAGATAAATAATTAAATAAATTACAGAAAATATTTTAAGTAAAAGAAATTAATTTAAAAGTTAATTTAAAAATGTTTAATTTAAGAAAATGGTTTAAAATTAATATAAATAATAATTTA
Organism: Ganaspis brasiliensis; assembly: GCA_037103525.1. Taxonomy (NCBI): domain Eukaryota; kingdom Metazoa; phylum Arthropoda; class Insecta; order Hymenoptera; family Figitidae; genus Ganaspis; species Ganaspis brasiliensis. Next base: position 1,519,465 of record JAZKLR010000055.1, on the reverse strand, counting down.
AATTCAAGAAAACAATTGAAAAGATAATTTAAAATCTTAGAAAATAAATTTTAAAAATGAGAATAATTAAAAATTGGGGGAAATAATTGAAAAACGATAAAAATAATTGAAAATTAGAAATAATATTAATAATTTAAATATGATAAAGACAATGATAAATTGAATATAGTTAATGCAGTTAAAGAGAAACATTTGAGAAAATGGGAGAATTTATATGAAATACAAAAAAAAATTAAAAAACTATTTTAAAAATTTCCAATTGAAGAGACTAATTAAAAACTCACATAAATAATTGAAATATAATAAAAACAATGGCAAGTTGAAAACACGAAATGAAATTCAAGAGAGAGAATTGCAAAAATTTCAGATTTTATTTTAAATCAAATAAAATAATTGAAATATGAGATAAAAACTTGAAAATCTTAGAAATTAATTAAGAAGCAAGAATAATTAAAAAATGCAGTAAATAATTGAAAAAAAATATTAATATTAGAAATTTTAGATAATTAATCAAATATTTTGGAAAATATGAAAAAGAATGATAATAAGTTATAATTGAAAAAAATAAATGAAAATAAAGAGAAACAATTAAATAAACTACAGAATATATATTTTAAGTAAAAGAAAATAATTAAAAAATAATTTAAAAATTTTTGAATTGATTCAATTTATTATTAAAAATAACATGGTTATTTACTTTTAATTAATATATTTATTTCTGAAATCATACTATTCTTTAAACATAAATATTATTTTTAAAAAATTGACGATTTAAAATTTCGTTAAAATATTATATTATTGTTAAAAGATTTTTACAGTAATATTTTTAAATATAAAAAAACTTATAATAAATTATTATATTTTTATTATATATTATTATAAATTCATAATTATTTATATAAATTTCTTATAAAATGTGTACTTTATATAGACCAGTAGATTGGTTTTTTAATCTAGAATATTTTTTCCGAAGGACCTACGGTTAAAAAACAAAAATTAGAGAATCTATTTAAGGAACGATCACAATAAGGAAGTAAAATTCAGTAAAATATTCCATATTTAAAATTTGTAATCAAGGTTCTTTGTTTTATTTAATTGCAAAATTTAAATCCCTGGCAAAAAATAATAGTTACAAAGAGAAAGAATACGAAAACTTTAAAATTAAAATTAAAGTACGAAAATGTAATAAAAAATTCTCACTTAACAAAAGTTTTCTTAAAATCAACTGAAAGTGTAGCGAATTAGAAGACTTTGTTCAATGAGTAGGGTTTTTTTTCCCGAGAGCAATTACACCGGAGATATTATTTTTCAGTTTATTTTCTGATTCTCGGCATTTTACCGACTGGCGAGGAGTGAAAAAGAACATTTTCGCGTAGAAAAATAATACTGAGGGAAAACTCGCGAAAGAGCGAAAGGTTTCGAATTAGGTCGAAGAAACATTGAAATAAATAAGACTTTAAAAGCAGAAAAGAGCATGTTAATAGTTTCTACGAACGTTAGACTTCTATTAATGAAAGTACTTTTTCTACTCTACCTTCTATACAATACAAGTTAAGTCATTTTTATCAAGAATTTCAATTAGAAAAGTAGCTTTTTTCGCTTTCATTTTAACCCAACTTGCTCTCTGTTAAGTCCACTTGAAAATTCGTCACTTCATTCAGATTAACAATCAAATATTACAAGAGTTTTTAAAATATTTAAAATGTGATATGATAAATTGTTTCCTGGATCAAAGATTGCAAATTTTAATTATAAAATACCAAGTTATTAATTTTTTTAATCAAACCAGTATTTTTTAAGAGCCGCTTTATAAAGCATTTTTCAAGGACTTTCTTTTTTTTTCTAATCTGCACAATGTCAGCAGTTTTTTTCATTTTCACTAAAAATATACCCATTTTTCATTACGTTATGTAGTTCAACACTGTTTACCCTTTCTTATCCATTCTGTTTGTTTAGCAAACTGGAATCTTGGTCACAATCTCAGAAGTAAGATACGATTTATACTGTAATTTATCTCGGCATTGTTTTTCCTAAATCTTGTTTAAGCAGCTTAATAAAAATAGACAATCTCTTTTGTGTTAGAAATAACAGTGCTTTCTTTTTTTCTTTTTTTTTTCTTATTCAAAGTACACTCTTCTTGCTTAAGATATAAGAATAATTCTTACAAGTAATTCCCTCTTGATTAACTATTCATAAAATCCTCCATTTCCATTGCTTTTTAATAACTTCCAGGTGGAAGTTTTTTCTGGATAAAAAGAAGGTTGTCTACATCTGATCCTGTGCATCTGATCCAATTTTCACGGAACTTTTTATTCTCTCTCGACTCGCAGTTTTCATCAAAAAGTTTCGCCAACACTGAAAGCGCCGCTTAATACATTGGAAAATCTCAGACTCTCGTTTTTTTTTTTTTTTCATTCTGGCGTGCTTTCAACTTTAATTGATGCACAATTTGCCTTTTTAAATTTGACGTTGTTTTTCACAAAGAATTTCTTTCAAAGATTATAACACTTTTGTTGCGTTTTTTCGGTAAATACCGTAAGAACTTATTCATTTTACACAAATTAACTCAAATGCAAAATAAATTATTATTAATTTATTATTCAATTTATCATGTTTTAAAAAATTCTAAAAAGCATATCGTCTTTTAAAAAGGGTCCTTGAAATTCGGTTAGATTTCCAGTATCTCCCAGCATTTTCCAGAATACATGTATTATAGTACTTGAATTTTTAAAATCTTATGAGACACCTGTAATAAAGTACAATCAGCATTTTGAAAATCCGTGTCAGTTTATTCTTTTTTTTTAAAAAAAAAACTTTTAAACTCAAACTTGTAGAGTTCTAGAATTTTTCAACAACTTTTATTAGACACCGTTTGTAAATTTTGAACATTTTTTGAAAGTCAAATTTTCTTAAAAAAAAAGAAATGATTCAAATGTTGCATATCTTTTAAAATTTTTTAAGTTGCGTGGACAAATGTGGAAACATTTATATCAAAACTTTCGTGTCCGTCCGTCTGTTTGTGTTTCTGCCTGCCTGTCTGTCTGTATGTCTGTTCTGTCCGTCCGTCCGCCTGTCTGTCGGTATGTCTGTTCTGTCGGTCTGTCTGTCTGTCAGTCGGTATGTCTGTTCTGTCTGTATGTCTGTTCTGTCGGTCTGTCTGTCCGTCTGTCTGTCTGTCTGTCTGTCTGTCTATATGTCTGTTCTGTCTGTGCGTCCGTTCGTCCGTCTGTCTGTTTGTCCGTCCGTCTGTCTGTCTGCCTGTCTGTTCTGTCTGTCTGCCCGCCCGTCTGTCTTTCTGTCTGTCTATCTGTCTGTCGATCACTGACAATAATTCTGAATTCTAATTCTGAAACAGTTTCTAAACCATATCAAACTAGTTTCAAACAATTATGAAACAGTTTTAACCAGTTCTGGACTAGTTCCAGATAGTTTCGAACTTGTTTCCAAAAGCTGATGGATTCCGTACTATTTTCAAACAAATTCAAGTTAGTTTTACAAGTAATTTTAACAAGATCTAAACAGTTCCGAACTTGTTTCAAAGAATTCAGAACTATTTTCAAACAGTTTTAAATTAGTTCTGAACTAGTTCCGACAAACTTTGTACTAGTTTCGATCAGTTTTGAACTAGTTTCGATCAATTCTGATCTTAATCCAAACTATTTTGAATTAGTTCGAATAAGTTCCGGACTAGTTTTAAACAAATTCAAGCTAGTCTTACAAGCAGTTTTAACAAGTTCTAAATAGTGAGTGATTTTAAAAAACATGAATAAAAATGATAAAAGTAAGTCACTGGCAGCCCTGAAAATGCTCAAATTTGATCGAAACTTGTTACACTTTTACTATTTTGAAAATCTGACTTCAGATTAGTAACCAGGAACATGGATTACCACCGAGGAACAAGTTTGATGTGAATTTGTGCAATTTTGCAAAATATGTCTGCCATATTGGATCCGCCATTTTGAATTTTGAAAAATTGGTCAATCTGACATCGTTTTCACAATCATTTACTTCGAAAACGAGTAATAAGTTTCAAGCGAATTTGAATAATTATGAAAATGAAATAGCTGAGATTTTTAGAAATTCCCGGATATAATTTTTTTCCCGGCAATTTTCCGGATTTTTCCCGGTCGAACTAAAATCCCGGAAAATTTCCGGTTTTCCCGGAATTCCCGGTGAGTAGACACCCTTTTTTAGGTGTTCATACAAATTGATTGATGGTGCTACTAATTTTTCTAAACATTTAAAAATATCCATTCTCCTTTAACGAGGAATGGATAATTCGAGCTTGATATCGAATTAAATTTTTTTTCTTTTCTTGAGCTTCCGCAATTTTAAAATTCTTTTTCCAAGCACAACCACTTTTTAATACTCGACAAATTTGATCAATTTTTGTTGATCTCGGGATATTTCAAAGTTGCTTCTTGAATTTTTAAAATCTCATTAGACACCTGTGATAAAGTACAATCAATGTTAACACAATTCTCGTAACCTTGGCAATTTTTTCTTGTTTTCCATAGCTTTATATTGTGACATTGTAAAATTTGTTTAGAAGAATTTTACAATTCACAAGTTGCTTAATTTAAATTTAAAAAAAAAAAAAAAAAAAAATTTCGATTTTTCTTTCAATTTAATTTAATTGCTAAATTTGTTTAAAATAAAAATTTTGTTCCAAATTTAATTATTCTAATTAAAATAATCCGATCTCAATGATTGTTCGACATTCCAAGACTTGGTTCAAAATTTAATTTATTATTAGAACTTAATTTCAATTATTCCCTTTCTATTTATGTTAACCTGTTTCGAGTCAACGCATGTATTGAGGAAAATATTACGAATTTGGATTTTATTGGAAATTTTGAATTAAATTTGGATTTGATGATTTAAACTGGATTTCAACCTGCCAAAATTTTGAATTTACCGCCAAAAAAATGAACTGTTGGAAATTGCTGTCTAAATTATGTAACCTGTTTGTTAATTTTGAAGTCTCTGAAGAGGATTTATTGAATTTTCTAACATAATATTCTAATTCGAATTTTGCCGCCTAACCTAAAAAAATATTGGATTATTGATTTGAAGAATTTTATCGATTTATTTTCTGGATTTATGTAATTGATCTTCATCTGAAAAATCTTTTGATCGAACCCAAGGATTATTTTGTTGAATTTATTTAAAATGCCAACCTTTTTCTTGCTGCGTTTCCTGCCACGTATAAAGGATTTGACTTAGTCACCTGGAATGACATTTAAAAATTTCATGCCTTGGAAGGTTTTATTATTAATTCTAAATTTTATTTGGATCTCTTGTTGCTGCGGGTAGCCAAAGCCCATATAATTGTCAATTTATGTAACCGGGACTATATCCACTTGGATCCAGGAAATTCGGATAATATTTTATCATTTTCTTGGGATACTAGGATTTCAGTTGGCTGGTTCACTCCATTGAAATGATATTGGAAGAGTAAAATAATAATCTAACATCAACTGGATCGAATTAATTATCGTAATTAATTCAGAAGATTTATTCAATTTTATGAAGATTCAAATTTTCTTTTTTTTTTCTTTCGACCAATAGAATTAAGAAACAACAGAATGTAGCCAACTTCATTTATGTCAATTTAGTGATCTAAATTAATTTTTTAGCGTAGCTTTCTTTTTTTTTATGAGCTTTGGAACAATTATTTCTCCATGGTTACGCTGGTAACCATGGAAAATAACTAACGTCACTTTTTCACTTTTTATTAATCATTCATTGAGATTGGACGGAATCTTTTCGGAATTATTTGGATTTCACCTAATTTAACGATTATATTTATTCTCTCTGGCTCTAAATTGGACGATTTCAAGGATTAATTAATTTTTGGACAAAGATTTTAAAGAAAAATTGGAAAATTTCAACAATTTAAAATATTGATTTTGATTTCGAAGTTTGGATTTTTTTTTGTTTGGTAAGATTTCTATCATTTCTCTTGAATAAAATTCGTATTTTATTATTTTATTTTGTTTCTTAAAGATTCTAAAATTGATTTATTAATTTTCACTTGTGCGAATTAAACTTAACCTGTTAAAAATTAACCTGAAATTAAAATTTTGCTTTCCTTTTCCTTTTGTTCCAAAACTCATCCTTTATTTATTTAAAAAAATGTCACATTAGTTATTAACGAAAAATTGCTTTAATTTGCTTTTGGATTAAATTTGATTTAGATTGGACCAAGTCTTGGAATTGTTATTCCTAACTAACTCATAGTTTAGGATTATATTTATTTTTTTTTATTTATATATTTTTTTTTAATATATTAATTTGGTTTAATTTAACTTAACTTAACCTAACTTAACCTAACTTAACCTGATTTATCCTAACTTAACTTTATTTTCCAAATTGTTAAAATGTAGTTGATTATTTAATCAATTGTTAATTTTACAAAAAAAGTTTCCTAACCTCCAAATTTGTCATTTGTATCTAATTTGCATTGTTTTTCTGAATAAAATATTGTTTATTTAATTATGTAGATGTCATATTTAAATTATTATAATCTTTTCAAATAAAGTGCATTACAGAACCATCCCCTCTACTATCATCCAGATTGGGGCTAAGCTAGCGGAATTAGTCGTGGAAGATTAATAAATTTGGGTTACTTTTCTTTTATTTATTTATTTATTTTTTTTGTTTATTGAAGTTGAGCTTCCTATTTGGTTGTCAACTTGCTGGTGTAATTTTAGGTTAAGCTTCCTATTTGGTCGTTAACCTTATTCTGCGTCACTTTAATTGAGTTAATTTATTTATTTATTTTTATTTTGATCCAAGAAAGATCTGGCGCCCGACTTTTCGATTTTTTTTTTTTTAAATCTTCCAAATTGTGATCGTGACTTAAGTTGATTAATTGATTTAGATTAATTAATTAAAAATTTTATTCGATTACAAACTCAAATAGCAACTCAAAAACTATCAATTACCATGAAAAAATCAAACTAATTAATTGTTAATTTCACGGGACGGTCGTTCAAAGAAAAATCAAAAAATGCTATATACTTAGTATGTCTAGGTTTGTAGCATTATAACAAAAAGTGTAATTACAAAGAAGAATTTTTGAAACATGGAACTGAAAGAACAACGCAAAAATTATCTTTTAGCATAAAAAAAATGAAAATTGATTTTTTCGGCGATAGGTCCCTTCTCTCGTGGAGCGTCACATATATCAATTTGTTTTATAAATAAAGATGGTTACTTTATGCATTTTGAACCAATCTGATTATGCGTTTTAATTTTGTGTAATTATGCGACAATTATGTAATTGAAAAATAAAAAATATACATTAAAAATTAATATATTAAAATATAAAAATATACATTAAAATCGATATATTATTCAATTCTTCAATTATTCGACTACTTTCAGAAATTTACAATTATTTTCTTCAATTGACAATTATTATCTTCAATTTTCAATTATTTTCTTCAACTCTTAATTAATTTCTTCTATTTTTAATTATTTTCATGAATTTCAAATTATTTCTTCATTTCTCAATTATTTTCTACTATTTTCTTTAATTGCCAATTATTATTTTCTTCAATTTTCAATTATTTTCATCAATTTCTAATTAATTTCATTACTTCTGAAATATTTTCTACGATTTTCAATTATTTTCATCAATGTTTAATTATTTTCTTTGGATCTCAATTTGTTCCTTCAATTTTTAATTATTGGGGCTAAGCTAGCGGAATTAGTCGTGGAAGATTAATAAATTTGGGTTACTTTTCTTTTATTTATTTATTTTTTTTTTTGTTTATTGAAGTTGAGCTTCCTATTTGGTTGTCAACTTGCTGGTGTAATTTTAGGTTAAGCTTCCTATTTGGTCGTTAACCTTATTCTGCGTCACTTTAATTGAGTTAATTTATTTATTATTATTATTATTTTTTTTTTTTTTTTTTTTTTTTTTTTTGATCCAAGGAAGATCTGGCGCCCGACTTTTCGATTTTTTTTTTTTAATCTTCCAAATTGTGATCGTGACTTAAGTTGATTAATTGATTTAGATTAATTAATTAAAATTTTATTCGATTACAATATATGTACCTTTAAATTTCTTAAAATCAAACTTTTTAAGTGCTTCAATTTGTTTTTAACAGCTTGTTAGGAAACTTGATAAATTTTAAATTCTTGCGGCAAAATTGAAAAAAAAAATAGTAAAATTACAGATGAGGAGGATAAAAATAAAAGATGAAATTACAGGTATAATTTTGGTTTTCGGTTGATTTTTTTTTTTAACGCTGTCTAAATATATAATAATTGTATTAATAAGCAGCAATACAATAACCGTTCTTTCGTAAATGTTCCGGCATTTATTATTCGAGCGTGATTAATTATGATAGTACACGCAACACTAGGTACAGGTGGCTGAAGTTATGAACTGCAGTTTGCGAAATTCCCTTCGGGGGAACATCGTCGATATCCTGACGAGCTGGCAAGCCCGAAAACTTGGCTCCAATTCTATTTAGCGATCCCGTGTTGCTTTATGTGTATACAGTGTGCGCGAGGCAAGTGTGTGAATTCGTGTGCGCCCCTTCTGCAAGGATTCACCCAACACCCCAGAGTCCCACTTTCAACTATATACCCTCCCCCCCCCCCCTTTGAAGGGGAAGTTTGCATAATTTATTCAAGTGACATATGTGTACGCGTTATGCTGCGACTAAAATTAACGGCTTCTGTTTACCGCGAATAAATTGGTATAATTATCAGTGCGGCCAAATGAATCGTACTTGCGGCCTGCCCAAATCGTACGTCAACCAATTCAACTCAGCTAACTATTGGCCGTTCTCACGATTCTTGCGGAAATCGTTATTAGCCGGATTAAAACGAATTCATTACTCATGTTATTCATTCTCTTTCCACCAGGGCCGGCGACTTGTATACATTTTTGCCATCTACACACTTAATATTGACCGGTAGGGGTCGAGGGTGGGGGGAGAAATAAAACAATATTAAATTAAAGAGTTTCTTAATTATTATTAATTAATTAATAACTAGCAAAATAAAACGCGCGCCAGCGCGCGATTAGTTTTTCCTATACATTTTAGAAATTATAAAATACAATAATAAGTATTACAAATCGGTAAATAATATATTAGAATTAAAAAGAATTGCAAAAAATAATTGAAAATATTACAAATTAATTGAAAAAAAAAAAAATGAAATCAATTAAAAATTGGGGAAGGTAATTTAAACAATCAAAAAATGTTTTAAATATAAAGAAAATAATTTAAATTTGAGAAAAATACTTGAGAGTCTTAAAAGTAAATTAAAACAAAATTGAACAATGAAAAATTAGGGAAAATAATTGAAAATTGAAAAAACATGATTAATAATTGAGATAAATAAATTAAAATTAAAAAAAATAATTAAAATTTGAGAAATTAATTAAACGTATTACATAAAATATTTTAAATAAAGGAATGTTAAACAAAATTTGTGAAAAATACTGAAAACTTTCAGAAGTTCTTTGAAATAAAAAAAAATAATTAAAAATTGGAGAAAATTAATGAAAAAAGATAAACATAATTTAAAATTCAACAGAACAAGTTTTAATTAAAGAGAAATAAGTAAAAACTTTTTGGCAATTATGAAAAGAACGAAAGTAATTGAAAATTGAAGAAAATAATATAAAAAATATTATAAATAATGAAATGATTGAAAAGTCAGATAAATGGTTAAAAATTTTTGAAATTATGAAACAAATGTAAAGAATTGAAAATTGAAGGAAATAAATTTTGGAAAAAAATTGAAAAATGTTTTTAAATTTTAAAACCTGATGAAAATAATTAAAGTATGATACAAACTTACAAAAAAATAAATGACATTTAAGTAAGATAATTGAAAAAACTAAAGAATTTTTTTTAAATAAAGAAAAAATAATTGAAATTTGAAAAAAATACATAAAGATCTTAGAAATCAATTAAAAAAAAAAGAAAACAACTAAAAATTGGAGAAAAGAATTGAAGAAATAAGCTTAAAGTAATTGAAATTTATTTACGATAATAATTAATAAACAAATTTTGAAATTCTGATAACAAATGAAAATAATTAGAAATTGAAGAAAACAATTGAAATTTTAGAAACATTCTTAAAAATCTTAGAAAATAATTTTAAAAAAGGAGAATAACTAAAAATTGGAGAAAAAACTGGAAGAATGCTAACAATAATTAAAATTTACGATAATTAATAAAATCTTTTGGAAATTATGAAAACAAAGAAAAATAATTTAAAATTGAAGAAAATACTAGAAATTTGAGAAAAATACTTAAAAATTTTTAGAAATTTATTTTATAAAATGAGAAAAACTAAAAATTGGAGAAAAGTCTGGAAGAAAGCTAAAAATAATTGAAATTTACGATAATTAATAAAAAAAATTTGACATTCTGATAACAAATGAAAATAATTAGAAATTGAAGAAAATCTTTGAATTTTCAAGAAAATACTTAAAAAAAATAAATTATAAATTAAATTAAATTAAAATTAAAATTTACGATAATTAATCAAATCTTTTGGAAATTATGAAAACAAAGAAAAATAATTTAAAATTAAAGAAAATACTAGAAATTTGAGAAAAATACTTAAAAATTGTTAGAAATTTATTTTATAAAATGAGAAAAACTAAAAATTGGAGAAAAGTCTGGAAGAAAGCTAAAAATAATTGAAATTTACATTATTTAATAAAAAAAAAAGTTTGAAATTCTGATAAAAAAATGAAAATAATTAGAAATTGAAGAAAATATTTGAATTTTTTCAGAAAAATACTTAAAAATCTTGGAAAATAATTTTAGATAATGAGAATAATAATTAACAATCGAGAAAAATAATTGAAAAATGATAAAGTTAATTCAAAATTGAAAAAAATAATTGAAATATGCTGAAAATAATTTAAGATTGAGACAGAAAATTGAATTATGATGAAAATAAATTAAATATAAAAAATTGAAAACATTCAATAAAATTTGAGATAAATAACTGAAAAAATCGTAGGGTATATATATGTTTAGAAAAAAATAATAATTACAAAATTACTTAAAAAATTTTAATTAAAGTGAATATTTAAAAAATCGCAGAAATAACGAAAATTGATGAAAATAATTGCAATATGGAATAAATAATTGAAATTTTTAAAAGTAATGCAAAAATAATTAATATAATTATAAATTGATGAAAATCAAGAAAAAATGCAGAATTTATTTTTAAGCAAAAGAAAATAATTAAAAAATCGTTATATAATTGAAAATTGATGACAATAATCTAAATTTGAGTTAATAACTGAAAATTTAGGAAATTAATTGCATGTGTATATATTTTAAACTTCTTCAAAAACCATAATAAATTTTTAAAACATTTTTCGAAACATTATTTTTACACAAATGACAATTAAAAACCATCACAACACTACACTTACGAAAAAGGTTACCTTATTCTTTCAATTCAAATTTTAAAATATTTCCTGATAAAGGGCAAAATCAATAAAATAACAGGGACTGACTTCACTTCAGTTTTTAAAACGTGGACAGAAAAAGATGAATAAATATTATTACTAACTAACTTCACTTCGGACTTTAAAACGTGGACAGAAAAAATGAATAATTATAAATAGTAACTAACTTCAGGAGTTTCGGAGATTATTATTATTTAATAATATTTTTCAGAGGTTGCACCGACATTCCGTGATTGGGTAATTTTAAGATCCTAGAATTAATTTTAATTTAATTGTATTTCTATTTATGTAAATTCTCGTTCCGGTTTCCTGAGTCTTTGTGGAAGATTATTTTACATTTCAAGAAATGATTGGGACGCCTTTCATGGATTGAAGAGTGAAAATGTTTATTTGGACTTTAAAGAATTTTGAAATTTTGAATTTTCCCGCTTAATTTATCTCAATTTATCAATCAACTTCAAAGGTCTCCAAATTCCTGGCCCAAGAATATTGTTTTGTTGAATGTTAAAAATTTAATTTGGATCAGATTGTTGCGTTCCAACCTTTCTGTATGACAAATAGTTGTTGTTTTTTAAATATTCTTGGAAGAATTCGACTAGCCTTCCGTATTTTTATGAAAAGCTCCTATGCCAACAGACCATTGAAATCGCCATACGAATTATCGTCAATTAATTTCATTCAAGTTTTTGGATTTAGTCTATTTAATACTTTGTGGTGGAGTTTTGACTATTATTCAGTATTAGAAGACAATGTAGGAGTGTCTAGAGGATTTGTTATTATTTTTTACCATCTGAAATTAAAGTAAATTAAAAATTTACATTTGGAGATTTAAAATTGTAAACTCTCCATCTGAAGTTTGTGCTATTGGGATATTTAAACTTTCAACCTGAATTTGACATTATTGAAATAAAACAGCAACGTCGTGCCGCTGAACTAAGTTTGTTGATATTTAAAACATATGAAAAGCGCGGAAACCATAGAAATCAAAATAACAAAAAATCAAGATCCTTCACTTTTCGTCGGCAATCTCCGAAGTGAAAACACCTATTGGACAATTAGTTTGTTTAAATTTAATTAAGTTTTATTTAATTTATTGTGTTGTGCCTTTTCTTATTTTTGGATTATCTATTGGATTTTGCTGTATTACGAGATATTTTTGATTTGGTAAGCGAATTAGAATTGTAAAAATTCAGTATCAACAAAAATTAATAATTTTGATTTTCTGGTCTGTTGTCAAGGAAGACATTTTATAACCGTCTTCCTTAGTAAAATTTGATTTTCCTAATTTTCTTTATTGAGATTTTATTGGCAATACTGAATTTAATTTATTTTAGATTTCAATTTACTCTTTAATATTTGACACTTATAATTTATTTTGACCCCTTTTTCCGAATACATTAAGTAAATGTGATTTCATTTTGACTCTTTCCCAATTAAGTTATTAAATTATAATTAATTTTCGTCTTTCTCTGAACAAATTATTTTTGAAAATTAAATTTTAATTCTGACCCTTATCCGATTCATGTTAATTTAATTTCAAGACCAAAAACGGAATATCGTGACGAAAAGTCATATTTATTTCTATTAAATTGTAATTCTTACCCTTAACTTTTGAATTTTATTGTAATTAATAATTCAATATGAAGCGTTATTAAAATTGCTTTATAATAAAATGAAATGTTATTTAATTAAAAATGATCTTTTGAATTGGGAATTATTACCTTGTAAAATCTCTTTGTCAAATCTTAGTGTTTTTATTAAATTAAAATTTATTTCAAAAATCTGGATTCTTTTATTGTAAATTAAAATAATTTTACTCTAAATTTCACGAACCGCCCTCTCTACCGATTCGTTTGAATAGCCAGGTAAAAAACTACGTTGTTTAATTAATTTTTTATTTCTTAATAATTAATGTTAATTAAGTTAATTTATAGTTAACGGCGCCCAACAAATATTTAAAATAAAGCTTATTTTTAAGGCAACGTCAGAGTAACCTTAATTTAGAAATTAAATATAATTATTCTATTATTTATTTAATTATCTTGTTTAAATTAGGTTACAAGCAAAAGTTGATAATTTATTTGGTTTCGAGTAAATTGACTGAATTTAGAAACAAATAATCAAAATAATATAAAATTTGTGAAAATTACTACAAATTAAATGAAATAAATAAAATTTAGGATAATAATTGAATAATAATTATTATATCTAATTAAAAGGTGGACAAAATAATTGCAAAAAGATAAAAGGAAATTAAAATGGAGAAAAGTAATTGAAAAATGAGATAAATAATTCAAAATTAAGGAATTTAATTCTGGAATAGTAAAAATAATTAAAAATTGAAGAAATTGGTTGCAAATCAATTGAAAAAACAACTGGAATTTGAGATAAATAATAAAAAAAAATTGGAGAATTTATTAAAAAATAATTAAAAATGACAAAAACTTATTTGAAAAATGATAAAAATAATTGAGAATTGAAGAATTTAATAAAAATTTATAGAAAAAATAATTGTAAAAATTACAGAATATATTTGAGATAAATAAGACTACTTGAAAAGGGATAAAAATAGTTCAAAATTGAAGTTAATTATGAAACTTTCAGAAAAAAAATTTATTTATTTACATACAAAGACGGGCAAAATATAAAGAAAGGCCCTTTCGTACGCTAGGTATTAATAATAATAATTTATGTGATAGCAAATATTGCAGACAATATAAAATAAATTAATCATAAATATGTCGAGGTGATGAAAATAGAATTTTCCACATCTAACAAATATTAGTTGTAACATAAACCAGACAGAGAAAATTTAGAAAATTACAGAATTTATTCAATATAAAAAAAAAAATTGAAAATCGAAGAACATCATTTAAATACTTGAAAAAATAGAAATAAAATATAAAAACAATAAATAAAAATTTAATAAAAATTGATTCAAGAAAAAAAATTCAATTTAAAAAACAAAAATCATACTTTGTAAAAGTAATTGAAAAATAAGGAAATAAATTGAAAGTTAATTAATAAATAATAAAACTATTTATTGAATGAAATAATTTAAACTGAAAAAATTTTATTTAAAAACATTTTTAAAAATGATTGAAACTTGCGGAAGTTTTGAATTTTAAATTTAGAAGAAAAATTGAAAAATAATGAGAAGTATTGAAGAAAAATTTTTGAAAAATGATAAATTATACAACATTATAGAAATAATTCAAAATTTATTAAAGAAAATAATTGAAATTTGAGATAAATAATTGAACTTTTTGGAATTAATCATTGAAAAGTGGATACATTAACTTAGATTTGAGATAATAAATAAAAAGTTAAGAAATTAATTGAAAAATTGTTAATATATCTAATTGAAAGGTGGAGAAAATAATTGCAAGAAGATAATAGAAAATGAAAATTGAATAAAATAATTGCAAAATGATAACAATTATAATTGAAAATTGAAGAAAATTCTTAAATTTTCTTAAAGTTTGAGAAAAATATTATAAAATCTAGGAAATTAATTGAAGAAAAATGAAATTAATAAAAAATCCGAGAAAATATTTGCAAAGTAATAAAAATAATTAAAAATTAAAGAAAATAATTTTTTTTGTTAAAGATAAATGAAGAAATTACAACATATATTTGTAATAAAAGAAAATAATTGCAGAATGATGAAAATAAAAAATTTAATTAATTGAATAGAAAAAATAAGTAGAATTTGAGATAAAGATTAAAAAAATTAGAAAATTAATCAAAAAATAATTGAAAAAATTTCTTGCTTTAAAAATAAAAATGGTACCTATTAATTGGTAATTGTATAGGCTTAAAGAATGAAATTCATATGTTTTATATAAATAAAATTGCAAATTTACTAATTAGTAACAAAGATAAAACCTTTTATGTTTAACTAATAGGATGTATTTATTACTCGTCAAAGTTTATTAATTAAAAAACAGGAATCAATCACTTCGAGGTAATGTTTATATTTCATTAAAATGATAAGTTTAATTTATTTAAATGTTTCTGTTTTCGTTTTATATGATATATATATCAATGTGAAATAAATTGTGAGGTAAATTTCATATATATGTAATAAAAAGTTTAAATAATTTTTTATATAAGCTAATCTAATATAATTTTTTAACTAACAGAAAAAGTAACAACTGTTTATTAATTGAATAATTTTGCTTCCTCAAAGAAGATTTTATGTAAAATAAAATTGTTGTACTTTTCCAAATATTACAAAAATTATTTGTTATTAAAAGTATAATAATATCAAATTTATAATACTTATTACATGATTAAATTTAAATTTATCAATTCATTTAAATATAACAAATTTATATCTTTAAATATCAATTATTGTAGTATTTTTTAATTAAAACATAATTGAGATTCGTTTTTGCCTCGATTATTAATTAATAATAATTTCGTATTTGTAAACATTAAATTAAATTACGAAAAATATTTAAAACAAGTGAATGAATAAAAAAATAAGATATTTGGGGAAAATTTACTTTAAAAGAAGAAAAAGTGCAAAGATAAGTATGAACTATGCAAAAGAATTGAGAAAGTTTTGTAAAATTAAAAAAGTTTAGGAAATTTAAAAAAAAAAGTAAAATTAAATATAAAGACAATTTCGAGAAAATGAAAAATTCCTAAAATAATTTAAATTAAAAAACGGTAAAAAGTGTAAGAACGATGAAATAAGTTTGCAAAAAAATAAAAAGAATATGAAAGTAGTAAATAAAATCTACATAAAAATGAGTAAATGTAAACGAAATCAGGAGATTGAAGATAAATTGAAAATTCCTCACTCTACAAATAAAAAATAAAAACATCTTAAATGAGAAAAGTTAAAAAAGCATGCAATAAACGATGCAAACAACGAAATTTTAATTAAAGACAGACTTTTAAAAAGTGAAAAAAATATAAAAATCGTTTAAAAGCATGAAAATAATTAGAAGAGACGCACTGAGACATTACTGAAAAATTTGTAAAATACTCTCTCTAAGAGGAAGAAATAAATAAGAAAATTAACAAACAAAAAATGAATGTAATGTAAAAAATGAAAAAAGTGAAATGTTGAAAAAGAGTATGAAATAATTTAAATGACTTATATTTTAATAAAAATATATTGGACAAACATTTGTAAAAAGTCGAAAATTTTTTCAAAAAATAAATTCAACTTAAAAATATCGAAAACCATTAGATATTTTAGAAATAAAAAAAATAATTCAGAATATTTAGAACTTTTAGTCAACTGTCAGAAATAAAACTTATAGTTTTTTTTTTTATAATATTTGATAACTGTTTGTCTGTTTATTTCTTTTTTTAATTTTTTTTTTATTTTTCCTGACACCTCTGAACTAAAAATTTCTTTTTTAATATTTATCTAGAATATTTGGTTCCAAAAGTTTTTTTTTTGACTTTTTTAGATTTTTTGTAGAATTACAAGTAAAGCATACAAAAGTTTATAAAAATTCAGAAAGTTTTTAAAATTTAAAAAACAAAAAAAGAGTAGAAACAGGAAAACACACAATAGTACAACGATTTTATGAATCTTTCTAGAAATATAAAAAAAACTGTTTTCGTAAAAAAAAAAGAAACAAAGAAAAATTGAAATATACAAAAAAGAAAACTAAAGAAATTAGAATAAAAAGGTGGTAAAAAAATTAATATGTTCTTTTACAATTTGTTCAGAAAATAATAAGAAACCTTTTTAATTAATAAAATAAAGAATTAGAAGAAAACATTTTTTTAGTCGTAAAAAAGTGCAGTGTTTTAATTTTTTTTCAAAAATTTTCAATTTCTTTGTTATCTGATTTTTAAGTTACAAGAGCTACAATATCCGCTGAAAGATTTAAAATATTTACTCAAGGGGCTAAAATACTGCTCTGGCTAAAACATTAATTGGAATAGTTAAAATTTTCCCTGAAATAGCTAAAATATTTATCCAAGTGTGTAAAATATTTACCGAAACATCTGAAATATTCTCTCTAAGTTTTGAATCATTAAAAATCAATGAAACTGAAAATACCTTCAAAAATCAATAAACATTTTGATTTGGAAATTTTAGACATTTTTCACTCGGAGAATCTATTTGACATTTGGACAACTAAAAAATATTTTCGTGTATTCATATTATATTTATATGAAACAAACTTTTTTTTCTCAATGTCCGGTGATTCAGAGAATCAGTAAATTTTTGACGATCTTTAATCAAATTTTAATGGCTCAATTATTGTCAATATTTACTGTTCATAACAAACAAATGTATTTTGTAAATTCATTGATCAATTTGGATAATTGAAACAGTGGAGTTTCAGCCATTTTCCGAGAAATACTCTTGAAATCTAATTTTCTTGTTGAAGTGAATAAAAATCATTGGACGGGAAACAATCAATTTGTATTGATTACCGAGAAAGTTCGACTAAAAAAATTCTAATTTTTTCACTAAAAGTTATTACACTAAAGTTGAAAATTATTTACTAACGCCTCAATTATTGTTTCGAAACTATATTATATTTGAGTTATTTGACTTTATTTTAGTGTTAAAATTAGCGCTATTCTGGTGCAAAATTTTGCTCTATTTTAGATGTATTAAATGATTTTTCGAATGAATAATTCTGCTTGGTTCGCAATTTTGTAAAATAGAACTTTCAGAAAGTTGCATTACTAGTTCTATTTATTGCAAATGGTAACTCATGTTTGCTTTTCAGAATTTTAAATAGAATGACATGCTTTTAAGTACGTCGTAAAAGCTACACCTTTCGTATTCCATTACTATGTCCTCTCCATCAAATTTTCACACTCTAAAATATGTAAAATTCAAAAATATCTTTTCGAATCTTACAGAAAGATTGTCGTTTTTTAAAATTAATTTACGGCACGCCAACAACGAGAAATATTTTTAATTTGTGGTTTTTTAAAAAAAGATCACAGTAAATAAAACATTTTTTTAATAAATAATCAAAAAAATTCTATGTTTTCTTTTTCAAAGAACAAATTTCATTTAAAAAAAACACAGCTAAAACAAAAAAATAAAAGTTTCGGGTTTAAGGTATGAGACCTATATGAGGAGCACTTTTTCAAAAATTAATATTTTCGTTATTTGAAAAATAACTTTTATAGTAAAAACTCTTTAATAAATAAATTTATTTTGAGAAAATGATACAAATGTACTTTTTCACCTAATTACAAATTGATGTGGTTTTGGAATATAATTTTATTCTAATTTTAATTTATTTATTTGCACCGAATCTTTATAATTAGTCATATTATAATTAGTCATATTCTACAAATAATTAGTTTTTTTTTCACTTGTTGCTAAGACAAAAACTCATCCACGATTTTATTAATAATTAATATTATTTTTGACTAATTCTTAACCGATTTTAAAAGTTAAAAAATCATGTTATTTGTCTTAAAACGCACTTTTTAAAAATATATTTTCTTCTTAGGAATTTTTAATTTTTATTATTTTTTAAATAATTTATTTAATAAATGTTAATAACAAACAGCTTCCTGTTTGTTTATTTCATTATTAATTATTATTATAATTATTAATTAATTAATCCATAGTTCAAACATAGTAAATCTGAAGTGATTTAAAAATTTCTTCAACTTTTAATAATTTTTTTCTCTTACGATTACAACTACTTAAACTGCAATTTTTAAATATATTTATCATTTTTCAATTATTTTCTGCATTTTTTAATTATTTTAATTAAATAAAAACTTTTTTTCCTAAATCTTTAACTTACCTTCTGTAAATCTCAATTATTTTCTTTAATTTATCCCAACACTTTTGTAATTTTAAATATTTTTTACCCGACACTAAATCAATTTAATTATTTATTTCTCAATTTTATATTATTTGTCGCAAATTTAAATACATTTTTTTAATTTATCGTAATTTTCTTCATTTTTCAATTATTATCTTCAATTTTTAAACATTTTCATTATTTCTGAATAATTATTCGGAACTTTCAAATATATATCTCAATTTTCAATTATTTTATTCAAATTTTATTTCCTTTATCATTTTGCAATTATTTTCTTCATCTTTTAATTATTTTTCAATTAATTCCCTAAATTTTCAGTTATTACCTCAAATTTAGATTATTGTCTTCAATATTCTATTTTAAAAACGATTTTTCAATTTCTTTTTTTTTTTGCTTAAAAATAAATTCTATAACCTTTTTAAATTTTAAATTATTTTCATCATATCTCAAATTATTTTTTAAAATTTCAAATTTTCAATTGTTTTTAGCAATTTTCAATTATTTTAATTATTTTTCAATTCTGTCCCTAAATCTTAAATTTACCTTCCGCAAATTTCAATTATTTTCTTTAATTTTTTCAATTAATTTTTCAATTTTAAATACTTTTTTCTCGACATTAAATCAATTTAATTATTTATTCATAAATTTTATATTATTTATCGCAAAATTAAATTAATTTTTTTAAGTTACCATTAACATTGTATTATGCAATTATTATCTTCAATTCTTGATCATTTTCCTTATTTTTGAATTAATATCCTGAACCTTCAAATATATATCACAATTTTTAATTTAATTTTTTAATTTTTATTTCTTTTATCATTTTGCAATTATTTTCTCCATCTGTTAATTATTTTAAATGTTTTTCAATTAATTCCCTAAATTTTTAGTTATTATTTCAAATTTCGATTATTGTCTTCAATTTTTAATTTTTTAAACGATTTTTTAATTTTTTAAACGATTTTTCAATTATTTTCTTTTGCTTAAAAACAAATTCTGCAATTTTCATATTATTTTCATTCTTTTAGCATAATTTACAAAAATATTTAATTATTTATCTAAAATTTCAATTATATTCATCATATTTCAATTACCTCTTTAAATTTTTAATTATTTTCATCAAATTTCAAATATTTTTTTGAATTTAAATTATTTTTATCAGTTTTTAATTATACCCTGCAATTTTTAATAATTTTAATTATTTTTCCCCTAAATCTTAATTAATCTTAATTACCTTTCGAAAATTTCAATTATTATCGTTAATTTTTTCAATCACTTTTTTAATTTTAGTTATTTTTTTGTCGACAATTAATCAATTTAATTATTTATTCCTAAATTTTATATTATTTACCGCAAATTTAAATTACCATTAGAATTGTATTTTGCCCTTATTATCTTCAATTTTTAATCATTTTAATTATTTCTGAATTAATATCCTGAACTTTGAAATATATATCTCAATTTTCAAAATATTTTCTCCATATTTGAACTATTTTGATTATTTATCAACTATTTTTCTAAATTCTCAGTTATTATCCAAAATTTAGATTATTATTGTCTTCAATTTTCAATTTTGTAAACGATTTTTCAATTATTTTCTATTTCTTAAAAATAAATTCTGTACTTTTTCTATTATTTTTTCCAATTTCTAATTATTTCCACTCCTTTGGCATAATTTTCAAAAAAATTTAATTTTTTATCTGAAATTTTAATCATTTTAACTATATTTCAATTATTTTCTTTAAATTTTAAATTATTTTCATTATTTTTCAATTATTTTCAGCATTTTTTAATTATTTTCCTTAATTTTCAGTTTTTCCCCTAAATCTTAAATTTACCATCCGCAAACTTTAATTATTATTTTCAACTTCTAATTATTTTCATTTGTTTTCATAATTTCCTAAAACTTTTACTAATTATCTTAAATTTCAATTATTTTTAGCTTTCTTCAATTCTTTTCGTCAATTCTTAAATATTCTCATTTTTTTCAATTACTTTCTCAGAATTTCAAATATGTTTTTCAAATTTTAATTTTTTTTTTTAATTTAAAAAAAATCTGCAAATTTTTAAAATTATTGTTTGCAAATTTCATTCATTGTTTTAAACTTATCATTGTTTTATCGTACCACCTATTATTATTTTCTTTCAGTTTCAATTTTTAAAATCAGTACCTATTCATTTATTTTCCCCAATTTTTAATTATTCTCATTTTTTAAAACTATTTTAAGATTTTTCAATATTATTCTCAAATTTCGCATTATTTTCTTCATTTTTTAATTATTTAAAATTTTTTACATAATTTCCAAAATTTTAGACTGTTTATCTGATATTTCAGTTATTTAATATAAGTTTATATTCTTAATTTATTTCCTCTAATTTTTAATTATTTTATTTTTATTTTTAATTAACTTTTAAAAGTTAATACGTTAACACATGAATAAATAAAATAAATAAATAAAATATATAATATATGAAATAAAAGTTTCAAGTATTTTTCTAAAATTTTTCATTAACTTTTCCTTATTTAAAATATACATATTATGCAATTTTTTCAATTATTTCCTCAAATTTTAATTATTTTCTTCAATTTTTAATCATTTTCATTAATTCTGAATAAATTTCCTAAATTTTGCATTATTTATCTCAATTTCAATCATTTTTTTTAGTTTTCAATTATTTTCTCCAATTTTTCATTGTTCCAATGTTTTTCTAAGATTTTTAAGTATTTTTCTTAAATTTATATTATTCTCTTTATTTCTAAAACGTTTCTATAAACTTTCAAATTACCTTCGCCAATTTTCAATTGTTTTCATTATATTTTTTTCAATTAATTTGCAAAATTTGATTTTATCTATTTTTAACTATTTATTATTATTATTATTATTTGATCAGTATACGGTCTACAATAAATTGCCTTTTGTACAGAGTACTATAAAATTAACAATTAAAAAAAGAATAGAATTATAGTAACGAATATTTAAACAAAAAATTTGTTAACTCTTTGGCTGTTCTTATAAATTATGTAACGCCACCCTTACATTAGCAAAAAACTTAGTAAGGGAACTGGCAAAAATAATACTATAGTTAAAAGATTTATAATTGTTGATAACACAAGGTGTGGAAACTAATCACATTTTTTAATCTATTTTTAATTAAAAAGCAATAAAAATAAAGTAGAACAGAATTACAAATAAAGTGTATATAGTCTAGGCTGAATTACTTGAGGCGCATGCGCAGCTTGACTACTCAAAATGGCGTCACCTGAACAGCTGATTCGCCGTATTTGGCAAACAATTAAGTTTTTCCGAGGTTGTGAAGGGGCTTGAAAGTTTGATTAATCAAGGTACTTGAAGGGACGATAGAGTTGAAACTTTTGGGAGGAATTTGTTTCCGAGAAGGTAACTACATCCAGGCAAAGTTGCTATGTAAACAGTACAAACTCGTTTCGTGATCGGTATAAAGAGCGAGGCACGTTTAATGTGTTATTTCGACGAGCGGCCGATAGCCTCGTGGCTAGCATGAAAATTTCAGCAGCATACCTTGTCGGTACGTGGCAACAAGCTTGGCACGCTCGCGTGCTCTGAGGTTTAGCTTATGAATCAACGGTTCATCAAATTCTGACATGTTAGTGAAGGCCAGTTATGCTGGCTGTTAACTTACAGCCTATCTGACATCAGCAGATACCATCAAACCTCTCATAACCATCTCCTCAAACTCCTCAAATTTTAAAGTGCCTTCAGCACTGTCTTTTAGCAAAATTAATCTGACATTCATGTCATTTACACAATACACAATTTCAAACTAAATTTCCCTCAAAATTTAATCCATTTATTTATATTAGCTGTTCTCTTCAGCAACCAATAATTTATTAATATTATTTTTACTATTAACCATTTTTTTCAATGCCGCAAAAATTCCCCACAATTTTTTTTATTTTTATTTATTACTCTCTAAAACTGAATCAGTGAAATTTTCACTGATTTGGAATCAGTGAACAACTTCTCTTTGTTGAATCAGTGAAAATGACTGATCTTCAGTGAATTTCACTGATTCAGCAACGAAAAGTTGTTCACTGATTTCAAATCAGCGAAAATTTCACTGATTCAGTTTTAGAGAGTACTTTTTTTTTAGTTTTAGAAAGGTTTGGGTAAAAGTTGAACATGATTTATTCTGCTGCAAGCTTGATATAAGGATATATGAATAAATCTTGATTTTTCTCGTGAGATGGATGGCAGCAAAATCAAAATGGACTTAGCAAACTGTGTAGTCAATACTCGTAGAGGGCCGTTTATATTTCACATTATAATTCAAAGGATTAAGTCTTGTACGTTGACACGGAAGGTAAATCAATCAAGTAACTTTGCTTGAGCTTTCCTGATTGAATTTACATCAGTTCGTCACGTATCTTAGGATCCTGAAACTCAGTACACCACTATATTAACATACATATATGCATGTACATGATCCTTGCGGCGTTCCTCTATTCCCAAGATATCTTTCTGTGGTGTGTACATGATCCATATAGTTGTAGTTGACATTGGCTCATACTTTGAAGAAACACGTGGGAAATAAGAAACGTAAATACAACTCGTTCGTTTGCTTGTCTAGAGTTAAGAAAATCGATCTCTTTCACAAATATACGTGTTTTTAAATTAGAAAATTTTTCTTCTGTTTGCAAAGTTATTATAACTCAAGGCTAAACACCTTCATTGATGAAATTTGTAACCTTAAAAAAATAAAAAGATAATTAGTGCTAAATAATAAATTAAATGATTAGATAGAAGCGCTGAATTGTAACCTTAAAAATTAAATATAAATTTAGCTTTGTTTAGGTTATGAGACACTAGGCAGCAGAATAATTTATTCGTTATGGATTTTAAAAATAAAAGATACAAATTTTGAGGTTAGTTTCTTAAAGAATTTACCGAAATCAACAATTTCTAGTAGCTAAATAAAATTTTTTAGGTTATAGATTGAGACAAAAATCTAAATTTTACAGCAGTAAATCTAGCTGCAAACTTAAATTGATAAATACATTGAAAATTATAATAAAGGCCAGTCGAATTAGTTAAATTTTGAAAATAATTTAAAGACAAACTTCAAAATTGAGAATTAATTCTAAGAAGTTACTAAAAGAAAAAGGAATGAGTTTCGGATGACGGATAAGGAACCAGGAAAGATTTTATAATTTTAAATACTTTTTAAATTAATAAAACTAGCATAATAAATCAAATCATGAAATTCGTTAATTAAATAAAATGAAATTTGTCTCCGAAGATAAAGTAATGAAATCTTACCGATCAAAATTCAAAATTAACACAAATGTCGTAAGTAAATCAGCTTTAGAATCCTTATTAGAAGAAAATCCTTTAAGCAATTTATCTTCTTAATTAGGACGGTTGGAATAATATTTAATTTTTTAGACAAATTTAACTTCCAAAATCTTCTTTTGAAACTTCCAAAATCAATAGCCTAACGCACAATGAATCGTAATCGCTAATCCTTAATCGTAAGAATGAGAGGAAGTAGGACAGACATATATCTCTGTCCTGCTTCCTCTCATTCTTACGATTAAGGATTAGCGATTACGATTCGTTGTGCTTTAGGCTTATGTTCGATCTCTCTGTCAGGAAGCAAAAGATAAGATGGCGTCGTTTGTTATTTTTCATGGTTACCAACGCAAAGATAAAAAAAAAACACTAGATTACTAAATTTGGACAAAATATGCTTCTTTCCCATTGGCTGACATGATAACGTGCGAAATACGAATCTTCTGAATGGAAATCTTCATAAAATAAATATTTGAATCTTCTGAATTAATTCGAATTTAGAAAAATGCAAATTGATAACATAAATTCATAAATCCAAATTCAAATCAATAATATAAATCCATAAATCCAAATCATCCAAATCAATAAATTCCAATTTCAGGTTATTAAATCAAGAGTTAAGAAAATCGATCTCTTTCACAAATATACGTGTTTTTAAATTAGAAAATTTTTCTTCTGTTTGCAAAGTAATTATAACTCACGGTTAATCACTTTCATTGATGAAATTTGTAACCTTAAAAAAATAAAAAGATAATTAGTGCAAATAATAAATTAAATGATTAGATAGAATCGCTGAATTGTAACCTACTTAAAAACTAAATATAAATTTAACTTTGTTTAGGTTATGAGACACTGTATTAGGCAGCACAACAATTTATTCGTAATGGATTTTATAAATAAAAGATACAAATTTTGAGGTTAGTTTCTTAAAGGATTTACCGAAATCAACAATTTCTATAGTAGCTAAATAAAAATTTTGAGTTTATAGATTGAGACAAAAATCTAAATTTTATGGCAGTAAATCAAACAGTGAGCTTAAATTAATAAATACTTTGAGAATCATAAAATTCGTCAATTAAATAAAATGCAATTTGTCTCTGAAGATAAAATAATGAAATCTTACCGATAAAAATTCAAAATTAACACAAATGTCGTAAGTAAATTAGCTTCAGAATCCTTATTAGAAGAAAATCCTTTAAGCAATTTATCTTCTTAATTAGGACGGTTGGAATAATATTTAATTTTTTAGACAAATTTAAATCCACGTTTGACCTCTCTGGTAGGAAGCGAAAGATAAGATGGCGTCGTTTGTTATTTTTCACGGTTACCAACGCAAAGATAAAAAAAAATAACACAAAAACACTAGATTACTAAATTTGGACAAAATATGCTTTTTTTCCATTGGCTTACATCATAACGTGCGAAATTCAAATCTTCTAAATGGAAATCTTCATAAAATAAATATTGAAATCTTCTGAATTAATTCGAATTTAGAAAAATGCAAATTGATAACATTAATCCAAATTCAAATCAATAATATAAATCCATAAATCCAAATCATCCAAATCAATAAATTCCAATTTCAGGTTATAAAATCAAGCGGGAAATTCAAATTAGCCAGGAACGTGAAATTCAAAATTCAATCTCGACATCAAATAAATTCCTTTTAAATCGGAAATTTTTATTATAAATTCAAAATTCAGTAGGAATCAGTAAATAATATAAAATTGGCGGTAAATTCAAATTTTCTCAAGAACAATAATTTAAAATCTTCAGTTTTCTTTTCCACAAATTCAAAGGTTCTTCCAAATTTTGGCGACTCGTCGCAGGATTACATAAAATAAGGGAAATAAATACAAATAAGTCTTACATAAGAAATTATAAATTTTGAAAAACCAGTTTTGATATTTGAGATCAGA
The DNA here is from genome assembly GCA_037103525.1 of Ganaspis brasiliensis. NCBI lineage: Eukaryota > Metazoa > Arthropoda > Insecta > Hymenoptera > Figitidae > Ganaspis > Ganaspis brasiliensis. The sequence continues at coordinate 1,492,968 of JAZKLR010000055.1, read as the reverse complement.
AGAGTTAGTTGAAAATTGATTAAATAGAGATTAGAATAAATTAAATTGTGAGATGTAAAATTATTTTAAAAAATTTTACAATGTTATAAATTACGTTGCCAGTTTTATCCAAAATAAATCAGACCAAAATTAATATTTAAAATCGAAAAAAGAACCCGAAGCTAATATGTTTGTGTAATGTTTTTACTGAAAAGGCTTTTTTAAAACTTATGACAATGTGCGCCGCTTTAAAACGACTTTATAATCGCCTCTATAAAAAATTTCATAAAAAGATATTGCCGCATTTTAATCAACTAAAAGCCCCTCTTTAAAGGAATCAATAATTTTGATCTAACTTTGAGTTTAAAAGAAAGATGAGAAAATAATGTAGAGGTTCAATTAGCGTATTCATCGAGAGCAACAAATTTTCAATTAATTAACTCAGACTGGTAAAAGTTTCTTTTGATATTGCACAAGTTATTTTATATTTGTTTTTAGTGGGTTGTAAAATTGAAATATCCTCAGCAGTCCACTTTTATGGAACAATATTTTTTTATATATACTTGAGAATTGTAATAATTAGTTTTAATTTTAAACTCTGTTTCTCAAAAGTCGTTACCTAGATTTTCTGAATAATTCTTAATTCAATCGATTTTAAAATACAATTTGTATTTTAAGATTGAATTCGAGTTTAAATTTTGCTTTAAATTGTTAATTAGCTTTAAAATTTAATTTGACCTGATGAATTTAAAGTAAATTTAAACTACTGCATTTTAATTTAAAAATATATTTAAACCTAATTTTTTAATTAAATTGAAAGCTGTGAGTATTAATATCAATTTAAAATTAAACTTAAAGTGGAGTTTAAGCTAAGACACAATTTGGGATATTTTTAACACAAGACAAAAAATTTGAGTTTCCATTAATTGACAAAATTAAATTTTATACGATTTTGGGTAAAAAGATTTCTCTTAAAAACAATAACAATAAAACAATCTGAAAAATGATTCAATTATTATCTAAATTTGTTTTCAATTTCAAAATTAATTAATTAATTAAAAAATAAGAAATTACTATTTTATATTCGGAAATTGCGTTTAATTTATTGACACTAAATTCTTAATTTAAAATCACGCAAATTTACTTTATGAAATAATAATTAAATATTAATAATTATTAATAACTGGATATAAATACGCCAATTGTCAATGTTTAACTAGCCATACGTTTATTAAAAGATATTTCCTTTAAATTGCCGACATTTTAACGTGCATAATTTTAAACTGGGTTCTATTTATTTATCATTTATTACCTCCATTTATTTGCTAAAATATCAATTTAGCCTTTGGTAAAGTTTATTTTCCAAATTATTGATTTCGTTAAACACAGATAAAGTACTTTATTATAGAAAATTGTTTTTTAACATTAAACTTGCAAGTGCAGCCAACTTTACATTTAAAAAATTGTTAAAACGTTTTTAACTATTTATATTTCAAGATCCATTAAATTAAAACCGCATACAAATTTTAATTAACATACGAAATTTAAAATGTTAAAGGCTAATAGAATACTTAATGTTAATATAATTAATATATTTTTTACCGTCTAATATGTATATATTGGCATGTTCCTAACCTCTAAAATCGAAATTTTCAAAGTTCCCTCGTCATCTAATATAGTTTTAAATAAAAAATATCCCATGATTATTTCATTTAATATTGTTGATATTTATAAATAAAATTTCATTTCATTCATAGGTTTCCAATCACCAGTATTCACTTTTTACAAAATATTATTTGTTTCACACGTAATAAATTTTCTTTTTGTGTAAAATTTCTCCAATAATGTGTAAATTAGTCAAAAATATAATATTTAACTATGCTAATTAAAATTCTGTGATTTTTGATACCGTTTTTTTTTTTTAAAGAAACTGACAATTTATGTGTTTACTGAAATCTGACCGCGTTATTGACGGCCATTTTGTTTTGTGGCGTCATGATTTCAGATCCCTGTTTTAAATTCTGCATAAAATAAAAAAAATACAAATTTTTCGAAACTCGAGTTGAAAAATGTTGATTTAGAATATGCAAGAAGTCAGTGTAGAGTGTTGTATGTATAGCAAGCTGACATTATGTAATATATATAATTTTATGGAAGAATTTATTACACGAAGGTTGCACCTCACGTACGTGAAAACGACATCTAAGGGTTGAGGATCACCTCTTTTCTAGCAGACCTTTGTGTCGCATGAACGACATATTGCACGCGGGACTCCTGAGGATGAGATTTTATGAGCAGAAAGTCCGTAGCTCCAGTTCCGGACAAAAAAAAAAAAAAAAAAAAAAAGGCAAAAAAAGTAAAAAAAGCTTTTTTCCCTGAAGTTGGTTAGGTGATCTTTAGGTGTGGAAAAATACTTTTTCGTTGTTTTGGGTGTGAGGTAAGCGAACTTAATGTGGATCAGGATAAGTTTCTTTTATAATAAATAAGACCTTCAAATTAAAACTGATAACACCGACTTTCTTTTGTAAAAATTCACTAGGAGAAAAAAAGGAAAAAAAAATACTTTTATTATTTAAATATTAAAACGTGTTTTTTGTTGTTATTTTATCCATAGATACTGTTAGTGAAAAAACATAAGATCAAATTGAGTAACAGCTAAAACGTATATCAAATTGAGTCGCAAGAAAGTTTAAGCTGAGTTTAAAAAAAAACGGATAATGTTAATTGTTAAATAATGAATAATTGTAAAAATTTAAAAAAATATAATAATTACCGGATGTGAATAATATATTAGACTCAATACTTTGTTCAATTTCAAAGACAATTGCTTGTAGTCGCGTATTAAATTGGCACATATTTTGAGGTTATAAACATGAAAACATGAATTTTAAGGAGGTTTATCCAAAAAACCAATTTTTACAGATTCTTATAAAATTTTAATGACCTACTAAATGCATTACTTTACATTTACTGTTACAATTTTATTTAATTTTACCGTTTTTTTTTAGGATATAAATTTTTAAAATTGGGACTTTTACATGGAAACGGTAACAAAACGCGCAAAATGACTATATTTTAATTAATTAAAAAAACACGGTTTTACAAGTTTTTAAAAAAAAAATATATATTTTAAACTGTAATATAATACAACTTTTACAACAATATGTAATTAATTTACCGTACCGTTGTTAAGAAAATGTTATTCAAGGTTAGTATTTATTCACTTTTTTAAATAATCAGGAAGAAGCAATTTTAATAGCTTGAAATTTTTAACGAAAACCTATTTTTTCATTAAAATTTGTTTGTGTGATGCTTTTAACAACAAAATACTATTTAGAAACCAAATTATAAGAAATGAAATTAAAAAAATATTAACTATCATGGTCCAATAGAATGAGAACCGCTTGAGGGTATAAACGTCCTTAATCCTTTAAATTCAATTGTTCTTGTCACTTTTTAAGCACTTTTTTCAAATTTTAATTTTTTAAAAGTATGTTTAAATGCAATTTCTTGGTTTTTCAATTATTTTCTTTATTTCACATATTTCTCTTTGCTTTAAATCGGTTTTGTCTACAATTTCAATTACTTTTTCTATTTTTAAATGAGTTTCTTCAATTATTTTCTACAAATTTAACTCGTAACTTATATTTTTTATTTAATATTGATGATCATTTTATACTGAATTTCTTTAAATAGACATTTCTTTTACAAATCTAAATTATTGTCTTCAATTGAAATCATTTTTCTTATTTTTCAATTATTTTTGGCATTTTTATTGAATGCCTTCAATTCTTAATTATTTTTCACATTTTATAAATTTTTGTCTTCAATTAAAATTTTTTCCAGATTTTTAAATTAATTGTGACGTTTTTCATTTTCTTTCTTCGATTTTCATTTACTTTGTTTAATTTAAGAAAATTACCTTTTGTTTCAATTATACTTTTAATTCTTAAACTAATTTTCTTCAATGTTCGGTGATTTTCTTCTGCTTTCAATTATTTATTTTTTGAATTTTTAATTAAAATTAAACTTTTGCAATTATGTTTGTTAATAATTAATTATAGTCTTCAATTCGAGTTGTTTTTCCCATTTTGAAATAATTTCCTTTAATTCTCGGTTTTTCCTTCAGTTTACTATTGGTAGCCTAAAATTTTTAATTATTTTTGATATTTTTTGTCAAACGGAATTCTTCAATTTTACAATATTGTCTTCAATTTCAATTATTTTTATGTTTTCAAATGAATTTCTTGAATTTAAATTTTTTTTGTCATTTTAAAATGAATGTTTTCCTTTTTTAATTATTTTCTTAAATTCTCACTTTTTGTTTCTTCAGTTATAAACTGTTGTAATTAATGTCAATTACTTTTGTTATTTTTATTATATTTCTTCTTCTTTCAATTATTTTCTTTAATTTTAACTTGAAACGTACAATTTTCAATTATGTTTGATATTTTTTAACGAGTTTCTTCAACTTTCAGTTTCTGTCTTCAATTTGCACGTATTGTCTTAACTATTCAATTATTTTATTTCATTTCAGGTTTTTTAAATTTTCCAAATTGAAACAAGTTATTTTCAGCGATTTTAATGTATTGTTTAAACAATTTCAATTGTTTTCTAGGTTACTCCAAAATTTCAATTACATTTTTTATGTATTTTAAAATATGTTTCTTTAATTTTCAATTATTTTTTTTGAAAGATTTTCTTAATTTTTCAGTATTTTATTTAAAATTTTAGTTTTTATTAAACTTATATTCGTAGTATTTTATATTTTCTTACAGTTGAAAATTTGTGTTAATTTGTTATCAATTTCATCAATATTTTTCTTAATTTTTCAAAAATATCTTTAATTTTCTTAGACAGCCTAAAAACTTAATTATTTTGGTCCATTTTTAGTTAATGACTTCAATTTTTATAATATTTCTTTAAATGTAAATTATTACTTCCATTTTAATTATTTTTTTTATTTTTCAATTTAAAAAAAGTTTTTTTTTAAGATTTTTTTTTATTTTTTGTTATTTTTTGTTATTTTCTGAAATTTATCATGTAATCAATAATTTTTTAGTTTATTTGTTATTTTCAAATGAATTTCTTCAATACTTTAATTTTTCTTCTCTTTTGAATTTTTTTTTTAATCCAATTTGTTTGTCATTACTTTGTCATTACTAATTGTTTTCTCCAAATTTCAATTACAAGTTTTGATTTATAATCTTGTCTTAAATTTCTTCCGGAATTTTGGTTTGTTTTTGAATTCTTAATTAAAATTTAAATTATGCAATTATGTTTGTTAATAATTAATAATAGTCTTCAATTTGAATTATTTTTCCCATTTTGAAATAATTTCCTTTAATTCTCGGTTTTTCTTTCAATTTTCTACTTGCAGCATATAATTTTTAATTATTTTTGATATTTTTTGTCAAACGGAATTCTTCAATTTTACAATATTGTCTTCAATTTCAATTATTTTTGTTTTTTCAAATGAATTTCTTGAATTTAAATTTTTCTTATCATTTAAAAATAAATGTTTTCCTTTTTCAATATTATTCTCTTAAATTTTCACTTTTTCTTTCTTCAGTTATGTTGTAATCAATTCCAATTACTTTTGTCATTTTTAGTGATTTTAGTGATTTTTTTAGTCATTTTTACTTTTTTGATTTTAATTAATTTTAACTTGAAACGTACAATTTTCAATTATGTTTGATATTTTTTAACGAGTTTTTTCAGTTTCAAAATCTTTCAGTTTCTGTTTTTAATGTTTACGTATTGTCTTAACTATACAATTATTTTATTCAATTTCAGATTATTGTTTAATTTTTTAAGTTTGAAACATGTTATTTTCAACTATTTTAAAATATTGTTGGAACAATTTGAATTTTTTTCTAGGTGATTCTAAAATTTCAATTATATTCTTAATGTATTTTAAAATATTTTTCTTTAATTTTTAACTATTTTTTTTAAGATTTTCTTAATTTTTCAGTATATTATTTGAAATTTTAGTTCTTATTAATCTTATATTCGTAGTATTTTATATTTTTTAACAATCGAAAATTTCTTTTAATTTTTTATCAATTTCATCAATATTTTTCTTAATTTTTCAAAAATATCTTCCATTTTAATAAGCAGCCTAAAAACTTAATTTTTTTTGTCGCTTTTCATTAATGACTTTAGTTTGTATAATATTTCTTTAAATTTAAATTATTGTTTCTATTTTAATTATTTTTCTCATTTTTAAATTTAAAAAAAGTTTTGTTTTTAAAAATTTTCTTTTATATTTTGTTATTTTCTTAAATTTAACTTGTAATCAATAATTTTTTTTTATTTGTTATTTTCAAATAAATTTCTTTAACACTTAATTTTTTCTTCTCCTTTGAATTATTTTTTAATTCAATTTTTTGTCATTGCTTAATTATCTTCTTTTTAAAATTATTTTCTCCAATTTTCAGTTAGTTTTATAGTCACAATAAAATCGTTTTCTTGAAATTTCAATTATTTTCTTCAAATTTCAATTGCAAGTTTTGATTTTCAATCTTGTCTTTAATATCTTCCGGAATTTTGATTCCTTTTTTAAATTTAAAGTATTGTCTTCAAGTTGAATCATTTTTCTTATTTTTAAATTAATTTTTCCAAATTTCATCTATTTCTCATCTGTTAATTATTATTTTCCTATATTTTGACTTATAATCTTTAATTTTCGATTATTGTTTAAGAAATTTCTTCAATTTTTAATTAAAATCCTTGTTAGTTTTAAAACTAATATTTTCGTTTCTCAATTGTTTTCTTTAATTTTTACTTTTATTTTCTTCAATTTGAAATTGTTGCCCTGAATTTCAACTATAGAATCGCTTAAAATTTTATTTGAAGTTTTCTAATAAAGGACCCAATTTTTCTTCCTGCTTTATATAAAGAGTGCCAAAAAGTCAATTAATCTTTTTTTTGTAACTGATTGTGAGTAAAGTTGCTAAGATTTTATTGTGCGCAAAAATAACTTGCATTTAATATTTACAAATATCCATATTATCTCAAATACATTTTAAATCCTCATTTTTTCTAGGGTGGGCCTATGCTGATAAACGATCTTCTAATTTTCAAGAATATTCCACTAATTAAACATTTCTTTTCCTTACACTTTGGAATGAATAATTTGTCCAGATTTTTCCAATTGGATTCAATAACATTCTTCAAATACGGTTGAGTTGTTGCTGAAAAGCGGCTGAATGAATAAATTTAAATATTCAGGGGCATAAGCTCTATACATAGTATACATATTCCGACTGCTTGGGTTGAAGTCTCTGTCTATGCTAAATTCCAGGGATTTCACTTCCTTCGGAAACTGGTAGTTTGGTCCTTTTTACTGTAGCCGTCTCGTGAGATTTGCGTCGTATCTTCTGAATTTACTGCTCCTACTCAGGTACGCGCGCCCGCCCTTAATTTCTAGACTTCGATTGTAATCGAGATTTATTCCCGAAAGCGATTTCCTACTTTCTTCTCGTTCCGCAAAACTTTTCAAAGTACCGTGGAAAATAAGTTTCAACGAATGGAATTAGCTCGGATTTGTTATCTGATTTAGTCAAGGATAGGATTTTCTCGTTCTTGAACATTTTATTTCACAATTTATTTTCCACTTTCTCAAAACTTTTCACATCTCATTTGCGCAAATATCTCATAAGTGCTTTCTGTTAAGTCAAAATTGATCTGAAATTGGATTCGGACTGATTTAGGAGAGAGTCGGACAAAATGCCTATAGTAAAGTTTGGAGCAAAAATAAGAGTATTTAATTATAGCTTTGAAAAATATAAACCATTATATATTTAAAAAACAATCATTAAGAATATAATAAGATAGTTATTTTAAGTACTTATTTCAGAAAAAATAATAATTGCCTGTACACAAAAATGTGGAAAAATATGAAAAGTAAAAAAAAAACTTTATATGTTTTCTTTAATTAATCATTTTCTTAATATTAAAAAAAAGAACTAGCTTTGAATACAAAAATATAATCTTTATATTATAAAACTAAAGTTTCAGTCCAAAGTAGTCCGACAAAAAATGGAGATAAAATCTATAGCAAATAAATAAAGCTTCTGCAATTATGAAATAACTTACAAAAGTAAATTAAGCACTGTAATAAATTACAAAAATACTTGCTTGCTTCAAAATAACGTGAGTTTTAGAAAGAAAATCTAAAATTTGTCATTCAATGCCAAATGTGACAGGTTAATCCGCCATGATTGTTTATAATCACGTGACCACTTACGTAACTCTACGTATTTTTTCTGCGCACGCGCACTTCTTTTGATTCATCCCGCGCTTATTTAAAATCATGTTTTAAAAATATATTTAAAAAAATTCTTTAATGCATGATTATTATAATTATTATTAATATAAATGCAATAATTAATTTGTTAAAACACTGATTTTCTATGCAGAAGCAGTAAAAACTTATTTTTATTTATTTTAGAACTTATTTATATAAATTAAATCAAAGTGTTTAGAAAGCTAAATCTTAACCTTAATATATTTCATTAATAAAAACAATTATGTTTAATATTTATTTTTGGCCAAGTTATTAACGATTGCCAATCCAATTAGGCATTTTGGCCGACTCTTCCCTACAAATTTGGTTTTTTTACTCTTTTAATCTTTTTTAACTTTATTTTTAAAATCGATTCTTCAGTAACTGTTTTCGATACTTTTAAATATTTTTTAAAAATTTTATTACCCACGTGTATTTTCGAGAAATAAAAGTTTATATTATTTTGCGAAAAATTGATGACGGATGAATAGAATAAAAAATATAAAAGATTGTGTAAAAAATGTGAAATATAACGTCCGTGTTAAAAATCCGTGTCTGACTGTAAGCTGACATTTCTACTTATTGGGCAAAACGTTCGTGGAAACGTTTTTACAAAAATGTACAAAAATATTATTTTTATCACGTGATTCTAAATTTATGGTTAAAAAATAAAAATAAAAGATGTGATTTCATTTATTATAAATTTTATATTTGATTTAAATGTATGTAAAGATCAGGTTCAGTTAAAATTAATTCAAACTATGATTCTTGAAATTAGTATTGGGATATTCTTAAATTATATTTTTTTTAAGTTTATAAACATAATAAAATAGAAAAATTTGTATTTATTCATTTTTCTTTTATCTGCTATAACCTACTTTTTTACAAAATTGAAAAAATTTATAAAAAATAAAATTTATAGATAGGCTTTGGAAAAATATAATTTGTAGGAATGTACAAGCCCCAAGAGCTCAGAATTTTTTATACGAAAATTTCTCGTTTTGACCCATTTTCTTGAAATTGTAAAATATTTTTGTAAATGTATACTTGCTGTTCTTTCTGCTTAAGAAAATAAGAAAAACTTATTGTTAGCTGAAAATTTTAGTTGATACTAAGCCTGGACTACATATAGATAATAAATAAGTAATAATTTAATAAATAAATAATTAATAAGTGAATAATATAAAGAATTAAATTTTTTTATTAACGTTTCAAGCAACGAGTAGAAAAAGCAGTTTATAGACAGACACGACGTTTAGTTGATTTGTAGAAATATTTTATTTTGTAAAAAGAAAAATAATTTATTTCATTCAACTTTACATTATTTAAATTATTTTCTTATTATTTTATCAATTTCCTAAGTTCATTTTTATAATATCAAAAAAGTTTCTGGAATTATTTATCCGAAATTACAATTATTTTTTTCAATTGTAAATGATATCTATTGTTTCTTTGTAATTTATGTATATTCTGTATTTTTTGCAAATATTTCTCTTAAATTAAAAATTGTTCTCCTCAATTTTAAATTATATGTTTATCTTTTTTCATTATTTTATTTTCTCTAATTTTTAATTTTTTTTATTTCAAGTATTTTTTCAAATTTCCATTAACTTTCATTTATTTAAAATACATTCCTAATGTAATTTGTTTTATTATTTTCTCAAATTTTAATTGTTTTCTTCAATTTTAAATTATTTATATTATTTTTTCATTATTTTCTTGAATATTTAATAATTTTAATTTTTTCTGAATTAACATCCTGAACTTTCAAATATATATTTCTATTTTCGATTATTTTGTTTAATATTCATTTTTTTTATCATTTTGCAATTAATTTCTCAAACTTTTAATTATTTTAATTATTTGATAACCAATCTCCTATATTTTCAATTATTATCTTAAATTTAGATTATTGTCTTCAATTTTCAATTTTTTAATCGATTTTTCAATTATTTCCTTTTCTCAGAAATAAATTCTGTAATATTTCTATTATTTTCTCCAATTTCTAATTATTTTATTCTTTTAGCATAATTTTTAAAAATTTTAATTATTTATCTGAATTTTGAATTATTCTCATCATATTTCAATTATTTTTAAAATTTTAAAATTATTTTTATGATATTTAAATTATTTTTTTCAAATTTAAATTAATTTTATAATTTTTCAATTTTTTTCCTCAATTTTTAATTATAATTCCCATTTTGTAAAATTATTTCTTAAGATTTTAAAACTATTTTTCTCAAATCTCAATTATTTTCTTCAACTTTTAATTATTTTCATTTGTTTTCATAATTTCCAAGATTATTTAAAAATTATCTTAAATTTTAATTACTTTTGGCTTTCTTCAATTAATTTATCAGATTTTTGAATATTTTTCTCAAATTTCAATTTTTTTTTAATTATTCCCTAATTTTCAATTATTCTTGGTTTTTAAAATAATTTTCTAAAATTTTCAAATATTTTTCTCAAATTCCCTCTATTTTCTTCAATTTTTAATTATTTTCAATTTTTTCCATAATTTCAAAAATTTTAAACTATGTATCTGATATTTCAATTAATTAATTCAATTTTACATTATTTAAATTTTTTTTAATTATTTTCGTCAATTTTCAATTTCCTACGTTCATTTTTATAATTTCGAAAATTATTTATTAGAAATTTCAATTATTTTTTTCAATTTTAAATTATATCTATGATTTTCTTGTATTTTATGTATATTTTGTATTTTTTACAAATATTTCTCTTAAATTAAAAATTGTCTTCTTCAATTCTAAATTATGTTTATCTTTTTTAATTATTTTATTTTCTCTAATTTTTAATTTTTGTCAATAAACTTCTAAGAGTTTCAAGTATTTTTCTAAAATTTTCATTAATTTTCCTTTATTTAAAATATACAATGTAATTTTTTAAATTATTTTCTCAAATTTTAATTATTTTCTTCAATTTTAAATTATTTATATTATTTTTTCATTATTTTCTTGAATATTTAATAATTTTCATTATTTCTGAATTAATATCCTGAACTTTCAAATATATATTTCTATTTTCGATTATTTTGCTCAATGTTTATTTTTTTTTATCATTTTATCTTAAGCTTTTAATTATTTTAATTATTTTTTAACCAATCTCCTAAATTTTCAATTATTATCTTAAATTTAGATTATTGTCTGCAATTTCCAATTTTTTAAACGATTTTTCAATTATTTCTTTTTCTCAGAAATATATTCTGTAATTTTTTTATTATTTTCTCCAAGTTTCAATTTTTTTTATTCTTTTAGCATAATTTTTAAAAATTTTAATTATTTATCTGGATTTTGAATTATTTTCATCATATTTCAATTATTTTTAAAATTTTAAAATTATTTTTATAATTTTTCAATCATTTTCCTCAAATTTTAATTATAATTCCCGTTTTGTAAAATTCTTTTCTAAGATTTTAAAACTATTTTTCTCAAATCTCAATTATTTTTTTCAACTTTTAATTATTTTCATTTGTTTTCATAATTTCCAAGATTATTTAAAAATGATCTTAAATTTAAATTATTTTTAGCTTTCTTCAATTAATTTCTCAGATTTTTAAGCATATTTCTCAAATTTCAATTATTTAAAAAAAAAAAAAAATCTGCCATTTTTTCAATTGTTTATTTCAAATTTTATTAATTTTTTCAACTTATCATTGTTTTTTATCATATTACAATTTTTTTCATCAAGTTTCAAATTGAAAAATCATTTTTTAATTATTCCCCATTTTTAAATTATTTTTATTCTTTAAAACTATTTTCTATGATTTTTAAATATTTTTCTCAAATTCCCCCTATTTTCTTCAATTTTTAATTATTTTCAATTTTTTCCATAATTTCAAAAATTTTAAACTATGTATCTGATATTTCAATTATTTAATTCAATTTTACATTATTTAAATTTTTTTTTATTATTTTCTTCAATTTTCAATTTCCTACGTTCATTTTTATAATTTCGAAAATTATTTATCAGAAATTTCAATTGTTTTTTTCAATTTTAAATTATATCTATGATTTTCTTGTATTTTATGTATATTTTGTATTTTTTACAAATATTTCTCGTAAATTAAAAATTGTCTTCTTCAATTTTAAATTATGTTTATCAATTTTTAATTATTTAATTTTCTCTAATTTTTAATTTTTGTCAATAAACTTCTAAGAGTTTCAAGTATTTTTCTGAAATTTTCATTAACTTTCCTTTATTTAAAATATACAATGTAATTTTTTCAATTATTTTCTCAAATTTTTATTATTTTCTTCAATTTTAAATTATTTATATTATTTTTTCATTATTTCTGAATTAATTTCCTGAATTTGTAATTATTTATTTTAATTTTAATAATTTTTTTTAATTTTCAATTATTTTCTCCAATATTTCGTTATTCTAATGTTTTTCAATTTGTTACTAAGATTTTTAAGTATTTTTCTCAAATTTAAATTATTTTCCTTAATTTTAACTTTTAAGACATTTCTACGGTTATAAAAATTTGTTTCTTCTCCAATTTTTAATAATTGTTTTCATTATTTATTTTTTAATTAATTTCTTCAATTTTTTGAATTCTAAAATTTTATAAATTTAGTCGTATGTAAATACAACTTGTTTTACTCATTTTTAAATATTAAATATTAACCTAGTTCAAATAAATAATGAATATCAAATTTCATGAATAAATTATATAAATTCCAAATTTTTTCAATTCAGATTAAAAGGCAAACTGAAACAAAAACAAATAATTAAATAGAGTGTGTTTGAATCAAAACAAAACTTATTTCAGTGAAACATAAATTCCTTTCGAATGTTTGTAATTGCTTCATCAAAATAATTCCCTCCAGTGAAAAAAAAAAAACTTGTATAAAGTGAATCTGCATTTTAAAGTGAAATGAATAATTTTGTCCTGTTTATATTTCAATTTTTCATTTGTGTTGAATTGTTTGCTATCATTTTAACTAGTGGAACAACAATATTATAATAATATTGAACCAAGAAAGTTGACATACAATTGTAGAACAAAAGTAGAGAACTTTGTACCACTTACAACCGGAGAGATAACTTTGTCACTTGGGACTAAAATTATTCCGCTTCAGGACGATATCTATGACATGTCTACATGCAATAAATTTAATATTGCAAATGTATACCTCTATGGTGCTGCAGGCGCTTTCACAAAAGTATCGACTTTAGTTTTCCATGACCTAGGGACATAAAATTAATTTGATGCTTCAATTTTTCGCTTGATATTACTCCTCTCAAAAATACCACAAAGCAACTAAAACCCAATGTAGTTTATAACCTTTCCATGAAACTCGAGTCGTGTTCCAAAGTTTGAGTTGAAAAATAAAAAAAATTTTTTATTTCATTCTCTTTGTCTATTTTTCATTTCTTCTTTTACTTTCTTTGTCGATATTTCTCGACAACAGTTTCATTAAATTTTGCCAATTAATTGAAAAATGTAAGTTTAAAAAAACATAACATGCTGGATTCATTTTCTTGAAATTTCTCTTATCTCGAGTTGACTATATTTTTCCATGGACGAGGGAACAGGAGTTGCATGAAAAATAGAAGAAAAAGATAAACAGAAGCGAAAAGTATGAAATAAGAAAAAAAAATCTCCTGAAGAGAAGGAAAAGAAAAAAGAGAAATTAAGAAGCAGGAAAAAGCTCTGTTTCGGGCTCTCGATACGGAATAGATCAGAGCGTTTGTAAAAGTTATTTTCCCGTTTTTACCTTTTGTGTTCGCCTTAGTCGTTAATTAGAAACCAGACTGGCCTAGCTTTGCTTCCAGCTTTCAAGTTTCGAATCCCAATAACTCTTCAAAAACCTGAAAATACTTTCTCGATTAATTCTGCACAAAGGCAAAAATAACTATGAAATTTAACGCCTCTAAAATTTTATTTACGAAAAATCTTGTTTATTTGTTATTAGTTTAAACATAACCTACCGGCAAAAATTGTGGGAGCACTTACAAAAATCGTATTAAAAATATAAACGTCTTTAAATGTTGATAACTTTAGTAGAAATTAGCAAAATTAAATTTTTTATAAATCATTGGAAAGCTTTTAAAATTTTCCGTCAAATAATCCTAACCCAAAGTTTTTTTGATTAACAGAAACGTAGATTTGATGTGATAAAGACAGGTGAATTTTTATTACTCAAGTTTGGTGGGCTGCATTTTCTAGAGAAATAATAGGAAATTTTTCAAATTAAGCTAAATAAAACCTTGAACTTTTAACTTTAAAATAAGCCAAAGAAAACTTAATTATCTTGATTGGTTTAAAAGTTATAAGCAAATGATGTTAAACGTGCATGAAAAATTTTCCACTTCTATTCTAACCTCTTACTAACCTAAACTGAGTGCCAAAGGCGCTAAATTCAAACTGGCAATTTCAAATTTCGAAACAATTATTATTCAATTAATTAAAAAGTCCATATGTTTAGTTAAAATAATTAAATAAAATTACTACCAAATAAAAATTATCACCAAAAACTAGTAAAATAGTCAAATGTATAATCATATATAATTTATCTTAAGAAGAAGTAATACTTTAGGTATTTTTACTTAAAATTCAGAATTTATTTTTAAAATGAGTCTTTTCATGTTAATAAATTATATATGAATTTTTATAAAATAGCTTAAAACTTACATAATAATTAAAGTTTCAATATCAAATATTTCAAAAAATTTTATTTTTTAGAAATCAGTCAATTAAATATTAAATTAAATTAAATAAAATAAGTAAATTAGGTATACTTTTGTATATTTAAAAAAAAGAATTTTTAACGAACATTTTTATTATCCAAGTTATTTAATAAAATTTTAATTTCTGCAACAGTAATATTAAATGAAATATCTAGTTTTTATTTCAATTTAATTTATTAATTAATTACATTTTTTTTTCATTTTTTTAAAGTTTATTTAAAAATATATGTCTGGCCAAAATTGTGGGAGCACTTACAAAAATCGTATTAAAAATATAAATGTCTTTAAATGTTGATAACTCTGTTAAAAATTTGCAAAATTAAATTTTTTATAGACTATTGGAAAACTTATGAAATTTGCCGTCAAATAGTCCTAGCTTGAAGAGTTATTTTATTATATAAAAATTTAGACTATTAAAGTAATTTAGGAAATTTTAATTTCTAAAGGCAGTTTTGTAATAATAAGAGATATTTATAATTATTGAAAAAACATTTTTAATAATCTCTATATAAGAAAGTTAAAAAATTAAATTAAATTAATTTAAATTTTAAAAAGAATTTTAACATGCAACTTGTATTATTCAAATTATTTAAGAAATTTTAATAATTAGATAGAATGCAGGTAGTAATATAAAATTTATAAAATATAATATTATCAAATTTCTATATATTTATTATTTACTTTATTAGAATACTTCCTCTATGAAAAAGCAATAATTTTTATTATCATAATATTACTATAAATTTTTCAATAATTATAAATTTCTGTTATATTATTACCAAATCGCTTTTAGAAATTAAAATTTCCTAAATTCAAATAGTCTAAAATTTTATACAAAATTATGTTCAACTTCTATTTAAATTTTAATTTAATTTAATTTATTTATTTAATGTCAACTTTGCATCAATTAATAATTAATTAGATTATTTTGAAACCAATGCTTCTTATTTTTCCAAATTAGTTTCAGGAATTAAATTACATAAATAACTTTAAAAGTTTAGATTTTGATCAAAAATTCTGTTTTAATGTATATTAAAATAATTAAACTATAATTTGTTCTATTTACCCAGATTTAATATTGCGTAAAATTAAAATTTTTTATTTAAATAATTTTAGAACAATGAAAATTAAATTAGTGTTAATTATTTTCAATATTATTATATTTATTTCCATAATAATAATTATTATTGCTTTTAAAATTAATACAGGCAATTGTTATATATTTTTAAATAGAATTTAAAAAAATTTGAAAAATTAAATTTCTAATTTAAATAAAAATTAGATATTTTATTTAATATTACTGTTGCAGAATTTAAAATTTTATTTAATAACTTGAATAATCAAAATTTTCGTTCAAAATTATTTTTTTTTTTTAATATACAATGGTATAATTTACTTATTTTATTTAATTAAATTTAATATTTAACTGACTGATTTTTAAGAGATAGAATTTTTTGAAACATTTGACATTGAAACTTTAATTATTATGTAAGTTTTAAGCTATTTTATAAAAATTTATATATAATTTATTAACATGAAAAAACTGATTTTAAAAATAAATTCTGAATTTTAAGTAAAAATACCTAAATTAATTGAATGTATGGACTTATTAATTAATTGAATATTAATTGTTTTGAATTTTGAAATTGTCAGTTTGAATTAGGAGCCTTTTGAGCATAGTTTAGGTTAGTAAGAGGTTAGAATACAAGTAGAAAATTTTTCATGCACGTTTAACATCATTTGCTTATAACTTTCAAACTAATCAAGATAATTAAGTTTTCTTCGGCTTTTTTTAAAGTTAAAAGTTCAAGGTTTTATTTAGCTTAATTTCAAAAAATTTCTATTATTTCTCTAGAAAATGCAATCCACCAAACTTAAGCAATGAAAATTTACTGAAAACGAAAAATTCACCTATCTTTATCACATTAAATCTACGTTTCTGTTAATCAAAAAAACTTTAGGTTAGGACTATTTGACGGAAAATTTTAAAAGCTTTCCAATGATCTATAAAAAATTTAATTTTGTTAATTTCTACTAGAGTTATCAACATTTAAAGACGTTTATAATTTTAATACGATTTTTGTAAGTGCTCCCACAATTTTTGCCGGTAATGTATAAATAAAAAAAACATAAAATTAAAATAATTAAAATGCTACTAATTCTGACGATAATTATATTCATTTATTAGATTAAGCGTTTTTATACAGACAAAATTAAATTTAGTACCTTTTTCTTACATCTTCTTATAGCTCAATTTATCTTTTATAATTAACTTGTCTCACTGTTCAGAAATTGATATATCCTGTATTATTAAAGAAAAATTAATGTGAATGACGGGTTAAATTCTCTTATATAAACACTTTTATTCCTTAAATTGAAAATGATGAAACAAAAATAGAATTGAGAACGGTCAAAGTGTCGCACTATTTTTCTACCAGGGTTGAGAAATGAAAAATTTCTAAATTCTGATCGTGAAAGCGGAAGTTAGTGAAGGGCGAAGGATGTAATGTACAGAGTAATTAATGAGGACATTTAAGAGATAATATCGTTCACCAACCAACACTTAATCATCTTTGAAATGTGCCACTTTCAATAAATCATTTCAATTGTCAAATCAGACGAAATTTTCTCAACTTTGTATAATTAAACCAGGAATCGAAACAGTAGATATAAATTAATAATAGCATATTATTAATATTATCATCAGTAATGTCATTATTAATAATAATCGCAAACTTCATTCATTCATTATTATTATTATGTATCATAATTTACAGGTTTCATTCATTCACTAATTTATTTATTCTGTCCACATCTAAAGTTTGTCACTACACTGAGAAAATAAGCCTCTAGCCAAGCAGCTTTATTTCTAGGTTAGGGTTCCTCGGGATAAAACAAACAAAACACCGGCGATGACAATCAAACTTCTAGGATAACGGAGCATATGCTCTGCTAAAATCAATTAAGTGCTTTGCAGGTGCTATATCAACAACCTCTCTCTGCTAAATTTAATCAAAAATTGGTTGTATTTAGTCAACTTATTATTTTTTTGGTTTCAAAATTTTAAATCATATTTCACCTTTTTCAAATTTTCTCAAATTTTAAATTTATAGCAATTTTAATTTCTTCAAATTTCAGTTAATTTGAACTTGCTTTGATTAAAAGTTCAATTAATCCACGCTTCAAATATATACTAAATTTGAAGTTATTTAGAAAATTCTTCAATTTTTAATAAATTTTTTCTCTTTTGATTTCAATTACTGAAACTACAATTTTCAACTATTTTTATCATTTTTCAATTATTTTCTGTAATTTTTAATTATTTTAATTATGTTTCAATTTTTTCCCTGAGTCTTAAATTTAGCTTCCGCAAATATAAATTATTGTCTTCAATTTTTATTCATTTTCATTATTTCTGAATTAATATCCTAAACTTTCAAATATCTCAGTTTTCGATTATTTTGCTCAATTTTCATTTCTTTTTACTATTATTATTTCTGCCATTTTTAATTACTGTATTTAATTAAAACTTTTTTAAAACATATATTCTATTATTTTTTCAATTTTCTCTATAATTTCATTCACTGTTTGCAATATATTATTTTTCAATTATTTTCATTCGTATTTCAATTACTTTTCTCAATTTTAAATTAATTCCACCATATTTCAATTTATTTTTCATTTTTAAATTAATTTTATCATTTTTCAATTATTTTTCTCAATTTTTAATTATTATCATTCGTTTTCATAATTTCCAAATTTTTTTATTAATTACCTACATGATTTCAATTATACTTAAACTGCAATTTTCAACAATTTTTATTATTCTTCAATTTTTTCTGCATTTTTTAATTATTTTAATTATTTTAATTATTTTTCAATTTTGACCCTAAATCTTAAATTTACCTTCCGCAAATTTCAATTATTTCCTTTAATTTTTTCAATCACTTTTTTAATTTTAAATACTTTTTTCTCGACATTAAATCAAATTAGTTATTTATTCATAAATTTTATATTATTTATCGCAAATTTATATAAATTTTTTTAATTTACCATTCTTTTTGTCATTTTTCAGTTATCCATCTTTTAATGATTATAATTATTTTTCAATTAATTTCCTAAATTTTCATTATTATAATATATCAAATTTAGATTATTGTCTTCAATTTTCAATTTTTTAAACGACTTTTCAGTTATTTTTTTTTTCGTAAAAATAAATTCTATAATTTTTTTATTATTTTCTCCAATTTATAATTACTTTCATTCTTTTGGCATAATTTTCAAAAATTTCAATTATTTATCTGAAATTTCAATTATTTTCATCAATTTTCGATTATTTCTGCGATTTTTAATCACTGTCTTTAATTAAAACTTTTTTAAAACATGTGTTCTATCATTTTTCAATTATTACTCTCAAATTTCATTTACTGTTTGCAATTTTTCATTTTTAAATTATTTTTATTCATATTTCAATTATTTTTTTCAATTTTAAATTATTTCGATCATATTTCAATTATTTTTTACAATTTTAAATTAATTTGATCATTTTTCTATTATTTTTCTTTATTTTTAATTATTATTTTCATTTTGTAAAATTATTTGTAATTTCCTCAAATTTTAATGATTTTAATTTGTTTTCATAATTTCCAAATTGTTTTATTACAATTACATGTTTCAAATTTCAATTATTTTTAGCTTTCTTCAATTCTTTTCTCCAATTTTTAATTATTCTCATTCTTTCAATTTACATCTAAAATTTTCCAGTAGATATTTTTCTCAAATTTCTATTATTTTTTTTTTTTATTTAAGAAAAATCCAGTAATTTTTTCCATTACTTCTCTGAAATTGCATTTTTTTCAATTTATTGTTTTTATCATATTTCAATTATTATCTTCAAGTTTCAAATTTTAGAATAATTTTTAAATTATTTTCTCCAATTTTTAATTACTCTCATTTTTTAAAATTTTTTAATTTTTTTTTTAAAAGATTTTTAAGTACCTATTTTTCTCAATTTTCCATAATTTTCTTCGATTTTCAATCATTTCCATTCTTTTTTATATTTTCCACAATTTTCAACTATTTATCTAATATTTCAATTGATTCATTCAATTTTCAATAATTTAAATTTTTGTTGATTAGTTTCTTCAAATATTAATTACTTTCATTCGTTTTTATAATTTCCAAATATTAATTTTTAATTATATTGTAGGTTTGAAATTTATAAATGAAAATTATTTAATTCTATTAATTTAAAAATTCCTTTAAAATTTATTCGCAGAAGTTTAAATTAATTGGTATTTAGATTTTTGGAAACCAAGATCTTAAAATGTTTCAAATAATTCTTTATTAATAGAAGTCTGAATCAATTAAAGAATTTAGAATAGATGAATTCAGTTATTAATTGATTAAAGTTTGAATTTAATTTGAATTAAAACCGATTTAAAATTTCCAAATTTCTATAAATTTTTATATATTTGTTGTAGTTTGAAATACCTAATATCTATGATGACGCTCAAGTGTGCGCAACGCTTTTGAGGAACGAACAAAAAGATTACATTAACAAAAAATATATTGTTAAAACTTTTCCGGTAAAATAAACTTTAAAATTGTTTTTAGTTCTATTATATAGCTAATTCAATGAATAATTAATCATATTTAACCACAAAATTTTCAGTATAATACACGAAATTTTTATCTTTTCTCAGAAACGTTGCGCACCAGCATCATAATCTATGCATTGTTAAAAATTGAAAATATTTAAAGTTTATAATAATTTATAAATTATTTAAATAAGTATTTAAAGTCTATAATAATTTATAAATTATTTAAATAAAAACTTAAAGTTTATAATAATTTATAAATTATAAACATGAATTGATTAAAATTTAAACCATACTAATTAAATTATAAATTTTGAAGCAGTTGAAATTCTTATTCATAAAATCACGTTTAAAATTTTTAATTTAATTTAATTTGTAAGAGTAAAAGATTGAAATAATTTTTGTTCTCACCATTAGGAATTGAAATAAAAATGCATTATAAATCTTACAACTTTGCTTATATTGCAATTTCGATTAATTGAAGTTTGAAACAAATTAAATTTAAGTCAATAAAACTTGGAAATTTTTTAATTTAGAAAAATTAATATTTACAATGTTAGAAATTTTGAAAAATGGTTTGTTATTAATTGGATTTCGTATTGTTTGAAAAAATGTTAATAATAAGGAATTTTTATCAATACAAGTTTGGAATAAATTAAGTTTATAAAGAAGTTTAAATATATTTAGTACATAAAACTATTAAAAAAATATATTCTAACTTTTTGTAACATACTATAAAACATTTTAATCTCAACTCAGCAAGTAAATTTGATTTACTCTGTAAAATTTCCTTCTATTTATTAATTTTTAACAAATTTTAATAAATAAAAATGAATTTACAAAATTTAATCTGATAATCATTAATTTACTCTAAATAAGTTCATTAGTTTATAATTTATTTTTTGCATTTAAACTATTCCAGACAATGTAAAATGCAAACTGAAAAAACGGTATTCTTTGTTTGAAAATTATTCTTGGCGACTATTTAATAATAAAATATTCTTCTATTAAGGATATAATATTCTTAAAATAAGAAGCATAATCTTAAATTAAAAACATTTTCTTATTTCTTGAGATTATGCGTCTTAATTTAAGAGTATTTTTTTTATTCTAAAAATATTATATCCTTAGTAGAAGAATATAATAGAAAAATGTAATATAATATAGAAAAAATATAATAGAAAATCAGTGTTTTAACAAATTAATTATATTAATTATTGTATTTATATTAATAATAATTATAATCAATGTGCATTGAAGAATCGTTTTTAATATATTTCTAAAACATAATTTTAAATAAGCGCGGGATGAATCCAAAGAAGTGCGCATGCGCAGAAAAAATTCCTAGAGTTACGTGAGTGGTCACGTGATTATAAATTATCATGGCGGTCTAGCCTGTCACATTTGGCATTGAATATCAAATTTTAGGTTTTCTTTCTAAAACTCACGCTATTTTGAAGCAAGCAGGTATTTTTTGTAATTTATTACAGTATTTAATTTACTTTTTTAAGTTATTTTATAACTTTAGAAGATTTATTTATTTGTTATAGACTTTATTTCCATTTCTTGTCGAACAGCGCTGGACTAAAACTTTAGTTTTCTGATATAAAATTTGTTATTACTTTTTTTTCATATTTTTTCACATTCTTGTGCACAGGCAATTTACTCTGTCATTAAAATTTAAATAATTATTTTTTCTGAAATATTTTTTGCTAGTAATATAATATTTTTAGTGACAAAAATCATAAATATAATATCAGTAACAAATACAGATAATCCTTTGATTTTCAATAATATAACATCAATAGACGAGAAACTATGATCGTTAATTGAAATAAAGACCTGATTTTGAAAATGAAATAAATACAGTTAATGAAATAGATTGACATGTAACGTAATACAAGAGGATAAATAACAGAGAGTGTCACGGTGGTTGCCTGAAGGCGTTTTGTTCAATATTGACGTGAACTCCGATGACGAGTCTTGGATTCAAAGCTGAACAATTTTGAAACAAATGAATGACGGATTCTAATGGATCCGAGGTTGTGACAACGAAACAAAAAACAGAATTCCTCTTCCCTATTTCGCAGTCAGGCTTTTTTTTTTTTTTTTTTTTTTAAATTCCCTCTCTGCATTTTTCTCTTATCAGTCTTCTTTCAAGCTCTGAAAACAACGAGCTGTTCCATCAACAAAGTCGTGAGTTTATTTAGGATATACAAAAGCTTCTGACCAGAATGACACGATTCCATTCAATATGGATTGGTGGGGAAAAAAAATTCTCCAAATTTAAAATCATATTTTCTTCTCCCAGCGCTTTTGAAATTAAACAAACATATATTCACATTCGCAGAATGGCATATATTTCTTCATAGAAATTTGAAATTGAAACTAGAGACACAAAAAAGCAAAACACAAAACTTTCAATAAAAGAAAAAACATGCAAAATAAATATAGTCTTTCAGGAAAAATGGAAAATATCCCAGTGAATTGAAAAAAAATTGTTTAGATGATAATTCAAGTAATACAAAAAATAAGTTGAAGTTTTAAAACTAATTTTTTTGGAGATTTTTTTATTTTTTCAGATAATTTCCGTTGTTCTTAAATCTTGGAATTTTTTTGCTTTTTTTCTTGTACTTCTTTTTTAAAATAAATTTACATTTTCTTAAATAAAAATCACATATAATGAATGTTTAGAAATTTCTTATATCACTATTTTTTTTAAACCAATTCATATTTAAATAACCAGTTTTATTAATTATTAAAAAAAAAAAGGATCCGGGTAAATCAGAGTTTGGGATTCGGAAAATAAATTAATTAATACTTCTGCTAAATTAATTCAAAACCAAAAAAATCTCTCTCCAGTGGCGTAACTATTAAGGGGCCCTTGAGCTCAGGGGCCCCTCAGATAACCCTAATAAACCTTTTTTATAGGACAAAATTTATAAAATTTTAAAATTAAAAAAAAATTGCAAGAAATAATTGAAATTAAACAAAATAATTGCTGATTTTTTAAATTAATTGAAAAAAAATGAAATCAATTAAAAACGGGAAAAGTAATTTAAAAACTCATAGAAATATTTTAAAAATAACGAAAATAATTTAAAATTGAGAAAATTAATTGAAAATAATAAAAATAAATTGAAAACAATGAATAATGAAAAATTAGGGAAAATAATTGAAAAAAAAATGATTAAAAATTGAGGTAAATAATATAAAATTAAAAAAAATAATTAAAATTCGATAAAATAATTGACAAAATTACATAAAATATTTTAAATGAAGGAAAGTTAAAGAAAATTTCAGAAAAATAATTAAAACTTTTAGAAGTTCATTGAAAAAAAAAGAAAATAATTAAAAATTAGAGAAATTAAATGAAACAAGATAAACATAATTTAAAATTGAAGAGAATAATTTTTAATTGAACAGATATAATTATAAACTTTTTGGAAATTATGAAAAAGAACGAAAGTAACTAAAAATTAAAGAAAATAATATTAAAAAATAATATAATTAATTGAAAATAGAATGAAATAATTGAAATCTCAGATAAATAGTTTAAAATTTTTGAAATTATAAAAGGAGTGAAAAAAATTGAAAATTGAAGGATATAAATTTTGAAAAATAATTGAAAAATGATTTTACAATGTGAAACTTGATAAAAATAATTGAAATATGATACAAACATTGATAAGTTGTAAGAAATAAATCACATTTGATGGAAATAATTGAAAAATTACAGAATATTTTTAAACAAAAAAAAAAATAATTGAAATTTGAGAAAAATACATGAAGATCTTAGAAATCAATTGAAAAAAATGAGAATAACTAAAAATTGGAGAAAAGAATAAAAGGAAGCTAAAAATAAATGAAATTTACGATAATTAATTTAAAAAATTGGAGATTATAAAAGCAAATGAAAATAATTAAAAATTAAAGAAAATAATTAAAAATTTAAAAAAATACCTTAAAATTTTAGAAATTAATTTTAGAAAATGAGAATAATAATTAACAATAGAGGAAAATAATTGAAAAATGATAAAATTAATTTAAAATTGAAAAAATAATTCAAATATGCAGAAAATAATAGAAATTTATGAAGAAAATAGTTTAAATATGAAAGATTGAAAACATTAAATAATATTTGAGAAAATAAATATATTTTGATATAATCGAAAATTGATGAAAATAATAAATAAATTTTCAGATAAACAATTGAAATTTTTAAAAATTATGCCAAAAGAATGAAAATAATTAAAAAGAGGAGAAAATAATATAAAATTACAGTATTTTTTTTTAAGCAAAAGAAAATAATTGAAAACCCATTTAAAAAATTAAAAATTGAAGACAATAATCTAAATTTGAGATATTATAATAATAAAAATTTAGGAAATTAATTGAAAAATAATTATAATCATTAAAAGATGGATAATTGAAAAATGACAAAAAGAATGGTAAATTAAAATAATTTATATATTTTTATTTTTTTATAAAAAAATTATATAATTTATTATTAAAAGTTGATAAATAGTTTAAAAATTTTTAAAATATAAAAAAGAATAGAAATGATTGAAAATTGAAGAAAATTATGGAAAATTGAGAGAAATAGGTACCTA
The DNA here is from genome assembly GCA_037103525.1 of Ganaspis brasiliensis. NCBI lineage: Eukaryota > Metazoa > Arthropoda > Insecta > Hymenoptera > Figitidae > Ganaspis > Ganaspis brasiliensis. Next base: position 1,467,769 of record JAZKLR010000055.1, on the reverse strand, counting down.
CTTTAAAATCTTTAAACAAAATTTTAAAAATTTTAAAAAATGAGAATAATTAAAAATTGGAGAAAATAATTTAAAAATTATTCTAAAATTTGAAACTTGAAGATAATAATTGAAATATGATTAAAACAATAAATTAAAAAAAATGCAATTTGAGAGAAATAATAGAAAAAATTTCTGGATTTTTCTTAAATAAAAAAAAAATAATAGAAATTTGAGATAAATATCTACTGGAAAATTTTAGATGTAAATTGAAAGAATAAGAATAATTAAAAATTGCAGAAAAGAATTGAAAAAAGCTAAAATTAATTAAAAATTTGAAACATGTAATTAATAAAAAAATTTGGAAATTATGAAAACAAATGAAAATCATTAAAATTTGAGGAAATTACTTAACAATCTTAGAAAATAATTTTAAAAAATGAAAATAATAATTAAAAATATAATGCAAAATTATAGAAAAAAGATCAAATAAATTTAAAATTGTAAAAAATAATTGAAATATGATCGAAATAATTTAAAATTGAAAAAAATATTTAAAATATGAATGAAAATAATTTAAAAATAAAAAATTGCAAACAGTAAATGGAATTTGAGAGAAATAATTGAAAAAATGATGGAACATATGTTTTAAGAAAGTTTTAATTAAAGACAGTAATTAAAAATCGCAGAAATAATAAAAAATTGATGAAAATAATTGAAGAAAAAGAAAATAATTGAAAAATCGTTTAAAAAATTGAAAATTGAAGACAATAATTCAAATTTGAGATAATATATTAATGTATATTTAGGAAATTAATTGAATAATAATTATAATCATTAAAAGATGGATAATTGAAAAATTAAAAAATGCCAAAAAGAATGGTAAATTAAAAAATTATATAAATTTGCGATAAATAATATAAAATTTATGAATGAATAATTAATTGAATTTAATGTGGAGAAAAAAGCATTTAAAATTGCAAAAAAGATTTAATAAATTAAAGAAAATAATTGAAATTTGCGGAGGGTAAATTTAAGATTTAGGGTCAAAATTGAAAAATAATTAAAATAATTAAAAATTGCAGAAAAAAATTGAAGAATAATAAAAATGGTTGAAAATTGTAGTTAAATTATCATTGAAATCATGTAGGTAATTAATAAAAAAAATTTGGAAATTATGAAAACGAATGATAATAATTAAAATTTGAAGAGAATAATTGAAATTTGAGGAAATTATACTTAAAAATCTTAGAAAATAATTTTACAAAATGAGAATAATAATTAAAAATTGAGAAAAACAATTGAAAAATGTTAAAATTAATTTAAAATTAAAAAAAAATTGAAATATGGAGGAAATAATTTAAAATTGAGAAAAGTAATTGAAATACCAATGAAAATAATTTAAAAATAATATATTGCAAACAGTAAATGAAATTATAGAAAAAAATTCAAAAAATAATAGAATATATATGTTTTAAAAAAGTTTTAATTAAATACAGTAATTAAAAATCGCAAAAATAATCGACAATTGATGAAATTAATGAAAATTTCCGATAAATAATTGAAATTTTGGAAAATTATGCTAAATAAATGAATGAAAGTAATTAGAAATTGGAGAACATAATTGAAAAATTACGGAATTTATTTTAAAAAAAAATAAAATAATTGAAAAAACGTTTAAAAAATTTTAAATTGAAGACAATAATCTAAATTTGAGATATTATAATAATGAAAATTTAGGAAATTAATTAAGAAATAACGAAAATATTGAAAGATGGAGAAAATAATTGCAATATATAAAAAAAAATGAAAATTGAATAAAAGAATTAAAAATTGAGATGTATATTTGAAAGTTCAGTGAATTAATTCAGAAATTATGAAAATTATTGAAAATTGAAAATAATAATTGCAAAATGACAAAAATAATGGTAAGTTAAAAAAATAAATTTTAATTTGCGATGAATAATATAAAATATTAAGGAATAAATAATTAAAACTGATTTAATGTCAAGGCAAAAATAATAAAAATTGAAAAAGTGATTGTTTTTCTAAACAAGATAATTGAAATTTGAGGAAGGTAAATTTAAGATTTAGGGAATCAATTGAAAAACATGCAATTAAAATAATTAAAAATGGTTAAAAGCAGATGAAAAATGATAAAAAAAACAGTACAAAATTGTATTTTAAGTAATTGAAATCATAATAGAAAAGAATTATTAAAAATTGATGAAATATTTAAATCACTTCAAATTTAGTATTTTTGAAACGTGGATTAATTGAACTTTTAATCAATACAAGTTCACATTATCTGAAATTTGAAGAAACTAAAATTGCTATAAATTTAAAATTTAAAAACATTTTAAAAATGTGAAATACGATTTAAAATTTTAAAAGAAAAAAATATCTACTGACAAATATCAGTTGTGGACAGAATGAATGAACGAATTAATTAAACTTGTAAATTATTGTATACAATTGGGGCCCCATTTTCCTTTTTTAAAAAACTTTAATCCTTCTCAAAACTTCCTGTATACATTTTAAAAATCCTGCTTTATATTTTCTGAAAGGAATACTCAAGATAACAAGCCTCCAGCTTGTTACCTGCATCTTTGAATGATGTAAAATTTTAACAAGTACAGTATTCTTCGAAGATACATTAATTTTAAATTTGATTTTTTTTAAACACAATAAAACGGGAAAAAGAATTATTATACAATATTCCAACTTTTTGCATAAAAATCAATTCACAAAGAAATATATATTTAAAATTACTAATTCACGTATTTTACCAGAGTCGTTTTCACTGATTTAAAATCGTTTTTTTTTTTACACAAAATTTAGCATTTAATTTCGAAAACACTTTACGAGGAGAGTAAATGAAAATATCTGCAAAAATGCATATTCAACGCTCTGTAACCAATCGAAAAATGTGATGACCCTGTTTTCCTTTGAGATCTTTTGGTTAAAAATTCAAATTTTTTAAAAGGGAGAGAAAAAGTGTGGGTAAAATGGATTTAATAAGCCATTCAGATGATCATAGAACCAAACCTGTTAAGTGGTCCATCCCCTCTTTCTGGATTTTATTTGGTTACTGAGCCAAAGAGCAGAGACCATTAGGCAGTCATCCTGAGTCGATCGTTCGCGTCGCTTCTCGATCAGGACCACGAAGATCGATTCATTTACATATTTACTTTGTGTTATCATACAAAATGAAGACTGAGAAATTCTCATTTTTGGATAATTTTCATAATAAACTGAAAAAAACTGGTCAATCATTTTAAATATTTTTAAAAAAATGCTAATAAACTAAAATTTTTCTTTTAAAATTGCTCATGTAGTTTTTAATAATTTAAGAACAAAGATAAATAATATATTGATGAAACTATATATTAATAAACAATATATAAAATTCATTTTTGTTAAATATATAAATTAAATTATCAACAATAAATAAAATATTAAAATCAGCATTCTCATTTTTAAATTAAAACTGTCACATATTATCTCTGTCGACAGTAATTAATTATTCTTTAATTGCAATAAATTTATATTTTTTAATTACGTTTCAACAATGTTGCTCTCGTACTTGACAGTTTTGATTTTAGACTCAGAATATTGAATTAATACTTCACCGACGATTTTATTTTATTACTTTCTTCTATTTGTGGATTTCGTGATTAATTTATTTCCCTCTGAAATGCATTTTATTAATATTATCTTTTTATTAAAATATCAGCACTAAAAAAAGGTTTCAAATGAAGCGTAAATATTCTTTTTTTTCCCCTGAAATGGATTTAATTTTGATTATCATATATTATATTTGTGAAATTAATTTAATATTGTTTTTATTTGTTAAATTTAAATTGCCGGTTTAATCTAAATTTTGTGTGCATATATATATTTTTATTAATAATCATGAACTTTATAATCATATTCCTGAATATGATTAAAATGAAACTTCCGTATATAATAACATTATAAAAAAATTGAATTAAACTGTTTAAAATCCCGGAGCCTGTCAAATTTGTCGGAAATGAAATGAATTAACAATTTTAGCCTCGTGTCTTATATCTTTTGTTTCTGCTTCCGAAAAAATCCCATTTTCACGGACTAGGCGAGAGGAGTCTTATTAATTTTTCAGTAAAAACTTGGCACAGTTCTTGAAACTTTTTCCTATTTAAAAAGACCAATAAAAATTACAAGCACTTTTGTTACTTTTGAGTTTTTCGTAAAATTATATGAAATGTTCAGTTATAAATAATAAGTGAACACTTTACAACTAGTGTGGTCAGTTTAATTATTAATTAAGAGTTCTTGGTGAAAATTTGGTATTAACGTGTTCTTGTAAATCGTAGTATATTTTGAATCATGAATGAATCAGTACAAGTGTACATTCTTTCAATTTTTAATTTATCCAAATTTGTATTACTAGAGAATTTTTCACATTCAGGGTCCAATTTTTCCAAATTTGAATTAATCCAAATGTAAATTTAATCAGTTTCCAATTAATTCGAATTTAAATTTACAGTTTCCAATTGATTCAAATGTTAATTAACATCATTCAAAAATAATCTAATTATAACTAAAGCAGATAAAAGTAATATAACGGTAGTAATAGATAAAGCATGTTAGAACAAAAAAATTGAAAATCTATTGAATAATGATAAAAAAAACATATGAAAAACTTCTTTGGATGTTGTATCAATGTACACAAATATACAATGGGAGCCTTTTAAAAGATCAGTTAATTTGTTAATAAACGATGGAATATAACTAAAAATCATTCAAATTTTAATAAAGAGGATTTTATGAAAAGTTTGTATTTAGTAGTCACTTTTTCACAATGTACATTATTTTAATGGTTCGTTTTATAAACAAATTTTCAGTCTACCGAATGCATCGTATTTCGTGATGAAGGATTTGGAAAATGAAGTTTTAAAATAATATAAAATTAAAATTTTATTTTACTTTAGATACATAAATGTTATTTTAATATGCGTTCCAACATAAAAAATTAACGAAATTTTAACAACTTTTAATTCAGCAAATAAAAATATACAATTTACTGTAGAACTTTCAGTTAATAATAAAACTAATTATTTTGATTTATCGTGATTTTTAGAAAATAAAACAATTGGATTCGGAAAAAAATATGGTCAGCAAGATATGTTAATTTTGCTTCAGAACATCCATTATCATATAAAATTCGAATAATTTATTCTTTAGTCGATAGAACAATTAAATTGTCATATATAATTGTTTCCAAGGCAAAATTACAGACGAAAAAAAAATTTCTTAATAAGAATGTGGATAAATGAATTTACAATTCGAAGAAAAAGATTAAAATTTAAAAACAAATCTTATTTTCCGAAAATAATTAAAAATTACGAAAGAAATTGAAAATTAATTAATAAATAATGGAACTAATTTGATATGGAAGGAAATAATTTAAAATTAAAAAGTTTTTTTTAAAAGAATTAAAGAAAATAATTGAAACTTGCAAAAATTGAATTTTAAAGTTGGGGGAAAAATTAAAAAATAATAATAATAATTAGAAATTCAAGAAAATGTTTGAAAAATGATTAAAATAGATGCAGATTGTAGCACATAATTAAAAGCATAATAGAAAAGAATTGTTAAAAATTGAAGAAATTTTTAAATAATTTTAAACTTATTATTCTCAAAGCATAGATTAATTAAATTTTTATTTTTTAATCAATGAAATTTAAAATGAATTGAAGTTTGAAGAATTTTAATATATAATTGTAATTGTAGTCTTGTTATTCCAAATAAATTCTGTAGTTCTTTCAATTAATTTTTACAAATTTTTATTATTTTCTTCAATTAACAATTATTTCTATCAATTATTTTTTTTTATTAAATTTATTTTTCAATTAATTTTTAATTGCTTTTTGTTTTTTTCCATTATTTTTTGATTAATTTTCTAATTTTTTTATTAAATACAACAAATTTTAGTTATTTGTTCAATTAAGAATTATTTTCATCATTCTGCAATTATTTTCCTTTCTTACAAATAAATGTTGTAATTTTTAAAATTATTTTTAACAACTAAAATTTTTTTTTTTAATTTTTAATTATTTTTATAACTTTGCAAATATTTTCTCGGATTTTTTATTATTTATATTATTCTTTAATTAATTTCCTAGATTTTAAAATATTTTCCACAAATTTTTATAATTTTCTTCAATTTTCAAATATTATTCTTATCATTTTGCAATAAATTTCTTCAATGTTTAATGAATCTCAAACTTCATTCCTCAATTAAATTCCTGAATTTTCAATTATTTATCTTATTTTTCAATTATTTTTTTTCATTTTTCATTTTCCTTATCTTTTTTCAATTATTTTGTCCACCTTCTAATTATTTTTCAATTTATTTCTCAAATTTTCAATTAATATCTTAAATTTAAATTAATGTATCCTCTTTTCAATTTTTTAATCATTCTTCAATTATTTTTCTCAAATTTCCAATACTTTCGTCAATTTTTAATTTTTCTTTTTTTTTCATTTGCAATTATTTTCACATATTTTATATTATTTTGAGTATTTGTTGATTAATTCCAAAAAGTTCAATTATTTATCTCAAATTTCTATTATTTTCTTTAATAATTTTCAATTATTTCTACAATGTTGTAATTATTTTCATGAATTTAAAATTCTCGAAATCATTTTGTAATAATGTTTCTTTTTTTTACTTCAAAGAAATTCTGTATTTTTTAAAATTATTTTTCTAAAATTGCAATTAATATCTACAAATTTCAACTATTTTTATCATTTTTTAAAAATTTTTCTTCAATGATTCTTACTATCTTTCAATTTTTCTCCTAAATTATAAATTCAAAATTTCCGCAAGTTTCAATTATTTTCTTTAATCTTTTCAAATAAAACTTTTTCAGTTTAAAAAAATATGGTTTTTGTTTTTTAAATTGTAATTTTTTACTTCAAATTAAAGTTCATTTCGTTAATATCGAATTATTAATGTTAATTTATAATGTATTTAAATGATATTCTTCGATTTTTAGTCACTTTCTTTTATATTAAATAAATTCTATAATTTTCTCCATTTTTTTCTTAAATTTCCATAATTAAATTTAATTTTCAATTATTTTTATTCTTTTAAAGTGGTATTGTTTATCTCAAATATATTTTGTAATTTTTACCGTTATTTTTTACAAATTTTTATTATTTTCTTCAATTACCAATTATTTCTATCAACTATGTTTTTATTAAATTTATTTTTCAATTAATTTTCAATTTCTTTTTGTCTTTTTCAATTATTTTTTGATTAATTTTCTAAATTTTCTATTATTTATCTCAAATTCTTGTTATTTTTTCAATTTACAATTATTTTTATCATTCTGCAATTATTTTCTTTTATTACAAATATATATTGTAATTTTTGCAATTATTTTTAAAAAACTAAAATTATTTTCTTCAGTTTTTAATTATTTTTATTACTTTTCAAATATATTTTCGGATTTTTTTCACTTTCATTATTCTTCAATTAATTTCCTAGATTTTAAAATATTTTTCTCAAATTTTAATAATTTTCTTCAATTTTCATTTATTATTGTTATCATTTGCATTCAATATCTTCAATTTTTAATTTACTTCAAACTTCATTCCTCAATTAAATTCCTAAATGTTCAATTATTTATCTCATTTTTGAATTATCTTTTTCAATTTACATTTTATTTTATCTTTTTGCAATTATTTTCTCCACATTTTAATTGAATATATTTATTATTTTTCAATTCATTTATTACATTTTTATTTATTATCTCAAATCTAAGTTAATGTATCCACTTTTCAGTGTTTTAATCATTCTTCAATTATTTTTCTCAAATTTCCAATACTTTCGTCAATTTTTAATTATTTTTTTTTTAATTTGCAATGATTTTCACAAATTTTATATTATTTTGAGTATTTGTTGATTAATTCCAAAAAATTCAATTATTTATCTCAAATTTTCACTTTTTTTTAAAATTAGTTTTCGATTATTTCTGTAATGTTGTAATTGATTTCCTGAATTTAAAAATTCTCGAAGTAATTTTGTAATAAAGTGCTTTCTGTTACTTCACAAATATACTGTATTTTTTAAAATTATTTTTCTAAAATTACAATTAATATCTACAAATATCATTTATTTTTATTATTTTTCAAAAATTTTTCTTCTATGATTCTCACTATTTTTCAATCTTTCTCCTAAATTTTAAATTAAAAAATTCCACAAGTTTCAATTATTTTCTTCAATTTTTTCAAATGAAGCTTTTTCAGTTCAAATTATTTCCTTTAATAATTAGTTGCATTATTTATAAATTAATTTCAACTTCTTTCGTCATTTTTCAATTATTTTTGCAAAATATAATTTTTGTTTTTCAAATTAATATTTTCTTCTTCAAATTAAAATTAATTTCTTTAATATAAATTTATAATGTCAAATAATGGAAGGACATATCTCATCAAATTTGTTAATTTAATTATCAGTTTCACTATTTTCATCATTTTCCCAATAATTTTCAATATTTAAAATATTTATATCAAATTTACTAATATTTATATCAAATTAATTCTGTAATTTACTCAATTTTTTTCTTAAATTTCTATAATTAACATTAAATTCCAATTATTTTTATCCATTTTCAAGTAGTCTTGTTTATCTCAAATATATTCCGTAATTTTTACAATTATTTGGTTATTAAATATTAAATTATTTGTATTAAATTCTTCAATTTTCAATTATTTCTATCATTTTTCAAATAGTTTTTGTCATTTTCAATTATTTTTTAATAAGTTCTCTAATTTTTCTTATTATTTATCTCAAATTCCAGTTATTTTTTTAATTCATTTGCAATCAATTTCTTCAATTTTTAATTATTTGTACTATTCCTCAATGAAATTTTAAAATTTTTCAATTATTTATCTCATTTTTCAATTAATTTTTTTAATTTTCTTTTATCTTTTTGCAATAATTTTGTCCACCTTTTGATTAGATAATTATTATTTTTCAATTAATATCCTAAATTTTCATTTATTATCTCAAATCTAAATTATTGTATCTACTTTTCAATGTTTTAATCATTTTTCAATTATTTTTTTCAAATTTCAATCAAGTTCGTCAATTTTTAATTTTTTTAATTTGTAATGATTTCTACAAATTTTATATTATTTTAATTATTATTTGTTTATTAAGTCCGAAAATTTGCACGAAATCAAATAAATTGTCAATTTTTGCCTTACAATAATTGCGCTAATTAAGAAACTCTTTAATTTAATATTGTTTTATTTCTCTTCCCCCCCCCCCCCTCTTTCGGACAATATTTTGTGTGCAGATGGAAAAAATTGACTAGTCGCCGTCCCTTACCATTTCCATAATAAAAATTAACAATTAATTAAAGACACTTTACTATGGAAAATGGATATCCTGTAAATAATTTAAATAGAAAAATTCAAGAAAGGTATAATAAAATCTTAAAACTATACAAAATGCAATTATGATAATAATGAAAATAAAAAAATCTTTGTTTTTCGGTATATTAAACACTTTAAGCCACACATTACGAAACATTTGTAAAATTATAAATTCAAAAATTATATTTTCTGTCAAAAACACTTGATATAATGCAGTTTTTTCTCATAACTATACAGATTATCAAATTTAGAATGAAATAACTATGAAATAAAGTGTAAAAATTGTAATAAGAAATATATCCGACAAACTAAAAGACTACTGTCAATAATAATAATAATTATTATTATTATTAATACTACTTGAAACAGAACCTTTTTCATAAAGATATAATCTAAAAATAAATTGAATAAAGTTAAAAGTAACATGTATGATGTTTATTCGCATTGAAAAATAAAGAGAGAGAATTCTCTTGCAGACGTTTTATGAATAGATGGCAAGATTCAATTTGAGATTGAGACTTGTATAAAAACAGAGTGATGAAAAAGAAATGAAAGTGCAACAGTCGGTTCACGAAGAGGGAGCGATTTAATTGAATTCAATGAGTGCAATTATGAGCATAGCTTAATTAAACCCGCATGTCCATCTATCGCGACTACTCAACAAAGCAGTGTATCGATAGATCGATCATTTAATCCGAGAGAGAGAGAGAGAGATAGAAGAGGACTATAACGCATCGCTGGGGTCGAATTCCAATATATCAAGTCTACATATGAGGCATACGGGTCTCTTCTAAAGACATGCCAACGCACTTTCGTGCCAGTGATATCACTACACAATCACACCGATTCACCGACCATGTGATTCCATAGTTCTCTTGTACTTTAAAACTTTTCCTAGTGAAAACGTGCTCCAGTTTCTGGCGTAATGATACACCGGCATCACAGGAATAGTGTCGTCGTTTCAACACAAATCATTACACGCTGATGCTTTCAGTCCTCAGTTTCATCCCTGAAAGTTACAAGCACTGCAATAAACGCGAAAACGTGATAAGGGGTATATTTTACATGATTTATATTACAACCTTTCACAATTCCCAATACTTGAAAACATGAAACGGATTTTTAGAAAGTTAAAAATGTTTCGAGTGTGTCATATGAAATTCTTCATAGGGTTTTTTTCTTTTCAATGATATTTACTCTCGTGATTAAAATTACGCTTTTTGATATTTTAGAATTCTTGTTTCAAGTTTGTCATAAGCGCCATACAGTGGGGGAAAAGTGATTACAGGGTGTCTACTAATCGCAGGCTTCGCACTCCCCAACTATTTACTACTTTTTGCTACTTTTTTCATGAGAGGCTACTTTTTTGATACTTTTTTCGGCCTAAAGCTACTAAAAGCTACTTTTTTAAAAATTATGGGAAAAAAGTATTCAGTTATTAGATTATTAATTTTATAAGTGCAAAAATTTATTAATTTGCAGTCAAATTTCCATACTGCCGAAAGAAATTTGACGTTTCCGCGGTAGAAAGGTTCTTTAAAATGCTATTAGTGAGTGAACGTTCAGGAATGTAACAACCATTTTAAATCATAGGATCTTTAAATATAAAATGAAAATTATAATAATTATTAAACAATAATTTATCTATTAATTTAGGCTGCAGAGAGAAATAAAAATTTATTTAACAATTTGCACGTCTTCTATCGTTAAAATCATATGTTTGAAATCACATTATTTTTATTAATAAACTCTTCGAATTTTTTAATAGTGAAAAATTATAATTATTTTACAAATTTACAATAGGCTTAGTTGGGGTAATTCGGGACAAACTATACCTTGCTGACAATTGACAATAAAAAAATGGCAAATATACGTTTTTGACAATTATTTTTAAAAAATTTCTACAATTGCTTAGTACTTTGACTTATTTAGTAACGTGAGCTACAAGAAAAAGAGGTTATTTTGACAACTGGTAAGATGAAATAAAAAAGCGCATTAATGATTTAGATAACATAAATTTTCTTATTGGTATTTGTTAAAAACAGTCTTATTTACTTATAATAATTAATTATTGAATTAATAAGAACAAAATGTTGGGTGAAAATTACTTTTAAAACTTAGTTGCAAAATGTCACAATTTTCTAAGTTCCAATTAAAGTTTTCTATTAATAATTCAAATATTTTAGTATCAAATATTATTTAATTTTGTGTCTTTCATAAGACGTACTAACTTTTTAATTTTATAATGGAGAAATATGAAAACTTTTAACTTAATTATTATTGAAATTTTGAGAAGAAGCAGTGTTTTTGGACTCTAATAACTCATCACCAGAATCGTGAAAAAATCAAATTTTGGTTTTAAAATTCAAGTTTGACACTCCTTTCTACAGTATCAAAATTTGATGTTGGAGAATCAGCGACTTTTTTACTTTTTACAATTTGAAAAATGTGCTTTCCGAGGTGCTTTTAAATATGAATTTGAATGTTAAAATGCAAGTAGTTTTGTAAAACTGATTTTAACTGCTGCCAGATTGTGAAATTTAAATTAAAATTTTGTTACTTTGAAAATTTTGACATTTTGCAAGTAAGTTTTAAAAGTAATTTTCACCTAACATTTTGTTTTCATTAATTTAATAATATTAATTAATATATGTAAATAAGACTGTTTTTAACAATTACCAATAAGGAAATTTATGTTATCTAAATCATTAATGCGCTTTTTTATTTCATCTTACCAGTTGTCAAAATAACCTCTTTTTCTTGTAGCTCAAGTTATTAAGTCACAAAGCAATTGTAGAATTTTTTTTAAAAATAATTGTCAAAAATTATTTTGACAGCAAAAATAAATATGACAAATTATCAGATTTTTGTAACATTAGTCCGCAACGACTTTAGGTGAAATATAATGGTTTGACTCATAATTCATTTTTCTCATTATTAAAAGATTTTTTCTTCTTTTGTTTTTGATATTGGTTGCGGTAGTATTTTGGGTGCTAAAGAAGTGTTTAAAAATGGTGCGAAACTTTTGGTCATACTTATTTAGCACCTTCAATACTAAAGAAAAACAGAAATCTAAAAAATAATATCTGTTTTCGATCGACCGAATTTCTTATGGAATGCTCCAAAAAAATAATCGCTCATTAATTTTCTCAATTGATTTCGATTTCTTAGAGTTTTAAGTGTATTTTCATATCTTTTCTCGATTTTTTAAAGGTCCAGAACATTGAAAAAAATTAATTGTTTATAAACAATTTTTTTTTAATTTATTAGTAAGTCGAAGTCTGTTTTATGTTTTTTTTTATTCTATCCAAGGTATACTTAAATCGGAAAACTCATTTAAGAAATATAAGCTTTTATTTAAAAAGTGTTTAAACTTTTCATTTTGCAATAACTTTTATAATCAAAATTTTAAAAATTTTTCGTTTGGTAGAAACATTTTTAGAATCTAACATAATAATTTTTTTAATATTTCGATAAAATTAATTCCGATTCCACTAGAACTTTTCGTTCCTGAATTTGATGGCACGCACACAGTCATAACTCTCAACGATATAGTCCCTTCAACACTTGCCTTATGAGTTTCCGCCGTATGGAAGTTTGACTGTATTATAACAATAATTTGTTATTTCAAATATTAAATAAATCTGAAACGTGCTGTGACTAAACGAACATCTAACACATTCATGTAAAATGAAAATAATAATTAATAGTAAAAATAAATTAAACTTATCCTATTTTCTATTTGGCTACTTTTTACTACTTTTTTTAATCATGCAAGCTACGTTTTCCTACTATTTTTGAACTCTCAAAACAGTGCGAAGCCTGTAATCGGTAAAACCGGCAAATAACCGGGAATTTTCTTTCTGGGCTAATAAATTTGACTAATAATATGTGACGCTCCGCGAGAGAAGGGACCTATTGCTGAGAAAGCAAATTTTAAAGAATGGACGGGCAAAGAGGAGGAAGAAAAATAGAGACGCTTAACATGCCCATGTTTAAAGCTTCATAACAAGAAAACTAGATGCAGGAATCAAATTTTTATTTTTGGAACTCAAATAGCAACTCAAAAACTATCAATTACCATGAAAAAATCAAACTAATTAATTGTTAATTTCACGGGACGGTCGTTCAAAGAAAAATCAAAAAATGCGATATACTTAGTATGTCTAGGTTTGAAGCATTATAACAAAAAGTGTAATTACAAAGAAGAATTTTTGAAACATGGAACTGAAAGAACAACCCAAAAATTATCTTTTAGCATAAAAAAAAAATGAAAATTGATTTTTTCGGCGATAGGTCCCTTCTCTCGCGGAGCGTCACATATATCAATTTGTTTTATAAATAAAGATGGTTACTTTATGCATTTTGAACCAATCTGATTATGCGTTTTAATTTTGTGTAATTATGCGACAATTATGCAATTGAAAAATAAAAAATATACATTAAAAATTAATATATTAAAATATAAAAATATACATTAAAATCGATATATTATTCAATTCTTCAATTATTCGACTACTTTCAGAAATTTACAATTATTTTCTTCAATTGACAATTATTATTTTCAATTTTCAATTATTTTCTTCAACTCTTAATTAATTTCTTCTATTTTTAATTATTTTCATGAATTTCAAATTATTTCTTCATTTCTCAATTATTTTCTACTATTTTCTTCAATTGCTAATTATTATTTTCTTCAATTTTCAATTATTTTCATCAATTTCTAATTAATTTCATTACTTCTGAAATATTTTCTACGATTTTCAATTATTTTCATCAATGTTTAATTATTTTCTTCGGATCTCAATTAGTTCCTTCAATTTTTAATTATTTAATTCAATATTCAATAATTCTCGACTTTTTTCAACTATTTTTTTCAATTATCATTTCTTTATTTCACATCTCAATAACTCCTCCAGTTTTCAATTATTTTCTTCTATAATCAATCATTCTCGGCTTTTTTCAATATTTTTTTTCAATTATCAATAATGTTTTTGAAAATTGAATTCAATTCATGAATTATTATTCAACAATTTTCATGAAATAACATTTTCCTCAATTTAAAATTATTTTCTACAATTTTTAATGAATTTCTTTAAATTACAATTACATTCTCCATTTTTTATTGTTTTCTTCAAATTCTATAAATCCTGGTTGTTCAATTTCTTTTTTCTTTAATTATCACTTATTTCCTTCTACTTTCATTCCAATTGTTCAATTGTTCAATTATTTTCTTTAATTCTCAATTATAATTTTCGAATTCAGTTCCATTCTTCAATTTTCAATAATTTTTTTTTCCAATATTTAATAACTCTAGGCTTTTTATAATTTTTTTTTTTTAAATTCTCAATTATTTTAATCAATTTTTAATTATTTTCTTCAACTCTAAATTACTTTTTTTTAATTGACAATTATTTAATTTAAATTTCAATTTTTTCTTCAATTTTCAATTATTTTCATCAATTTCCAATTATTTTCTTCAGATTTCAATTATTTCCTTCAATTTTTAATTATTTAATTTGATATTAAATAATTCTCGACTTTTTTCAACTATTTTTTTCAATTATCATTAATTTATTTTACATCTCAATAACTTCTCCAATTTTCAATTATTTTCTTGTATAATGAATAATTCACGGCTTTTTTCAATATTTTTTTTCCAATTATCAATTAGGTTTTTGAAACTTCAATTCAATTCATCAATTATTATTCAAAAATTTTCATAAAATCACATTTTCTTCAATTTCCAATTATTTTCTACAATTCTCAATTATTTTCCTCCATTTTGAATTATTTTCATTAATTTCAAATTATTTCTTCATTTCTCAATTATTTTCTTCGATTTTCTACTATTTTCTTAAATTTTCAATTATTTTCTTCAACTCTAAATTATTTTTTTTAATTGCCAATTATTTAATTTAATTTTCAATTATTTTCTTAAATTTTTAATTATTTTCTTCAGATTTTAATTATTTCCTTGAATTTTTAATTATTTAATTTGATATTTAAGTACATATACGGGTCAACGAAAACCCATTAGAAAAAAAAAAGAATACATATAAGTTGAAACACAGATTTGCCACATTATTATTGGTTTATATATAAACTATTAAATAGTTTTAAACTATTAAATAGATATTAAATAGTTCTCAACTTTTTTCAACTACTTTTTTGAATTATCATTAATCTTTTTTACATCTCAATAACTCCTCCAATTTTCAATTATTTTTTTGTATAATGAATAATCAACGGCTTTTTTCAATATTTTTTTTTCAATTATCAATTAGGTTTTTTAAACTTTAATTCAATTCATCAATTATTATGCAAAAATGTTCATAAAATCACATTTTCTTCAATTTCCAATTATTTTCTACAATTCTCAATTATTTTCTACAATTCTCAATTATTTTCATTAATTTCAAATTATATCTTCATTTCTCAATTATTTTCTTTTATTTTCAACTATTTTCTTCAATTTTCAATTATTTTCATCAATTTCTAATTAATTTATTTAATACTGAAATATTTTCTACGATTTTCAATTATTTTAATTAATTTTTATTTATTTTTTTCAACTCTAAATTATTTTTTTCAATTGCCAATTATTGGATTCAATTTTCAATTATTTTCTTCAATTTTCAAATATTTTTATCAATTTTTAATTATTTTCTTCAGATCTCAATTATTTCCTTCAATTTTTAATTATTTAATTTAATATTCAATAATTCTCTACTTTTTTTAACTATTTTTTTCAATTATCATTTATTTATTTCCTATCTCAATAACTCCTCCAATTTTTAATTATTTTCTTCTATAATGAATAATTTGCGGCTTTTTTTAAATATTTTGTGTTTAATTATCAATTATGTTTTTAAAACTTTAATTCAATTCATCAATTATTATTCAACAATTTCCATAAAATCTCATTTTCTTCAATTTCCAATTACTTTCTACAATTCTCAATTATTTTTTTCCATTTTGAATTATTTTCATTAATTTCAAATTATTTCTTTACTTCTCAATTATTATTTCATTTTACTACTATTTTCTTCAATTGCCAATTATTTTCTTCAATTTTCAATTATTTTCATCAATTTCTAATTAATTTCTTTAATTCTGAAATATTTTCTACGATTTTCAATTATTATAATTAACTTTTAATTATTTTCTTCAACTCTAAATTATTTTTTTCATTTGTCAATTATTGGATTCAATTTTCAATTATTTTCTTCAACTTTTAATTATTTTCATCAATTTTTAATTATTTTTTGAAATTACAATTATATTCTTCATTTTTTATTTTTTTTCTCCAAATTCTATAATTCCTGGGTTGTTCAATTTCTTTTTTCTTCAATTAACACTTATTTTCTTCTATTTTCAATCCCATTTTTCAATTCTTAAATTATTTTCTTTAATTCTCAATTATAATTTTCGACATTCAATTCCATTCTTTAATTTTAATTTTTTTTTTTTTAATATTCAATAACTCTAGGCTTTTTACAATGATTTTTTTTAAATTCTCAATTATTTTCTTCAAATTACAATTTTTTTCTTAAATTTCAATTATTTTCTTCAATTTCCAATTATTTTTTCATATTTCTTTCAGTTTTTCAATTTCTTTCAATTTTCAATTTCTTCTCAATTTTCTTCAATATTTAACAATTCTCAGCTTTTTTAAATTATGTTTTTCTTTCAATTTTTATTTAAAGTGAGAATTTTTAAATTATTTTAATCAATTTGCAATTATTTCTGTCGATTTCTAAATTTTTCTTCTGTTTCCAAATATTGTCTTTAATTTTTAAGTACTTACTTTAATTTTTAATTATTTTCTTCAATTTTCAATTATTTTCTTTAATTTTTAATTATTTTCTTCAACTTTCAATTGTTTGTTTCAATATTCAGTAATCTCGACTTTTTTCAATTATTTTTTTTCAATTATCAGTTATTTATTTCATGTTTGAAAACCTCCTTCATTTTTCAATAATTTTCTTCTATTTTCAATTTAATTGTTCGATTGTTCAATTATTTTTTTCAATTCTCAATTAATGTCTTTAAATAACAATTCTATTTTTCAATTTTTATTGTTTTCTTCAATATTAAATAATTCCTGGCATTTCAATCCAATTGTTTAGTAATTTTCTTTAATTCTCAAATATAGTATTCGAATTTCAATTTTATTTCTCAATTTTCAATTGTTTTTTTTTTCATATTCAATAATTCTGTGTTTTTCTGATTTCAATTTCATTATTTAATTTTTAATTATACTTTTTGAATTTAATAACCATTGTTCAATTTTTTCAATTATTGTTTAATTGTAGAATAATATTTACTTTTTTTTTTAATTTTGTTTCTAACTGTCAAATATCTTTGTCATTGTTCAATTATTTCTTTCAACTATTAATTATTTCTTAATTATTAATTGTTTCTTTTAATTCTTAATTATTATTTTTTGAAAAGTTTAATATTTCATTTTTCAATTCTCAATTATTTTCTTCAATTAGGTATCAACTGTTATCTTCAATTTTTTTAGCCATTTGTAGGTCTATTTATACTTAAAATAAATTTTAAGTTAACAAGAGAAAAAACCGGGAAAAATAGAAACAAAAACCGGGAAATGACCGGGAATTTTGTGGGACACTCATTGGGCCTGAAAGGTCGTTAAAACAAGTGTATAATAACTAAAAAAAAAAAAATCTATTCGTCTATTTTCAACCGAATTAAAAGTTTTTTTTTTTAATGCAATATGTATTAATTGTGGATTTATGTAAAATAGTACAGCAACAGGGTCTCGATGATTATTTTTCGAATGATCCAGAATATATTTTTTTAGATTTATATTTTATAAGCAAGCACTTGAAATTAAATTAATAGTGAAAAGTGCGGTGGATCATTCTATTTCTCTGAGAAATGAGAGAAAAAATAACCTCCAAACTGTAGACGTAAACGTAGAGTGGTATGCAAACATCATTTATGTCTAGAGTTTGGAGGATTTTGTTGAATCATGTCTCAGAAAACGGGAAAGATTCTTTACTTGATTCACTGCTTCACACTCTCCCCTAGATATTTATTTCAGTATTTTAGAAACATTCTGTGGTCAATTAATTTGATACGTTTTTAAATAAGAACACGGAAAAAGTGTTTTAGATAACTTTTAACATATTTATGATTAATCTCTGATTAAAATAACAATATTTGAAATCAACTTTCTGAATTTGAATTAGTTAAAAATAACTAATTTGAAAGCAATTTTTTTCCGTAATTTCCAAGAACTCCTTTCTATTATTTATTTAATATTATATGACTAATAATATTATGAACATAATAACTTTATTTTATTAAATTTAAAAATTAATTAATGTTCAGAAAAAATTAAAACAAAATTTAAATGGAAAACTAAAAATGTATAATCCAAAAAATAAAAGAAAGGTTATTTCCTTTTTTAAGAATTATGAAATAAAATGACGAATTAATGGGTTATAAATCGAGAAATAATTATAAAAAGAGGGAATCTTTTTCTCTTTTAAATTGCGGAATTTTATTATATAATTATTTGTAGAGGCATGCGGTTAAATTTTTCAATATCCTATTCCATTTAAAAATCCTCATATTCCAGATAATTATTCTCTTAATACGATTTACCACGATTTATTCACTTTTAATTCTCTCAAATGCATTTAAATTGAAACAAGAGTTAAATGGAAAATTAAAATGCAAAATTAAAAATGAAAAAGAAACTTATAAAAAGAAGATATGTATTATTTTTTTCATTTTTAACCAAACTAGACCACTAAAACGAAAATAGTTTTCAAAATTGTTATAAATTAAAAAAGTTAAGTAAAACAAAAGAAGAAAATTTAAAAATCTGTAAATTTCGAGTAATTAAAAATTTTCTAGAAATTACAAACGAAATCAATTTTTGATTTAATAATTTCAAAAATTGTAGAACTTTGCAATGCAAAAGCTGATTTCTGTAAATAAATAAATAAGTGAGTAAATAAATAAAGAAATGAGTAAATAAATAATGAAATAAATAAAAATATAAATTATCCAAAAAAACGAAAAATTCAAATTTTTTAATCAATCGTAAATTTTCTAAAAAAAATATTGTCTAATAGTTTTTTAATTTTTAGCATATATTTAAAATTGATTTACTTTCTCATCTAGTTTTAGAAAAAATTAAATTCGATTGTCTTGAGGCAGTAGAATATTTTTTATAGACTATTCTCAATTGCTGGAAATTTTCAGATTTTTCTGTTTAGACATTTTGTACTATGGATTATAAATTTTTAAAAAAATTTCAACTCTTAACAATATTAAAAATTGATTTCGCTTGGAATCTAATTTTCTAAAAATTTGATTTAATCGGCTTGAGACAGGCAGAGTTTTTTTTATGTCAATTGCTAAAACGTTTCAGATTTTTCACCTTTTTTTACACTTTATATATTATATTATAAATCTCTAAAATGTTTTAAATTGTTAGCTACATTAAGCATTGATTTTGTTTAAAATGTGGTTTCGTAAAGTTTTTAAAGCAATAGCCTAGATACATTAGAGTATTTTTTCCAAATCACTTTTAATTTAATTACTTGAAATATTTACAGATTTTTCAAATTAGTTGAATTTTTTATTTTTAATTATAAATATCTAGAACATTTTTAATTTAAATGTTTTAATGTAAATGCTTTTAAGAGAATTAAAAGTGAATAAATCGTATTAAGAGATAGGAGGATATCTAAAATATTAAGATTTTAAATGGATATTAAAAATTTACTGTATTAGTGTTTAATATTGTTAATAATCTATATAATTCTTTAACTTAAAAGAGAAATAGAATTTTTAAATAATTATTTCTGGATTGATTCTCCGTTAATTCGTCTTTCTTATTTTAATATAATTTTTTTGATTTCTTTTTATTGTAAAAACTAAAAAGATAATCAATTATTAATATAGAACTCTTAAATTCAAAAGGAAATCAACTTTTTTTATATTTTTAGATTTATGCTTTTCTAATTTGTCATCAAAACTTTTTTTTTCCTGGGCTATAAGTAAATGTGTATATTTTTTGGTTTTATATTATTGATTATAAATATTCTACGAAATATAATTAATAAAAACGAATAGTTACTTAAATTGTATTATATTAAATTATTATCTAATGTTAATAATATTATGAATGATAAATAAAATAATATAGCGTAGAAACGAAGTTTTTAAAATTTACAAACAAACACTGAAAAATCGGTATTCTTACTTTAAGAATTATTCTTGACGCAAATTTAAGAATAAAATATTCTAATAATAAGGATATGATATTTCTAATATCAGAATTATATTTTCAAAATAAGAAGCATATTCTAAAGGACATAAAAAAATATTCTTAATTTAAGAAAATATTTCTTAAATTTAGGCTTTTTAAATTAAGAAGCATATTCTAACATTAAGAATATTTTTTATGTCCTTAAGAATAAGCTTCTTAATTTAAAAATGTCCATCTTATTTTAAAAATATTCTTCTTATTTTGAGAATATTATATCCTTGATTTAATAATATTTTATTCTTAAATAGGCGCTAAGAATAATTTTTAAAATAAGAATACCGTTTCTCAGAGAATTAGTTTGAGAATACTTAACCTTTCGTATGTGCAATTCTCATCGCAATTTTATTTTACCAAAAGTAAATTTGGCCAGAAAAAATGTTTTCTGAAATTTAGAATATATACTTGGTTCCTATTTTAAAATATTGTATACTGGAATTTAGAATATAATAATCTTAAAATAAGGATAAATTTTAATGCTTAGAATAAGATTATTAAAATAAGAATATCTTCTAAACGTAAAGAATATAGTCTTATTTTAAGAATAGTATATTACAAATTTAAGTATATAATATTCTAAAATAAGTGCCACGTATACATTCTTAATTTCATGACGCTTATTTAAGAATACAATATTCTTTTATTAAGGACATAATATTCTTAAAATAAGAAGCGTATTCTTAAACTAAGACTCATAATCTTAAAATAAGACTCACAATCTTAAAATAAGACGCATAATCTTAAGAAATAAGAAAATATTTCTAATTTAGCAATATGTTGCTTATTTTAAGAATTTTTTTCTTATTTCAAGAATTCTATATCCTTAATAAAAGAACATTTTATTCTTAAATAAGAGACCATCCCAATCTTTATACCAATCTCTATTTTTCTATAAAAAATAATTCACCCTTCTATCCGATTTTTTTCAGCAAAGCAAAAATACAAAAGTGTTATTTAAAATTACCAAAGACTCATGTCGAAGACGTTGAAACGTGTCGGAAAAATAATTTGGACGTGAATTTCGAGGTGAATAAAAATTTAGGAACTAATATGATTTGGAATCGAATTCCCCTGGTGGAATTTGAATTTTGCGAAGGCAACGTGAGTGTGACCGAGTAAATCCGTTTTGATCGATTGTTGTATATCGGTGGAGGTGTGGTTAAACAACAATTCAGAGAAAGCGAGACTCGTTTCGAGAATGCCGAACCCCATTTGTCGCGCTGCTTTGTACTATTTCCTGCTTGTTTATTTCAAGGGTCTTCTGCAGACTTTGAAGCTCTACGCTGGACATCCGCAGGATCTCGTCAAATGTAACGCAGAATTTGACGTAAGTAGAAATTATTTTTCATATTAATTACCAAAAAAAAAAAAATAAAAAAAATCTGTATATCTTGTAATTATAATATCAAATTTAAAATGAAATTCATGTTTCGATTTTCATCTCTTCTTATATCATCAATTAGCAAACATATTTGCTATCTCTTAGAGCAAGGAGCACAGCAAACTTTAATCTCGGCTGAACTAATTTAGGTCAGTTCAGTTCACTGGTTTAAGAAGCTCCTTAAAACCAAATTAATTTCTTTTAATAAAAATAACAATTTACTTGCAATTCATTAGCCGGTGATTTGAGTAAGGAAATCATTTAATTTAGAAAATTTTATGTGAAGAAAAATTCGGTTGATGAATTGGTTATAGACCAAGTGATCACACCAATTTCAGTCATATTGAGTAATATTTACGAAATTGATATTTTGGGTTCCTTTAGGAGTAAAAAAAATAAATTTTAATTATTTTTAAAAAATTCAAAATATTTTCGAAAATATTCAAATTCGAAATTTTATGTACTATTTTTTTTGTGTTATCATAACTTCTGTAATTTTGAAGCAATTGAGATCATTTTTTTTTTTAATTACTCGTATTTAAATACTCTTTCAAGAAAAATTATAATAATTAAGAAATTGTTTATAATTAAATTTTTATTAAAAAAATTAAATTATTTATTTAAACAAAATCTAAAGTATATCATCATTCTTTTTCAAAAAATTCATAAACATAGCCTATAATGTGCTTAAAAATTTAAGCCAAAGAAAAAGATGGTATGTATTATAGTTTTTGAGAAAAAAATTATTAAGTTTTGCTAGCGCGGCGCAGACCGGTGTCACCGCTACTCAACGCGTAGTTCCGTAGTAACCGAAATGTATGTATATTTTTACATAATGTAAATATAGTTAGTGTATTATATTTAAATTATAAGCTTCAGAAAGTCACACTGATCTTTTCATAGTACATGGTCATCAAACTTTAGAATTAAAAAAATCGGAGAAAATAATTAAAGTAAAAAAAGTAATTAAAAAATTGGTAATTTATAGAAAAATAATAAAAATAACTAAAAATTGGGAAAATTATTAAAATTTAAGAATAATAATTGAAAATTTGTTAAATCAATTGAAAAATAATTAATATAATTAAAATCTGGTAAAAATAAGTGAAAATAAGTGAATAATTAAAATAATTTAAAACTGAAGAAAGAAAAATAATGGACTGGTAAAATTATCAAAATTCGCGATGTTCAGGGGTGTTAATTTTTTTTCTTATGCAATTTTAGACCTAAAATTATGGGGTAATGTCAAAAATAGAGAAACAAATAATTTGCGGAGTTTGAGAAATTTATTCTAAGAAAAACTTAAATTTTAAAAATTAAACCTCTTTCACAATTTTCATTTTTTCCATCGACAATTTTTTTGTGGGATTTTTAAATGATTTTCTACAATCCATCGTATGGATTTTGAAAAATAAAATTTCGAAAATGACCAAAAAAATATTGTTTTTTAATTTTTATGTAATACCATAATTCTACATCTTAATTGATGTAAGAAAAAAAATGACACCTCTGAGCATCAAAAATTTTGTTGAGTTAAAATTTCACCTATCTCTCCCCTTAAAGAATGATAAAAATAGTTTGAAAATAGTTGAAAGAAATGAAAACTATAATAAATTTAAAAGATGACAAAATTTTATAAGGAGAAAAATGATTAAAAATTTGAAACATAAAGTATGAAACATAAAATTTGTCAGTACTGCGAAGTACTGACAAACTTCGCAGGTGTTGACAGATTGAATTAATGAATGAAATTTGAAGATTATTATAAATAACTATTTTTAATCAATGTTTGTAAAAAAAAATTTCAAATCAATCTTATAAGTTCACATAATAGAAAAAATTATATGAATTTGTGTTGATATCTATAATTAAATTCAATATTTAATATTTTAAAGATTTCGAATTTGCCGCTAACATTTGTAGTTCTTAACTTGCCGCTAGGTGCGTGTATTTCTCGAAAGAGAGATCGTTGAGTATTTTCTATATAAGCAAGCAAGCTTTAATTAAAAATTCACTTATATACAGGTTTGTATCCTTTGATTTTTTATCGTTTTGCGTTTGTAGTTAAAGTGATTGAATTTGGGTCATTATTAGTACTAGTCTCACTTTTTTCTAATTTTTTGACCATTAAAGGTACACAAAAATTTCATTCCTTCGTACCCCTTGAGAATAAAATTGAAACAAAAATTTTTTCAAATTCTGTGCACAGCACAATTTGTAAAATAAAAAAATAAACATGACGATTAACTGTATTTATATTATGTAATAATATACATACATTTCGGTTACTACGGAACTACGCGTTGAGTAGCGGTGACACCGGTCTGCGCCGCGCTAGCATAACTTAATAATTTTTTTCTCAAAAACTATAATACATACCATCTTTTTCTTTGGCTTAAATTTTTAAGCACATTATAGGCTATGTTTATGAATTTTTTGAAAAAGATCGATGATATACTTTAGATTTTGTTTAAATAAATAATTTAATTTTTTTAATAAAAATTTAATTATAAATACGAGTAATTTAAAAAAAAATGATCTCAATTGCTTCAAAATTACAGAAGTTATGATAAAACAAAAAAAATAGTACTCAAAATTTTGAATTTGAATATTTTCGAAAATATTTTGAATTTTTTAAAAATAATTAAAATTTATTTTTTTTACTCCTAAAGGAACCCAAAATATCAATTTCGTAAATATTACTCAATATGACTGAAATTGGTGTGATCACTTGGTATGGACTCGACCTATAAGGATTTATTAATTTAACCGGGATTTGTTAATTTATGATATTTAATCAAGGATAATAATATATGATTTCGAAAGAGAGATCTGTATGAGAAGATTTTTGAATTTTTTTACTATAATCAATTTATGTTATAGTAAGATTTGAAAAAAGAAACGACAGTTTGCTTTTTAGAAAATATTTTTATAAACAAATAATATAGACAAATTCAGTTTTTTTAATATTTAGGTATGAGTGGATAAAATCTCGTTTTCAATAAATTGTTCCTTTATTATGCAAATTAATGTATTTTAGTAAAAAAAATTTATTTATCGATAAATTTTTCTTTTTCTATAAACAATTTATATAAACAAATGCACAATTTGTCGTTTATAAGCTAAACATTTTTTGAATTTTATGGTAATTTTGACTAAAACATACAAAATGTACATTATTTCTATAAAATTTGATTTTCTAATAATTTTACCTTTTTTATAAACATTCTATATAAACAAAGAATCGAAATATCATTTTTGGGACAAAAAAGTCGCGTTTGTTTAAATATTATGCTTAGATTTGGTAAACAAAGGTTTATTAATTTATTATTAAGATATATCTCTAGGTTATCAGAAAAAAAAATTCTAGTGTCCTTTAAAGGATTCAAAACTTTTTGGAAACTACATTTTTGGGGAGGCAAAACGTCCTTTTTGGAAAAAAAAATTTTAATGTTAAAAATTGTTTATTTACACACATTTTTAACATTACAAATTTTTTTCTGATAGCTTGCATTTAACATACAAACAAACAAATTGTACGTTCTTTTTTTAACACTTTATTTTACAATAAATTTATGTTTTTCTATAAACAATCTTTATAAACAAATAAACTAAAATATCGTTTTTCTGACAAAAAAAGTCGCGTAATTTTAATAATAAGCTTAGATTTGTCAAACAAAAATTTATTATTATGGAAAATTTGTTTTGCAATAAATATCCATTTTTCATAAACAATTCGTATAAACAAATGCATAATTTGTCGTTTATAAGCTAAAAATTTTTACATTTTCTGGTAATTTTGACTACAACATACAAATTTTACATTATTTCTGTAAAGTTTGATTTTACAATAAATTTACCTTTTTGTATAAACAATGTATATAAACAAATAAACTGAAATATCATTTTTGTGACAAAAAAGTCGCGTAAGTTTAATATTAAGCTTAGATTTGTCAAAATTTATTATTAAGGAAAATTTATTTGCAATAAATATCCATTTTTTTATAAACAATTCGTATAAACAAATGCATAATTTGTCGTTTATAAGCTAAAAATTTTTACATTTTCTGGTAATTTTGACTAGAACATACAAATTTTATTTCTGTAAAATTCGATTTTACAATTAATTTACCTTTTTCTATAAACAATCTATATAAACAAATAAACTAAAATATCATTTTTGGGACAAAAAATATCTGTTTTTTTTTGTATTATGCTTAGATTTGTAAAATTAAAGTTTATTATTAATTTTTTTTATTTATTAATTGTCAAACTTAAGTTTATTGTAATGGAAAATTTGTTTAGAAATATCCCTTTTTATAAACAATTTATCTAAAAATCGCAATTGATTTAGATTCATTTAAAACCAATTTTTGTAAACAAATAAAGTAAAATGACATTTTAATAGTTAGATTTTTCTAGATATATTCTGAAGTATACTATATTTGTTTGTAGTAATTGTTTAATAAAAAAAAACAACATTGTTTCAAAATAAATTTTTTTTTATAAAAAAGTTCAGTGTTCCAAAATATAAGCATAATATATACGATAAGACATTTTTTTTTACCCAAAGCTGTCATTTTACTTTATTTTTTCATAAAAATTGTTTATAAAAGAAGGTAAATTTATTGGAAACGAAATTCTTACTGGAAAAATTTGAATGTTCTACTTCGTATGTTCTAGTCAAAATTACCAGAAAATACAAAAAGAAGCTTATATAAATGTCCAAATAGACCATTTGTTTATATTGATTGTTTATAAAAAAAGGGTATTTATTGTAAAACATATTTTTGTCAATAATAAACTATAGTTTGACAAATTTCAGCATAATAGTAAAAAAAAAACACTATTTATTTGTTCCGAAAATGATATTTTAGTTTAATTTGTTTATGTAGATTGTTTAAAAAAATATAAATTTATTGTAAAATCAAATTTTATAAAAAGAATGTTCACTTTGTATGTTCTAGTCAAAATTAATAATAAACTCCAATTTTCCAAATCTAAGCATAATAAAAAAAAAACCGTTATTTTTTGTCACAAAAATTATATTTTAGTTTAGTTGTTTATATAGATTGTTTATAGAAAAAGGTAAATTTATTGTAAAATCAAATTTTACAGAAATAATGTACATTTTGTATGTTTTAGTCAAAATTACCAAAAAATTCAAAAAGTTTTATCTTATAAATGTCCAGATATAGCATTTATTTTTATAAATTGTTTATAAAAAATGGATATTTATTGCAAAACAAAATTTCCTTAACAATAAACTTTGGTTTGACAAATCTAAGCTTATTATTAAAACTACGCGACTTTTTTTGTCAGAAAAATGATATTTTAGTTTATTTGTTTATATAGATTGTTTATAGAAAAAGTAAAATTATTGTAAAATCAAGTGTTAAAAAAAACGTACAATTTGTTTTTTGTATGTTAAATACAAGCTATCAGAAAAAAAATTTTTAATGTTAAAAATGTGTGTAAATAAACAATTTTTAACATTTAAATTTTTTTTCCAAAAAGGATGTTTTGCCTTCCCAAAAATGTAGTTTCCAAAAAGTTTTGAATCTTTTAAAGGACACTAGAATTTTTTTTTGATAACCGAGAGATATATCTTAATAATAAATTTATAAACCTTTGTTTACCAAATCTAAGCATAATATTTAAACAAACGCGACTGTTTTGTCCCAAAAATGATATTTCGTTTCTTTGTTTATATAGATTGTTTATAAAAAAAGGTAAAATTATTGGAAAATCATATTTTATAGAAAGAATGTTCATTTCTTGATTTTGTATGTTTTAGTCAAAATTATCATGAAATTCAAAAATTTTTAGCTCATAAACGACAAATTGTGCATCTGTTTGTATGAATTGTTAATAAAAAAAGAAAAATTTATCGATAAATAATTTTTTTTCATATTATACATTAATTTACATAATAAAAAAACAATTAAGTGAAAACGAGATTTTTTCTACTTATACCTAAATGTTGAAACACTGAATTTGTTTATATTATTTGTTTAGAAAAATATTTTTTAAATATTTTTTACAAACTGCGTTTTCTTTTTTCAAACTTTACGATAAGATAAATTGATTATAGTAAAAATATTTAATAATCTGCTCTCACAGATATCCGACAAATTTATTTGTGAATATTTTTAAAAAAAAAGTTTGAAATCTCTTGAAAAATACAATACAATTTCCATCCAAAAATATCTTAAATCTTAAATAATCTTCAATATTCATCAAGAAACGACTAAATGACAATTTTGAAATTATTCGAAAATACCTCAACCTTAAAATAACTTGAAAAATATTCTTTATTGAATTGTTTACGACTTTATGGTCGTTTAATTATAACAGAAATTCTATTACAGTGAATATTATTGAATTTGAAGTTAATTATAAATGATATCAAATAACATGAAAGGGATTAAATAAAACCAATGTAAAACAATAGAGCATTATTGTTAATAATATTATAGAGTTTTGTCAGTGGAAATTAATTAATTACAATCATCGCTTGTGGAGAATTTGCGGATTTAAAAATTCTTATAACCGAAATATTGTCGGATTCATTGGCAACATCATGGTCTTAAATTGGGCTAAAATTGCATTCGGATTTAATTTGACTGCAGAGAAGTGGAAACCAGAATAACTCTATAACACAGAGTCATAATTCTTTTGTTGATACGGTTCTTTTGTTTTTACCGTGACAACATGACACTCTGCTTGTAATTGCAAACCGCAACATGATTAACTGTAGCAAATCTCAGATTTTATCTCCAAAAATTGTATTTCATTGACTGAAACTTTGCGAACATTTAAGCTCAAAATTACGTTCTAATTTTTCTTTTACTTATCAATCTAATCGAGATATCGATTTAAAATTGAGAAATTAGCACAATTTTGCAGAATATTTAGTAACGAACCGAAAGGAAAAAAGAAATTTTTATTATTGAAATTTTTGATAAGTTAAATTTAGAAAAAATTCAGAGTTTAAGATTTATTAAAATTTAGTTTTTGCCAGAGAAATAGGATTGGTGAAAAGTTGAGCGGTTTTAAAATTTGAAATGATTTAAGTTTAGATAAAATTGAACTTGAATAAGTTGAAAGAATACAATAAAAGTTAAGTAAATTGATACTCGGATAAACTAAAATTTGAATCGATTAAAATTAGGATAAATTGAAATTTGGATTATTTTAGATTTAAGTGAAATAAATTTAGAAATGATGTTCAAAAATATTTCAAACAATAAAAATTAGAATAGATTGAAAAATAGATTGAACCTTGAATCGGTTAAGATTTAAATAATAAATATTTTAATTAATATTAATATTTAATTATAGCAGTTTTAAAATAGTTACTAATAGTTCTAAACAGTTTTAATTAGTTCCAAATAATTCAAACCAATTCTAACGGGTTATAAATAATTTTGAACCAGTTCTATGGAATTTTAGACCAGTTAAAAACATTTTTTAAATCTATGCATAATTTGTGAAGTTATAAACAATTTAATACAAGTTTATAGCAATTTTAAGTAGTTATGGCAATTTGAACAAATTAAACAGTCATAAATAGTTTAAAATAGTTCAAAACAGTTTCAAACTAGTTTTTAACAGTTTAAACAGTTTTAAACAATTTTTAAACAGTTTTTAACGAGTTCTAAACAGTTTTGAACAATTTTAAAACAATTTTGAAAAAGTTTAAATCAGTTTTGGATTGCTTTAAAAATATTTTCACACAATTTAGAATCAGATCAAAACAGTTTTAAACTAGTTTTAAAGAGTTCAAACAGTTTTAAAGAAGTTCAAAACAGTTTAGAACAAGTTTTAAACAGTTTTCAACTGCTTTAGAAATATTTTCACACAATTTAGAACCAGATTTAAAGAGTTTTTAAATGTTAAAGACATTTTTAAAAAACTTTTTGCGTAACTTGTCAAGTTTTAAACAAGTTTATAAAAATTTTGAGTAGTTCTGAACAATTTGAACAGTTTTAAACAAGTTTGTAACAATATTGAGTAAATCTGGAAAATTAGAACAGGTTAAACAGTTGTAAATAGTTTTATATAATTCAAAACAGTTTCGAACTAGTTACATTTTTTAAAGAGTTTTAACAGTTTTAAACAAGTTCTAAACAATTTTCAACAAGATTTAAACAGTTTTGAATTGTTTTTAAAATATTTTCACACAATTTAGAATCAGTTCAAAGCAGTTTTAAACTAGTCTTTAAGAGTTGAAACAGTTTTAAACAAGTTCGAAACAGTTTTGAACAAGTTTTAAACAGTTTTAGACAAGTTTTAAACAGTTTCCAATTGCTTTAAAAATATTTTCACACAATTTAGAACCAGATTTAAAGAGTTTTTAACTGTTAAAGACATGTTTAAAAAACTTTTTGCGTAACTTGTCAAGTTTTAAACAAGTTTAAAAAAATTTTTGAGTAACAGTCGTAAATAGTTCTAAATAATTCAAAACAGTTTCGAACTAGTTTAAAGAGTTTTAAACAAGTTCTAAACAATTTTGAACAATTTTTAAACAGTTTTGAGTTGTTTTTAAAATATTTTCAAACAATTTAGAACTAGATTAAAAAAGTTTTTAACTGTTAAAGACATTTTTAAAAAACTTTTTGGGTAAATTGTCAAGTTTTAAACAAGTATATAAAAATTTTGAGTAAGATTTGTAAATAGTTTTAAATAATTCAAAACAGTTTCGAACTAATTTAAAGAGTTTTAACCGTTTTAAACAAGTTCTAAACAATTTTGAACAAGTTTTAAACAGTTTAGAGTTGTTTTTAAAATCAATTCAAAACAGTTTCAAACTAGTTTTAAAAAATTTAAACAGTTTTAAACAAGTTCGAAACAGTTTTTAACAAGTTCGAAACAGTTTTTAACAAGTTTTACACAGTTTTGGACAAGTTTTCAAAAGTTTTCAATTGCTTTAAAAATATTTTTATACAATTTAGAATCAGATTTAAAGACTTTTTAACTGTTAAAGACATTTTTAAGAAACTGTTAGCGTAACTTGTCAAGTTTTTAACAAGTTTATAAAAATTTTGAGTAGTTCTGGACAATTTGAACAGTTTAAAGCAAGTTTTTAACACTGTTAAGTAATTTGGAAAATTAGAACAGTTTAAACAGTTGTATATAGTTTTATATAATTCAAAACAGTTTCGAACTAGTTTTAAAGAGTTTTGACAGTTTTAAACAAGTTCTAAACAAGTTTTAAACAGTTTTGAATTGTTTTTAAAATATTTTCACACAGTTTAAAATCAGTTCAAAACAGTTTCAAACTAGTTTTCAAGAGTTCAAACAGTTTCAAACAGTTTTGGACAAGTTTTAAACAGTTTTCAATTGCTTTAAAAATATTTTCACACAATTTAGAACCAGATTTAAAGAGTTTTTAACGGTTAAAGACATTTTTAAGAAACTTTTTGCGTAACTTGTCAAGTTTATAACAAGTTTATAAAAATTTTAAGTAGTTCTGAACAATTTGAACAGTTTAACAAGTTTTTAACACTTTTGAGTAATTCTTGAAAATTAGAACAGTTTAAACAGTTGTAAATAGTTTTATATAATTCTAAACAGTTTCGAACTAGTTTTAAAGAGTTTTAACAGTTTTAAACAAGTTCTAAACAATTTTGAACAAGATTTAAACAGTTTTGAATTGTTTTTAAACAGTTTTGAACTGTTTTTGAATAATTTCAAACAATTTAAAGCGATTTTCTAACATTTTTAAGCAACTCTAAACAAATCTAAATCGTTGAAAGACATTTTTGAACATTTTTTATCACGTTCTAGACGGAATTAAGTCCAAAACAGTTTTAAACTAGTTTCAAACAGTTTTAAATAGTTTGAAACAGTTCTTAATAGTTTTTTTTGTTTTTATTAACAATTTTAAACCTGTTCTAAATAGTTTAAAATAAATCCTTTGTAGTTTCAATCAAGTTGAAATTAATTGAAAATAATTAAAACAGTTTTTTGATAGTTTTGAACAGTCCTAATAGTTTTAAACCACTTTTAAAGAAGTTGTAATAAGTTCTAGTTAGTTTCTAACTTTTTCTAAAAATTATTTAGTATAGTTCTAAACAGTTACTAATTATAAACTATTTTGAACTAGCTCCAAACTATTTTAAACAAGTTTTTGCCAGATTTACGTTCTAAACTGTTTTAAACAAGTTTATAACAATTGTTAAGTAGTTCTAGGCAGTTCTGAACAGTTTTTAAAAATGTCCTATACCGTCAAAAATAAATTAAAAAATTGTTAAAAATGTTTATAATATTTTTAAACGGTTTTAAATTGTCCTGAATAATTCAAAACAATTGGAACTTGTTCTAAAGAATTGACTGAAACTTTGCGAAAATTTTAACTAAAAATTACGTTCTAATTTTTCTTTTACTTATCAATCTAATCAAGATATAGATTTAAAATTGAGAAATTAGCAAAAGTTTGCAAAAATTTTGCAGAATATTTAGTAACGAACCGAAAGGAAAAAATAAATTTAGATAATTGACATTTTTGATGAATTAAATTTAGAAACAATTAAGAGTTTAAGATTTATTAAAATTTAGTTTTTGCCAGAAAATAGGATTGGTGTTGTGCGGTTTTAAAATTTGAAATGATTTAAGTTTGGATACAATTGAATTTGAATAAGTTGAAAGAATACAATAAAATTTAAGTAAATTGATACTCGGATAAACAAAAATTGAAATCGATTAAAATTAGCATAAATTGAAATTCGAATTTTTTTAGATTTAAGTAAATTTTAATTTAGAATTGATCTTCAAAAATGTTTTGAAAGATTAATAAAATGGTAAGAAGTGTAAATCCATACGAATTGTAATCAAGCTAAATTAGGTCGATTTTGATATGAAAACAAATTTAGAAATGCTTTATAAAATTTTAAATTAATTTTAATTTCGATAAAACGTAGTTCAATTTATTCTGTGAGAAATTCACCGGAATCGCATAATCGATTAAAAGTTTAATTGTAGGAAACTTAAATTTAGCCAAATATCAATAGACTCTAATTTTCATTGGTCTGGACAGTCAGTGATTAAAATTCCAAGTAATTCTAAATTCAATCAATACTACTCTCAATCCAGTTAAATTTCTCTCTCTTTGGATTACTATCACCGTGACGAAATTAAGGGTCTTTTTGGGTTTTTCTTTTTCAAAATATCTAGCACATGTTAATAGATTTTGCTTAAAGATTAAAATCAGTTCATCAAGTGTTAGAAAAATAATAGTTATAAGGTGTTAAAATGTCAGAAATAATTTTTTGTTATTTATCTTGAAATGACATTCGGTCGAAAAGAAAATTGAAATGTGGATCAAGCGAAATAATAAAAAATTGAAAATTAATTTTGACATTTTAACATCATACATTTTATTTTTCTAACATTTGATGAATTGATTATAATTTTTGAGCAAAATTTACTGATATGTGTCTCTGGCAGTTTCAATTTTTCTAACAAGTGTTTATAAACTTAGAAATAAGTAATTTTTACTTTAAAAAATCCTCATTTTAATTGTTTGTTAATGTTTATTTATGCATTTTTTATGTGCATATGAACTTATTGAGAAAGAGTGATTGACAAATTCTATGTTAATTTTCACGAACTGAGATTTAGATAGGACTAATATAAATTTTATACTGAATTTAATGGAAATTGATTCGAACATTAATTTATTTATCGAACATTAATCAAATTTCAATTCAGCCCAAATTCATTTAACAAAAGTTAGACAAGTTTTGAAATTTTTAATAATTCTGTAACTATAATCAGTTGGATTTTCTATTTATTTGAAAATTGTATGATAATTGATTTTGAACCGGTTACAAAACAGTTTCAAACCAGTTCTGAACAGTTGTGAACTATTTTTAACCAGTTTTTGATAATTCTAAATAGTTTAAAGCAGTTTGAACTGGTTATAAACAGTTTCTAGCTAGTTTTAAAAAATTGTAAACTAGTTCTAAACAGTTTGTAACGAGTTTTGAACATTTTTAAATAGCTATAAATATCTCCACACAATTTTAAACCGGTTCTAAAGAGTTTTTAACATTTTTAAAACAGTTTCAAACCAGTTAATGATAGTTTCTAACAAAATGTAAATAACTAATACAGTTTCTAAAAAGTGTAAAACAGGTTTTCAACAGTTTTAAGAAACTTTAAACAATTCTTAATTGTTTTAAACCACTTTCAAGCAGTTTTAAACTAGTTTTAAATAGTTCTAAACAGTTTTAAATAGTTTCAAGTAATTCCAACAAATTCTAAAGAGTTTTAAACAATTTTGAACCAGTTTTAAACAGTTTTTAATTGCCTTTAAATATTATCGGAAAATTTTCAATCAGTTCCAAGAAATTTTAAACTAGTTAAAGATATTTTTTAAATTTATGCGTAATTTGTGAAGTTATAAACAATTAAAAACAAAGTTAATAACAATTTTGAGTAATTCTGTACAATTTGAACAGTTTAAACAGTTGTAAATAGTTCAAAATAGTT
Source organism: Ganaspis brasiliensis (assembly GCA_037103525.1). NCBI lineage: Eukaryota > Metazoa > Arthropoda > Insecta > Hymenoptera > Figitidae > Ganaspis > Ganaspis brasiliensis. The sequence continues at coordinate 1,433,165 of JAZKLR010000055.1, read as the reverse complement.
CAAAACAGTTTCAAACTAGTTTTAAATAATTTAAACAGTTTTAAACAAATTCTAAGCAGTTTTGAACAAGTTTTAAACAGTTTTGAACAAGTTTTAAACACTTTTGAATTGCTTTAAAAATATTTTCACACAATTTTGAACCAGTTCTAAAGAGTTTTAAACTTTTAAAGATATTTTTAAAAAACTTTATGCGAAATTTGTCAAGTTTAAAACAATTTTATAACAATTTTGAGTAATTCTAATAAATTTGAACAGTTTTAAGCTAGTTTGTAATAATTTTGAGTAGTTCTGGATAATTTAAACAATTTAAACAGTTGTAAATAGTTCAAAACAGTATCGAACTAGTTTTAAAGAGTTTTAAACAAATTTAAAGAGTTTTAAACTATTCTAAACAATTTTTAAACAATTTTAAACAAGTTTTAAAGAGTTTAAACAGTTTTAAACAAGTTATGAACAGTCTTAAACAACTTATATACAGTTTTAAACAAGTTTAAAACAGTTTGAAGCAATTTTAAAATATTTTTACACAATTTAGAATCAGTTCTCAAGAGTTTTAAACTGTTAAAGACATTTTTAAATATTTTATACGTAATTTGTCAAGTTTAAAACAATTTTATAAAAATTTTGAGTAGTTCTGATAAATTTGATCAGTTTTAAGCAAGTTTGTAATAATTTTAAGTAATTCTGAAAATTAAAACAGTTACACAGTTATAAATAGTATTAAATAATTTAAAACAGTTTTGAACTAGTTTTAAAGAGTTTTTACAGTTTTTAACAAGTTTTAAACAGTTTTGAACACGTTTTAAACAGTTTTGAACACGTTTTAAACAGTTTTGAATTGTTATTTAAATATTTTCACACATTTAAGAATTAGTTCCAAACAGTTTCAAACTATTTTTAAAGAGTTCAAACAGTTTTAAACAAGTTCGAAACAGTTTTAAGGAAGTTTGTAACAATTTTGAGTGGTTTTGGATAATTTAAACCGTTTTAAACAGTTGTAAATTTTTCAAAATAGTTCAAAACAGTTTCGAACTAGTTTTAAAGAGTTTTAAACTTTTCTAAACAAGTTTTAAACAATTTAAAACAAATTTTAGAGAGTTCAAACAGTTTTAAGCAAGGTTTACACAGTTTTAAACAAGTTATAAACAGTTTTAAAGAAGTTTGAAACAGTTTTAAACCAGTTTAAACTATTTTGAATTGTTTTTAGAATATTTTTACACAATTTAGAATCAGTTTTCAAGAGTTTTTAACTGTTAAAAACATTTTTAAAAAACTTTATGCTTTACTTGTCAAGTTTAAAACAAGTTTATAACAATTTTGAGTAGTTCTGAACAGTTTGTACAATTTTAAGCAAGTTTGAAACAATTTTGTGTAGTTCTGGAACTAGTTTTAAAGAGTTTTAAACAGTTCTAAACAAGTTCTAAACAGTTTTGAACAAGTTTTAAACAGTTTCGAACTTGGTCTCAAAAGTTTTTTACAAGTTTTAAGCAGTTCTGATTAGTTTCGAACAATATTAAATATTGTAACAAATTTTAAACAGTTTTGTATTGTTTTTTTTTGTATTTTATTTAAATATATTTACTCAAATATAAACGGGCCATATACAATAAAGACCCTTTAATTCATAAGTATTCAAAATACAGTGACAAAAAATTTTCTAAACCAAAATGAATCGAAGTAAATTAAATTAAATTAGATTAAATTAATGTTTTAAATATTTTCAAACAATTTAAAGTGATTTTATAACAGTTTTTGGAAACTCTAAACAATTTGAAATCGTTAAAAGACACTTTTAATACTTTTTATCTGGTACTTGACGGAATTAAGTTCAAAACAGTTTTAAACTAGTTTCTAACAGTTTTAAATAGTTTGAAACAGTTCTTAATAGTTTTTTCTATTTATCAACAGTTTTAAACGTGTTCTAAATAGTTTTGAATAAGTTCTTTACAGTTTTAATTAAGTTGTAAATAATTGAAAATAATTTAAACAGTTTTTTGATAGTTTTGAACAGTACTAACAATTTTAAACCACTTTCAAATGATTTTTAATAAGTTCTAGTTAGTTTCTAACTTTTTCTAAAAAATGTTTAGTATAGTTCTAAACAGTTCTAAATTAATTAATAACTAGTTTCTTATTAATTATAAACTGTTTTTAACTACCTCCAAACTGTTTTGAACAAGTTTTTTGCAGTATTACGTTCTAAACTGTTTTAAACAAGTTTATAACAATTGTTAAGTAGTTCTATGCAGTTCTGAACAGTTTTTAAAAATGTCATTAACCGTTTAAAATAAATTAAAACGTTTTTAAAATTGTTCCTAATATTTTAAAACTGTTTTAAACAGTTCCGAATAATTCAAAACAATTGGAACTAGTTCTAAAAAATTTTACACAGTTTTAAAAATGTTCTAAAATTTTTTTTAACCTTCTTAAACAAAAATCCAAAGATTTGTGGATAAATCTTGAAAATTTCAATTTTAATATTTTATTCTTTATAAAATTGAAAAAATTGTGCTAATACACATGATCAAAATATACCTACGATCTAGACATTTTAAGTGCGAAGATAACATTTTATTTCTTTAAGTCATTATAATTTAAATAAATTCCAAACGTCAATTAACTCATATTCTATTGTATTTAAACTTTTAAATTTGAATTAATCCAAATTTAAATGCATATTAATTAATACATAATAATTAAATAATATTAATTATTTTCCATATTCACAATAATCCTTTTTTAATTCTTACAAGATTTCTAAGAGATTTTACTTTTTCCAAACTGTTTAATTCTTATCTTATAATTTCTTATTTTTACAAAATTTAAAGATTTTTCCTTCTTTTACTTTTGATATTTGTTTTTTCTATTTGTCTTTTTATTTTAGGATTTTCTTTAATTTCTTCTTTTTATGGAAGTTATTAAATGTTATTTTACACAATTTTGTTATTATAACTTATAACATTCACTAAATTGTTTAATTTGTTAATTTTCTTAATTATTTCCATACTTTTAAAAATAAATATGCTCATTTTTTTGTAATTTTATTCAATTTGTATTCACATCTTGTCTATTTTTTGCAAACTTCCTTATTCTTTCATAAAATTTTTAGATTTTCTTTATTTTTCTTAATTTATTATTATTTTTATTTTTTTAAAGTTTAACGTCGCATTTACCTCAAGGTAGACTTGTTTAATGCGCAATAATTAATATTGTAAAAATATTTTTGGTTTAATTTTCCTAAACTTTTTATATTTTTTAAAGATTTTAAATTTCTTTTGTGGACTATTTATTTATCTTTATATACAATTTTGTAATTTATTTTCATTAATTCCAATTTTTTAGCAAATTTTTTCCAATTTTTTGTTGTTGTACTTATAGCATTTTTACAGTTTGTTAGACATTAGATTAAGAAAAAAAACCATTTTCCCATTTTCTTGCTATTTATTTAATTTTCTTATTGTTTCACCATTGTTTTAATTCTTCCTTGCATTTTAATTGATTCTTCAATTTTGTTATCATTTTTCTCAAAAACATGTCCCTTCTTTTAAATTGTTTAGTTTTTATCTTGTAATTACGAATTTCTGAAAACATTTATATGATACTTTTATCTACATTGTTTAAATTTCTCATTTTTCTACATTTGTGGAAACTTGTCTTTCATTTAATATTACTTATGTAAATTTAATCTTGTACTAAATAGTCTCATTTTAAAATCATTCTTATTTTACATAGAATTTTTGTTCATTTTAAATTATAAAAATTAGAGAATTATTTACAAAGAATTAAAAGGAAAAAGAATTAAGAAAAGTTTGAAAATTTTGAATAATTTTCTTAAAATAATAATTATGAATAATTTTCAAAATTTTCTTAATTCTTTTTCCCTTTAATTCTTTATTAATAATTCTCAAATTTTTTTTAATTACCTTCTTATTTATTTTTGTAATTAAAACAAAAATGTCCGTACCTAAATAGTTAAATTTTTTGAAAATAGTTTCCACTTTTTCATATATT